>CM024566.1:37642145-39045567 GCA_014182515.1 Eucalyptus microcorys
GGCAAAAAACTAAATTGATTACTTAATTCTTTATTGATTTTTCCGAGATTCCCAAGCTGAGGTAGGGCAACTAAATCCAATTAATTTAGTCAAAAAATTAAATTGATTACTTAATTTAATTGATATTTCCAAGATTCCCAAGTTGAGGTAGGGCAAATAAATCAATCAATTTCAGGAAAAAAAATTAAATTAGTTACTTAGTTTTATTGATTGTTCCGAGGTTCCCACGTAAAAGGGCAACTAAAATCAATTAAATTCGGGCAAAAAATTAAATTAATTACTTAATTCTTTTTTATAGTTCCAAGATTCCCAAGTTGAGGTAGGGCCACCGTCTACCGAGGTCACGAACGGTGGATAGGCTTCCACCGCTTCCAGATTTTTTTAGCGGCAAATTTCTTTCTTTCTTTCTTTCTTTCTTTTTTTTGATTTAGCGGCAAATTTCACTTGGCCAGGAAATTTTAGTCGGTAAATAGAAAAACCCAAGAGAAAGAAAATAGGAAATTTGAATAATAAAATCACCTCAAAAATTATATCTTTATCATGGATGGGAAAGAAATTTTTTCGTTCATTGAATCTGGCTTGCTTATCGATAGAGTTGTTAAGATGTATTAATAATATTATTTTAAAAACTTATAATAGGCTAGTACGATGTATAAATATCAAATCTAGAAAATAAGAAAGTTTATGAAAGATTTATATATAGATGATGGACTTTAGGATTTTTTTTTCTTTTTTGGCTGCGGATGTATTTTAGGTTGGTTCTATAGATTATAACTTTCATTTTTGGTTAGTAATGATTTATTGTTTAGAGTTTGATTTTGGATACGGACAAGCAAATTATCTTTTACAAAAAAAATAATTCAAAAAAAAAATACTCAAAAGTTCAATCAATCGATTTATGAATGATTTCGCGACATAAAACATCTTATTTTGATGTGTAAATTTTATGAAAAATTCACAATATAAATAAAATAAATTACAAATGAACTGGATAACGGTATCATCCCAAAAATCTAGTACGAACTTCAAATTTAAATTTAATCTTAACATAGCCAAGTTTCTTAAAAGATTCGAAATCAATATGATCAATTTTCATAAACACAATAATTTCCTAGAGCAATCCTAACATATTTGGAAATTCATATGACTAATTTCATATATCCTCTCGCTAACATCTTCAATAATTTGTTTCTTAAGTTAATTCAAACATCATTATCTCACCAGATGGCCTCTGCCGGCTATCCAATTTAGATGATTAAGAGGATAACAATGTTTCAAGTCTTGGTTTTGTCGATATCTATATATATTTTTTTTGTTGGTCGAATGTCGATATCTATATTGGCCAGGCGACGACCTCAAAGAGTCATTTATTTATTTATTTTTAATTTAAGAGAACCGGCCAGTATTGGGAGACCCACCCTGCAATGAATAGTTTCTTGACTCTTTGCGCAAGTGGGCTTTAGATTATTCCCCCATTTTCTTATTTATTCTTTTAGCTTCTTGTTTTCTTATTTATTTTTTGGCTTTTTGTATATTTATTTATTTATTTTGCCAGAATTTGTGATTTTGATGATTCTACCTGGTTTGGTTTTATCTGCTCTACTCATAATCTTTTAAAAGTGCTTTCATTTTCTTTTTCCTTGCAATTTTTTGTATTTTGATTCTTATCTAATTTGTCATTTTCATTGTAATGGGATATCATAAACATACAAAATACTTCTTATCATGTGGGCCAAGCAAGTGCGCAAAAGAAAAAGTAAAGGTAAAAAGAGAAGAATAATTTATGTGCAATTCGTCGTGGAGGATAGAAAGGTAGAAAGGATGAAAGGATGAAACGCAATGATTCGACTCTTACATAATGGGCTACCAAATGAAATTTAAGTAAGCTGGAAGTGAACGATGTAGTTGAGAATGAAACGAAAAATGGGATTAGATTAGTGTTTCGATTGTTGTATTTAATTGTAATCAATGAACAAGTGTTGAATCTAAAAAATACCATGATAAAATCTCAAATATATCCCTTAAAAAGCAAGGCGAAAGGGGGAAAAGTAGGCACAAAGAATTTGGATTCTTTCCACTATGCATGAAAAAAAGTTAACACCGCGGCACGGTGGATGCAAACACCAAGAGGAAATAGAACAACCGTTTGGAATTGCAAGTGAAAAATGAGGTTTAGGTTTTTAGAATCAAAACAAATGTGGCCAATACTAACCAAGCCAAAGGAAAAAAAAATTAAAAAAGGAAATTTTATTATTAAATTTAGTGCATCCACTCTCCTAGTATATGCTTTAATAGGAATCACACAAGGGTAGATTGATAAAAAAAAATATGGGAAATTTTATGAATAGGGAAGAGAAGATAGGTTCATTACATTCAAAAATCACACGATCAAGATAATTGGATGAATCTCGTGAAACCATTTCGTAGATGTTTATCGATATCTTCACCTGTAATATAGAGACTATATAGTATATTAAATGGTTGGGCTCAAAAGTTAGGTCAACCAACCACCCAAATATTTCTTTTCAAGGCGCACTTGATTATTGCATCTAGAAATCGAACGTGATGGAGACTTTTCAATACTTTGATTTTTATAAAGTTAATATATATATATATATATATATATCAATAATTATTTTATTTTATTTTCTCAATAATGTCTTTGAGAATTGCGATTGGATCGGGATATCTGCCTGTCTTTTCGCACTCGACTTGGTCTAGACACCTTTGGAAACAGAAAGGAAGTGGTTGAGTATCTTTTTTAATTAAATATTATTTTATCTGCTATAAATAAAATATCTTTTTTTAACAACTATAAATATTTATTTATTTATAAATAAAATATCTTGAACGGCAAAAACATCAACGACGGACAAAATTTCCCGGTATGAAAGAATGCTTTACGTCCATTATTTAGAGATAATTACCATAGAGATAATTATCATTTGAGGGACTAACTAGCAAACAAATGACAGTTTGGCCGAGTGGTCTAAGGCGCCAGATTTAGGCTCTGGTCCGAAAGGGCGTGGGTTCAAATCCCACAGCTGTCACAGATTGATTTTTTCAACTTTATATATATTTTACTTTATAATGGAAAATTAAGCTAAAAGGATACGGAAAATTTATATAATATGCAATTTTAAGACTTCTTTTGCTCGTGTTTCAAAGTTTAAGGTCTCTTTCACGTGAAAAAGAAAGCAAAAAAGAAAAAAATGTTTAAATTAAATTTCACTCAATACTTATGTGTCTTTTTTCATATCTATCTCTAGCTTGACTGGAAAATTGAAATTAGATTCTAGTGTTATGAAAATTGGTGGCCGAAGTTCAATCGTGGACTTTAAAAGATCAAAATGACATTGTCTAAAATGTGTCAAATTTTCAATTTTATCATATTAATTTCTAGTTACATTGGAAAATCAATATTAGATTCTAGTGTTATAAAAATTGATGGTTAGAGTTCAGTCGAGGATTTTGAAAGGTGAAAATGACATCATTTACAATGTATCAAATAGTCCTGTCGATGATTAGGTTTGTTAATATCAAGGATTGTTAAATTTAGCAATAGCAAATATCTGGGCAAGGCACTTGAAAAAATCCAAGCAATTTGGACCTTTGGAATTCTATCTTCCTTTTATTTGTGTCTTCGCTTCGACTTTTCTTTTTAGATGTTTATTCTCTTAATATTTCTTACTCTCCCAATCAAATCACATTCCAAACCATGAACGCAAGAACTTAAATAGGCATATATCCTTCACCTCAAACACAATCACACCCCCTAAAATCTTCAGTCTCTTTGTAGTTCCCTTCCACAAAACTCTTCAAGCCCACATAACTTAACACCCTCCTCCCAACCATGGCAACCATGGCCACCACTCTCGCTCCCCCTCTCCTCTTCCTCCTCCTCCCTAGACCAACGGTCCGCCGCCTTCCACGACATGCCCATGCTCTCCCACGCAGCCCCGCCCAAATCCTCCCTGAGGAGCAGCGCCGCCGCTACCACCTTGATGTCCCCGGGTTCTTAGCTTGTGAAATTGTTAAATGCAAATTGTGCAAGTCAATGACACCAACAATGAACATGACTATATATTTATAGATCCCTTCATATTTTCATGCTCCACGGCTTAGCCAACTCAATTTCCTTTTCTTTCCTCACGGTCCTTGAACTGCTCCATGGCAAGACCCCTGAGATGCCAACGAAGCAAAGAATCATGCATCATATCTCACTCGCATTTTGAAAACCTCTTTTGACATTCATGTAATTATCATGACTTACATACTCCAATCTTGCATGTAAAAGTAAGAACATCTGGAGAGTCTTATTTTTATATCCTTTGTTCATACTATGTTTAATCATGAGAAACATGCCAAACAATAATATTGATGTGAGATCAATGAGTTTGATTTGCATTATAAATGTATCTAATTCGATATAATGGTACTTGTGGATAGAGTAGAAATAAGTGTGCGTTTGACAAAGCTTGACCTGTCATGACTTTTAGCTGCTTATAGCACCCCTTGGGCTACGCTTTTAAGGACGGATCGGTACATCTAATAAAGCATACCAACTATGTCAATTTGCCACGTCTACAATGCTTTCTAGAAATCTCAAGGTTGGCAGTCAATTTTCCTTCAAAATTTCAAGTATTCATCCATGAATCAATGTGCAACCCACTTTTGTGATGACGGTTTTGACCAGACCTCTCATTTATAATATTTGCTACTATGGAAATGTGTATTAAATGCAAATATGCAAGTGTATCCATAATAATAATGAGTCTCTATCAAATTGACCAATAGTAATTGAATCACATTCTGTTTAAATTTACTCTCGACATCATTCCTTATTCTCTAATTAAATGACCAATCTAACTTCCATCACACACTCTTATTGTAGTAGCAAATACTCTAGTAGCTTATAGCTTATACAATCGGACCAAAGTCCTGAAATTGAACCGACCTACCACGGTTGGCAATCCTCCGTCCATCCTAGACCCTTTTAAGTGTCGGAGTTGTTGAAGGTGAGCTTGGATGGGTTGTACGTTGTACCATGGATATCCGATTTGGATGAAGGAAAGCCCATCTTCAACAAACAGATAGCCTAGCTAATGGCTAACATGAAAAGTTTGCTATAATTGAACCGACCAATTTACATTTCACCTCATCGGAGCCGGGGAATGTTTTACCCATACGAACTATTAGACATACCATGAAGACCTTGATTCAAGTCTTCATGTATTTTCTTGTACGTGTACACATTAATCACTTTTTCACTTTTTTCATCGACATAAGCATATGCTCTTTTGTTGCCGAGAATCGAATAGAAGCTAACCATACATCAAGAGTACTAAAATTCATGCGGAACACTAATATATACTGATATTTAGGATCATCTGTTAGAACTTGTAGCCACAATCTGAATCCAACTCTATCATCTCAAGTAGGTGCCTTGTATATACTTCTTTCATGTTACTCTTGGCAATGAAAAAATTCTTATGACCTAAATTTAAAATATACAACGTTTTTAAATAATATTCACTGTTATTAAAGTACTTAAATTAAGAAGCAATTACAGAGATGAGGCATTCACGCAATCATGAGTACAGCAAGCCCAGGACCCCACCGTGTCTATTCTGGCGACTCCATTTTCGGCAAGTTTTTTAGTTGGCAAGCTAATTATGATTAATTTGTGAGTATTTGTTGTGCTCATGATTTTATGAGCTAAATAAAGTTACATAATACGATCCACAATTGGCTCCATCCAGTCATAAGCATTTCATTAAAACCATGAATGAGACTCCCATAAGATTCAACTCGTGTAGATATCATTTGGCTTAAATTGGGATGATTTTATTTATGGAAAATTTCTTTGTTAGCATGAGCTGTATTTTTTATTTTTTACTTTTTGGGCTTAAATTAGCTTATTAGCATTATGCCGGCATCTTCCTTTCAAAAATTACCGTAATCCGATCATGATAACGATGCCTTAACATATCACTCATTCATAGATTTATTGTCTAGCCAATAAACAAAAAAAACCACAGACGTAATGTTTAATGTCTAGCCCTGAATTCTCTGTTGTTGTGGAATTGTTTCCATATAATGTATAATTGCTTTGGTACTCTACAAGACATCAGCAACTTTAGAAAATACATTGATCTAAGAATGCACTATTTATTTTAACATACGTGAAATACATAAAGCTTTTGTTGTGTACTCTGATCCGTGAAACTCGATCTTTCCTACTCTCCTCAATTCAATCAATCTGCAAACACAAAGTACCAAACACATTTTACATTTTTTAGAAAATTATTATGGCCAAAGAAACTGTTTAAGTCTCAAATAGCGATAATTGTATTTTTTTTTTTTTTGGCAATAAGATTAGAAGGATATATTTACTTTTGATTTGCTAAAAAAGATGTATTTTTTTTTGGTCAATAATTAGAAGTGTTAGCATTACATGCTATCTATCTCTCTTGTAAATTTGTCGCTAAATGCTTCTAGAGAGTACTTCTCTCCTTCCTTTGCTCTTACTAAGTTTATTTTATCTAGAACCATATCAAACAATATACATGACACCAATGACTTTGCTCGATGTTGGAATTCCTTCTAATTGACAAAGATGGTATTTATGTAGTAGGAACAATTTACGGCTTTTGGCTGCATATAGTAACCATGAGGTTGATTATGTGACTTTGAGCATTTTCTCAGCGAATTCAGTAATGGCATTGAATATCGATCATCGAATTGCCATGTCTAAAATTTTGATTAAGTAAATTAATCAATCTTTAAGGTTCGATATAATGGTTATCCTTAAAAGTCAAGTAATGATAAAATGGCATGCATTGTCACATTAGAGGAATATACAATTTCTACCTAACCTACCATTTATCAGATTTCTTTTTATGGGAATGTTATGAATGCAAAATATGCAAGTGAATCCACCAATAATGAGAATGACCAACTCTTTGCCTATTTATACAGTTCTCATCATTTGATGCTCCAAGCTTCAACATCTTACTCTTCTTGAGCCACAATCTTGCCACTCTCCTCATATATGACCATCTCTATCAACAAATGATGAAGTTGTTCCGTTGACCACTATAGTTTTTTTCCTCAAAAAATCTATTTGTGCATCTAATGGTTATCCATTTGTTTTGTCAAATGTTGTGTCCACATACAAAAGACTCTCCTAATTTAGCAGGAGATGTATCATTGCGTTCTATCTCTAAAAAGTTGGATCAGCGATCTACCAAAATATGCTACTTGCATAACTTCGTCTCGTCAAAGGTATGAATTTCCAAAAGTAACATCTTGTTAGATTAATTATTTTTGTCCTAATCCGACTACTTACCTTTCCTACTTGTGATTTGGAATTGATGTAACTTTCTATTGCTCAGTTATTGTAGCTTTTGCCGGCTCTCTTGGCGGATAACATCAAGAGCTTGCCGGGGACTCCATCAAAAAGAAGAGACGACTCGAAGTTTATCAAGACATTAAAAATGGGTTTTGAACCCATTTACTAACCCAGAATTCCTTGAATTGGTCATACATGGTGATCTTAAATATCAAAAGTCCAGTCATAATGGGTTATAAAATGAAAAGTGTAAAATAAATGGGTAAATGGAATTTAAGACCGACTCATTTCCAAACCACTTGACAAAGCGTTCATAATATTTTCTCTCTTGCTGCCGTGCTTGGTCCAGCGATGGACATTGCCCAGTCTCCAACTCCACTTCACACACTCTCCCTTTTATCTCCCTCTCCTAGCCATGACAGCTTCGACGGAAGGCCATGACAGCTTCGACGGTGGGCCGGAGCAAGAACCGAGAGCTGCTCCAGAGGTGGAGGGCTCTCGGCATCAAGGCCATCCAAGCCGTGCAGGCGCTAGAGCAATTGAGCAACGAGGACCTGCGATAGCTCCAGCTAGTTCGCCTACAGCTGATTCTCCTTCCGGACTGTCGTCCAAGGAAGGGACTGACTTTTGCGTAGGTTCTATGTTGTCCCATGGAACTCCAATTTGCAAAGCAAACTCCATCTTCATTGCATAGAGGAAGTGAACTTAGGGCATGCTTTAGAGCAAATAGCTCTGTTTTCCAGTATCACATGTAAAATCGTAAAAGAGCTCGTTGTAGGGAGTGAGCTTCCCTTAATTTTTTTTTTCATGGCTGAGAGAAATAAATTTTTATTACACGAAACATCAATCTATTTTCTCATATTATGGGCGGACCCCTGAATTAGTTGGTCCTATTTTTTTCAAGTGCCGCCAATGAACATGTGATATTAATCTCGAGCGTTAGTCCGGTTAATGTTGGCACACTAGCACGACCCCGAAGCAATGACAAAGTTGGCATATCTTTTATGTCGTACTTTTTTCTGATCAACAAAATCCGATGTGGATCCTCTAGTAACCATGATGCTTTGAAGTGCCATAAATAATCCCTTATTTCATTTTTCTAGTTTTGGTATATGTTATTCTACTTTACAATATAAGAAACCACCTATTAAATATGTACATCAATGGAAACAAGATTGAAAATGATGCTGTGTCCATAAATACAAATAAAGACGTGATCTTAATTGAGCGTTGATCTAGATAAACATTTTCAACAGCACAAAGAGGAGATGATGTAATATGCTTTTATGGAAAGGCAAAATTTCATTTGTGATTTTTCTGTCGAAAAGAATTATATTCATTATTTAAAAGGATACACTAGAAGTATATAAGTTTCGTAACAAAGTGAATCGAAGCCGAGTAAGGTCTATTATAGTGAAATACAAATCCCAAATCATAAAATAAAGAGAATCAATTGAACACTAGTAGGGTTAATCACAAGTTCGTTACACAATAATAGATCTATCTAGCAAAATAACTTGTGGCAAATCAATCGATCTCGGATCTTCATCAATTATGACTACAAATTAGAAATTCCTCCTCAAGCAATTACAACGTAGCTAGTTTACAGTGCATGCCTAAGATTGGCTTTCTATGGACCATTGCCGTACAAAGACAATCAAAATAAGTTGAACAAACACATATCTAATAGTTGGAAGAGCAAATCTTCGTGGTTTAGCAAGACATCGGAGTTCATGCCATCACCATTGAAGATAAAGGCAAAGAACTTATATATAGATATAATACAAAGGCATCGCATCCTTGAAAATATATTTATACTCCTAGATTTATATCGGGCGAGAATAGCTCCTAATATAAAAATTAAATCGAGAAAGTTCATATTCTCAAATTTAAAACTAGATCGAGAGAAGACATTTCCTAGATCTAAATTGGAAGAGAAGAATAGAAAAAAAAGCAAAAAAAAAAAAAAAAAAGGTTAGAATATAAGGGTGTGTTTCTTTCGCGAAAAATTAGTAATTTAGAAAATATTTTCGAAAAATAAATGTTTATCTTGCTTACAAAAATAAATGGATGAAATATTTATTAATTGCCCACAAAAATAATTAAGCTTAAATTATTATCAATAATGAAAATATTCTGTTGATTAATTCTTTCAAATAATATAAGTAATCGTTTTTCAAAAAATATTTTTCAAAAAATAATTAAGCTAATTGTGATTAATTTGTGAGTATTTGTTGTGCTCATGATTTTATGAGCTATATAAAGTTATATAATACGGTCCACAATTGGGCCCATCTAGTCAGAAGCATTTCATTAAAACCATGAATGAGATTCTCATAAGATTCAATTCGTGTAGATATCATTTGGCTTAAATTGGGATGATTTTATTTATGGAAAATTTCTTTGTCGGCATCCTAACCTTGCAATAATGGTTGATTGTAGCATGAGCTGATTTTTTTTTTTTTGGGGGGGTGGTGGGGGGCGGGGGGGCGTAAATTAGCTGATTAGCATTATGCCGGCATCTTCCTTTAAAAAATTACCAAAATCCGATCACGATAACGATGCCTTAACATATCACTCATTCATAGATCTATTGTCTAGCCAAATTTAAAAAAAAAAAAAAAAACATAGACGTAATGTTTAATGTCTAGCCCTGAATTCTCTGTTGTTGTGGAATTGTTTCCATATGATGTATAATTGCTTTGGTACTCTACAAGACATCAGCAACTTTAGATAATACATTGATCTAAGAATGCACTATTTATCTTAACATACGTGAAATACATAAAGCTTTTGTTGTGCACTCTTATCCGAGAAGCTCGATCTCTCTTACTCCCCTCAATTCACTCAATCTACCAACGCAAAGTACCAAACACATTTACATTTTTTAGAAAAGTATTATGGCCAAAGAAACTGTTTAAGTCTCGAACAACGTTTAGTGTTTTTTTTTTTTTTTGGCAATAAAATCAGAAAGATATATTTACTTTTGATTTGCTAAAAAAGATGTAATTTTTTTGGGCCAATAATTAGAAGTGTTAGCATTACATGCTATCTATCTCTCATGTAAATTTGTCACTAAAAGCTTGTAGAGAGTACTTCTCTCCGTCCTTCGCTCTTACTAAGTTTATTTTATCTAGAACCGTATCAAACAATATACATGAGACCGATGAGTTTGCTCAATGTTGGAATTCCTTCTAATTGACAAAGATGGTATTTATATAGTAGGAATGATTTACGGCTTTTGGCTGCATATAGTAACCATGAGGTTGATTACGCGACTTTGAGCATTTTCTTAGCGAATTCAGTAATGGCATTGAATATCGATCGTCGAATTGCCATGTCTAAAATTTTGATTAAGTAAATTAATCAATTTTTGAGGTTCGATATAATGGTTATTCTTAAAAGTCAAGTAATGATAAAATGGCATGTATTGTCACATTAGAGGAATATACAATTTCTACCTAACCTACCATTTATTAGATTTCTTGGAATGGAAATGTTATGAATGCAAAATATGCAAGTGAATCCACCAATAATGAGAATGACCAACTCTTTGCCTATTTATACAGCTCTCATCTTTTGATGCTCCAAGCTTCATTACCTTATTCCTCTTGAGCCACAATCTTGCCACTCTCCTTATATTTGACCATCTCCATCAACAAATGATGAAGTCGTTCCGTCAACCACTATAGTTTTTTTCCTCAAAAAATCTATTGATGCATCTAATGGTTATCCATTTGTTTCATCAAATATTATATCCACATACAAAAAACTCTCCTAATTTAGTGGGAGATGCATCATCATGCGCTCTATCTCTAAAAAGTCGGATCAGCGATCTACCAAAATATGCTACTTGCATGACTTCGTCTTGTCAAAGGTATGAATTTTCAAAATTAACATCTTGTTAGATTAACTATTTTGTCTTAGTTCGACTACTTACCTTTCCTACTTGTGATTTGGAATTGATGTAACTTTCTATTGCTCAGTTATTGTAGCTTTGGCTGGCTCTCTTGGTGAATAACATCAAGAGCTTGCTAGGGACTCCATCGAAAAGAAGAGACGAGTCAAAGTTTGATCTAGACATTAAGGACGCGTTTGGTAACGATTCTGTTCCCGGGAACAGATTCTAATCAGAAATGATTCTTTTTATTTTGTTCTTGGGAACAATTTTTAAGCATTTTAAATCGTTTGATAATTGTCCAAAATTTCTTATTCTAGAATAGAATTGCGTTTGGTATCGTGCTCATTGATTCTGTTCTAAATAAATTTCTTTTAATTTTTAAATAATTTTTTTTACTTTTTTCCTTTATTTTATTTTATTTTTTTCCTTTTCTCATAGTCTTCTTCTTCTTCTTCTGGCCAATCGCCAAACCGACGATCGGCCAGACGAGGGCCGGCGACCTCACCGGAGTGTCGTTGGCCCTCGGCAAGGCCGAGCCTCACTAGTGGCTGGGCTTGCCTCCGGCAAGCTCGTCGGACCGGTTGCCGATGACCGGCGACTGGCAAACGGCGGCGGACGGTGGCGGTCGATGAAGAAGAAGAAGAGAAAATGAAACAAGAGTTGATTTTGATTCTTAGATTTGTTCTCGAAACAAGAATCAATTTTTTTTTTATTCTTGATTCTGTTCCAAATCTACTTTCGGGAACAAAAAAATAGAAATTTGTTCCGGGGAACAAAAATTTTACCAAATGCGATTTTATTCCCAAATTGATCCCAAGAAAAAAAATTAGAATCAGACACTATTTGGATGGTTACTAAACAGTGTCTAAAAATGGGTTTTGAACCCATTTACTAATCCAGATTTGTTTAAATTGGTCATGTATGGTCACCTTAAATTTCAAAAGTCCAGTCATAATTGGTTATGAAATGGAATTTAAGGCTAACTCATTTCCAAACCACTTGACAAAGCGTTCAGACTATTTTCTCTCTTGCTGGTGTGCTTGATCCAGCGGCGGCCACTGCCCAGTCTCCAACTCCACTTTACACACTCTCCCCTTTATCTCTCTCTCCAAGCCAAGCAATCGTCCCCAACCTCCGTCTCTTCTGAAGGCCATGACAGCTTCGACGGTGGACCGGAGCAAGAACCGAGAGCTGCTCCAGAGGTGGAGGACCCTCGGCATCGAGGCCATCCAAGCCGTGCAGGCGCTAGAGCAATTGAGCAACAAGGACCTTCGATAGCTCGAGCTAGTTCGCCTACAGCCGATTCTCCTTCCGGATTGTCGTCCAAGGAAGGGACTGACTTTTGCATAGGTTCTATGTTGTCCCATGGAACTCCAATTTGCAAAGCAAACTCCATCTACATTGCATAGAGGAAGTGAACTTGGGGCATGCTTTAGAGTAAATAGCTCTGTTTTTCAGTATCACATGTAAAATCATATAACGGCTCGTTGTAGGGAGTGAGCTTCCCTTAATTTTTTTTTTCATGGTTGAGAGAAATAAATTTTTATTACAAAACATCAATCTATTTTCTCGAATTATGGGCGGACCCCTGAATTAGTTGGTCCTATTTTTTTCCAGTGCTGCCAATGAACATGTGATATTAATCTCGAGCGATGGTCCAGTTAATGTTGGCACACTAGCACGACCCCGGAGCGATGACAAAGTTGGCATATCTTTTATGTCGTACTTTTTTCTGATCAACAAAATCCGATGTGGATCCTCTAGTAACCATGATGCTTTGAAGTGCCATAAATAATCCTTATTTCATTTTTCTAGTTTTGGTATATGTTATTCTACTTTACAATATAAGAAACCACCTCTTAAATATGTACATCAATGGAAACAAGATCGAAAATGATGCTGTGTCCATAAATACAAATAAAGACGTGATCTTAATTGAGCGTTGATCTAGATAAACATTTTCAACAGCACAAAGAGGAGATGATGTAATATGCTTTCATGGAAAGGCGAAATTTCATTTGTGATTTTTCTGTCGAAAAGAATTATATTCATTATTTAAAAGGATACATTAGAAATACATAAGTTTCGTAACAAAGTGAATCGAAGCCAAGTAAGGTCTATTATAGTGAAATACAAATCCAAATCCATAAACTAAAGAGAATCAATCGAACACTGGTAGGGTTAATCACAAGTTCGTTACACAATAATAGATCTATCAAGCAAAATAACTTGTGGCAAATCAATCGATCTCGGATCTTCATCAATTATGAATACACATTAGAAATTCCTCCTCCAGCAATTACGACGTAGCTAGTTTACAGTGCATGCCTAAGATTGGCTTTCTCTGGATCATCGCCGTACAAAGACAATCAAAATAAGTTGAACAAACACAAATCTAATAGTTGGGAGAGCAAATCTTCGTGGTTCGGCAAGACATCGGAGTTCATTCCATCACCATTGAAGCTTAAGGCAAAGAACTTATATACAAATATACACACAAAGGTATCGCATCCTTGAAATTATATTTATACTCCTAGATTTATAATCAGGTGAGAATAGCTCCTAATATAAAAATTAAATCGAGAGAGTTTAAATTCTCAAATTTAAAACTAGATTGGAGAAGACATTTCCTAAATCTAAATTGGATGAGAAGAATAGGAAAAAAAAAAAAAAAAAAAAAAATGCTAGAATATAAGGGTGTGTTTATTTTTGCGAAAAATTAGCGATTGAGAAAATATTTTTCGAAAAATAAATGTTTATCTTGCTTACAAAAATAAATGGATGAAAAATTTATTAATTGCCCACAAAAATAATTAAGCTTGAATTGTTGCCAATAATGAAAATATTTTGTTGATTAATTCTTCCAAATAATATAATAATCGTTTTTTAAAAAATATTTTTCAAAAATAATTAAGCTAATTGTGATTAATTTGAATGACATCATTTTCTCTATCCATGCATATTATTTTATAGAATAATGGGATATAAAAGTGAGAATTATACCAAATATCTCCGGTCACAACAATTGGGCCTTTTCATTTCTAAAATAAAAAATAATTTCATTAAAACCATGAATGAGATTCTCAGGAAGATTGGCATCATTCGTCGTAGAAATATCTTGAACTTTTGGCTTAAATTGGGATGATTTTATTTATGGAAAATTTCTTTGTCGGCATCCTAACCTCCTGCGAAATAATGATTGATTCCGCGTAGCATGAGAACCCTGATATCTCTCGGTTTCTTTTTTCGGGACCAGATTGGGTTTTGGAGCGGACCTCAGGTCTTGCTGCCACATCATCCGTGTGCTGTATCTTTTTTTTTTGGCTTAAATTAGCCGATTAGCATTATGCCGGCATCTTCCTTTCAAAAATTACCGTAATCCGATCATGATAACGATGCCTTAACATATCGCTCATTCATAGATTTATTGTCTAGCCAAAAAAAAAAAAAAAAAAAACACAGACGTAATGTTTAATGTCTAGCCCTGAATTCTCTGTTGTTGTGGAATTGTTTCCATATGATGTATAATTGCTTTGGTACTCTACAAGACATCAGCAACTCTAGATAATACATTGATCTAAGAATGCACTATTTATCTTAACATACGTGAAATACATAAAGCTTTTGTTGTGCACTCTGATCCGAGAAGCTCGCTCTCTCCTACTCTCCTCAATTCAATCGATCTGCAAACGCGAAATACCAAACACATTTTACATTTTTTAGAAAAGTATTATGGCCAAATAAACTGTTTAAGTCTCGAATAGCATTAAGTGTTTTTTTTTGGGGGGCAACAAAATCAGAAAGATATATTTATTTTTCATTTGCTAAAAAATGATGTAATTTTTTTGGTCAATGATTAGAAGTGTTAGCATTACATGCTATCTATCTCTCGCATAAATTTGTTGCTAAATGCTTCTAGAGAGTACTTCTCTCTGTCCTTTGCTGTTACTAAGTTTATTTTATCTAGAACCATGTGAAACAATATACATGAGACCAATGAGTTTGCTCGATGTTAGAATTCCTTCTAATTGACAAAGATGGTATTTGTATAGTAGGAATTATTAATGGCTTTTGGCTTTATATAGTAACCATGAGGTTGATTATGTGACTTTGAGTATTTTATCAGTTCAATAATGACACTGAATATCGGTAGTCGAATTGCCGCGTTTAGAATTTTGATTAAGTAAATTAATCAATCTTTGAGTTTCAATACAATAGTTATTCTTAAAAGTCAAGTAATGATTAAATGGTATGCATTGTCACATTAGAGAAATATACAATTTCTACCTAACCTACCATTTATTAGATTTCTCGGAATGGAAATGTTATGAATGCAAAATATGCAAGTGAATCCACCAATAATGAGAATGACTAACTCTTTGCCTATTTATACTGTTCTCATCTTTTGATGCTCCAAGCTTCAATATCTTATTCTTCTTGAGTCACAATCTTGCCACTCTCCTCATATATGACCATCTCCATCAACAAATGATGAAGTTGTTCCATCGACCACTATAGTTTTTTTCCTCAAAAAACATATTGATGCATCTAATGGTTATCCATTTGTTTTGTCAAATATTATGTCCACATACAAAAAAACTCTCCTAATTCAATGGGAGATGCATCATTGCGCTCTATCTCTAAAAAGTCGGATCAGCGATCTACCAAAATATGCTACTTGCATGACTTCGTCTTGTTAGAGGTATGAATTTCCAAAATTAACATCTTGTTATATTAACTATTTTGTCTTAGTTCGACTACTTACCTTTCCTACTTGCGATTTGGAATTGATGTAACTTTCTATTGCTCAGTTATTGTAGCTTTGGCTGGCTCTCTTGGTGGATAACATTAAGAGCTTGCCAGGGACTCCATCAAAAAGAAGAGACGAGTCGAAGTTTGATCCGGACATTAAAAATGGGTTTTGAACCCATTTACATTCAAAAGTCCAGTCATAATTTGTTTAAAAAATTGGTCATGTATGGTCACCTTAAATTTCAAAAGTCCAGTCATAATTGGTTATAAAATGAAATGGAATTGAAAATAAATGGGTTGAACTCATTTAAGGCCAAACCACTTGACAAAGCGTTCAGACTATTTTCTCTCTTGCTCGTGTGCTTGGTCCAGTGATGGACACTACCCAGTCTCCAACTCCACTTCACACACTCTCCCCTTTATCTCCCTCTCCAAGCCAAGCAATCGTCCCCAACCTCCGTCTCTTCTGAAGGCCATGACAGCTTCGACGGTGGGCCGGAGCAAGAACCGGGAGCTGCTCCAGAGGGGGAGGACCCTCGGCATCAAGGCCATCCAAGTCGTGCAGGCGCTAGAGCAATTGATCAACCAGGACCTGCGATAACTCGAGCTAGTTCGCCTACTGCTGATTCTGCTTCCGGACTGTCGTCCATGGAAGGGACTGACTTTTGCATAGGTTCTGTGTTGTCCCATGGAACTCCAATTTGCAAAGCAAACTCCATCTTCATTGCACAGAGGAAGTGAACTTAGGGCATGCTTTAGAGTAAATAGCTCTGTTTTCCAGCATCACATGTAAAATCGTATAACAGCTCGTTGTAGGGAGTGAGCTTCCCTTAATTTTTTTTTTCATGGCTGAGAGAAATAAATTTTTATTACATAAAACATCAATCTATTTTCTCGTATAATGGGCGGACCCCTGAATTAGTTGGTCCTATTTTTTTTCAAGTGCCGCCAATGAACATGTGATATTAATCTCGAGCGATGGTCCAGTTAATGTTAGCACATTGGCACGACCCTGAAGCGATGACAAAGTTGGCATATCTTTTATGTCGTAGTTTTTCTTGATCAACAAAATCCGAGGTGGATCCTCTAGTAACCATGATGTTGTGAAGTGCCATAAATAAATTTTGGAAAAAGACCATCGAAAACCCCAAACTTTGCCTAAAGTGACAAATTTACTGCAATTTTTTTTATGACATGAAAAATCCCAAACTTTACCAACCGTGATACATTTATCCTAAATTTTTTTTTTCGTGATATAAAAAATCCTGAACTTCTATCCATGTGACACATTTACCCTAAATTATAGGGCATTTTGGTCTTTTACTTTTTAATTTTTTTTCTTTTTCTCTCTTCCCTTCGGAGCTGGCAGAGGGAAGAGAGAAGAAGAAAAAAAAAGAAAAAGGAAAAACAGAAAAATAAGATGAAAATGCCCTTGGCGGGATAAATGTGTCACGGTTTGTAAAATTTGAGGTTTTTCATGTCACAAAAAAAATTGGGGTAAATTTATCACTTTGGACAAAGTTTGGGATTTTTGGTGGTTTTTTCCCTTTCATTTTTCTAGTTTCGATATATGTTATTCTACTTTACAATATAAGAAACCACCTATTAAATATGTACATCAATGGAAACAAGATCGAAAATGATGTTGTGTCCATAAATACAAATAAAGACGTGATCTTAATTAAGCGTTGATCTAGATAAACATTTTAAACGGCACAAAGAGGAGATGATGTAATATGCTTTCATGGAAAGGTGAAATTTCATTTGTGATTTTTTTGTCGAAAAGAATTATATTCATTATTTAAAAGGATACATTAGAGGTAGATAAATTTCCTAACAAAGTGAAGTGAAGCCAAATAAGGTTTAGTATAGTGAAATACAAATCCAAATCCATAAAATAAAGAGAATCAATCGAACACCGGTAGGGTTAATCACAAGTTCGTTACACAATAATGGATCTATCAAGCAAAAAAACTTGTGGCAAATCAATGGATCTCGGATCTTCGTCAATTATGAATACACATTAGAAATTCCTCCTCCAGCAATTTCGACGTAGGTAGTTTACAATGCATGCCTAAGATTGGCTTTCTTTGGATTGCTATACAAAGACAATCAAAATAAGTTGAACAAACACAAATCTATTAGTCGAGAGAGCAAATCTTCATGGTTCAGCAAGACGTCAGAGTTCATGCAATCACCATTGAAGCTAAAGGCAAAGAATTTATATACAGACATAACATAGAGGCATCGCATCCTTGAAATTATATTTATACTCCCGGATTTATATTAGGCGAGAATAGCTCATGATATAAAAATTAAATCGAGCGAGTTCAAACTCTCAAATTTAAAATTAGATCAAGAGAAGACATTTCCTAAATCTAAATTGGAAGAGAAGAATAGAAAAAAAAAAAAAAAAAAAAAAAAAAAAGATGTTAGAATATAATGGTGTGTTTCTTTCGCGAAAAATTAGCGATTTAGAAAATATTTTTCAAAAAATAAATGTTTATCTTGCTTATGAAAATAAATGGATGAAAAATTTATTTATTGCCCACAAAAATAATTAATCTTAAATTTTTATCAATAATAAAAAATATTTCTATTGATTAATTCTTCCAAATAATATAAATAATCGTTTTTCAAAAATATTTTTCAAATCACTCATTTTTATCGAATAAAGTCTTGAATGACATTGTTATCACGAGATATCGCTATGCATATTGTAAATATATATAGACTAATGGGATATAAAAGTGAGAATCTGGAAACCAAATTCATCTCCATTTTCCTCACAACAAGCGGGCTATTTCCTTTTCTATTTCTTCTGATAAAATAAAAAATAATTTCATCTCGCTCTGTGTATGATGTGAAGTCTGCTTCTTCCCTCCGCCGGAACGAAATGCTCAATGGCATCACCGTCGTCGTCGTCCCGAAAATCTTGAACTTTCATCCAAATGCTTCTCCAAAATCGCGCCTCCATCGCCAAATCATTCTCAACCTCGGCGAACATCCTCCCTTGGAGAGCTCAGATCGAGCAGCATCAGCTGGCCTCGCAGATCTCCGCCCTCCTCCTGCAGAGGCGAAAGTGGGCTCCTCTTCTTGAAACCCTCGACCTCCCTTCCCGTCTGAACCCATCTCTCTTCCTCCGGGTCCTGCGCAGAATCGAGACGAACCCTCGAATATCTCTCGGTTTCTTCAACTGGGTCGGGACCAGATTGGGTTTCGAAGCGGACCTCAGGTCGTGCTGCCACATCATCCGTGTGCTGGTCGGGTCGGGCGATGTCCAGGCGGCGAGACCCATGAAGACCTTGATTCAAGTCTTCATGTATTTTCTTGTACGTGTACACATTAATCAACTTTTCACTTTTTTCATCGACATAAGCGTATGCTCTTTTGTTGCCGAGAATCGAATAGAAGCTAACTATACATCAAGAGTACTAAAATTCATGCGGAACACTAATATATACTGATATTTAGGATCATCTGTTAGAACTTGTAGCCACAATCTGAATCCAACTCTATCATCTCAAGTAGTTGCCTTGTATATACTTCTTTCATGTTACTCTTGGCAATGAAAAATTCTTGTGACCAAAATTTAAAATATACAACGTCTTTAAATAATATTCACGGGTAATACAGTACTTAAATTAAGAAGGAATTACAGAGATGAGGCATTCGCGCAATCATGAGTACAGCAAGCCCGGGACCCCACCGTGCCTATTTTGGCGACTCCATTTTCGGCAAGTTTTTTAGTTGGCAAGCTAATTATGATTAATTTGTGAGTATTTGTTGTGCTCTTGATTTTATGATCTAAATAAAGTTACATAATACGGTCCACAATTGGCTCCATCCAGTCATAACCATTTCATTAAAACCATGAATGAGATTCCTATAAGATTCAACTCGTGTAGATATCATTTGGCTTAAATTGGGATGATTTTATTTATGGAAAATTTCTTTGTCGGCATCCTAACCTTGCAATAATGGTTGATTGTAGCATGAGCTGTATTTTTTATTTTTTTTGGGGGGCCTAAATTAGCTGATTAGCATTATGCTGGCATCTTCCTTTCAAAAGTTACCGTAATCCGATCATGATAACGATGCCTTAACATATCACTCATTCATAGATTTTTAGTCTAGCCAAAAAAAAAAAAAAAAAACGACAACAAACGTAATGTTTAATGTCTAGCCCTGAATTCTCTGTTGTTGTGGAATTCTTTCCATATGATGTATAATTGCTTCGTTACTCTACAAGACATCGGCAACTTTAGATAATACATTGATCTAAGAACGCACTATTTATCTTAGCATACGTGAAATACATAAAGCTTTTGTTGTGCACTCTGATCCGAGAAGCTCGATCTCTCCTATTCTCCTCAATTCAATCAATCTGCAAACGTGAAGTACCAAACACATTTTGCTTTTTTAGAAAAGTATTATGGCCAAAGAAACTGTTTAAGTCTCAAATAGCGATAAGTGTATTTTTTTTTTTTTGGGTAATAAAATCAGAAAGATATATTCACTTTTGATTTGCTAAAAAGAGATGTAATTTTTTTGGATAATTAGAAGTGTTAGCATAAAATGCTATCTATCTCTCGTGTAAATTTGTCGCTATATGCTTCTAGAGAGTACTTCTCTCCGTCCTTTGCTCTTACTAAGTTTATTTTATCTAGAACCATATCAAACAATATACATGAGACCAATGACTCTGCTCGATGTTGGAATTCTTTCTAATTGACAAAGATGGTATTTATATAGTAGGAACGATTTACTGCTTTTGGCTGCATATAGTAACCATGAGGCTGATTACGTGACTTTGAGCTTTTTCTCAGTGAATTCAATAATGACATTGAATATCAATCGTCGAATTGCCTGCGTCCAGAATTTTGATTAAGTAAATTAATCAATCTTTGAGGTTCGATATAATGGTTATTCTTAAAAAGTCAAGTAATGATAAAAAGGTATGCATTGTCACATTAGAGGAATATACAATTTCTACCTAACCTACCATTTATCAAATTTCTTGGTATGGGAATGTTATGAATGCAAAATATGCAAGTGAATCCACCAATAATGAGAATGACCAACCCTTTGCCTATTTATACAGCTCTCATCTTTTGATGCTCCAAGCTTCAATATCTTATTCCTCTTGAGCCACAATCTTGCCACACTCCTCATATGTGACCATCTCTATCAACAAATGATGAAGTTGTTCCGTCGACCACTATAGCTTTTTTCCTCAAAAAACCTATTGATGCATCTAATGATTATCCATTTGTTTTTCAAATATTATGTCCACATACAAAAAACTCTCCTAATTCAGTGGTAGATGCATCATCGTGCACTCTATCTCTGATAAGTCGGATCAATGATCTACCAAAATATGATACTTGCATGACTTTGTCTCTTCAAAGGTATGAATTTCCAAAAGTAACATCTTGTTAGATTAACTGTTTTTGTCTTAATTCGACTACTTACCTTTCCTACTTGCGATTTGGAATTGATCTAACTTTCTATTGCTCAGTTATTGTAGCTTTTGCCGGCTCTCTTGGCAGATAACATTAAGAGCTTGCTGGGGACTCCATCAAAAAGAAGAGACGACTCAAAGTTTATCTAGACTTTAAAAATGGGTTTTGAACCCATTTACTAATCCAGAATTCCTTGAATTGGTCATACATGGGTGATTTTATATTTCAAAAGTCCAGTCATAGTGAGTTATAAAATGAAAAGTGTAAAATAAATGGGTAAATGGAATTTAAGACCGACTCATTTCCAAACCACTTGACAAAGCGTTCAGAATATTTTCTCTCTTGCTGGCGTGCTTGGTCCAGCGATGGACACTGCCCAGTCTCCAACTCCACTTCACACACTCTCCCCTTTATCTTTCTCTCCAAGCCAAGCAATTGTCCCCAACCTCCGTCTCTTTTGAAGGCCATGACAGCTTCGCCGGTGGGCCGGAGCAAGAACCGGGAGCTGCTCCAGAGGTGGAGGACCCTCGGCATCAAGGCCATCCAAGCCGTGCAGGCGCTAGAGCAATTGAGCAACAAGGACCTGCGATAGCTCGAGCTAGTTCGCCTTCAGCCGATTCTGCTTCCGGACTGTTGTCCTTGGAAGGGACTGACTTTTGCATAGGTTCTGGGTTGTCCCATGGAACTCCAATTTGCAAAGCAAACTCCATCTTCATTGCATAGAGGAAGTGAACTTAGGGCATGCTTTAGAGTAAATAGCTCTGTTTTCCAGTTTCACATGTAAAATCGTATAACAGCTCGTTGTAGGGAGTGAGCTTCCCTAAATTTTTTTTTTCCATGGCTGAGAAAAATAAAATTTTATTACATAAAACATCAATCTATTTTCTCATATTATGGGCGGACCCCTGAATTAGTTGGTCCTATTTTTTTCAAGTGTCGCCAATGAACATGTGATATTAATCTCAAGTGATGCTCCAGTTAACGTTAGCACACTAGCATGACCTCAAAGCAATGACAAAGTTGGCATATCTTTTATGTCTACTTTTTTCTGATCAACAAAATCCAATGTAGATCCTATTGGATATTTCAATAGTTTTGAAATATTGATTAGAAATTATGATCATCATGAAAGTCATCATTTTTGTACGGCTTTATCAACAATCATATAACGGCTTTCTAATGGTTGTATAATGATCGTCTAACGGTTTTATAACTTTTGATTTATTACTTCATAAACTCTTCATTATTTTATAACGGCTATCTTTTTAATTTCCAATTGATTTATGATGATCTCCTAACAGCTCTCTCTTTTCCTTGTTTAAATATAAATTAAACTTCAAACCACAATCTTAGTAAATACAATATGTTCACACATCTTTTCTTTTCTTTTTGCTGGGTTATATAATTCTGTTTCATTCTAATATTTAAAGCGGAGTATAGAGGAAGGTATGTTGTATCTTGAGAGGATAACCACTTAAGCCTTATGCACCGAGTTACGTACTCCGAGGGACGGAATTATTCTTAAAGATAGTGTTTGCACACCTCAGACATTTATTTTTATTTTCTAATCTTTTGTAATGCATTTCCAATAATTATTATTATTTTATGTATTCTAATACTTTTTCCAACAGATCCTCTACTAACCGTGATGTTTTGAAGTGTCATAAATAATCCGTTATTTCATTTTTCTAGTTTTGGTATATGTTATTCTAGTTTACAATATAAGAAACCACCTATTAAATATGGACATCAATGGAAACAAGATCGAGAATGATGTTGTGTCCATAAATACAAATAAAGACGTGATCTTAATTGAGCGTTGATCTAGATAAACATTTTCAACAGCATAAAGAGGAGATGATGTAATATGCTTGCATGGAAAGGCGAAATTTCATTTGTAATTTTTTTGTCGAAAAGAATTATATTCATTATTTAAAAGGATACATTAGAAGTACATAAGTTTCGTAACAAAGTGAATCGAAGCCGAGTAAGGTCTATTATAGTGAAATACAAATCCAAATCCATAAAATAAAGAGAATCAATCGAACATTGGTAGGGTTAATCACAAGTTCGTTGCACAATATTGGATCTATCAAGCAAAATAACTTATGGCAAATCAGTGGATCTCGGATCTTCATCAATTATGAATACACATTAGAAATTCCTCCTCCACTTGCTAGTTTACAATGCATGCCTAGGACTAGCTTTCTGTAGATCATTGTCGTACAAAGACAATCAAAATAAGTTGAACAAACACAAATCTAATAGTTGGGAAAGCAAGTCTTCGTGATTCAACAAGACATCGAAATTCATGCCATCACCATTGAAGCTGAAGGCAAAGGACTTATATATAGAGACATAATACAGAGGCATCACATCCTTGAAGTTGAAAGTATATTTATACTCCCAAATTTATAGTAGGCGAGAATAGCTCCTGATATAAAAATTAAATCGAGAGAGTTTAAATTCTCAAATTTAAAACTAGATCGAGAGAAGACATTTCCTATATCTAAATCAAAAGAGAAGAATAGAAAAAAAGAAAAAGAAAAAAAAAGGTTAGAATATGAGGGGTATTTCTTTCTTGAAAAATTAGCGATTTAAGAAATATTTTTTGAAAAATAAATGCTTGTCTCGCTTACAAAAAATAAATGGATGAAAAATTTATTTATCTACAAAAATAGTTAAGCATAAATTGTTATCAATAATGAAAACATTTTCGTTGACTAATTCTTCCAAACAATATAAGTAATCATTTTTTGAAAATTATTTTTCAAATTGCTCATTCTTCGTGAAATTGACGTATCCTAAAAGTCTTGAATGACATCTTTATCCTGAAATCTCGCTCCATGTTTATTGTATATATATATATATATAGAATAATGGGATACAAAAGTGAGAATCTGAAAACCAAATTCATCTCCATTTTCCTCACACCAAGCGGGCTATTTCCTTTTCTATTTCTTCTGATAAAATAAAAAATAATTTCATCTCGCTCTGTGTATGGTGTGAAGTCTGCTTCTTCCCTCCGCCTGGAACGAAAATCTTGAACTTTCATCCAAATGCTTCTCCAAAATCGCGCCTCCATCGCCAAATCATTCTCAACCTCGGCGAACATCCTCCCTTGGCGAGCTCAGATCGAGCAGCATCAGCTGGCCTCGCAGATCTCCGCCCTCCTCCTGCAGAGACGAAACTGGGCCCCTCTTCTTGAAACCTTCGACCTCCCTTCCCGCCTGAACCCATCTCTCTTCCTCCGCGTCCTGCGCAGAATCGAGACGAACCCTCGAATATCTCTCGGTTTCTTCAATTGGGTCGGGACCAGATTGGGTTTTGGAGCGGACCTCAGGTTTTTTTTTTGGCGGGGGGGGCGCTTAAATTAGCTGATTAGCATTATGCCGGCATCTTCCTTTCAAAAATTACCGTAATCCGATCATGATAACGATGCCTTAACATATCACTCCTTCATAGATTTATTGTCTAGCCGGAAAAAAAAAAAAAAAAAAAAAAAACCCACAGACGTAATGTTTAATGTCTAGCCCTGAATTCTCTGTTGTTGTGGAATTTTTTCCATATGACGTATAATTGCTTTGGTACTCTACAAGACATCAGCAACTTTAGATAATACATTGATCTAAGAATGCACTACTTATCTTAAAATACGTGAAATACATAAAGCTTTTGCTGTGTACTCTGATTTGACAAGCTCGATCTCTCCTACTCTCCTCAATTCAATCAATTTGCAAACGCGAAGTACCAAACACATTTTACATTTTTTAGAAAAGTATTATGGCGAAATAAATTGTTTAAGTCTCAAATAGCGATAAGTGTATTTTTTTTGGCAATAAAATCAGAAAGATATATTTACTTTTGATTTACTAAAAAAAGTGTAATTTTGTTGGTCAATGATTAGAAGTGTTAGCATTACATGCTATCTATCTCTTGCACAAATTTGTTGCTAAATGCTTCTAGAGAGTATTTCTCTCCATCCTTTGCTCTTACTAAGTTTACTTTATCTAGAACCATATCAAACAATATACATGAGACCAATGAGTTTGCTCGATGTTGGAATTCCTTCTAATTGACAAAGATGGTATTTGTATAGTAGGAACGATTAACGGCTTTTGGCTGCATATAGTAACCATGAGGTTGATTATGTGACTTTGAGCATTTTATCAGCGAATTCAATAATGACATTGAATATCGGTCGTTGAATTGTCGCATTCAGAATTTTGATTAAGTAAATTAATCAATCTTTGAGTTTCGATACAATAGTTATTCTTAAAAGTCAAGTAATGATTAAATGGTATGCATTGTTACATTAGAGAAATATACAATTTCTACCTAACCTATCATTTATCAGATTTCTTGGAATGGAAATGTTATGAATGCAAAATATGCAAGTGAATCCACCAATAATGAGAATCACCAACTCTTTGCCTATTTATACTGTTCTCATCTTTTGATGCTCCAAGCTTCAATATCTTATTCTTCTTGAGCCACAATCTTGCCACTCTCCTCATATATGACCATCTCCATCAACAAATGATGAAGTTGTTCCGTCGACCACTATAGTTTTTTTCCTCAAAAAATCTATTGATGCATCTAATGGTTATCCATTTGTTTTGTCAAATATTATGTCCACATACAAAAAACTCTCCTAATTTAGGGGGAGAAGCATCATCATGTGCTCTATCTCTAAAAAGTCGGATCAGCGATCTACCAAAATATGCTACTTGCATGACTTCATCTCGTTAGAGGTATGAATTTCCAAAATTAACATCTTGTTAGATTAACTATTTTGTCTTAGTTCGACTACTTACCTTTCCTACACGTGATTTGGAATTGATGTAACTTTCTATTGCTCAGTTATTGTAGCTTTGGCCGGCTCTCCTGGTGGATAACATCAAGAGCTTGCTAGGGACTTCATCGAAAAGGAGAGACAAATCAAAGTTTGACCTAGACATTAAAAATGGGTTTTGAACCCATTTACTAATCCAAAATTGATTGAAATGGTCATGTATGGGTCACCTTACATTCAAAAGTCCAGTCATAATTGGTTATAAAATGAATTGGTCATGTATGGGTCACCTTATAAAATGAAAATAAATGGGTTTAAATGGAATTTGAGGTCAACTCATTTCCAAACCACTTGACAAAGCGTTCAGACTATCTTCTCTCTTTCTCTCTTGCTGGTGTGCTCGGTCCAACGATGGACACTGCCCAGTCTCCAACTCCACTTCACACACTCTCCCCTTTATCTCCCTCTCCAAGCCAAGCAATCGTCCCCAACCTTCGTCTCTTCTGAAGGCCATGACAGCTTCGACGGTGGGCCGGAGCAAGAACCGAGAGCTGCTCCAGAGGGGGAGGACCCTCGGCATCGAGGCCATCAAGGCCATCAAGCCGTGCAAGCGCTAGAGGAATTGAGCAATAAGGACCTGCGATAGCTCGAGCTAGTTCGCCTTCAGCCGATTCTCCTTCCGGATTGTCGTCCAAGGAAGGGACTGACTTTTGTACAGGTTCTATGTCGTCCCATGGAACTATAATTTGCGAAGCAAATTCCATCTCTATTGGATACAAGAAGAGAACTTAGGGGCATGCTTTAGAGTAAATATATCTGTTTTCCAGTATCACATGTAAAATCGTAAAAGAGCTCGTTGTAGGGAGTGAGCTTCCCTTAATTTTTTTTCCATGACTGAGAAATAAATTTTTATTACGCGAAATATCAATCTATTTTCTCGTACTATGGGCGGACCCCTGAATTAGTTGGTTCTATTTTTTTAGTGTCGCCAATGAACATGTGTTATTGATCTCAAGCGATGGTCCAGTTAATGTTGGCACTCTAGCATGACCCCAAAGCAATGACAAACTCGGCATATCTTTTATGTCATACTTTTTTCTGATCAACAAAATCCGATGTAGATCCTCTGGTAACCATGATGCTTTGAAGTGCCATAAATAATATGTGATTTCATTTTTCTAGTTTTAGTATATGTTATTCGGGTTTACAATATAAGAAACCATCTATTACATATGTACATCAATGGAAACAAGATGGAGAATGATTCTATGTCCAAAAATACAAATAAAGACGTGATCTTAATTGAGTGTTGATCTAGATAAACATTTTTAACGGCACAAAGAGGAGATAATGTAAATATGCTTTCATGGAAAGGCGAAATTTCATTTTTGGTTTTTTTGTCGAAAAGAATTATATTCATTACTCAAAAGGATACATTAAAAGTAAATATACTTTGAAACAAAGCGAATCAAAGCCAAGTAATGTCCAGAGTAGTGAAATACAAATACAAATCCAAAAATTAAAGAGAATCAATAGAACATCAGCAGAGTTAACCACGGGTTCGTTACACAATAATGGAATTGTCAAGCAATATAATTGGTGGCCAATAAATCAATCTTGTATTTTCGTCAATGATAAGCACATAATAAAATTTCCTTCTCCAACAACTACGGCGTAGCCACTTAACAGCGTGTGCTTAGGATCGACTTCCTTTGCTTCATCATCATACGGAGACAATCAAAACAGGTTAAACAAACACAAATCCAACAGTTGGGAGAGCAAATTTTCGTGGTTCATATCAAAGTTCATGCGATCACCATTGAAGCTGGAACTAGATGACTTATATACAGACATAACACAAAGGCATCAAATCCTCCAAAGCATATTTATACTCTCAAATCTAGATTAGGAGAGAATAGCTCCCGGATGTAAAAATTAAATAGGAAGAGTTCAAACTTTCAAATTTAGAACTATATCGAGAGGAGATCTCCTAGATCTAAATCAGAAGAGAGGAGAGATAAGAAAAGAAAAAAAAAGGAATATAAAACTTTCCTTCAACTGCTCCATGGCAAGACCCCTGAGAATCTGAGATGCCAATGAAGCAACGAATCATGCATCATATCTCACTCGCATTTTAGAAAACCTCTTTTGACATTCATGTAATTATCATGACTTACACACTCCAACCTTGCATGTAAAAGTAAGAACATCTGAAGAGTCTTATTTTTATATCCTTTGTTTATACTATGTTTAATTATATGAGAAATGTACCGAGCAATAATATTGATGTGAGATCAATGAATTTGATCCACATTGTAAATGCATCTAATTCGATATACCGGTACTTGTGGATATAGTAGAAATAAGTGTGCATTTGACAAAGCTTAACCTGTCATGATTTTTAGCTGCTTATAGCACCCCTTAGGCTACGCTTTTAAGGACGAATCGGTACATCTAATAAAGCATATCAAATATCGTCAAATTGCCATGTCTACAATGCTTTCTAGAAATCTTAAGGTTGGCAGTCAATTTTCCTTCAAAATTTCAAGTATTCATCCATGAATCAACGTGCAACCCACTTTTGTATTGACGATTTTGACCAGACCTCTCATTTATAATATTTGCTACTATGAAAATGTGTACTATGCAAATATGCAAGTGTATCCACATTAATAATGAGTATCCACCAAAGCTACCATTAGTAACTGAATCATGTTTTGTTTTAATTTACTCTTGATATCATTCTTTATTCTCTAATTAGACCACCGATCTAACTTCCATCACACACTCTTATCGTAGTAGCAAATACTCTAGTAGCTTATAGCTTATACAATCGGACTAAAGTCCTGAAATTGAACTGACCTACCGTGGTTGGCGACCCTCTGTCGACCCTAGACCCTTTAAGTCTCGGAGTTGTTGAAGGTGGTGAGCTTAAATGGGTTCTACGTTGTACCATGGATATCCAATTTGGATGAAGGAAAGCCCATCTTCAACAAACAGATAGCCCAGCTAATGGCTAACGGGAAAAGTTTGCTACAATTGAACCGACCAATTTACATTTCACCTTATTGAAACCAGGGAATGATTTACCCATACGAATTAGGGAAAATTTCAAATAAAGACCCGAAATGAACCAATTTTTTCAAATAAGGACCCGAAGTGAACTTTGTGTTAGATAAGGACCCGGACTAAACTCATTGTCTCGAATAAGGGCCCGAAGTAAATTTTGTGTCAAATAAGGACCCGAAATAATCAACTTAATCTCTATCGAGCACCTTAGCTCACTGGCAAACATTTTCCGGCGATTAAAATAGGGGCAATTTTGTCAGAAATTTATGATTGGAAAAAAGGGAAAATTCTAAGTTAATTAAGTTTAGATTATTCGTGTAGATGTTTATGTTTTCTTCTTTCTCCCTCGCCGCTCAACCAAATCGCTGCCCAATCATCGTTGCAACTCGATTCTCATCGCTCCTCGCCCTGCTCGATTCTGGTCGCTTCTCACCTGCCCCTTGCAAGCATCGGTCTATTGTTCACCATCGTCTCTTCTTTCTATCGGCAGCCTCTTGTCAATTTTGTCAAGACGGCTCCCTGCGCTGGTAAGCTCGGCAGAGTCGCGGAGGTGATGGCCATGGGAATCTGCACCGCACAGAACGCTCCCTTGGGGCCGTACTGTCCCTCCTCTCTCTTCTTTGTTGCGGTCCCGCTCCCGATTCTTGCTTAGGGGTCGCCGGTACTCGTTTCCTCTGGGTCAGAGCCGAGACGGTTCCAAGGTCTCTGCTTTTCTTTGGATACAATCTCTGTTATGAGAAATTCATCTGGTTGTTTGTTTTCGCTGTACTTGTAGCTGATTGGATCGCTAAAAGGCCAGTGTTTTGTGTCTTTGTGCATAAAGTCCGTGTCTCCGTGTGTATGTGTGTGTTCGGCACTGGCACTTAGGTGTTTGCTGGGTTATCACCTCATAGTTGCCGTTGTTGTGCTTTCGCCATTGCAACTTTGGTGGAAATTGTGGCTAGTTCACTCGTGTGTGCGTGCGTATTGTAGTTTTGTTGCGATTTTTGGCCTGGAAATTTTAGGATGACAGGACAGTGCGGTTCTTGCTGTGCTGTTGGATTTGAGGTTCTCAGGGCGAAGTAGATGTATGTGGGAGGAATTGCGTATCTACGTTCTCTTTTTCATATCCACACTACAAGTTGGCTTGTGCAATCTTGAGTGAAATGCTAGAGTATTCAAAGTATTTTAGGCAGGCAGGAAAACTTTTCAGGACAGGCTTTGGAGCAGTCATCCCTGTGGATTGGTAATTAAGTTGTTTATTTTTGATAACTATAACCCAGCTGCTTTGCTAGTCAAGCAAAAAAAGAAAAAAAGAAAATTTTGAAGGGACCTAATAAGAGAAGGAAAATCTGGATGACTGGAGGTAGGGATGATATTGCTAAGACAACAGGGTTTGCAATTGATTCGTGATATTATAGATGAAATCAAAACTCCGGCTGTCTGTATGTGGTGATTAGTTATGAATTCAACAAGTATTGGCTAATTTCTTGTTAAATATGGTGAGACATGCTCCATCTCTAGAAGGTTGGGTGGAGATTCACATTCATCCAAGTTTGAAGCAAACTGCTAAAGGACTAACTCTTGTGCACGAGGAATTTAATTTTCCTTTGATAGGTTTCTATCTGTTTTGAGGATGTTATGTGGATAATGCATTGTCCTATTTGGAGATGGTTACTTGATATGGCTTGCTTTTTAAAATTTTTGTCTCTATTAACTCTAAAGCACCACTTAATACTATCAAAACAAAGTTTTTACATTGAGCTCGAAACTTATCATACTAATGAACCAAATCCCTCAAATCCTTCATTTCTTTGGTTTTTATGAAATAATTTGTGACTTCACATAAAAAAAAAAAATTGAACCTAATTCAATTGTCCTATATTTTGTGGTGATCTAATATTCATTGGTAAACGATAAGCAACTATCTTCTCATCACTAATCAAGGTTCTCTATTTTTATGAATTCAGGCTTATGTGATGCAAGACGATGGATTGATCTCAATGCTATTGTGAGAGAAGTTGTTTACTACAAAGCTCAACTACAATTGCCAAACTCCATACCAGTATTTGAGAAGAGGGAAATGGCAAAAATGGCAATAAGGGTAATGGAACTGCAAATGCCATGGACATAAAAATTTGAGGTTAAGGGACCAAAGGACTAAGTGATGGTCAAAAGAGAAGAGTTAGCATTTGTTTGAAGCTTGTCACCTGCTTGGAGCTTCTCTTCCTTGACGAAACCAACCAGTGGACTCGACCATCCTATTATGTCGTGAGCAAAATAACCATCTTTGATCAAAGAGATGGAACCCAAAGAACTATAATCGCATCAATTCATTAGCTCAGTAGTGGAGTCTTTCAACTTTTATTGGGTGCTTTAGATTGGTTGTAGTAGAGGATGGGATGTGATAACTGCATATGATCAATGGGAGTTTGTTTTGTAAATTCAATTGTTTCTTCTCTTTCTTTTAGCGTTGTGCGCGTTATGTGTGCACATATTAAAGTTGTAAACTCATTTTGTTATCTCTTTTTGTAATGGAAGTATTGAAGTTCAATCAACTCAAGTGTTCAATGATGAATTAATGATGATGCTTTTTGGTACTACAAGCTGTATTTGGTTTCATTTGAGTCGGATATTCTATATTTTGTTGTGTATAGAGCTCAAGCTTTGACAAAGCCCATTGACGTTCTATATTTTTCTTTGGCCTATACTATAGTGCATTTTAATTGGGTGTGTTGTTAGACTGCTGTGTTCGTTGCTCTTCGCAAGTCATTTTTTTTTATGCTATTGTTTTATATTTTCTTTTTTCTCGTTGGATTGATAAGCTCATGTAGATTTGTTGTGAGTACCACCATATTACAATGAAGTGCTGGGACATTCTATAGCAAAGTAAATAGCACTAGATAAACTTGAATTGAGACATCCCAACACAAGAAATCTTTTCAACAAAATTTATCTACACATATTTTAAGATGCTTCCAAAATAGATCCATCCATATCAACCAACGGTAAAACAAAAAGAGTTTGTGTTTATTGGTCTTGGTGCTCTTGTGTATCTCCAAAAAAGCTGCTCATCTTTGACCACTTAAAAGTTGAAATCCTTACATCCTTCTCTTTACCTACGCTTGAAACACAAAATAAATCATTAGTTAAAATAAAGTCAAGTATCAATAAAAACAGTTTTATGACCAAGTCAAGCATAAATAACTACCTTTATCTTCTCTCTTCCCATAGATAATATTGAGCTTGAAATTGTGCCAAAAATTGACGCAAGCAATTCCTCGATCTCAAGTTAACATGTTGGGTCTGAGGGAGTGCTTTCTACCACATCTTGTGAACATGAGGCAACCATAAAATCTACTAGGGCTGAAGCTGCTTCTATTGATGCTACTGGTGGATTCTTACAATGATACCTGTTATGGCCTAAACCACCACATTTTCCACAAGTAATTGTGGTATTTTGTCCTTTCAACTTTGTTCCCACCGGCTCTTGCACAACTTTTTTCTTTCTTGCCTTCAAATTTCTATCAGTTGTTTCATTTATTGATTTTGTTCTTTGTTTCTTCTTTCTGCCAACTTGCTTGGGCACATCTGGTGGGAGAAATGGCTCTCTAGCAGGCCATGTGTCTTTAGAATCTACAACATGCACAACATGGCTATATATTTGCATGAATGTTTTCTTACTAAAACTTGTGTGAACCCATTTTTCAGGTTCTTCCCTCATGTATATAAGAGCCGCCACAGCATGACAACAAGGAATCCCGCTGATGTCCCATCTTTTACAGCTACAAGATCTATGTCTAATATTAACAACTCTCTTGTCTCCATATGGCCCACTTAATTCAAATTCATCCTCTCCATTCCAGGTTGGAATCCATGATGCCGAAAACTGTTTTTGAAGATCTAATATCTTCTGGATATTAGGACAAATCACACCATTGTATTTGGTCATCCCATCTCTTTGCTTATGAATTCTCTCCATGAGCTACGCTCTTATAGTTTCAAGCATTGTGATGATCGGCTTGTCCCTTGCATCAATAATGCTTTTGTTGAAATTTTCACACCAGTTGGTCAAGGAAATGTCACATTTTGAACTTGTCCTAAAGTAGGACTTGCTCCATTGCATTGGAGGCCTCTGGAATAACTAATCATAAGCTTTCTCATCAACTACCTTCAGTTGTGCCATTGCCAAGTCAAAATCACATACTCTAGTTGCCATGGCAGCCTTCCAAAAAAGCTTTTTAAGTTCTACTCCTTTGTGATATAGTTTAAAGTTTTCATAAAGATGCCTTAAGAAAAATCTATGCTCTGCTTCGGGCATTAGATGTGCTAGTGCTTGCACTAATCCCTTTTGTTTGTCACACAAAAAAGTCCAGTACTTTGAATTTTCAAGGTCCATAATTCTCAAGTCTTCTGCAATCAAACTAATAAACTAGTGCCATGCCTTGTATGTTTCTTGTCCGACAACTGCCCATGCAAAGGGATATATCTGATTATTGCCATCTACACCCACCACTGCTAGAAGTATCCCCTTATAGCCTAATGACAAATGGCACCCATCGAATCCCACAAAGCGCTTACATCCTTCTACAAAAGCCCCACCTTAATGCATCCAAACAAATGTAGACTCCCTAAACTTGAATTGGTCTTGACATTGCTCAGTCTTGATTATACATGTGGATCATGGGTTGGCATCAAGAAGTGCCTGGCAATAGCTCCTAAGCATCCAAAATTGCTCCTCCTCATTCCCCGTGATCATATTCATTGCTATTGCCCTAGCTCTATAAACCATTGTCCTTGACAACTTCAAAACATTCTCAAACTCCATTGTTTTTTTTATTGAAGCACCTGGCCATGTAGGATTGTTTCTCAGCCTATCACAGTACTTATTCGCTAGCCATTTAGTACTTATCTGAGGAACTTGTAGTGTTCTATTACATGTATGTACTGAGTTGAAGGTTTTAACTTGTAAAGTATGCTCCTTTGCACTTTAGAGGCATATATGAGCCAATCACAGTCCTCCGAGCACACTACCCTCAACTTATTAGGTGTATTTTTAACAAACCTCACATTTCTCCCATTTTTTATGGCATGGTTCCTAATAGCTTCTCTAAATTCATTCGCATTACTAAAGCACATCCCCAACTTGAAGGTAGGGTTTTCCATATCAACCTTAGCATTGAACTCAGGATGTGTATACTCATTTTCACTATTCTTGTTCAAGAAATCTGCATTATCAGCTAACAAATCTACATATAGACTGATATCTCCAATCTCCATATGCCTCTCCATTGAACTATCATCGTCTACACATCTAGTTTGTATATATAACTCATCAAGATCAATAAAGGGAAACCCATCTTCTTCAGCACCCTCAGCATCCATACCACGCCTTCTATCATACATAGAATAGTTCACTTCTTCACATCCCTCAATTGGTGAAAAGTGGAAGCAAAAAATAACATCAATATACTCTTATGCATAATACGCATCAGGGAAAAACAAAACAAAAACTATAAAAAAAATTGCAATACATCCATACCTCACTACTATTAATGAAAGAAAATTAGTCACGCTAGTGACCATGTACCACACTTTTATTAGATACCATTTGTCACAAAAAAAAAAATTGTGCATTATTGACTTAAAATGTTTTTTGTGCTAATGATTTGGTAATACACATTAGGACTCTTGTGGGCACGAAAGTGCTACTGCTATGGTGACAGACCATATCCTAAGTATGGTCCTTCGTAGTAAGAGCATCATAAAAAACATGCACCTTTTATTAGTGATTTATCCTTGGTATGGTCAATGTATTATAGCTCAAAAAACATCAAAAACTAACATTTAGATTTTAGGACATGCCATGAGCTCTAGCTATTAACGATAAAGTATACATCAAATAAATAGAAACAACGGAAAAGCATTAAAAAATTGCAAAAAAGAGACCAATGCCACTAGCACATAGGATCACAACATAGCATATCCAATAGTGGACGCAATTCATATGCATTGATTCGGACAAAATGAGACATTCACTCAAAAATCCATCAAAACAAGTAAAAACAATACTATAAAACAGAACTCTCTTGTACCATCACTGTCGTCGCTGCCATCTGTGTGATATTCCATCACATGCTCACACCTTGTCGCCATGTTGCTTCAATGAGCCACAAACACTTTCTATTCGACGAACGAATGATTGGGTACACCAATTTGAACGAAACTAACCACGGTTGAACGTGAGTGCAAATTGAAATAAATGGAAAACCTGGAAAAAGATGATGGAAAATTGGGCTTTATAGACAAGCTTTGTCTACATTTTGCCGGTTTAACGTGAGTGAATTCTAAGACAGAAAAACTAACCTTGATTGATGGGGAGGTGGGCTTGCTCGAGCTTTGTGCTTTGTGCAAGGGAAAATTGGAGGATTTGTAGCGTACTGCGAAGGCCTACTTCGATGCGGCTGCCGAGAACGTCAAACGGTTGGCACAGGACTTTGTCACCAAGATGGACCATGACCGCAACCGCATCGTGTGCCTCTCGGAGTTTCTTTCCTTCACGAAGGTCAAGGGCTATGTGCAGATGAGCAACCCTTACTTGTTCAAGGAGCTGAACGAAAGTGGCACGGGAAAGCTTAGCTTCGACGAGGCCATCACGTTTTTCTACATTGCCACGAGCGCTAGGCCTTTATGTGATGGGTGCGGATGCCTCGCACTGGGGATGTTCTTCACGTGTGTGAAGTGCTTCAAGGACGCCGGTGAGGCCGAGACGTTCATTTTATGTAGCGATTGCTTCTCCCATGGGGATACCGTAGAAAACCTAGGGTTTTTTTGTTTCCGTTTTAGGATTTGTTAATTTTACCCTAGATTTTTTTTGGACAAAATTGCCCAAACTCCGATCGTCGGAAATGTCACATGCTAGATAGCCGGCGAATATTTGGTTGACCAGCAAACTCGGGTCCTTATTTGGAATTGATTCAACCACTTTGGGTCCTTATTCGAGACAATGAGTTTACTTCGGGTCCTTATCTGACACAGAGTTTACTTTGAGTTCTTATTTGAGAAAATTGATCCACTTCAGGTCCTTATTTGGAATTTTCCCTACGAATTATTAGACATACCATGAAGACCTTGATTCAAGTCTTTATGTATTTTATTGTATGTGTACACATTAATCACTTTTTCACTTTTTTCATCGATATAAGCATATTCTCTTTTGTTACCGAGAATCGAATAGACTAATGTATACTGATATTTAGGATCATCCGTTAGAACTTGTAGTCATAATCTGAATCAAACTCTATCATCTCAAGTAGTTGCCTTGTATATACTTCTTTCATGTTACTCTTGGCAATGAAAAAATTCTTATGACCTAAATTTAAAATATACAACGCTTTTAAATAATATTCACTGTTATTAAAGTACTTAAATTAAGAAGCAATTACAGAGATGAGGCATTCACGCAATCATGAGTACAGCAAGCCCAGGACCCCACCGTGTCTATTTTGGCGACTCCATTTTCGGCAAGTTTTTTAGTTGGCAAGCTAATTATGTTTAATTTGTGAATATTTGTTTTGCTCATGATTTTATGAGCTAAATAAAGTTACATAATACGATCCACAATTGGCTCCATCCAGTCATAAGCATTTCATTAAAACCATGAATGAGATTCCCATAAGATTCAACTCGTGTAGATATCATTTGGCTTAAATTGGGATGATTTTATTTATGGAAAATTTCTTTGTCGGCATCCTAACCTTGCAATAATGGTTGATTGTAGCATGAGCTGTATTTTTTTTTTTTTTTTTGGGAGGGGGGCGCTAAATTGTATTAGCATTATGCTGGCATCTTCCTTTCAAAAGTTACCGTAATCCGATCATGATAACGATGCCTTAACATATCACTCATTCATAGATTTTTTGTCTAGCCAAAAAAAAAAAAAAACAGACGTAATGTTTAATGTCTAGCCCTGAATTCTCTGTTGTTGTGGAATTCTTTCCATATGATGTATAATTGCTTCGTTACTCGACAAGACATCAGCAACTTCAGATAATACATTGATCTAAGAACGCACTATTTATCTTAGCATAAGTGAAATACATAAAGCTTTTGTTGTGCACTCTGATCCGAGAAGCTTGATCTCTCCTATTCTCCTCAATTCAATCAATTTGCAAACGCGAAGTACCAAACACATTTTGCATTTTTTAAGAAAATTATTATGGCCAAAGAAACTGTTTAAGTCTCAAATAGCGATAAGTGTAATTTTTTTTTTTTTTGGGCCATAAAATCAGAAAGATATATTCACTTTTGATTTGCTAAAAAGAGATGTAATTTTTTTGGTCAATAATTAGTAGTGTTAGCATTACATGCTATCTATCTCTCGTGTAAATTTGTCGCTATATGCTTCTAGAGAGTACTTCTCTCCGTCCTTTGCTCTTACTAAGTTTATTTTATCTAGAACCTATAAAACAATATACATGAGATCAATGACTTTGCTCGATGTTGGAATTCCTTCTAATTGACAAATATGGTATTTATATAGTAGGAACGATTTACAGCTTTTGGCTGCATATAGTAACCATGAGGCTGATTACGTGACTTTGAGCATTTTCTCAGCGAATTCAATAATGACATTGAATATCAATCGTCGAATTGTCGCGTCCAGAATTTTGATTAAGTAAATTAATCAATCTTTGAGGTTCGATATAATGGTTATTCTTAAAAGTTAAGTAATGATAAAAAGGTATGCATTGTCACATTAGAGCAATATACAATTTCTACCTAACCTACCATTTATCAAATTTCTTGGTATGGAATGTTATGAATGCAAAATATGCAAGTGAATCCACCAATAATGAGAATGACCAACTCTTTGCCTATTTATACAGCTCTCATCTTTTGATGCTCCAAGCTTCAATATCTTATTCCTCTTGAGCCACAATCTTGCCACTCTCCTCATATGTGACCATCTCTATCAACAAATGATGAAGTGGTTCCGTCGACCACTACAGTTTTTTTCCTCAAAAACCTATTGATGCATCTAATGGTTATCCATTTGTTTCATCAAATATTATGTCCACTTACAAAAAACTCTCCTAATTTAGCGGGAGATGCATCATCATGCGCTCTATCTCTAAAAAAATCGGATCAACGATCTACCAAAATATGCTACTTGCATGACTTCGTCTCGTTAGAGGTATGAATTTCCAAAATTAACATCTTGTTAGATTAATTATTTTGTCTTAGTTCGACTACTTACCTTTCCTATTGGCGATTTGCAATTGATATAACTTTCTATTGCTCAGTTATTGTAGCTTTGGCCGGCTCTCTTGGTGGATAACATCAAGAGCTTGCTAGGGACTCCATCGAAAAGAAGAGATGAGTCGAAGTTTGACGTAGACATTAAAAATGGGTTTTGAACCCATTTACTAATCCAAAATTGATTGAATTGGTCATGTATGGGTCACCTTACATTCAAAAGTCCAGTCATAATTGGTTATAAAATGAAAAGTCTAAAATATATGGATTGAAATGGAATTTAAGGCCAACTCATTTCTAAACCACTTGACAAAGCGTTCAGACTATTTTCCCTCTTTCTCTCTTGCTGGTGTGCTCGGTCCAGCGATGGACACTGCCCAGTCTCAAACTCCACTTCACACACTCTCCCCCTTATCTCCCTCTCCAAACCAAGCAATCGTCCCCAACCTCCGTCTCTTCTGAAGGCCATGACAGCTTCGATGGTGGGCCGGAGCAAGAACCGAGAGCTGCTCCAGAGGGGGAGGAATTGAGCAACCAGGACCTGCGATAACTCGAGCTAGTTCGCCTACTGCCGATTCTGCTTCCGGACTGTCGTCCATGGAAGGGACTGACTTTTGCATAGGTTCTGTGTTGTCCCATGGAACTCCAATTTGCAAAGCAAACTCCATCTTCATTGCATAGAGGAAGTGAACTTAGGGCATGCTTTAGAGTAAATAGCTTTGTTTTCCAGTATCACATGTAAAATCGTATAACAGCTCGTTGTAGCGAGTGAGCTTCCCTTAATTTTTTTTCCATGGCTGAGAGAAATAAAATTTTATTACATAAAACATCAATCTATTTTCTCGTACTATGGGCGGACCCTGAATTATTTGGTTCTATTTTTTTTAGTGTCGCCAATGAACATGTGTTTTGATCTCGAGCGATGGTCCAGTTAATGTTGGCATTCTAGCACGACCCCAAAGCAATGACAAACTCGGCATATCTTTTATGTCATACTTTTTCTAATCAACAAAATCCGATGTAGATCCTCTGGTAACCATGATGCTTTGAAGTGCCATAAATAATATGTGATTTCATTTTTCTAGTTTTAGTATATGTTATTCGGGTTTACAATATAAGAAACCATCTATTACATATGTACATCAATGGAAACAAGATCGAGAATGATTCTATGTCCAAAAATACAAATAAAGACGTGATCTTAATTGAGTGTTGATCTAAATAAAAAATTTTAACGGCACAAAGAGGAGATTATGTAAATATGCTTTCATGGAAAGGCAAACTTTTATTTTTGGTGTTTTATTTTTTTCGAAAAGAATTATATTCATTACTCAAAAGGATACATTAAAAGTAGATAAACTTTGTAACAAAGCAAATCGAAACCAAGTAAAGTCCAGAGTAGCAAAATACAAATACAAATCCAAAAGATAAAGAGAATCAATAGAACATCAGCAGAGTTAATCACAAATTCGTTACACAATAATGGATTTGTCAAGCAATATAATTGGTGGCCAATAAGTCAATCTTGTATCTTCGTCAATGATAAGCACATAATAAAATTTCCTTCTCCAACAACTACGGCGTAGCCACTTAAAAAGTGTGCTTAGGATTGACTTCCTTTGCACCATCGCCATACAATTGAAACAGGTTAAACAAGCACAAATCTAACAGTTGAGAGAGCAAACTTTCATGGTTCATATCAAAGCTCATGTGATCACCATCGAAGCTAGAAGCAGATGACTTATATATATAACACAAATGTGTCAAATCCTCCAAAGCATATATATACTCTCAAATCTAGATTATGAGAGAATAGCTCCTGGATGTAAAAATTAAATAGGAATAGTTCAAACTTTCAAATTTAGAACTATATCAAGAGAAGAGATCTCCTAGATCTAAATCATAAGAGAAGAGAGATAAGAAAAGAAAAGAAAAAAAGGAATATAAAAGAACATTCGTTTCCTTGAGAATGACTAATTTGGAAAACATTTTTCGAAAATAATCGCTTATATCACTTATAAAAATGAAAGAATGTGGAAAAAATTTTCATCACTCATGAAAATGAGCAAGCATAAATGATTATGAATGATGAAAATAATTTTCGCCGACTAATTTTTCTAAATAATATAAGCAATCATTTTTCAAAAAGATATTTTCCAAATCTCCTATTTTTCCTGAAATGAACACCACAAAGAATGTGAATGATAACTATGGGGGTGCATGACAAACCAGAATTTCTGTTCCAGAAACAAATTTTCTATTCCAGACTTGTTTTGGAATATAAATCTGTTTGATAAACTTATTCCGTTTTTCTATTTCTGGAATAAAATTCTATTCCAGAAATAGGTTTGGAATAGAAATCGGGCGCGCATGACAACCATTCTATTTCAAAAATAGTTTTGGAATAGAAATAGATTTTTCTATTTCTATTTCTAGAAGAATTTCTAAGCAAAAATAACTGTTTGATAACGATACAAAATTTCTATTCTAAAAATAGAAATTCGTTTGATAACGACACAAAATTTCTTCCTTTTGGACGGCGATGTATCGGCGATCGGCAGTGATGGATGGCCGGCGACCAGCGGTAGCGGCGGCAGCGGCGGCGGCGATCGGCGATAGCGGCAGCGAGTGGCCGACGGACGGTGGTCGGCGGCGGACGAACGAATGAAGGATCGATTGACGAACGATGAAAAGAATTTTTATTTCGATTTCTATTCCGAAATAGAAAAGTAGAAAATTTTAGTTTCGATTTCTATTCCAAACCTATTTCTGAAACAAGAAATAATTTCAGAAATAGAAAAATGAAATAATGTTACCAAATGGATTTCTATTCTAGAAACAGGTCTGGAATAAAAAAATTGTTTCTAGAATAGAAATTCTGGTTTGTCATGCACCCCCCAGAAGTACAAATTTTCTACTTCTCTATTTCTGAAACAGAAATGAGAAATAAATTTTTTTCTCATCGTTTGTCAAATGGTCCTTCATTTGTTGCCGCCGACCACTGTCCGTCGATCGCCGGCCGCCCGCTACCCCCTCGGCCGCCACCTCCGCCGGTCGCATCACCACTATCCGTCGGTCTGCCACCGTCCGAAAGGAAGAAATTTTGTATCGTTATCAAACAAATTTCTATTTTTAAAGTAAAAATTTTGTGTTGTTATCAAACGGTTATTTTTACTTAGAAACTCTTCTAGAAATAGAAATAGAAAAATCTATTTCTGTTCCAAAAACTATTTCTAGAACAGAATGGTTGTCATGCACGCCATATATTGTTCTAGAAATTAATTTTTCTATTTTTATTCTAGGGACAAGTTTATGATCAAAAATACGTATTTGATAACGATACAAAATTTTGGTTCTCGGAATATAAATTCATTTGATAACAATTCTCCCTCTTAAGTGGCGGTGGGAGGTGGCTAGCGACCAGTGGCCGACCGCCGGGCCGGTGGTAGGCAATCGATGACTAGTGATTGGCAGCAACTGGCAGCAGGTGAGTGGTAAGCGATGATGAGAGTGAGTGATGAGAAGATTTTTTATTTCTCACTTTTATTCTAGAAATAGATTAGTAAAAAAATTATACTTCTAAATTCTATTCCAAATCTATTTCTAGAATAAAAATTTGTTAAAAAAATGATATTGTGTTATCAAACCGATTTCTACTAAAAAATTGTTCCCGAAAACAAAAAAAAAAATAGAGAAACAAAATGATTATTATGTGCGCTCTAAGGGCGCGTTTGGTAACGATTTTGTTAGGAATGCATTCGACAAGAAATGATTATTTTTGATTATGTTAGAACCGATTTCGAGTAAAAGAACGCGTTTGGTAACTATCTAAAATTTCTGATTTTGGAAGAAAATTGCGTTTGGTAACGTGTTCATTGATTATGTTCCAAATCAATTTTTTTTTTAATTTTTAAATAATTTTTTTACTTTTTACATTTATTTTCTTTTCTTTTTCTTTTTCCTTTTTTCCTTTTTCTCTTATTCTTCTTCTTCTTCTTGTGACCGGCGACCTCACCGGAGTGTCGCCGGCCCTCGGCGAGGCCGGCCCTCGTCGCCCGAGCCTCATCGGCAGCTAGGCGAGGCTCACCCAGCCTCGCCGGACTGGCGGATGGCGACCAGTGGCGGACGGCAGTGGATGGCAGTCGCGAGATGGCGGAAGGGAAGAAGAAGACTTTGATTCTTTTTTTTGATTCTCAGACCGAGAATCATAATTTTTTTTTTGTGACCCAGGGAACCCCGCACAGCTGACAGCTGGGAGTAAACCCCTGGGGAGGTACGTAGGAAACCACCACCCACGCACCCCGGATAAGTTGCCAAGTGTCTCCACCTGCCTCCCTGCAACTTGCGTTGCAGGGGCTTCGAACTCTGGCCTCCAGCGTGGAAGTCCTGGAGCCTACCAGCGGAGCCACCCTCGTGGGTGGTAGAATCATATTTTTCTTTTTATTCTCAATCCTTGTCCAAAATTGATTCGGAAAACAAAAATTAGAATCATGCACTATTTGGATGGTTCCAAACAGTGGCTAAATGTCCCAAATGGCATCATTGTCTCGAAATCTGGTTCCATGTATTTTGTAAATATACGTAGAATAATGGAATATAAAAATGAGAATCTGAAAACCAAATTCATCTTCATTTTCCTCACAACAATAAGGCCATTTCCTTTTCTATTTTTTTTTTTTAGAAAACAAAAAATAATTTCATCTCGCTCTTTGTGTAGTGCCAAGTCTCCTTCTTCCCTCCGCCGGAACAAAAACCTTAATGGCATCATCGTCGTCGCCCTCCCGAAAATCTTGAACTTTCAAACAGATGCTTCTCCAAATTCGCGCCTCCATCGCCAAATCGTTCTCAACGTCGACGAACATCCTCCCTTGGAGAGCTCAGATCGAGCAGCATCAGCTGGCCTCGCAGATCTCCGCCCTCCTCCTGCAGAGGCGAAACTGGGCCCCTCTTCTTGAAACCCTCGACCTCCCTTCCCGCCTGAACCCATCTCTCTTCCTCCGCGTCCTGCGCAGAATCGAGACGAACCCTCGAATATCTCTCGGTTTCTTCAACTGGGTCGGGACCAGATTGGGCTTTGGAGCGGACCTCAGGTCGTGCTGCCACATCATCCGTGTGCTGGTCGGGTCGGGCGATGTCCAGGCGGCGAGACCCATTTGGGATTCGGTCGCTAAAGCTCACTTGGCGTCGAGAATTGCGGATTCGATGATGAGAGCGTCCGGAGGTAGCGATTCTTGTCGGTCTAGCACGTTGAGCTTTGTCGTCGAGGGGTATTCACATGACGGTCTGTGTATCGAAGGGTTGGAGGTGTTCGGGAAAATGAGGATGTGTGGATTGACGCCTTCGGTCGATGCGTGTAACGCGTTGCTCGATGCTTTGCTGCGAAAGGATGAAATCACATTGGCGTGGTGCTTTTATGGGGCGATGATTCGAGCACGTGTTTTGGAAGATCGAGTTACATGGTCTCTTATTGCTCAGATTTTGAGCAAAGGTGGGAAATTTGATAGGATTGTTGCTCTCTTAGATTTGGGAATTTATAGTTCTGTGATGTACAATGTTGTTATTGATCATTATAGCAAGAGTGGCGAGTTTGGTGCTGCATTTGGTCGGTTAGCTGAAATGCTTGATAGGAGAGTTGAAGCAGGATTCGGTACTTATAGCTCAATACTTGATGGGGCTTGCCGACATCGAGATGTCAATGTCACTGAGAAAACAATTGGAGAGATGATAGAGAAGGGATTTCTTTCGCCGAGTTTGTTGCTGGGTTATGATTCAGTCATTCAGAAACTTAGTGACTTGGGAAAGGTGCATGCTGCAGAGATGTTTTTCGAGAAGGCTCTTGAAAACAAGGTTAAATTGCTGAATGCTACATATGGTTGTTTGCTACGGGCAATGTCCAAAGAAGGCAGAGTAAAGGAAGCTATTAGAATGTACAGAATGATCAACGAAAGGAGTGTTGTCGTGAACCATAGCTGTTATGATGCGTTTCTGGATTTCCTTTGCGAGGAAGATCCATCAGAAGAAAAAAGTCAGCTGGTAGGAGAACTGATCACGAGAGGGCTTTCTTCTTGCCATTCAGGATTGTCGAATTTTTTAGCATCCCAATGTAGGAAGCGCAGATGGAAAGAAGTGGAGGATCTGTTGGATGTGATATTAGAGAAGGGCCTGTCGCTGGATACCTTCTGTTGTAGCTCCCTGGTCAGGCGTTACTGCTTGATTGGGCAGACGAGTAAAGCTGTAGCCTTACATAATAAGATAGTGAAACTAGAGGCGAACTTGGATGAAAGTGCTTACAATATACTCCTCGAAGCCCTCCTCAGAGGAAGGGACATTGACGAAGCATTTAGTGTTTTTGATCACATGAGGAGAAGGGATTTGGTTAGTACCGCGAGTTTTTCGATCATGATTCGTGGGCTCTGCCGCATCAAGGAACTGAGAAAGGCCATGGCATACCATGATGAGATGTTGGAAATGGGGCTTAAACCAGACAAAGTGTTGTACAAACGTTTAATATCAGGATTTAGATGATATGAAACCATGGCTACTGTTGCTGAACTATATAGTTGGAAGTCCTTGGCATGTATACCATGTTTCACTTTCACGATGATTATGAAACAAGGAAGCATTTTTTTTCTGAATCAGGCTGGGTCAGGTTAAATACCATCTTCTTTGGTTCGGATCTGATTTATGGTTTTGCTATACAAGAGCAAAGCATTTCAGAGAAGGATCAGATCAATGTGTATCCAGACTTTCCTGATGTTTCTTGTTGCTCTGCTGTTGATGCTATGATAGATGATGATAGGATGACATTTGTTGGTGAAACTGGAGCAAAATCCTGTTGCATTGCACAATTCAATTAGAGTTAGGAAAGAGATTAGCTTGGATAGAGTTCTTGGGTGGTGTCTTTCGAGTGCTTGTTTCCACAATCATTGAATTGGACCGTGCTCCTATAGCCTCTCGAAGCGCTTATCCGCGGTCATATCCCGTCACAACAGAGTCACGTACATTTTGCAGTTATTTCTCAGAGAAATATGGTAAAGGGAGAGCTGCAAAGAAAGGTTCCTCGAAAAGATGCAAAAACATCTTGTTGACTATTTGAGATGAAGTCGAGTATAACGGTGATTCTGAGAAACAACTAGACGACCTTATCTGATGGACTCGCCGTCGCCTCATGCCGCACGGCGGGAGGGCACATCTAGGGAAGAGAAAATTAATTTAGTTTTCTGAAATTGTGCATAAAAGAATATATAGCTGTTGGGGTTTCCAGATAATTGCCAATTATGCTACTCTAAATTTTGTTTATATTCTATAATTGATAAAAGTATAATGATTTCACGAGCTTGGCTCTACTTATTTATATGAGATAAGTGCACTAAAAGTTTTAAAGACGTGTCATAAAAACCCAGTGAGTTCTAAAACTTTTAAAAAGTGCAATTAAGTCCTAAAATTTATCATGAAAGCACAATCATGTACAAAACTTTTAGTAAGTGTAATTAAATTATAAAATTTGTCAATAAAATGCATATGAGTCTTACATTTTCCCAAAAAATGCAACCAATGGAAAAACTTAGTTGGATCTATTTGATAAATTTTAAAATTTAATTGCATTTTTTGAAAATTTTAACACTTAATTATACTTTTTTGAAAATTTTAAGATCCAATTATACTTCGTGATAATTTTTAGAATTTAATCGCATTTTTTGAAAGTTCTAAAATTCGATTGTACTTTGCGATAATTTTAAAATTTCTAACATATTTATCCTTATTTATATTGACTTATTGTATTATTCATTTGATAGCATAATATTAAATGGGTGATGAACTATTATGAATTATATAATATGGTATGGTCATCTATGTTTTGACCGATATATCGTTTACACATATTTTATATATTTAACATATATTTAGCTTTATATACACAAGAAAAGTAGCTTGACGGCTGGGTGGGAGGGAATTCGCGGTGTGCGTATCCCTTGGGCCATGCCCATCCCTCCCAAGCACTACAGTCAATGTCAATCAATGGAGGAAAACACAGATATTCTATAAATAATGTCCAACGTAGCCTAGTATATAACGTGGTATCTAAAATTTTTAATTTCATTAACATAATACTTAAAATTTTAATATATACTCAACTTAATTCTTGAATTATGTGAAATTATTCAATATTACTCTTCAATTTTGAATTAATAGGAGGATAATATTGAACATCTTCGCATAATTCATGAGCGAGTTGAGCATATATAAAAGTTTGTAGAATATATTAAATAAATTCAAAATTCAAAATCAGATTGCACGTTGGATCAAATTGAGCAATTAATGGGTAAAAACGACCATGGGCCGGGCGAAACGACAGTCAACCAATTCCATCCACGGCGCAAAACGACCAGACGACGCGTCGTGAGGTGAACGGCATCGTAAATTTCACGGCAGCAAGTCAACAACACTCTCCAAAACGACCCAGCGACACTCCGGTCATCTCCTCCCAAAACGACCTAATCCTCTCTCTCTCTCTCTCTCTCTCTCTCTCTAGCTCTAGATCGGCGACAATGGCGGCCGTCTCCGGCGAAACCCCGCTCCGCCTCGCCACCGCCGCCGCCCTCCTCCTCCTCCTCTCGGCCGCCGCCGTCTCCGTCGCCGATCCCGACGCCGACCGGGCGGCCGAGCTCCTCTCCCTCCAGTCCCGATCCAAATCCGGCGTCATCCACCTCGACGACCACGCCGTCTCCCGCTTCCTCACCTCCACCAAGACCCCGCGCTCCTACTCCCTCCTCATCTTCTTCGACGCCGCCCAGCTCCACGACAAGTCCGAGCTCCACCTCCCGGAGCTCCGCCGCGAGTTCTCCCTCGTCGCTGCCTCCTTCGCCGCCAACAGCGCCGAGAACCCTAGCGCGCAGTCCAGGCTCTTCTTCTGCGACCTCGAGTTCAAGGAGTCCCAGTCCAGCTTCGGGCAGTTCGGGGTCAACTCGCTCCCCCACATCCGCCTCGTCGGGCCCGAGGTGAAGAGCTTAAAGGACTCGGAGCAGATGGACCAGGGGGACTTCTCCCGGATGGCCGAGTCGATGGCCGACTTCGTCGAGTCCCGCACCGGGCTCCGCGTCGGTCCCATCGCCCGCCCCCCCATGTTCTCGAAGACGCAGATCGGGATCGTGGTTGTGCTGGTGCTGATCTGGCTGCCGTTCGCGGCGAAGAAGGTTCTGGCCGGGGAGACGCTGTTGCACGACAAGAAAGTTTGGCTGATCAACGCCGTGTTCGTGTACTTCTTCAGTGTCGCCGGCACGATGCATAACATTATTAGGAAGATGCCAATGTTTTTGGTGGATAGGAACGATCCGTCGAAGCTGGTGTTCTTTTACCAGGGTTCGGGGATGCAGCTCGGGGCCGAAGGGTTCGCGGTCGGGTTCCTTTACACGATCGTCGGGTTGTTGCTGGCGATGATGACGCATTTGTTGGTGAGAGTGAGGAATGTGAATGTCCAGAGGGTGATCATGTTCTCGGCGCTTTTGTTGTGTTTCTGGGCTGTGAAGAAGGTGGTGTTCTTGGATAATTGGAAGACTGGGTATGGAATTCACGGGTTCTGGCCTTCCAGTTGGAATTGATTTCACTGGTTCGAACTCTTTTCCTTTCTGGATTTTGATGATGGAATCTTACTTGTAGAATAATATTCAGGTTGTCTCTGAGTGTCAGCTTTTATAGACGGCTATGGAATGCTTAATTACAGAAGGATTTAGCTGTTGATTATGTGCTGATGCCTGTCATGCTTTTATGACTAGCTTTGATACCGCTTATATCTGGACTGCATGTTAATATCAAAATGATTTGGCCTTTCCAGTGAGCTTATATACTCAGTGGATCTTATAGATAGGTAAATTTTATTCATTTGTTTTATTTTACGTGCTTAGTGACTGGGGAAACAATTGGGACTCTGGTTGTTGGTGTTGGACGAGAGAAAGTTCATCAGCTGATAACTGTGCGTGTGAGAACTTTTACAGAAATTATTGAGAATGATGGCGAATTTCCTAATTTTTTGTTTGGATAAGAGCAGTGGGAATGTGCGGATGTAATGGTCGATTTTTAGACCAACATGTCCTTATTTACCTTGAATCTTCTGGTATAGCTGATACCTGGGGCGTTTTGGTGAACGGTGAAATGTGAGATTAGTTTGTGGGAATTGAACAATATGCATTTGCTGGTGATCCCAGATTTAGGACACTAACCATGAGAAATTCTGCTTGGAAAGACACATCACTTTCCTTCTAAGGTTTTTAGCATTTTGGAATGTGAGGCTTTACCGGGCTGGTTGAACCTCTTGACTCCTGCACTGCCACAACCTTTCAGCACTATGGTGGTTGGTAAGGTCTAACACAGGGACCTGCTTAGGCCATTATACTCTGTTCCTTTTTTGTTTTTGTTCTTTATTTTTTTGTGTGGAAAGCAAATTGAAAATCATTCCCTGACACTGATAGGAACTAATTCCTTCATAGAGTTCTTAATCTGAAGATCCTCTTTATGGTTTGTCTGTCTTTTTAAATCATATCTTTTTAATATGCTCTTCTACAATAAGATAACTTCTTGATAAAACGTCTCAAGGTTGTCCTTATCTCATGTCAAAATCCCTCAAACGGGTTTCCATCAACTGTTTATCTATAGTGGGCAAATCTTACTTTTCCAATGATAGCTTATCCCTAACTCCATCCTTTCCTCGATATCTAGACAGCTGCCCAAACATTCTCAGCTCCAGTGCCCTCATATCGTGTACACTTTGATATTTGACAATATTGTTCTTATCCACGTAACTTTACTGCCCTTGTTGCAGCCCTGCCGTGTCTTCTCTTAAGCTTGAGATGATTGGCTTAATGCAGTCCTCCATTTCATCCTTCTTGCTTGAGTAGAAGAGTAACATGTCCATCAGTTGGGTCAAATGCATAATCTTATGTTGTTTAAAGCTTTCAAATTGTCTAATTTACTTATAATTGTATTCATTTGAATTCTAAAATTTTTTTCGCAAATTCTGGAACACAAGTTGAGGGCCATAGTTCATTTTAAAGGAGTTTTAAGAAGTTTGGTTTGACAAAGAATGTCGTTGTTATCTATATGAGAACTTCCAATTCTAAGAAAGTTGGTTTGACAAAGAATGTCATTGTTATCCGTGTGGCCTAGCTGCTCTCATTGTAATCTTGCTGTGTTTTCTTAAGATTGAGCCGAGGCTTGACACCAGATGCAGTCCTCCTTCCATCTGTCTTGCTTGCATGCCTTTTGCTGTTTTTTTGCATTCAATTTCATTATTATTGTATTTATACTTTAGTCCTTTGCAAATGGCATCTCATATACTTTATTTTGGATTAACTTAGTTAAAAGTCCTTGGTGCTCCTCATACCCTCCATAGTTCTAATTGTCGTCAATGTAGAAGTGTTGGGTAGGGTAGTTGTGCGGTGCCCATCTCTATTTACCTATGGAATCCCTATCATTTGCTCCCAAATGAGTGGTTTCTTCCAAGTGAGATGTAGGGTAGTTGTTTTCAATGTTGAAGTGTGGGGTAGTAGGTAGTTGTGTGTTGCGCATTTCTTTTTACCCATGGACTGCCTATCATATGCTCCTGAATAAGTGGTTTGCCTATCATTTGCTCCCGAATGAGTGGTTTCCTTCCAAGTGAGATGGATAGAGTGACTTCTTACCGTTGTCTGTTTCCCATTTGCACAGAAACACTGTTTGTTGATCCGAAGTACACATTCACCATTTTGAGAGCTTTTAACTTTGATTAGGATAGTCTATGTATATGTGGATCACATAGCTTGATGTTCAACGCTTTGAGCTTGCCCCCTCTCAATGTTATGCCTAAGCTATGCTAGTTTACCATGGAGATGGACAAAGTGGCCAAGGAGGAATTCCACCTGGGACAGAAGCAAAATGGCAGTAACCTCTTTCAGTTAAAAACTTTTGTGAAAAGATGTGTGCATAGTGCATACCAGCAAGTATATGAGATCAGTCAATCAAATGGAACTAATAAGTCGTTTGCTGTGATATTAGAGGCGACTTTACGAAGTTGGGGACGGAGGGAGAGAGGAGAAAGAGGGTCCTGAAGTTTACTTATCTTTTTTGTCTTTTGGTAAGCACTTCTTGAGATTAATATAAACAAGTCATAAATTGATGGCAATTTCCTTGAGACTGTTTTGATGGATACAATTGGTCTTGATGATTCTTCTTAGGTCTTGCTTCTCTGAAACATACTTATTGCCTGCATTAACATTGCTGAACAGATTGAACTTACATGATATCAGAGGTACTAGGGCCTGATGTTTACTATGTGATCGGATAGGTTGATGACAAGGCTTTGGAAGTTAAATCTTGGTATATAAAAAGCTATCATTAGCTTCTAAGCTCTCACTTGCTTTCATTTCAGTTCATTCCTAAAAGCTGAACTCATATATAGACAAGTGTGGCTCAAATTGTGTAAGACAATCCACATTTCCATTCGTCAAGTTGTAGTGGCAAATAAATGATAGTTGTCAAAAGTATGTACAGGGTAGCAAATGCTTTAGAAAAGATCTGCCTTTACTGAAGCTAAATCTAATGGAGAGAAGAACAATATTGGTTTGACAATCTCCATTATATGCTGGGTTTTTTTTTTCCCTAGATCTCGGCTAGATCAGCCATATTTGTTGTGGCAAGGGCTCACAACAAAAGCAACCAGATCTGAGCATGCCTGCATTTGTTCTTTAAGAACACTGCAATGGGACGGCAAGGAAGTTTGCGTCCATGATGAAGGATGCTAGTTATATTATTACTTGTTTGCGAAATTAGTTATGAAAGTAACTCAATGGAGTTATTCGGGTGTGGAATATGACTCACTTGTAATTCGCCATTGAACTCAATAAGTTTTATATTGCAGTCTCAATATGCTTAACGTAACTTAAAATTTTAAATCACGAAAACGCATGGGGGGTTGAAATTGATGGAAACATTGTTGTTGGTGCTTTAATAATGACGTGAAAAGGGATGTGATATTGTATGTATGATTTGGCTCACTGCTACTAAGGTTTGTTGTCGGAGCTGGATTTGTACAGCATGTGGGCGTGCTGTCAACAAAACCCCTTGGATTGCATGCTTCCAGAAATTTTCTGTGCCAAGTTCACGGGCCTTTCTAGCTTCTTCCAAACTCAGCGATACAGATATCCGTTCCAAGGTCGTGGATCCCATATCTTCTTTGGCCGGGTGTCCTCCTGCCATCGCGAGATTTATGGCATCTCGAGCATATTCATACGCTTGACAGTAGTCCCAAGGTACTTCTTCCCAGTGTGCTTCGATGGAGGATCTTTTAAATGGATTTACCAGGAACAACGTAAGAATCTACCGTAGGATGATTGTCGTCGCACCCTAACTACTTCATGCAAAGGAAAAGCAAGAAGAAGAAAAGAAATATGAGACTAGGTTAGCATAGGTTCACCGCATAACAAAGAACTTCTAGAAAATGCAACTTAGGAAAAAGGGAAAAAGTCACAAAAAAAAAAAAAAAAAAAAAACTTCAAACTATGCCGACTATGGTATATTTATCATAAATTTTTTCTTGTGACAAAAAATCCCAAATTTGTATTTACGTGACATATATATATCCTCCGGGAAGATTTCGTTTGATGATTTCTTAATTAAAATAGCTTGTTTTTAATTCACTTAAGTCACATCGATATCATGTCAACATAGTGGGTAGATTTTTAATTATTCTCATTGGTAGAATTCTAAAGGAAGATAATGTGTTACTCAGGTACAATTTTGAGATATTTGGTGTTGTAGACGAAAGTTTAGGGTGAATGTGTGATAATGAGCATAATTTAGGGCTTTTAGTGACTTTTATCCTTAAAAAAAACAAGATTTGCATATATTAGCAAGGCATGGACCTATTCAAGGATGTCTCGCCATATCAGTCAACTTCTACCTAAATTTTTCTCCGGATCTAAGGCCAGATCTAGTTCTTTCCCTGTGAATTTGCTAAAGAAAAACAATTTATAACAAGTTCAAAGTTGGCGGATGGAACCCCAGAATCTTTCTGCAAGATGTTTATCCGGAATCAGGTAGTGCCAATGCATTCATTATGTCTTCTGTTTTATTCTCATCAATACCCATCGTCTTGTGCTTCCTTTTGGACACATTTACATTATAGTATGGATTTCTCCACGTGTTCTGTAACCTTTTTGTAGAATTTAGTAAAACCCAATTGGGCGATGTAGTGGTTGTGGTGGTGGTGGTGGTGGTGGACATCACATGCTCTTTGAATTTAAGAATTCGTGGGCTGTTTACGATTAAACAAGGTCATGTCCACATTGGACTTGGACGAATTGGACAAACCCTATCGGTTAATTCCTTGTCTACATCTGGGTTTTTCTTGGAGGGCAAATCAAAGTTGAAACTTTAATAAAGTGGACGGGGACGATGTTCCCAATGCTGCAAGTGTTCTAAAGGCTCAATAATTCATCACCAAGGTGATCTAGCTTGCGCTTTACATGACGAACGAGAAAGTCTTTCGAATTCGCCAATCCTGGCAAGGAATGAAGATAAGTTGCTTATACTAGGATCGAAGAGATCGATTTAGCTCAATGCACAAAACCTGACTTAAGATGATATTTGATTGCTATATCGATCGAACAAATTTACATTACATAATGCCTTGTATATTTATCACGATGTTAGGGCATCATCTGAGGAAAAAAACAAGGTGATTTGTACGTGATTTGTTTTCTATTTTTGTGTATATAGTAGTATTATCAAAATTAACTTTTAATGCCTTGCCAAATAAAATAAATTAGAAAATATAAGTCTTTATTACACCGGGGAGTCAATTATCATTATTACGATAATGCTTTCGCAAAGTTTTGCGACATTATGATAGACAATGGGGGGGGGGGAAGGAATCTAAAGCATCTACGGATATGCTTAGTGGAGACAATTATTGAATACAGCCTTCCTGTTTTAAGGAGCTAAAATTTTCATTTTTCCACAGGAAAGACAGTACCCAAATGATGGATCCTGAGTAAAAAGCAAGGTCAAACAAGAACTCACTGGGGGACTAAACTTCAAATGTGCTTTGAATTAGGATTTAATGGTTTTCGGACAGGTAGATTCCAAATTATAATATCTGAAACCTACCTTGTTAGAGTCGGTTTCAGTTTTTGCTCCAAAAACCAAACCGGTGGACCTTGGAATTGGCTTACTTTTTCTTTTTTGCTTCATTATTTTATTCAAGCATATTTATTTTGTACTTGTAATGTAAAAATTTTCCATCAAATACACATAAGATCAAATAAAATACTTCAATGTAAGAAGGTAGAAAAGTGTATTATATGTAAGTGATCTAGGGTTGGTTTTAAACTAGTTCAAGAGGGGATTTACCCTAAAAGCAACAGCTGCCAGTATGGATCGGGAATCCACGTAGGTGCAATAGTGCCTGATATAGAATCCTTGATCCTTGTTCAAGACTGGTTCCACTTGAGAACCGATGGTTCTTGATATAGAATTGGGAACCAAACTAGTCAAGGCTAATTTCCAAAATTTTCAACCAGTAACCAAATCAGTCTCTTTGTGAACTCGCCTTGGATTGGTGTGGTAAGGATGGTTTGGTTCAATTTTCAAATGGAATTAGGTCAGGTGCTCACCCCTAATTTAAAAAATAATTTTGCCATTTATTTGAAGTTTATCAGCATCACTATGAAGGAAAAAAAGGATTTAACGATCCTACGACTCTACAATTTCAGTAAAATAGAAAATTTTGGAATTTGGATCCCGTGAACGATTTGATATCTTCTTCATGATTCCACATAATATTTTCTTGACCTGGAGAGCTCAAACCGGGCTGGAGCTTTGCTCATTTTATGTTATCCACTTCCTGTCCCACTAATAAAAAATAATGTGCGACTCTTTAAGCATTGAATGGCCAAACGTGGTAAAGTTGAACAATTTGTAATTCTTTAGGCCGCGTGGTAAAATTTCTATTTCTCAATTTCTCAATTTTCTTTTCTGAACAGGGTTTGGAATATAAACCGTTTGATAACGCAAATTAATTTTTTTATTTCGAAACAGATTTCCGTTTCAGAAATTGTTTTGGGTGAGAAAACAGAAGCTAAAAAATTTTAGCTTCTCTATTTCTGAAGTAGAAATAGAAATTGTTTCTTATCCATCCCCCTTCTTCTTCAGCAGACATCGACTCCTTCTCTCCTCACTACCGTAGCTTTCCCATTCCTTCTCCTCACCTCAACCAAAAACCCTAGCGACTCCGAAGCTGTTCATCCTCGCCGTCGCCGCTCATCTTGCCGTCGCCGTCGCCCTCGCCGCTCATCTCGACCGGCCAATTTGCTCCGGTCGTCCCGTCGGACCCGCCTCGTCCGTCCGCGTCCCCAGTCGTGTTCCAGTCGCCATCGCCCAGTAGCCGTCGTCATCGCCCAACTCCAGTAGCCGTCGCCGTCGCCCATCTCCAGTCGCCGTCGCCGTCGCCGTCGCCCAACTCCAGTTGCCGTCGCCGTCGCCCAACTCCAGTCGCCGCGCCCATCTCCAGTCGTCGCCCATCTCCGTCGCCCATCTTCGTCCGCGTCCCCTTCCGCTCTCGATTCCGCGGATCCAGTCGCCCAACTCCAGTCGCCGTCGCCGTCGCCCATCTCTGTCGCCCATCTTCCTAGTCCCCTTCCGCTCTCGATTCCGCGGATCCAGTCGCCGTCGCCCCTTTCTGCTTTCGATTCCTCACGAGGTTCGATCGATCCTTCCCTTTTCGCCTCTTTCTTGGTTGTTCTGTGCTTGTTCTGTGCTTGTGCTCTGCAATTTGTGTTGCGAGTCTGGGCTGCTCTGTTTCTGTGCATAATCACTGTGTTAATAAATGGTGCTCTTTTGTCTTCAAGACTCCTACTGCTAGTGCTTTTTCTCTGGTACGTGGGTTCAAATTTTCAATTAACAGGGAAGAGTACCTTGGCACCGGTTGGTCTGACCTTCACTTGTATGGCAAAGCAGTACTTTCTTGCTTAGCTTTGTTTTGTTAATCGGCTTTGCGAATAAAGACTGGTAGGTCAGATGGACGCTTCATATTTTTTTCGGGTTATGTCTTGTCTCTGTTCTTGTTCATTTCTTCGGTTTTGGGGGTACTTGGCTTCAACCCTTTCTTCAACGCCCTAGCTTCTGGGCTTTTATAGTTTGAGTGTTTGTCATATAATTATGTTGTCCCTGCTATCTGTTTATTCTGTAAATTCAAAGTTTAAAGAATGTCGACCGAATTGGTAATATTTTAGCATCCAAGAACAACTCCCAAGTCTTGTGGCATTTGGTGGTAGGTGCAGAAGCAATTGATGTCTACTTGTTGATCTGTGAGGAGGCAAATATGTGAGTTTAGAGCCATCTTGTTTGGCATTTACTCATTTTATCGTGATTTCGGCATTTCACATGTTAGGTTCGTGTTATAGACTGTATACAATTTTGTTCTGGTGCTGCTACTTGATAGGTACGGATCATTAAGGAGTTAATTCCTAACTTGCAAGGTGTGCTACTGAGCTTTTGGCTAAAACAATGGAAGTGTATTACTGAGTTATAGTGTCCTGAATTGGTGCATGCTTAAACTTGTTAGATGTATATCTCCATAGTGAAACTCTACTGGACAATGCTGTAGTGCCCATGCTGGTTCTACCTCATGTAATTCCATGTTGAATTCCTGTCATGACCTCCCTTTTCCAGGATCTATGCTAAAACAAAGGAAGTGTATTACCTCATGTAATTCCATGTTGAATTCTTATGTTATTGTATCAATTTCTTGCTGGTGCAAACTCTAAAGCCAGGAGTGACTTGCTTTTGGATTCCATGCATTTTGAAGTTCCTAACTACTATATCGAATTACCAATATAAATTAAAGTGATTTACCAACTTTTATCAAATTAAATTACCATCACAAGCATCAAGAAGAGTGAGGTAAAAGGATGGGGACAGCATGATTCATAGAAATAGAAAATTTTTTTTTTAGTTATCAAATGGATTTTGTTTCAGAAATAGAAATTTTGAGTCGTTATCAAACAGGTTTCTTTGCTAAGAAACTTGTCCAGGGAATAGAAATTGAGAAATTGATTTCTGGCCAGAAATCAATTTCTATTTCAGAAATTTTACCACCAAATTGATTTAAGCACTGGCACCAATAAATAATGTAAAGCTCAATTAATTCAATTATCTCAATTTCCACTTTTAACTTTTTCCACAGGAAAAAAAAAAATTGTAAAGAAAATAAAAAATATATTATATAATATGAGTATCATCTTCTCTATATAAAGACTACATGGATGTGCTGCGCAGGTAGTGAGTAAAGATAAGCTCAATTCAAGAAAGCCTGAAGTCATTTCTCAGAATGGCTACCACCACTCAGCCATTACTAAACACACAAACCTCTCACAACAGAAGTCTCTGTCTGATTCTCTCCTTGATTGCAATCATCTTCTCATTTGCCATGATCACAGACCGCTTGATCAAGACCGGTGATTTCGCTGATGCCCCTCTTGCGCGTATCTGCAGCAAGGCCCAAGATCAGGCTCGATGCCGAGCCCTGGTTTCGGAAATCGTCCCCTACGGTGCGGCCTCGTTCTTAAGCGACGACAAGTTGCTCCAAGTGTTTGTAAAAAAGATGGCTATCCGCACAGGAAATGCTGTAGAGGCCGTGAAGGACGTTCGCCGCCGGGTGAACGATCCCAGAGAAGAAGCGGCTTTGGCTGATTGCGTGGAGTTGATGGAAATGTCTGTGGATAGATTGGAAGACTCCACAAGGAGTCTTCAAGAACAGAAGGTAATTATTTGAGTAATTGACCATCAGAAGCTCTAACACTTGCTTTTTGATAGTATGAGTCATAAAATTCATAACCCACAAACTTAGAGATATCTAAATGAATACTTTCCTAGATTTGAATCAACTCAATCCGAAACTTTTTCTCTCCTCAGTCATCTGCAGATGTCCATACATGGCTGAGCAGTTCACTCACAAATTACATCACCTGCTTGGACGGGTTTGAAGGCTCATCATCAGCTAAATCTTCGATCGAGCCTATTCTCAGTGACTTGATATCGAGGGCAAGAACTTCTCTAGCCATGTTTGTTTCTACTTCATCTCCTGAAGGACGAAGACCAGATGTCCTGGAGTCCTTGATCGGTGATTTCCCATCATGGGTCACACGAAAAGATCGTCGTCTCCTGCAATCTCTGGTGAACGCTGTTAATGCCGACGTGGTGGTGGCGAAAGACGGAAGTGGGAAGTTCAAGACAGTGAAAGAGGCGATCGCAGCTGCTCCTAGCAAAGCCCAGACCCGGTACGTTATTTATGTGAAGAAAGGCACATACAAGGAGAATGTGGAGGTGGCCAAGACAAAGACAAACATCATGCTTGTTGGCGATGGCATGGATTCAACTGTGATCACTGGCAGCCTCAACGTCATTGACGGTGCGACGACATTCAATTCCGCGACTGTTGGTAATGACCAATCTCATCTCATATCTTTGATGGTTATCGACTATGGAACCTTTGAAATAAGGAGTAATGAGCATGATGAGTTTTTTCTCTACATAATCTGTAAAATGTCCAACTGCAGCTGTGAATGGCGATGGGTTCATAGCCCAGGACATATGGTTCCAGAACACTGCCGGGCCGCAGAAACACCAGGCCGTCGCACTCCGTGTCAGCGCAGACAAGTCGGTCATCAACCGGTGCCGCATTGATGCGTACCAAGACACCCTCTACACTCACACCAGCCGCCAGTTCTACCGAGACTCATACATCACGGGCACGGTGGACTTCATTTTCGGCAATGCGGGCGTTGTGTTCCAGAACTGTAATCTCGTGGCACGGAAGCCCATGAGCGGCCAGTCCAACATGGTGACGGCCCAGGGCCGGACTGACCCAAATCAGAACACCGGGATCTCGATCCAGAGCTGCAACATGACCGCAAGCTCTGATCTCATGCCCGTCAAGGGCTCGATCAAGTCGTATCTGGGCCGGCCTTGGAAGGAGTACTCCAGGACTGTGGTGATGCAATCAAACATCGGTGATCACATCGATCCCACAGGATGGTCAGTGTGGACTGGAGATTTCGCCCTCAAGACTCTGTACTACGGGGAGTACATGAACAAGGGACCGGGTGCAGGAACAAGCAAGCGGGTGAACTGGCCGGGTTATCATGTCATCACAGCGCGACGGAGGCGAAGAAGTTCACAGTGGCCGAGCTGATTCAGGGAGGGACTTGGTTGAAGTCCTCTGGAGTGTCTTACACTGAAGGGTTATGAAAAATGAGTTTTGGTCCTTTCCTTTGGGCGGAGTTTCTGTAAGTCGTGTAGTGAATTCAATAATTTGGAATGTTTGGAGATCTCATTGTATTGTATGGTTCATCAAACATGTTTTAACTTCACGAAAATTGCATCGTATCCAAGTTAGTTCCATCTGTCTATCATTGTCCATGTAAGCCGCTACATGGAATTTTAACAGTGGTCTTAAACAAAATCATGACCGATAGCGTGTTTGTCGCACATATACAAGTTTGATAACACAAAAAAGGTTTAGGGGATTAACATCATAATAGGTCTTATTTACTGTTCTTGGTGACACAAAGAAAATGGATATTAAGTATAATTGCACAGTTTAAAATTCTATATTGTATTTTAAGGAACAAAATTTAATCATCCTACGACTCTACAATCTGCTGTACGCAAAAATTTTGAATCTTGTATCCCGTGAATGATTTTGTTTCTCGCCGGAATTCTACAGACCTAGAGAGTCCAAAAATCGGGCTGGAGCTTTGCTCATTTTATCTTATTCTCTTCCTGTCACACTATTGAAAAAAAAATGGCCCACATTTTATGAACTGAATGGCCAAACGTGGCAATGCTTTAAATAATTTGTAATTCTTCAACCAGGAAAAAAAAAATCCTTGAAGAAAATCAGGAATTGTCAATAATACTGGACTGTACATTGATAGAGTAGAAGGAGCTCAACCCAATAAGCCCAAACTCACGCAGAATGGCACATCACCCTCAGCCATTGCTAAACACACAAGCCTCTCATTAAAAAAGTCTCCGTCTGATTCTCTCCAAGTCTCTATACTATGCATTCATCTTCTCATCCGCCGTAATCACAGACCACTTTATCAAAGACCAGCAATTTTGCTAATGCCCCTCTTGTGCATATCTGTGGCAGGGCCCAAGATCAGGCTCGAGCCACGGTTTCAGAAAGCATTCCCTATGGCGCGGCCTCGTTCATGAGTGACAACAAGTTGGTCCAAGTGTTCGTGAAAAAGATGGTGATCCGCACGGAAAATGCTATAGATGCCACCAAGGATGTGAGCCACAGGGTGAACGATCCTAGAGAAGAAGCGGCTTTGGCAGATTGCGTGGAGTTGATGGAAACGTCTGTGGATATATAAATGTATAATTTGCCAGATTCGAATCAACTCAATCCAAGGCTTTTTTCCTCCTCTGCATCTGCATATATCCATACATGGCTGAGCAGTTCACTCACAAATTACATTACCTGCTTGGACGGTTTTGAAGGCTCATCGTCTGCTGAATCTTCAATTGATCCTATTCTCAGTGACTTGATATCCAGGGCAAGAAATTTGCTAGCCATTTTTGTTGCTGATTCATCTCCTGAAGGACGCAAATTGGATGTCCTGGAGTCCTTGATTGACTATTTTCCATCAGGGGTCATGGGAATCAAGTGACACTTTGGTTCTTGAAAAAAGAAACGCCTGCATGAACTGGTGAAGATTTGCTTAGGACAGAAATGCGAATGAAGTTGGAATGACATGACAATGGTAGTAGAACCTCAAGTGGATCAATTGGTCTGATGGAGGTTCGGCAGTCATGCAGGAATGCTAACATAAGTTTACAAGTCATAAGTTGACTGCAGTTACCTTCCGGAATCTGTTTTGATGGATAAAATTGCTCTTGACGTTTCTTGTAGTACTAGCCTCTCTGGAACATGCTTGTTTCCTGCTTCCACAGTAGAGATACTAGGGTCTGATGTACCGTGTATATGCCTCTACTTTCTCTGTTTCTCCTTCCTGAAATTAGTAGGAGATGTTCAGTATGCCGTCGGAGAGGTCGGACAGAAACTTTGGGAGTTAAATCCCGGTTCATGCCATGCTATTATCAGCTCTAAGGTCTCATTTGCTTTTATGTCAGTTCATTCCCAGAAGCTGAACTCACATACAAACAAGTGTGGCTCAAATTATGTAATATAATACACATTTCGATTGGTCTAGTTATGATGGCAAGTAAATGCATAGTTGCCGAAAGTACGTACAGATTAGCGAATGCCTTTGAAAAGATCTACCTTTGCTGAAGCTAAACTGTCTGATGTAAGATAAATATTGGTTGGATTGACAATCCCCGCTGTATGCTAGATTTTTCTTCCTGAATCTCGGCTAGATCTGCAATACATGTTGCAAGGGCTCACAACAAAAGCATCAGATCTGAGCATGCCTGCATTTGTTCTTGAAGAACTCTGCAATAGGAAGCTAAGGAAGTTTGTATTCAATGATGAAAGATGTTAGTTATATGAAGAACTGTTTAAGTAGTAATACAATAGAGCTTTTTTTTTCCCCCTTCTTCAAAATAATATTTTGGGTTAATATCTTGAAATACCCAAAACTAGTACATCTGTAAGAAATTTACCATAAACTATTTTTTTGACCCTGAAAATCTCAAACCGGTATACCTGTGACAAGTTTATTACAAATGATCACAAAAAAACACAAATTGGTACACTTCTAATAAATTTACCCCAAACTAATTTGTCTGACCAGCAAAAACCCCAAACTGATACATTTATAATAAATACACCCTCCGTTAAATCGGATAATAATGCAAAAAACTAATAAATAAAGAGTAAAATCCTAAATTGGTATATCAATCAACTATCACGTGTCATCTAACTGAGTAATTTAACAGTAAAATTTAACGGAAATTAATATAGGATAAATTTATCATAAGTGCATCAATTTAGGATAAATTTGTCAAAGTGTACCAGTTTGGAGTTTTTGATGGTAAAAAAATTAGTTTTTGGTAAAATTGTCACAGGTGTACCAGTTTAGGATTTTTCAGGGTATTAATCCTAAAATTTTATTCATTTGTCATGATCAAATATGAGAGGAACACCCACTTTGCGGTAGACGAGATGGTTTGCGCCTCGCTCCTCAACCGGTAGGGAAGGGGTTTGAAACTTCTTGCCCCCATTGCGCAACTCACCTACGACCCATGGGAGGTGGGTCCCTATGAGTCGCCCTGGGTTTACACCCCAATAAGCGAAAAAATTAATAAAAAATAATGTACGGCGGTTCCCGGGTTTTCAAAAAAAAAAAAAAAAAAAAAAAAAATATGAGAGGAACATGAAAAGCTTCCAAGCAAATCAAATCCCAAAAGAGTTAAACAAAACAAGACCTAGAAAACAAAATAGTACTGCTTGCAGCTATAAGTATGCTATCATTTGAAAAGATTAGATCTGTCATAACATAAAAAAAAAAAATCGATGGTTAATCATTGGAATCGTTAGTGATAGACATATGATGAGATTTTCCCATTTAGACTACAATACGCGCATAGGTTCGCCGTATTCAATCTCATTGCCATACAAAGACAATATGTTGAACCACTATAGATCAAATATCTTTTGAAAACTCCCATGTCCAAATTTAGATCAAGAGAAAAAAAAAAAAAACTCTCAGATTTAGATTTACACATAAATGAGGAGAGAACTGCTTTCATCAAATCTTGGAGAAGTCATAAAACCTCGTTCTGAGCATCTTACTGGCCAGACCTGGTAATGATGTTCTCACAAATCTTTTAGCTACAAATAGATTTATTCAACCAGACGAGTGAAGAAAAGCAACAATAATGAGCAAAAGACGCTAAACGAGGCGGAAAAAGACTCCCATATTAGATTGAAAGAGGAAAAAAAAAAAGAAAATCAAGGCCTAGAAAGGAAAAACAAAGCAAAGCAGGCTCTCGGCTTCATAAATTAAAGTTGAGAGCATGCAGATGAAGTTCCTTTGAGGGGGCAAATCACCAAAGAAATTCTAAACTCATTACAATTGTGACAATTCAATCATATATTTTTTTTTTTTTGGTCAATTGAGTTTTAGACATTTTGCATTTGTGCCAATTCAATCTATTAGACTAATTTTGATTGGTCGGCACTGATGTAGACAATGGCCGTCTTATGTGACATGGCTAATGCTAACGTGCAAAATTTTAAATAAAATTTTTATTTTTTATGTTCTTTTTTCTTCTTTTTTTTCCATTTTTTTTTCCTTCCCTTCCTCCTCCTTTTTGCCGATCGCTAGCTAGGACCGGCCGGAGGCGAGGTTCAATGAGTGCAAGTTCAACTTCGTTAGCCACTAGCGAGCCTTGCCCTTGCCAGCAATGGTGAGGGCAAGCCTCGCCAGCCTCACCCAACCATGGCAAGGTTGGGCCTCGCTCAGCCCTTGGCAATGGTGGAGCCCTTGTTGGATCTAGCGAGGGTTGAGCCTTGTCGGGCATGGGCGAGGTGCGACCTCGTTTGCTAGCGGGGCTCTAACTCTTTGCTAATGGCTAGGTGAGGCACGACCTCGCTGGATCTAGCGAGGTTGAGCCTTGCCCAGCAATGGTGAGGCTCACCCTCGTCATTATTGGTGAGGGCGGGCCTAGTGAGTTGTTAGTGAAGTCAATCTCATTGGCTTTCACCTTTGGCTCATCATGGAGGTTCGACGAACAAAGGGAAGGAAAAAACAGAAAAAAAAGAAAAGAATAAATAATTCAAAAGAATATTAAAATATTATAAAAAAATTGTCCACGTTAGTGTCGATCAGCCAATTTTTGGTTGGATTGACAGAATTGACACAAATACAAAAGGTTAAAACTTAATTGATAAAAAAAAAATTTAGGATTGAATTAACATAACTATAATATATTAATAACTTTTTTGATAATTTTCCTATTGCAATGTCAATATCCTTAACATTACCCAAATTTTTTGTCATGAAAATGTGATATTTTATATACGATATGACTCATTGCTTCTAAGTGAGAATGAAAATAATGAAGAAAAATTAAGCAAGGACCCGAGAAAAAGATGTGCTCTTTCTATGCATATTACAGCGCAACCATCTTCCAGGTTTATCGTTTGATCCTATCGTGAAAGAACATTGTATGATTTGAACAGCATGTGGGTATGCTGTCAAGAAAAACACATGCTCTCTCTGGGAGTGCAAGCTTCCTGAAATTTATCTGTTCCAAGTTCATAGGCCTTTCTAGCTTCTTCCAAACTCAATAATACCCAAGTCCATACACCTGACGAGCGAAGAAGTTGTTTTAGTTGAAGAGATTAGGGGTGATCGGTTCTTAGTTCCATCTTAGAACTAAGAACTAGATTGGACAGACCAATTTCCAAAATTAGGAACTAGGGATCGGGCCGATTGATCCTAGGATCAGGAATTGGTCACTTACTTTTTCCCACTACTTTTTTCATTACTTTTTTTTCCCACTATTTGGAACTAGACCGAAATAGTGTTTATTTTACATTTTACTAATTTTTTGAAGGAATAATAAAATAAAAAAGGTATATTTAGTCGGTTCGATCCAGTTTTCTCTTGAAATTGGGAATCGGACCGTCTGGATATCAATTTCATTTTAGGAACCGAGATCCAAACCGACAATCATGGGAACCAAATTGGATTTGGTCCAGACAGTTTCCATTTAGACAGTTCATTTTACACATTTTTAGACGGGATAGTTCTTTCTCAAAAGATTTAAAGTGGAAAACAAACTTCAGCCACTATTTGCACGATCACCGATGAAAGTGGATCTATCCATTCAGGGGTGTCCAACCATGTCAGTCGACTTTTCCCCCAAATTTCTCCGAAATCCCCGGCCAGATCTTAGTTCTCTCCCTGTGAATTTTGCTGTGTGTGGTGGTGTGGTGGATTGAACCACAGAATCGTTCTGCATGATGGTTTATCCGGAGCGGGGTAGTGCCAGTGCATTCATTATGTCTTTTGTTTTGTCCTCATCAATCCCCACCGACATGTGCTTCCCTTTGGACAGATTTACATTAATATGGACTTCTCCGCTTGTTCTGTAACCTTTCTGGAGAATTTAGTATAATCCCATTGGGCAGATGAGGCTTGGTAGATGTAGATGAAGTGGTGGTGGTGGTGGTGATGGTGATGGACATCGCATGCCCTTTGAATTTAAGAAGTCTTGGGTTTGATTATTATTAAACAAGGTCATGTCCACATTGAACTTGGACAAATTGGACAAACCCTATCGGTTAATGCCTTGTCTACGTCTGGGTTTTCGAGAGCGCAAATCAAGTTGAAACTTTTAATAAAGTGGACTAGGACGATGTTCCCAATGCTGCAAATGTTTTAAAGGCTCAATCATTCGTCGCCTTTTGAATTCGCCAATCCCGGCGAGAAATGAGGATAGCTTGCTTGTGCTAAGATTGGAGAGATCGATATAGGTCGATGCCCAAAACCTGACTTAAGATGCTATATGATCGTTATATTGATCGATTAAACTCATGTCACGTAATGTCATGTATATTTACTACGATGTTAGGCTTTGTCTAAGGAAAAAAAAAAGGTTAGTTGTCTTCTATTTTTGTGTATAGTGTAGTATTATCAAAATTAACTTTCAATGCCTGGCCAAACAATTGAAATGAAAAAGATTAGTCTTCATTACACTGTTGAGTCAATCATCATTATTACGATAACGCTTTCGCAAAGGTTTGCGATCATTATGATGGACAATGGGTGGAGGAATCCAAAGCATCTGCGGATATGCTTAGTGGAGTCGATCATTTAATACATCAATCCTGCTTTAAGGAAGGAGCAAAACTTTTCATTTTTCCACAGGAAAAAAAGTACCCAAATGATGTATCCTTAAAAAAAAAAAAAGCAAGGGTTAATGAATCAAATAAGAACTCACTGAGGGACTAAACTTCAATTGTGCTTTGAATTAGGAATCAATGGTTTTGGGATAAGTAGTTTCCAGATTAAAATATCTAAAACCTACCCTGTTAGAGTCGATTTCCAATTTTTGGTCCAAAAACCAAACCGGTCGACCTCAGAATCCGCTTAGATTTTTTTTTGGGCTTCATTTTTTTTATTCAAATGTATTTATTTTGTGCTTATAATGTAAAATTTTTCCATAAAATAAACATAAGATCAAATAATATACTTCAACGTAAGAAGGTAGAAAAGTTTATTATGTGTAAGAGATCTAGGGGTTGGTTTTAAATTGGTTCAAGATGGGTTTTACCCGAAAAGCAAGGGCTGTCATAGATCATGAATCAACATAGGCGCAATAGTGCTTGATATAGAAACCCCCATCACCTGTTCAAAACCGATTCTACTCTAGAGCCAACGGTTCTCGATATAGAACTGTGAACCAAACCAGTCAAGGCTGGTTCCCAAGTTTTTTAACCAGGAATCAAACCAATTCTTGTGTGAATCGATTTGGTAAGGCTGGTTTGGTTCGAATCCCAAATGGAACTGGGCCAGGTACTCATTGCTCACCCATAATTTAAACAATAATTTTGCCATTATTTGAAGTTTATCAGCATCAATATGAAAGGAAAAAAAGGATTTAACCATTATAAGACTCTACAATTTCAGTTTAAAAAAAAAAAAAAAAAATTAGAATTCGGAACCCCTGAGCGATTTGATATCTTCACTATGATTCTACATAATATTTTTTTGAGCTAGAGAGCTCAAATCGGGCAGGAGCTTTGTTCATTTTATGTCATCCACTTCCTGAATAATGTGCGACTCTTTAAGCATTGAATGGCCAAACGTGGTGAAGTTGAGCAATTTGTAATTCTTTAAGCGCTGGCACCAATTAATAATGTAAAGCTCAATCAATTCAATTATCTCAATTTCCACTTTTAACTTTTTCTACAAATTGGAAAGAAAATAAAATATATAATATGTCATATGAGTATCATCTTCTCTATGTAAAGACTGCACATGAATGTGCTTCACAAGTAGAGAGTAAAGATAAGCTCAATCAAGAAGCCTAAAAGTCACTTCTCAGAATGGCTACCACCACTCAGCCTTTACTAAACACACAAATCTCTCACGACAGAAGTCTCTGCCTGATTTTCTCCTTGATTGCAATCATCCTCTCATTTGCTGTGATCACAGACCGCTTGATCAAGACCGGTGATTTCGCTGACGACCCTCTTGCGCGTATCTGCAGCAAGGCCCAAGATCAGGCTCGATGCCGGGACCTGGTTTCAGAAATCGTCCCTTACGACGCGGCGTCGTTCATGAGCAACGACAGGTTGCTCCGAGTGTTCGTGGAAAAGATGGCTATCCGCACAGGAAATGCTGTAGAGGCCGTGAAGGACGTTCGCCGCCTGGTGAACGATCTTAGAGAAGAAGCGGCTTTGGCTGATTGCGTGGAGTTGATGGAAATGTCTGTGGATAGATTGGAAGACTCCACAAGAAGTCTTCGAGAACAGAAGGTAATTATTTGAGTAATTGACCATCAGAAGCTCTAACACTTACTTTCAGATAGTATGAGTCATAAAATTTATAACCCACAAGCTTAGAGATATCTAAATGAATACTTTCCTAGAATTTAATCAACTCAATCCAAAACTTTTTTCTCTGCCCAGTCATCTGCAGATGTCCATACATGGCTGAGCAGTTCACTCACAAATTACATCACCTGCTTGGACGGGTTTGAAGGCTCATCATCGGCTAAATCTTCGATCGAGACTATTCTCAGTGACTTGATCTCCAGGGCAAGAACTTCGCTAGCCATGTTCGTTTCTACTTCATCTCCTGAAGGACGAAAACCAGATGTCCTGGAGTCCTTGATCGGCGATTTCCCATCATGGGTCACGGGAAAAGATCGTCGTCTCCTGCAATCTCCGGCGAACGCTGTTAATGCTGACGTGGTGGTGGCGAAGGACGGAAGTGGGAAGTACAAGACAGTGAAAGAGGCGATCGCAGCTGCTCCTAGCAAAGCCCAGACCCGGTACGTTATTCATGTGAAGAAGGGCATATACAAGGAGAATATGGAGGTGGCCAAGACGAAGAAAAACATCATGCTTGTTGGCGATGGCATGCATTTGACTGTCATCACTGGCAGCCTCAACGTCGTTGACGGTGCAACGACATTCAAATCCGCGACTGTTGGTAACGATCAATCTCATCTCATATCTTTGATGGTTATTGACTATGGAACCTTTGAAATAGGGAGTGATGAGCATGATGATAGGGTAGTAGTTTTTTCTCTACATAATCTGTAAAATGTCCGGCTGCAGCTGTGAATGGCGATGGGTTCATTGCCCAGGACATATGGTTCCAGAACACTGCTGGGCCGCAGAAACACCAGGCAGTCGCGCTCCGTGTCAGCGCAGACAAGTCGGTCATCAACCGGTGCCGCATCGACGCCTACCAAGACACCCTCTACACTCACACCAACCGCCAGTTCTACCGAGACTCATACATCACGGGCACGGTGGACTTCATTTTCGGCAATGCAGGCGTCGTGTTCCAGAACTGCAAGCTCGAGGCACGGAAGCCCATGAGAGGCCAGTCCAACATGGTGACGGCCCAGGGCCGGACTGACCCATATCAGAACACCGGGATCTCCATCCAGCGATGCAACGTGATCGCCAGCTCTGATCTCGCACCTGTGAAGGGCTCGATCAAGTCGTATCTGGGCCGGCCTTGGAAGTTGTACTCTAGGACTGTGGTGATGCAATCAAACATTGGTGATCACATTGATCCCACAGGGTGGTCGGTGTGGAGCGGCGATCATGCCCTCAAGACTCTGTACTACGGGGAGTACATGAACAAGGGACCGGGCGCGGGAACGAGCAAGCGGGTGAAGTGGCCGGGTTATCATGTCATCACCAGCTCAGCAGAGGCGAAGAAGTTCACCGTGGCCGAGCTGATTCAGGGAGGGACTTGGTTGAAGTCCACTGGAGTGTCTTACACTGAAGGGCTGTGAAAAATGAGTTTTGGTCCTTTCTTTTTGGGGGAGTTTCTGTAAGTTGTGTTGTGAATTCAATAATTTGGAATGTTTGGAGATTTGATCGTACTGTATGGTTCATCTAGCATCGTTTTAACTGCATAAGAACTGCATCATATTCAGGTCAATGTTGTTTGTCTATCATTATCCACGTAAGCCGCCACATGAAATTTTAATAGTGATCTTAAAACAAATGACCGATAGTGTATTTGTCGCATTGACATAAGTTTCATAACACAAAAAAGGTTTAGGGTATTAACATCATAATATGTATTATTTATTGTTCTTTGTGATACAAAAAAAAAAAAAAGTTGGATATTAAGCATCATTGCACAGTTTAAAATTCCATATTGTTTTTTAAGGTACAAATTTAATCATCCTACGACTCTACAATTTGTTGTAAAGCAAAAATAATGAATCTTGTATGCCGTGAATGATTTTATTTCTCATTGTAATTCTGCACCATATTTTCTTGACCTAGAGAATCCAAACCGGGCTGGAGCTTTGCTCCTTTTATCTTATTCTCTTTCAGTCACATTATCACAAAAAAAAGTGCCACTTTTTAAGAATTAAACGGCGAAACGTGGCAATGTTTTTAATAATTTTTGATTTTTTAACCGGGAATACTCATTGAAAAAAAAATCAGGAATTGTCAATAATATTGATAGTGTCTTCTTTATATATAAGGACTGTACATTGATATGGCAGAGGAAAGAGAGCTCAACTCAATAAGCCTAAACTTACTCCTCAGAAGGCTATCAGCACTCACCATTGCTAAACCCACAAGCCTCTCATAGCAAAAGTCTCTGTCTGATTCTTTCCATAGCAGCATTCATCTTGTCATCTGCCATAATCACAGATCCCTTTATCAAAGACCAGCAATTTTGCTAATTCCCCTCTTGTGCATATCTGTGGCAAGGCCCAAGATCAGGCTTGATGCCGAACCACATGGTTCCGGAAATTGTCCCCCATGGCGCAGCCTCATTCAAGAGTGACAAGAAGTTGCTCCAAGCGTATCCGAAAAAGATGCCAATCTGCAACAAACTACGCTATAGATGCCGCCAAGGATGTGAGCCGCTGGGTTGAATCAGCTTCGGCTGATTGCGTGGAGTTGATGGAAATCTCTGTGGATAGATTGGAAAACTCCTTAAGAAGTCTTCAAGAACAGAATGTAGAAGTTCTAGTTTGTTTATTTTTTCTCTTTAGTTATCTGGGTTTATTCACCATCAGAAGCTATGGTCACCTAATTTAGTTAGTATGACAGTAGTAAGACTCATAACCAACGAACTTAGTGATATATAAATGTATAATTTATTAGATTCGAATCAACTCAATCCAAAGCTTTTTTTCTCCTCGGTCATCTGCAGATCTCCATACATGACTAAGCAGTTCACTCACAAATTACATCACCTGCTTGGACAGTTTGGGAGGATCGTCGTCTGCTGAATCTTCGGTCGAGCCTATTCTCAGCGACCGGATATCCAGGGCAAGAACTCTGCTAGCCCTGTTTGTTTCTACTTCATTTCCTGGAGGATGAAAATCGGATGCGTTGCAGTCCTTGATTGACGATTTCCCATCATTGCTCATGGTAAAGATCATCATCTCCTGCGATCTCCAGCGAAACACCAAGCGGTCGCGCTCCGCATCAGCGTGGACAAGACTAGTCATCAACTGGTGCCGCATCGAACCCTGCCAAGACAGCCTCTACACTCATTCCAATCGCCAGTTCTACCGAGGCTGCTGCGTCAAGCACACGGTGGACTTCATCTTCAGCAACTCAGCGGTCGTGTTGCAGAATTGCAAGCTCATGGCCCGGAAACCCCATGTGCAGTCAGTTCAACAAGATCACGGCCCAGGGTCAGACGAACCGATACCAGAACACAGGGATCTCAATTCAGAGCAGTGATGTAATCGCGAGCTCCGATCTCAAGCTCATCAAGGGTTTGATAAAGTCGTATCTGGGCCGGCCTTGGAAGGAGCACTCTAGGACTGCGGTGATGCACATTGGTGATCCATTGATCCTGCAGGATGGTCAGTGTGGAAGGGGGATTTCGCCCTCAAGACCCTGTACTAGGAGGCAAAGAAGCTCACCGTGGCTGAGCTGATCCAGGGAGGGTCCTGGTTTTAGTCCGCTGGGGTGGCTTACACTGAAGGGCTGTGAAAAATGAGTTTTGGTCCTTCCTCTTTGGGGAGTTTTTGTGAGTCTGTAGTGAATCCAATGTCTGAACCTTTAGAGATTTCAATTTATCGTATGGTTCATGAAGTTTAATGTGGATTTGAGCTTATGTTCCAAGCAAATTCAGGTTCACATTCATGAAAATTGATGAAAACACTGCAACAACACGCATTAAATATCTTGTCATGATATCTAATTTTATTAGGTCGTACTTGAAGATACTCATTGAACATCACATTAGTTGTTAAAAAAGGTCATTTTCTCTTTGCTGAGTTGGCATATGTTACAACACTTCGAATAAAAAGAAAATTATATAAACTAAGTGAATTTGAATGTGAATTTATGGGTATATAGAATAATTTGCCTTGTCAAAATTAGTAATGCTCACATTGAATATTCCATGTAATTTTCTCGATAGCATTTGGTTTTTCTGTGCTCAGTGTAAATTTATTTTTGATAACACTCAGTAAATTTTTCATTACTTTATTATTGACATCATGAGCAAGCTTAAGTCCCCAAATCCATGACAATATTTAGTTGCACCTAATTTAATTTAGAACAATTCAAGCTATCGAGTTATAAGACCATTGAATATGGTAATTGCTACAGATCATATTTATAATGGAAAATCTATTTTTCCAGATATCATGACCTTTAGATACATGTCTTAACTTATTAATTCAGTTTACAACATACGACTTTCTCAATCCATACTAAAATTGATTTACAAAATGACCACATTGTATTGCACGCCATCAAGAGCAAATGGGTATGAGAGTCTTTACCATACCATAAATGAAAACATAATGACAGCAGTCCAAATTGAAGTTTGATACAACGTTTGTTTCAGTCTCTGTCCAACCACCTCTGATTTGGAGGTTATTCATGGTTGTCTTGTCTTGTTTCTCTCCTATCCATCTCCTTCCTCCCCTCTCTTTTTTTTCCCTTTTCTTCCTCCCCTGCTTTTCCAACTCTCATCTCTTTTTCTTTCCTTCCTTTGAAATTAGGAAAGAACCCAGAACCAAGAATCACACCCTTCATCCGTCACCATCGTCACCTTCCTCTCCGCGACGCCAATGCGCAGAGATTCCTGCATTTGCACGCTGAGCCGCTTGATTTGAGAAGAGGGTACGCAAGACTTCGCCATTAGCGAAGAACCCTTGTGACCGAATGGAGGATGGAGCCTTCGCGGGCAGAGTAAAGGAAGGAGAGGGAGAAACGTGAAGATGTTCCATTAGAACCGATTCAATTTCGTTCTTTCTTAAAGGTAAAGAACGCGTGATTCATTCGTGCATTTCCATTCGTTTTTATTGTGCAATTTGAAGCGAACAAAGGAGGAAAAAATCATCCCTTTATCGACCAGACTCGTGGAGGGTTCTTAGGGGCTGCTTGTTTTGGAGGGTTGGATTTGCATCTATCATGACAATGACGATCAAAGGAATATACAAGAGCTTCAAGTACATCTCCCAAATCTTTGGTGAGTAATGCCCCTCTCTTCTTTCTTTTGTGAAGCAAAGCGTGGTTGTGTTTGAGTTGAGGAAAAATGGATGCATTATTTGCACTTTGTGTTTTTTGGGGTTGTCACATGTGGGTGGTCAAATGGATGATTAATGCTTCGTGACTGATTATGTGAAAATGGGGGATATTCGTTCTGTAGTCGTCAAGGACCGCGAAATGGAAATCGGGTACCCGACTGATGTTAAGCATGTTGCTCATATTGGATGGGATGGTCCTACCGGTAATGGACCCAGCTGGGTATGTGATCAAACGCACAAATTTCCTGTATTAGAGCTTTTGGTTTTCTATGGTTTTTGATTCTTCATGAAATTCTGTTTTGTGATTGTGATTACTTTGTTTGGGATAATGCAGATGACAGAATTCAGGGCCGCACCCGAGTTCTCAGGCTCGCTCCATTCGATTGGTGAGCCTGGAGATTCTAATCCAGTGGCTCATCATCGTCCATGGCCCTCTCGAGGTATGTTGTCTTCATAGATTTCCCTTCTGTTAATTTGCAGTTCTCTGCATTCGCTAGTTGGAAAGAAACACGGTTTGTGCTATCTCTGTGCCTCCAATGTCGCCAGGAAAGTTTACTCTTTGCAAACGATAAACTCTTATATCCATAAGACCACCAAGAAGCAATGGGCTGCAAAGTTTTTATTTCTCAGTTCTTTTCCTTCCTATATGTTAGAGAAAAATGTGAGTTGAAAGTAGTAATGGGGATTGCGTTAATTTACATCCGACGTACTATAAAAGATTGAAGGTCTTACTTGCAACCTTAGCTTCATCCTTAATGTCACACTTATCCGACTCCATATAGATATTGGTTTTCCCCTTTTCTATGTCAGTGCACTATTTTCTCTCTTTTCAAGTAGTGTAAGATTGTCCTCTGAAAGCTTGTCACTGTGCAATAATAGATTTGTGGCGTGACAGTTTCTAATGGTTGCTTGTAACCTGTTCACTCACTTGGCGATTCCTCGCGATCTGAGAGGCTTAGGGAATAATTCGCGCACATCATCTTTCTTGAGCATACTTTGCCCCACACTAATTGTTTAAAAACCTTCCTTTATCCTCTCTATATCAGTGGAGATGTTGCATTGTTTGTAGTCATTTCAGTAATATCCTCCTGAAATAAATGTGTATCTTCTCCAGATCATGTCAATATGAGGTTTTGCAGCAATTAATTCTCTGATATGTTTCTTATCTTATATGAGCTGGTTATAGTTTTACATTTTTCACTCTGGTTCTTGTCAACTTGGTCATATTTCAATGAACCCTAAATATTGTTTTCCTCCTCTAATTTGTCATTTATCACTTCGGATGATTTCTAGTAGATTCTGAACAATCTGGGTCGGGCCAACCTGCAAATGGTATATTTGAAGACTCTCCACAGACAGAACTCCCAAAAGGATCGAAGAAACAAAAACGGAAAAAGGCTAGGTCAACATCATCTCCAGAGTCATCAAAGCCCTCTAGAGCGCTGAAATCAAAGGCCAAGCCCTCCGATGTGGAGGACACTCCTAATTGATAAGTGTAATTTCCATGTCAGAGGCCTTCTGAATAAGAAGCAATGAAGCTGTTAATGTCCATGACCACAAGGAAGATCACAAACCACTTCCTCAGAGGTTGACAGAGCACAAGAAGTGACACTCAGAGAGCTACACCTGGTGCTATAAATCGAAAGCTGTCTAGATGTTTATCAGTCAATGTCTGTACGGAAGATTCGTATTGCCTCTTTTGGAGGATACCACCGTGTGAGAAGGAACAGTTGGAAAGCTATCGAACATAGCGTTAGTATAACTAGGGATTTTTCGTGTATGGAAAGTATTGATCAATCTTCAATTGCATTAGTAATTTGGTTAGGTTTCTTCTTAGAGTGAAAGATTATGAAGTTACATGATGATTGTAAAGCCAATATTGTGTTTCTGGTTTTTGGACATGGCCAATTGTATTGTCTTCTCTGACTCCTGACTTTAACTTGTTCAATTTGAGAGGTAATGTTATTGAATTGCCTAGAGGCTCTAACAAATTGAGCTTCTGGCACATCGCCTAAAATTTGTCACTGCTGTGGTTAAAAATCCTCACGAATAGCTGAAGTCAGCTGCTTGGCGCACAGATGCATAGCAATTGTAGGTGAGATCAACTCTAATTTAAACTTGATCCTACACAGAACTTACTACGGTATCAGTGCAGAGAGATAAGTATTGTTACACTCTTCCATGCTGGTTTTTGAATGTTAGGTGCTCAGAATCTCAGAATCAATCAAACTTCTTCCCATGTTTTCCCTTTCTTCAACTGGAGCTATTATGATTTCTTAGACAAGAGAAACTTAGAGTAGTCTAGAGCCAAGCAACCTGAAACGAATTCTGCTCCTAGTTCAAATAAGAACCATGATATTCCTTACATGGTAGCAATATAAAACAGGTGAGATTAAAGTAATCAATATAGGTTATCATGAATTAATTCGGCGAGGAACCTAAACCTGCATGATTTTCCTAGTTCAATTTCCCTGTTCATATTCTGTGCTGTAGATGTTTAGCTATGTTTCATCTTGACTATTTCATAATGTGGAATCTAAAAATGCCAAGTTACACAATATATTTGTGATGCTTTCAACCTTTTTCAGTCTACCCACCGCCGTTTGCTACGTTTAAGTGAGATATAAGAAAAACCGTTTTATCTGTTAACTGTCCATAGTCATCGGTGACTTTGAGAGGATGAGAATGGAGAGCTGAATTTGTCCCTTGCTAATTTTGCACACTTGTGCTTCTCTCCCTCCATTTCCACTTTTCCTCCTTCACCCCACTTTTCACTTTCTCTCTCTCTCTCTCTCCCCTCCCCAATAACCAAAAGTTCAAGATTCAATCACTCTGAACAAAAGAATAACAAAAAAGGGAGGAGGAAATGAGCACACATCAATGAAATCTTCAGGTTCACTTCAGATGAGATTTTCCTGGAGAGATTTCCCTTGAAAATACCACTACAATCCTAGGACATCATGAGCGAAGCCAGAAGAGCATTGAGCTTGTTCATCATTCTCTTCGTTTGTTTTGCAATCCAGAACGACGTCAATGCTCAGGACTACGACGATGATCCGCCTGCAGCTCCTCCTCCCGCGGAAGAGAACTGCAACGGCATCTTCATCTCCTACAATTTCATCTCGAGGGTCAAGGAATTCCCGCACGTGAAGAATGCGTCGGCGCAGTCCTGGGCCTTCAACTCGACTGCAACGGTCTTGAACACGGGCACACGTGAGCTCCAGGCCTGGAAGATATTTATTGGATTCCAGCACCAGGAGATTCTAGTCTCAGCGGGTGGGGCAGTCCTGGTCGGCAGCCAGGATTTCCCGGCCTCGGTCGGGAATGGGACGTCCTTCTCGGGGTATCCTCAGACGGATCTGAAGACATCGATCGAAACTGCAGGGGATTTGGCCCAAATCCAGGCAAAAGTTCAGATCTCGGGCACACAGTTTGGTGTGAAACCACCAGGCGTCCCAATGCCAAAGACGATACGGCTCGAGAATGACGGATTCAAATGTCCTGCACCTGTACATAAGAGTAAGTGGCACATGTGATACGGAAAATTTCTCGATCGTGGCTCATATTTCTTCTGTAACCTGCTGTGACATCACTGATCGGCTTAAACTCTGGCATTGATCGATTATCTGTTGCACAAGATTGCTTGATCTTCCCTTCTGCGATTGCTCACATCTTAGGAAATGTGATTTGGCAGAGACTTCAATGTACGCGTGCTGCATTCGGGATCCGAAGTACAAGGTCAAGCAACTGAAAACGAAGCTGTTGCCCCGTCGGAAGGGCGACCTCTCGTTTAGCTACGACGTGATCCAAGCCTACGAAGGCAACTATCTCGCTCAGGTGACGATCGAGAACGACAGCCCTTTGGGCCGCCTCGACCATTGGAACTTGACTTGGGAGTGGATGAGAGGGGAGTTCATATACACAATGAGAGGAGCATACACTCACCAGATAGACTATTCGGACTGCATCTACGGCATCGCAGCACAGCACTACACTAGCCTTGATTTCTCGCAAGTGATGAACTGCCAGAAGAAGCCGGTCATCGCGGATTTGCCCCGCGAGAGGGCGAACGATACGAAGGTTGGAAAACTGCCCTACTGCTGTAGGAACGGAAGCATCTTGCCGTCGATCATGGACCCGAGCCAGGCGAAGTCCGTATTCCAATTGCAAGTGTACAAGCTCCCGCCCGACATGAACATGACTGCGCTCCATCCTCCTGAGAAATGGAAAATCGTCGGCACCCTCAACCCCGACTACCGGTGCGGCGCACCGATCCGAGTGGACCCCACGGAGTTCCCGGACCCCAGCGGCCTGCAGGCCACAACTTCAGCCATCGCAAGTTGGCAAGTGGTCTGCAACATCTCGAGGCCGACGAGAACAACCTCTCATTGCTGCGTTTCCTTCTCGGCGTACTACAACGAGTCGGTCATCCCTTGCAACACCTGTGCTTGCGGCTGCAAAGGCTCGGATTCGTGCAACCAGAAGGCCCCAGCAATGTTCCTCCCCCCGGAAGCCCTCCTGGTCCCCTTCCAGAACCGGACGGCCAAGGCCGTGGCGTGGGCAAAGATGAAGCACTTCCACGTCCCCAGCCCTTTGCCCTGCAGCGACAACTGCGGGGTGAGCATAAACTGGCACGTCTACACCGATTACAAGAAAGGGTGGACCGTCCGGATCACCCTGTTCAACTGGGAAGAGATCAATTTCGAGAACTGGTTCACCGCAATCCAAATGAAGAAAGCAGCCCGCGGCTTCCAGAAGGCGTACTCGTTCAACGGCACATTCTTTCCTGACCTGAACCACACCATCTTCCTCCAGGGGCTGCCAGGATTGACATTCTTGATGGGAGAGACAAACGGGACAGACCCAAGGATTGATCCTAGGATCCCTGGGAAGCAACAATCCGTGATCTCGTTCGCGAAGAAGCTCACGCCGGGCATCCAAGTAGCGAAAGGCGACGGCTTTCCTTCGCGGTTCTTCTTCAATGGAGAGGAATGCTCGCTTCCTACTTATTTTCCCACAGCAAATGGGAATCCATGTCGAGTTAGTTTAGCGCAGTTAATTTTGATTGTAGCTGGGATACTTGTGCTTATGAATCCTCACCATTGACAATGGAAATTGTTCTTTAGCCATGTTTAGGAGGCAAGTTTTCAATTGAATCATGAAGGATAGACTTAATTCTTAGAACAGATTTTTAGCTGAAACCTGATCTCATATCATGATTGGTTAAAAGCTTATTCCGCTACTGCACCCAAACAAGTCATTAGTGGTCTTTTTCCCTCATACCTCATGATGTCGCATCGGATTTTCATTCGTGTCGGAATTTTTTCTTTTTGGTCGGTCCTACTTTATTTCTATTCTAACTCTCGTTCTCAGACTTTTGCCCTACCATAGTGTGGGATTCAAAATCCAGACCTGAAACTATTTTGTCTCCATTCTAACCCACTTGAGAAGGTGGGGATTTGAACCCTTTCACCTCTCATTTCCATGTTGGAAGGGTGACCACTGGGGCAAACCCTAGTGATTATTCGTGTTGGAAATTGCCCCCCGAGACACGGGTAATATTTTTCTGTGGGCCGAGGATAAACCATGTGACATGTCCTGGGCAAAGGAATGGGCCTGGACTCTCAAGTAATCAAATGAACAGAAACGCTCTTTTCATTGGGCCTCTAGACTTTAGTACTCAAAAAAAAAAAAAAAAAAAAACAAATCGGCCTAGCATTTATGTCTGCTGGTCATATGGCATCAGACCAATCCGACGGACAAGAGCATAGGTCAAGCCAAAAAAACTATGAACTTTCTCCATTGATTTCACCTACACCAGCAGAGAAACCAACAACAACAATCCAACAAAAGGCACTTCACATTGTCTTCTGCTCATATACAATCTTACCTTGTTATAATCTCCATCTTTACCCATTACTGCCCTTGAAAAAATCTACAAAGTCTGAACTCACTAATCCAAGGCCAAAAACTTCTGCTGCTGACACATTCTTCTCTCTAATCCCACATACCCATCAGGGTAAAATAGCATGGTAACCCGAAAATGCCTCAAAATCAGCTGCGCGATTTCGGTCATTCTCTTGCTCGTAATCGCAGGAGTTGTGCTGACCTTGTACTTCACAATCCTGAAGCCTAAACAGCCCATAGTGATCCCTCAACCGGTCACCTTACTACACTTGCATTTCGCTCTTTCTCCGTTGGAGCTCAATTTGACATTGGGAATGACGATCACAGTCGACAACCGTAACTACGGTAGCTTCACATACCCAGACTCGATGGTGTACATCAACTACCGGAGCATCGAGGTAGCAAAAGCATTATTGGCGGCAGACACAATCCCAGCTCGAGCGAAGCACAACATCAGCACCTCCGTGGATGTCTTCGGGGACAGGCTGGTGACGAACATGGATTTTATACACGATTTTTTGGGAGGAGTCGTGAATTTCACATCATCGACCGCTTTGCACGGGGAAGTGAAGGTGCTCAATTTCATTAAAAAGAAGGCAACTTCTTATACTACCTGTAACATTTCTATTTCATTCAAACCAGGGACAACAGATTCTGTTTGTAAAACCAAACTCAAGTTATAAGTTGCGGGAATTCTTCTTGCAATACTTAGCTAACTATATTAATAAATTTCTGAGTTCATGTACTATTGTTTTGGGCTGCTGCAATAAAGAGGAAGTGGTTGAATGGCTTTTATTTCATATGGTAAAGGTGACAAAGGAACGATATAAAGATGCAGAAATAATTAAAAGCATTTGCTTAATCTTTCAACCTCCGTACTGGCCCATCTGGACTCTCTTCATTTATTTTCTTTTGAGAAGTGAAAGGCTTGCTTAATTGAAGATGTCCGCGGAGAGAAACTTTCTATATGATATAAATGAAATGAAGAGAACATTTATGAAAGTGCATTTTCATTAAAAGGTGATCTGAGAATGGACGAAAGGGATTGAACAATGTAATGACATTGGAGCACGATGGTCAGTGAAGCTGGAAATCGGCGAATTATGATCTTGTACGTCGGCGATGTATTAGAAACCCCAGTCTATTCTGATTTAGAAATTCACCTAAACCCTGTTTACGTATGTTAACGGGACTCCTGAGAATCCAATGTTCACTGGACATCTCCTTTTGCCCTTTTGCTGGAACATATCGCATCATTCAATGAAGCATCGAGGGGCCGGTGGGGGCTGTTGCTCTCTGCGGGGCCACTCGCCATAGGTGATCATGGGTTTGGCAGCATGCTGGCCCGGCTTAAGCTCGATCAAGCAAGCATTTCCCTTCTTGAGCCTGACCTGCTCACTCAGAATCTAACTAGGCTCGTCTAGGCCTAATCAATTTTATATAAAACGCTTGACAATTTTTGTCATCATAAGCAGGCTTGGGCAGGGATTGTTAGGCCTTGGTGGTTTCGGCACGACGTTTATTAATAAATAGGAACCCGCTAGCATGACCGTCCTTCGTAAAATGACGGAGTGATGGTTAAACTTCAACCACAACCCTTTTTTGAGGAGACCGTGAAGATCTTCAAGCGGTTTGATATTTTACTTTATTTATTTTTTTTTTAAAATTTATATGTTATTGCAAACACAAACTGAGAGATAAAATCATAAGAGAGTCCACGGAATCAATTTTCTTGAATATGACGAAATAAAAATAAATTAGATACTAAAATATAAATAATTACAAGTAGAAAATATTATTTCTTCCTAAAAGAAATCATTAATATTATTATATATTTATTAAATTTAAAAGATGAAAAAACACTCGAAACATTAGTTTTGCAACTAATAACGAAATCATTGTACAATAAATTGGCTTCTCAGTCCTTTTGATCGAATCAAATTGTTCTAGTAGAACTATTTGGTGACCTAAAATTAAAATCAATGATATCAATTATGCATAAAACAAATGAAGTAAAGAAAAGATCAAAATAAGAATAATGAATCATTAGAAAAAAATTTACCCATTTATCCGAATCTCGTAGATCAAGATGTGTTGGGAACAATATGCATGCAATTTTTTTCTTTGGCCGGAAAATAATATCCTCTATTTTAAAAGTTACAACTGACTTCTTTATATTTATTTTTTGAATATTACCACTTTGGTTTGTTTCTTATTGTGTGAATATTATCATTTTGATTTGTTTCTTTATATATTAACCGGTTTCAATTTGTTTCTTATGATTTAATCTCTTAATTTGAGCGTGCAATAAAATGTTATACAAATCTCGAAAAAAAGAAGAAGGGAAAAAGTAGAGTCAAAATGTGAAACTAGTTGAGGATGGTTATTGGTTTCCTTAAAAAAGTTTTGTAGCCCATGTTTGACCGTCACTCTGTCATTTTACAGAGGACGGTCATCTAAGCATTTTCGTAATAATTACTATAATCTATAAAGCTTCATATGCAATTTTGATCTGGTCGCCTTTGAGTTAGATTTTGTATCTCCCACTAGCATTATCTATGGAGAAATTTGTTAGGGTCACTTGTTAGGAATTCAAGCAAATCGTATTTGGCACGTTGATGCAACAAGTGCAAAGCAAAGATTAAGAAATATGAAGGAATGCCAAGTTATGAAAGTGTAAGGATCAGTGACACGCAAACCAAACCTCAAGGGGCAAATTGGTAAAGGAAACAGATTTTAGGACAATAATGAAGTTTTTCCATGAAGATCATGTGACGTACCTGCGTAGTATTGCCAACATGAGAATAAATCATAAGATACACATCTAATCCATCAAAACTGCTTGGAGGAAAGGGGAAAGAAAGATAAAGATGATGTTTTAAGCCGTTTTTTTTTTTTTTTTTTTGGTGAAAGGTAATATTATTAAGCATTAACCAATAATTACAAACAAACGGCACCAAAACATACACTCATAATGAACAAAGGCATAATGAGTGAAAGGGTGCCGAAAGGAAAAAAAGAAGGCCAACAAGGCAAAAGCTACATGGCACAATCAGCACAACGGCGGCCACATCCACAAGATGGACCAAAAACAAAAGAAGGTGACCAGCCAGCCAAACAATGGCAACCCAAGCCCAAAAGCCCCACACAAAACGTCACCGCCCAAAATAGCAACAAACAAGACAAAATGGCAGGAACGAGGCCAGCAGCGAAGCACAGTAGTGGACCATCCTGCAACACAACTCTCACTACTGGGAATACTACGAAAGTGCCGGAGTAGAATAGAAGATGCATGGGTCAATCCCCCAGCTACGTTGAAGCCTCATGTTTCTTAGATTGTCCTCTACATTCGTGAAAGTCAATGCCTTATCCTTAACCACTTTAATAAGGTGATTTTTCATGGTCGGAACCGTTAAGGTATGGTTTCTAAACAGAATCTAATTCTTGTATTTCCAAATAAGGTGGCAAAGAACACCAAAAGAGAACCAGGCGATGGAGTGATAAAAGTCATTACCGGAAAGGAACTTCATAGCCCAGCAAAGGTTGTTAGCTCAAGTCCTGTTCCGCCAAGAGAGGTTGCATCTAACAGCCCAGAGGAAGTTAAGCCGTTGTTCTAGCTTTCTTTTCCTTTTTTTTTTACTTTTTTGTTTCAATGGTAATCAGGGAAACATGAATCATAAGAAACCCTGAAGCATAGATGAGAAGAAGATGAGAGTGTCATTGACATATGAGAGCCTAAAAGAGATTCGCCCAAGTTCGTAGAGAGTGAAGGTCGTCCTCATTTGATGAGGCAATAGGAGTGGTGGGTACTACTGATGGCAGACATCCGATGTAGCTTTAAAAGGGTCAGACTTGATGACCAAACCAAGCCAGACCAGATGGAGTTAAAGCACTAAAAGAAAAGGGACCAAAGAAAAGACAGAATCCTCACACGCACGCACCTTAGCTAAAAGCCTCGATCGATTCCATTTCTCTGATTACCTACAGAAAAAGGGTTTGTCCACTTCCATTGAAGAATCAGGTTAAGAATGCTCTAACAAGAGACTAGTCTTTTGAAGTTGGCGTGCCGTTGCTCCTTCCCTTTTGAGCATTAATGAGTTTGGGTTATATGTAAATCTAATTATACATGGGTTGTAAATGGATTTGTCTTTAAATTCATTTACAATTAATTTAACTAATAAAAGTTGATAAAGCAAATCTCCCATGATACAGCAATCTTCTGCAATCTGTGCCAATCCCATTGATTGAGCCAGTCTTCCATGATTTGTGTCAATTCCGTTGATTCCGTCAATAGAGTAATCTTTCACAATCTGTACTGATTTTGTAGATTGCTATCACTGATACTGTAGATTGTTATCTTTGTAAAATCTTTTAATTGTATTTTTCCTGCTCATGTACATATTATAAATATAATACAAATCTCCACACTGATTGGGTGAGCGATCAAACTCAAATTCATACTCTTTCATGGTATCAGAGCTTCACAATTTTTATTTATTTTTCACTAAAATGTCTTCTTCTACATCCTCCAACACCATTACTGCCGTCACCACTGCTAACTCTTCATCCTTGTTATCCCCCTCCCAACCACCCTTTGCTCTTGGCAATATATCTCATGTTCTCCAAATCAAGCTAGATCGCAACAATTACCTTCTTGTGGCGAGCACAATTTCTTCCTTTATTTCGTCTTCATGGGTATCTTCGGTTTGTGGATGGCTCATATCCTTGTCCGACATCCACTATCACTGATGCTGATAATAATGTGATCGACAACCCGAATCATACTGCATGGCATTATCAAGATCAACTCATCCTCTGTTGCATCCTCTCCACTCTTACTGAATCAGTTTTCTCACACATTGTCGGCCTTGAGACTTCTCATGATGTCTAGACCTCGCTTGAGAAACTTTATGCTCCTCAATCTCAAGCTCGCATAATGCAGTTAGAGTATCAGCTTCGATCTCTAAAGAAAGGCTCTCTTTCCATGGAAGCCTTTGTTCAAAAAGCCAAGAATATTGCGGATCAACTCTGCCGCTGCTCATCTCATCTCCGATTCCAAATTAGTTCTCAGCATCCTCGGTGGCCTAGGTTCGAAGTATGATGCATTTATTACCTCAGTCACTTCTCATCTTGATCCATTACCTCTTGATGACTTCCTTGGCCTGCTTTACAATCAGGAAATTATTCTTCAAAGCCACACCACTGAATCTCCAATACAGTCTTCTCCTATTGTGAATGTTGCGGTCAAATCATTTGCTGCCCCGAATCCTCCCTCCAATGGTCGAGGACGCGGTTGAGGACGAGGACGTGGTCGAGGCCATGGTCGCAATTTTTATGAAGGAGGTTCCTCTCATTCTCGACTCATTTGTCAAGTTTGTGGTCGTGCAGGTCACTCAGCTCTCCAATGCTACCAGAGATTTAATCCTGGTTATAAAGCTAATAGTGGCTCTCCATTTGCAATGTATGCATCTTCAACTGGTGAGTCATTTTATCCATACTGGTACCCGGACTCTGGTGCCACTCATTATCTTACAGCGGACATGGAAAATTTGAACATTCGGAGTGACTATTCTGGCATCGATCAAATCCCCATTGCAAATGGGTCAGGTTTGCAAATATCACATACCGGTTCTTCCATCTTACATTCTCCTACTAGTTCTTTTAAACTACAAAATATTTATCATGTTCCCTCTATCAAGAAGAATTTATTATCAGTCTCTCAATTTACCAAAGACAACGATGTGGTATTTAAATTTCATCCTACTTTCTGTTGTGTTAAGGATCGATCCTCGGGGAACCTCCTGCTCAAAGGCCAGCATAAGAATAGACTTTATTATCTTAATAATGCACGTACCACCAATAAGGTTCCTCTACAGTCAAATAAATCACCACCAGCTCCATCCTGCTTCATTGGTGAACGAGTTTCTGCTTCTATTTGGCATGAGCGCTTGGGTCATCCAACTGCCCGCATTACTTCTTCAGTTATTTCAAAGCATGACTTGCCGATATCTCCGTCTTCCTCATCCAATTTCTGTGAATCATGTCACTTGGGCAAGTCGCGTCGTCTTCCCTTTACTAGATCATCAACTACTTGTAATGCTCATTTGGAAATACTTTATTATGATCTATGGGGACCATCTCCTGTTACTTCGGTTTATGGTTTTCGTTATTATATCATTTTTATTGATGCTTATAGTGGATATAAATGGTTTTTTCCACTTATTGTGAAATCTGATGCACTGTCTACTTTTGTGCAATTTAAATCCCAAGTGGAAAAATATTTCAATTGTAAGATCAAGGCACTTCAAACTGATGGAGGTGGTGAGTATAAGAAATTTGATCCTTATCTTCGTCTTCATGGCATCCTACATCGTCTTTCATGCCTGCACACACAGGAGCAAAATGGTCAGGCTGAGCGCAAACACCGTCATATTGTGGAAACTGGCATCACATTGCTTACCCGATCTTCTGTTCCTCGTATATATTGGAATGATGCCTTCCTCACTGTAGTCTTTCTAATTAACCGCATGACTATAATGGTCTCGAGTGGATTGTCTCCTTATGAGAAATTGTTTGGCCAGAAACTCGATTATTTACAATTGCGTGTTTTTGGATGTGCATGCTACCCTTGGATGTGCCCTTATACTCGCAAGAAACTTGATGACAAAACAATGCAATGTATCTTCCTTGGCTATTCTCCTCATCACCGTGGCTATCGTTGTCTTCATCGTAGCACTGGCCGAATATATGTTTCTCGCCATGTGATATTCCAGGAGAACTTTTTCCCATTTGCTACTTCACAATCTAGTTAATTGTCATCATCATCGCCTACTTCTCCTGTTTGCATTGGTTATTCCTCTACTAAGCCCCCACAGTTTCAAGGGGTGTCCACCACCACATCAACTCCATCAAGTCCATCTACTATCATGGATGACTCCTCATCACATATTCAGCAATCTTCTAGATCCTCTTCTCCAAAAACTCCATCGTTACAATCTTCTCAACCTCAACCGCCAACTTCTACCCATCCAATGGTCACTCGTCTAAAGAATAACATTCGTAAACCAAAGGTTTTTCTTTCCACTAAGCACCACTTTGTTCTTGTTTTCACTCAAGCTTGACACCAAGTGAACCCACTTGTTTTTCTGTTGCAAACAAAGACCCCAACTGGCAACAAGCTATGGCCAATGAATTTAATGCTCTCATTTAAAATGGCACTTGGGAATTGGTCCCTCATCACCCTTCTATGAATGTGGTCAATTGCAAGTGGATCTATAGCCTAAAAACCAAGTCTGATGGCTCCATTGATAGATACAAGGCACGACTCATTGTGAAGGGCTTTACTCAACAGGCTGGCTTGGACTATGATGAAACTTTTAGTCCGGTTATCAAACTGACAACGATTTGAGTTGTTCTCTCCTTAGCTATCACATATAATTGGTCTCTACGTCAATTGGACATTAAGAATGCATTTCTCCATGGCACCATTAAAGAAGAAGTCTACATGCAGCAACCCCAAGGATTTGTTGATCCGCATTATCCTGGCCATGTATGTCGTCTTCGGAAAGCTCTATATGGGCTAAAACAAGCCCCAAAAGCATGGTTTTCTCGACTAAGTTCATATTTGTTATCTATTGGGTTTGTGGCCTCCACTGCTGATTCTTCATTATTCATACAGCATCGCTCTAACCACATTCTACTTCTTCTCATCTATGTGGACGACATTATTATTACTAGGAGCTCTACCTCCTCCATCACTGAATTAATTACTCGCCTTGGCACTGAGTTTGCAATCATTGATTTGGGAAATTTATCATACTTTCTTGGCATTGAAGCCCATAGATCCTCTAATGGGCTGTCCCTCACTCAATCCAAGTATGCCACCGATCTTCTAACTCGTACAGGTATGGCTAATGCAAAACCTTGCTCATCACCTATGGCTCCCTCAGCTTCTAAGTTGTTGAAACATAGTGGTGAACCACTGACTGATGTCTCCACTTATCGAAGTATGGTTGGGGCACTGCAATACCTCACTCTTACTAGGCCAGATCTATCCTTTGCCGTCAATAAAGTGTGCCAATTTATGCATTGTCCAACTGAAGATCATTGGTCAGCCGTCAAACGGATTTTGCGCTATCTCAAGGCTACTATTCATTATGGCATTACCTTGCGACCTATTTGCCAATTGACCTTCACTGCGTTTACGGATGCTAATTAGGCTGGCTGCCCTAATGACCGAAAATCTACTAGTGGCTATTGCATTTATTTTGGTCCCAACTTGGTTTCTTGGAGTTCTAAAAAGCAACCAACCATTGCTAGATCCAGCACTGAATCGAAATACAAAGGGGTGGCTAACGTATCCTCTGAATTATTATGGCTATTACAACTCCTTCAAGATCTTCGATACTCTTTACATCGGCCACCACTTGTTCTTTGTGATAATGTAGGGACAATCCATTTGGTTGCCAATCCCATCTTTCATGCCTTAACCAAGCACATAGAAATTGACTATCATTTTGTTCGTGATTTAATTAAAAAGAAGCAGTTGGAAGTTCGCTTCATTCCTACATAGGTTCAAACGGCTGATATCATGACAAAGCCTCTATCCATCTCTCGGTTTCTTATTTTACACGACAAGCTCATAGTGACTCCGCCACCATTTCGCTTGTGGGGGTGTGATAAAGCAATCTTCTGCAATCTGTGCCAATCCTATTGATTGAGTCAGTCTTCCATGATTTGTGTCAATTCCGTTGATTTCGTCGATATAGTAATCTTTCACAATCTGTACTGATTCTGTAGATTGCTATCATTGATACTATAGATTGTTATCTTTGTAAAATCTTTTAATTGTATTTTTCCTGCTCATGTACATATTATAAATATAATACAAATCTCCACACCGATTGGGTGAGCGATCAAACTCAAATTCATACTCTTTCAAAAGTTATTAGCTGAGTCAATCTATTATTGAGATATCATCTTCTTTAGTAGTTTCGATAATTTTCATTTTCATTATAAGAATTCAACTTTTTCTAATATATTTTTTTAAAATTTTTAATTTTGTCTTTTACTTTTTTTCCCTGCGAATTCCAACAATCAACCCTTGCCAACGTAGGCAAGGGCTGCGAAGCCCTCACCCAATTGCCAATTGCATTGGCGAGGCCGATGCCTTGCTAGCTTCTAGCGAGCTTGCCATATCTAGTGAGGCTGAGCTCATCCATCTTGGCGGGACTTTGCTCATCCATCTTGGCGAGACTCTAGCCTCGCTCATCCATCTTGGCGAGACTTTAGCCTCCCAGATCTGGCGAGCCTTGAGCTCGCGATCAGGGGAGGCAGAGGCATGAGCCTCGCCTAAGGTTGGCGAGGCTTGAGTTGCCTATTTTGGCCACGGCAATCGTGGTGGCGACCACTGTGAGAAGAAGCTAGACAAAAAATAATAATAATAATAAAAATTAAAAATTCTAATTTTTAAAAGATAAAAATACAAATACTTAAAATGAGTGCACGGAACATCAAATTAGACTTTCTATGCTAAGACTCTATTCGTTTCATGGAAAATAACTTTCAAGAACATTTTTCAAATTTTCCGATGTTTGTTTTATGGAAAATGAACTAGTTAAAGAAAACATTTTTTTGCTATTGAAAAAACACCTATGGAAGTCAAAAAAGGTTTTCCACTTTTTAGAAAGTGAAAAAAATTTTTTATAACTTTTTCCACCCCACTTTCTTTCACCAAACACATTTTTCTTTTATTTTTATGTTTTAATTTTTAATATTTAATTTTTTTCAATTTGAGTTTTTTTTTTTTTTTCTTTTCCTTTTCTTTTTCTTCTTCCTTAGCTAGTCACCAGCCTATAGCAAGGCTTTGTCTCACATAATTTGGTGAAGCCGAGCTCGCTTGAGCTCAAGCCTTGCCAAATCCGACGAGCTGGGTAGGGATTAAGCCTTGCCCGAGGTTGCTAAAGCCTCGCCAACTTCTGGTGACCTCAAGCGGGGCTCAAGGCTCGATTCGGCAAGGCTTGACCTCATTGGAATTTGGCAAGCTCGAGCCTCGTTAGCCTAGGGCAAGAATAGAGCTCGCTAATGGCTAGAGCTCGCTAATGGCTAGTCATCGCCATTGCTAGCCTTTCTTTTTTTCTTTTTCTTTTTCTTTTTTTTTTTCTTCTATTTCCCTAGCCTTGGTCGGTTGCCAGTCATTGTAGTAGCTAGCTATTGGCCAAGGCCAAGGAAGAAGAAGAAAATTAAAAAAAAAAAAGAAAAGCCAAGGACAAAGAAGATAAAAAGAAAAAGAAAATAAGGAAAGGAAGAAAAATTAAAAATTGAAAAATCGATTTTAAAAAAGTGAAATAATAATAAATTATTGAAAATAAGTGCATGGAGGAAAAATATTTCCTTATCGAATGGCAGAAAATATTTTCTAGTTTATTTTTAAATTTCAGTTGATCATTGGAAAATATGGTTATTTTCTTGGAAAATAACTTCCTAGAAAATAATTTTTGAAAATGCCACATTTTCTATGAAACGAATGGAGCCTAAGTGAAAAATATTTCTAATTCATTTTTAGGTTCCAACTAAACATTGGAAAATATTATCATCTTAAAAAATACCATATTTTTCATGAGATAAACAAGGCCTCAATTTAAAAAAAAATGTAAAATTTATCCATTAAATTTGTAATTGTATGGAAGTGTTTTGGCAATATATATATATATATATATATCTGAAAATCATAAGGAATAATTTTTCTAGATTTGATTAAATATATAAGTATTTTACAATATAGGTCGGGTCAGGTATGGATTAATAAATTTGTATTGCTAATAAATGACTTATAAACGGGTTAATTGATCAATTTGGGCTAGACTATTTATGACCCAACCCAATCTACCTAAATGACAAGTCTAGTTATCCACAATAGTTTATGTGGCTGACCGGTGTTTTCACTCACAGCAGAAAGATATAGATGAAAACTGTCACCATAATCAACTAGGAGATTATGAATACAATAGTCCATTGTCTCTAACCAGACTTCTCTCACGGATGCAATCACTATGTCCTGAATCTACATATTGTTCCCTAAATTCTAGCCCCAAAACCATTTCTCACACAAAGATCACAAAGAAAACTGCAGAGAGGAAACTCTTGGAAGATCATTGGGGTTTGCTCTCTAAAGCAATCTCATGATATGTATTCTTCATGTTGCTTCTCTCTAAACATTAAGCCTCTCTCTCTCTCTCTCTGCTGTCTCACCTGTCTCAAAAGCAAAAAGAAGGTCCAAAAGAAAAAAAACTTGAATGTCTAGAGAAAATCATAAAAGCCCTAATGTAGAGCATCTTGGATGCCTCGATACATCATACTCCACGCCTGTTTAAGTTACGAACTTCCTAGGACTTTATCAGGGTCTATTTTCTTGAGCCAGAGGCTAGGAATCCATTCCAAGGTTTTCTGTTCATCCAGCACAACATGGGCACCTAGTCCCCTGCTTCCAACCATTAGAAATCATGCCAGATATGCACATTCTATGGGGTCTTATTGCCTTTGTAAATCGTTCAGCTCGATTGGACTCGAGTACCTAAATTAGCCATGGATCATTGCACAACATCCATAAAGGAATTTGATGTCGTTTAACCTAGAAATGATCAAGAATGTTATACTTGATGAATCAATGGTTCCCTACTACCCATTTTTGCTTAATCGAAGCTTTCAGTCTCAAAGTATCTCGATTCACTGAATTTTACTTGAGCCGATCTCATTACTAAGTAAGCAAACCAACACTTCAATAATCATTACCCGAGATATTATGCGAAAGATTCAAGATTTCACATGCATTTCGTCAAATAATTAAAGTTGACGCAATTATCCTGTCAAACCAATTCAAAAGAGCCCTTCTGTAATGCTTATGCATCTCTTCCACTCTATGTGCAGACCATCGTCCACGACTAAATTAATTAAAACTAATTTCCTTTCTTAGTCTATTAAGCATCTGTCAGTTGAAGGGAGAAAGGATGATTATGGGATGAGGAAAGATGATCAAGAAATTAAAACCAAATCGGTTAGAGGCTGATGATGTTGGCCAACATCTCTATATATTTACTTGTTCTTACTTTTCAGAACTTCTGTGTGGAATTTATAGAGATAAGAAAATTGGACAGGACATATAGAAGAATTTTGGGAAGTCACTATAATATAACACAACAACGAAATCTCTAGTGGAATCTAGTCTAGGAAACTGGCCTATTATTATGGATTAATTAATGTTAAAGATAATTATAATATTTCTTCTAATTCTCCATATCTCTCAGGATTATACATATATCTATTCTAACTATATAGATTATTATTTATTTTGTTACCTTAGATAATTATTTAATAAAGTCTATAAATAGGCTTATGTGCTCTTCAGTGAAACACATAGAAATACACAAAATTTACACACAATTATCTCCTCTGCATATTTCTTATCTTTAGGAAACTTTGAGTGCACTTATGCATACCGCAACACATGCCTGATTGCCCAACCGGAGCACCACATATTTTGTGTGGTTCTCTTTTCAATTACTACTAATATCCCTCTCTTAATGTCGATCCTCATCATTGTTCATCACGTTTGTAGCCGTGTCAACTTGTTTTGCTATCGCATAGTTTGCAAAGCAGCTAGATGTGTAGTCAACACAACATCCATAGCAGTGTCCTGTTGTTACAGCGTCCACAGAAGCAGCCTCTTGCGATGCAACCTACACAATAGCCTCGACATCCTCTTGCTGCATAGCCATGACAGCTTCCACAACCTTAACCACGATGACACACAATAGCCACCTAAGTAGCCACATATGCTGCGTAGCCCTCCACCTGTGCATTTTTTTGGAACTTTTCTCCAAATTTCAGATGACTTTTTCTATGTCAACTTGAATTTGAGAGAATGTTTAACACAATAAGGATAATTCATTTAATTCTTCATATCTCCCAAGATTATACGTATATCTCCCTTAATTGTGCATATCTTTGATTAATAATAATTCGGATTATGTTCATCTAATTATCTTATATAGAAAGTTATTAACAAGCTCATATACTCTTCACAAGAAAAAAAAACTAGAATTTACATAATTTATCTCTTCCGCATATTTCTTATCTAATCGGGTGCTCTTCAACTGCCTTGTGAGTTGAGGATTGGCAGATCAGGTTTCTTCCTCCTCCATAGGTCGAGGATTTTGGTAGGTCGAGTCTTCCGGAATTCATTTCTTGCTCGATCTTTGGCTAAGCCTTAATACAATTATGGATCGTGACTTTGATCCCAAACACTATCAAAGTGATCTCTAAGACCCTTTACTACAAATGATTCTCCACCAAACCTCGCACAAAACGACGTAGCCAGGACTTGGAGACTCCCCCTTTGCCTTGTAATTGCCATTTCCACTTCACTATTCCATTTTGTCTTCAGGAGCTGAACTAGAAACAGTTCTCATGTTACGCAAACTGAACTGATAAAGCTTGGACATTCAGAGCCAATGGTAGAAATCATTGTATGCTGACTACTTAATTCACTTCCACCGGGACTTAAACTTCAATAGGTAAACAATGCGGTTCTTAATTTTCTTTTCATATGGTGCATTTCATTTGACACATTAGATGATTCAACTCCAAGAAGCATCATCAGTTTCTGTGCATCTGAGAATATGCGAAACTGTTCGTAAGACTTTCACCGCGATATACTAAAATTTCTAGCAAGACCTGTACCACTTTCTTGCACCGAAAAGCTTTCACTAAGATGTCTTGATAGTTTGTCATTTCTCGGTTCTCTCACATATGCGTGCAGTTCTTGTCTATATCCTAATTCTAATATTTCAGGTCGAGTAAATCCTTAACCCTACTGGATGTCAAAACCATGAAAAATGACTCTCTCTCTCTCTCTCTCTGTGTGAGAGAACAATAACTCTCCTCCTTCCCCGCCATAAATGCAATTGCACCCTCTCAATACGCTCTGCAATAACTCCTCTCGCTACCCTCTTCCTCTTCTTCCCCAAAACACTCTCTCTCTCTCTCTCTCTCTCTCTCTCTATCTCTCAAACTCACACAGACACACACATCTTCCTCACTGTACAGTCTCTGTAAAAGAAAACCCTTCTTTTCTCTTTTCCATTTCTCACTCAAGCAGAAGAAGCTCTCAAGCAGCCCCAAGACATGCCAAAGCGATCAGTCTGAGCTTCAACCCTCAAAGCTTCTCTCCTCAGTAAGTCTCCCTCCCTCTCTCCCTCTCCCTCCCCCCATCTCTCTATGGACACGTTATCACATAAACCATCACCTTTTCAAACAGTTCCCCAGATCGCTCACTGTCAACCCTTCGCTTTGATTTTCCTTGAACGAAGTTTTACGTTATTTTTTTTTCCACACACAGAGAGTGAGAGAGAGAGAGTCTGGAGAGATTGGTGGGCGTTACGATTTAAGTTTGACTTAAGAGTGTAAAAAGGTTGCTTGCGTTTTTTCTTCTTCTTTTTGAAAAGTGTTTGACAGCTTTCTTCTCGCTTGAGTGTGTCAACTCCTCCTACGTACACCACATTTTTTTTCCTGTTCTAACCTCTTGGCACGTAACAGCTCAAAGACTCGAGACTTTCTTTCTTTTATCTTTTTCTTTAAATTTTAAAAACACCCCCAAAAAGAAACCGTGGTCACGTCATTAATGCCCTTTTGCGGATAACCTGTAGACAAAACCCCCACTATTTATCTTGCTCATAGAAATCAACCCACCAAAAGCAAACTTGCTCATAGAAAAAGAGCAAAAAATTACAAACCCTACAAGCATTTTCCTTCACATCTGGGAAGATTTAGGACTTCCTGAGGATGTAGAGAGGGAGACGTGGTCGGTTTCTAGGGTTGTCTCATGCGGTTGCCGGAGTTTTGTGCTCTGACTTAGTTGAATGTGAAGACGGCGTTCTTTCTTAGGGGATAAAGGCCACTTGAGGTCCACGAATTAATTTTCTGTGATTTTTTTCCATTTCATCTTCCAAAACCCAAGTTGTGTTTGTTTCCATCTATTGTTCAGATCTTCTGAACTTACTTTATATTTCCTATGTTCAATACCACACCACATTTTGCTAAGCTCTGTTCGTGTGGGTGAGATATAACCCTAAATCTGAAATGGGTTGAAGGCGCATTAGTTCATCAGTCAATGGCCGTGCATTGGTTGATCCAAAAAGATCTAAGGCACGACCCTTCTCAATGAAGGGATAGTTCCTTTTTTGTTTTTTACTTTTCATTTTGGCCCTTTAGAGATCAGTAGACAACTCCATATATTCTGTACCTTCATGTATGTGTGCTTGCCAGCTCTCTGTAGGAGAAGATCTTTTGACTTTTGAGAGCTCCATAGTCCATACTTATCACTTACCCTCTCCCTCTCCCACTCCTTCCCTCCCCCTCCCCCTCTCTCTCTCTCTCTCTCTCTCTCTATAACTTGAGGGTCACTAAATATTCTTGTGTTTTTTTTTTTTTTTTGGACAAGAAAAATACTCTTAGTGGGTTGCTCTCTCACAGTCTCCCCACATTTTGCAGAGAGTAGAGAGCCTTGAGGGAATAAAATCAGCGAAAAATGTTCCAACCCAACATGTTCGACAGCCACCATCACTTGCTTGACATAACTGGCGCGAGAAGCTCCGAGAGCGAAGTGCTGAAGATGAGAGAAATCGAAGATTTCGAGACCAAATCTGGCACTGAAACCATGGAACCCGATCCTTCAGGCGACGACGTTCAAGATCCCAACAACGACGACAACAGCAATAACAATGGTCAACGCCAGAAAAGAAAGCGTTACCATCGCCACACTCAGCGTCAAATCCAAGAGCTTGAAGCGTGAGCAAACAACATAATTAACGCCAATTTTTATTTTCTATATTTATTTTAGTGGTTTAATTATTTGGGTATGTGAAACATTTTTTTTTTTTTTTTCTCTCTCTCTCTCTCGCTCTTATATTTATTTATATTTTCAAGTTTCTTCAAGGAGTGCCCTCACCCAGATGACAAACAAAGAAAGGAACTGAGCCGGGAGCTAGGGTTGGAGCCTTTGCAAGTCAAGTTTTGGTTCCAAAATAAGCGAACCCAAATGAAGGTAACTTCTCTATAATAACTTTGCATTTGAATGTGCAAAATCCAGTGTGGCAAAAACAAATGCTAAATCTGTCTATAAAATTACATAATCAAGACCCCAGATAGCTTCCTTAGATTTTATGTCCAGAAGGTAATAATTACATAATACAAGCTAAAAACGCACATGCAAAAATGATGTACTCATGTATGATCAGGAATTGGCGGTCTAACTAACAGATGGAATAGAGAGATGCATATTTTGGCGGTAGTTGACAATTGTTTTAAGGTGGAAGTGCCTTCTAGAGATCAATGATACTAGTGCTGAAGGATAGTTTTCTAATTTACAGGCTCAACATGAACGCCACGAGAATGCAATTCTGAAGGCTGAAAATGAGAAGCTTCGAGCTGAGAACATGAGGTATAGGGAAGCTCTCAGCACCGCCACCTGCCCTAACTGCGGCGGCCCTGCCGCCCTTGGGGAAATGTCTTTTGATGAGCAGCATCTGAGAATTGAAAATGGTCGTTTGAAAGAAGAGGTAGCATAGAAATATAAGTACAATTAGTTGTTGCACTTTCTCAACTCATGACTCACAAGATCGGTGCATATCGGGCCATGAAAAAATGTTGAACCCTTTTCTTTTATTGCAGATAGATAGGATATCTGTGATAGCTTCGAAGTATGTTGGGAAGCCGTTGGCTTCTAACTACCCTCATCTTCCTCCTCACATGTCATCCCGCTCCCCAGATCAATTCCCGGCACAATCAGGTCTTGTTGGAGAGATGTATGGGGGAATTGATCTTAGAAGATCAGTATCGATGCCTTCTGAAGCAGATAAGCCGTTGATCGTCGAGCTTGCGGTTGCGGCAATGGAGGAACTGATTAGGATGGCACAAGGAGGAGAGCCATTGTGGATTCCCGCGGGCAGTGGCCAACCATCAGAGATATTGAATGAAGATGAATATTTTAGGATCTTCCCTAGAGGAATTGGGCCAAAACCTTTAGGGTTCAAATCGGAAGCTTCGCGAGAGTCGGCAGTGGTTATTATGAATCACATTAACCTTGTCGAAATACTCATGGATGAGGTGACTTATAACTCTGCTTAAAAGCGATTTGAGCAGTTGATTGGTTCCATTTTTTCTAACATCATATGTCTCTCAGCATCAATGGTCAGGTGTTTTTTGTGGCATCGTCTCAAGAGCAATGACCATAGAAGTCCTATCAACTGGTGTTGCCGGGAATTACAATGGGGCATTGCAAGTGGTAACACTCACACTTTGCATAATAATCTGACACTATTTTTCCATTTATTCCGTTATAAGAAGGCTCCGTTCATCAAATTTTCAGATGACAGCCGAGTTCCAGGTCCCATCGCCGCTTGTTCCTTCTCGAGAAAATTATTTCGTGAGGTATTGTAAGCAACACGGCGATGGAACTTGGGCTGTGGTCGATGTTTCCTTGGACAATATACGAGGGAATCCCATACTACGGAGCCGGAGAAGGCCATCCGGCTGTTTGATCCAAGAATTGCCCAATGGTTACTCCAAGGTCGTCATATATTTCCTGGACCCTCTTCCTCTCTAGAAATGAGACATCCCAATTTAATCACCACTCTTTTTTCACATACATAATTTCTACCGAATAAATTCTTTTGTATCATTATCTGTTTTCAGGTCACATGGATCGAACATGTAGAGGTTGATGATAGAGCTGTTCATAGCATATATAGGTCCTAGTGAATTGCGGCCTTGCCTTTGGAGCGAAACGTTGGGTGGCGACACTGGACAGGCAGTGTGAACGTCTCGCGAGCTCAATGGCCAATAACATACCATCAGGAGATCTATGTATTGTTCCTATTTCACAATGTTCCTTCAGGAATCCCCAAAAGTTTTATTGCCAGCTTTAGTGATGATTAATATTATATGTGCACAGTGATAACAAGCCCAGAAGGAAGGAGGAGCATGTTAAAGTTGGCTGAGAGGATGGTGCTTAGCTTCTGTAGCGGTGTTGGTGCTTCAACTGCACATGCTTGGACGACATTATCAGCGGCTGGTTCTGATAATAATGTGCGGGTAATGACAAGAAAGAGCATGGATGAGCCGGGCAGGCCTCCTGGAATTGTGCTAAGTGCCGCAACTTCCTTCTGGCTTCCAGTTCCCCCCAAGCGGGTTTTTGATTTCCTCCGTGATGAGAACTCTCGCAATGAGGTAGGGAATTTATGCTTCTTTATTGGAAGATAAATTGGGCTTCTTTTCTTGGACATATGTCGTGTTTTTTGGAATCTTAGATTGCTATTGAAGTTATGTCTCTGGAGATGTATATTCTTCCTTTTAATTGGCTTTATAAATAAGTACATTAGAGGTCTTAACCAAGAGGCATGTATAAATAGAAATTCAACATTTTCTTGTGGATATCTGTTTGAGTTGAACTAATGATTTGTGATTTGTTGCCTAATGCAACGTCCATGCTTTGTTAGTTTTCGAGTACTTGGTGTTGTGTCAAATGTAGACAAGTCTTGCCTAGTTGTATTCTCCATTACTGCAGATAAAGAAATTGATTTCGTGTTGCTTGTTGCTTATCCATTTGTGGTAAATTGTGATCAATGTAGTGGGATATACTTTCAAATGGGGGACAAGTTCAAGAAATGGCACACATAGCAAATGGCCGCGACCCTGGCAACAGCGTCTCATTACTCCGCGTAAATGTAAGTGGCCACCAAAAGGACACTATTCTTACATTAGAGAGAAAAAATCATGCTTTTCGCATCTCTTGGGACTGATTTTTCTACCTGTAAATTGAGCTGCAGAATGCAAATTCGAGCCAGAGCAACATGCTTATACTGCAAGAAAGCTGCACAGACTCTGTTGGTGCTTATGTGATCTATGCTCCAGTCGACATTGTCGCTATGAATGTCGTATTAAATGGCGGCGACCCCGACTACGTAGCACTTTTACCCTCAGGTTTTGCCATACTTCCTGATGGGCCAGAGTTTGGTGGAGGAGGAGGCATTCTCGAGATTGGCTCAGGTGGCTCGCTACTGACCGTCGCATTTCAAATCCTAGTTGACACAGTACCATCTGCTAAACTCTCTCTTGGGTCAGTGGCTACTGTGAACAACCTGATCAAGTGCACCGTTGAAAGAATCAAGGAGTCGGTGTCGTGTGACAACCCATGACCAAAGAAACTGCTATTATGGTTAGTGCTGATCTCCTTTGATAACTCTATATATATACATACATACATACATACATATATATATATATATATATATATATAGGCACACACACGCATGAGTTTGAATCAATTTCTAGCACCTTAGTACAGTGACACTTTGATTTTGGGTTGATCATTGATTTATAAATGCAGTGGCAAGAGCTGGAGAGATAGCAAGAGCGAAGTTATTTTCTCCAAAAAATTTTCAGGAAGTCAAGAACGCACCTGTGCATAGTCTTTTTGATGTTGCAAGAGAGAAGCTGCTAACACAAGAAGTGAAGTGCATGGGTTCGGGCATTGACTTTGCCGAACAAAAAAAGAGATCAAGTCAGAACCCTTTTGTTTGTAGTCTTTTCTTAATCTAATCATTCTGTGTTGTTTTGGTTTAGTTTAGTTAGTTCAGTACGAAGTTGTTTCCTGCAAATGTGTTGTCTTTGTGCCTTGAAGCTCAGACTTGATGACTAACTCAATGTTTGTTTAGATTCAAATTTCAGTTGGTTCAACTGGCAGAACTTTAGATGCTACTGTTATTCTATGGCATGATTCTGGTGTCTCATGTGAGATGATCAATTCAAAATACTTTGCTGCTGATAGATATCTAGCAAGGTGCGTACAAACTGTTCTAACTTCATTTGCAAAACCAGCTCATCTCATATAATATTAGTCGATCCCACTCAAATGATTAAAAACCGATGCGCATTGCCTTAGTAAATTCTACATGCTAGATTTGAGATTATATACACAACAATCCACTCGGTTTCCTTAACAATTTTACACTTCGAGAAAGGGGAGCACTGCTCTAACATTCACATACATTGGCTGCTCCCTTCTAACCTCTGCAGATTTGCCATCTCGAGTGTAATTGCTGGCCTTTGGCTGCAAATTGTGATAAAACGCATATCATCTTTCCTCAATCAATGTGGACCCACAGTGCGATATTGTAGGGTTTTTTGTATTTTAATAATTGGTGGGGTTAGATAGATGCAATGCAGACTTATTGAACTGTGAGTCAGTGGTTGTTGGCAACAATGAATGAACGGCGAAAAACCATCCAGACTGTGGGCCTGAATAGCAGGTTTCAGAAGAGAGTAAATTTTGTTTTGAAAGAAAAAGATTGGGGGCTTGACAGGTTTCGGAAAAGAAAGTAAATTGAAAGTTTGAGTATTGTAGGGTTAATGTTTTCAATATTCTGAACTAAAACCCCATAAAAAAATTTGTCCCAAATTATTTGTCTCGCAAAAACTCCCAAACCGGTATCTCATGTATCCTGAGTTAATTTTTGTCTTATGAAAATTCTCAAACTAATGTCTCTAACATAGATCTACCCTCCGTAAGCAATTTTGTGACCTGACATGGAGGATAAGTTTATCCTCCCGAAAAAAAATTCAACTCTGTATATAACGCTAGTGGTTTGCATTCTTCCTATTCCATTTATTGCGAGATTGGCAACTAATAATAATCTAATAAACAACATTTTTGTCGTTTGACCAATTGGCTAGGACACTAGACAGCTCATGCCCGCTCATAGTGTCTTGCCCTACCTAAATGGAATAATCTCTCTTACTCGCTCTACATCCTGACTCTGAAGTCCCCACCTCCGCTCTTCCTCGATAGCAAGCCAAGAAGTAGACTTTGCAAACAAAATATTAGGGCCACAACCCCTTCATTCTATACGGATGCATTATAATGGATGGAAGAACTCAACCTGAAAAGCTAACTACCCAATAAAGAGAATCCGATTCATTATAAGTCTCAGAATATCTCCTTAATTGCCAGATGTGAGACTTTGTTTGCATCATCCTCCCTCTCTTCAAGAATTTTGCAAACCTCATAGAACGGCCTCGAGGACGACGCCTCATGTCACCACCAAGGCACCGCAACCACGAGGATAAAGTGCTAGAAGGTGCGCCTAAGGAGTGGCTCTAATACCAAAATGATGTGTTACAGTAGGTGGAAAAATCATCCTGAAAAGCCAGCTATCCATGAGAGGGAACCCAACCTATTACAAGTTCTAGAATATTGCTTGGTTGTCTGATGTGAGAATTTGCTTGCATCATATCTTGACCCCGGCTAGGGCTGGGTTTATGGAAAGCCAGTTCCCACTACACTCATAGTTTGGCTAGCCTACCAACAGTTGTAGGAATTTACACGATCCCTAATCAAATACTTGATTGGATGCAGGTTCTACTTCATGAAGAGAGGTACAAATGCAAATGATATTGTTATAAATTCATTTTTCATATTGTTAGGATGCTTAATGCGAGATTTGGATAAGAGAATTAATTTGAGATTCTTCGTGAGACTAAAATTAAATTAGGGTAATTATTTCATAAATGTATTGATTTAAGTTTTTTTTTTTTTGTGAATCAAAAATTAATTTTGAGTAAATGTGTATGGGTTATTATTATGATTTTTAGTGATAATTACCCAAGTTTTTTCTATGAAGAATTTTGAGCGCCAAGTGACTCTGTATAATGGCCCTAAAAAATATGCTAGTGTGTAATGAGTCGAAATCAAATTTCAAACAACAAAGATGAAATACTTTTTGTATTCCATTTTCTTGTGTGATCAAGTCTAACCTTCTTTTTTTTTTTTAAAAAAAAAAAATCGGTCGCATATAAAATGAATTTGGACTAACAATATGGTGGACACCACATCCAACAGATTATACCTTGTGATTGTACTTTTGACAATTTATAGAGATTTAACAAGAATTTTACAAAAGAAAATAGAAAAAGATAGATATTCTTTGCTTTACGTAAAAAAAAATTGGAAAATAATAATTTAAGAATAGGTACCCAAATTTTACTTTTCCATAAATTGACTAACATTCTCCAATTTTTCTGCTTTTCTTCATCTGGGGGAAACATCCTTAGTTTTCAAAAGATTAAATAAACAGGTAGATAAATAAATTATAGGCCTGCCGTTGCTCGAGTGATATTGGGCTTGTAGCAGGCCCAGGCCCATTGAGGATCAGCGACTCTTCCGTCGTCACCTCTTCTTCTTCTTCTTCTTCTTTTAGTCTGCCGTCCGTTTTTCTTCTGGACGAAGGCACAGAGTAAGTGGGTGTCCTAGTTTTGAGCGAAATCTAGCAGGTTTATTGCATGATCACCGAGTGTTTGAATAATTTCATGCGTTCATATGGTAGCATGATCTTGGCTTCTCTTTTTCTTCCGGGTGTATTTGGTGACTAAACTAGAGCAGCCGATCGCAGAGGCCAACCCTGTGGATGGGTATATCTTTCTTGAGATACTTGTGAAAGTAGAAATATAGATGGTTGTAATTCGACTTATGCAATCACAAGAAACCTGGAATCCTAATGTAACAATTTGGCATGTTGTCCAAGTCATGGGGTTTCATTCTAACTTGCCCTCCTTTGATTTAGGAAGTACCATTCTCGACTTGTGTTCTGCGGAGGGAGGACCAATAAAGTAGTCTCCAAAAAACAGCATAACTTTGTCTCATTTCAGAAGCTTGCTTACATTGGATGTCACCATGTAAAGCTGAAGTATGTCGCGATGGCTTGAATCATGGTGAAATGAGTGAGTGCACAATTGCATATTACATGGCTTTCATGCTATGTTCTAGTTACGTCCTGAGCTCTAGTAAGGTCGCATGGTTGATGGTTTCAAGTCTCATGCTAGAGAGATGTAGTACTTCTCCATTTTTCCCGTTCTCTAGTTAACCTGGGCTGGGGTCACTGTTGCAGATAGTAAATACTTCAAAATACAAGTTTCAATATCTTAAATACTTTTGTTTCTCTAGCAATTCCATGAATCGTTTGTTAATGGTGGTGGACTGTGTGTGCTAGTAGGATGTCACGAGTTATGGATGAAAGTACTGTCAATGGCAAATCCAAGGGTCAGAAGCTGTGTAAAGAGCAAGATATGGATGCTGCTATTGACAATATAAACAGGCTTCCCAAGGCAATCTAGAACACATCCTGTCTTTGCTTCCGATGGTGGATGCTGTCAAAACAAGTGTAGTGTGTAAAAAGTGGCAGTATCTGTGGACATCTATTCCTGATGTTGAATTTGAGAAGGATTCTGAGTCTGAGAGAGAGCTCTTCATGAATTCTGTGGAAAGAGTACTTGTCCTTTGTGGATCATCTCGTATAAGATGGTTCTAACCTAAACCCTGGTTGCCGTGAGCTTCTACCAAGAATACCAGAAAGTACCTCCACAACCAAAGTGAATAAATAAGGAGACATGGGATCACCTTACTGTAGGCCACGGCCACTCGGAAAAAACTCATGAAGCTCCCCATTCAACGCAATGGAGAATCGAGACGTGTGAACACAAGTCATGATGAGCTGCACCAATCGAGCAAAAAAGCGAAACGCAAGGAGTACACTCTCAAGGAATCGCCAATCGATGGTATCATAGGCCTTCCTGAAGTCCACTTTAATCGCACACTTAGGAGTATTCGGCTGACAATGGAAGCTGGAAAAGAGTTCTTGGGCCAAAAGGATATTATCCCTGATATTCCATCCTTTAAAAAAAGCACTTTGAGACGGGCTAATAAGATCCTTCAACACTGCAGCAATCCTATTCGCCAGCACCTTGGTGATAGGCTTGTAAACAATGTTGCAACAAGCAATAGGTCTGTAGTAATCTATGGAAGATGCATTAGGAACCTTGGGCACCAAAACGAAGATGGTGTTGTTGACCTCCTTCAAAAGTCTTCCTGAGGCAAAGAAGTCCCCGATGGCTGTTGTAACCAGCTGCCCTACCGTATCCCAGTTCTCCTTGAAGAACTCTACTGTGAAACCATCTGAACTTGGGGCTTTACCCCGAGCTAGAGAGAATAGGGTATCTCTAATCTCAAGGTCAGAGACAGGCCAGCCAAAGGAGGAGATCTGATCATCATTTAGCTAACAACGAATGATGCACTGAATATGGCTGACCTCAGGAATCTCTCCATCCACCCGAGGTGAGAGGAGGTCCTCGAAGTACTCCATAAAGTGTCGCTGGACAAGTTGCGGATCATTAATTTGGTTACTCGTTGAGTCCATCACAGAAAGAATCATGTTTCTCAACTATCTCTTCTTAACATAATGATGGAAGAACTTCGTATTTCGGTCTCCCTCTTTAAGCCATCTGATTCTCGCTTTCTGTTTAAAGAATGACTCCTCCTTGGTGTGAAGCTCCAAGAAGGTATGTCGTTGAGACTTCTCTAAAACCGCAAGCTCATCATTGGTAGGATCTTGAAGTAAGCCAAGCTGAGTCCGATTCAAAGCATCCCTCGCCTCATAAGTCCTAATGGAAATGTTCCCAAAAGAATCCCTGTTTAAGCGCTTGAGATGACTTTTCAGGCTTTTCAACTTACAAACCAATCTAAACATAGGAACCCCAACAACCGGAGCCTCCCAGACATCCTTAACAATTGTCCCAAAGTCTGGGTGCTTCATCCAGAAATAAAAATATTTGAAAGGCCTCCTTCGAAAAATCGGATTCTCCACTTTGACCACCATAGGAGAGTGGTCCGAGATCCTAAGGGGCAAGAAACGAAGCCTCCGAGAAGGAAAAGGAAAGCATCTAAGCAGAATTAACCAAAACCCTATTGATCTTCCTCGCCTTCCGAGAAGCCCCAGAAGAAGTAGACCAAGTGTAATGAAAGACCACATACCTGAGGTCCTCCAGCTCTGCCTGATCCATACACTGACTGAACTCATCAAAGCACGGCAAGCAAAGGTTCAAGCCTCCTAACCTGTTAGAGGGGTTCTTAATAGCATTGGAGTCAACCATCACCAGCCAAGGAACACTCTGAAAGGTAGAACTCCTACTCACAAGGTCCTCCCAAAGAGGTCTTCGAGAAGTGGAAGAGTGCTCAACATAAACAATAGTAATGTAGCAAAAAGTTCCAGAGTCTAAGGACGTAAGGTTCCCATGGAATGCTTGATCCAAAACCGACAACACATCAAAGGACGCAACGGAGGGATCCCACCCAATCCAAATCCTTCCCCGGTGAGAATGATCATAATTAGCCAACCAACTCCAGTTCGGCATTAAATTCCCCGAAATAGAAGAGAACAAATCCTGAGGAACTTTCGTCTCAACTAACCCAAGCAAAACTAACCGATTGGATAAAATGAGGTTCCGAACCTCCGCTTGTCTGAGAGGGGCAACGGGGCATTTAGTATTCCAGCAACCTATATACATATTTACAAATAGAAGAGAAGAGGAGGTTACCTCCTTTTGGAAGAGCTGCACCTGGTGGAAGGCAGAGCCGCATGGACCGTTGGAGGGGGAGGATCCGGAGCCAAGGCTAGCAACTTGTCCTGCATAGTCTCGGGTCTTTTAATCTCGAGAGGAACCTTCGGAGAGGGACATGGCGAAAGAAGATCCTCATCAGAAGAGAATCCCAGGGTCTCCGAGCCTTCATGGTCCTCAACTAGGCTGGACAAACCAGGCGCATTAGGCACCGAAGGCCTAGCGGTGTCTTGTCCATTAAATTTGTATTGCATGAAAGTGTTTTTGTCATGTCTCGAAATGACGGTCTATTAATTGTGCGATGTCCTAGGATGCGTCATTAACTCATTCTTTTTTTCTTTCGATTAAACACATGTACAAGCAATTTATATAATCACCCAATCAACCAACAAAGAGTAGGGATAGCAAAAACACAACAGACAATTTCCAAAAGTAAGTTTGATAATTATAGGTCTACCTCAAAAGACAATTTCCTAATGATCGAGGGGCAAAAAGGATCAAAATTGGTCGGGGTTAACTAAGCTCTTCAGGGATGGAGGTCAACCCTATTTCACAGGTTGAAGTTGGCATCATAGCCAGGTAGGAGCTCCTCCTCGGGTTCATAGTTGAAGGGGTACTCCTCCACCTCCAGCTCAAACTTCGGATCCACAACAACATCGAGATCTCAATATCCATAGGATACCGGTTTTGCATCCCTAAACCCCCGACAGGTGGCCCATCAAAACCCTGGACTAAGTCGGTACAAATGCCATTCTCATCTCTAGCATACCATGCCTTGAACTTGTGGGACACCCAGACAAATGGCCCCTCATCTACCCATACGATCGTGACTACTAGCTTGTGGACATGGTCGGTCCCCAGGATAGAAAATGTAATCATATACAAATCCCGGTCCCATAGGGACCCTAAAACGTACAAGATGGTGCTCTATACTAAGGACCTAAAAATATTCAATAACAAATGGGTGAAATAAAATCTCAGCGAGTTAACAACCTAAACCTCGACTAAGATGCGAATTTGTCTCAAGGGCGGCCTAAACGTGCTCAATATGCAAACTTACCTCGTATTGGCGCACCCATGCATGTTAGTACATCACATATGGAAATATTGATGTAACACGCATGAACAATGATCTGAACACAATCCATAATAACCACGTGCATTGTCAAACATGCATGTTCCAATTATTATGATTCTTCGGAACCATAGCCAACACATAAGTCGGTGGTTTTCCAACCTAATCGAGCATTGTCTTGCCCCATTGGGCATGACATCATCTAGAACCCCCACCTAGACGGCATTCCATAAAAAAGTATTGGTCCAATCTTAACCCTGACTTGGCATTCGGACCCCCAGATATTTAATAAACATTGGGCATCATCCCGAAACTCCCGTTGGATGAAAGGTTCGATTGGGTGACTACTCAAGCATGCCAACACTCAAACTAATTTTAATTGCCATTAGTTAGTCTAGTACAAAAGAGTTCGTCTTCAAATAACCAACTTTGGCAAATTTTTACACTTAAAATTCCAGTAAAATATTCACATGTGATCATGTACTAAAAATCAACTCACCAAATTTTGCACACTTAAATTTTAAAACCCCATTGCATCCAAATTGACATCTCAAGATTTGCCATTTTCTCACCCATTAACCTTCTTTGAAAATAGTAAATAAATCTTATCCATTGGACAATCAATAACATAGTGTAACAAGTTTAAACACTCGGAATTATGCATAAATCCATCAATAAGATAAGCATAAAATTATACTTAACAACAAATCCATCATTAATTTCCACTAATCGTGATTAATAAGGCTAATCGTGATTAATTAAGCTAATTGCAATTGATTAAACTAATCACGCTACTGAAATTCAAATAAGAAACTAAAAATAACAACTAATCCATCATTAATTTCCACTAATTAAAGTAATCACACTTAATTAAACTAACTACGATTAATTAAGACTAATAGTCATTAATTAATCTAATCATAATTAATTAAACTATCCTTAATCATAATCAAGGCTAAAATATATTTATTTATCACTAACCATCATTAGTCTAAACTAAACTTATCCCTAAATGCAATTAACTACATAATCAAGGATTATAAGTTAACTCACCGGGTTTTCTAGTGGCAATGGATTTGCAGCAACGGTGGCGCGGCGACATCAAGATTATGGATTTCCCAACTTGAGTGGAGGCTCGATGGTGGCGGCAAAGCCCTTTGAAGTACACAGCCACCAAGGTTGAAACGTGTTTGGTGGTGGGGAGATGGGCGAGTGGCAATGCGAGGGACGACAAGCAACAATGGTGAGGTGACGACGAGGGTGGCTTGAGCTATGGCGATTTGGGAGGCGTGGTGGTGGAGAGGGTGGTGCGGTGAGGCGGGTGCTTGGCTTGGGCACTAGCTTGTGGTGGAGGGACGGCGCAACGGCATGGATGGACGGTGTGGGGAACATAGGTGGTGGCTTGTGATAGTGAGCGCTAGGGGGTGGTGGGGGTGAAATGGAAGGTAAAAGGAAATGAAGGGGAAGAAGAAATGAAGGAAAGGTGATTCAGAAAGTGGTGGGATGAAGGGGGTGGAAATGGGGGTCAATTATGGAGGAAATGGAGGAAGGAAAAAGGAGATGAAGAAGAAGAAGAAGAAATGAAGGAAAGGTGGGGGCGAGCAGAAGGTGGTGGCATAAGGGCGAGGGGGAAATGGAGAGAGAGAGAGAGATTTTTCCCAAGATTTTTCTCCAAAATCTCATTATTCTCTTCACCAACTCTTCCTAAAACACTCTCACCCTAGCATTATGTCCCCTTAATATCCTTTTTTTTTTTTTTTTTTCCTTTAAAGCAAAGATTTTGGCCAAAATTCACAACTTTGCCATTGGGCCCGGTTCCTTTTCTGGTTTCCAAACTTTAGTGTGACCTAAACAATGAGGCAACATCCAATAAGTTAGTTTTGAAATCCTAAAAAATTCGATACCCAAAATTGAAGTAAATTTCATGGTTAAAATTGATCAAATGCAACTTTAGTATGACCTAAATGATCGGGTGACTTTTAAGGGTTTTCACGTGATTGACCCATGGTCAATAATTTAAATCCATGTTTATGCTTCTTCGAATCATGAACGTCCTTCAGTTGTCATATAATTATGAGGGTTCAATTACATACCCTAAGCATAAGATTAATAGAAAATCGATTTATCATCATTCAACACGTGAGTATTATAATCGTATGGAACCACCTGCGACTGATTATGTATTTCTGTTGAATCAATTTATATCCGTTTACTAATTGACTTATAATAACATAGTATTGACCATTGTCAATCATTATGGTCGAGTGGCCGATTCCTGATTGAATTTACTACTCTTTCGTGTTTTAACCATTTACGGTCTTGCCCAATCAATTATTTAACTCATGAATAATCAATTTATAGTAAATTAACTATCAGTACATTAATGAAAAACCATTTCATATATTTCGAACATAACCAAATTTTGAGACATCACAATTTTAGCAATACCATATTTTTAAGAAATACCATAAGAAATAAGCTTTCTTAGGTCTAGTTAAAGGTTTTTCACATTTTATTTTATTTACTTTTTAAATTTGATATGAAGTTTTGATTAAAATAACATATATGTGAATAGCGTAAAGTGAATTAAATGGGTAGAAGTGAATTAACCTAAATTGAGTTAAATATTAATATGTTTCAGTAATAAGGGTTGTGTCAAATATAGGTCATCAAATTTAGAATGCATGAAATTGTGTTAAAATAGGTTAAATAGATCAATATAAGTCGAATCATTTTCGACCCAACCCACCCATTTGATGGCCCCTGGCAAAGGTAAGTACTAATAGATAGTCAATTTGAAAAATTTACATAATTGTTTGATCCTAGTAAGAGAAACCAGTTGATAAAGCAACAAGCCCCGGAAGTTGAGGAAGAACATGAACAAAGACATCGGCATTTTAATCGGAATTCTAGAGGACTATATTGAACCCTAGAATAATATGGACTCGATAAACAGATTAAGTTGACAAGACTTGATCTTCCAATTCACGTGAGCTATAAGACTAAAAACTAAATTATCCCTTAAAAATTTCTCTTTTTTCTTAAATAAAAGATAAGTTAAGAAAACAATCAATACGATTTAAATGGGGTAGACTAATTTGACTAAACCCGCCAGATTGCTAGAGATACTTCTCATTCAAGGGTACGTATCCTTCAAAATCGCCAAAAAAGAAACTTAATCTTTCAAGATCTAGATTCGTTGAAATTTACCCTAAATTTCCTCTTTTCCCCTCCTCGCCGAGCTCTCACATATATCCACGCCAAACTCTCACCGCATAAAGCATACGTTATATACCTTCTATGTGAAGAAGAAGAAGAAGAAGAAGCAACAGCAGCGGCAGCATCATTATCATCTCTAGCCTCCAAGCGCCGTCGTCTTTTTTAAGGTGTTATCTTCACTTCTTCCTCGTAGCTAACATCGCATGCTGGCGCCGTCATCTTCTTCTTCTTCTTCTTCTTCTTCTTCTTCGCACTAGATAAAACGGGTTGAAGTTATGGATGAATCGTTGCACTAGATAGAACGGGTTGAAGTTATGGATGAAACAGCAGTCGCCAGTGAATCTAAGCATCGGAAGCTGAATGAAGAACAAGATATGGATGCGGTCGCTTACAACATTGACGATCTTCCAGAGGCGATCCTTGAACACATCCTATCTTTTGTTCCACTGAAGGATGCTGTCAGAACGTGCATACTGTCAAAAAAGTGGCGATATCTTTGGACCTCCCGTCGTAATCTTGCACTTTTGGAGTGGCCCTTTTCGAGGAGGGAGCATTTTACCAACCTCGTGGATAGAATAATTGTTCTTCGTGGTTCTGCTCGCATAGGACGGTTGATCCTCAGTTGTGACGTTTTGGGCGATGCATCCCGTGTAAATTCATGGGTATCTGCTTCTGTAAAGTGCAAAGTCGAAGAGTGCTTTGTCGACCTTTCGGATATCCAAGGAGATTTCGTCTTGCCGAATTGCTTGTTCACTTGCGCAACACTGACCCACAAGGCATTATTTATCCCATGGGCGTTGACTCTACCATCTCGAATTCGCCTTCCAAATCTTAAAGTCTTGCATCTCGTGAGCATCACATTTGTAGAGGAGCGCTCGACTGAGCTGCTTTTCAAGCCCGGTGCTTGAGGAGTTGAACATAGAGGAATGTGCTTGGGATAATCTCAAGACACTGACCATTCGTGCTCCTATGCTGAAGTTCTTGACCATACGCGACGAGGATTTTGATTATTCGTCGATTGACCCATATAGCTGCCGAGTTTCAATATATGGAAATAATCTTGAAAGCATTCATTGCATGAGTCCATTCTTGAATGATTATCGGGTCGAAAACACAGGCTCATTGCTGAAGGCGCACATCAGTGTCACCGACTGTTTACCAAGTAGGTTCGAACAACTTGCCAACCGTCTATGTAAGCTTCTCAAAGTGATGTGTTCTGTCAAAAAAATGAAACTGTCAAGCACGACTGTCAACGTACGTATCTCTGTGATTGGACTACAAAATCTGGAAGTTCTATCTAGCCTCTTTTAATTACAGTTCCACATGCTTTTGATACTTGTTATAATGTGTCCTGCCCAATTTCTCAATATTATTCTTACTAGCGAGAATGTCATGGTTTGCCTTCTTTGCAGGTTCTAAGTAGTGCAGATGAGCTATACTGGCATCTGCCTGTCTTTCCTAATCTAAAGTCGTTAGAAGTCGGGTGCTTAGACTTAAAGCGTCGAGTGCTTTTCAAGTTGCTGCACAATTCCCCGCATCTCGAAAAGCTTGAATTTGGCGAGGTAACCGGATTCAAAATATCAACATGTTCCTTGTTGTTTTCTGCCATCAAAACACCCGATGTCTAAATTGAACTTCTCTCATTTTTATAATCAGGGTATCGAGCTACCCCAGAATAATGAAGAAGATGGTGCAATATTGGATCCTGCACCGCGATGTTTCGCCTCGCACCTTAGGAAGATTAAATTATTTGATTTGTGCCTGTGCAAGAAGAAGGTTTGCGTGCTGGAATTGTTGCTGAAGCATGCGACAGTGCTGGAAAAATTCATGATGTGCACCAGATGGCTTCCATCGGAGCAGGGAAACAAGGAGATGTTCTGCAAAAGGTTACTTGAGATCTGCTGTGGATCGAAAAATCTCAAAATTTCCTTTTCGGACCCCTAAAGAGTTAATTCACCGAAAGCTGTTGATAGAATCCATAACTTGCTGTCTTGAAAGTGCACATGTTCTTGTTGTTCGAGGAAGCTGGATTTCTTTTTTTGGTCAGTATATCGACTATATAAGCGTAACTATGCTGACAGCCTTGTATTCATTGTGTTGCTTTTCAAGCTCCATTGTGTTGGCCAAAAAGAGTCAGAATGGGTGAGCAAGTCAGGCACATGAAGAGAAGGGCGGCCTGTTGAAATGAGAAGAGATTTGCATTAACTAATGGAATCTAAGTTACTGATTTTGTAACTCTTAATTGCTATTTTTCACAAAGTCAAGGATACCATGTCAAAATTAATAAGAAACAGAGTCAAAGGACTTGACTGCTTACAATTCATTCATATGTCTTGGCCATCCCCAATACCTTAGAAAGGATTAAGGTGGTCTATGATATTAATTATTCATATTAATTTTATGTCTCTTATGTTGTTCATCGTTTGCAGGAAATTAACACTAGCATGTGGGGGTGGGAGATGATGAGCTAGTAGGACTTGAAAAGAAAGTTAGAATCCTACCTATTTGATTGATCGACGAGTTGATCAATATATCATGGTTCCTATTGAAGGGAAGGATCGATAAGTTGCACTTATCACTAGGAGATTAGACTATCCATTGCTTGCTTTAGAGTTCTCTCGTAACTCTCGACCGAAAGGAAAATCTCTCTTCCCTTTGAATAAGTCATGGGAAGTCCTGAGTAGCTTACTTGACAAAGAAGGTTGTTGGGACAATATGTGATCCATGATTAAGCAAACCCTATAGATCGGTTCATTCACTGCACATTGTTCAATTTTGGCTTCCTAACCTATAAAAGCAAGCGATTTTGTTTATTCCAAGTCTTGCCTAGGGCCAACGAGGGCGTCGACGCCCTCGCTGGCCACTAGCGACCTCCATTGGCCATCAACGAGGATGGTAGAGGAAAATAAGGAAGAAAAGAAAAAAAAAAAAAAAAAAAAAAAGGAAAAGAGAAGGGAAAAATAATTTTAAAAAATTGAAAAATTATTTAAATATTATAAAAAAATATAATTGTCAATGATGGTCATGCCATGTAGGGTGATTGGCATCTATGTCAGCAATTTCTAACATAAATTGGACGGATAGACTCAATTGATATTAATGTAAAAATATTTAGGATTAAATTGGTCCAATTAAAAAGTTTAGGACTGAATTGATATCAATACAATAGGTTTAAAAATTTTTGGTACTTTTTTTCTTAAAAGAAAATATACATATGATTTCTTAAATTGAATTGGTGAATCAAAATAATTTGAATAATTTTCTAGATGTATTAAGACTTGTCTACTAAACATGCTTGTTAATGAAAATATAGCAAATTTCTTTTTGTTTCTTGAATTAGCCTGTTAGCTTACTTAAATTGTCACATTAGTTAGTAAACTAATTTACTAGACAAATCTTAAAACTTTTAGCATTGGTGAAGTGATTTATAGATTGGGTATGGTCAATGAGGTTTAACTCTACCTGACTCAACGCATGAACAATCTCTCTCTCTCTCTCTCTCTCTTTTAATAGAAATTGATTTCATTACTAAAGCTGAATAGAAAAGCCCATAGGAGGAGCATCATTACATAACAAAGTCTCTTAAAAGTCAGAGCTTGATTGAGTTAACTTTTTATTATTTTCTTCTTTGGTTAAAAAAATATATTGGTTAAATATGTGTTTTTGATGATGCTCTTGTAAAGTATTAACTTATTATGATTTTAATATCAATCGAAGAGTGGACTTTGTATCTTTATTTTTTATTTTAAAATGGAATGCCATCCTACTAAGGCATAGATAAGTACTGATATGGAGTCAATTTAAAAAAATCTACATAATTGGCCGATTATAGTCGGACAAACAAGTTGATAAGGCAACAAGCCCTAAAAGTTGAGAAAGAACAACACATCATTAATTTATCCGGAATTTTCGATCTCTAGTAACTTGAGGACTAAATCTAACATTGGACTAAAATTATGAGACCTGATTGCATAAATTAAGAATCACAAGACTTGATCGTGCAATTCACGTAACTTATAGGATCATGGCGAAGACTGCATTTTAAAATGTCTTATTATATTAATGAAAAAAAAAAATCAACGCGATATAAAGAGGGTTGATATGAGTTGACCGAATCCGGACCCATTTGACTTACTTTATAACGTGGAACCTATCCAAACCCTACCCCACTTGCCAACTATACTTCTCATCCAATGACATATATGCCTCAAAATCGCCAAAAGAGAATGATGGACTGGATTCATTGATATTCACATTAAGTTTCCTTTTCCTCCCTTCCTCTCCAATCCCTCCCGTATATATATCCGTGAGAAACTCTCACCCAGACATATACCTTCCCTGTAAAGAAGAAGAAGAAGCAGCAGCAGCTTGTCCAACCTCCAGGCACCATCGTGTTTTTGAGACAGTACTTTCACTTCTTCCCAATAACTTTACAGTTAGTCCCGTCATTCATTAGATTACGTTTGATTGATTGGTCTGATTCTGAAGTATCGTTGTAATTGTGGATGAGGGGATGAATGATGGGTTGGAGAAAAAATCACGAGAGTTGAATGTCTGGGGTAAAGAAATATTTTTCCGAACTGCAGTTGTGAATCCTAGATATATTTTCTAGAGAGATCTACACATATGCTTCTACATTTTTCTCTTTCTTCCAGAAAATGTTTTCTTCTTTCTTCTAGAAAATTCATCTAGGGAATTCTAGAGAATTCTGGAAGTTTACCAACTCTAGGAAATTCTAGAAAATGGATCACCATTTCCAACATGGATGAAACAGCAGTTGCTTTCAAATCTGAGTATCGGAAGCTGAAGGAAGAACCAGACGGGGATGCGGTCGCATACAACATTGACGATCTTCCAGAGGCGATCCTTGAACACATCTTATCTTTTGTTTCGATGGAGGATGCTGTCAGAACGTGCGTACTGTCGAAAAAGTGGCAATATCTTTGGACCTCTCGTCCTAATCTCGAACTCTCGGACTGGCTCTTTTCGAGGAGGGAGCATTTTACCAATTTTGTGGAAAGAGTACTTGTTCTCCGAGGGTCTGCTCACATAAAACGGTTCGACCTCAGTTGTGACGTTTTGGGTGACGCATCCCGTGTTAGTTTATGGGTATCTGCTGCTGTAAAGCGGAATGTCGAAGAGTGCTTTGTCGACCTTTCGGATATCCAGGGAGATTTCGTCTTGCCTTATTGCTTGTTCACTTGCGCAACACTGACTCACATGGAATTATCCATCCCATGGGAATTGACACTACCGTCTCGAATTCATCTTCCGAATCTTAAAGTCTTGCATCTCATGGACATCACATTTGTAGACGAGCACTCGATCGAGCAGCTGTTATCAAGCCCAGTGCTTGAGGAGTTGAGCATAGAGGACTGTACTTGGGATAATCTCCAGACACTGACGATTGGCGCTCCCATGCTGAAGTTCTTGATAATACACGACGAGGATTTTGATTGTTCGTCAATTGACCCATACAGCTGCCGAGTTTCAATATGTGGAAATAATCTCAAAAGCATACATTTTATGAGTCCATTCTTGAATGATTATCAGGTTGAAAACACATGCGCACTGCTGGAGGCGCACATCAGTGTCACTGACTGCTGTCCAAGTAGGATTGAACAACTCGCCTACCGTCTAAATAAGCTTCTCGAAATGATATGTTCTGTCAAAAAATTGGAACTGTCAAGCAGGACCTTCCATGTACGTATATCTATGCTTATATGACGAAATCTGGAAGTTCCATCTAGCCTCTTTAAGTATCAGTTCCAAATGCTATTGGTACTTGTTAATATGTCTCTTGCCCGATTCTTCAATACCATTCTAACTAGCAAGTATGTCTTGGTTTGCCTTTTTTGCAGGTTCTAAGTGGTGCAGACGAGCTATACTTGGATCTGCCTGTCTTTCCTAATCTGAAGTCATTGGATGTCGGGCGTTTAGACATGAAGTGTCAGGTTCTCTTTAAGTTGCTGCATAATTCCCCGCATCTTGAAACACTCAAATTCGGCGAGGTGATCCAGATTTGAAAGACTAACATTTACCTTGTTGTCTTCAGCTGTCAAAAGACGCGATGTCTAAATTGTACTTTTCTCATTTTGATAATCAGGGTATCGAATTACCTTCAAATGATGAAGAATATGGTGCGATGTTGGATCCAGCTCCCCCCTGTTTCAGCTCGCACCTTAGGCAGATTGAATTATTTGATTTATTCCTGTGCGAGAAGAAGGTTTGCGTGCTGGAATTGTTGCTGAAGCATGCAACGGTCCTGAGAATTTTCATGATATGCACCAGATGGCTTCGTCCGGAGCAGGGAGACAAGGAGATGTTCCGCAAAAAGTTACTAGAGATCCATTGCGGATCAAAAATCTCAAAATTGCCTTTTCGGACCACTAAAGAATTAATTCAACGAAAGCCACTGATAGAATCTATAACTTGCTGTCCTGAAAGAGCACATGTTCTTGTTGTTCCAGGAAGCTGGATTTCTTCTTTGGTCAGCATATCAACTCAGTAAACTGTGGGATAAGTCTTATAACTCTTTATTTATGCAATCGGTTATTGTGATTTTTAACATGTGCAATCAAGTCCTGAAACTTTAGTTCATATTCATTGTGGTCCTCCGATGACCAATGATCTAAAATTTTGATCCAATTGGTGACTGGACTTTTAAAAAAGATATGTGATCCTACTAAGGCAAAGGTAAATACTAACTGTGATATTCCGAAATTTGGCCATATTTCGAAATATAATGAAATGGTTATTTCATCAACGCACTTATAATTATTTTACTATGAATTGATCACTCACGGGTTAACTAATCTATTGGGTGAGACCATAAAGGATTAAAACATGAAAGACTAGAGAATTCGATAAGAGATCGACGGCTTGACCATAAGGATCAACAAGGGTTAATAATACACTGTTATAAGTCAATTAATGAATGGATATAAATCGATTCAACATAAATATGTAGTCAGCTCGCGAGTGATTCCACACGATTACGATTTTCACGTCGAACGACGATAAACTGATTTTTTTATTGATCTTATATTCATAGTATGTAATTAAACCATCATGATTACATGATAACCGAGGGTTGTTTACAATTTGAAGAGGTACAAACGTGGATCGAAAATCATCGACTACGGGTCAATTGCGAAAACCCCTCAAAGCCACTTGATAGTTTAAGTTGTACTAAAGTCATGTTCGATCGATTTTTTTAACCATGAAATTTAATCCAATTTCAGGTATTAAACTTTTGAGATTAAATTATTGGACATCACCTCATCGTCCATTGAATTATTGGCAAGTTCGAAATTTTCTGAAAAGAAATTATTGGGCGAAAAATTTAAAGTTGAAAAAGGAAAAAAATGGACCAATGGCAAAGGTGCAATTAGTTGGCCAAAATTTTGGCTTTAAAGATAAAAGGAAAATAAGAAGATATTTTGGGACAAGATGCTAGGCTAAGAGAGTTTTGAGGGAAATGGCTATGAGAAGTAATGGGTTTTGGGGAAAAATATTGAGAAAGTCATTTTCTCTCTCTCCCCCGCGGCCCCCCCCCCCTCACGTTTCGTCTGCTGCCGACCCCTTTCCCTCCTCCTTCATTTTCCTCTCACCCCACCATTCTTCTTCGGCTTCTTCTCATCCATCTTTCATTTTTCTTCTTCAACGCCATTTTCTCACCCACCATTTGCACTGCCGTTGCCACCATCACTCACCACGACCCACACCACTCCTCACTGCTACAAGCCACCGCAACCCACCACCAAGCCGAGCCCCCTTGGCCATGAGCTTGAGGAGCCACCGCTGTCAAGTCTCCGTTCGAGCCACAAGCATCACGTTCTAAACGCCGTCGCGCCGCCATCGCCACGAGCTTGCCATCGCCGGAAACCCGTGAGTTAACTCCCTAGTCATGGATTAGGGAGTTAATTACATTTAGAGAGTAGATTAGTTTAGGGATAATAACAGTTAGTATTAATTAATTTTAGTTTATCCTTAATTGCGATTAAAAACGGTTTAGATTAAATTTAAGTGTGATTAATTTAAGTATGCACGATTAGATTAATTAATCATGGTTAGATTAATTCATTGAGTTTAGTTTAATTAATCGTGATTATTTTTAATTAACGGAAATTAGTTTTTAATTAATTATAGTTAGGTTAATTAATCGATTTTAGCCTAATTAATTTCAATTACCTTAATTAAGCATGCTTAGCATAATTAATCGTGATTAGCTTAATTAATCACGATTAGTGTAATTAATGACGTATTAGCTGTTAAGTAGAATTTTATACTCATTTTTCTGAATGAGATTGTGCCTAATTCTAATCGTTTGAACTTGTGATGCTATGTTATTCATTGCCCAATTATAGATTTTATTTATTATTTAAAAAAAAGGTTTATGGCCAAGAAAATAGAGAGATTTTGAGGTGTCGGGTTTAGACGCCAAATTTTACGTGCTAAATAAAACAATGGGGTTTAAAAATAAAAGTGTGCAAAGTTTGATGGGTTGATTTCAAATACGTGATCACGTACGAATATTTTACTGGTACTTTTAAGTGTGAGAAATTGCCAAAGTTGATTATTTGAAAATGACCTCTTTTGTTCCGGGCTAATTAATGGCAATAAGAATTGGTTTGATTGTTGGTGTACTTGAGTGATCATATAATCGAACCCATCACCCAACGGGAGTTTGGGGGTAATGCCTTATTTTTATCGGATGTCTGGCGAGGGTTCGGATGCCAAATCGCAGTTGAGGCCAGACCAATACTCCTTTACGAAATGTTGTCTAGGCGAGGGTTCCAGACGATGCCGTGCCTAATGGAGCGGGATGACTTTTGTTGGCCGTGGCCCGATGGGTCATAATAATTGGAACACGTGTGTTGGCAATGCGCTTGGAATTTTTCAAATGTGTTATGATTATTATTTATGTGTGTTGCACTAATATTGCCATATGAGATGTACTAATATGCAAGTGTCACGGGTCGGTCGATTTCGGTCGATCAAACATCGTGCGGCCTTAAGATCGGTGATCCTAAGTAAGCCTTTCGCTCACACACGCACAACACAAAGGGTCGGAAGTACAAAGAAGCGTATATATTCACTTTGAATGAGCTGAGCTCGAATGAGGGGGAGGGACCCCTTTTATACAAGTCTCGATCAATTCTCGGCCGTGGATCGTCCCTCCGATCGAATGGCTGTATTTGAATTCGGTCATCATTACAATCTGATCAGTAGGTGGCCGCAGGCATGGGGAATCGTCAACCGAAGCCTGCACACGCCAGGAGCAGGTCTGGGCCGCTCAGGGACGCACGACCGGTCAGGCACAGCATGGGCGAGTCAGGGTCGTCTGTCAGGGAGCAGGTGAACTGCTCCGGATTTGTGCAGGGGCTGATCGAGTACTGATCCGGGGAAGCTCGCTGGTCGTGCACGGATCACGTCCTGCACGTGTATGGGCGGATCAAGCGCTGATCATGTCAGGCCGATCAGTGGATCGATCAGTTGGTCGACCAAGAGTCGTCCGAGGCTACATCGAGGCTACATCGAATCGATCAGGGACGGAGTGAGGATCGATCAGCGATCGATCATGGACTGATGCGGGATCGGTCAGGGCGTTCCCAGCTACGCCCCGGTGCGGGACACGGCCGATCGTGGACGGTCTTGGACATGCTTTTCCGTCGGCCGTGTCATTCTCCCCCACCTAATCGAGCGACGCCCTCGTCGCGTCCGTGGCATGGAAGGCTTCGATATGCTTCTTAAATTGCCACAGGCCCTCGGAGGGTTCCCAACTCGCTTCACTTTCGGGAAGGCCTTTCCATCGAACGAGGTATTCCCTTCTCGGTGCACAATATCGTTTTCGTATGATCTGATCGGCCATGATGCATTCAACATCTTGATCGTAGGAAGTCTTCGCTCCAAGGGGTGCTCGTTGTGATGTGCTCCGATCCGGATCATCCTCGTCCGCATGGAAAGGCTTCAGCATGCTCACATGGAACACGGGGTGTAACTTGAGCTTGGACGGTAAGTCCAGCTTATAGGCCACCTTCCCGATCCGCTGCAACACTCGGAAGGGGCCTTCGTAGCGACGGATAAGTCCTTTGTGCACGTCCCGGTATCGGAGGACGAGGTGCAATTTGGCCAGCACCAAGTCTCCCACTTGGAATTCCACATCTCGTCGCTTCCGATCGGCCCACTTCTTCGTGCGCCTCGAGGCTCGATCCAAGCACGCCCTTGCCAAGTCCGCTTGTTCGCCCCATTCTTTGGCGAGTTTGTACGCAGACGGGCTGCTTCCTCGGTATCCTGAGGCGATCGCGCTCGGAGTGAGCGGTTGTTGTCCAGTCACGATCTCGAACGGGCTGTGGTTTGTGGACTCGCTCCGCTGTAAGTTGTAGGAAAACTGAGCAACATCGATCAATCGCACCCAATTCACCTGTGTGTTGCTCACGTAGTGTCGAAGATAGATCTCCAGCAATGCATTCACCCGCTCCGTTTGTCCGTCGGTTTGGGGATGCATGCTGGTGGAGAAATTGAGGTTCGTTCCCAGCAACTTGAAGAGTTCCGTCCAAAACCGCCCGGTGAATCGAGGATCGCGATCGCTCACGATCGTGCGTGGAACGCCCCAATATTTGACGACGTGCCTGAGGAATAGCTTGGCAGCTTCCTCGGCTGGACAGTCCTTTGTGGCCGGCACGAACGTCGCATATTTGGAGAATCGGTCCACTACGACCATGAGGGTCCGACACCCTTCGGACTTTGGTAAGTTCATGATGAAATCCATCGAGACACTCTCCCATGGGCACTCCGGGGTAGGCAACGTTTGAAGGAGTCTCGCAGGAGACCGTTGCTCTATCTTGTCTTGTTGGCAAACAAGACAAGTCCGCACATAGGCTTCCACATCGTCCCGCAAGTGCGGCCAATAGTATTGATCCTCAACAAGCGCTATGGTGCGGTGGATTCCCGGATGTCCCGCCCATTTAGAGTCGTGGCACTCGCGTATCACCTCCTTCCGAAGTTTCCCGTGGAGCGGCACATAGAGTTGCCGTCCTTTGGTGTAGAGGAGGTCATCCTCAAGCCAGAACCGCCTGGTTTTTCCCTCTTGGGCGTATCGTAGGAGGGCTTGGGCCCTTTGGTCATGTTTCAACCCCTCCTTGATGCGATTTATCCAGGGACAATCGGGACGGCTTATCACATTGGCCAATTCCAGCTTCCGGCTTAAGGCGTCGGCCACGGAATTGGATTTTCCGGGCTTATATTCCAGCACGTAATCAAACTCGGCCAGGAAATCTTGCCACCGAGCTTGTTTCGGGCTGAGCTTCTTCTGAGTTTGGAAGTAGCTCGTAGCCACATTGTCGGTCCGCACCACGAACCGTGATCCCAAGAGATAATGTCTCCATGTGCGAAGACAATGCACCACCGCGGTCATTTCTTTCTCTTGGACCGTGTATCGTCGTTCGGTATCATTCAACTTCCGGGACTTGAAGGCAACCGGATGCCCTTCCTGCATCAAAACACCACCGATAGCGAAATTGGAAGCATCAGTTTCTACCTCATATGGTTTGTTGTAGTCGGGCAGCACTAGCACCGGTTCTTCGGTCATGGTCCGCTTCAACCGATCAAACGCCTCTTGACACCGATCCGTCCACTCCCATGACTTCTCCTTCTTCAGCATATCCGTGAGTGGTACGGTGAGGCGAGAGTATCCCCGAATGAAACATCGGTAATAATTGGCAAGTCCGAGAAAGGATCTCAACTCGGTCACCCTGGTCGGTGGTTCCCAATCAACAATGGCACGGATCTTGGCCGTGTCCATTCGCACTCGTCCGCCCCCGACGGTGTGCCCAAGGAAAGGGATCTCTTTTTGTGCAAAAGCACATTTTTCCCGTTTCACATACAAGTCGTTCTCCCGAAGGGTCCGAAAACTTGACTCAAGTGTTCAACATGTTCCTCAAGCGTTCGGCTATATATAACAATATCATCAAGGTAGACTACAACGAACCGATCGAGAAACGGATGTAGTACCTTGTTCATGATGGTGCAAAACGTAGCTGGTGCATTGGTCAAGCCAAAAGGCATGACAAGGAACTCGTATGATCCATAGCGGGTCACACAGGCTGTCTTTGGCTCGTCCCCCTCGGCGATCCACACTTGGTAGTATCCCAACCGAAGATCCAGCTTGGAGAACCATCGGGCTTCCCCGAGCTGATCGAACAAGTCTGCTATCAAAGGGAACGGGTACTTGTTCTTGACGATTAACTTGTTCAATGCCCGATAATCGATACACATGCGGAGAGATCCGTCATGCTTCTTTTGGAACAAGACCGGGGCGCCAAACGGGGTTTTAGATGGCCGAACATAGCCAACATCAAGCAGCTCTTTGAGCTGCTTCCTCAATTCTTGTAACTCGGGCGGGGCCATGCGATAGGGAGCCATGGCCGGCGATCGAGCATCGGGCACCAGCTCGATCCGATGATCGACTTCCCTTCGGGGAGGTAGTTTCTTAGGTAGCTCGGGCGGCATCACATCTTGGAAGGCATCGAGGATTCGAGCCGCTTCTTCCGGTATCTCTTCCTCTTTCGTGCCTTCCTCCTTCAACGCTGCCAAGAAGGTCACCTCGCCCTTCCGTAATCCTTTGGTCAGCTACATGGCCGACAGCATTCTCCTATCGCGTCCCGATTCGCGGTAAACCGGGACCATACATTGGCACCGCTTGTCGAAGATACAAATGCAATCCGCAAAGGGCATAACGCCCGCATTGATCCGATCAAGGAATCCTAACCCGAGTATGAAATCATAGTCATCAAGGGGGATTACCTCGATGTCTTCTTGACTGGTCCATGGACCAAGATGAAACTCCACATTCCAGGCCATACCACTGGTCGGGACTTCTTTAGAATTCACCATTTTAAGCCAACCGGCATCGTTCGTCTCGACCGGAAGGTTCAACTTCTTCGCGGCCTCTTTGGATATGAACAGATCGGATGCCCCGGTATCCACGAGTGCACTCATCGTGGTACCGCCTATCTTCACGTCTACGAACATCATCCCTTTAAGGTCCTTGGCCTTCTTGGCCTTGATCGATCCAAGGATCCGCAACGATCCCAGCCGCGCCTCCTCTCGCGGTTTGTCGTCTTTGCACAAGGCTGCCAACTTTCCCCTTTTCGGGCAATCCCGCGCCATGTGAGGTCCTTCACAAAAGAAGCACTTGTATGTGCGTACCTTGTGATAGTTCCCACCGCGGCTTGATTCGGGTTGATTCCTAGGATGAATCGAAGGCGGTCGTCCTCCGTTGGGACGATGGAACCGACTCCGTTCTCCCCACCGTAGCCTTTTCCCTTGATCGAAGATCGAGGCTTGGCCGAGGTTGACGGCCTATATTCCACAAGGGACTCGGCCACAGATGTGGCCATTGAAAGGTTCGTGGCATTGCACCGTTTGAGCTCTTGCTTGACCCATGGCTTGAGCCCGCTCATGAATTGATGGAATGCCTCCGTCTCGGTCATGGAAGGAATTTGGAGAAGCAACTCCGAAAATCGCTTCACATAGTCACGAACTCCGCCCTTTTGTTCTAGGCGCTTAAGCTCCCCGCGAGCTTCCTCCTCCGCATAAGCGGGATAATAAGTTCGTCGAAATTCCTCGACAAACCGAGTCCAAGTCGTGATAGGATCGCCATTCCTATCATCCGACCGACGTCTCCACCAAAGCAGCGCATCATCAACTAAATACATGGCTGCAGTGTTTACCCGGATCAAGTCGTCGGTCGTTCCCATGGTCTGGAAGTATCGCTCCATATACCATAGGAAGTTGTCCACGTCCTTTGCCACCCGGGAGCCCTTGAACTCCTTTGGCTTGGGTAGGTCGGCACGGGACTGCACGGTGATCACCCCGTTCACGCGTGCTGCTTCAAGGTCCGCGACCTTGCTTTTCAGCTCGGCCATTTCCGCGCGCATGGCTGCCATTGCGGCCTCCCAGGTCTCGTCTCGCTGTTGCAGCTCGTGCATGAGAGACCCCGCCACCTCGACCCGGAGCTCTCCCATGCCGGCTTGGAGTTCTTGCACTTCGGCCAAGATCTCCTCCCTTCCGGCTTCCGCTCCATCAACGGTCCGGGTGTAGGTCGTCCACCAACGCCTGGACATCCGTGACGGTCTCCTCTAAGACCGTCATTCGAATCTCCAGATCCCCTTTCGGGTCCCTCGAGCACGAGACAGCACGGCTCTTCTTCGACCGGGGAGCCTTCACAGCTGGACGCCCACAATCATCACAGTCATCACCTTGAACGACCGAAGCATCAGCTCGAGAATCAGCCATCACACAAGGAACGATTGCTCTGATACCACTTGTCACGGGTCCGTCGATTTCGATCGATCAAACACCGTGCGGCCTTAAGATCGGTGATCCTAAGTAAGCCTTTCGCTCACACACGTACAACACAGAGGGTCGGAAGCACAAAGAAGCGTATATATTCACTTTGAATGAGCTGAGCTCGAATGAGGGGGAGGGACCCCTTTTATACAAGTCTCGATCAATTCTCGGCCGTGGATCGTCCCTCCGATCGAATGGCTGTATTTGAATTCGGTCATCATTACAATCTGATCGTAGGTGGCCGCAGGCATGGGGAATCGTCAACCGAAGCCTGCACACGCCAGAGCAGGTCTAGGCCGCTCAGGGACGCACGACCGGGAGGGTCGTCGTCGGGAAGTGGAGCAGTGAAGCTGCCCGGATTTGTGCGGGGCTGATCGAGTACCGATCCGGGAAGCTCGCTGGTCGTGCACGGATCACGCCCCGCACGTGCATGGGCGGATCGGCGCCGATCATGTCGGGCCGATCGGTGGATCGGTCAGTTGGTCGACCAAGAGTCGTCCGAGGCTACATCGAGGCTACATCGAATCGATCAGGGACGGAGTGAGGATCGATCAGTGATCGATCATGGACTGATGCGGGATCGGTTAGGGCGTTCCCAGCTACGCCCCGGTGCGGGACACGACCGATCATGGACGGTCTTGGACATGCTTTTCCATCGGCCGTGTCACAAGGATGTACCAAGGCGAGATAAGATTGTATGCTGTTGCATGTTTAGGCTGCCTTCAAGGCGAATTAGCTTCCTAATCGAGGTTTAGGAAGTTGACTCGCTGAGATTTATATCTCATACCATTGTTGTTAATTATTTTTAGGGTCGTAGCATGGAGAACTGCCAAGTACGGTTGTGGTGGGCACGAGATGCGACACTTTTTGGCTAGTCTTGACATTAGTAAAGTTTAGGTTAACCCTGACCCCAGCAGGTTTTTGAGTTGGACGATAGAAAGTCGTCCTTTGCAATGGGCTTGTAATTGTTAAACTTCTTAGGGTTAACAAACAATAAATAAATGTTGTGCCTTTGGAAATATTTGTTGTGTTTTATTATCCCTATTGTGTTGATTGACTGTGTGTTTATTTGAGTTGCTTCCACATGTGTTTAATCAAAAGATAAAAAGAATGAGTCGGTGACGCATCCTGGGACATCGCATTTTAATCGACTGCTGAGAGATGTTTGCATGCTCGAAGTTCGGGACGTGATACTAACAGGTAGTCAATTTAAAAAATTTGCAGAACTGTTACATCATGGTAGGAGAAACAAGTTGATAAAGCAACAACCCCTTGAAGTTGAGGAAGAACATGAACAAGGACATCAGCAATTTGATCGGAATTCTAGAGGAGTATATTGAACCCTAGACTAATATGGACTTGATAAACATATTAAGTTTACAGGACTTGATTTTCCAATTCACGTGAGTTATAAGACTAAAAACTGAATTATCCCTTAAAAGTTTCTCTTTTTTCTTAAATAAAAGATAAGATAAAAGATAAAAAATAATCAATCCGATCTAAATAGGGTTGACTAATTTGACCAAACCCCCCAGATTACTAGAGATACTTCTCATTCAAGGGTACGTCTACTTCGAAGAAGAAAAGTAGAACAAAAGGGTAGCAACTCTAGGGCGTGATCCCAAACAACTCGGCTAAAATATAGAATTTACGGGTAGTCTCGTCATTGATCAAATTTGAGGTAGATTGATTAGCCTAATTCCAAATTACTTGTTTGTATTTGTGGCAGCATGTGTTTGATGTGGGTGTGTGCAAGTGAGTGTTGGTGCGTGTGAAATATAGCAAGGGATACATGAAGGAAAAAGAAACAAAGGCTATGTGGAAATGGACTTTCACGGCAAGGAGAGCACAAAGAAAAAAGAAGGCTTGTATTATTTGGTGGGTAATACAAAGGAAAGGGGAAGGAGCTGAACTTGTTGGTCTGTTACACTCCACGCCTTGCTATCTATAAGCAAGCTTCACCGACTTATGGCCTACAATATTTTATAGTATATTTTATTATTATTATTATTATTATTATTATTATTATTATTATTATTTATTATTATTATTATTATTATTATTATTATTATTATTATTATTATTATTATTATTATTATTATTATTATTATTATTATTATTATTATTATTATTATTATTATTATTATTATTATTATTATTTTGCAATTTTTTTACTTCAAGAACCGACTCGCCTAGGCAAATATCTTTGCCATTTGTAGAGATAATTTTATGGACTCTTCTAACACAAAATTAGTAGACTCCATATTCTTCCTTTGTCGCCTAAGTCTAGATTTTTTCTAGTATTCTCTAGCTGATTCTAGAAATTGGATCAGTAATTTAACACTCCTCCTTGATCCAATTTTGTGTTACTTCAAGCATATCCCGCAATGTCTCAAACTTGGCTAGTGGTAGTGCTTTAGTGAATATGTCCGCTACTTGATTCTCGGTCTTGCAATATTTGAGTTCAATCTCTCCATTGTTTTGCACCTCTTGTCACGCCCCGAACCCCGAGCGAGTGCCCATCCCTGTCTGGTCAATAATAATTTGCGACTTCCCAGGACGAGTCGCCGAGCCTTTCCATTTTATTGCACATGCGGAAGCAAAAAGAAATCCCCTGACAGTAATCATCTCGGGATAGAAAAGCATGATACAAATTCACAAAACAAACATGCTTTTATATTCACATAATGTCAAGTACAAGATCTATGACCAAAAGGTCACAAAAACTAACTTTTCAAAAAGAGATGGTCCTAGCTGACCTATACTTCACATTACCTCCTCTCGGCTCCCAGACCTCCACTTGACGACCTTGAAAATATTGTCCCACAACAGGATGAGATATAATCTTAGCAAGTCTAAGCTCAAAACCCCGATTAGGAGGGAAATACGCTAAGGAGCGTCCTAACCACACAATCACGCATATAACATAGAGGACTTACCTCGCCTCAATTCCTCCCTGCAGGTCAGCACAGTTCATATATATTAGGTATATAATCGATACACACAACAATTGGAACGCATCACTCAACTCAATAAATCACAGGGGTCCAGATTATAGGGTCAAATCGTTATAACACGTCCCATATCATGTCACACAATTTTGTCCCATAATCCGGCGCATCTATTTCATTCAACACGCATTCCAATTGATAATTACGCCCACTCGAGGGTACGGCCTACTTGAAGTTCAGTAGTCTACTGGCATAGCCAGGCATCGTCTCACCCCATTGAGCATGGTTATGTCTCTCAGACGACTTTCCCAAATGAGTATAGGTCCAGAATCTACTGCAACCCAAATCCCAATAAGTGGGTATCCCATATAGGGTAACGTCCATCCGATACAGTTCGGGGACAGGTTCTCTTAGTCAGCACACGACCATTCAATTTCGGCCCAGGGCACTATGTATTACATTCAAATGCCTTCATTAAAATGGTGATCCTGGCCTGTTTTCTTCGTATTAAAAACATCCCGAAAATAATCGTGTATGGGTACACGGTCAATTCGAACCAGAAGACTGATACCTATCTTTTTCAAACCCCACTATTTGATATAGTACTTAAAATCCATTTTCAGTGTTAAAACCCGACACCCAGGATTTTCTGAATAAATATCAAAATCCACAAATTTTGGAATTAAATACTCAAAATTCCAATCAACACTCAATTTGCACAAACTAACACTCAATTGCAAAAATTAACCACACCATTGCAATCAGCACGAAATTCCGGTCACCAGCTATCCCGGCCTAAATTCCGGAAAAATAATTAATAAATAATTAATTTGGAAAATTAATTAATTAATTCAATTTAATTTCTAAAAATACTAACCTAGGCCAAAATTATTAAATTAAATACCAATACGGACCCGGAAAATTCCCGAACCCTTCTAAATAAATGGTATAATTTATTTAGGTCTTAGCTAATCCATGCTAACCACCTAACATGCTCAATTAAATAATTAAATTTCTAATTTAATCTAACTAACCACCTAATTCCTAATTAAATAAATCTAAACACCCCTTAAACTTCATTAGCCTACTAAGAAGAGTTTAGAGTATAAACTCACCAGTTAATTGCGAAAATCAGTTCACCACGACAACGGCGTGACGGTGGCTGAAATCTGAATTTTCGGCGGCATCGGCGAATTCTCGGACCGGGCCTAAAACGGGCCCAACAAATCTCAGTATAATATGAGATTTGCTTTTGAATTGGACCGGGCCTGAAGCGGGCTGACTTCGCGGGCTTGGGCCTCAAAATTGCGGGCTTATGATCTTGTTGGGCTTCACGGGACTGGCCGAAATCCAATGGGCTGTAGACTTCAAATGGGCTGCTGAAGACACTCGCGGGCTGAATTGCTGGACTTCACTGGCGGAGGCGTGCTGGCAGTGAGAGGATGGAGACTCAGTGGGCTGGGCTTCTCGGCTGAGGAAAACCAGTGGAATTGGGGCCGTTCGATCAAAGTTGAAGACGCATGGATGAGCAAGCGTTGCTGGCGTCCAAGGAGCTTAAGGCGAGTTGGCCGCGTGGAGCTGAGGGCGGTCAGCTGTGGTGGTCTTCAACGCTGGTTTGTTGACCGTGAAGTGGCTGCAGTCTCGGTGGATGAAGGGACGCGCGGCAAGGGGAACACGAAGAAGTGGGGATGGCAGCAGGCGGTTCGGTGGAAGGAGACCAACTTGAGTCTTCATTGGTGGACTGTGGGCCGAGCGGAATGAAGCAGAATGAAGAAATGAAGCTGCTTCGGTCTTCGGTGGAAATGAAGTTCACGGACGCGTGAGGAAATTGGGGTCGATCGACCCTTGCTGGCTGGCTTCAATAGAACAGAAGACATGAGAAGGGGATGCTGATCTTCGGTGCAGCTGGCGTGAGAGAAGAGGGTTCAACGAGAGAGAGGAAGTGGATGTAGGGAGGCTTCGGTGAGATGAAGAAGAGACAGAAGATGGTGGACGAAGCAGATGGGTCCTAGAAGAAGAAAAATGGAAAAGAAGAAAGGCAGAACAGCTGGCTCGGCAAAGTAGAAGAGGATAGGAACGGGGGAGGTGCTCGAGAATTTGGAAAGAAAAAGGGGAACAAGTCAGCAAGCTATCCATTACATTTAAGGCTTGCTCCCCTATTTCTTTCTAGCTTAGAATTTTATAAATAATCCAAATTTTGGTGCCAAAATGTAACCCTCCTCTTTGATCCGAATTTCTCTTAATTTAGACTTCGATTTCTCCAATTCGAAGTCCAATTTTGATGTAGAAAAAATCCCGAACAATTTTCTATAAGTCCTCAATATCCAAAGGCGCAGCTTGGAAGTCAAAACTTGCTTAAATTCGGCCCATACAAATTTCAGTGACGTCCGAAACGGTTTTCCGTAAAATTCTCGGAATCTCCGAAAAATCTTCGGAGGATAAGCCGACGTTCCTAAAATAACTCGTGACACCACAGAACTTCTAATTTCTGAAATCGGGTTCAAATTCACGGTTAATTTCACTCCGGCGCACTTTTAGCGTAACCTAATTTACTAGGTAACTTTTAGGAATTTTTGGTGCAATTGACTCGTGATCGATTTATTTTGAGTCACATAGTGCATCTTCGACACGTTGGTAACTCTCGGTTGTCGTGAAAATCTCAAGATTTCAAATATGGACATCAGGTACATAAATGACAGAAAAATCGGTCTAATGCCGTTTGACGAGAATTTTGCAATTAGGTGGAATCACCCACACACTAATCACATATCTCAATCGAATCGACCTATCTTCTGTCTATGATCGATTTTTGACAGTGCCGTAATGACCATTGCAAATCAACACGGTCGAGCAGTCGATTCCTGGTCGAATTCTCAAGTTTATTGCATTTAGATTCCTTAATTGTTTTCCCAGATAGTCTAGTTATCTCGTGAGTGATCAGCTCAGAGAATAGCATTATTAGCACGTCAACGAAAGGCCCGATTTATTTAATCGAAAACGAAATATGAAAATTCAGGCTGTCACACCTCTTGTACAAAGTGATATTTGATGTCGATATGTTTGATTCTTCCGTGGAATATTGGATTCTTTGATATAGCAATCACGGACTTATTGTTGCAAAGTATCAGAGTCGGTTCCATCTGTGCTTCTCCAATGTCTTCTAGAATTCTTCGAAGCCATATTCCTTGATTGGTGGTCGTAGCAGTTTCGACGTATTCAGCTTTTGCAATAGCCTATGCTACCGAATCTTGTCTTTTTGGATGCCTATGAGAATATTCCTGAACCTAGTGTGAATGCATAGCTAGTAGTACTCCACCTATCATCACTTGAACCTGCCCAATCGTTATTAGCATATGCAATGAGCTTGACGTTTGCACTTGGCTAATACCAAATGCTGTAATCTGTAGTTTCTCATTAATATCTCAGAATTCTCTTAGCAGCTTCAAAGTGAATTTGACTCGCAGTTTGCATGAATCGTGATAGTAGACTTGTTGCATACATAACATCCGATCTTGTAGCAGTGAGATATAGTAGACTACTGATTAGACTTCTGTAGAGGGAGGCGTCAGCTTTTTCTGCTTCATCTTCCTTTAGTAGTTTCTCATTTGTCATGAGCAAAGTTAAAGTTGCTTTGCAATAATTCATCTTGAATTTCTTCAGGAGGTTCTCGATATATTTCTTCTACGAGATAAAAACTCCTTCATTTTGGTCAATCTCGATGCCAAGAAAGTAATGCATCAAGCGCATGTCCATCATCTCGAATGTCTTCATCATCTTTTCTTTGAATTCATCTTTTTATTGTTCCCTATATATATGAGATCATCTACATACAAAGAGATAATAAGAGTGTCGAACTTACCTTGGGTCTCGATGTAGAGTGTTGGCTCAATCATATTCCTCATAAATCCTTGCTTGATGAAGTATTCATCGATTCTATTATACCACACTTGTGGTGCTTGCTTTAACCCATAGATGGCTTTCTTGAGTTTGAGAACTTTTTCTTCTTGGCCATTGAGGATAAAGCCTTGTGGTTTTCCCACATATATTTCTACTTGAAGATATCCATTTAAGAATGCTGACTTCGCATCTAGTCGATGGATCTTCCATTCTTTTTGTGCTACTAGGGCTATAAGTGCCCGAATAGTATCAAGATGAGCAACGGGAGCAAAAGTTTTAGTATAATCAATACCTGGTTGTTGCAAGTAGCCTTTTGCCACAAGCCTTGCTTTATGCTTCTAGATTGATCCATCTGCGCTGAGCTTTGTTTTGTAAACCAACATGACACCAATGATCTCTTTGTCTTTGAGGCAATCAACAAGCTCCCAAGTTTCATTTTCTCAATCATCTTGATGTCTTCCTCCATGGCTTTTATCCAGTTTTCTTCTTTGGATGCTTGTTCGTAGTTTTCTAGTTCTAATGTAGCAAAGTTGCATTTGTCATAAATTATTCTAAGGGTTTTTACCCTCAGTACTAGAGACTCTGGAGTAGATTCTTCCTGCATCACTCTTAGAGAGGTTCGTGGAGTTACATCGTGAGTGATGGAATCGGGCACTTCTCCTTCTTCTTGAGTTGTTGACTCCTCTGTGCAAGTGGTGTGTCTGGCAATGTGACATACTTCTTCTCGATCTTCTCGTCCTCCCGATTCCAAGCGGCTTTCTCATCAAACTTGACGTCTCGACTAATCATGAGCTTTCTAGTTTTTAGATTGTAAACCCGATAGCCTTTGAATTGATCACTATAGCCAAGGAGTATTGCCTTTTCTGTTTTTTCATTAAGCTTACTCCTTTTCTAAGCAGGGACGTGGATGTAGCATATGCAACCAAACACCTTGAGATGCTTCATTGAAGGCTTCCATCCATTTTATGCTTCAACCGGAGTTTTATTTTGGATTGCTTTGGTTGGACACCTATTTAAGATATATATAGTTGTATAGACTGCTTCTACCCAGAACTTGTTGGGAAGACCTTTTCCTTTAGCATAAACCTTGCCATCTCCATGATGGTTCTATTCTTTCTTTCCGCTACTCCATTTTGCTCTAGGGCGTAGCCAACAACAGTTAGCTGATGATGGACTCCTTCATCTTCACAGAATTTATTAAACTCCTTTGAATTGTAATCCCTGCCCCTATCATTTCTTAGGACTTTAATTCTTCAGCCACCTTGATTTTTAATGTGGTTCTTGAATTTTCTGAAGATAGAGAAAACCTCCGATCTTTTTCGAAGAAAGTATACCCACGTCATTCTTGTGTAATCATTGATGAATAGGATGAAATATTTATTTTGATTGAGTGTGGGGGTTCTCATTAGACCACACATGTCTGTATGAACTAGCTCTAGTAGCTTCTTAGCTCTCCATGCACCTCCAAATGGTATGGACTGCCTTAGTCATTTTCCAAGTAGGCAACCTTCAAAAACATTTGAGATATCTAAAATAGCTTAAATGTCTCTCATCATATTTTTCCAATGGAGAGTTTTTAGCCCAACACAATTGAAGTGGCCAAATCTTCAATGCCATAGCCATGAATCCTCAAGTTGAACTTTCATGGCTATATCTTTGACATATTTCCCTCAAATAGGAAAATTCTTATTCTCCATCTTAACAGAGGCAATGATATTTTTATTTTTGTTATAGATAATGCAAGGATCTCCTCTAAAGCATAAAGAATACCCACTTTATATCATTTGGCTCACACTCAAGAAATTTTGTGTAAGACTAGGGACTGGATATACATTATGTATATATTTTAGGCCTTTATTCATTTCCATGGCAATTGTGCCTTATCCTTTGACATCTACTAATGCATCATTGCCCAATTTTTCTTGGGATATCACTGATTTATCAATATTGGTAAATATAGATTTGTCCCTCGTCAAATGATTGCTACACCCACTATCAATGTTCCATGTTCCATTTTTCTTATCATTTACCACTTGGCCTATGTAGAATATACTTGTCTTTTCTTCTACATAGTTTGCTCGATTATTTATTGACGAGCAACAATCTTTTTTTACGTGGCCATATCTTTTACAAAAGCAGCATCATTTTTTATTTTCAAACAAGCAATCCTTCTCCAAATGATTTGTTTTCTTGCAAATACCACAAGGTAGATAATTTTCCTTTTGTGCAGTTTCTCCTTCTCTTTTATTTTTCCATGAGCTCCTTCCACCATTTTTAGATTGATGAGACCATATGTTTAATGTAGACGAAAAGGCACTTTCAACTGAATCTTTATCTTGTGCCATTACTCTTTTCTCATGTGGTTCTAGAGAGCTAATTAATTCACTCACAGATAGGATCATCAAGTCTTTAGTTTCCTCTATAGTTATGACTATGGGGTTGTATTTTTTAGTAAGTGACACCAATATTTTCTCAACAACCCTTTGATTAGTGATCCCATCTCCAAAGGCTTTCATTTGATTTAATAATTCCTTTAGGGTCCATTCATTTCGCGGAAAATATCATGTTTTCGGAAAACATTTTCCTAGAAGTCATTTTCCAAGAAAATGACTATTTTTCAATATTCGGCCGAAACCTAAACTTTGAGTGGAAAATATTTTCCAGCGTTCGTTAGCTGATTTAATTATTTGGGAAAAATTATCCAAAATTGAATTTTAATATTTTTAATTGACCAAAAAATTAGTTTTATTTTTTATATATTTTTAAATGAATTTTTAATTATTTGTATTTTAAAAAATCGAAATTTTTATTATTTATTATTTTTTCTTTCTTGCCGCCGCATCAGGCTTCCTCCTCTTTCCTACGTCGCCGCATGCTTGACAATGGTTGGCTGCCCGACGACCGACCAAGACTCGATCGCCAGATCCAGCGAGCTCAAGGCTCAACCGATCTCGCCCAAGCTCGCCAGAGTTTCGTCGGGCTCTGGCAAGCCGTGAGCTCGCCGGATCCGGCAAGGCCCGAGCTTCGCCCCAGGCAAGCGAGAGCTCCGCCTCGCCTGATTTGGCAAGGCCTAGGCTCGGCTTCGCCAAATCGGGCTAGGTGGAGCCTCGCCGGCTTGGGGCGAGGCTCAAGCGGCGACCAGCCAAGGCTAAGGAAGAAAGATGAAAAGGAAAGAAAGAAAAGAAAAAAAAGAAAAAAAGAAAAAGAAAGCATAAAAATAAAACAAAAATGTGTTGATGAAAAGAAGAAGAAGTTATGGAAAATGTTTTCCACTTTTCAAAAGTGGAAAACATTTTCCTCATATTTGAAGGTTGTTTTTTCCAATGATGGAAAACAATTTCCTTGAGTAGTTTATTTTTTGTGAAACGAATACCGGAAAATCCGGAAAACGTTTTCCTAGAAGTTATTTTCCATGAAACGAATGGAGTCTTAATTTTCCGCAATATTCTTGGACAATCTCATAATTTTTCATTTTAGAATTCTCAAAATCTCTTTGTTTGAAGGCAAATTTTGCATACCTTTTATGATCCTTGGAATTCTTCTTGTAGTATTTTACAAGCCCCTTTAGCAGTCTTCACTCCAATTATTCTTGGAAATACCATTTCTAAGAGTGCTTGCCGAATGAAGTATAGTGTCTTGCATCCTTTTGTAGTTGATCCTTCAAAACACTTGCACCTTCTTGTGGAGCCTTGCAACCTTTTTCCACGATGTCCCATAAGTCTTAGGCCATCAAGAATGTAGTCATTTTTATGCTCCAAAAGTCATAGTTGTCCCCATAAATAATGAGAATGGGAAATGAGGATGAGGTAGAGTTGGCTATAGTTTAGTCGTTGGTTATTTGGAAAGGATAGTTTTAGGAATGGGTATGTAGGACAAACACCTAATACCTACCAAAGACGTGGCTCTGATACCACTGTTGGTATTTGCGGAAGCGTGTGTTTGATGTGGGTGTGTGCAAGTGAGTGTTGGGATACATGAAGGTACTAGGAACAAAGGCTATATGGAAATGGACTTTCACGGCAAGGAGAGCACAAAGAAAAATAAGGTTTTTTGTTATTTGGTGGGTAATACAAAGGAAAGTGAAAGGAGCTGAACTTGTTGGTCTGCTACGCTCCATGCCTTGCTATTTATAAGCAAGCTTCAAGTCGGCCTGTTCACCCCATTCCTTGGCGAGCTTGTACGTGGACGAACTGCTTCCTCGGTACCCCGATGCGATTGCACTTGGCGTGAGCGGCTGCTGCTCGGTCACGATCTCGAACAGGCTTTGGTTCGTTGACTTGCTCCGCTGCAAGTTGTAAGAAAATTGGACCACGTCAATCAACCGCGCCCAATTTGCTTGCATGTTGCTCACATAGTGCCGGAGATAGGTTTCCAGCAATTCATTCACCCGCTCGATCTGTCCGTCGGTTTATGGATGCATGCTGGTGGAAAGGTTGAGACTCGCTTCACCAACTTATGGCCCACAATTTTTGACTTCTGGTAGATTCTTTTTTCTACAATTTTTTTACTTCAACAACCGACTCTCCTAGAAATTGGATCAGTAATTTAACAGTACCGTTGTAAATATGGATGAGGGGATGAATGACGGGTTGGATTCAATATGGTGAGAGTACTGAAATTTAGTTTTTTCCGAGCTATGTTTGTGACTTACAGATAGATGTTTTCGCTCTAGCAATCGTATGTGTGGTTCGTCAATGAATGATTGCACTTTTCGTGCTCTAAACCCATTTATGACCCATTTAAATCATAAATGGGTTACTTATTTTTTGACAAAAAGTAGTTAAATGGGTTTAACAATTAAAGACTTAAGATAGGTAGATCTTAAGTGGGCCTTAAATGAGTTAGATTTAGAACCCACTTTTAACCAAAACCTCACAATCTCTCTTCCCTCTTTTACTTTACAAACATATTTTTTTTATAAAAACGAAATTATAATTTTTTTAAATTTCTTTTCTTTTTTCTTTCCTTTTTTTTTTATCTTTCTTCTTCCTCCTTCCGGTGGCCAGCACAACGATGGCCAACGACGGCCAGAGCAAGCCTCGAGCTCGCCAAAGATCGGGCGAGCTCGAGCTCGCCGGATCGGCAAGGCGGAGGCCTCGCCAACGTCCGGCGAGGCTCGAGCCTCTCCGATCCGGCGAGACTCGAACTCGCTGAGGTTGGGTGAGCTCAAGCAACGCGGATCGAGCGAGGCGGAGGCCTCACTAATGCCCGGCGAGGGGCGAACTCGAGCCTCGCCGGATCTGGCAAGCTCGAGCTCGCCGAATTTGGCAAGTTAAGCAAACTCGAGGCTCGCTTGTGGCCGGTCGCCGATCGCCGTTGTGGTGGCGGCCAACCAAAGAAGGAAAAAAAAAAAGTGAAAAAGAAAAGAAAATTAAAAATTATATTCTTAAAAAATTAATTTTTAAAAAATTAAAAAATAATAATAATTAAAATTCGATTTTTTAAATAATTATTTTAACAATTATAAAATTGTCCATTGAAAAAAATAATAATTAAAATTCGATTTTTTAAATAATTATTTTAAAAATTATAAAAATTGTCCATTGAATTTGTGTGGTATGCAATACCATTTTTAAAAATATTATATATATATATATATATACACACACATATAAAATAAATAAGCTTTCTTAAGTTTAATTAAATGGGTCAGATATGAATCAAATATAAGTCGGGTTGAGTATAGGTCAAAAATTTTACATTGCAATAAATGGATAATAAACGGGTTAAATGGATTGAGTTGGGTCAGACCATTTATGACCCGACCCAAACCCGACCCGACCCACCCGTTTAATAGGTCTAATTACTAATGAAACAGCTGTTGCCAGGAAATCTAAGCACTGGAAACCCCACGAAGAACTAGACAATGAAACGGTCGCTTACAACATTAACGATCTTCCGGACGCGATTCTTGAACACATCCTATCCTCTGTCCCGATGAAGGATTCTATCAGAACGTGCGCGCTGTCGAAGTGGCGATATCTCTGGACCTCCTATCCTAATCTTGCACTTTTCGAGCGAAACTTTTCCGGGAGGAAGCAGTTTACCAACTTCGTGGACAGAGTACTCGTCCGAGGCTCCTCTCGCATAAAACGGTTTGACCTCACTTTGGATGTTTTGGGCGAACGCATCCCTCGTTAATTCATGGGTATCCGCTGCCGAAGAGCGGAATGTCGAGAGGTGCTTCGTCCACCTTCAGAAATCCCAGGAAATTTCGTCTTGCCTTATTGCTTGTTCAGTTGCGCAACACTGACTCGCTTGACATTATCAATCCCGTGGGCATTGAAACCACCTTCTCAAATTTGGCTTCCGAATCTTAAACACTTGCATCTCCAGTGTAGCATGTTTGTGGACAAGCACTCAACCGAGCAGCTGTTATCGTCTTGCCCAGTGCTTGAGGAGTCGACCATTAGATACTGTACTTGGGATAATCTTGAGACACTGACTATTCGCACTCCCATGCTGAAGATCTTGACCATACAGGACGAGGATTTTGATTGTTCGTCCGATTGTCCCTCTGTTCACCCATATGGCTATCGGGTTGTGATATATGGAAATAATCTCGAAGGCATTAATTGCGTGAGTCCACTCTTGAATGATCACCAGGTCGAAAAGTCATGCTCGCTACTGCACGCGTACATGGATGTCCCTGACCGTTGTCTGAGGAGGACTGAACAAGTTGCCTACCGTCTAAATAAGCTGCTCGAAGGAGTGTGTTCCATCAAAAGATTGACACTGTCGAGCAAGGCTGTTGATGTAGGTATCTCTGCTTACCCGGCGAAATCTGGAAATTCAATCTCGCCTCAATATCAGTTCCAAATTCACTTAACATTTGTTATTTTGTCTCCTGCCTGATTCCTCAAGATTATTATTACTAGCAAGCATGTCTGTTTTGCCTTCTTTGCAGGTTCTAAGTAGCGCAGCCGAGCTCCGCTCGCATCTGCCTGTTTTTCCAAAGCTGGAGGAATTGGACTTGGGGCGTTTAGACTTGAAACATCAAGTGATCGTTAAGTTGCTGCATATTCCCCGAATCTTGAGACTCTTAGATTTAGCGGGGTAACTGGATTTTTAAAGAACAACATTAATTTCTTCTTGTCTTCTGCCATCAAAAAGCACGATGCCTAAATTGTGCTTCTCTCATTTTGATAACCAGGGCATCGGACTACATTTCAGTCGCAACATAGATGGCGCGCTATTGGATCCCACACCCCGTTGTTTCGGCTCGCACCTTAGGCAGATCGAATTATCAGATGTATTCCTGCGCAAGGAGGACTTCCACGTGCTTGAACTGTTGCTGAAGCATGCAATGGTCCTGGAAAAACTCATCATCTGCCCCAAATGGCATCTTCTGGAGCAGGGAATCGAGCAGAAGTTCTGCCAAAAGTTACTGGAGATCCCCTGCAGATCAGAAAGTTTGGAGATCACCTTTTTCAGAGTTGAGATTCACCAAAAGTCGCTGGTATAATCTTTGAAAGTGCTCTGTTCAAAGCTTGGACCAATTCGACTTGATCAATCCAAAGCTGCTCTTAGAGTATTGTGCATTGCGCAACAATGACTTGCTTGAAATAATCCATCCAGCAGGCATTGAAACTACCTTCTCACATTTGCCTTCTGAATCTTAAATTCTTGCGTCTCATGAACATAACGTTTGTGGACAAGTGCTCGACCGAGCAGCTATTATATAGCCTGATGCTTGAGGAGTTGAGCGCTCCCATAGTGAAGATCTCTACCTTACACGATCGTTCGTCCGTTCACCTACATAGCTGTCGGACTTTGATATGTGGAAATTATCTCGAAAGCATACATTGCATTGCATTAGTCCATTCTTGAATGATTACCGGGTCGAAAAGCCATGCTCACTACTGCAGGCGCACATCAATTTCCCCAATAGGTGTCTAAGTAGGACTAGACAAGTAGCTTACTGCCTACATAAGCTTCTTGAAGTGATGTGCTACGTCCAAAAATTGATGCTGTCAAGCACGGCTGCCATGGTAGGCATCTCTGCTTACCCAGCGAAATCTGGAAGTTCTATCTCGCCTCAATATCAGTTCCAAATGCACTTGGTATTTGTTATTTTGTCTCTCGCTCGATTCCTAGAGATTATTTTTACTAGCAAGCATGTATGTTTTTGCCTCCTTTGCAGGTTCTAAGTAGTGTAGACGAGCTCTGCTCGTTTCTGCCAGTCTTTCCTAATCTGAAGTTATTGGATTTTGGGCGTTTAGACTTGAGACTTCCAGTGATTATTAAGTTGCTGCATAATGCCCCCCATCTTGAAACGCTCCAATTGAGTGAGGTCATTGGATTTTATTAAAAAAAAAAAAAAAAAAAAGATCTTCTCTTGTTGTGTTCTGCCGTGGAAATGCGTAATGTGTAAAATTTGCTCCCCTCATTTTTATAATCAGGGTATCAAATATTCTAGTGTTGACGAAGATGGTGCGATATTGGATCCCGCACCCCATTGTTTCGGCTTGCACCTTAGGCAGATTGAATTGTATGATTTTTTTTCCTCCCGTCCGTGAAGGAGGTTCTCGAGCTGGAATTGTTGCTGAAGCATGCAATGGTCCTGGAAAAATTCACGGTGTACTGCAAATGGCTTCCTTCAGAATGGAGAACTGAGGAGATTATCCAGGAAATGCCACTAGAGATCCACTGAGGATCAAAAAGTTTCAAAATCGTCATTCGACCCTCCAGAGTTAGAATTCACCAAAAGCCTGGGGATGATCAGTACGTTGCTGTCTTAAAAGTGCACACGTTCTTGTTGTTCCAGGAAGCTGGATTTCCTTTTTAGTCATGATATCGACCCTGTAAGCGCAACTACACTGACAGCTTTGTATTCACTGTCCTGCCCTTACCGAATGATCCTAATTTTGTTTTTCAAGCTCGAATGCTTTTGCCATTAGACAAAAGGCTCGAATGCAAGACATGAAAACTGCTCTGTTCAAAGCTTGGATCAATTCGACTTGATTAATCTAAACCTACTACTAAAGTATCGTGGAAGGACTAGAACTTGACCCTAGACGTGTGTTCTAAACGTACAATATCGTGAAGGCTATTTTATTTGCATTTCCTGTTGGACATTACAAGGTTAATTCAATGAAAGATGAATTTGAGAATCTAGAAAAGCAAGATGGGTTCTTCGGTTGGGGGAAGATGTCCTTTTCAACAATTAAATACTTTGTTTATCAAGCATCTATTAGTGAGCGTCCCTTTTTAGTACATGCTAATCCGTGTTAATGATGTCTTAATTTGAGTCGGCTGTCATGCTTAAGCGAATGACCTGGAAGACAATTCAATCTTAAGTTGACAGTCTTCACTACAAGGCAATACTCTTACAATGTGTTCTGGTACCCTTTGTAGAACTGCAAGCTGTTGGCCCACAAAGTTAGACTATCTCACTTGCTTGACCTGTTCAGTATGGTTGCTGGCTTTGGACTTAGGTTGAATCTACATTGTCGCCTTTTGTTTAAGCTTTAACTTAAGCGTCTCTTTGCGCAATGATTTTGCCTTTCATCTGCTGGTAGTGTTGGTTGTTTAAGATTGGCTTGTGCTTCTTTGATTAAATGTTGGAGGATCAATGAATCTTGTACCGATGAGCAGTTGCCCTAAAGCGTGGTGAATCACGGTATGTGTCTAGTATACTTGCTCGGTTCATGAGCAACGTCCCAATAAACAGCAGGCTGCCCTGAAGTAGTGAATGCGTTGCTATAGCTCATGGACATTGTTTTATATAAGCTTTGAATCGAGGAAGTGACGCATTTGATTCATCATTCTCAATGGGCTTTTGGCCTCCAAAGCCTCTTAGAAAGCCCTTGGGAAAATACTAAACTGTTTGACAATCATTTTGAATGAGCTTTTGACTAAATGCTGATATTGAGAAAATTGAAAATTCAATACTAGTATAATTGGACTTTCAATAAATGGCCAAATGCTAAAACTTATTTTTTCCTTCCAAAACTATCCTCACAAAATTTTCAAATTTTCGATTGTCCTTGGTTAATTTTTTTTTACCAAAAAACCGAGACAACCCTTTGGCGGACTGTCGAAGGGCTATAGTTGCTAATGCCAGATCTAGTGCTGGTGGCCATCGATTGCACAACCCTCGCGAGACCTAGGTGAGGACCGCCTAAGGCCACGAGATCCAGGCGATGATTGCCTGGGTCAAGTGACCTCCGGTGGCCCTCGGTTGGGTCGCACAACCCTCGTTGAAACCAATGGCCACCGGCACCAGACCTGGCTCATCGGTAGCCATAACCCTTCGCCAGTCCGACAAAGGTTTTGGTTCATTTTTCAAAAAAATAATAATAAATATATATAATATCCCTAAAGCTCGTTACAAAAGTTTTTTGGCCAAACACACTTCAATTAAAAATCCATTTGCAAAGAAGTTTGACCAAACACAATATGTATTCCTCAAATAACTTTAACTTTCAATATTTACATTACACCCAAAACTCATTTTAACTTTCAATATTTACGGTACACCCAAAGCTCATTTGGAAAACCAAACCAAACGCACCCTTTGAAAAGATGAGAGCAGTTTCATTCCTATTCGGAGTATGAACAACAACAAAAAGAAGGGAGAATTTTCTTCTCTGTTCCTTTGACATCAGTTGTATGAGGGCAATTTGATCTACCGAAGGGCTTCCGACATCATGAAATGATGCAAAAGTCGTTTCATCGTATAGATCCGACGCAATGGAGCAATCTGTGTAAATTTCGTCATGATGTGTAGACGGAAAGATCATCATCTGCACGGCATCTTCGCAGGGGTTTTAACCATTTAGGGTACACAGAAGCCCAGCAAAAGCAGACAGATTACTATTCAGTTCATGTTCCCCCAAACAGTTGCCATCACACGGTCAGATCTCGTTCGAGAGGCACATTCTTTCATTCTCATCGAAGGTATGTCCGTGAATCGCCCCCGCTGATACCACAAGACACCCAAATACAAACCTCTATGCTTCCGTGACCGCTCCATTCAACACAAGAGGATCATGTCCTGCACGTGTGAGTGAGTCGGAGAATTGATGTGAAAATGGGACTTGAACTCTCTAGTTAATATATTTTTAGCTTAAACTTTTAAGTGAAAATGGAACTAACTAGATATGTTAACGGGCCTGTACTTGAACTCTCTCTCGGCGATCTCCACAAAAGAAGATATCAGATTTCTGCTGTGTGTTCCAATAAGACAACCTGATTTTCATTGCAAATTAGCCGTGAACTTAAAAGATCCCGAAATACGTCGCGAAAAAGTTGGAAGATCATAGAACCAATGGTCCAAGTGTGATGCAGGTGACATCACATGATTAAACAAACATTGCAGAATAGGGGCGGTAGTATCTGTTGGAGAATGTTGGGTATGACCCGCAGAGGATGTCCAAAGGACAAGTTAACGCTTGCTGGCTCCGGAGAGGCAGGTGACCAGTCCATTACCTTACATTGGAGAGTCAGGTGACCATTCCATTACCTTACATTCCACCAAACCCCCAAAACATCTAACCACCCCGCATTGCCAAGCGTGAGTTTGTCTGGGAGAAAGTGTTTTTTCAAAATTAGTTTCAGACTTTCATCCATTTGGTTCGTCAAAAATAATTAATTAATCGAAAACCCTTTGTAGTTAAGAAAATATTCATGCACAAAATTTAGAAAAGTGAATTTCTAAATATAAGAAGGTGAAAACATCTTTTGGAATTGCTCATCTTTGAATTTTTTAATAATAAATTTTAAAATTTTATTTAAAAATCCAATTTTTAAAAACTTTCTTTTTTTTACTAAGATAAAGTCATGATATTTAAATCATTTTTCAAATGAGATCCAAACATCAAAATACATTGTCAATCACATATCACCCAATAAGAAAAGACTAACTATTTTTCTTGACAAATGGTATTTTATAAAATATTTTCCTTTTCCATGAAGTTAACAAACCCACTCTAAATCTAATTATCTTGATCAATCAATCATAGAGAATGCCGATGTTCTCTCCACCAATAACTGTGTTGCACCATTGCTGACTCTTGGCAAGACCAATGACACATTGTTGCTACCGATCGATACCTTACACACATATAACCATCGTCCATTTAATAATGTCTCACGGTTTCACTTCGTATAACGTTGTCGCGATGGACCACCTCCATCGCCATGTCGACCGCCTATCTTTCAACTTTTGCAAATTTTCGAGCGAGGATCGATGTAACCCCTCTCTCAATTCCACGCCGCAAATTCCATGGGACTAGTACTCTAGTGCGAGTACGAAAGGCAGCACAATGTGACGAGATGGTGTGAAATGCACGGTTAGGAGAGAGTTTTGGGGACACCGAACACTTGATTTTCTAGTGACAAGTTGATTTGATTTTGATTTGATGTTGATATTTTCATTTTTGTGCACAAACGGGGATTTCAATGGATCAAAAATTCAAGTTGCTCCGGCTGTGAATAATTTGATGGTTCATGAGATTTTTTTTTTCATTTTTACTAATATAAGAATATTTAAATATTAAATTGCATAATCATTTTAATTGTGGTCTCACATAATGCTTAACTAGGACATAATCTAATCTATGCATAGTGGGTATATTAAACTATTTATATGTTTTCCATACCTTTTTCTAATAATTTAAATTTTTATAATGATTACAGTTGCTTATTTTGCCGTGTTATATACTGAAAAATGTTACATCTAATGAATTGGTCCTAATTTAAATTTGTTTTCCAACTAAAACGTTTTCTTAGGGCACAAAACTACCATATCGAATCACATGGAATCGATCTGAGGTCAGTTTACGATATTAGATTTGAAATTGCCATTATGGGCACAACTAAATATCGCAACATAAATGTGCTCAAATTGAATTAAACCTTGTTGGTCAATGAACCTCGGAACGTAACAAAATTGAGAACACCTCGTGTGCAAATCAAACCAAACGCCGCGACAAGATGACATGTAACTCATGCTCTATTTGCTGACAAGCGATTGATGAGCGTTTCTCGATCGCTCATCCCGACAACAGGAGGCAAATTTTGAAAATATCTCGTACACTCCTATCAAATTATTTCGCACAAGCTGGTGAGCAACTTGATTTCCAACTTGCAAATGTCAACATCAGGTCAAAATCGATACAACTTGGTCCTAAAATTCATGTGAAAAGCGACGAGGGCTTGGGTGCCCCCGACCCTCTCCTGACCGTGTATTTCGCAACAGAGTCCATGTCTTTGTCACATTCACTTAGATTTTTTTCCTCCAATCATTCAATTATTTGAACAAGATGTCTCGCCTTTGGCGTTCGAGTTACAGCAGAAGCTGCATGGAATTTGCGGTGTGGAATTGAGAGAAGGGTTACATCGATCCTCGTGGTTTTGAATTGGAAATAGAAAAAAATGAAGAATAGGGATGGACTTTATTTTTTTTTTATTGAATTTTTTTGGGGAATTTGAGGCATGTTCTTTTGTATTTTTTTAATAATGATGGTCGATATTATTTTTGGTGGGAAAGGGACTGGAAATTGCATGCTTATTTTCCCTCACCTTCTCTGCTATCAATCTTGAATCAAAGTCGATTCATGGAGCATGGAGACAGCCTCCATCGTTAAAGATTGAACCACGTTTTCCTTTTTCTTTTTTGGTCAGTAAAGATGGACCCACGTTAAAGAAATGTAACTAAAATTCCTAAATTTTGATTGTGCGAGATATTGATATTTAAACTTCTTTTTCATCTCGTCATTTTCTCAAACTCAAACTAATGACTCAAAAAATGCCTTAAATCAGTAGTTTAATAGGCATTGAAGATTTGATGTGACAATATGCATGGACACTTTCGGGTAAAAAAATTTTAAACGGCCATTGTCTATGGATCGTAATGCTAGGTCACTAATATAAGTTTGGGGTATTGGCTAGATAAATTATTCAGATATTGATCTCTTAAAGTTGAATTTTTTTTTGCTTTTTGGTGGAATTTATCCTTATAAATCAATTTTTTTCTCCCTTATTGTTGGGCATCAATACTTTCAAGTTTCCAATATTTTTCCTAATATGCCTCGTTATAGAGGTCGATGAGTTTGGACTTGACGTAAAATGACTTTGACTCCATGTAAAGGTTTATTCCTTCACAAGGGAATAGAAATTTGGTCAAACTGCTAATTTACAGAAATAAATCTTTCACGTCAGGTTATATATATATTCCAAAAACTACCCTACATGGCCAAAGTAACTGCCAAAATCATCTCAAATTTTACTGGATTTTATCAAGTTATTAGGCATGACAATTCCCATAATCCAATTAAAGTTTTGTCTTCTTAAATCTCAGATTAAATTGCACTATCAAATTACGATATGACTACCTCTTTCGTATGAACAAACCGACTACACATAAAGCAAGAAAAACAATAAGACAAAGTTATCAACATGCGAAAGCGACCCATAAAGTATATTCCAAGAATTTCACAAGAAACATCACCATGGTAAACTTTTGTCACCATCTCACCAGACTCAACCTAGACACTCTGCCGTCTGCCGTCCATTTAGGGCTTTTCAAATTTCCACCGAATCATCATATTCACGTCCTCATTAAACATTGAAAAGAAGTAATTACGAAGTAAAAACCTTCAAAATCAATCGAAATTGCACGGCTCGTGTTAATTTTGAATACACTGCATTACATCACGTCTCAATAAAACCTCCTTATACCTATTTTCCACCGAACATAATAATAATTATCCTGTTTCGCTATCAAAAAATAACGTTTTCATGTCATGTCTGGAATGCATCATTCTCTCTCTCTCTCTCTCTATCTCTCTTCTCCTAAATCCTATATAAACCATCCCCACTTCTCTTCCCTACCAACTCACTTCCCTAGGAAGGAACCAATTCACTCCAATTACTTCCTCCAATCTCTGCATTCTCTCTCTATCTTACCAACTTTTCTGCGCCATCCGGTGCTCCCAAGAACTCGCCAGCTAAGCGAGCTCGTTCGCAAATTCGTCTCCTTTTCCTTGAATTCCCTCTCTGCTCTGCTCTTTAAATCCTCCTCCAGCTCGGCCGAAGCCCCCCGCACGAACCAGCGCCCGCCATGATCTCTTCAGTGAGGCACGCCGTTTCGCCCTTCCCGTCCTCCGGTTTCTTGACCCAGAGGCGCTCGCTCGCCAAGCCTCGATTTTGGCCCCTGCCCATCATCAGAAATGAGCAGCTGAACCTGAACCACTCGGTCTCTCCCCAGAAACCCATCTACATCTCCTCGGTAGAGACGTTCTCCCCACTGCCGGCGGCGAAAATCCAGAAGCGTGAGGTCGTGTGCAATGCCTACGAGGCTGCCGATAGGCCGCTCGAGATCAACATCGAGCTCCCCGACGAGCAGGCGGCCGAGGCCGCTCGGCGGATCAAGATTGGCTTGTACTTCGCGACGTGGTGGGCTCTGAACGTGGTGTTCAATATATACAACAAGAAGGTGTTGAATGCGTTCCCTTATCCGTGGCTCACGTCCACACTCTCGCTCGCCGCTGGTTCTTTGATGATGATGATTTCTTGGGCCACTAGAGTCGCCGAGACCCCAAAAGTCGATCTTGAGTTTTGGAAGATGCTATTGCCGGTTAGTTTGTTATCTTTCGTTTTTTCATCTTTCTTTCTTTTTGAAATTTGGGTTGTGTTTGTTTGAATATTTTCACTTATACTCCAACTTTTCAAATTCTGAAAGTTCTTAAAAATGTTGGCTTTCAACCTTCCCCTGTTTCATGCAAATAAATTTCTGGCTACTCTGTTTCGAAAGGATGAATCTTTCATGAAATCCTTGCGCGGGCAAAACCAGTTTTCAGTTTTTGATTAATTATGATCTACTTAAAAGAAAATGCAAATGAAGGTTGCAAATGAAATTTAAAGTTTGATATCTGAATTACGGTTTCTCTTATGTAGGTGGCTGTGGCTCACACAATTGGGCATGTAGCAGCAACCGTGAGCATGTCAAAAGTTGCAGTGTCCTTCACTCACATCATCAAGAGTGGAGAGCCTGCTTTCAGTGTCTTGGTCTCAAGGTTCTTGTTGGGGGATACATTCCCCTTATCAGTATATTTGTCTCTGTTGCCAATCATTGGAGGATGTTCTCTTGCTGCCTTGACTGAACTCAATTTCAACATGATTGGTAAGCAAAAATCACCTCAGCTTTTACGCTCACACTGTGCCAATATATACAACATGTTGAAGATTTATGTGAGAAAAAAGTGATATTTCAGTTTTTTCGTTGATTGATTATAATCTGAGTTTTAAATGTCTGTTTCTGTATCTTCTAGGATTCATGGGAGCTATGATCTCCAACTTGGCATTTGTGTTTCGGAACATCTTCTCGAAGAAAGGCATGAAGGGGAAGTCGGTTAGCGGGATGAACTATTATGCCTGTCTTTCTATCTTGTCCCTTTTGATCCTCACACCTTTTGCAATTGCCGTGGAGGGCCCTCAGATGTGGGCTGCTGGTTGGCAAAAGGCCATCTCTCAGATTGGACCCAATTTTGTCTGGTAAGCACAAAATCTCCAATATCTGTTTTTGATGGATCATATTGATTGATGTTAGCCGTGTTTGGATCTGTTGTTTGTCGAAACATTTGGTATGATGAGAACAAAATTGGTGAACAGGAGTTTCTGGTCAGGTTACGTTTTCTCAATGTTGGGTTTTTTCTTTTCCCTGGTAAATAGGGCAAATCTAGAGTAAACGGTCAATGTTTTATCCCCAAAATGCAGATAGAGTTTGTAGGTTTTGGCGATTCTCTGTTTAATGGCTTGTTATTTCATTTTCTTTGAAGGGGTTATCAATTATGCTAGGAGTCTAAAATAATGCAGTAGTTTATGCTTAATAGTTGATGGAAGAAAATATACTTTGAAACATCTACTTGTTGATAGATTGTCAGATTTTTTATTTTTATTTTTAAATACAAAATCTTCATTTATTCATGGTCTAGTTGGTTTAAACGGGATTGCACTGAAGTTATTGTAGCCATTATTCTGTTTTAATTGGTCTTTGCCAGTTTGGAAGGAGTTTCTTGTGTTGTGACAGAATGTGTGGGACCTTGTCCTCATCTATATTTTGAAGTCTATTGTTTGGTGATTTCAAAGTTGGTGTGTGCTTCCTCTTAGTTTGGTCAACCCCGACAACAATTAGAAATGTCCCTTTCATGTATATTTGAAGTTAAAGCCAATTACTTTCATTAATTATGTCCTGCTAACGAAAAATTTATGTGGCTCTGAATTGTCTCAGGTGGGTCGTGGCCCAAAGCGTCTTCTACCACTTGTATAACCAAGTTTCATATATGTCCCTCGATCAGATCTCTCCCTTGACCTTTAGCATCGGTAACACAATGAAGCGGATTTCCGTGATCGTTTCGTCCATCATTATCTTCCATACGCCTGTCCAGCCTATCAATGCCCTTGGAGCTGCCATTGCGATACTGGGGACATTCCTCTACTCTCAGGTACATTCTCTCTCCCCAGTCATAAATCAATATCTATACTGGCCAATCTTATCATGTGACATTGATGATACTCTTTTATACTATGTGGAGAAAAGATTGGGCGTTTGTGTGCATTGTTGCTCTGTCTTTGGCAACTTGGATACATGCTGACAAAATATATTCATTCTTCGCTGTGTCCTTTCAATCTACTTGAGGGCCACAAATGCTTGGTCTTAAAGCAGAATATCATTTAGACTTACTAATTTCTCAAGGAGGACCACATTTTTTCTTTGGCTTTTTCTTCAGTGCTCCTTTTCGGAGGGTAAAATCCTGAGCATAGTAGACTTGGTTTCAGTATCTTTAAGCATGAAAAAGCATTTCATCTTTCATCTAAATGTTTAACTTGGACTTTTAAGTTGGTTGAATAAAAATTTGTTTATGTCGGTAGACACTAATTCTGCAGCTTGCTTTATCGACATGCATTTTAACAATTCTCGGCCTTTTCTGAGTGAATAGTCTTACTGTGCAATGTGTGGAACGATCAAAGCACTTTAAGTTGTTCATATGGTTGATGATATATCTTCTCCATCTATGAGCAGGCCAAGCAATGAAGGGGTGCAGATACGTTGCAGTTCCCACTCAGTAAAGTCCGAAAAAACTACTGCTGAGCAGACATGGGACCAAACTAGTTGAAGAATTAGCGGCTACTGATGGATTGACTATCACTGGAGAGCTAATGACTTGTGCCACTCCGATCAACGAAGCATACCCTCCTAACGTGTCGAAATATCATCCATGATCTTGTCTTAGTAGATAATTAGCCAGAGAAAATAGTTTCCGTTTCTGTATGTCTCTTAAGAGCTGTAGAGCTATGAGTGAAATAAAGAGTACGCGGATGTCGATTCCCAGTATGAAATGAGCATGATCGATTTATGTCCTGAACTTCATGATCTCTCAATCATCTTTGTTGCATTTTTCTGTTCAAGATACTACCTTTTCTTCTTCCTTGTTCCAAAGGCTAAATGGTTGTTCATGGGGAGGATTTGGAAATCCTCACGTTGATTTCTAGAGATGAGTCTCAATTTGGGATGGGCTTGTCTCTAGTATCAAATTCCATTGTGCCATCATGGGCCCAAAGGGCTTTGAATGCTTTTCATCATGGGCATATGTATTACTTTCTTGATCATTTATAGATTCTATTTGGGCACCAAGAAATCCAGCAGAACTAGGGATGATTAATGAGTGTGGATCGTGGGATCATGGTATGAATGAAAGAGTGTCGTCTTGCTGGTTCGAATCTTGTTGATCTTTTGATTGAAACAAGGGCAATAGGTAAATGCTTCAAGGGTTACAAGACTTCCTTCTTATTAAGTGTGGGAAAAATGACCCAAATGATTTTTGACTTTAACATCACGTGCAATGTTATCCCTAAAATTTCTAATTCGTTCAATATGGCCCTTGAACTTAGCATAATACGAATGTTGTCCAAATTTTTTTAATTTATTCAATATGATTCATGAATTTTTGTACATATTCAATTTAGTTCATGAATTAAATAATTTGATAATTATACTGAATCTAGGAATAATCTAATTCAATGACTAAGATTAAACATTTACCAGAAGTTTAGATACCACATTGAACACATTAAAAGTTTGAAGAGGATATTGCATATTAAGCGAAAGTTAAAAGATCATATTGAACAAATTAAAAATTCATGGATGATATTACGTATTGAACCAAAGTTCAATGACTATTTGTGTAGTTATCCCCACCTCCTTTTAGTTTCTTAGATGAAGTTTTCTTCAAAAAGTACCGTCATTCAGCACATCTAAATGATCCTCAATTCAAAGAAGGTATAATGATCCTCACTTTCCCATCTATTATAACAATTTAAAATCCCAAAAGATTAAGATAAATGTGCTAGAAAAGGCTACATTTTGCAATAATTAACGTTGAGTGATCCACTAACAACGGTGGATACCACGAATGGGGTGGGCTGCAAAAAACCCCACTTTTTATCAATGTTCCAAGTCAAATTTATTAGTTAGGAAGGAGCAAATATATTTTAGTAAGCTTATTACACTCGATAATTTTAATCTTTGAGTTAGAAAAGTTGTAATAATACATGCCGATAACATCGACACTTAGGCTCTCCCTCATGATTGGACAAAAATTTATAGTAAATCGGAGCGTGGTTAGCCCAATGTTTCTGGCTCTTATTTGTCTTCCATAAGAACACGAGTTCAAATCCTGAACACAGGCCTCCTCTTTACTTAGCTCTTGTCGATGCACTGCCATGTTATCCTTAAGTCCGACGAACCTAGGAGCAGAGCAAAGTTTTTGAGGGTACTTATTCATGCTCATGCGAAACGAGTTGCAGACTGCTAGCATACTGTTCAAGGGAGAGCACGGTTAGCCCCCTATCCCTCGGTCTCGATTGACTTCTATGAAGGCACGAGTTCAAATCTTAGGAGGGGAACGAAATTTTCAAGATGATTTGTTCATCCTCGTGCCCCATGCGGAGCGCGTTCCCATCTGCAATCCCACTTGATGGAGTTTGCATGATGAGCTTACCAACCTCACATTAGTTTTTTTTTCCGAGTAGGCATAGAGAAATCGTCGCTTCCAGCTCGACTTGCTCAGCAACAAGAAAAGTTTGAGATATTGCTCGCAAGTAAATACAGACCCAGCTGGAATCCGAAGAAAAGTTGATTAAAATATGGTTTTCTGCACCACCGCGTGAACCACATTGAAATGGGCTTCTCCGTGATAATTAGCATAGCAACAAACATGATGGGACACATTGAAATAGCTTCTCCATGAGAATTAGCATACCAACAAGCGTGATGGGAAAGGACCATTTTTCCTGCTAAAATAACTTGTCTTAGTACCACTATAATGCTAGAGCAATCGGACATTTTCCAGCAAATTTATAATTTGAGTATTCTGTGACCATTATTCACGTGTCACAATCATGATGATTAGCTCTCTCTCTCTCTCTCTCTCTCTCTATCAAAAGTGATTCTCCTAGGCCCCATATAAATGGGTGGGTGTGATAGAACGCTTTTGCTTTTTCTGAAAGCACAGAAGGGAGCTTCTGAGTGAAACGGGAATGGAGGTCTCTCAACTCAAGAAAGCCATCTTCATCATCCAGATAGTCTTAGCTTCACTCTTCACTTCCTCCAACTCAATCATGACCTCGGATGATCCATCGTCACTCCCCGGCAACTTCCTCTTTGGCACAGCCTCTTCTTCTTACCAGGTATCGATTGACTGGTTTCTTCTCTTCCTCCAACATATGTTCAATGGTGTTTCCTCTGTTTAGCTTCTCTTTCTTCTGAACCTTTTTGTTTTGGTAGTTTGAAGGAGCTTACAAGAGTGATGGAAAAGGCCTTAACAACTGGGATGTTTTTGCTCACGAACCAGGTGAAGTAGCTTTCCTTTCGAATGCTCGAACTTATCAAACTGCATAAATTGCTCATCAAGAAAGGGGCAGATAGGGCAAAAGAGAAAAAAGTTAAAGTGCACATGTTCTTCACCATAATGACCATTCATTGTCCACGGTTTAGTTTAATAGAAAGCATCATTTATTTGACTTTTTAGGCGCAACTTGGTTGGAAAATAGTAAAATATTAGTTATGATAATGGGGATGGACAACCGGCATTAGTGAACCCCTGTGAGTATAATCAGAAGGGCCTCATCCTGCTATAGAATGTTCGACTCAAATCATAACAACTCTGTTACGGAATGTTTCAAGAACAATTTGTATTATCAAGTAGGGTATTAAGAGACGGTTCCATGCTATGCTACAAAGTTTGACAAAGATATGTTTCAATTTAGTCCTTGAGAAGTTAAAACTTAAGATAGCTTCAAAATTAGGTTAAATTGAGCAGAAAATTTCCCTAAGTTTTCTGAAGTAAAATTTTGCATCTCAAGCTCATGAAGCAATACTAGCATGGTTGATTGGGAGCGAGGGGATCCTGTTTGATACACTTGAAAGCATCGCACGCTGTCTATTTACTAGATTCCCAGCTGATTCTGGGAACAAAATGACAAATTAATAAATAATTCAGAAAGCTTGAATTGCAGGAAACATAATGGATGGAAGTACTGGCGACATTGCCGTGGATCACTATCATCGTTATCTGGTAATCATTGTTTATGCATTATTTCAGATCAGCATGTTCTGTACATCAGTACGAGGACGAAAAAAATCACATAAAAGTTACTTTAATTGATATGACCTTATGTTCTTGTAGCTTTGTGGAGAGAATAAAGATCTCATTGTAGAGCAAGAATCAATATCCCAAGTTGGGTTCCAAATTCGTCTTTTTAAAATGAAATTGGCTGAATAATTTAAGCAGCATAGTTATCAAACCAGGCTTATACCCAAGCATCCAAAAGCATGAATGTGACTAGTGAATATGAATCGATACGAAAGAACAGCTATTTCCATCCATCCCAGCGACAAGACCCTGGCACATCATTTGGGGACCACGGTCCAACCGCTAAAGGACCTCGGTGCCAGGATCCTGTCTTCGGACTTAAAGGACTCGATAGGTTGGCCATCAAGACCTTAGATCTAACTAGCAGTAACCCCGGTTCCGAGGGCCAAAACTAGTACGATTCTGATGCCGCTTTCACTGCATAAACATGTTGACAGGTCATTCCAATCACCATTAAAGTTTGGGTGGATTTGGAATTTTGAGATGAAGCAAAGTTCCGAAAAGAGGACTACTATTGTTAATTAACTAAAATGACAAGTCATTTACCTACAGACAGATTTAATTAAAGAATGACAAATGAAAAACAGGAAGACATAAGGCTAATGGAGTCACTTGGAGTGAACAGCTATCGTTTCTCAATCTCATGGGCAAGAATTCTTCCCAGTAAGTCCCTCTTTTTCTTCCATCTTATTCCCCCTTTTCTCTAAGATTTCATTTGAAATTCAATCGTGTTGAAGGCCTCTTTATAGGAAAATTCTAACCTCAACTGATAATTCTAAACAGAGGGAAGATTTGCAGAAATAAACATGGCTGGAATACACTACTATAACAGACTCATCAATAGTCTCCTTCAAAAGGGTACACTTCCTTTCTTCGAATCAATCCCACACAAAACCAATTGATGATAATCTTCATCATCTGCAAATAACAATCTTCTTCTCTAACGTTACAGGAATACAACCCTTTGTAACGTTGACTCACTTTGACATACCACAAGAACTTGAGGATAGATACGGAGGCTGGCTCAGTCCAAAATCACAGTATGTTGTCCTAAAGTCCATTAAGCTCCATGAATAATGATGTAGAACAATATGGAAATTTTTCAAAAGGAAAATTCTTCAGAAACTACAGTGGATCCACTTGTTTTTTTTCTTTTTGTAGGGAGGATTTTGGATATTTTGCAGAGATTTGCTTTAGGTACTTTGGAGACCGGGTAAAGTATTGGGTCACCTTCAATGAGCCGAACATCCAAGCAACATTGGCGTACCGCTTGGGTGAATTTCCACCTGCCCGCTGCTCTGCTCCATTTGGAAACTGTGCCCTTGGAGATTCGGAGATGGAGCCCTTCATAGTAGCCCATAACATGATCTTATCACACGCAACTGCAGTCAACATTTACAGGACAAATTACCAGGTATCAGCACCATGTAAGACTTTCATCATGCAAGAAGCAATTTAATCTGAGAAAGTGATGAATACTGTTGTGCAACATTTTCAGGATACCTTGTTTCCTATTCTTATGCTATAAGATTTCACAACTGGGAAAAGGAAATGTTTTGTGCCATGAAATCAAAAAACAAAAAGGGAAAAATCTAATGAAGTGATACAAGTTTATGTCAAGTAGGATGAAAATATGTCATTCATTAAAGCAAAATGAAATTGCAGAAGGAACAAGGCGGCATCATTGGGATTGTCATACATGCGGCATGGTTTGAGCCCATCAGCGACTCTTTAGCAGACAAATTAGCTGCAGAGAGAGCTATGTCTTTCTTTATGAGCTGGTAAGCACATCATATTAAACCTAAGATCACCTTCAACGCAGCATATAATCACTATATTTTCTTGGAAAGTGTGATTAAGCTAGTTTATTATGACTTCCATAGGTTTTTGGACCCAATAATATTTGGGAAATATCCTGCAGAGATGATCGAAATTCTGGGATCCATTTTACCTGAATTTTCAAGAAGTGACCAGGAGAAACTGAAGAATGGATTGGACTTTATTGGCATCAATCACTACACAAGTTACTATGTGCAGGACTGTATTTTATCTATTTGTGAACCAGGTAAAGGAATCACCAAGACAGAAGGGTACTACAAACAAAGCTCAAAAAAGAACGGTGTACCAATAGGACAACCTGTAAGTGACATCAGTAGACAATAATAATTATAAATCTTCGAATAGTTTCTGAAGTTTTTTCAATTAGCAGACTGACCTGGAGTGGTTAAACGTCTACCCCCAAGGAATGGAATATATGGTAACCTATGTCAAGGAGAGGTATAACAACACCCCAATGTTTATCACAGAGAATGGTAAAGAGGAACCACAAAACTAAGACTGTTCAATGGATAATGTTCTGCCACAGTCCTGTCATGAGTGATAAGTTTTTTTCTTCAGGTTATGGCGAAAAGGATGACCTCAAACTCAAAGATGAAAAGCCCCTGGAAGATCTGAAAAGAGTAGAGTACATGGCCGGCCATTTAAGTGCTCTTCTTTCAGCAGTGAGGTAAGACAATTCCCATGATAGGAAAATGCAAAATTATCATAGCAGTGAGCATTTCGTACATTAAAATTTCATTTCTACAATCCATAGTTCTTTTATTTCTTTCAATCAGGAAAGGAGCAGATGTGAGGGGTTATTTTGCATGGTCCTTGCTCGACAATTTTGAATGGCAATTTGGATATACAGAGAGGTTTGGACTTCACCATGTCAACTTCACCACATTGAAGAGAACTCCCAAACTGTCTGCAAGTTGGTATAAGCAGTTTATTGCAGAACACAGTATCAGAACCATAACAGATCCAGACCATCCAAATCTGCAGCAGATTTATTGACTAGCTTAATGTCTGCCGCTGAGTAACAGTTCCAGGCTCAAGAATCTAGGGGTAAAAAAGGAATTACTGTAATGTCTTATCTATAGCACACTATCTAGGCAAAAGGAAAGCCTTCATATTTTATTATCATTCAGTGGCCTGCTCACAAAAATGTATCCAGTTATTTACTGAATGTACTGCATGTTTAGATAACATCAATGGCATGATTTATCATCACATGCAACAGCTGACCATACCTGGTAAAGTTTAAACTCAAATGCACATGCAACATTTTAGTATGGCTTCCATAGACTCACTTTGAATTTTGAGAAGTACATTAAATGTTGGAAGCTGAAATATGAAAAGAAATGATAAGGAGTTGACATTAGACTAACTAGCAGAATAGTAAACGAACTGATTTGGCAAAAGAAGACAAAATTCAGGGTACAAGAATCTTGAGGCTGTATTTCCGTTTTCGTTTTTGCAAAAGATAGTTATATCTTTCACAAAAATGGACAAAGAAATACAGCCTCAAGATTCTTGTACCCTTAAAATTGTCACCTTTAGCCATATTTGTCCTTTTACACACCAGCTACTTATTCTACTGTCCACTATAAAAGAATGGCATGAAGAAAAAATGGTGATGAGTAATGCACTTTCCAATTTTTCTTTCTATAATGCTAAAATCATCAGTTAAAGATTGCATTTTCTCCAACTCCCCACAACCCACAACCACAACAAATATAATAATCATAATAATTTTTACGAAAGCTAGCACAAGTCAAACAGTCAATCATGATTGTAGTAGTTGAAATCAATGTTGCAAGAAAAAAGGGGTTTTGAAAGCTATTGATAAGTACACAAGACAATGCTTCTGTGAAATGCATCTATTTTGTTTTTAATGCAGAAGGACCATGGAAGAAACAAAAGGATGAAGTCATTACATTTTTAATGGTCCTGAACTAAGGCATATAAGCATCCTCACTGAATCTTACTAAGAAGGGGCAGTGAGAAGCTATCTTCATCACCACCAGGGATCTCTAGCCTCATAAACATGCTCCCCATTGTCCCATGAAATTTGGCACGCTTGAAGACCAATTGCTAAAGTTGGCTCCTTCCCATGCTGCGCAACCCACTCTGCTATAGCAACTGCCTTGTCATCCTCACTAGCATATAGTTTCTTAAATTTGCCAAGTGGGTTGATACCAGGATTAGCCATCTCTGCAATTGCAGCTGGCATGTACGCAGAATCACCCACAATTGGTGCACCACAAGCAGCCAACTGGGCACGAATCTGCATCATAAGCATTCCAATGTTAAGTTTAAGTTCTGCTAAGAGCCCAAAACAGAATTATCCTCGGATTACACTCTAGATAGATCAATACTCATTCAACATGTTAAAGCATGTGTTTTCACTTGCTAATAATAACTCTTCAAAGTGCATAAAATCAATATGAATGCAAGGACCCTAGGGGTTGAAGCAAAAAAGATCATTCTGGCTACAGCATGTCAAGGAGACAGCAAGAACCTGATGAGTACGACCGGTCAGGAGGTTAATTTTGCATTCGTAGGCAACATCCTTCTTGGTCCACCCGCAGTCTTCAACACAATACTCAGCTTCAATAACAGAGTCTGGCCAGGCAACTTCCTTGCATTCCATGACCTCAAGTTGGCAGAGATACCATCCTTTTATGAACTCTGGATGCCAAGATATTTTAAGCAAAAATATCATTGAAGGTTCCTGAAGGGCACAAATATTGCAAACAGGCAAAGCCACCAGGCTCTGCACCTGTTGCTTTCCGAGAAACAGCAGGGAAAAAAAAATAGAGACAAAATAACCAATATTATGTATTGGCCATGCATGTAAACGAAGCATCATGATTAGGTTTCTACAATTATTTTTGAGGGATATAAGGAAAGCTGCTTTGTGTTATTACTCCATAACCTCCAGCAAAGGAAATATAGCAGATGCAACAAATAAGAGTGACAATCCAACCGAGTTGTGTAATTGGAAATCAAGCACCAAAATTTTATGTGCAGTTCATCTATTGTTTGATCAATCCATTTGCTTCAAATAGTACCATCTTCTACTACTTCTCACTTCGCTTTAGCTTGACAAAACAGTAAAAATTTGAATTTCCTGCCCAAACATGGTAGAAGCATCCTAATATGTCTCGTTAGGTTACAACCACCAAAGACTATTACCTTCAGTAACAAGCCTTGGAGCCATGTTGACTGGGCGCATGTAGTGTGTAATTATTCCAAGGGGCACAGGTGCAACAGCAAGAGCATGATAAAGCTTCTTCACCTTTTTTTCCTGACAACAAAACATTTAAGAATATACATTCAAAAGTGAGGACTGACTTGAACCTTTACATTAGGGGGAAAACCCAAGAAAAAGCTGGAACTAAATATGGTCAACTTACTCTGATTTTACCATGAAAAACCGAGCAGTACTCCTTTGTCCTGGCTAACACAACACTACATTTGATTTAAAGCAACTGCTCACTAACAATTTTAAATATGAGAAAAAATAGCACCAGTGTAATGCCAGACAGAAATTGCCAACTTACCATCCTTCTGAGCAATTATCAATCTGATGAGTAGTTTTAAGTGGTTCAACTAGTCCTAAAGCACGAGTAGCAAAAGTTGCACAAGTCTCTTCAATGTTATCCGTGGTTCCTCCAACCTATCCATGTAAAGAAAATTGAAGCATCAGACAGGAAAATTCAGGTAAAGAACACAAAACTATCAAATAATGATGGTAACTAAGAGGGAAAACTTTCCCTCCGAATGAAAAGAAATGGTTCTTTGAGTTAGGACATTAAGCCATAGACTCAAGTTCATAAGTGCAAAACTCAATTATGTCAAGTAAGTCTAATGCCCGGGCAAGTCAGCCAATCTACCATTTTGCTCTAACCAGGAAATTCAATTTTGTGAGCTACACACACCCCTCAACTAGGGGTGAGCATTGGTCCAGGGTCAACCCTGGACCGACCTGGACTGGCTTAACCCGGCTAGTCCTGATCCGGTTCCCAAAGGGAGAAGGACTAGGTCAGTCCTTGGTCCTGGACCTCTAGACTTGCTCTATATAGATTGGTCCTCGATCTTGGGAATTTAAGGTTGATCCAACCCGGACTAACTCTATACATAATACATATTTTATATCTAACATACTATATCTTATATGCTTTTGCTTCCTCTAAAAATTTAGTGCCTCCACCTTTGTTCTTTTTGAGTTTGTCATGTAAATTAGAAATTAGAAAGAAACCCAACCCTAATTTGACAAAAGAAAAACCCTCTTCACTAGCCTCGGCCTTGCTCGCCTCTATTCACTCGTCCCGCCGCTTCATCTTCATTCCTTGCCTCGCATGTTCGTTATCATGGTTTATTGCTTTAAGCAAATGTAAATTTCCATTATTACTTTATCTTATATTTATGTTCAATATATATTGGTAATTATAGTTTGGTTGCTCAATATCGCATTATTGATGAATATGTAATTTAAAGGAAAAAAGCCACCAAAAACTCTAAACTTTGCCCAATGTGACAAATTTACCCCAAACTTTATTTTTTGTGATACAAAAAACTATAATTTTTGTTAACTGTGACACATTTACCCCAAACTCTATAAGTGTAAGGCATTTTTGTCTTTTATTTTTATTTTTTCCCTTTTTCTTTTCTTTTTTCTATTCTTTTTCTATTCTTTTTTTCTCCTTCTTTCTTCCCTCCACCAAAGGAAAAGAAAAAACAGAAAAAGAAAAGGAAAAGAAAAAAATATAAAAAATAAAAGACGAAAATGCCCTATTATTTGGGTAAATGTATCATGCGAGTATACAAGTTTTGGATTTTTTGTGTCATGAAGAAAAATTTTGGGTAAATATGTTACAAGTAGCAAAGTTTAAGAGTTTTTTGTGTCACAAAAAAAAAAAAAACAAAGTTTTGAGGTAAATTTATCTCTAAGTAAAGTTTGGGGTTTTTTGTGGCCTTTTTCCCTAATTTAAAATGATATGTTTATTCTTTTAAATAATACAAAAAATGAAACAAAAAAATAATCGGTTGGTCCCGGTTGACCCTAGAATCAAACTAGACCCATAAGGTTGGTCCAATTCTTAATTTCAAGATCAACAAGGTCAATCATTAGTCTCAAAAATTGAGGACCAACATTGTGCGGATTGGTTAGGTTGGTCCCTGGGTTAAGTGCTGGACCGTGCAACCCAGACTATGCTCACCCCTACCCTCAACCAAACGCAAGTCCATGTAAAAATGCAAGAAAACCAACTCAAAAGCTCATTTCAATTATTACCATGATTAAAATGACTCATAACTCATTTTGCTTACCAACATTGAAAACCACTAAACATCAACAGCCTAATTCAGGCACAAGGAACTTATGCTCTATGTTCCAAATTTTCTGAACATACAGCATCCTCAAAAGCTAAGCAATAGTTTGGTTTCTAAAATTTCAAATTTCTCTTTGGCCATAACTCCATTCCCAATTCAATCTGGTCAATGCTATATTCATCCAGTGGACATGAAGCAAACAGCACATGCTAGTATAAAAGCTCAAGCTTCTGCAGAAAAGAGCTTCCATTTCTGCAGACAGATCATGTGACCTACAAGCACATAGTCATCAATGTCACTAGTTGTTCACAACTTTCATATATCTAAAGACCCAGGTTACATAAAACATGTCCCGATGGTCTTCAAATATCACACAGAGAAGTAAAGGCTGAAAGATTTGTTCCAAGTGGAGAGTAAGTGGCTATGAAATAGGACAACAGAAACAGAGAACAAGACATAGAAAGGTTACATATTGAATGAAGCCCTCCCACATTCTCATCTACTAGATTTCTCTCATAAATCTTCCATATTAAAGCCAGGTAACACCACAACCCCAAACTCTAAAACAAGAACATGGCCCCAATACTCCTCTGTTTGTCAGTCCACAACTATTTGTTGATAGCATATCAAAGAAATCCTGAAGATACTTTATGAAAGATAGCTTACAGATGTACCAGCAGGTTTGTCCAAAACTACATAGGATTCAGCTACAGCAATGATTCTTGATTTCCAATCAATCTCATAGCACCTGATCAAAGTTCAAGTGTCACAAGGTTACCTAAGTGGAAATATATGTATCAGAAGCACAATCATCTTTGATGAGTAACCTTGGAAATCGCTTAGGGTGAACGTGAACACGCAAGTACATTCCTGCTTCAACAAATTGCCCAGGGTCAGTTATCCGGAATGTCTTCTGTGCTTCTCTTACAGTCTTCCCTTTGATAGATGCTCTCTTTCTCAAAACCGATGGCTTTGTGACTTCCTTAAATACTCTGATCTGCTCTGGAGTCGCAGTTGGTGGAGGTTGTGGGGTAACCAGTGCATAATGTACAGCTCCAAAGTGGATAAGATCTGCAACAAACCTTTCAAAGAATGAAATTTCCTATTTAAGACCCCACTCTGGTTCACATATAGCATACCATTAACTGGATATGAAAGCCAAGGAATAAAGACTCACAATGGAGGAAGATCCAGAGCTTTACAGATGTAATCTAAAACGGGTCCTTCTCCTTCTTGGGGTACAACCAAGTGCTCGATTCTTGGAGGACCACTATGTGAAGGGCAAGGTAATAACCGATTGTACTCCGGCAAGCTGAAAAAGATTAATCATCAACAACAGTTGAGAGAAGTCGCCAGAAAACAATAGATTGGAAAGATTCTCCCACTAGTCCAAGTATTAAATGAATTGGGTTTTAGTTTTTTCCAACACACAGTATGCCAAGCTATTTGAAAGTTTGAAACAGACATAAGTTAATAACAACCTGACTTTTTGAGTTTCATCTTCTTTTTCCCCCCGTAATTACTCTATACTGTGTAAACGCCCAAGAATGCTCAAAGCATTGAGACTGGTCATGTTACCCAAAACAACTCCCCAGTAATCAAAGAATCCACAGCATCAACAACCACGTGATTTACAAGATGACAGAGTGATAGGCTGATAGCCCATATAATGATCATCTGGGACCCAAACTATGCAATTTATAAGACCATGCATTTCAGCTGATCCAGCAGCTGAAAGTGATTGCCAGAGATTGGAACCACACTTTCCCTCTACACAGTTACTTCACTAGGTAAAGGTCAAATTGTCAATGAAGCAAATTCAATCCAAGCATATAACAAACTCAAGCAGGTAACTCCACAGCATTCATATTCCAAACCAAGCTTCTTTCAGACAGAATTTCAAACGGCAACAAAGGGTCATTCTTCGCCCACTGAAAGTGGCGAACAGGGCACCAAGTTGAAAGCTACCAAGAAACGAGAGATATTCACGAGTACCCATTAACCGAAATGGGCGGAGGAGCGCCGGCAGCGTCTGATTTGGAGAAGTCACACTCGAAAGCTGCGGTCTTTACAGTTCTTGAACGCAAAGGAGTGGCGACGAGGCGAGATGGCGACGACGCTGGGTTCCGCAATAAGGCAACGGGTCGACCGTGGCTTCTGCAGTTCGCTAGTAACAAGCCACTGCTGAACTTGGAAGCAAGAGTAGGAGCTCTCATCTTCGCATTCCCGCAGTTTCTGAAGTGGTGAGACGCTGGTGTTTGGAGTTCTCTGGAGGGGAGAGAGAGAGAGAGAAGGGTTTTAGGATAAGTTTTTTCTCTAGAAAAGTTTATTCAAAACCCTAAAATTTTTAGAATTGAATTTCAAAATTTACAATCAAATCCTAAATTTTCAAAAAGTACAATTAATTCATAAAATTTGTTACAAAAATACAATTAAGTCATAAATTTTTCAAAAAGTGTTATTAATGAAAAAACTTAATTTAATTAATTTAATAAATTTTAAGATTTGATTGTATTTTTTGAAAATTTTAGAATTTGATTAAATTTTAATAACAAGTTTCAGAACTTTATTGTACTTTTCAAAAATTTTAAGACTAAATTACATTTTATTGATAGGTTTTAGAATTTTCACCACACTTATCATTTTTCTTTTATTGAAGGTTAGGTATCGAAAAATGTTTTTTGTTTTTTATTTTTATTATGAATAAGAGAATTTGCATTGTTAGATTTTTTAATATTTCTCAACCGTACTTTATTTCAAGAAAAATAAAATTTCTCAATACGTATAAAAATTTTGAAACTAATATGTTGCTTTGGGAATTGAGAAGGATGTGGTTTTATTTTTATATTTTTAACAGTAGATTGTGCTCTAGATTGGAATAAAAAAATTTTAAACGCATTTTATTTATGAATTTTCTATGTGCAAGAACGTACAAAATTTTCTTATTTCACTTGAAAATTATAAATAGCTTCTAGTACAAGAACGAACACTTTTTTTCTCATTATTATGTTGGGTTCGCATTGCAACATAACAGTCCATTTTCATTTATCCCCTAATTATAGGTAGATTTTTAGAACCATCTTTCCTGAGAAAGCTCTCTCTTTTCAAGCCAAATTGTTTTTTGTTTTATCAATTCATTTGATTTGCATGTTCATAGGAGGATTTCCTAGTCCTTGAGAAATACAATAGTAAGCTCCTTAAAATTTTTTTGTAGCTTCTCATTATATACTAGTTTAAGCATGTTTTGACCAGTAAATATCACTTACCGCTATTTGGTGAATAATCATTTGGTTAGTTAAAAAATTTTAGGATATTGGACTTTTAGAAAAAAAAAGGTTACACATAGATGATTCATGCTAAATATTCCTTGCAATTCAAGATAAACTAATCAACATCATCAAGTAACAATGGCCATATTAACAACTAATTTGTTTTTATAGGCAAAAAAATGGACATATTCACTCACCATCTTTAAAAATCTAACTTGGCGTATGTTAATTTAAGTCATGAAACAAAGTCCCATTTATCATTTCTTTATACAGCAATACAACATTGAATATTATACATCCAAGGATCACATTGCACATCGAATCAAATTTCAAAGATCATTTGTTCAAAAATCATTTATGTCATCTTCTCATGGATGAAAAGATTTTAGGCTTCATTTCCCATGTTGTTTATGGCTGAACCAATGGAGTAGGGTGTAGAAACTACGTTTGTATTGGTCGGAGTGCCTCAACAAGCTAATTCGCCTGATGGTAATTTCAAACCAACGAATAGAGCAAAGTAATAGCATCACCTTCGCTGAAGTGCAGCATGTAAACAGCTTACTTCATCATTAACTAAACAAACCCGTCCACAATATGTGCAAACTCCACATGCTCACCAACGTTACTCCCTTATTTGCAGTGCCCAACTCACTGGCCAGAGGTTCCCATCAAAGCAGTAGATAATAATATCGTGATCGCCACAACGTCACCATGATACTTGACACCAATGATCCATTATAGTGACACCCTCGACAGCAGCAGTGTAGGTGTCCTCCAAAAAGGCAAACTTGAAGAACCAGTGATGAGAGCATGTAGCCACATGATGGATGTCCTACTTCAGGAAGATGTTCTAATTTCAGTAAAGACAGCTAATGATATGGATTTCCAAACAAATCAAATTCCCTAGAGCATGCACTGCATTTCTCCCCAAACTCTAGTGAAATCGCACATCGATCTGAAGCCCGAGGAAGCTTCATCACATGTTTCATCAAGCTCCCTTGAAAGTTCTCCCTATAATGCCGAGAACAATGTATAAAAAATTTCTCCAAAACTTCAGCAGTCCCAAGTAAAACTCTCACAGCTGAAAGTTCGAAGTCCTCTGCATTGAAGTCACAAATCCTGACCTCTTTAAGCGATGACAAAAAACACTCAGGTACTGGGTCCAGCTTCCAGCCATCCATTTCAGAGTCCTCGATCAAACCCTACATCAGAAATATATATCATTCAGCTCAGGCTTAATCTCCAACATTCGATAGCACAAGCCAAAACAGAAAAGGGCTGAGAATCAATAATTATGGGATAGTTACCCCGGCAAACACAAGACTCCTCAGACAAGGACTTTGGCTGAGCATGACCTGAAGTGCCCTACAATCTAAGTACACTGGACTGATGTCAAACTTCAACTGGGTAAGGCTACGGAAGACTGGAAAAGAGTCAAGGAGATCTTCTCTCTCATTCATATCCTGATGAGAAAGCCCAAAATATAGTAAATTCCAGGCCAATAGTAATACGAAACATAACAATTGCTCCAAAGATGGAGGATAAAGACAAAATTGAAGATAAAAACAGGAGAGTGTACCCAAAGCCCTTCGTAAAACAGAGTAAGACGTTCTACATTAGAAAATCCCTTTAAGAGCTTAAATACACGGTCGGCACATCGATCAGGATTTTCCTCCGCTGGATAAAACGCTGCAATGACAGCTTCAACTAGTGACGATGGACATGAGATGGTATGGTCACCACCACCATATTGACCATGATACCGTAAGGATTTGATTCTAGCTCCATGAATCCGTAATTGGCAGTGTCTATTGAAACCCGCAAAAAAGTCAGGTTGAAATATTGACAATTTCAAAAGATTGGGAGCACCAATGTTCAAAACCTCGATCTGCCCGCACCTGCAACTTTTAAGAGACAACTCCTCGAGAGAAGGGCATGAAAGCAGCTTTTCGAATGAAATATCATTCACAAATCCAACATAATCTAGAGTTAAGACCTTCAGATTTGGAAGACAAACTTCAGAAGGAACTCTGAAATTATAAAACATCTCAAGATGGAATTTTACCAGTGTTTCACACCTGAATACACTATAAGGCAATGAATACTCAACAGGATGATCTATTTCTACAACAAGGCACAAGCAAAGCTCCTGAACTTTGCGTCTTACTGCAGCATCGATCCAAGTATTCACACGAGATTCGCCATCGGCCACGTAACATGAAAGAGAAAAAACTTTCAAAGGAGACAGGTCACGAAATGACAATGCTCCTTCCACAAAGTTTAAGAACTGTGACTTCTCAAAGAAATCTTCTTCATCGAAGTCAAGACTAGGAATCGACTTCGACAAGTGCCTCCACCTTTTGGACAACACACTTGTTCTCACCGCATCGCTCGTTGAGAGACAATCTAGGACCCTTAGGAGAATCTCATCAGGTAGATCGCACAGTTGTTTGCAGCTTAAAACTTGAGAGCCAATCAATTCCCTGTGCTTACTCGAAACTAGAACGGTTGCATCCACTTCTTCATCATTCTCTCCCATCATTGAAGATTAAACTAAAAGAAGAGGAAAAGGTGCCCTTCCGACTCTGATGACAACTCTTGGTAGATCAATCACTAGCCCTCTGGTTACAACACCAGTGGGACAAGAAAACCCTGAAAAGCAAGAGCATCACAGAACTTTCAGAAATTGATTTCATTTCTTCTAACTGAGCCACCACAACCCATAATCTGCCATCATTCTAACGAATTGCATCACTGCACAACCCAATTCACTCCAACACATCAAGAACATGAGGCGAACTCAGGCTGCCAAAAGCAAAGAGAACCAAACTGCTTCAGTATCAGCCTCATCCACGCGTATCTCTGCGCCTAACACAAGCTAAACTAAACATCACACAAACTACCCAGAAAAAAAAAATTGAAACTTGACGCGTGCAAGACAAACAAAGAAATCATTGATGAGACCAATGCGCAAGAAGTGAAAAGGGATCAAGAAAATCTTCGAGCACGAAGTGAACATTACCTGGGTTATTCTCTAAAGGGTCGTCAATCAACAGCCTTTTGGGGCTCGACACGATCGAGAGACAGTGGAGAAAAGGAGGAAACCCACCTTCTTGAGGCCCCTCCTGTCAAGGCTACCAAAGCTTATGTCTGATTTCCCATCCAAAATAGGTAAAATCGAATATAAACAAATATAATCCGGATAAAATTAATATATAGAAAAAGTAAGATAAGGATGGATAGGATTTTCTTATATCCATAATATATGATAATTTCATTAAATAATAAATTTTTAAAGTTAAAATATATAAAAGATGATAAAAATAAAATCACATTTAGATTCTAATATAAAAAGAAAATACAAAATAAAAAAATGGATAATTTTAGTTTTTTTTTTTCACATTTGAATTTCTTTCTATACCATAACATATATCAATATGTATATTTATTACATATTTTAGGTATATTTGTATAGTTTGATATTTGATAAAAGATTTATTAAGTAATGATGGAATGGAATAAAAAAGAAATACAACAGGAAAATTAATTAAGAATAAGTAAATAAAAATGAAGTGGAAGAACCCCAATTTTTAATGAATAAATTCAAACCTGAACACAGATCTTTTTAATTCAGAATATATTCTTTTCCTTCGCATATTTGGTTAGTGTTAAAATTTGACAACTTCTCTGTAGCTATTTGTCCGCGTCAAAGCTAAACGAAAATGATGAGAGAATCGAAACTCTTTCTCTTTTGTAGCTTTATGGTTCACATTAAAAGTCTACGCAAGCAGCAAAAAAGTTGAAATTTCTTGTTTTTCGTGAATTTTGTAGTTCATGTTGAAATTTCATGAAGGTGGCAAGAAAGTCAATTTTATATGATTATTGGCAGCAAAAAAGTTGAGACTTAATTAAGCATGGTTGTTTATTGCATATTCAATTTTATATTGGCTGGTGATTGTATAAAACTAACTTCAGGATTGGGCCACATTGCCAATCGGGTCTCGTTGAGCTCAAGATAACAAAAGCATATTCAATAATCAAAACCCCTTTTCAGAATCATGAAGGTGAATAATCATGTATTCTCTCATTCACTAGATTTGGTGTTCCATTTACATTGATTGTCATAATCGAATATGTGGCTTTGGAATTCTATAATTAGCTCATTTTTTTCTTCAAGATATAAATCGTACTATCATTATAAATTGATTAATGGAGATTATCTATGTTATGCATTTATAGTTTCTTTTAACAGTGAATCAAAATAAATTTTTACCATCATCATTTGTGCATTTTCATGTTCATTTATATCGATTTGTCACTTAGATCAAATAATAGATATGATAGGATATGAAAATATCTAACTTTATTATTGTGATTCACCAAACAATGCGTATGATATAGCAAAGTCCACTAATTTCATATATTGTCCTATCCAATTATATAAAGACTAGAAATGCATGCGGCCAAACACTACTTAAAAGAAAACGAGAGGAAGCAAGAGTAGTGGCAGTAAGATGGCATTGGCGAGGGTCAGTTTGCGCTCGTTGACCTCTCGCCAAATAGGACAAGGTCGCCATTACGTTGTTCCAACCTCACGCACAAATACAATGATGAATAGAAAGCCAAAGTGGTAGGGGCTCACGGCTCCACTAGATCCAGTTGAGTTGAGGTCACGAGACCGCAGACGAACCCTTACCGAGGTCGACCAACCCTAAGAGAGTGCAATCTCTCCTAGGGTAGCATGACTCCACATAAGCCCTCTCCAAGGTCACATCATTTCGAATTAGGATTAGTTTGTCTATGATCTATTTTCATTGTCTACGTAATTTTAAATAGTCTGATACAATCAACTATTCTCGAGACAATCTTCCTAATCTATGGTATTGACATAATGAGATCTATTTCTCATTTTACTTGACTCAAAATTAAATGGATATTTTTGTAGTCTTGAATTTTATTCGAAATAGTATATGTCACCTAAAATTAGAGGTGTTAAATGGGTCATTGACCCATTTAACTATAATTGGGTCATTAATGGGTCAAGCTTCATTTCCCGAAACACCCATAATAGGTTTTGAAAATAAATAGGCTGAGATAGGTCTTAAATGGGTCTAAGAGCAGACCCATTTAAGACCCATTTATCAACCCATTAAAAATGAACTTATTTGACTCTCTCTTCTCTATTTAACTTTACAAAAATGTTTTTTTATAAAAACTGAAATTGTAATTATTTTTTCTTTTAATTTTCTTTTCTTTTTTTTTTTTTCTTTCTTTTTTTTCTTCTTTCTTCTTCCTCCGATTGCACACGGTGATGGCCGATGGCGGGCCAAGCGAGCCTCGAGCTCGCCGGCGTTGGGCGAGCTCGAGCTCGCCGAATCTAGCAAGGCTCAAGGCTCGCTCGGCGTCGGGCGAGGCTTGAGCCTTGCCGGATCTAGCGAGGGGCGAGCTCGAGCTCGCCCAACGACGCAAGCCTCGAGCTCATCGATCTAGCGAGACTCGAGGTCGCCGGATCACGGCGAGCTCGAGGCTCGCTTTACCGCCGGCCGTTGTCGTGGTGGCGGCCAGCCAAAGAAGAAGAAGAACAAAAAAAAAGAAAAATAAAAATAAAAATTATATTTAAAAAATAAAAATTTAATTTAAAATTTAATTTAAAAAATAAAAAATAACTAAAATTCGATTCTTTAAAATAATTATTTTAAAAATTATAAAAATTGTCCATTAAATTTGTGTTTTTTAAAACTATTTTAGTAATACCATTTTTTTAAACATATATATAAGAAATAAGCTTTTTTAAGTTTAGTTAAATGGGTCGAGTATGGGTCGGGAAATTTACATTAAGCATAAATGGGTAATAAATGGATTAATGGGTCAATTTGGGTCGAACCATTAATAAGAGACCCAAACCCGACCCGACCCACCCATTTAACACATCTACCTAAAATATGTATTTAAAGATATTTTATCTTTGTATAGAATTTCAAACCAAAAGAGATGAAGTTCCAAAATTGAATTGAAAATTTTACTATCACTTTTTCAAACTAACATATATCTTTAAAAAATGTACTTCAAGATCAAATATCGACTATAAGATTGTAACACAATGCAAAAATTAGACCAATTGAAATGATAAGTAGAACAGTGATCAAAGAAACCTAATCTTCTACGTAGATCACGGTACCTATTACCAAATCCGGATGTCAACATGCTTTCACATTCAAAGGAAGCTGATTCATGTAATTTCATAAGCTAGACGTGCACCGAATTCACGAATTGTTCGATCAGTGCCACCACAAAGATGTATATACAGACGCAGAAACTCAAATGTGTTCATACAAAGTTTCAAAAGACGATATAGGCCTAGTTCAAATAACAGACTACGTGGACCAAGATTCGTTTGAAAAATCGAGATAGAAGTTTTATTTTAAAAAAGCGAATCGGTGATTATCCTGTTGCTGCAAGCCCATGAATTTTGAATGCGACGTGTGACATGCATGAGAATCCGAAGGTCTTTTAAAGCATGAGACTTTTGGAGTTCCTGGTTCATCATCGCCGCCGCCATGGCTTGATCAACTGCTAGCAAGAACAACGTCATCGTCACTCCTCACTGAAACTCTCGAGTTTTTGTTCGGTAGTATGCTTTTGTCTTGCATGCAAATACGTTCTGGGGTTTCTTGCTTAAACCTGGGCATCTTGTCGTGGTGTCGTGCATTACGTGAAACCGATGCTGCAGTTGTTAGCCCACCGCGCATTTTGTGGAGATCGTTTTGAAAAGTTGATTTTTCACTCACAAGATTGAATCTTTATACGTTCGGCAGATCTTTTGTTGGTTAAGAATGTTGCATCTGTGTTGTGTGGACCTGTTAAAGTGACCATACATTGGAACCCTTTAATCTGTCCATGAAAATTGAGCAAGGAATAGTTTTTCTCGAGCACGGAGAATGGCGGTCAACATCAAGTATTATTTTGTGTTTTTTCCACTGTTCAAGTATGATTAGTTCAAACTGGTGATTAATTTGCCAAGGGTTGTCTCCTGAGATCGACAGTTTCTTATCTTGTTTTCCCTTCGTATTCTAGGCTGAGGTTGGCTACAAAGCTGCTGTGTGCGTGAAGGTTTCCAATGTCTATGGCTCCCAAAGCTACGGATCAGAACAGGAATAGAAACCCACGTGTTAATAGCTAAGAGCGAATATGTGATCCACCTGATGAACTGCTTGGACGCTAGGGATGAAAAGAACTTTGAGCGAATTATCAACTCTATATTCTTCGAACTTATAGTGGATTTCTCACCAACTAGCTCCCCCTAAGAGTAGTTTCGAAACTCAGACTGAATTACATAAGTCTAAGATTTATTTTATTCTTATAAATCATTTCTCATTGATTTCTCAACTAATTTCTTCTTTCTGTGTTAGATTTGAATTGGAAAATCCCTAGTTTCTACATTATTTCACAACAATTTCTGCCTTTTGAAACTATTTCTGATGAATGGTTAGCTGTAAGGGATTAGACCGAGGAATGCTGGAGATTTGGAGAAAATCTTCGTACATCCTCTACGGCCAATGTGTCGTCAAAAGGAGGTCCGGGTGAATTCGCCGTAACTTCTGAATGAACTCCCTAGTTAGGGCTTTAAATCAGTGTCAATATCTGTTAAATGTCTAGCCCTTGTTCATGACCTAGTGTAGAAGTAGCATTCTGTTATGAATCGACTCTTAGGTGTTGTATAAATTTACAGTGTCATCAGATGTTCAGGACTTCTGCTGGTCCAGTGCACAAATGACGTACTTTTCTTGATACGAGTGTTGTTTTCCGAATAGATTTTTCTAATGTCTTTATTTTCTATGATGAAACATCACCTCATACGACTACATCCATCATGGAGTCATAATTCAATGAATTAAGTGGTCGTTGCTTGAAATGAAGCATCATATGTTATATTATCAGGTCATCTCTTATTTTTCTATCCCTTCCATAACATTCTGAGATAAACTTTAACAGGAAAGCAAATTCGAATGCCCCTTTGACAGCTTTCTTCTTCAATTAACATCCTGAACCTGATGCCAGTGCTGATGACAGTATCGGTGGGTTGCCTCCATATTGTAGTTTGTAGTCGTCCGACTGTTCATACATAGACTTCTCGAGTAGCTGCACGAAGTAAGTATCACTATAGTAATGCTTCATCATGGCATTTAGGTCGGCGATGAATCCATATCTGAAACCATTACAGTACTCCAAAAAGTACGCTATAACAGCATATTCTTCGTCCCAACTCAACCCGACCCCCTCAGGACCTAGTCTTTCGACGACCATCCCGAGGTCAACTTGATGTAGTCAGCAATGTCGGTGAGAAGGCCACTCGGGGCAGTGCTATGGCAGCCCATTGCCAAACACATGTGGTTTCATGATATAGGACTCCAGTGAACTCGACTTTTACGTGACTGATATAAGCCTAAAAAAATACTTCATTTCCCTTTGTGTACCAAAAAAATGTATATGAGATAAAATGGGGTATTTTTATATGGACAGAACATGTGTAAAAAAATTAATTAAGGATATATAGGGGAGGGGGAGAGAGAGAGAGAGAGAGAGAGAGAGAGAGAGAGAGAGAGAGAGAGAGAGAGAGAGATTAAATCCCTCAAAGGTAGGATAAATGGAAAGAATTAGTGAATAAGTGGAATAAAAATCCGTGGTCGATTATCATCTTTTATTTTAATATGGACAAATAGCATGTATTTCTCCAACCGCTTCGATTTTTCATAGGGGACGAGATTTTGACTTACAATCAACAAAATAATAAACGATAAAAAATTGATGACATTTTTGTAATCATATCAGCAACTCAATCTGAATATGTAGCAAGTTAATTACTATCCATTCAAATCGGGAAATAATCATATCAGCAGCTCAATATAAAAATGTAGCAAGTTAATTACTATTGATTAAATTTCGGATCTAACATCTACTCAAATTCCATAAATACCATATCTATACATCTATATATACCCACTTCCAGGGGACACATGACACATATCTTCCACAATTGTCTCTAATAATCAAGCTCGGATTTCCTCCCTATAATCCTAAAAAACTCTCTAGACAATCATACCTCAGGTAATTAAGCCAACATATTTGGAAATGGAGAAGGGCCAAGCCAAGCTCAAAGCATCGGTCATTCTTTTGGTGATTGCATCTAGTAGGTTTCTCTCATCTCTCGTTTATTATTATCATTTCTAAATGTAGAACTGCACTAATGAATTTTCCAAACTTCCCTTCTTTTAAGGTCTTGCTGTCTCACAAGCTAAGGAAGGAAGAGTATACTGTCTTCAAGACGGCAAGGGCAAAGCTGATGTTTGTCCTATCGGGTTTGGTCCCATCATTATACATGGCCAATGTTTCTGTGTTCCATCAAAGCGCCAGGATGCCTCGGCTAGCAAGGAGGGAGAAGTTATTTGTATTCCAGAGATGTGTTTAATGGCTTTTCATCCCATCGTTGTAGACGGCAAATGTAAATGTGTACCTAATAATTGATGCGTGTTGCGAATGCGTAAGAGGAGAGGAAGAAAGAATAAAAGGGAATAAGCGAGAGGTGTGTTGCATGTGTAGGAGATTCTTATAAATCAATTTGGCTCTTATTGAAATGGGTTGATGCCATTGAGTATTTGACTTATCCTTTTTGGTGGTCTTGAAAATTTCCAATGATCGAAACGATGAATTTCAGGCATTGCCGTTAGATTCCACTGTCATATTAGATAATTTGATAAGAAAAAATGATGATCGTACTCCTTGTACGTTAGGCAAACGGTTGGATATCAATAAGAAATACAAATTTGATATTTGGTCTCAAAGACGAACTCCAGAAAGAGTGCCACACTCGATATGTTTGGGATTTTGAAGTCGATAGTTAATAAATTAAGACGTATTTAGAACATTCTATATTGACAGGAAAAATAAAGTGCTGAAAATGAAGATGAAAGGGAATTGTGAAGAAATCATAGATGCTTTTTTGTTCACATTTGTTGCGACCTCCTTTTTCCGGCGCCCGCAATCGGGCACGGGCGCCTAAGGAGGCTAATGGCTCGGCTGAATTTATTAAGCCCGGACTCTCCCAAGTCCACCAATTCACGACTTAATGGTTCAAGTTTTTAACCTATAAATCAATTTTTAAAATGGAGTCGCCACTAATCGATTTGGGGTGGGTTGATTAGAAACCCAAGTGAAGTATCGGGAGAAATACTCACTCTGCGCAACCAGAGAAATTATGATCGGGGACTTGATTACACTAGCTAATCACTAATGCCCTTTCGGTACCTAATCTTGTTTAAACCTTGAGATTTTTGGATGCTCGAGGGATTTTTCATGCATTTTGGAGAAAAACATTTTTTATGTCTTTTTCTAATTTTTTTTTTTAACATAAAAGGGACTTTTGGATTTTTGATATTTTTTTTTGGCAAAATACAAGTCTTTTTGGCTTTTTCTTAATTTTTGGCATTTTTGGAAAATATGAAATATTTTTGATTTTTTTGATTTTTCGGAAAATAAAATATTTTTTTAAATATTTTTTAATATTTTGGAAAATAAATTATTTTTTTATTTTTCTTGATTTTTTTAGAAAATAAAACATTTTTTAACATTTTTTAATTATTTTCGGTTTTTGGAAATTAAAACATTTTTTGATTTTTTTAAAATAAATTATTTATTTATTATTTATTAGAATATTATTTTATATTAAAATAATAAAACAAAATAAAACCGACCCGGGTCCGATCCGCGGGTTGGGTCCGGCTCGGGCCGGCCGAAACGCGCGACGGGCCCGCATAGCCCTGACTTTTTTTTTTTTTTTTTTAAAAGAAAACGACGCCGTGGCCGGGCGTTTAGGGACGCCCGACCCGGCCCGACAACCCGGCTCCTAGACCCGACTCCCGCGAAACCCTACCCGGTCCGACCCGACCTCGCAACCCGGCTTCCCGCCGCCCCGGAATCTCGCGAAACCCTACTTGGTTCCGAGACCCGGATTCGATTCGACGACCCGGAAAATCGCAAACCCTAGGGTTTGCGAATCCGCGGCGCCAAAAAGGGGGAGGGGGCGAGGTGTTTGGCGGCGAAGGCGACTACGGCGGCAACGACGAAGGCGACAACGGCGACGGCGACGGCGACGACGGCTAGGTCAACGGAAAACAGCTACGACGAACAACGACGCTTTTTTTTTACCTTCTCTTGAACGGGGACGGCGACGGCAGGAGGGCAGTTCGCGATGGTGGAGAAACGACGAGCGACGACGGCGACGGCAAGACCTGGGCTCGGTCAAATCTGGCCGGAACACTCTCTCTCTCCCTTAGGTTCGCTCGTCAAGCTCCCCGAAGTCTCTCGGGGACCCCTCCGAGCTTACCACACCACGGATCGCCCTGTGCTCGAACTCCCCGAAGTCTCTCGGGGGACCTCGAGCTTTAGCCAGCCTCCCTCTCTCTCTCTGTGATCTCTCGGCTCTTTGCTTCCCTCTCCGTGGTCTCTTCTCGTCGACGGTGGCCCCCCTCTATTTATAGGCGCGGGGGCGGCCGGTCGGCGAGGCTTCGACCTGTCGGTTGGACCGCCGTCCCATCCGCTATCATCTCCTCCTCCGATCACGTCCCGTCGACGCCTACTCCCCTGCTCCACGTGCGACCGCCGTCCGTCCACCTCCTTCCCCTCCGTCGCGCCCTCTACGCGTGTGCTACAGAGGCGCGAGGAAGAAGAAGACGCGGAGGGGCCGGGCTGGGCGGAAATGGGCCGAGGGCCAATGGGGCTGCTCCTCTTTCTTTTTTTGTTTTTTTCTTTTGCTTTGTTTTGTTGTTTGTTTATTTATTGTCCGAAAAAGATAAAATAAAAATAAAGTAAAATAAAGTAAAACCTAATTAATTAAAAGTAAATTTTAGGCGTCAACAGCTGCCCCTCTTTGAAGGTAAGCTTGCAGAGGTTGCATTCAAAGACAAACTGATGCCTAAATTTTGTTCATATATGCATAGCAGATTATATTTTATTTGGGAATTATTATCCTATGTAAAAAGAGCAATATAACATTACATATATTAAGACAGATAAGAAGATACCTGTAGTTACTTACCGGGAGTGAGTGAGATAGGGTGTGAACCCCGAGTTTGGCAAGTATCAATGCGTCATCTTACCTGGTGATACGAAGAGGTTGTTTTTCCAGGGCTCGAACCATTCTTCGGTCGCCTGTTAAAACAATCAATGATTTGTCTAGGACCCGAACCTTTCTTCGGTCGCCTTGACGGGAAATTGCTCCTCCAGGACCCGAACCATTCTTCGGTCGCCTGTTGGAGCAATTAGTGGTTTGTCTCGGACTCGAACCATTCTTCGATCGCCGTGAAGGGAAATTGCTTCTCCAGGACCCGAACCATTCTTCGGTCGCCTGTTAAAACAATCAATGATTTGTCTAGGACTCGAACCTTTCTTCGGTCACCTTGACGGGAGATGCACCGACCTTTCTCAGGGCATCTGTTTGCTGGGGTTGCCTGACCTCAATCAAGGACACCGGTTGGTACCCGACCTTTCTCGGGAGATGCGCCGATCTTTATCAGGGCATCGATTTGTTGAGTGTCTGACTTCTATCGAAGACACCAGTTGGTACCCGACCTTTCTTAGGGCATCGATTTGTGGGGTGTCTGACTTCTGTCAAAGACACTGGTAGGAACTCAACCTTTCTCGAGAGGATGCGCCAACCTTTCTCAGGGCATCGATTATGTGGGGTGTCTGATTTCTGTCGAAGACACCAATAGGAACCCGACTTTTCTCGGGAGGATGCGCCGACCTTTCTCAAGGCCTCGATTTGTGGAGGATACCTGGACGTTCACAGGCATATCAAAGAGTACCTGGATATTCACGAGTACTAACTTGAAGGATATTTGGGCCTTTGCAGGCGTCAAAAGGGTACTTGGATGATCACAAGTTCAATCTCTTGGAGGATACCTGGACGTTCACAGGTATCGAAGGGGTACCTGAGATATTCGTGAAGGTCTCTCATCTCCTAGTATGTGGGAATATCGAGGACGTGCCTTGCATATTCATGAAGGTCTCTCATCTCCTGGTAATTGGAATATCAAAGACGTACCTCGCATATTCGTGAAGGTCTCCCACCTTCTGGTAATGAGAATATCGAGGACGTACCTGAGATATTCGTGAAGGTCTCTCACCTCCTGGTAAAAGGGAATATTGAGGACGTGCCTCGCATATTCGTGAAGGTCTCTCACCTCCTGGCAATTGGAATATCAAGGACGTACCTCGCATATTCGTGAAGGTCTCCCACCTTCTGATAATAAGAATATCGAGGACGTACCTGAGATATTCGTGAAGGTCTCCCACCTTCTGGTATTGGGAATATTGAGGGCGTGCCCCGTATATTCGTGAAGGTCTCTCACCTCCTGGTAGTTGAGAATATCGAGGACGTACTTGGGATATTCGTGAAGGTCTCTCACCTCCGGTAATTGGGAATATCGAGGGCGTGCCCCGCATATTCGTGAAGGTCTCTCACCTCCCGGTAGTTGAGAATATCGAGGACGTACCGAGATATTCGTGAAGGTCTCTCACCTTCCTCGGCAGTTGGGAATATCAAGGGCATACCTGAGATATTCGTGAAGGTCTCTCACCTCCTAGTATTTGGGAATATCGAGGGCGTGCCCCGCATATTCGTGAAGGTCTCTCACCTCCTAGTAATTGGAATATCAAGGACGTACCTCGCATATTCGTGAAGGTCTCCCACCTTCTGGTAATGAGAATATCGAGGACGTACCTGAGATATTCGTGAAGGTCTCTCACCTCCTGGTAATTGGAATATCAAGGACGTACCTCGCATATTCGTGAAGGTCTCCCACCTTCTGATAATGAGAATATCGAGGACGTACCTGAGATATTTGTGAAGGTCTCCCACCTTCTGGTATTGGGAATATTGAGGGCGTGCCCCGTATATTCGTGAAGGTCTCTCACCTCCTGGTAGTTGGAATATCGAGGACGTACCTGGGATATTCGTGAAGGTCTCTCACCTCCTGGTAATTGGGAATATCGAGGGCGTGCCCCGCATATTCGTGAAGGTCTCTCACCTCCTGGTAGTTGAGAATATCGAGGACGTACCTGAGATATTCGTGAAGGTCTCTCACCTCCTGGAAATATCGAGGACATACCTGAGATATTCGTGAAGGTCTCTCACCTCCTGGTAATGGGAATATCGAGGACGTACCTGAGATATTCGTGAAAGTCTCTCACCTCCTGGTAAAAGGGAATATTGAGGACGTGACTCGCATATTCATGAAGGTCTCTCACCTCCTTTTAATTGGAATATCGAGGATGTACCTGGGATATTCGTGAAGGTCTCTCACCTCCTGGTAATTGGGAAATATCGGGGACGTGCCCCGCATATTCGTGAAGGTCTCCCACCTTCTGGTAATGAGAATATCTAGGACGTACCTGAGATATTCATGAAGGTTTCTCACCTCCGGTAACATAAACTTGAATGTAGCACGAGGCTTACGGATGGCCGCAGGCATTTAAAAGGGTGGAACACTGGATAGCCACAGTGTACAAAGTATCTTGGAATACTTAGATGAACACAAGTATTTAATGATACAAGCTGGTCCTGGGACTACTCGGTTGGTCCAAGTGTAAGAAAGCATACAGGTAGGCGCGGGCACACAAAGCAGTGGAATGCTTGAACAGCTGCTATTATTTGGGGACAACTTGGGCAAGCTGAGTGTCATGAAAAGGAAGACCTGGACAACGGTGGGTACTTGACGATATGGGGATACCTAGACAGCAGTAGGTATTCAATGATAAAGGGATACTTGGTCAGTCACAAGTATCAATACTCTGGGGACAACTCGAATAGGTCGAGTGTCAGGAAAAAGGAGTATCCGAACGGTGGCCGGTACTCAAAGACAATGGGATACTGAGACAATTGCAAGCACCCAAACTCAAGGGACGACTCGAATAGGTCGAGTGTCAAGAAGAGGGCACCTGGACAGTGATAGGTACTTTAAGACAAATGGGGACAGGGATATGCTTACCTGGCAATATCTCTGATCTCTGAGAGTATGTCTGCTATTTGCACAATATGCACACATGATTGTATATGCAGTAAATTCATGAGTTTAAATGGGATTCATGCATAACAATTTTGTCAGTTTTGGCATCATCCGAATTCCACTGGGGAAAATTTGAAAGACAACCTTCATTCCAAATGTAGATGTCTTGAGCATGCCGATGAGGGACTTTCAATCCGAAAGGACTTTCCACTCTCTCTCATGGAAAAGGCTATCCCGACCATTGATGCAGGATTTATAAGGACCACACCTCTCACTGTCATCATGTCAGCAGGGGTCTAAGTATTCTCGCAAGTGGTACGACTTGTGATGAAGACTTGGTCAATAGCTCATCAAATGGGACCGTCGAGGTCAAGGCTCATGAACGAAGTGCCGCACGATCATCTCCAGGTTTGCAAGTCAAGAGTCCTGCGAAAAGAGATAGAATAGTCTTGCTCGTACTTCTTCGAGCGATGCTTATAGACATATGAAATCCTACGTTAATTGAAGTGCCCCTAGTCTGAAGAGACTTTTACAATGGGATGTAATGTAGGCTTGATTCATGTGTAAAAGGGTGAGAGCTGGTGATTGTCTTCGCATTTGTCACCAGTCTTTCTTCTCACTGTCAAATGGAGGTTCTATGGACCACAACAGCCACATTTTCTTGGCTGCATTTTTGACTGGGGGGCATTGGCCTTGCTTTTATCAAGCATACTGCTTTTTCATGCCCCTATTTTTATTCCAGTTCTTCATTTATGGGCATTGACCTTGCTTTTACCAGGTACACTGCTTTTTTTATGCCCATGTTTTTTATTCTTGTCATTGGAGGAACTGGCCTAGGCAAGTTCAATCAAAGCACCGTTATTAGACTTTTGAGTCTTCATCTTCAGTAGGCGCTCTGGGCTATGCTGCTTAAATGGCAGTAACTTCTGTTTTGCCTCCACATGATGGTAAAATTACAGACTCAATTGGGTTGTACAATGAATACAAGTGCATAGGGAAAGAATTGCTCTTCGTCATTCTGGGGCACTTGAATTGACGTGAGTGTTCATATGCAATAAGGACACCCGAAGATTGATGCAAGTGCGAGCAAGAAAATTTCTATCTCTCTTCTCACCTTGTGATGCTGCTTTGCCTCCGCTTTGCCCTAATGTGGGGTGGTTCTTGACGAGGGTATGAGAGAAGCTTCACCAATGTATGGGGCTCAATAGGGTGAGCGATGGAATGCCTCTCACTATTTTGGTTATCGTACCATTCGCGAGAGAACTCTTTATCCTGCAGCCATAGAATCTTCTGCACTCATCTGACAAGTGTATAGATGGGGGACGTGTGTGTAGGATATAGCTTGCCTGTCATCATTCTGACGCGCCTCATCCAGCATGCTCAATCAATCTTGTATTCTTCACTTAGCTGTCTATTCTGATAATCCTCAGTGGAATCGGTGACTTAGACAGACGAAATCATCATGCAGAATTCATCTGGAAATGACATGCAACATTTTGAATATGATGGAGTTTGTACTCTTAAAACAAATGCATGGTTTTTGTTCAAAAAGACCTTGTTGGCAACTTTAAGGGTTAACAAAATGGTGTTTCCAAATGTGTTAAATTTTGAGCATCAAAAGGGTTATTCACAAATGGGTGTCAATGGATTGTTCCTATTGAGTAGGGAAATGACACAAGAAGGATCAGCCGGGGTTGGGGATCTAATCGGGCATCTCTGTTTTTGCCCCCGCAGAAAAAGAAGATGAAAAATAAATCAATCAACAGGGCCAAAATTAAAGGTGAATTGAGGCTTGAAGGATCTCTGTCATTTGCTTTGGCGATACTTGAGACGCCATTTTGCTTGGGAGAGTTTATCAGAGTTTGACATGTCTTTCCTTGATTTGTTATCCGCATTTTTTACGATTTAAGTGATCCCTTCACTAGTTTGCAGATGATTGGATGGACCTGAAGTGCACAAAGTCCTATGTCTTTTGCTTCGTTAGGTCATCTGTTCTCTCGTAATTTGCAGGCGCAAAAATTTATTATTATTATTTTTTACCAAGCGGCTAACTACCGCGTCGGGGATTTGAACCCCCGACTTCGGACCGCTTTGCTTCTTCCCGAGTACCACTCGGCTAGAGGTACCGACGGTGTCCGTGGGGTGCTTCTTTTTTCATTTAATCAAACCGGCTCCTGGATGACACGTACTTTCATACAAAATTAGGTAAATTGATATGGGTCAATTAATTTGTCCAAATTAACCATTAAGCTTGCTTTTTTAATCCTATGCTTCCTGTCAATAGGAGAAAATATGTCAAAAGCGAGTTCAGATACTGGGAACATTGGAAATGATACCAAATTACTCTTCCCCAAAGTTTGTATTTGTTAGCTCCTAGGGATCTCTGTATGTTGATGACAGCCTCTTTGTATTGACACGGTTCGACATTTCTTTCAATTGGCCCTCCTCATTTGTGGCCCTGTATGCATGATTGATGGTCATTGATTCATCTTCAACGCCTTCCTTTTGTGGAATTTTCTTCTTATGTCTTTGACTATAGCAGCATTGGGCAAAGTCATATACCTCAAGCTTCTATGGAAACTAAGATGGACAATCAAAACCTCCAATTCTTTGATGGCAATTACTTTTTGGGAGAGCATGCGTCAGGAACAAGAAGTTAGGTTTCCAGGTCCTAACGTCATCATCTAAAATAGGGGGCTAGAGATCACTTCAACTGTCTGGATTTCCTCCATGTTGACAGTAGCCAATTCAAAGAAAGAGAAGAAATCCCTTTCCTATGCTTCCACGCTTGTCAAAGCTAGAAGTTTCATCAACGAAATCGCAACGTCTAGTTGCTCGAGCACGTTCTAGGGAAAAGATATTGCTTCAGTTTGAGAAGAAGTTGGGCAAGAGCAAGGTGGAGTGCACAGAGCTCCTGGAGACGGCTTGATTTCAATCGTATGCCTGTACCTATTACGTCCTATCTTTTGTTTCCTGTAAATAGAAGAGAGAGGACATCATTTCCAAAATTATATTCAGAAAATAAAGCTTATCTTCTTTTGAAGTGGGATGATCTTTTTTGTTTGCCCCCGCTTTCTCGAGTTTGGTCTGTTCACATGATGTGCTAGTCACACTAAATCAAAGGGGATGATGTTCTGAAACATAAAGTAGGAGGGTTAGAAAGACAAACATGCTTAAATTTATCATCTTGTTTTGACAAAAGCTTTTGGGTGATGAAATATTTTTTATTTTCAAAATAGGTCTTTAGGGGAGAAAAAGCATGAGGAAGCCCAGCCCTCAATATTCTCCTTGGATGATATTTTCTTTTCATGGTTGGATAACATCACTGGGCAAGTTTGGAGTACCGCCTCATGCTCTCAAAACATAATATTAGAACTGTACATTAGAGTACTTGGAATGGAAAGTACAACAAAGTAGCACATTAGACAAGATAAGAAACATGAAATTACAAGTAAAACTCATGAGAACTCCTATGTAAAGGAGCGCTTTGATAGTGCTGGTCTTGAAGCTAAGCGTCTTTGAATTCCTCGCCTTCAGTAGACTCGAAGTATTCACATGTGATGACTACCTCGTTGAAGCTACGGAAGTGTAACCCATGCAGCCAACTGCGATGCTTGCAGGACAAAGCTTCTATAAATTGTTTTATTAACTCCTCCTCAGCCAGTTGAGGGTGGGTTTGTATCATGAAAGCCCTCCACCTTCCTGCGTAAGCTCGGATATCCTCCATTGGTCTTCTTCTGAAGTAAGCCAAACTCTCGCAAGGCATTTCAATTCCAATATGGTTTTGGTACTGATGCAAGAATGTGGAAGTCAGCTCACTCCAATCCTTTATGAGGTGAATATTTGCTGTGCAGAACCATTGTAGTGCAGACCCCATAAGAGTTTCTTGGAACGCTTGAGTTGTAAATAACATTTGGCCATAATACTGACTCATTTCAGCATGGAGATACTACAAGTGAGCCACGGGGCAAGTCGTGCCATTGTACCTGCGGAAATTGGGTATCCACATTTCTATGGGGGTCATGATCCTATGAGGGCAAGACGAGTTTGATATGTCTTGGTTAGGCCTTTGGTTTTCCCACCTTTGCATATTCATCGTAGTGGTGAATTTTTATGTTTCAGGGAAGTTGGACTCTACCGAGATTACCCCATTGCTTTCCTCTGGGTTAAAATTTCCGAATGAGGATGAAGTATTGAAGCTATTCTCATGGTCAGAGGACGAGCTTAGTACTTCATTAGGATCGTAACGGATAAAGACGTATGTTTCCTCTTCTGATGGGCCTTCATCCCCGGGTGAGAGTAGGAAACAGTTATACGATGAATTGTCAGTTTCATTGTCGAAGTAACGTTGGAAGTCCTTGGGGCTGTATTCTAAGGATGGGAAGTCTTCAGGGTTGTACTCTAGGGGATGGTAGCCTTCAAAGCTGTATTCTTGGGAATGCTCGAAGCTTTGGTGCGGTAGCTCGTCGGCAGATGCCGAATTGATTTGCTTAGGCTTTCTTCTCTTGGCTTCTGGTCCAGACATTTCGAGTAAGGCTCTTCGTTTTGCCAGCTCGATTCTATCAAGGGAAGTGAGAGACATTAGAGTTTCACTGTCTGATTCACTTTCCAGGTTGATAGGGGTTGGTATTCTTTGGACCCTAGCTCTTGGAGTAAGCTTGGGGAGCTGTCTTGTCATGCCCTGATCTTGAACAGGTTCCGTGTCTTTGATCTCGTACACAGGTTCCTTACCTTTCCTAGTGGGAAACTTTTCAATAATATGATGTTGCTCAGTCGCCCACTTATCATGCAAGGCTTCATTGACATCTTCTTCTCCTATCTCAGCAACTAACGGCTCATCGTGCTCCGCAATCATCGGTTCTTTGTAGGGCAAGGCGATGTCAAGGCTGATGTCAATATTATATTCTTAGTGGAAAACATGGATTAATTCCCTCAAGGTTTTAAGGGGACTAATCTTCCTGACAATGTACCATCGCAAGGCGGGGCCAGTCAAGCTTGACTGGTATGATTGAATCATCCTTCGGACCAGATAGGCCTGCAAGTAGGTCTCTGGGCGGGAGGTATCAGCATATTTTTCACATTCAGGTGCTTTGAACTCTTCAGGGATCTCAATGCCGGCGTAATTGGACAAGTCCATGGGATTCTGCCCTTGCAGCTGGTTTAACTTTTTCATGATCTTTTCAAGCTGTCTATGGTGCGGCTATTTTCGGCAAATTCGCGGGTGTCATGACGGTGCTTAAAACACTATGGAGTTGGGCTCAGTTTGAGCGGATTCCATTTGCCTCGAGAGTTGTCGAAGGATAATGGACATTTGTCCTACGCCGTCTTCAATGTTGGTGAGGCGATTTTGTACATCATTCTGATCGGCCTCTATCACATGAGGCCATTCGCGAGTGGATGATAGTTGGCGATTCATGATTACCTGTTTTTTTGTGAAAACAATGAATGAGCACAGAGTAGACAAAGATTGACCCATGGCAACGATCTATCTATTTTTATTTATCGAAAGAGGATTTTACAGACTTCTAGCATCTAGAACTTGAAATGACATAACAAAGTACTAGATATTAAAGAAAAGTCCCTAAACAAAGGGACAAAGCTTTCACAAAATAAACACTAAGGAAGACAACGATTTGCTAGCTTATATGCGACAGGGAGCCTTGTTCCCGCAAATGTTGCTTGCTTTCTTGGGAGCTCCGAGATATGTATTCGAGTCTATTCCCAAATCCCTTTACGTAAGCTCTGCTTGCTCGTGCGGGCTGCTTTCTCTGATTGAGCGAGGGACCGATGGCTTCCACCTTGTCGGGATGTGATGATTGTGGATGTAGTCCGCAGAGGCATGGTGGGCTCTTTCTTCTCCCTTAAGCCCTTCAGGTACCACGATCCTTTTGCGATGGCATTTGTCCCAGGTTTCCTCAGCAATAGAAATTTCGAATGCGTAGTCACGGTTTGTGTTGAAAAGAACTGGAGGGATCATCCTCTTGAAAGGCGGTGGGATCTCCTGAAGGGCTCCATATTGTCGTGCCACCCGATATGGGTAATAGGGAATGGCGCCAGTGAGGTCGAGCAACGGGATTGGGCGGCAACGTTTGTAAGCGAAGCGAGCTCTCTTTTCATGGAACCAACCAGCACACCATTGGAATGCCTTAGGAGCTGGGTCTCTTAGGAAGTTTATCCAATTTAAACGGCTTTGATTGGGAATGCATGGTCCTAAAACCATAAATTTTTGTAATGGATTCTCGAAAGTATTTGTTTCAGACGATCGCATGAAGTCTCGGAATTCACTTAGGTGGGAAAAGAACCGGACTTGTAAAATTTTAGGAGAGACCCGCATGATTTTCTCCGTGTTATCTTTAAAACGATTAAAGGATAGGAATGTTTCAGTTAAAATCATGTTGACGTAATTTTGCCCCCTCAAGACCGATCAACTATCCATGCCATCTTAGGACTTATGACATTTCTTTGATGGGGGAAAATGATGAATCAAAAAAGGCCGGGAGGAAAATTTCACTTTTTGGGTCATAGGCTGATTTTGAAAACAAGCATTCATAAATTCTAGTGGGCAGGTATTATGGTTGTTTTCAAGAATTTGCCTCATAACATGAACTTCAGTTCTTAAAAGTCGCGCTAATCCACGTAACGGGATGATGCCTGTTGATGGTCGACAAGCTTATTCTCGAGAGGCATTCCGGATGATACTTTGTATTCTTCCGAGTTGGGGTTAGCTCAAATCTACCAAATATGAAAGTAGTCGTTTTTGGACACGGAAATGCGCCATAGTTTGTATGACTTCGGGACGAACAGTGATTTGAATCAATGATAGGAGATGACCGACTTTGGCTTTCACGCGCTCTTGGGCATACTGGTCCAATTGACCCCACCATCTGAAGAGCTCCGCCTTGGGAGTAGGAATGAACTGGATATCGTATTTCCCCATCGCATATAAACTGGGACTTTGAAAAGCTTATCCTAAATTGCCATGGGCCAAATAAAAAGACTGAGTAATAGTAAAGAAATCACTTTGCTTTTAAAGTAAAATGGCAAGCACAAAGACATGCGCATGGGACGTGCGGCTCGATTTCTAACTGAGAAGGATTGGTGAGATTAAAAGGATATCCGCCCGTCGCAGTCTCGCGTTAGCAGCATACCCTCCTAACCTCGGCTAAGAAATTCGGGGAAAAGAAAGGCAACCTCTACATCGCAGTCTCGCGTTCGAGGTCGTATCTTTCTTAACACAATCCCAGAAATCCTATGGCGGCCCAGGTCCGGCGGCTGGGTTGTGTGTGTCATGTGTAGTGTTTAAAACAGTAAAGCATGCACAACAGTTTATAATCACAGGATAATCTATTTTAGGCAAAATTAAAATAAATTTCTAAGCTTTTGACCTGCATAAAGAAAAAAACCTAAGTTAGTAAAGAATTTAAACAAGACAAAAATGGCCTAAGTCCTCAAATGTCCCCAGCGGAGTCGCCAAGCTGTCGCGACCTCCTTTTTCCGGCGCCCGCAATCGGGCACGGGCGCCTAAGGAGGCTAATGGCTCGGCTGAATTTATTAAGCCCAGACTCTCCCAAGTCCACCAATTCACGACTTAATGATTCAAGTTTTTAACCCGTAAATCAATTTTTAAAATGGAGTCGCCACTAATCGATTTGGGGTGGGTTGATTAGAAACCCAAGCGAAGTATCAGGAGAAATACTCATTCCTGCGCAACTAGAGAAATTAGGATCGGGGACTTGATTACACTAACTAATCACTAATGCCCTTTCGGTACCTAATCTTGTTTAAACCTTGAGAGTTTTTGGATGCTCGAGGGATTTTTCATGCATTTTGGAGAAAAACATTTTTTTGTCTTTTTCTAATTTTTTTAACATAAAAGGGACTTTTTGGATTTTTGATATTTTTTTTGGCAAAATACAAGTCTTTTTGGCTTTTTCTGAATTTTTGGCATTTTTTGGAAAATATGAAATATTTTTGATTTTTTCATTTTTTGGAAAATAAAATATTTTTTTAAATATTTTTTAATATTTTGGAAAATAAATTATTTTTTGATTTTTGTTGATTTTTTTAGAAAATAAAACATTTTTTAACATTTTTTTAATTATTTTTCGGTTTTTCGGAAATTAAAACATTTTTTGATTTTTTTTTAAAAAATAAATTATTTATTTATTATTTATTAGAATATTATTTTATATTAAAATAATAAAACAAAATAAAACCGACCCGGGTCGGATTCGCGGGTTGGGTCCGACCCATGCCCGGCCGAACGCGAGACGGGCCCGCGTAGCCGGCCCGACTTTTTTTTTTTTTTTTTTTTTTAAAGAAAACGACGCCGTGGCGGGCGTTTAGGAACGCCCGGCCTGGCCCGACAACCCGGCTCCTAGACCCAACTCCCCGCGAAACCCTACCCGGGTCCTACGCGACCTCGCGACCTGGCTTCCCGCCGTCCCGAAATCTCGCGAAACCCTACCCGGTTCCGAGACCCGGATCCGATTCGACGACCCGGAAAATCGCAAACCCTAGGGTTTGCGAATCCGCGGCGCCGAAAAGGGGGGGGAGGGGAACCGAGGTGTTTGGCGGCGAAGGCGACTACGGCGGCGGCGACGAAGGCGACAACGGCGACGGCGACGACGAAGGCGACAACGGCGACGGCGGACGACGGCTAGGTCAATGGAAAACGGCTACGACAAACGACAATGCTTTTTTACCTTCTCTCGAACGGGGACGGCGCGGCGGGAGGACAGTTCGCGATGGTGGAGAAACGGCGAGCAACGACGGCGACGGCAAGACCTAGGCTCGGTCAAATCTAGCTGGAACACTCTCTCTCTCCCTCGGGTTCGCTCGTCAAGCTTTCCGAAGTCTCTTGGGGACCCCTCCGAGCTTACCACACCACGGATCGCCCTGCGCTCGAACTCCCGAAGTCTCTCAGGGGACCTCGAGCTTCGGCCGGCCTCCCTCTCTCTCTCTGTGATCTCTCGGCTCTTTGCTTCCCTCTCCGTGGCCTCTTCTCATCGACGGTGGCCCCCCTCTATTTATAGGCGCGGGGGTGGCCGGTCGGCGAGGCTTCGACCTGCCGGTTGGACCGCCGTCCCATCCGCCATCATCTCCTCTTCCGGTCACGTCCCGTCGACGCCTGCTCCCCTGCTTCACGTGCGACCGCCGTCCGTCCACCTCCTTCCCCTCCGTCGCGTCCTCTGCGCGTGTGCTACAGAGGCGCGAGGAAGAAGAAGACGCGGAGGGGCCGGGCTGGGCGGAAATGGGCCGAGGGCCCATGGAGGGGCTGCTCCTCTTTCTTTTTGTTTTTTTTCTTTTGCTTTGTTTTGCTGTTTGTTTATTTATTGTCCGAAAAAGATAAAATAAAAATAAAGTAAAATAAAGTAAAACCTAATTAATTAAAAATAAATTTTAGGCGTCAACAACATTCATGTCTGACCATCGTTCGTCAGTGAAGCTATTGCGACTACAAGAAGTCTCGTCCGTCAAAGGCAGGAATAAGTGATAACTTTCATATTTCCATGAAAATAACTATGGGTGGTGCTATTTACACGCTATATAACGAAATCCACCCTATTTTCATTAGAAAGGTAGTATTATCGTCAATTTCATTTGCAATCTAAAGTGGTGGCTCCTAATTGATTTCTTTTCCTTCCTGTTTTAGTTTTTATTATTCTGCGTGGGATCTAATTGTCATGATTAAAGATGTCATATGCTTATTTTTGCTTATGGTTTTTCGTCAAATTTGAAGTTATTGCTATTTAGAAAAAATAATCTGATCTCTCAAAAAACTTTACTTTCTTATGACATTTTTGTTTTTAAATTTCGTTAGTGTGAAATATATACTGCCTCTATATTTACTATATCAAAGAATTTATCTTTTTTCATTACTATTGGCGCAATGCTTTGACACGGAGCGTGTAAGACATTATAGGAGAGTTTAGAAAAACACTAAATCATTAACATGAAAAAGTTATGCACAATGAGACATCTTGATATTGTTCGTAAACACTCCGCAAATGATGTTTTTCAATCCATAATAATGAGATTCCTATGGTATATTTTGATATAATTAGATTTCATCTTTTGAAATTTCATGAATAGGAAAGTAACTTTAATTTTGTCTTGGAAAAGCTTTAAAGAGGCTTTTGTTTTTTTTTGTGGCCTCATCCAATCATCCCATAAAATATATATGTATATGAAAGGCAATCGACATAAAAGGTCTTATGGTGATATGCTCAACAAAAAGATAAAAGCTTATAAATGCGTGACTATGTCAAAAAGTTATCTATGTTAAATTTTTTCAACATTTTTACCAGACAATTAATTTATAAATTTGCTCGACAATGTTGAAAATAAGTAGGTTTCTTTGAAATTTGTCTTTTCAAGAAAAGTAATTTTTATAAAAGTAAAATCTAAAAATAAAGAGAAAACATAATGCATTTAATATATATGGGAGATTCACAATAAACAAGCAAAAAATATGTGATATTATAAGGTATGACAACTAAATCCTACATAAAAATAGAAAATCTAACAAAAGAAGGATAGTAAATAAATTGGGGGCTACCACTTTAAATTGCAATTGAATAATTAAGGGCAACTTTGTATTTTTAATGAAATGGGGTGCATTTAGTTGTATAAGGGGTGGAAATAGCACCTCCTCCCGCCCTTCACTAATTACCTACTAATTTAAAATCTTTATCCTAATAAGAGATCCATAAATTATAATAAATGCAATTAAAGGGAATTGTCCAAAAAGTCCTACATTCACTGTACACCAGTCAATTCAGTTATAAAAACTTTTTAATTGAGCAAATTTATTTATAAACATTTGTTGTTATCATTTGGTAATTCAATATTAAACCTTTTAATTTTGACTAGATATTATTTTTTTAGTTGGTAGTTGGATATCATTAACATGAACAATTTTTCCAAATTCTTTTACTTTGGATTTTATATTTTTTTTCTACTTTTTACATAGGGTCGATGAGGTTGCTGGCCATCTATGTAGCACCGACATTCTCCGGAAGCCGTCATGTCGTGTCCGACACTTTGACACGTGTCCAACATGCTCCAACATGTCCCGACACGCTCCGACACGCAGTCAACGAGTGTCGAAAAATCCGACATGTGGTCAACTCTCTCCGACATGCTCCGACACGCGAGTCCGGAATTCCGACACGCACGGGGTCAATTTTAAAAACTTCTAATACTTGAGGGGTCAAAATATAAATATACAAAAAAGAAGTAATAAAAGAAGTAATAAAAGAAGTAATAAACAATGCTATAAATATACACGCACAGGGTCAATTTTTTTTTTTTTTTTTCAGTTTTTTTTTTTTTTTGAATTGTTTTAGTTTTTTCAAAAGTCTTTTACTATGAAAGAAGTAATAAAAAAAATGCTATATATGATAAATAAATAAATTTAAAAATATCATTTCAGCATTTTTCTTTGAACAATGTTTTTTTCCTCTAAGTTTTATGTATTATTGTAACAAATTAAAACAATGAATGATATTAACAAATGTTAAATTAATATTTTTCGTGTAATTTAGTTATAGGCTATTATTATTATTATTATTATTATTATTATTATTATTATTATTATTATTATTATTATTATTATTATTATTATTATTATTATTATTATTATTATTATTATTATTATTATTATTATTATTATTATTGTTATTATTATTATTTATATAAAAATATATTTAATATATAACATGTCGGAACGTGTCGAAATTCTCTATTTTTAAGAAATGACGTGTCGACGTGTCGTGTCACGTGTCGCGTGTCCGTGCCGGTGCTACATAGCTGGCCATTGGCTGAGTGCCTTTCATTTTACTTGGCGTGGCTAGCACTTATTTGGAGAATTTTTGTAATTTTCTTTAAAAAATTTCTAAATTTTTTTCTTTTGTCTTTTTTGTTTTCCTTTCATTTTACTTTTTCTTTCACTTTTTTTCCTTCGTTTTTACACAACGCCGATAGGGACCACAGGGGTGTGCATGGTCCGAGCGGGCGGTTCCCGACCTAGAACCAGGAACCGCCCACTAAGGACCGGTTCCAAAAAATTAGAACCGGGATCCACCCGTTTGTTGAATGGATCCACCCGGGAATCGGACTGCCGGTCCGGTCCGGTTCCCGTGTGGATCCATGGAACTAGACATCATCACGGATTCAACCCCAACATCATTACCCAAGTATGCAACCACGCAAAAAACAGCACTAATTCTCATCCCACGCAATCACGACAAAAGTAAGCTCATGTTCCTCCGTCGAGACTCCCAAGAACACTACTCGAATTCAACTTCAATCTCAATCAAAACAAAAAAAAAGGAATTGCAATTGAAAGAAATGTAACATTTAGAATGCTACAATATTCTCCTGATATGCACAATCCATTAATCTAAACCCAAACAATCGCAATCCTCCAGTCAGCGACCAAGCAGCAAGCATCTAGAGCTAAATTAGAGTGTAACCAGTCGAAAAGATACAATACTACGTTCACCACCAATCCAAGTAGACTGCGATTGCCACGCCAATTGAAACTTAGCCTATTTTCTGGACAATCCTAGGCACAAGAGAAGCTCAAAGCTAGCATTTTCCTAAAAATAGACTCGGTTCGATCCGGGTGGGTGGGTGGACGGATCTGCCCATAGAACCGGGAACCGGACCGGTACCCACCGGTTCCCATAAATTGGAACTGGGAACCAGACCAGTTCCCTCAAGAACCACCGGTTCCGGGCGGTTCCGATTTGGTTCCGGACGGTCCGGGTGGATCCCCGTTTTTTTGCACATCCCTAGGGACCAAGGAAAAACATGAGGAAGGAGAGCGAGCGGGCAAGCGGCCGGGGGGAGAAAGAAAGGAAGAGAGAGGATAATATATTTTTCTCTAAAAATCTCATCATTTCCCCAAATTTTCATCATTGTCTTCACCATCTCTTCCTAAAAACCCTCTCTACCAAGAATTTTGTCCCCCAATATCCTCTTATTTTCTTTTTCTTTAAAACCAAGACTTTGGCCAATAAATCACAATTTTTCCATTAGGTCCAATTTTTTCCATTCTTGATCTCCAATTTCCGTTCGATAATTCATTTTCCAAAAATTTTGAATTTGCCAATAATTCGACAGAAAATGAGGCATCATCCAATAAATTAGTCTTGAAACTCTCGAAAGTTGGATACCTAAAATCGAATTAAATTTCATGGTTGAAAATCAATTAGATGCAACTCGAGTACAACCTAAATTATTGGGTGGCTTTTAGGGGTTCTCACGTGATTACCTCGTTGTTGATAATTTTTTATTCACATTTGTGCCTCTTCGAATCGTGGACGACCCTCGATTATTCTGTAATCAATTTACATTCGTTTGCCAATGGACTTACAACAATGTAGTATTGACCCTTATTAATCCTTGTAATCGTGTGATCGATCCCTGATTGAATTCATTGGTCTTTCATGTTTTAACCATTTGCAGTCTCATCCAATAAATTACTTAACTTGTAAATTCAAAGTAAAATAATCATAAATGCATCAATGAAATAATCATTTCATATATTTCGAAATAGAGACTAAATTTGGGGATATCACATTTAAGATAGTTGACAATGGTCCCACCAAATCTCACATCCCTCGTATCTTCTAACTATGGGGAAGATTTTTGAGACGGTGATGGATGCCTATTCACCGGCTTGGAAAGCTAAGTATCAAAGGACGTCCACAAATCCCTATGTCAATTGTTGCACGCGAATATGTCATCAACTTGATGCGGTTCTTCGTTACATCCTGTATTTACTTCCAGTGAAAGATGCGGGGAGAACAAGTGTGCTGTGGAAGAGCGGATAAATAGACTTGTTAGATGCTCGTTTATGTATTGAAGAAATCAGCACATCAGAAAGCTCCTCCACTCCATTTTACCTGTGCTTTCCAAACTACTTAATAAAACTTCCCTTCTTTGTTCCAGCCTCCTTTATTCGAAGGCCATTGCCTGAGATGCTGGCAATGCAAATGGCTATACATTGGTGCGCCATGCATTTCGATGGCAACTTAAAACGCCTGGTGCGGTGCAACTGCCCAAGGCAAAACGCTGGTGATCAAAATGCTTGGCGCGAAGATTGCATGCACCTGTGAAGATGAATGGAAAGCTTTGAACCTTGCCTTGCAAAGACGAGTGCGCACATCGATGGTACTGCACTAAAAGAGTCTCGTCCAGGAAAAGAACGCCGGAATCGCTATGGATTGCCTAAATGCTGATTGCATCCTCTGCTTCTGTCGTCTGCTCAAGTTCATTGCCCTCGCTGACCAGCCACAGTCAAAATCTAGTAGATGCTGTCTCAACTACATCAGTAGCAAAGTCTAAGCTGAGATGATGGCTCAAGACAACGCCTTGGAGGTCAACCACAAGAGACGGGATGCTCAAGAGAACAAAGAGCAGAATATGTGACATCACAAACAAATTTTCTACTAATTTTTTTCAAAGATTTTTTGACTGGTTTAGCGGATCGTCCTCCATCTATGAAGTAAAATTTGAGTTTTTCCCGGCATTACTAGCCCAGAACTTTATAATTTTAATACCATTAAAAACCACAAATTGATAATCTTGCAATATAATTACCTCAAGCTAAAGTTTCATTAAAAAATAATCCCAAATGGGTATTCTGTAATACATTTACCCAAAATTAATATTCACACTTAAAGAAAAAAAAATCTAATTTGATATCCCGATCATGATGTACCTTTCATCATCATTTCGTTCAATATTTCGTTAACATACATACATGTCAATACACATGGCGGGATAGTGCGAAATGGATTGGGTGTGAAAAATAAAAGATCTGACCTGAAACTTTATATGGTTAATATTATTAAAAATCAAAAATTGATACTCTCACGATATAATCAACTCAAGCTAATTTTCATTTAAAAAATAATCTCAAATTGATATTCTCTAACGCATTTACCCAAAAGTAATTTTCGTTCTTAAAAAGACCTAATTTGATACCTTGGTCAGGATGTACCTTCCATCAGCATTCCATTTAATATCATGTTAACATAAGTACATGTTAATACACGTGGCATGCTATTGCGAAATTGATCTGGCGCGAAAATAAATAGATCCAACTTAGAAAATTCAAATGTGGTGATGCGTATACATTTAATTGAAGGGTAGGTTTGAATCTGTTTTGAAATTTTTTTATAGGTTTAAAAAATTAATTTGGAGTATATCTGTCATAGATCTTATGAGACGGACATTACTCTGAAACAAATGTGTATTGAGAATTGATTTGAGATTTATAATGAAATATATTAATCACGCGATTCCGGTGTTCTTAAATTCTGATTGCCCGGGCCACGCCTCCTCCTTGTTCCTTCTCTCCGGGACTCCCAAGCCCATCACCCTCGATGCTGCAGTCGCAGACAAATTCCATGGCGTCAGCATAGCAACCCAAAGGTAATCTTCCCCGGTCGCTGACAACTTCGAGTTCTGTTCTCTGCCCCCCGGTTTTCCTTGCTTGCTTGTCGCCTTCGGTCCGTGAGACCATCGAGTTGATTTCTCTGAGGGGTTGCCCCATCTCGCACTGGCCCATTTCCTGTTGAGCGAAACGCATCGGGGCTTCATTGTTTATGCTGTTGTCAACCCGTTTCTGTAACCATCACGTGAAATGGCTGCTGTTGTTAGCCAAGTCTGTCTTATTCCAAGACTGCATTTTGATGAAGTTTACATTCGTTGGTCGCAGTAATTTCATCTTGGTTTTGTCTCTGAATCCGTTCTTGTTCTGTTTTCATTAATCGTTGAAGGGCACCTGCTAAAGTTTGAGGAGAATTTCGTTTGTTCTCTGTTATGCTGACCGTTGTGTAAGATATTTGGTGATTTATTTGCCAGGACTTGTCCTCTGATGCATCAGTTCGTTCCCTCCTTTTAGTTTAGTCTTCTGAGTGGAAAGGTTTGTGGAAGCCATGGATGCAACTTCTCCAGCTGGGGAAGCTAAATGTCGAAAGAGGAATGAGAACACGGATATTAGTTGCTGCAAGAAATTGTGTGATCTACCTGATGCGCTGCTTCTGCGCATCTTGGAATTGCTTCCTATGGAAGATGCTGTGAGAACGAGCGTGTTGTCAAGAAGGTGGGAGTTCCTGTGGACTTCCATTCCTAATCTTCTCTTCGACGAAACTGAATTCCCTAACCGGATACTATTCATGAATTTCGTGGAAAGAGCACTTGTATGTCGGGACTGCTCCTCTATGAATGCTTTCTCTCTCTCATGCAGTGTGCAATCTGATGCGGCCCGCATCAATGCGTGGATTGCTGCTGTGGTCAGGCGCAATGTGCAGAAGCTCGAGCTACAACTATATGATATTGAACAGCCTTACGTGTTACCTTGCTGCCTGTTTAGGTGCAAGACACTGACAGAATTCGATCTAGATATGCCAATTAATCTCAGAATTCCTTCTTTGGTTTGTTTTGGGAGTATAAAGGTCTTAAGACTTGAGCAAGTCAATTTTGTGGACAATGATTGTACTGGAGAGTTGTTTTCAGGCCCAGCCCAACAGGAGTTGCGTCTCACAAGGTGCAGCTGGACAGCTCTCAAAGTGCTTAAAATTTCCGCTCCTAATCTCTGGCGCCTGAATAAAAGTGTATGTGATGAGTACGATGGAAGAAATTGCCAAGTACTGATCAATGGAGCCAGACTCACGCGCTTCCACTATTGTGGCGAGCTCTTCTGTGACTATGACGTATCTGGCTTAGACTTGCTAGTTAAGGCTTACATCAATGTGGATATGGGCAGTCATCCAACGGTAGACCAAATACACCGTGGATATAAGCTCTTAAGGAAACTTTCTAATGTCAAAAAGCTGACCTTACTGGGTGAAGTTGTCAAGGTACACTATTTTCCCACATCCTCTGTGATTTTCAATTGATTCGCCGGATTTACCTCTTATGCATGTTCATTCCTTTTAAAACTCCGTGTTCATTTTCTCTAGTGTGGTTCACTGCTTTTTTAATTTGTTAGTAGGATTTGGATGAGCACAATGAGCTCCGTAACACCCTACCAGCTTTTCGTAACCTCACCGACTTGAAAGTTTGGGATGGACATGGGGGCCTAGAGTGTAGACAACTCGGAGTGATACTTAGAAGATCTCCTTGTTTGAGGAGTCTTGAGTTTCAAGAGGTGATTTATTACTGTACGTTTTCCTGTGTACTGCCATTGCATACTTCTGGTGGGGGCAATAGCTAACTGATCTGATGTTGCAATACAGAGAATGGATGTGTTTTCTCAAACATTTGACGGGATATTGGACCCTATGCCTCCTTGTTTCTTATCATCCCTCAAGAAAATCACCATTTGCTTTTTTTATGCAACTGACGCGGAGATCTCAGTTGTTAGGGTTTTGCTTAGGACGGCTAAAGCTTTGGAAGAATTAGTTATTCATTGTGACGAGAGTTGTTCTGAAGATGCTGTTGGAGACTTGAGGCACTTGGTGGAGACGTCAAACTTGACTGGTTCATGCCGCACGATTCGTCTAATTATTAAATAGCATGGGGGGCCTGCGTCGGGATCTGAATACATCGAGACTTTCTCATTATATGTAAGATCTTTTGATTAACCCCTTTGTTTTTGTATTGTGTGGCATGATGTCTTTTATGCCATAACATTGGTGTCCATGTTCAGGCTCAATTTCCTACAGATACATCGAGACTCATTGATCATTATGTTTTTCATTTTTTTTTTTTTTTGTTATATGCTAACATTATACACAGATATATTAGAATGCCATACTCAATATCACTGGATTCCTTATCTCTTCCCTTTACCTCTCTTTTGTATCATTTTATAACTTAAACAAGATGCCAGATACTTCAGTTCTCTGAAGTTGCATGCAGGCCCTCGAGCATATCCTTCACGTCATTGTGTAGGCGTGTTTCTCAGGTCATTGCTTCGTGGCTGAAGATTGTGATGTTTCTCTGTCCACATTGGAGTGAGATTTTACCTGCAAAACCACTTGTGTCCTTATATATGAAATGGAAGTCTTTCTCTGACGTTCTCTAGTCTTGTGCTCTGGGGTTTGAAACCAGAAGATTTGCTGTGTCTGAACTTAATATAGTCCATTGATGGGTCTCTTTACGTGTCAGTGTTTCGGGGGAAAAGATGGCGGAATATTGGACCCTCCGCCTCCTTCATGGAGCTTGCAACTATTGGGGTCTTGCTTAGGAAGGTGAACTTCTGGAAAGAAAAGATAATTCGTTGTATCAGGAGCTATTCCAAAGATTTCCAATGGCGATGAATCGCTCGATAGAGACAAAGCGGCGGTTCACTCTGCACACTATATCTCTCACAGCTAATATGTGTGGTGATTTTTTTTTTTTTTTTTTTTGGGGGGGGGGTCTGTGTATGCTAGCTCACTTGGTTATTTGACGACAAATCACATTTCCAGCTAACTTTTCAGTATGACATACTACGAACTCCGATTAATTGATTTTCTCTTGCTGAGTCCAAAAAGACGGTTCATAATGGGATATCAATCAATGATGGTAAACAACAGTCATTGCTTGTAGTAAAGCAAAGTGTTACTGTTTATGTTGTTAAGTTATATCTCAAGTTTGAATTCATGAACGAAATCCAATCTGAAGTTCAGCATGTGATTTAAGTTAGGACTTGATTGGACTTTTGGTTAACTGATCATATGAAGTAACAATAAATTGTCAGTTGGAGTTGGATTCCTGGTTTGAGTCGGTTATAATGGGTTTCTTATTGTGGATGTAAATATAATATATATTAGAGATTGGTTTTAGCATACTAGATCAAACAAGAGGGTGTTAGGGTCTTTTGCTTTATGAGTTTTTCAAGTGAGTTTTATGTGATATAACACTAATGCGTTTTGGCTGAGTGAATATAGGGATGAAAAGTGCTTTGAGCAAATTATCAACTCTATATTCTTCAAACTAATAGTGGATTTCTCGTCGACTAGCTCCCCGTAGAGTAGTTTCGAAACTCAGACCAAATTACATAAGTCTATGATTATTATTTTTTTTTAATCATTTCTTATTGATTTCTCAACTAATTTCTTCTTTTTGTGTTAGATTTGAATTGAAAAATCCCTAGTTTCTGCATTATTTCACAACAATTTTTGCCTTTTGAAACTATTTCTGATGAATGGTTAGCTGTAAGGGATTAGACCGAGGAATGCTGGAGATTTGGAGAAAATCTTCGTACATCCTTTACGGCCAATGTGTCGTCAAAAGGAGGTCCGGGCGAATTCGCCGTAACTTCTGAATGAGCTCCATAGTTAGGGCTTCAGATCAGTGTCAATATCTGTTAAATGTATAGCCCTTGTTCATGACCTAGTGCAGAAGTAGCATTCTATTATGAATCGACTCATGGGTGTTGTATAAATTTACAGTGTCATCAGATGTTACAAGACTTTTGCTGGTCCGTGCACAAATGACATACTTTTCTTGATACGAGTGCTGTTTTTCGAATGGATTTTTCTAGTGCCTTTATTTTCTATAATGAAACATCACCCTGTATGACTACATCCATCATGGAGTCATAATTCAATGAATTACGTGGTTGTTGCTTGAAATGAAGCATCATATGTTATATTATCATGTCATCTCTTATTTTTCTCTTCCTTCCATAACATTCTAAGATAAACTTTAACAGGAAAGCAAATTCGAATGCGCCTATGACAGCTTTCTTCTTCAATTAACATCCTGAACTTGATGCCGGTGCTGATGATGGTGCCGGTGGGTTGCCTCCATAGTGTAGTTTGTAGTCGTCTGACTGTGCATACACAGACTTCTCGAGTAGATGCATGAACTAAGCATTGTTGACACATAAATTTTGCCTAATCATTTAGTAATTAGTTGCATGAAAAAAAAAATTAAAAATAAAAAAAATAAAAAATAGTAAAATTGCATTTCATGTAATTGCATTTGCATTGGTACCAAAAAGCAACATGACGCAACGGCCTGCGATCGAAGGGATGGTCTCTCTCAGCACGCAAAAGAGCGAAAGTCAAAAAGAGAGGAAGGAAATTCTTGCACGTCTATTGTTTCTCCCTCATTAATGCATGCACATGCACGCACAAAATAAGGAGGACGTGAAAATTCTAGAGAAGCCGCAAGCGTGAAGAAAGCAAAGAAAAATTCTCCACTGCACACGCGAGAATGCCGGAGAAAGTCTGCAAGAAGATGGGCTCACAATTTTATAATATTTTATAGTGAGTTGTTGCAAGGAATTCTCTCCTTCCTGGAGAGCAAAACAGCTGGAGTACGTCCATTGTCTCTCGCTCATTAATGCATGCACATGCATGCGCAAGAATTCGGCGGACGTGAGGAGCCTCGAAGAAGCAAAGGGAAGCCCATAATATATTATAATATACTCTCTCAAGTGTGGGTCGTTCATTTTGGTGAAGCAAGGAGAAGTGTGTTAAAGAAAGAAGCAAGTAAAAAGCAAAGAAAAGTCAACAGTTGTGGCTAAATTAATGAGTGTCAGGCGGTGGCCTCCTTATTTGAAAAAGAACCGAACGTGAGCACCAAGGAAAATTACGGCCACCTCCTATTCACACTAAAGTCGGTTGGACTTCAAGAGCCCTATAAATACGCAATGGGGGAGGCCACGCGAAGGAGGGAGGAGAAGGAAGAAAAAAAATTCATTCGAGAGGTTTGTCAGGGGAGCGAAAAAGTAAAAATTTTCATTGTGAAGGGCTTCTCCTTCGGTCAGACGAGTGAAGGGAAAGGAGTGTGTCAGAGAAAAACCAAAAAGAATGTGAAGTCAGAGAGGGCAACAGAGAGAGAGAAAGGACGTGAGAGATAGAAAATAAAAGATTAAAAAAAGGGGAGAGGGTGTCTTCTGCCTAGGGGGTCATCTTCTTCGGGAGTTCCTTGCTCGCACGCCTGTAGCCGCACCTCCACTTGTCCCTGCAACGCCCATCGCCAAAGCTTCGAGCCCTTGTTGTTGCGCCCTACCCGTCACCAACGCCTGGTGCCACCGACTTCCTCCTTCCGGCGAGTTCCCAACGCCGCCGCCACTGTAGTCCCTTGCCTCCGCTTGCCCCCACCTTGCAGCTCGAAGCTTCGAGCGACACCTGCAACTCCGCCACCGCAGCTACTGTTTCATGGTCGCCGGAGCTCCGAACACCGTCGCTGTTGCAGCCCTCAACCTGCAACTCCGCCACCGCAGCACCTTCATCCGTCTCCTGCAGCAACCCGCGCCCGATGCCAGCAACCCGCACCACCTTCGCCAGCCGGTCGCAGCGCATCTCCGCCCGTCTTCGCAACCAATCGCTGCTGCTACTCTTCCCGCCCGTTGACGCCAGCAACCTGACGCCACGAGCACCCGCCTCTACGCCTGCAGCCCGCGCCTCCGACGCCGCGCCACCGCCTAGACCTCTGCAAGCTGCTGCACCCATCGCTGCGCCCTATCCGTCGCCGCACCTCCGCTCGCCCGTTGCCGCGCCTCCTCCGTCTTCGCCTGGCTCGAGCTGCGCGCTGCTGTTCCTTCCCTGCAGGTACACCAGCGACGACGAGCTGTGCCAAGCACCACCAGCCACGACCCCCCCGCTGTCCTGAGCTCGCTGACTCGACACCGGCCAGCTCGCTGCTCTGCCGAGTCCACCAGCTCTCCTTCCTGAGTTGCTGCGCCTGAGCTGCCCCCACAAAGCCCGTGACGAGCTTGACCAAGAAGCCGTTGTTGCGTTGCAACCGCCACGGCCCGACCCCCGACGCGAACCACCGTTCGGGAATCTTTGGCGCCGATCCAAATAAGGTAGTTTCCTTTAACCAAATTTCTTCTCAATATTATTATATAAACTAAAATGTTTGATGAGGCTTTAGGCATTACCTAATAGGATATTATTGGAAGAAATCACTATAATTACTAATTTGGTCTGTAAGATTTTGGACCATTTTTTTAATTATGTTGATTTTGATGATATTTTGGTTTTTGAAATCATTATAATTATTAAGTTGATCCGAGAGACTTCGGATCAATTTTCTAATTATTTTGACTTCTCTTGATTGTTATGATATTTAGGGTTAAAATAATTGTTAATTTAATTTGTGAGACGACGGATTATTTTTTCAATTATTTCAATCCTTCATTTGATGAATATCCTGAGTGAGTTGGGTACAATGCTTATCTGGTAATTGCTTGTTTTGGAAAACACTAAAAAAAAAAAATCAATCAAATCTTGCATCGGAATATGATGGCTTCATAAATTAGAATTGCATTTTGCACGTCATGATATATATATATATATATATATATATATATATATATATATATATATATAGGGCTTCATGATAGTATTATTTAGTTTGAATATGATTGCATGTTGAGATAATTTTGGAATAGATTAGGAGAGGATCTAAATAACTTTTTTTTTTTTATATATATAAATAGGGTTTTAGATAATGTTTGCATATATTAATAATCTCATTTAATAATAATAATAATAATAATAATAATAATAATAATAATAATTTTCTTAAATAGAATAGGGTCACATGTTCAGAATTTATCTAGTTAGATTTTAATATTAGATTGCATGTTACGACTACTTAATTAAGATGAGTTTTCGAATTAAAATTGGATTTAATCTAAATTATTTCCTAGCTTGAGTAAGATAACTTGTCAGGTTTTGTAGTCAATTTTCAGTAATTATTTCGAATTTCAATAAAAAAATACCAAAAATATCATATACATGTTATCTAGGTAAGTTTTCATTTTAAAACAAGAGAAAACCCAAAAAAAAAAAAAAAAAAATAGTTGCTTGCCTTATTGTATTTAATTCCGCAATGTTTTTCCCCTTTGAATGTTATCTTTAATGTTTGTGCACCCGTATGATCACTTTAATGTTTTAGGCTAAAATCAATCCAAGCTGCCTGCAAAACATTTTTTTGAAATAAAAGAGAAAAGGTACCGAAAGGGCGTTAGAGAAATCTAGCGTAATCAAGTCCCCGAACTCATTTCATCTCTGGTTCGTAGGAGTGAAGTAATTCTCCCATTACTTTACTTAGGTTTCTAATCGACCCACCAAAAATAGATTAGTGGCGACTCCATGATAAAAATCCTTTACATATAAAAAACTTCAACCTAAGTCGCGAATTGGTATGAGCCTAGGAGAGCTCGAGTTAAGTCTAGACTTAGCAATCCATTAGCCGAACCCTTAGGTGGTCCAACCCGCTTCGGGGAGGTCGCGACAGCTTGGCGACTCCGCTGGGGACTTGATTTAAGACTTTAGTGGACTTAGGCCAATTTTCTCTTTTCAAAACAAAAATATTTTTGTTTGGCAGCAAGGATCCCAGGTACGTCCCTAACATTTAAGGTGTTAAATGTTCTAGCAGGATGGGAGGTAAAATGAAGTAGTCTTTGCTAATCCTTGTTTTGCAGGGAGGTGTAGAAATGTATGATTTATTTTTCTTGATTAGAAGTGTTGTTTGCATTTAAACTGTTGTGCATGTTTTATTACTTTTAGCACTACACTATTGCACACACAACCTGCTGCCGGACCTAGGCTGCGATAGGATTTTTAGGATGGTGTTGAGAAGGACACTTCCTCGAAAGCGAGACTGCTGTGTAGAGGATGACCTTCTCTTCTCCGAAAGTTCTTCATGGTGTCGACTGTGTTTGTCCATATCCGCGAGACTGCGTGATTATGGGCATTCCATTCGACTGAGCCGGAGTTAGGAGGACTTGACACGTTAATGCGAGACTGCAACGGTCAGATCATCCTCTTAGCTCCACTTTGTTAAGCCGTCTAGGTAGAAATTGAGCCTCACGTTTCATGTGTGTGTCTATGTGATTGTCATCCATTCCAGGTGAAAGTAAGTTGTCTAAACTCTGACTTTGCAATTTACTTACTTTACTGCAATTTTGTCGGTCCATGACACTAGGTTTCGTCGCCAGTTTCGTTTTATATGCAATGGGGAAAACCGATGTACAGTTCATTTCCACTCCCAAAAAAGAGCTCAAAACATGGTTGGACCAATTAGATCAAGAGGGCCAAAGATATGTGAAAACAAGAATCGCCCGACTTCTCCCATTGCTAGAGATCAACATCCACTCTGGTGTTATGCAGGCGTTACCACACTTTTGGTGTCCGCAGACTTCCACCTTCATATTTGGTGAGTACGAACTAACCCCAACATTGGAGGAATATAGTGTTGCCATTGGAATACCTCTTGAAAAGGAACTTGTTAAGCCGCCCATCGATATAGATTTTATTTCTGAATTATCACGGTTTTTAACAATCAAAGCTGAAATGGTAAGGAAGGTTGTCAAAGCCAATTGTTATGCATGCCCATTTTCATTTTTGGCAGAGTGTTTTGCAAATCAGCCAATGATTTCAAAGGCTAGGATTTTTATTTTAGCATATTTTGGACTAATTGTTTTTCCTTATCGAAAAAATGCCATTAATCCTTCGATTTCATGGGTGGTTAACCAAGTTTGTGACGGGTTAAATTATGTCAACATGATTTTGGCCGAAACATTTTTGTCATTAAACCGTTTCAAACAAAATGAAGAAAGGACCATGCGTGCCCTCCCTGAACTTTTGCAAATATGGTTTTTCTCCCACATAAAAGGGTTTGGGCACCTTATGAAACAATTTAATATTGATGATTTTAGGCATCCCATACAAAAGTTTGAGGTCCTGGAGCGTTTTTCCCCAAATAAACAGTACTCATGTTGGATCAATTTTCTGAAAAATTCTAATCCTGAAGCATTCCTATGGCACGCTAAATGGTTCCATGTTGAGGAGGCTCGTTTCTCTCATAAGTATGATGAGTCAATCCCACTGCTGGGTCTCTCTGGTACTACTTCTTATTACCCATATAGGGTGGCCCGTCAATACAGAGCTCTTCAAGAAGTTCCTCCGCCTCTCAAGACGGAATTGTTCCAAGTTCGTTTTACTCGTACGGACTATGACTACTTCAACGAGATCCAGATGATCATTGCTACATGGAATGAATTCCATCCAGAGAAGATCTTGGTGCCCAAGAGACTGAAAGGCGAGGAAGAGATTCACCATGCGTCAACATTTTATATCCAACAACACCGGATTCCTGCCGCCTTGCGTCCAGTAGTCCCTGATGTGACTAAGAAGCCCACTCAGCAAGCACGGATTGAGCATCTTAAACGGAAAGTGGAAATGGCTGAAGCCGAAAATAAAAAGCTTCGCAGGGCATTGGGCTCCCGAAAGCATATAAAATGAGATGTTCCCTTAGTTTCAATGTTTAGGAAGTTTGATTTCAATTTTTAGTTTAGGGGATTTGCTTTCAATTCTTAGTCCAATGTTTAGGGGATGTTAATTTCAACCTTTTTTTTTATGGAATTTGGTTTCAGTTCTTAATTTAAGATGTTAATGAGTTTTGAATAAAATGAGGCGAATAGATCATTGTCATGGACCGTTTTCCTATCCTTGGTTCTTACATTACCTTTGTTATTTTTAATTAGGTGATAACGGATCCTCCACGTTCGCCCATCATTACACGATCAAGAGAAAAAATGGCGGACCAAACCGAGATGCGTGATCGTATTACCAGTGTGGAAGATCAGCTCAAGTAGTTGCTTACATCTATGCAACTTATGACTGCCCAAATCGAATCCCTCCGGGTGAATCCCGTTCCTGCACCTGCTCTACCTGAGTTAGTAATCCCAAAGCAGGCAACGAAGCTCCAAATGGTTGAGGATGACATGCCTGAATTAGAAGATGACATGCCTCTAATCACTGTGGAGAAAGCCAAGTCTGACGGCGCTCCCAAGACGGAGCAAGGTGAACGCCTTGCGAAACTTGAAGAGAAAGTAAAACAATTGCAAGGATCGCAGAACTCACTCCCAATCGACTTGTCCGTTTATGAGAAGGTTAAGACGCCAAACAAGTTTAAAATACCAGAGTTCGAGAAGTATGATGGTACTTCCTGCTTGAAAGCTCACCTGCAGATGTACCATGTAAGGATGGCTCAGCATGTCAAAAATGAGCCCCTTATGATCCAGTCATTCCAAATGAGTCTGGTCGGGCCCGCACTGAATTGGTATATTATGAAAAACATAAACCTCCTCGACACTTGGAATGAGGTGGCTGATGCATTTCTCAAGCAATACAAGTTCAACATGGACATTGCACCTTCATGGGAGGATCTCGAACGAATGGAGAAAAAAAGAGTGAGTCGTTTAAAGAATATGCCATAAGGTGGCGAAATTTAGCCACCCAAATCACTCCCGAACCTACCGACAAAGAATTGATGAAGTTGTTTGTCAAAACTCTTCCATTCAAGTTTCACAATCGGATGGCCAGCACGTATATCGAGAACTTCAATCAACTCATCCCAGTGGGTGAACAAATCGAGACAGGGCTGAGAGATGGATGGTTTAATGAACCAACCCCTGCAGGCAAAAGATTTACTGCAAAGAAAGACAAAGAACCGACCACTGAAGTGAATGTTGCATATACGCAACCAACCCCTAGTAAGCCTCCGATGGTTCGTGTCCCCGGGAATCAGCAAGATGGAGGCCAAGTGCGTGCACCGCGGCAATTCACCAAAAGGCAGTTCTCTCCTCTTCCTGGCCCTCTATCTCAGGTCTTGCCGATACTCCAAAAGAAAGGGTTGATCTCCCACGAACCAAAGCGGCCCAATGCTGAAAAATTCTCCAACTATGATCCCTCAAAAAAATGTGAGTATCATATGGGAGAGGTCGGCCATTCAACTGATGAATGTTTGACTTTGAAGCACAAGATCCAAAATTTGTTGGATACTAAGTCATTTTCTTTTCGTACCACCCAACCGAATGTCAAGAAGAATCCGTTGCCGGAACATCAGGGAAACGTGAATGCAATCTTTGAGTTCAATGCTGGCAAAAAGATGAACTTGAAGGTGTCTGTCAAAGATATCTATAGCGGATTAGTTAGAGTTGGTTACTATCCGACAAATGAGAATCCTCCTTTGCCTACCATGAAGGAAAGGGTTCGAGAAATGGTTAAGGCTGGCGTGATCGTGTATGCTGACGAAGCTGGAATAGTGTCAACTATCTCCGAAGTCGTCATTGATTGGGAGAAAGAATTTGCTAAGCTAAGTGCTGAAAAGAGTGAACCGGATCCATTGATCAAGGACATGCCCCCACTTGAGGATGCCTCCGACCATGAAGGACTGATAGTGGAAGTGCCTTCAGCGATGAAGAAATAATTATTGAGATGCCCAGACTGTATGAGTACACGGATAACAAAGCAGTCCCCCGGTCATACGAGCTAGATGTTAACTCGATTACAAGGTATGGTCGGACCTATGCTCAAGCTAATACCCAACCTGCAAAGCCAGTTATTGATGAAGAGGCTAAAGAATTTCTGGCTATAATCAAAGCAAGTGAGTATAACGTGGTTGACCAGTTGCGGAAATTGCCCGCTCAAATCTCTTTACTTGAACTCTTGCAAACGTCTCCTACACATCAAAAGTCTCTAATGAAGGTTTTGAGCGAAGTTCGTGTACCAGAGATGATCGAGGTAAATAGGTTGGAGGAATTTGTAGGGTCGATTCTTCTTAAGGATTTAATAGCCTTTTCTGATGAAGAATTCCCTCTTGAGGGGAGGGGACATACTAAGGCATTATACATATCTGTCAAGTGCAAGGCTTCCCATGTGGCTCGAGTACTAATTGATAATGGGTCTGCCCTGAATATTTGTCCATTAGCGACTCTTCATCGCCTTAAAATAGATCCTTCAAAAATAAATGCTGCAAAGACCTCCGTCCGAGCTTTTGATGGTACGAGAAAGGAGGTGATAGGGGAGACCCACCTTGAATAGGACCGGTGATGTTCAACGTCCTTTTCCAGGTGATAGACATTCCTACAGCATTCAATTTCCTATTAGGTCGCCCTTGGATTCATATTGTAGGAGCTGTGCCATCAAGTCTCCACCAAAGCGTGAAATTTGTTGTCAAAGGAAAGCTAGTCATCGTTCATGGCGAGGAGGATCATCGGATCTATCATGAGACATCCATCCCTTATGTCGAGCCGGAACATAGGGAGGAGTCAAGTTACCAATCGTTCGAACTTGTATCCACTATTCATGCATCTCGAGGGTTGACAGCACCCATCCCTGATGTGTCGAATGCAGTAGTTATGGTAACAAGAGTGATGGTTGGAAATGGCTTTATTCCTGACCGTGGACTTGGTGAAAAAGAGCAAGGTATTCGGAATCCTATTGAAGCCCCTCGAAGGTCTCGTTTCGCCGAATTAGGGTACCACGGAAAAGGTGGAGGACATGAGCAAGAGAGGAAAAAATCATTACTCCTCGATATCCGCGAGACATTCCCCGGCCCTGCTAGAATGATGCATGATGAAAGAGGAGTGATCGCCACCCGAGGTATCATGCTTGATGGATGGAGTAGCATGGATGACCCGACGACTTCAAAGACAGAGGATCTAGATAATGGGATGGAAGGGATCACAACCCTATTCGATGATCTCCTTATAGGTGCCATTGACGAAGAACCATCGGAGGAAATGGGTGCTGGCCCACAAGAGTAACACATTTACTTTTCTGCACTCCCCTGCGTGGGAATCTTATTGCTTTTAGGATTTGATGTTTTCTAGGGTTTGCTTGTCGTATTTTGCAGGAGTGGATGTTTGCTAGGGTTTGATTGTTAGGGTTTCATTTCACTTTGATTGCCGTACTTTTCAATCCAATAAATGTAATTTGGTTGATGAATATCAATTACAATTACAAGTTTTATTTTGAGGGTATGATGGGGTATACCAAACCAGCCCGTTGATGATATCCAACCGATGAAAGAAAAGAAAAATCCAAGGAGAATTATGAGGCCTGGGCTTCATCATGCTTCCTCGTGAAAAAAAGTTTTCCAAAATGTTTTGTCCAAAAAAAAAAATTCAAAAGGAAGGAAAATTCGAAAAAAATAGATAAGAAATCCATGCCATTTAGCCCTGTTTGTCTTTCTGAACTATCCATTTTACGTTTCAGGAACAACCTTATGGCAGGCAAGGAGGTGAAAATGGTCCAATCCAATGCAATGAGCAATGACAATGATGACCCTGATGATCCAAATGGGGACTCCATTGAAGTGCAACATAGTTGGGAGCAACATGAAAAACCCAAAGTTCTCACCTCCGAGCAAACCGTCACCATCAATTTGAGTGATGACGAGGATCCCAAAGAGATAAAAATTGGGGCAAATCTTCCCAAAGATGAGGCCGAGCACCTGACTCAGTTGCTAAAAGAATATCAGGATATCTTTGCTTGGACATACGCTGATATGCCAGGTTTAGATCCGTCAATTGTGGAACATTGTTTGCCCACTAATCTAGACATGCGCCCTAAGAAGCAGAAGCTTCGGAGGACTAAACCGGAGCTCTCAAAGAAGATAGTAGAGGAAGTAATGAAACTCCTGAAAGTGGGATTCATCGAAGTCTCGCAGTACCCCGAATGGGTGGCCAACATAGTACCTGTCATGAAGAAAGATGGTCGAGTCCGAGTGTGTGTTGATTATCGGGATTTGAACAAGGCCAGCCCAAAGGACGATTTCCCATTGCCACATATCGATGTTCTCGTGGATAGTACTGCCGGATTTGAATTATTCTCTTTCATGGATGGCTTTTTAAGGTACAACCAGATAAGAATGAAGGTTGAAGACAAAGAGAAGACAGCATTTATCACCCCGTGGGGAACCTTTCATTATAAGGTCATGCCCTTCGGACTCAAAAATGCGGGGGCAACTTACCGGCGAGCCATGGTTACGTTGTTCCATGACATGATGCATGAAGAAATTGAGGTATATGTTGACGATATGATTGCAAAAACCCGACTTGGGAAAAGTCATGTTGAAACCCTCAAGAAGTTATTTGATCGGCTCCGTGAATTCAAGCTCCGTTTAAATCCTGCCAAATGCGTGTTTGGGGCAGCGTCGGGTAAATTACTTGGGTTCATTGTGAGTAGTAAAGGGATCGAGATTGACCCATCTAAAGCCAAGGCAATATGTGAGCTGCAACCTCCATCGACAAAGTGAAGGAGGTCCGAAGTCTCCTAGGGAGACGAATTACATCGCACGATTCATTTCCCAACTCTCGAGACCGCTAAACCATTCTTCAAACTCTTGAAGAAAAATGCACAAGTTGATTGGAATGATGAATGTCGAGAGGCGTTCGACAAGCTAAAGCAATATTTGATGAATCCACCCATTCTTGTATCGGGGCATCCCTTGATTTTGTACCTCACAATCCATAGTGAGTCACTTGGGTGCGATGTTAGCTCGAGAAAAGTCTCGTGGATAGAAGGAACGGCCATTTATTACTTGAGTAAAAAGTTCACCTTTGTCTCGAGCTAAAATATTCGATGCTGAAAAAACTTGTGCTGCGTTAGTGTGGGTATTGCATAGACTCATGACAAGTACACATGCATTACAGACGTTTCTCATGACTGAGAACGATCCCATCAAGTATTTATTTAATCGACCAGCTTTGGTGGGTAAGTTAGCTAAATGGCAGGTCTTGATTTCGGAATTCGATGTGCAGTTCATTCCACAAAAATCAGTTAAAGGCCGAGTAATTGCTGATACATTGGCTGAGAATCCTAGGACCTTGAATGATGATGATTGTCCTCTGGATGATCGTATTTTGGCCATAAATGAAGATGCATGGTCTATGTTCTTTGATGGAGCTGTGAACTTGTCCGGTTCGGCATCTGGGGGCGATCGATATCCCTGACGGACAACACCACCCAAAGAGCCGCGAAATTAATGTTCCCATGCACTAACAATATAGCTGAATACGAAGCTTGTATTCTTGGACTTCAGGCCGCAATTGAAATGGGAGTGGCCAAATTGAAAGTATATGGAGATTGTGCCCTGATCATACTCCAGACTGTAGGTGAATGGAAGACCAGGGATGCCAAATTACTGCCGTATCACAAGTACCTCGAAGAGTTGGTGAAGGAGTTCGATGAAATCTCGTTTGACTACTTGGCTAGATCTCATAATCAGTTCGCCGATGCCCTAGCAACGTTGTCATCTATGTTGCAAGTTACTGATGGTTTAGAAGTTGAGCCTTTGAAAATTGAGGTTTTAGCCAAACCTTCTTATTGTATGGTCATGAATGAAGAGCTCGATGAGAAGCCATGGTATTACGACATCATGAAATATATTCAAAAGCAGGAATTTCTGAAGGGAGCACTCCGGTGATAGGAAATACATAATGAAGATGGCCTCAAAGTTCTTCGTCGGTGGTAAGAATTTATACAAGAGATCTTATGATTCAGTTTTATTGAGATGCGTAGATGAAGCGAAGCTACCCAAATCATGCAAGAAGTGCATGAAGGAGTTTGTGGCCCACACATGAATGGGCACATGTTAGCCAAGAAGATTATGAGGCTAGGATACTATTGGCTTGCACTTTGGAAAGTGACTGCATACAGCATGTAAGAAGTTGTCATCGTTGCCAAATTCATGGAGATAAAATAAATGTTCCTCCAACGGAGTTACACCAGCTATCGAGCCCCGGCCTTTCTCAATGTGGGGGATCGATGTGATTGGCCCGATAAATCCCAAAGCTTCAAATGGGCACCGGTTCATATTGGTGGCAATAGATTATTTCTCAAAGTGGATTGAAGCCACATCATATGTTAATGTCACGGCCCGAAACGTTGTGAAGTTTATTAGGCGTGACATAATTGCCCGTTATGGTGTCCCCGAAACAATTGTCACCGACAATGGGACAAATCTGAATAACAAGTTCGTTGATGAGTTGTTCGGCGAGTTCAAAATCAAGCATTTGAATTCATCACCCTACCGCCCACAAATGAATGGAGTTGTTGAGGCAGCTAATAAGAACATCAAGAAGATCCTGGCTAAGACAGCCGAGAATTATCAAGATTGGCATGACGGGTTACCCTTTGCTCTAATGGCGTATCGGACATCAATCCGAACATCTACGGGGGCGACCCCTTTTTCCTTAGTTTATGGTATGGAGGCAGTCTTGCCTGTGGAAGTAGAAATCCCCTCTTTGAGAGTCTTATCCCAAGTGGAATTGTCTAAGGCAGAATGGACACAACAAAGGTTCGAGCAATTGAATCTGATTGATGAGAAAAGGTTAAAAGCTCTTTGCCATGGTCAGGCATATCAACAAAGAGTAGCCAAGTCTTTCAATCGGAAGGTACGGCTGAGACACTTCGAAGTGAATGATCTAGTTCTAAGAAAGGTGTTGCCGATTTTCCGATCCCGGAGGCAAATTTGCTCCAAATTATAGCGGCCCATATATGGTGAAGAGGGTACTCCTGGAGGTGCCTTAGTCCTTACGAAATGGATGGTCGTGAGTTTTCTAATCGTTAACTCGATGCGGTGAAGAAGTATTACCCTTGATAGAGTTTGTTGTGAATTGAAGGTACTCATTTCTTCATTGAATTATGTGGGAATGAATTGAATGAGATGAAAAGTATGCCTTGTTCCACACACATATCGAATCCATTTGATTTGGTATGTCAGACATGTTGACTCAGAGTTAGTTCAATGAAAAAAGAAATGCCTTGAGGACACCACCAGCGCCTGGGCTTGGTGGCATGGGGAATGAAAGGGTCCGAGAACGACCAGGGTTCGATCCCTGGAAACGGCAACAAATTTGCCACAAAAAAAAAAAAAAACAACAAATTTTTTTTTTATCAATCCTTTTCTTTCTTTTGAGCTGCAAACTCTTTGTGTTCAAAGCTGATGAGTGCATGAAGTAATTGTGACCTTTCAAAGGAAAATTTTGCATGATAGTTTTACTTGTTTAATTACCAATTCCACTGAGGATTGTCACCATCGATCAAGTAAATGAATGATGTGGAATGGATTGAGCATGCTAAATGAGACATATCAGGATGATGAAAGGCAAGCCTTATCCTATACACAGTCCCTTGATCATAAACTGGTAAGATGAGTGTAGGAAGTTCCATGTTCATAAGGTAAAGAGTTCTCTCGCAAAAGGTACGATGATCAAAATGATGAGAGGCAATTCATTCTCTATCCCAAATACTACATGCATAACCATTGTTTAAACCCTTTTGAGCCCACACATGTGGATAATTTTTATATTACCCCTGTCAAGAACCACCCCACATTGGGGCGAATTGGAGGTAAGATGACATCATGAGGTGAGGAAATTGATAGGAATGTTCTTGCTCTCACTCGCATCAATCTTCAAAGTGTTGCTATTATATTGAATTCATACGGTAATTTAAGTGCCTTAGGATGATGAAAAGCAGTTCTTTCTCTATCCAACACACTTTATCTATTGTATAGCCCCTTGAGCCTATAAATTCGTTTCATTTAAACCCAATTGGTGATCATCCCTCACACTGGGGCAAGGCAAAAGGCTAATGTTCAAGTAGCAAAATCCCGAGTGCTAACAAAAAATGAAAACTCCTCAAGAACCCAAATGTTAAAGCATTATGTGGTTATTTAAAAAAAAAAAAAGGGCATGAAAAAGCAGTGTGCCTGGTAAAAGTAAGGCCAATGCCCATAAAAAAATGAAAGAAAAAGTCAAGATAAATGATTATCAGTTGTAAAAGGGTGTATTCCCAATGGAGTGGTACTCAAAGAACTCAAATGCCAAGTTTTTATAGTACCTATGAGGAAAATCCCAATGGTGAAAAAGAAGACCGGTGACAATGCCAAGATGATCACCAATTCTCATCCCCCTATACACATTTTGAGCCTAATGGTCCATTCACTTCTCAACCCATGAGCTTAACCTACGTTACGTCCCTTACAAAGTCTCTTCAGATTAGGGCACTGAAATTAACGTAGGAATTCATATGCTTAAAAGCATCGCTCGAAAAAGTGCGAGCAAGACCATTTCTATCTCATTTCGCAGGTTCCTTGACTTGTAAACCCGGAGATGATGGCGAAGTATTGTTCTTTCATTAGCCTTAACTCAAAGAGTCCCTCTTTGTTAAGCCATTGACCAAGCCTACATTACCGTCTTGATAAAGACCTCTTAGATTGACAAGGTCGTATCGCTTGCGAGAATACTCGAACCCTTGTCGACATGATGATGATAAGATGGAGTGATTCCTGTGATCCCACATTAATGGTTGGGGCAAAATAGCCTTCTTAATGAGAGTGAGTGAAAGTCCTTTCTAACTGAAAGTCTCTCATTTGGTATTCTTGAAAATCCATGTCATGAGTGAAAATTGCCTTAAACGATGATTCTCCCCAGTGGAAATTTGGTGGTGCAAATATGGTAAAACCATCATGCATAAATCTTGATTGAATGGATAAAAGCTTCAGTGGACTTTGGAGTGTGCTGAATTGCTTACTTCTTTGGCAAATGCATGTATTTTTGCTCTAATCATGTCTGACAGGTAATGTTTCCTTGAAGACCCAAGAGCTCCTGACATTTATGTTGCCTTTCAAAAGCCTCGAGGTGAGAAACCTCCATGAATATTTGAAGTACATCCTTGATGTTCCAAAAATTCTTTCTACCAAGAGGTAAGTGACCTTCATGAATATCCCAGATTTGTCCTAGGTATTCCCAAATTCTTGATATATGTCTCAAAACTCTTTGTCAAGCATTTCACTGGATGTGAATGTTTTTCGATCTTTTCGTTATACCTTAGTCGGATCTAGGTATTTTGAATCTTCTTAATCCAATATTCATCTCACCTAACATTGAGTGTTTATTGGTTAAGTTCCAAAATTTTTGACATCTCAGTCTGGATCTGGATGTCTCAAAACTCTTCGTCAAGCATTTCACTCTGGATGTGAATGTTTTTCGATCTTTTTCGTTATACCTTAGTCTGGATCTAGGTATTTCGAATCTTCCTAATCCAATATTTATCTCACCTAACATTGAGTGTTTATTGGTTAATTTCACAAATTCTCGACATCTCAGTCTGGATCTAGATGTCTCAAAACTGTTCATTAAGCATTTCATTCTGGATATGAATGTTTTCTGATCTATTTCGTTATACCTTAGTCTGGATCTAGGTATTTCGAATCTTCTTAATCCAATATTCATCTCACCTAACATTGAGTGTCTATTGGTTAAGTCCAAAATTTCTTGACATCTCGTCCGGATCCGGATGTCTCAAATCTCGTTCATTAAGCATTTCGATCTTACTCGCTATACCTTAGTGTGAACCTAGGTATTTCGAGTCATCTTAATCTAACAAGGCATCTCACCTAACATTGAGGGTCTGTTGGATAAATTCATGTAGACTCTTTAGGGAACTTAGACACTTGCCAAGCAAAGGAAAATTCATCCTGTACTTCACGATGCTCTGACTGGTAAGTAATTGCAGGTATGCCCTCCTCTCCAATATCTCACATTTGCATTACCATTGTCATGACATTGCATAAAAAAAAAAAAAAAATCCATAGTCCTGCCAAAGTATCATCCATTGCATGTTCATGGTCAAAATTTAGGTATCATATTGTCTTTGAATGCAACCTCTGCGAGCTCACCTTCAAAGAGGGCCAGCTGTTGACACATAAATTTTACCTAATCATTTAGTAATTAGTTGCATGAAAAAAAAATAAAAAATAGTAAAATTGCATTTCATGTAATTTTATTTGCATTGGTACCAAAAAGCAACATGACGCAACGGCCTGCGATCGAAGGGATGGTCTCTCTTAGCACGCAAAAGAGCGAAAGTCAAAAAGAGAGGAAGGAAATTCTTGCACGTCCATTGTTTCTCCCTCATTAATGCATGCACATGCACGCACAAAATAAGGAGGACGTGAAAATTCTAGAGAAGCCGCAAGCGTGAAGAAAGCAAAGAAAAAATTCTCCACTGCACACGCGAGAATGCCGGAGAAAGTCTGCAAGAAGATGGGCTCAAAATTTTATAATATTTTATAGTGAGTTATTGCAAGGAATTCTCTCCTTCCTGGAGAGCAAAACGGCTGGAGTACGTCCATTGTCTCTCGCTCATTAATGCATACACATGCATGCGCAAGAATTCGGCGGACGTGAGGAGCCTCGAAGAAGCAAAGGGAAGCCCATAATATATTATAATATACTCTCTCAAGTGTGGGTCGTTCATTTTGGTGAAACAAGGAGAAGTGTGTTAAAGAAAGAAGAAAGTAAAAAGCAAAGAAAAGTCAACAGTTGTGGCTAAATTAATGAGTGTCAGGCGGTGGCCTCCTTATTTGAAAAAGAATCGAACGTGAGCACCAAGGAAAAATTACGGCCACCTCCTATTCACACTAAAGTCGGTTGGACTTCAAGAGCCCTATAAATACGCAAGGGGGGAGGCCACGCGAAGGAGGGAGGAGAAGGAAGAAAAAAAATTCATTCGAGAGGTTTGTCAGGGGAGCGAAAAAGTAAAAATTTTCATTGTGAAGGGCTTCTCCTTCGGTCAGAAGAGTGAAGGGAAAGGAGTGTGTCAGAGAAAAACCAAAAAGAATGTGAAGTCAGAGAGGGCAATAGAGAGAGAGAAAGGACGTGAGAGACAGAAAATAAAAGATTAAAAAAAGGGGAGAGGGTGTCTTCTGCCTAGGGGGTCATCTTCTTTGGGAGTTCCTTGCTCGCACGCCTGTAGCCGCACCTCCACTTGTCCCTGCAACGCCCATCGCCAAAGCTCCGAGCCTTTGTCGTTGCACCATACCCGTCACCAACGCCTGCTACCGCCGACTTCCTCCTTCCGGCGAGTTCCGAACGCCGCCGCCACTGTAGTCCCGTGCCTCCGCTCGCCCGCACCTTGCAGCTCGAAGCTTCGAGCGACACCTGCAACTCCGCCACTGCAGCTACTATTTTACGGTCGCCGGAGCTCTGAACACCATCGCTGTTGCAGCCCTCAACCTGCAACTCCGCCACCGCAGCACCTTCATCCGTCTCCTGCAGCAACCCGCGCCCGACGCCAGCAACCCGCACCACCTTCGCCAGCCGGTCGCAGCGCATCTCCGCCCGTCTCCGCAACCAATCGCTGCTGCTACTCTTCCCGCCCGTTGACGCCAGCAACCTGACGCCACGAGCACTCGCCTCTACGCCTGCAGCCCGCACCTCCGACGCCGTGCCACCGCCCAGACGTCCGCAAGCTGCTGCACCACCGTCCGCCGCGCCCTATCCGTCGCTGCACCTCCGCTCGCCCGTTGCCGCGCCTCCTCCGTCTTCGCTCCGAAGCTCGAGCTGCGCGTTCTTTCCTTCATCGAGTGTGGTACACCAGCGACGACGAGCTTGCCAAGCACCACCAGCCACGACCCCCTAGTCTGTCTTGAGCTCGCTGACTCGACACCGGCCAGCTCGCTGCTCTGCCGAGTCCACCAGCTCTCATTCCTGAGTTGCTGCGCCTGAGCTGCCTCCACAAAGCCCGTGACGAGCTTGACCAGAAGCTGCTGTTGCGTTGCAACCGCCACAGCCCGACCCCGACGCGAACCACCGTTCGGGAATCTTTGGCGCCGATCCAAATAAGGTAGTTTCCTTTAACCAAATTTCTTCTCAATATTATTATATAAACTAAAATGTTTGATGAGGCTTTAGGCATTACCTAATAGGATATTATTGGAAGAAATCACTATAATTACTAATTTGGTCCGTAAGATTTCGGACCATTTTTTTAATTATGTTGATTTTGATGATATTTTGGTTTTTGAAATCATTATAATTATTAAGTTGATCCGAGAGACTTCGGATCAATTTTGTAATTATTTTGATTTTTCTTGACGGTTATGATGTTTAGGTTAAAATAATCGTTAATTTAATCCGTGAGATGACGGATTATTTTTTCAATTATTTTAATCCTTCATTTGATGAATATCCTGAGTGAGTTGGGTACAATGCTTATTTGGTAATTGTTTGTTTTGGAAAACACTATAAAAAAAAAAAAATCAATCAAATCTTGCATCGGAATATGATGGCTTCATAAATTAGAATTGCATTTTGCACGTCATGATATATATAGGGCTTCATGATAGTATTATTTAGTTTGAATATGATTGCATGTTGAGATAATTTTGGAATAGATTAGGAGAGGATCTAAATAACTTTTTTTTTTTTTATATATAAATAGGGTTTTAGATAATGTTTGCATATTTTAATAATCTCATTTTAATAATAATAATAATAATAATTTTCTTAAATAGAATAGGGTCACATGTTCAGAATTTATCTAGTTAGATTTTAATATTAGATTGCATGTTACGACTACTTAATTAAGATGAGTTTTCGAATTAAAATGGGATTTAATCTAAATTATTTCCTAGCTTGAGTAAGATAACTTGTCAGGTTTTGTAGTCAATTTTCAGTAATTATTTCGAATTGCAATAAAAAAAATACCAAAAAATATCATATACATGTTATCTAGGTAAGTTTTCATTTTAAAACAAGAGAAAACCCAAAAAAAAAAAAAATAGTTGCTTGCCTTATTGTATTTAATTCCGCAATGTTTTTCCCCTTTGAATGTTATCTTTAATGTTTGTGCACCCGTATGATCACTTTAGTGTTTTAGGCTAAAATCAATCCAAGCTGCCTGCAAAACATTTTTTTGAAATAAAAAAGAAAAGGTACCGAAAAGGCGTTAGAGAAATCTAGCGTAATCAAGTCCCCGAACTCATTTAATCTCTGGTTCGTAGGAGTGAAGTAATTCTCCCATTACTTTACTTGGGTTTCTAATCGACCCACCAAAAATAGATTAATGGCGACTCCATGATAAAAATCCTCTACATATAAAAAACTTCAACCTAAGTCGCGAATTGGTATGAGCCTGGGAGAGCTCGAGTTAATTCTAGACTTAGCAATCCATTAGCTGAACCCTTAGGTGGTCCAACCCACTTCGGGGAGGTCGCGACAAGCATCAATATAGTAATGCTTCATCATGGCATTTAGGTGGGCAATGAATCCATATCTGAGCTCATTACAGTACTCCAAAAGGTACGCTATAACAACATTTTCTTTGTCCCAACTCGACCCGACCCCCTCAGGACCTAGTCTTTCAATGACCATCCCGAGGTCAACTTGATGTAGTCAGCAATGTCGGTGAGAAGGCCACTTAGGCCGGTGCCATGGCAGCCCTTTGCCAGACACATGTGGTTTCATGATATAGGACCCCAGTGAACTCGACTTTTACATCGCTGATATAAACCTAAAAAAACACTTAATTTCCTTTTGTGTACCAAAAAAAAGTATATGAGATCAAAGGTATTTTTATATGGACACAACATGTGTAAAAACAATTAATTAAGGATATATAGGAGAGAGAGAGAGAGAGAGAGCCCGTTTGGTTCGGCTTTGGGGGAATGCCTTTGGCCAAATGCAAATATCTTTGGGGTAAAGGAGTTTTCGGGAATGCTTGGACGTTTGGCAAATTGGGCATTGGAAAGTGACTTTGATAAAAATACTGTTTGGTAAACCCAACACTTTCAAAGGGCTTTTATTATTTAAAAAAAAAAAAATCCAACAAAACTCAGATCAACGACGAGCCATCCACTGGCGACCAGATCGGCCGCCGGGCTAGGCTGCCCGAGGTCACGCGACCTCGGCGGCGCCACCAGGCCTCGCCGGCGGCCAGATCGGGTCCGCGCGACCTCGGGCGACCTCAAGTGGTGTCGCCTGGGTTCGCGCGACCCGGCGACGCCACCTGAGGTCGCACGGCGAACCGGGCGACGCCCGCCCTGGGTCACACGTCGTGCGACCTCGGGTGGCATCGCTTGGGTTCGCACGACCCAGGCGACACCGCCTGGGTCGCGGGTCCCGCCACCCTGGGTGGTGGTCACCGGAGACGCGGGACCCCCACGCGACGGTGGTGGCTACCGGAGAAGCCGAACTCTCGGCCGGCGGGGAAGATGAAGAACAGAGTCGACGAACAGAAAATGAGGAGGAAGAAGATGAACAGTAGTCGATGAACAGTGAACGGGCATTTCCGAAATGCCCAATGCTCAAAGCCAGTCCTCCCCAGCATTGGGCTTTCGGCATTGGGAATGCTGACATTTGGCCAAGTAGCTTTCGAAAGTAGTTGCCAAACACTGAATATTTTCCCCAAGGGGCTTTCAAGGCCGAAAGCCCCTTGGGAAAGCCCAACCAAACGGGGCCTAAATCCCTCAAAGGTAGGATAAATGGAAAGAATTAGTGAATAAGTGGAGTAAAAATCCGTGGGCGATTATGATCTTTTATTTTAATATGGACAAATAGCATGTATTTCTCCAACCGCTTCGATTTTTCACAGGGGACGAGAGTTTGACTTACAGTCAACAAAATAATAAACGATAAAAAAAATTGATGACTTTTTTGTAATCATATCAGCAACTCAATCTGAATATATAGCAAATTAATTACTATCCACTCAAATTAGGAAATAATCATATCAGCAGCTCAATATAAAAATGTAGCAAGTTAATTACTATTGATTAAATTTCGGATCTAACATCTACTCAAATTCCATAAATACCATATCTATACATCTATATATACCCACTTCCAGGGGACACATGACACATATCTTCCACAATTGTCTCTAATAATCAAGCTTGGATTTCCTCCCTATAATCCTAAAAAACTCTCTAGACAATCATACCTCAGGTAATTAAGCCAACATACATGGAAATGGAGAAGGGCCAAGCCAAGCTCAGAGCATCGGTCATTCTTTTGGTGATTGCATCTAGTAGGTTTCTCTCATCTCTCGTTTATTATTATTATTTCTAAATGTAGAACTGCACTAATGAATTTTCCAAACTTCCCTTCTTTTAAGGTCTTGCTGTCTCACAAGCTAAGGAAGGAAGAGTATACTGTCTTCATGACGGCAAGGGCGAAGCTGATGTTTGTCCTATCGGGTTTCGTCCCATCTTTGAACATGACCAATGTTTCTGTGTTCCATCAAAGCGCCAGGATGCCTCGGCTAGCAAGGAAGGAGAAGTTATTTGTATTCCAGAGATGTGTTTAATGGGGTTTCATCCCATCGTTGTAGACGGTAAATGTAAATGTGTACCCAATCATTGATGCGTGTTGCGAATGCGTAAGAGGAGAGAAAGAAAGAATAAAAGGGAATAAGAGAGATTTTTATAAATCAATTTGGCTCTTATCAAAATGGGTTGATGCTATTGAGTATTTCACTTATCCTTTTTGGTGGTCTCGAATATTTCCAATGATCGAAATCAACGAATTTTGGGCATTGCCATTAGATTCCACTGTTATATTAGATAATTCAATAAGAAGAAATGATGATCGTGTTGGAAATAATCCAAAGAAAAACACAAACTGTTTGTTGCAATCAGAACATGAAATTGGAGGTGAGGTACGGATGTCTGAATCTCCTTAAGACAATTAGTTCCTGCCAATGGTGCTCCGCAGCTTCACGAACTATGCCTCCCAAGATACAACACCTCAAACCTGTTTGGATTAGAACTATTCAAACAGGACTCAGTCGAACCGTTCAATTGAACCAGCACATTCAGAAAAATCAAAAGAGTAGAAAAGTGTATCAGAGCCTTTTTGGAATCGAGTCGGAAAAACCAAAAAACCGTTAATGAAGCTCTTTGCTCCTATCTATTTATAGAGATTTTTAGTTCATGTACAGAAGAGATACATGAATTAAATAGACGCATATATCCACGAAATTCATGAATCAAGAGATACATGAATTCAAGAGATTCATGAATCCAAAGATACGTGAATTCAAGAGATTCATGAACTTAATAAATACATGAACTAAAAGATACATGAATATATAAAATTCATTAACTTAATAGATACGTGAACATAAAAGATGAGGAAATTCATGAATCCAAAAGAGATACGTGAATAGAAAAAACGTATCTTAATCTTTTGGCTTTCGTTGATCCATTAACCATAATTATAATCATAATTACAACAGATCGTACTCCTTGTATGTTAGGCAAATAGTTGGAGATCAATAAGAAATACAAATTTGATATTTGGTCTCAGAGACGAACTCCAAAAAGAGTGCCACACTCTATGTGTTTGCGATTTTGAAGTCGATAGCTAAGAAATTAAGATGTATTTAGAACATTCTATATTGACAGGAAAAATAAAGTGCTGAAAATGAAGATGAAAGGGAATTGTGAGGAAATTATAGATGCTTTTTTGTTCACATTCATGTCTGACCAAGGTTCGACAGTGAAGCTATTGCGACTACAAGAAGTCTCGTCCGTGAAAGGCAGGAATAAGCGATAACTTACATATTGCAATGAAAGTAACTATGGATGGCGCTATTGACCCTCGCTATATGACTAAATCCACCCTATTTTCATTAGAAGGTAGTATTATCGTCAATTTCATTTGCAATCTAAAGTGGTGGCTCTTAATTGATTTCTTTTCCTTCTTGGTTTAGTTTTTTTTATTCTTCATGGGATCTAGTTGTCATGATTAAAGATGTCATATGCTTATTTTTGTTTATGGTGTTTCGTCAAATTTGAAGTTATTGCTATTTAGAAAAAATAATCTGGTCTCTTCTACATCACTGTTCTTATAACAACTTATCTCTAAAAAAACTTTACTTTCTTATGACTTTTTTGTTTTAAAATTTTGTTAGTCCGAAATATATATTGTCTCTTTATGTACTATATCAAAGAATTTGTCTTTTTTTCATTACTATTGGCACGAAGCTTTGACACGGAGTGTGTAAGACATTATAGGAGAGTTTAGAAAAACACTAAAACATTAACATGAAAAAGTTACGCAACATCTTGATATTGTTCATAAACACTTCGCAAATGATGTTCATTTTTTCAATCCATAATAATGAGATTCCTATGGTATTGTAAATAAAATTCTTATCTTATGCAAAATTTTGATATAATTAGATTTCATCTTTTGAAATTTCATGAATAGGAACGTAACTTTGATTTTCCCTTGGAAAAGCTTTAAAGAGGCTTTTTGTTTTTTTTTTTTTTTTGTGGCATCATCCAATCATCCCATAAAATATATATGTATATAAAAGACAATCGACATAAAAGGTCTCATGGTGATATGCACAACAAAAAGGTAAAAGCTTATAAATGCGTGACTATGTTAAAAAGTTATCTATGTTAAATCTTTTCAACATTTTTACCAGACAATTAATTTATAAATTTGCGCGACAATGTTGAAAATAAGTAGGTTTCTTCGAAATTTCTCCTTTCGAGAAAACTAATTTTTATAAAAGTTATATCTAAAAATAAAGAGAAAACATAATGCATTTAATATATATGGGAGATTCACAATAAACAAGTAAAAAATATGTGATATTATTAGTTATGACAACTAAATCCTACATAAAAATAGAAAATCTAACAAAAGAAGGATAGTCAATGAATTGGGGGCTACCACTTTAAATTGCAATTGAAAAATTAAGGGCAACTTTGTCTTTTTTTAATGAAAATGGGGTGTATTTAGTTGTATAAGGGGTGGAAATAGCTCCTCCCCGTGCCCTTCAATAATTACGTACTAATTTAAAATCTTTATCCTAATAAGAGATCCATAAATTATTATAAATGCAATTACAGGGAAATTGTCCAAAAAGTCCTACATTCATCATACGCCAGTCAATTTAATCATAAAAACTTTTTAATCGAGCAAATTTATTTATAAATATTTGTTATCATTTGGTAATTCAATATTAAACCTTTTAATTTTGACTAGATATCATTTTTTTTAGTCGGTAGTCGGATATCATTAACATGAACAATTTTTTCCAAATTCTTTTACTTTTGATTTTATATATATATTACTTTTTACATAGGGCTGATGAGGCTGCTGGCCATTGGCTGAGGGACAACACCCCCACTAACCCTTCGCCCCTATCGGCGTCGTGTAAAAACAAAGAAAAAAAAAAGAAATGAAAGAAAACGTAAAAGGAAAGGAAAAAAAAAAAAGACAAAAGAAAAAAGTTCGGGAATTTTTTAACGAAAAATTACAAAAATTCTCCAAATAAATGCTAGCCAAGCCACGTAAAATGAAAGGCACTTATTCGACAACTATTTTAGGGATCTCTAATTAAATTAGTTAAAAAAACTACATTAGCAAATCATTAAAAGCTTTAAGACAAATTATAAAATGGTCAAAAGGTTTATGACCCAATTGGTAAATTGAAATGTAACACATTTGAAAGATCATTGTACAACATGTTTAGGACTAAGCTAGCACAATCGAAAGATACAAGACTAAATTGCCCGCCGTAAAATAGGTTTAGGATTTTCGGGACAATTTTCCCTAGTTAAAGGTATGAAAAATTAAGTCTGTATATCGTGTCTAAATCACATGCTCACTTCATTTAATTAAAAACTTTGTTTTATTTTTTAATATTTGACACATAAACCATTTATTTTTCATTACTTACATGCATATTTGCATTACTTGAGAGGTTCGCAATTCACAATAATGACAGAGAATGAAAGCCTAGAGACAACAGTATGTCAAATAAAGGGTCATGATAGCGCATATAGCTGAACTTTGTTCAGTTTTATTTATTCAAGTACCTCAATTTCAAATGGGCTCAATGTGAAGCCTTCGTTAAATTAGAGAAGTTCTTTTTTGTTCAATCATTAACCAACAATTGTTAGTTTTAAGACTCAATTACATTTTCGTGATAAGTTTTAAGACTTCACGAATTGCTTTGTCATAGACACATTATGAATACACTATCCGATCAATTGTATGACTTTTCCTACATTCTAGATCCTAACTTGGTGCCTATAGAAGATACAAAGCCTACTAGTAAGGGAGGACAGACAAGTGTAGAAACCATTGAAAGGGTTAACAAGGAGAAGAGACGAATTGCTTTGTCGTAGACACATTATGAATACACTATCCGACCAATTGTATGACTTTTTCACTGAAATGAATCCGACCAGAGAAATTTGGAACACACTGGAATTCAAATATAAAGTAGAAGAGCAAGGTACCAATAAATATTTAATTGGAAAGTATTTTGATTTCAAGTTTATTGATACCACACCAATGTTGGAACAAGTTCATGAGTTGTAAGTACTAATGAATAAAACTCGTGCTCTCAAGATTGATATTTTAGAAGCTTTTCAAGTTGGAGCAATAATTGCAAAATTACCTCTAAGTTGGAAAAACTATGGAAAAAGGTTGATCCACAAGTCAAAGGACAACACCTTGGAACAAATACAGAAACATCTTCATATTGAAGAAGAGTCACATTTACATGATAATTTTGTTTTGTATGATTCCAAGGTGCATGCCTCCAAAAAATAGCAAAAAATTAAATAGGATACAATTACACTATCTAAAATGTCCCCCAAAAGCTAACGGAGATAGTATAAGGACTAAAGTGCATAATTATAACAATTTTCTTGAATTAAATGAAAGAAACGAAATTTTTAGGAGTGAAGTGTATTATCATGACAAGTTTCCAAACTTTAATTATACCAATTGACATTGAAATTTCCTCCTATATCCAGAGCTAGCAAAGTTGATTCTACATTTCCTGAAAAATAGCTTATTTCACGCGTGAAAGTTTGTGTAGCATGAAAGTCAAGTAACTAAACATCAAAACTAATTACTTCTCGATGTCGGTTGCGGTGAATTAATTATAAAGGAAACACCGTTCCTTTCGAGAAGAAGGATCCCTTTCAATTCAAAAGTTGACCAAGGATCGACGCGACAGATGATTTCCATGTAGAAAAGACTTCCTACACCTGGCTCGATGCATAAGGAACTTTTTACAACTGGCCTTCTTTCTAATAGCTCCCGGCATGTCGACTTTAGCTGCTTGACCAAGGATTGAGTTGACAGATAGGTTATAATGTATGACGAACTTGCAGCACCACATGAAGCCAAGCCAAACGCCTGAAAGTGACATAATTTAAGGCGAAAAAATTAGTGATTTGATTGCAAAATCTACTAAAATTCGGTCATGAAATATACGTCTTGCACAAAGGAGAAGAGTAATCAACTCGAGAAGTGAGATTCTTTCAAGTTTCTCTGTTTCCCAGTAGATCCTCTTGCGTTAATTTTAGTCTCTACCTTTAACCGATAATCTTTAACATCAACATTAAATGGACACTTCGTAAATTTAGTGAAAATATTGGTAAAAAAAATTAGTGAAAATATAAAAGCGGTAGAGTCTCCACCTTTGACCAACTATCCTTAGCATTGGGAAATGAAGATATTCTTGCATTAATTACGGTAAAATAGGATACATCATTTATATGTTGAAAATCATTTAAGAGTCCTCTGCACTTAAGTAATTACTCAATGCTTAATATTTATATTTGTTGCCTTTTTATTTGTGAAACCAACTTCAATTGTCCTCCGATTGAGTCGATATTCTCTAATTCTAATATTCTATGACCTAACGCGTTGTCCATTATCTTAAGGTATTAGTCCACTCAGATGAATCCCTTCAAAATTCTCTTTAAATAATAGCGAGAGTCCTAAAACTTATTACGATAACATGCTAAAGTTGTAAAACTTTCATTTTTTGCATTTAAGTCCTAAAATCGATCACAATCGTCCCATTTAGTCCTTCGTCAGCTTTTCTTGAATGGAAAATTTACTTAAGGCATTTTATGTTAAATTTTCCTTTAGCTTTAGCACGGGTGATGGGGCGCGGTCGCCGGCAATTTGTACCTGCAAAGTTCAATCGCTCTTTTTTCACTTTTCGTTTATTCCTTTTAGTTTACAAATTACATTCCTAAATTTTTAAATTTTTCTTAATTTTTTAGTCTTTTTCCCAATGTGGCACTAGGAGAAACAAAGTCATTTTGTGTCAACGGCACTGTTTTGGGTCTTGGCTAGCTCCGTCAGCTTATTAATCGCCACATTTGATGAAAAAATTAATAGAAATAAGCCAGCTCAGAACTTTTTCGTCCACCAAAAGCTAACCAAGCTAGCAGAATGACTAAAGTGGACTACAACGACAAATTTAGGGCTTAAATGCATATAAGGATAGTTGTAAAAGTAAAGGGCATTATCGTGACAAATTTTCAGACTCTTGATATAATTATCACCTATATCTAGAGCTAGCAAAGCTGATCGTGCATTTTCTGAAAACTTGCTAGTACCCGGCTTGAAAGTTTCGTGCACCATACGCAGTCAAGCCAAACATATGAGAGTCGTGTAATTAAAGCCGGCTAAACATTAAAACTAATAATTTGCTATTGTTAATTGTGGATAATTAATTTTGAAGAAAAAGTCATTTCCCTCTAGAATAATGGTCCTTTGTTCATTTCAAAGTTGACCAATGATTGACTTAACAAATGATTTCCATGCAAAAACGACTTTCTACACCTGTCTTGATGGAACTTTCTATTAAGGAAATCCCTTATGATGTTTTGAAAATAATAAAATAAATCAAAGGCTACTAACGTGTTTAATGGTTGAGTAATAGACTATACATATGATAAAACATATAAGAATATTGTCAAAGTCTATACTTGAAAGAACTAGAAGACAGACTCTATGATAAAGCTAAACTGATTCAGACTGTGTCCAGACCTTAATGGTAAATCTATTCAGAAGCAAAATATGTTCAGACTTACGTCTAAATTGTAAAGTCTATTTCAAACGAAAGACACGTAGACTCTACTTTAGACAGAACACTCTCAGACTTTACATACAGAACAAGACATAAGTCCAGAATGTGACACAAGTTCATAACGTAGTAAATTTAGAACGAAACAACTTGACAGAACGTATCACAAGCCCCAAACATATAACGGCTAGTGATCTAATTTAGATTCTACATCAAGATTGATTTGATTGACTCAATCTAATTGATTGACAATTGGATCTTAAAAACAAGAACTTTCTAAACGAATAAGCTCTACTTATGGAAACCAAGATTCTGTTTGTATGAGCGAGTAGAATCAATTTGTGATTCTACTTCTATCACTCAACGGCTATCAAATCTTCTAGATACAAATCTGTCCAATGGGTAGATTGGAAAACGATCATTTAGATATTGTCCAACGGCTAGTTTGGAAGTAGAGAGGTATTTAAGGAGACCCAAGGACCGATGAACAAGTAAGAGACGGAGCGTAGAATTTATAATTCCAAAGTCTAAGCGACCTTCGATCATACACTTGTCTCTGTAAGCTTAAACGTTTGTGATTGTGAGAGAAATACCAAAAAAGTGACTTAGTGAAATAGTGTGATCTACCATTAAGTGTTTGCACTCAAAGTTGTAATCTCTTGTTGATCACATAGTGGAATCTAGCCAGAAGGCTGTTAGCATGGGAGAGTGAATGTAGGTTTGATTTAAGCTAAACCACTATGAATTTTTTGTGCAACATTCTCTTCTCTTAATTCTTCATATTTAAGTCTTTTGCATACTTGCAGGTTATTCCAGAAGTTTGTTCTATCGCATAATAGATTCTGAACATCTACCATAAGTCTGGTGGCTCGTTTATCAGACTATGATCCTTATTCAGACTTTACCAGTAATTTATTTTATTCCGCATTTATTTGCCAAGGTTTATTTTAAACACCTATTCACCTCCCTTCTAGGTGTTCGTACTAGTACTTTCAATTGGTATCAAAGCCAAGTGCTCGTTTTATTAAAGTGTTTTTATTTTTGAGCTAAAAATCTTCTATGACTAGTATCTTGGCACTAGGACTTATGGAAGGGTAAAGCAACACCATGCCACCATACTTTGATGGAAGGAATACAACGTTTGAAAAAAAAAATGAAGGCATTCCTAAAATCCAGATATCCCTTGCAATGGGATGTTGTGGAAAAAGGAATCAATCCCACTACAGCATCTACATCAAATAAGACTGGCAAAGACAAAGAAACCAAACCCCCTGCTCCTATATCTCGGACGGAGATGTCCAAAAGAAAAGCGTTTGATGCAAAAGCCATTTATTCTTTATATTGCACTTTGTCTCTTACTGAATATAACATAATTTCTTAATGTGAAACAGCTAAGGAAGTTTGGGACAGGCTTCACGTCACCTATGAAGGGACTGACCGTGTGAAGGAGACAAAGATAAATATCCTACTTGATCAATATGAATCCTTCAAGATGAAGCCAGGAAAGTCGATTGGAGATATGTTCAATCGTTTTACAGAAATTGTAAACGGTTTGGCGTGTCAAGGTCATCAAATTTCTTCCCCAATGAAGGTTAACAAACTTTTGCGAGGTCTCTCAAAAGATTGGAACCATGTTAAGACCTCAATCCAGGAGACTCAGAGGATTATGCCACTCTCCGTTGATAAATTAATTAACACTCTTCAATCCTATGAAGTGGAACAAATCAACAACAAAGATCCCAAAGGTAAGGAGTCCATCGCTTTAAAATTTAATGTTGATTCTGATTATACAGACTCTAAAAATGACATGGACGATGAAGAACTTGTTTTTATGATCAAGAAATTCAAAAAGCTGAGTAGAAAATGAAGGAAATTCAATGGAAAAAGACAATACAAGCAGAAAAGGTAAAAAAGAACCATGAAAGAAGATGATGAGGAAGGAAATATATGCTTGATGACACATTTAGACTCAGACTCAAATTCGGAATTAGAATCAGAGTCTAACTCAAACACAGACTTAGAATTCGACAAAGAAATCGAGGTAAGTCATTTAGAAATTCCTATTAAAGTTCTTAAGTATATAAATGAGCTTTACTTAAATCTCAAATCTTATCTTAAAAGGATCTCCGAACTAAAAAGGAGAATTCATGACTTAGGCAACAAGATTTTTCTCGAAAAGAAAAGTTTGAAATTTTGCAAAAAGATTTTCTACAAACAAAAGAAAGTCGAGATTTACTTGTCAAAGAAAATGATTCTTTAAAAAAGGAATTTTCAAATACTTTGACAAAATTTTCAAAGGGTTAAAAAACATTATAGTATATCATTTCTATACAAGTACCTTACTATAACAAGTCAAAACTTGATTTCAATAAGGAAAATGATTCTCTAATGGATTTTTCTAAAGTCAACGAGAGACTTAGGCCTTGTTTGGTTCAACATTTGGAATGTTCATTTGGGCTCTAAAGTCCCTTGGCCAAATGCAAAGGTGTTTGGTTCATTTTTTGGGTGACTTTGGCCAGATGCAATTGCATCTCCAAGTGGCTCTAAGGGACTTTAGCTGAATGCAAGGGTTGACGTGCTTTGGGAAGTTGCATTTTGGGAATGCAAGTAGCTCGATTACTGTTCATTCATCCTCTCCAAGTTGCTGATCGAAGGCCAACGACCACCGGCAAAGGGATGGCGCGCACCGACGACCGCCGCCTGAGGGTCACCCGACCTCGGCGACCGTCGTCGGACCTCAGGCGACGCCCGGATCTCGCAATCCAGGCCACCTGGATCGTGCGACCCTAGGCGATGGCCGCCTGAGGTCGCGTGACCCAGGCGATGGTCGCCTAGGTCGCGCGCAGCCATCGCCTAGTCACCCGGGTCGCGTGACCCCAAGCGACGATGGCCGCCCGAGGTCGCGCAACCCAAGCGGCCAGATCTAGCCATTCGGCGCCAGCATGACCCGGGCGACGGTTCACTGAGGTTGTGCGCGGCCGTCATGGCCGCCTAGGTCGTGCGACCCTAGGCGGTGGCCGCCTAAGGTCGCGTGACCCAAGTGGCCAGATCTGGCCATCGCGACCCGGTGACCGTCGCCTAAGGTCGCGCGACCTAGGCAGCTAGATTCGGCCATCCGGCCATTGGATCCGACGGTTCGGCCATCGGATCCGGCGGTCCAATGGCCGGACTTCAAAAAAGAAAATAGAATTTTTTTTTTTGCTTTTTTAATTTAATAAAAGTCATTTACAAAAACAAATTTTACCAAACGGTATATTTGCCAAAGTTGTATTCAATGCAAATTTTATCAAAAACCTCTCGGAAAACTTCATTCACCCAAAGGTATTTGCATTTTGGCAAATGCATTCTCCAAAAGTTGAACCAAACGGGCCCTTAGACAAAGACCTCCTAAACTTGCGTACAAAAAGCATTTTCAAAGAATATTTACAAAACCCGTTGGTCGAAATGCCCTCAAGTGTTCAAATTGTGAAGACTCAAAACACTTTGAGAAAGAATGTCCTAAAGTCTGGAGACCTATTGAGAAAGATAGGGTAAAAACAACATACTCTATTAACTCTCATGGACCCAAGAAAATATGGGTACTAAAGAAAAGATGAGTTGTTTTTTTTTTGCAAGAATAAACGAAAAGAAGAAAGAAAATTTGGTAAGGAATGTATTCTTCTCAATTTGGTTTGGGTACATAATTTAAAAATTCTCATTATATTTATATTCTCTTTGTGCCTTGATTGATTTAGATTTTATAATGATCATATTCTTTGATTGTTTTATTGAAGAAAGAATCATGTGATTTGTTTTTGTGATTCGTGAGTTGAGATTTGATTTAATACATGTGATTATTTTTTATATCTTGCTTAGAGACAATTGAGTTTATTTGGTTAATTTTATGCTCTTGGATTTTGTCATATTTTGCAAAGTGAAAATCTGTTTTACGTGATGTTAATTATGCAAGATATTCTTTCTTAGGTACTCAAGAATTTTATTCTATTTGATTTTATCATGCTTTGACTAAGTGAAAATTTATTTTTCAAAATATTATTGTGCATAATGCTCTTTCCTTAAATAATATGTTATGATGAGTTAAGAAAGTATATTTGATTATCTATGGAGATTTTATATTTTTCTCTAATGAAATGGAAGGATCCAAATTGATGGATACCAAAAAAGAAATGAGTTAATTGCAGGAAACTATATAATGGAAGTATGATTGCGAATCTACGCAAATCATGGTGCAATCAAAAAAGTATCTCATGCGAAGATTGCAAGTTTGATCCGCAAAATCAGAGGAAGAAGGCTAAAAAATTCTCTTCCTTGTACAAAGTTTTTGCAAATTATTGAAGGAAATCCCTTATATGTCGTACGAAAGTTCGTTAAGTTTATGCAGGTTGAATTCGAGACGAGCTTGATTGAAGAAAACAAATTTTTGCCTCGAATTTCAAAAAGCAAATGATTATTGCGGATGTTGGAAAAATATTTTGTTTAACGTGCACAAGCCACAATTAGTGCTATTCGCAAATATTGTCATGATGACAGGGGGAGAACGTGAATCCAAAAAAAAAAAAAGGAAAAGAATCGTGATCACCTTAAAAAGGCAACAAATTGAGAGGGAGCATTGATCAATTATGGAAAAATCTTTTCGAATTGATCATGATCTTGATTATTATGGAAGGAATGAAAAGGTAAATGTGACAAAACTTGTTAAAATCTACAAAATCCGGTTAGTGTATCTTTTATTACCTTTTGTCATTAACAAATCTCTTATTTACATTATCGTTTTATTATGACAAAAAGGGTAAGTGAATTTTATAATGCATCCGTGATTTTTATTGGATATTTGCTGATATATATGATCGAAGTAAGTCATATTACATATCTTTAATATTCGACTTACTTTGTAAAAGCTAACTTTTTTTTTGGAAATTGTATTTCATACGAGATAAATTTATTATCGCTTTATATTCTCTACGTGATACTATTTCTATTGTTATCGCTTTTTGATTATGACAAAAAGGGGAGGGAATATAAATATGCATATGTGTTATTGAGCTGCGATTATCTTTCTATAATTATGCTCAATCTATTTGCTATCTCTTATTTTAAATTACATTGCTTTGATTTATCAATATTTTCAAAAGTGTGATTACACATCTACATATTCAGAAATTGTTTTGTCATCATCAAAAATGGGAAGATTGTTAGGGAAATCCCTTATGATGTTTTGAAGATGGCAAAATAAATCAAAAGCTACTAACGTATTTAATGGTTGAGTAATAGACTATGAAGATGATAGAACATATAAATGATATTGTCAAAGTTTATATTTGAAAGAACCAGAAGATAGACTCTATGCTAAAGCTAAACTGATTTAGATTGTGTCCAAACTTTAAGGGTAAATATGTTTAGAAGCAAAATATGTTCAGACTTACATCCAGATTGTAAAGTCTACTTCAAACGGAAGACACTCAAACTCTACTTTAGACAGAACACTCTCAAACTTTACATACAGAACGAGACACAAGTCCATAACGTGACAAGGTCCAGAACGTGACACAAGTTCAGAACGTAGCAGATTCATAACGAAGCATGTTAAGAATGAAACAACTTGACAGAACGTAACACAAGCCCCAAACATATAATAGCTAATGATATAGTATGGATTATACATCAAGATTGATTTGACTGACTAAATCTAATTGATTAACAATTGAATCTTGAAGACAAGAACTTTCTAAACGAAGAAGTTTTACTTATGGAAACCAAGATTCTGTTTGTATGAGAGATCATAATCAATTTGGGATTCTACTTCTATCACTCAATGGCTACCAAATCTTCTGGATACAGATTTGTCCAATTGGTAGATTGGAAGATGATCCTCTAGATATTATCCAACGGCTAGTTTGGAAGTGGAGGAGTATTTAAGGAGACCAAGGACCGATAAGCAAGTAAGAAACGGAGCGTAGAATTTACAATTCCAAAGTATGAGCGACCTTCGATCATACACTTGTCTCTGTGAGCTTAAATGTTTATGATAATGAGAGAAATACCAAAAGAGTGACTTAGTGAGATAGTGTGATCTACCACTAAATGTTTGTACTCAAAGTTGTAATCTCTTGTTGATCACATAGTGGAATCCAGTCAAAAGGCTGTTAACGTGAGAGAGTGGACGTAGGCTTGATCTAAGCAAAATTACTATAAATTTCGTGTACAACATTCTCTTCTCTTAACTCTTCATATTTAAGTTTGTTGCATACTTACATGTTATTCCAAAAGTCTGTTCTATCGCATAACATATTCTAAACATCTACTAGAAGTCTGGTGGCTCGCTTATCAGACTCTAATCCTTATTCAAACTTTACCCACAATTTATTTTATTCAATGTTTATTTTAAATATCTATTCACCCCTCCTCTAGGTGTTCGTACTAACATTTTCACTTTCCACACCTGCATTTTTTTCAGTGGAAAATGAATGGGTTAAAATTTATTGATTAAATATAGATGACATGACAAAAAAACAATTCCTTTCTTTCGATCCCAAAGTTGACCAAGGATTGATTCGACAAATGATTTCTATGCAAAAAGATTTTTCTACAACTAACTCAATTCAAATAGAACTTTGCATGCTGGCCTTCTTTAAATGAAAAAATAATAAGCTAAAATTTATTGTTTAATACAAGCATATATTCATTGATAGAGCTTTACATGTGTTTGTACAAAACTAAGATTTTTAATTTGAATTAAGATCATAAAATGTGTATGAACCATATTAATTGCAATAAATATAGTACAATAATTTTAGGGCTTAAATCCACGAAAAGAAATTTCCGAGTAAAGTGTAATATGATGATAAGTTTCCAAACTCTTAATAGAATTATCCCAATAAACAGTGAAATATCAGAAGTGGTAGCATCTTTACCCATATCCAGAGCTAGCAAAGCACATGAAAGTCAAACACATGAAAGTCAAGCCAAACACATGAAAGTCATATAATTTAAGGTAACCAAATATCAAAACTAATTCCTTGCGGTTGTCGTTTGTCATTAATTAATAACAAAGGAAATGCCATCTCTCACGAGAAAAAGGATACCTTTCAATTTCAAAGTCCGGTAAAGATCGACCCAACAGAGGGTTTCCATGCTGAAAGTACTTTATACTCCTAACCCAATGCAAATGTAACTTTCCACACCTGGCCATCTTTGAATGAAAAAAAAAAAATGAATTAGCTGAAATTTATCGGTTAAATATAGGGCTTAAAAGTATGGAGAAAAAAAGCTTTAAGACTAAAGTGCCCTATCATGACAAATTTTTGGACTCTTGAGATAATTAACCTCGTACCACATTGTATTTTCTAAAGTGATCAAGTCTTTTACCTATATCGCAAGTTAGCAAGGCCGATCGTGCATTTCCAGAAAACTTGCTTCTTTAACACATGAAGTTTATGTGCACCGTATGTAGTCAAGCCAAACACACGACAGTCACATAATTTATGGTAACTAGATGTCAAAACTAATTACTTGCCTTTTGTCGGACATGGTGAATTAATAGCGAAGGAAACACCATTTTTCACGAGAAAAATAATTCCTTTCTATTCCAAAGTTGACCAAGGACTGACGTGACAAATGGTTTCCATGCGCAATGAACCTTCTACCCTTGGCTCATACAAATAAAACTTTCCACACCTAGCTATCTTTACAGTACCTCGCATGTATGTCGACGCATAGTTTTAAGTTGCCATGCAACCATGCAGGGTATTTTTACCTATATAAGTTCTCCCATTCCAATCTCAAGCGCTCTCCATTATTTCTCTCCTTCTCCAATTTTTCCCATAAACACTTCTTTTTCTCCCATCTATAAGCATGTAGAATTATCCTTTCCTGAGAAATCAAATCGAAGCATTAACTTTCCGTGAGTACTCTGGAGGAAGATTTAAGCCGCGGGGCTAGTAAGCAACTCTAATGAGCGCATTTTCCCTAAAAAGGTTCACTTTTTTTTTTTTGGTAGAAGATACTTTGATCATACTTTGAAAATTATTATCACTCAACGTGCTCAATAACTTTTATTGCAATAGAATAAGTTACTAGGAGTGATCGGTTCCTATTTCTGGGACTAGGGATTGGTCACTTGACAAAAATTGTTGCTCTTTTGGGATTTGTTGCTATTTTTAAGAAATTTTAAAAAATATAGTCAGTCCGGTCTATTTGATTCCAACCGGACCAAAAATCACCGGTTCCATTTTGGACCGATGCTCCCGAGAACCGCCTAGAACCGGCCGGTCCAATCCAGTCTGGGCAATGCCCGATTTGATCAATCGGATATGCTCGCCCTTATAAGTTTCGACAAGTTCATAATTGAAATCAGTAACTTCTTAAACTGCTTGTAAAAGCAAGATTCACCTAATTAATGGTCAATAAATTTTCTCTAGAAAAATGTAGCTTTCAAAGTAGTCAAGAAATCACTGAAATTCTCTCCATACGGTCATATCTAGGACTACAAATTTTCCCTCCCGAATTGCAGCCTCGATGGGGGAGTGAACAGGGGTGACGAAGCGACGTGATCGTCCGTCCTTCTTCGCCATTTTCAGTCCAATTTCCCTCCAAAGCAATCTCTCTCTCCCTCTCTTCCTGAAGCTTCTCACGCTTCCGGGTGGTGGGTCGCGCGCCGCTTGAGAAGAGAAGCGTCTCCCGGTAATCAATTCTTGCTCATCGTTCGCCTCTGCTCCTCTGTTTGTTGATCGTGACGAGTGCTTGGCTCCGATTCGCTGTTCTCTGATTACCCTTTTCGTTTCTGCGTCATGTGGGTTCTGGGTTTCCGGTGTTTCTGTGGGTGGCGATTTTTTTCTGGGTTTGCTTGATGCGAGGTTGGTAGGAGACCGCTGGAATGTTTGTTCTGTTGTTTGATGCCCAACTGTTCGTGGAAAGGTCTCTGTGACCCTTCATGAACAAAACAGTTACCCGTGCTTCTTTGCTCGGTGAATTCGCCGACTTTCAATCGTTTTTAGACAACTGGATCAAATTTTCCTGAGGAGACGTTGCCTTGTCGTGTCTTATGATGGGTCCTGTTTTGATTAGGCTTTTTGTGGTTTGATATGCAATATGAAGGCCAGTGTGACTCATTAGAGTTTTTCACTACTAATATAATATGTTTATGGGCGTCGAATTCGAAAATTGAAGAGGCTCTTGTCAGCGGATTTTGACAAAATGGGTGTTTCTTTCGTTGCTTTCCTAATTATTCGATTGGTGCACCGCGAGTGTCTTATTGACTACTAACCAGTCTATATTTATCCATTGAGAATTTGAGATGCCTGTTTTCCAACTTCTTTTTAGATTTGACATAAACTCTGGGAGAGATTGTGAAGCTGATGGATTCGAGGCCTCCGGTTCACAAAGCTAAGTGCTTGCACTTGAACAACACCCAAGATGTTGACAGTCATACGCGTATATGTGACCTACCTGATGAAATCCTTCTGCGCATTCTGGGTCGTCTGCCATTAAAAGAAGTCGTTCGAACGAGTGTGTTGTCGAAAAGGTGGGAGTATCTGTGGACGTCAATTTCTAGTCTTGTCTTCAGAGAAGATGAAAGCAACGGGAGGACAGTTTTCATGAACTTTGTGGAGAGAGCATTGTTACTTTGTCAGTCGTCTCCTCTGAAATTGTTTTCTCTTAATTATGTGATTGATGGTGACGAATACGTTGATGGTGATGAGTCTCGTATAAATTCGTGGATTACTGCTGCTGTAAGGCGCAATGTTCGGGAGCTTCGATTGCACCTTGGAATAGAACATCCTGCTTTTATTTACAGCTTACCTAGCTGTATATTTAGATGCGAGACATTGACAGAATTCCATCTGTTATTGAACGGCACCCTCAGACTTCCTTCTTCAGTATGTCTCAAGAATCTGAAGGTCTTAGCTCTTGAGTATCTTCATCTTGTGGATGATAGGTCGATTGAGCAGCTGTTTTCATGCCCTTCCCTTGAGACGTTGTCTCTGGACTATTGCATTTGGCCAGAGGATATGGTTTTGAATATTTCTGCTCCTAAGCTTTTGAGCTTGTCCATAGTTGAACGTGACTCTTTTCTAGATATTGGAAGTCACTCTCGCATCACAATTATTGGCCCCCATATGAAGTCTTTTGACTATTATGGTGAACTTTTGGATGATTATGCCATAACTGGCTCACCCTCTCTGGAAGAGGCTATCGTCCATGTGTATCATCCATCCGACACAGAGAGAATACCAGATCTATCTGCGCCCCATGCATTTAAGCTTTTGAAGGACCTTTCTCATGTTAGACTCCTGACTTTATCTGAGGACGCCCTTGAGGTACACTATTCTATTTGCATCTTCAATTTCATGTCTAAATCTTTCATTTGTTGGATGTACCTATTCCTGGAGCCTTGAGGGGCACTTTATCTTTTCATTATCTGAACCACAGTCTGTGCTACTATTTGTTGGCTTTGTTAACAGGACTTGGACGAAAACAGGGGGATTATTGATCTTGACTCCATTCCCGTCTTTGGTCATCTTACCAAATTGAAATTCACAACTCGCAATGTGGACCTAGATTCTGTAACGTTTCAGGCATTGGTCGGCAAATGCTCCATCCTAAGGAGTCTAGAGTTCGATGCGGTAACTGTTCTATCGCTGTCCTTTTCCCCCTCCTCCTCTTACTGCATTAGTCTTACTGTGGAGATCAAGGTGAGACTGATTAAATGTGATTTTGTATCAGGGAGTTTCCATCGAGTCTGGAATGGCCGAAGGGATATTGGACCCGGCACCTCAGTCTTTCCTGACGTCACTCAAGGAGATCACAATTGGTTACTTCCATGCGGCTGATTATGAACTCCTGGCTGTAATGATTTTGCTGAGGGCTGCTGTGGTTTTGGAGGAACTAGTCATACATTGTACGGAGCAGTGTTTTGTGCATTTCCGAGGGGACTTGATAGAATCATTGCTGGCACTCCCGAGGGCTTCGAGTCGATGTACAATCAGCCTTTTGCCGTGCGAAATACAGATCTAGGATTAGCTTTCTCTGGTTACTTTTTGGTGACTGCAATCGGATGTGTTGGCTCCTTCTTCCTTTTGCTGAAACAAACAGCTCTCGGCAACATCATTAATTAGAGTCGTGTTTGGAGATTTGTGCTCTTGAGAATGAATTGCCGGTGCCTATACTGCATTCAGGAACAAGTCTCATGAGTTGACAGATCATAAGCTTTTTCTTATTCTTTTCAGGTTGAATCTAGCAGCACACAAACTTTGGCTTTTTTTTTTTTATCTCAAGTATCTGATACTTTCACAATACATCGATATGGATTAATATTCGATGTACTGCCGGTATAGAAAAATCTCTACACATTTCACTGTTGATTAATATTCGATCAAAGTACCATGTTGTATAAGGTCTTTTAACTCTTCATAACGTTGATCTAGAGGGTGATTCAGTGGAGAAGCTGCTTTCATGCCTTTTCCTTTGACAAGTTGTCTTTTGACTATATTGCATTGCTCATGAGGGTGTTGTCCATAGTTAGGACACGACGTGGGTGATTATGAAAGTCACTCGGCTCAGTTTGTTTCAAGGAAAAAGGGACATTTTTTGAAAAAAAAAAAAAAGTTTTCCAAGAGGTAATTCCTATAAAAATGAAAATACTTTCATATGTTCTGCTGAAATCTGAAAATAGAATGAAATTAATTTTCTATTGTTTAGAAAGAAAAACCTGCGTTTTATTTTGCACTGTTCAAGTTCTGGTGACTTGAGTGCAGATGGCCAGGGAACTGATCATGAGCCAGTCTCGATAGTCCTAGGCCCAAGCAACAAGTACCTGCAGCACAAGCAATGCATTAGTCCCAAGTCCACATAAACCGACCCCATATCCATCTAGTCCTAGACCTTGGCATAGCTCCTCGACGCCCAAGCACAGGCATTTTAGTTGAATCAATTAAAAGCCTAAAAAATATTGCATTTTCTACACAAGAGTAAATTTTTCCTAAAGGAAAAGTTAGAGAAAGTAGGACAAATTGTCTAGCAAAGAAAGAAAGTAATATGCAAATTAAATCAGCTCAATGGTTGAAATTTGTTTATCATAATACTAAACCATTATTAGCAATCATCAATCAGATTTTTTTTCCGTAATTCGACGCGAGTCGCCCCATACATCTAATATATATCATTATAAATCCATCAAAGCAGCAACTTTCAATCCTCAAAAGTTTTTTTTTTTGGTAACTTAGGATCCGTCGGGCCCACCTTTCGCTTACGCTAATCGGTAACGACCCGTACAGTGCCTAGACGGTACATCGGACCAAGCATCAATACCTTGGAGGAGACTAACATAAGACCCCACCACCATGACCCCATATTTAAGACGCTAGTGACCGCGGGTTTCAAACTCTCGATTTCTAAGGGAGAAGCTCTTAACCAACACAGTCACCTACTGGGGGTTCAATCCTCAAATTTTTTTTTTTTTTGGTAAAAAAAATGACTCAAAAGTTTTTTTTTTTTTTTTTTACCTAGGGAATCCGGCCAGCAGCCGAAAGAGTAAACCCCGGGAGGCACGCAGAAACCACCACCCACGCACCCCGGGCAAAAGCGCTTTTCCCTTTTTTTTCTTGGTAAAAATGACTCAAAAGTTGTTATGCATAAAGTCCAAAAATAAAAAACTCGTGCCCCTATATAAACCATGAATAATCCTACTCCTTTTATAACCAAAAATTATCAAAAGCAGCATGTCATCGTCACACTAATCTGTTCATTATATATCTTAAACTTAAGTAAAATATTAATGGCCATGTAACAATTAAAATTCAGAACGAAATTATTTTACTAGCCAAAATTTTCTGAATAAGTTCAATCACATCACAAATTTTCCTTTTTTTTTTTTTTTTTTTGCGAATTTCAGTTCTATGCTATTTCCTCTTTTTTTCTTTATATCCTCCCCATCAAGAAGTTCACTCCTGCCCGCCCCTTCATCTCCCACCCAAGTCGCCGCTTGCGTGGATTCCGTCATCTGAAAAAGCTGGTGATTCTTCCTCACGTCTCACTGGTTCTCTTAACCTGCATGAACGCTTGGCTTCGATTTATTTTCCCACTTACCATTTTTCTTGCTCTTCCTGTGATCAACTGCTCTCGTATCAATTTTTGTCCTCAGTTTTTCAGTTCTTTGTAGTAATGTCTTTTCTGGGTTCTTGATGTTTGGAGGGTGGTCAGTAGTTTTGCACTAATCTGTTCGAATAGATGCCTGCCTTTTCTGGGTTCTTGATGTTTGGGGGGTGGTCAGTCGTTTTGCACTAATCTGTTCGAATAGATGTCCTTTTCTGGGTTCTTGATGTTTGGAGGGTGGTCGGTCGTTTTGAACCATGGCTCGTGGGTGTTCTTCGAGATAGTTGCTGGCAACCCATGTGTTTGACGTAAAGCCGCAATGACCCAACGTGCGCACTCATCCCTTGGGGTCAACATTTTATGCCCCGTTGCATGTTTCACTGCCGAGTGAATTGGCTCATTTGTAATACCCATGTCCCGTTTGTTCTGGCTCTTGTCATTTAGGCTGGTTTTGTTGACGCTTGTTAAGGCTTATCATGAAATTGCAATGTACCTGCCAATGGAACTCGTTGGACTTATTTGACCTGGTCGTGTTGTAGGGATGCGCATCGGGTTCGAGAATTGCAGATTTTTCTTTATTTTAAGGGTATCTTGAAGAAATTTAATTATCTTACCACTTGTTATCATCATTTTGACATTCGAAGTTGGATCGATGTGCTATGACTAGTGATTAGCCAATAGTTGTGCATTGAGATCGTAGTTTCTTGTGTTCATTTTAGATTTAACTTGTACTCTGAAGAGGTCGTGGATCTGATGGATGGGAGCCCTATGGGTGACAAAGCTAAATGCCAGCACTTGAGTGATGCTCGAGATGTTAAGAACTGCAAGCAACTATGTGATCTACCCCATGCGATTCTTTTGCGCATCCTGGCTTTTCTACCAATGAAAGATGCCGTGCGAACAAGTGTGCTGTCGAGACGGTGGGAGTATTTGTGGACATCCATTCCTAGTCTTGTCTTTGGTGAAGAAGATGAAGAAGATCACCGTGGGAGGATGCTCTTCAGGAACTTCGTGGAGAGAGCATTGTTACTTCGTGACTTGTCTTCAATGAAAACTTTTAATCTCTGGTGCAAGGTTGACAGAGAAGAATATCTTGATGGTGATGAATCTCGCGTCAATTTGTGGATTACTGCTGCAATACGCCGTAATGTTGAAGACCTCCACCTGCACCTTAAAATTGGTCAGGGTGCTACTGTATACAGGTTACCTCGTTGCATATTTAGGTGTGAAACTCTGAGAGAACTCCATCTAGTAATGGTACATGACCTCAAGCTTCCTTCCTTAGTTTGTCTTCCAAATCTAAAGGTCTTAGTTCTTGCCGAAGTTCGGTTTGTTGCTGATAATTCAGTGGAGAAGCTGCTTTCATGCCCTTCCCTTGAGAAGTTGTTTCTTGACAATTGCAACTGGAATCTTGAGGTTTTGCAAATTTCTGCTCCCAACCTTTTGTACTTGAATATATTAGAACATGCCTCGTCTTCTGGCATCCGGAACGCCCAAGTAAGGATCCATGGAGCTTTTATCAAGTCCTTTGACTATTGTGGTGGCTTATTATATGACTATAACATATTGAGCTCACCCTCATTAGTTGAGGCTTCCATCATGTGTGTTCATGACGAGATTGAGGAAAACTTCCATGAAGGCGCCTACCATTTGCATAAGCTCTTGAAGGCTGTTTCTAATGTAAAAGAACTGTTTTTCTCCATTGAAAGCCTTGAGGTACGCTTTTCTGCTTGGTTCCTCGATTTCATCTTAACCCCCCTACCCCCCTCCTTGGATCCATTTATTGGGACAACCTTGAGGTACGCCTCATCTTGATCCTTGATGTTAGTCTAAGTTGATACTGTATGGCTTTGTCATCAGGATATGGATGAGAGAGAGGAGATTCTCAACTCCCTTCCGATCTTCCCTAGTCTAACAAAATTAAAATTAGACGACTGTCACATTCATTTAGAATGTAGAGCGCTTTTGTCGTTGCTCAGTAGATGCCCTATTTTGAAGAGTCTTGAGTACACTGGGGTAATTACTCAGTCCTTAGTCCCTTTTCCTCCCATTTTCTTGTTCTGCATTAGTGTTTCTATTGTTGAGACCAATGTTAAAGCTCATTGATATTTTATTGTGAATCAGAGCATTCTTGTGGTCTCTAAAAAAGATGACTGGACATTGGACCCCATGCCGCCGTGTTTTACATCATCGCTTAAGGAGATCACGATTGGTGGCTTCCAGGGGACTGATTGGGAACTGTTAGCTGTAAGGATTTTGCTAAGGACCACTGCGGTTTTGGAGAAATTGTCAATCAACTGTTTGAAGCGCTGTTCGAGGAATTTTCGAGGCAACTTGACAGAACACTTGAATAAGCTCCCTAGAGCTTCAAATCAGTGTACAATCTTGTCAAAGTACTACCACCAGGACTTCGTTTGACATCCGTAATTTGTTTAAATTCGTACTTCTGCTCCGAGGACTCAGACTTTGTAATCGTTTTGAGTCGGGACAAGTGAATTTTGAGTTCTCTCTTATTAATTGATGTATGCATCGTCTCGGAGGGACAACTTCATCATCCCACTTAACAAGTGAATATTCACAGTATGTGTTGGGCTATCTATTACTTCTCCCCATCCCTTAACAGTCAATGTACATGTCAACCGTTGTCCACAAACAATGGGTGAAACTTGTAAGAGCATGAATTATTATTATTATTATTTCGTCATGTTTTTGATAAGTTTATCCTATTTAGAATTTGTTTGTTCAAAGGAAAACTATTTCTGGGAAATCATTTTTCAACTTTCTGATGTTTCAATAATGGAGAACCGGTCGATCGATGGAAAGTATTTTTCCATGGACTAAAAATGAGCTTAGATTGGAGAACACGACTCCCCCTTCGAGTAAGAAGGAAGTCATTTTTCCTACATTTCTTGTTAATTCTTATCTATTTAGCTTAAACAGCATTTTGTTAATGTATTTTAATGGGATTCACTTAATATCAAATGTCATAAGACTAATATTTTTTTCAACTTTCTAATGTTTGAATGATGAAAACTAGTCAATTTACAGAAAATGCTTTCTATAAACTGAAAACAAGCTTTAGATTGGGGAACACAACTCCCCTTACTTGCGCGAAGGAAATCATTTTTCCTACGTTTATTCTTATCGAATTAGCTTAAATAAGATTTCGTTAATGCATTTGAGTGGGATTTACTTAAATATCAAACATAAAATGAATATTTTTTCCACTTATTTTCAGATAACAAGTTTTCGGTGAAATATGAACGAGCGTTTAGGATGCGTTTGGTAACGACTATTTATGTTCCAGAGAACAATTTTTGAACAGAAGAACACGTTTGGTAACTGCACAAAATTTCTGTTTCTGGAATAAAAAAAGAACAAAAACACGTTTGGTAAACTTGTATAATTTTTTTGTTTCTTTTAATTTTTTAATATTTTTCTTTTTCTTTTTTTTTTTTTTCTTCCTTTTGGCCGATCGTCGGCCTCGGCCATGGCCAGCGACCGGCCGACAAGGGCCAGCGGCCTCGCCTAGCCATGGTGAGGCTTGCGGACCCGGAGCAAGGCCGAGCCTTGCCGTGGCTGGGCAAGGCTTGACCTCGCCGGATCTGGGCGAGCTCGAGCTCGCCGGCCGACGTGAGGTCGGCCTCGCTGGGGGCCAGTGACGCTCCGGTGAGGTCGCCGGCCCTCAACAGCCGGTCGTCGGCCATGGCCAAGGCCGGTGACCGGCCAAAGAAAAAGGAAGAAGAAAAGAAGAAGAAAAGAAAGAGAAGAAAAAAATAGGAGAGAGAAAAATTATTTCTTGGAAGTGTTCCCGGGAACAAAAAATAAGTTTTTTCTACTTCTTGTTTATGTTCTAAATCTATTCCTAGAAAAAAAAAAAAACTTCCTGGGAACAAAAGTATAAACAAACGCGTTTGTGTTCTTTTTGTTCTCCGGAACAAAAAAAACAGAAATTGTGTTTCGGTGTTGACGCCTAAAATTTACTTTTAATTAATTAGGTTTTACTTTATTTTAACTTATTTTTATTTTATCTTTTTCGGATAATAAATAAACAAACAGCAAAACAAAGCAAAAGAAAAACAAAAAGAAAGAGGAGCAGCCCCTCCATGGGCCCTCGGCCCATTTCTGCCCAGCCTGGCCCCTTCGCGTCTTCTTCTTCCTTGCGCCTCTGTAGCGCACGCGCAAAGGGCGCGACGGAGGGGAAGGAGGTGGATGGACGGCGGTCGCACATGGAGCAGGGGAGCAGTTGGCGTCGACGGGACGTGACCGGAGGAGGATATGATGGCGGATGGGACGGCGGTCCAACCGGCGGGTCGAAGCCTCGCCGACCGGCCGCCCCCACGCCTATAAATGGAGGGGGGCCACCGTCGACGGGGGGAGGCAGAGAACTGAGAGATCTCAGAGGGAGAGAGAAAGGCCGGCCGAAGCTCGAGGTCCCCTGAGAGACTTCGGGGAGTTCGAGTGTAGGGCGAGCCGCGGTGTGGTGAGCTCGGAGGGGTCCCCGAGAGACTTCGGGGAGCTTGAAGGGCGAACCCGAGGGAGAGAGAGAGTGTTTTGGCCAGATTTGACTGGGCCCAGGTCTCGCCATCGCCATCGTGGTTCGCCGTGGTCTTCACCGTCGCAGATCGAGCCCTCCAGCTTCGTCGTTACTCGCCGTGGCCGCCGCCGTTGTAAATCGACCCTTGCCGCTGCCGTCATTGCCCGCATTTTAAAAAAAAAAAAAAAAAAGGTAACAAAAGCACGTCGTCGTCGTCCCTGTCGTTCATCGCAATCCCATTTTGTCACCGTCGCCGTCATTGCAGTCGCCGTCGTCCTTGCTGCCGTTGCCGTAGCCGTCGTCGCCTCCATTTCCCTCCCGGCGCCGCGGATTCGCAAACCCTAGGGTTTGCGATTTTCCGGTCGCGGCGGATCCGAACTCGGAAAATCGGGTAGGGTTCGCGATCTGCGGGCGGCAAGAGTCGGGTCGGGTCCGGAGCCGGGTCGGGTAGGGTTTCGCTAGGGGAGCCGGGTCATGGAGCGGGTCGTCGGGCCGGGCCGGGTGTCCCCGATCGCTCGGCCGCGACGCCGTTTCGTCTTCTTTTAAAAAAAAAAAAAAAAAGGGGCAAAAATCCAGTCGGGCCCGCAACGCGGCTCGTCCGCGTGTGTCGCCGGCCCGGGTCGGACCCAACCCGCGGATCCGACCCGGGTCAGTTTTATGATATTTAAAAATAAATAAATAAATAAATAATTTATTTTCGAAAAAATATTAAAAAATGTTTTAATTTTCAGAAAACCAAAAAAATAATTAAAAATTGTTAAAAAAATATTTTATTTTCTAAAAAATCAAGAAAAATCAAAAATAATTTATTTTCCCAAAAAAAGCATTTAAAAATATTTAAAAATATTTTATTTTCCGAAAAAAAAAATCAAAAATCAAAAAATTCCATATTTTCCAAAAATTGCCAAAAATCCAAAAAAAGTCAAAAATTCATGAAAAAGCCAAAAACTTCAGGAAAAGTCAAAAAGACTTGTATTTTTCCAAAAATACCCAAAAAAAACCAAAAAATCCATTTTATGTCAAAAAAAAAAAAATTAGAAAAAGACTCAAAAATGTTTTTCCTTCCCAAATTGCATGGAAAATCCCTCAAACATCCAAAAAACCTCAAGATTTAAGCAAGATTAGGTACCGAAAGGGCATTAGTGATTAACTAGTGTAATCAAATCCCCGATCCTAATTTCTCTGGTTGCGCAGGAGCGAGTATTTCTCTCGATACTTCGCTTAGATTTCTAATCGACCCACCCCAAACCGATTAGTGGCGACTCCGTTTTTTTAAATTAATTTACAGGTTAAAAATTTAGACTATTAAAGTCGTGAATTGGTGGACTTAGGAGAGTCTGGGCCTAACTAATTTCGGCCGAGCCATTAGCCTCCTTAGGCACTCGTACCCGATTGCGGGCGCCGAAAAAAAAAGAGGTCGCGACAGCTTGGCGACTCCGCTGGGGACAATTTGAGGATTTAGGCCATTTTTGTCTTGTTTAATTCTTTACTGACTTGTTTTCATTTTTTCTTTATGCAGGTTAGTAGCTTAGAAGTTTATCTTAATTTTCGTTAAAATAAAATGTCTTGTGATTATAAATTGCTATGCATGCTTTACTATTTTAACACAACACATGGCACACACAACCCGGCCACCGGACTGGGCCGCCATAAGATTTCTAGGATGGTGTTAAGAAAGATACGATCTCGAACGCGAGACTGCGATGTAGAGGTTGCCTTTCTTTTCCCCGAATTTCTTAGCCGAGGTTAAGGGGGTACGCTGCTAACGCGAGACTGCGACGGGCGGATACCCTTTTAATTTCAAGCCTTCTAAGTTAGAATTCGAGCCGCACGTCCCATCTCGTATGTTTTTGTGTTTGCCATTTTTACTTAAAAGCAAAATAATTTATTTATTTTTACTTAGTCTTTTTTGGCTCATGGAAAAATAGGGTCAGGTCGTGTAGCCCATTTTCTTAATGCGATGGGAAGAATCGATATCAAGTTCATTCCTGCCCCAAAGAAAGAACTCCTCAGGTGGTGGAATCAGTTAGATCAGCTTGGCCAAGAGCATGTCAAAATGAGGATTGGTCATCTCCTCCCATTGCTCCAAATCAATATTCACTCTGGGGTCATGCAAGCCCTACCACATTTCTGGTGTCCGGAAACATCCACCTTCGTGTTTGGCAAATTTGAACTAACTCCCACTTTGGAGGAATACAGTCTCGCCATAGGAATGCCCCTGGGAGCGGAGCTTGCTAAGCCACCAATTGGCATCGACCCCATAGTCAGTCTATCACGTTTTTAAAAAATCATTCAAGTAAGAGAAATTGTTAGAACCAACAACAATGCTTTCCCACTATCATCCTTAACCGAATGCTTTGAAAAACAGTCAATGTCCCAGAAAACCAAGATCTTCCTTTTGGTGTTCTTTGGATTTATTATCTTCCCCTATAGAAAGAATGCCATAAATCCTTCAATCGCGGGGATAATAAATCAAATCACTTTCGGAGCAGGATATGTAAACATGGTTTTAGCCGAAACGTTTTTATCCCTTAATCGTTTCAAGGATCAAAAAGAAAAGATCATGAGAGCTGCCCCAGAAATTTTACAAATGTGGTTCTTTTCCCATATCAAAGGATTTGGGCACCTCATGCAAATATTTGAAATTAATGAGTTCAAGCACCCACTTTGCAAAAGTTCCAAAGCTTGGAAAAATATTCTCCCGATGAAGAATACTCCCGATGGATTGACTTATTAAAAAACCTGGTCCCAGAGACATTCATATGGCGAACTAAGTGGTTCCTTGCGGATGAGGCACGTTTTGCGCTTGATTATTACGATCCCATCCCACTGTTGGGCCTCTCCGGAGCTACCTCATACTATCCATATAGGGTGGCTCGCTAGTACAGGATCCTTCAAGAAGTCCCGCCACCACTCAAGTCAGGACTGTTTCGGGTTTCTTTCAACCCCACCGGTTATGACTACTCAGAGGAGATCAGCATAATTCAGAATGCCTGGGATAGATGCCACCCAGAGAGGATTATCATACCCAGAAGATTGAAGGGACAAGAAAAAACCCATCATGCATCCACCTTTTACATCCTCAACCATGGGATTCTTGAGGAGTTGCAGCCGGTAATCCCTGATGTAAGTAATAAACTTACCAAGCAAGAAAGGATCAAGTCTCTTGAAGAAAGTTTGGAGACCAGCAAGAGACACATATCAAAGCTATCTCAAAGGAACAAGCGGCGTCGCAAGATCGAGACTTCCCATCGCATATAAAAATGGGCATTGTGGTTTTTTTTTTTTTTTGATGTGAATGTCTAGGGTCGTTCTAACTTGTGTCAAAAATCCTTTTGGCATTGTATAAATCTCTTGTTAATAAATAAGGACTCGACCCTTGCCATGAGCCAGTGTTCCATGTGTTTCCTTTGTTTACATTTTCTCCATTTCTCGTGCTAACAGGTAATCACAACATAGCCATATTCACCAAATCCAAAAGCTAGGATGGCTGAAGAAAATGTACCAAGCCGTGTCGAGATTATGGAAAGAGAAATGAAACAGTCTTCAATGTGCTTCAACAACTCTCAAAACAAATAGATTCCATCCAAGGCAAATTGGCTCCTACCCCGGCCTCAATCGAAGTAGTATTACCGCAATCATCCACCCGAGGAGAACAAGAGACACCGATGATAGCATGCCCGAATTGGAGGAGGACGCGCACCAAATCATAATTGAGAAAGTAAAACCCAGCATTTCGTCTAAAAACGAGCATGATAAGCGTCTGGAGAAGCTTGAAGAAAGGCTAAAGCAACTGCAGAGCCTACAGGATCCTACTCCAACAGACCTCTCAATCTACTCCAAAGTCAAAATGCCCGAAAAGTTTAAGATGCCTGAATTTGAGAAGTACAATGGCACGACCTGCCCAAGGGCTCACTTGCAAATGTACTTGGTTCAAATGACCCAAAGTACGTTAGTAATGTGCCTTTAATGATCCAGTTGTTCCAGTCAAGCCTGGTAGGTCCCGCCTTGAGGTGGTACATCAAGAAAAACATAAACCTCATCGAAACGTGGAGTGAAGCAAGTGAGGCATTCCTCAAGCAGTACAAATTCATAATGGACATTACCCCTTCTCGTGAGGATCTCGATCGCACGGAAAAGAAAAAGCAGGAATCTTTCAAAGAGTATGCTATCAGGTGGAGGAATCTCGCCGCCCAGATCAGTCCCGAACCGACTGACTTTGAATTAAGGAAAATGTTCATCAAAACCCTCCCCTATGAATACCGCAATCGGATGGTGACTACGATCGCTGAATCATTCAATCAACTCATTTTAGTGGGAGAGCAGATAGAGATAGGATTAAGAGATGGCTAGTTCACCGAGCCTGCACCTGTCGGCAAAAGGTTTAGCATGAAAAAGGATAAAGAGCCCCTGACTGATGTCAATGCCACCTACACTGCGAATACCGGTCACCTCCCGACTGTTCAGACAAGCACAGGCCAACAGCAGACCAATAGCCGTCAGCCTCAACGCTACAACAACCAAAGACAATTCACTCCGCTTCCTGGACCTCCTTCCCAGGTTTTGGCGATCCTCCGGAACAAGAATCTCCTCTCGACTGAGCCAAGACGACCCAATGCTGAAAGCTTTTCCAGCTATGACCCGTCCAAAAAATGCGATTATCACATGGGAGAAGTAGGCCATTCGACTGATGATTGTTTCATCCTTAAACACCGGATCCAGAACCTGCTGGATACTAAAGCCTTCTCATTCCAAACTACGAAACCAAATGTCCAAAGCAATCCGCTCCCTGATCATGCTGCCAAAGTAAATGCGATATTCGGTTCTGAAGCCAGTCGAATTAGAAATGTCAATACACGTATTATTGACGTCTATCGAGGGCTAGTAGAAACCGGGTATTATTCAGATGACGAAATACCACCTTTTGCAACAATGGAAGAAAGGGTATCAAGAATGATAGAGGCCGGAGTAATCGTGCGCGTTAGTCGCACCAGCATAGTTTCCACTATATCGCAAGTCCTCATCAACCGGGATGAGGAATGTGCCGCGCTAAATGCAAAAAGGGAGAAGAAAGATTCCACCCCACCGGAGGATATATCTGAAGGAAAAGGAGCCATAATCGAAGCATCGATAGCGGAAGCAGCTATAGTCATTGAAATCCCCCAGCCTTACAAGTATGAACGTAACAATGTGGTACCGTGGTCTTATGACCTCGATATCGGTTTAGTCACGAGATCTGGGCGAACCTACGCTCACGCAAGTACACAATCTGCTAAGCCAGTCACTGACAAAGAAGCCAAGGAGTTTTTGGCCGTAGTTAAGGCCGCGAATACAATGTGGTAGAACAAGATTACGAAAATCACCAGCACGGATCTCTCTCTCTTGGAATTACTTCAGGACATCCGTCAAACACCAGAAATCCCTCATGAAGGTATTAAGCGAGGTACATGTCCCTCGAAATGATTGAGCATGACAAACTCGAGGAATTTGTCGGCACCATCCTTCTAAAAGATCAAATGGCATTTTTTCGATGAAGAAATCCCGAGGAGGGTAGAGGACACACCAAAGGCCTCTACATATCGAGTCAAATGCAATGCATCTCACGTCGCCCGAGTACCGATTGACAACGGATCTGCCCTTAATATATGTCCACTAGCGACACTGTCGCCTTCAAATAGATAGATCACGGATCCGGTACCCAAGACTGTTCGAGCATTCGATGGAACAAAGAAGGAAACAAGTGGGAGAGATCGAGCTCGACGTTCAAATTGGCCCAACCGTATTCAAAATTTTGTTCCAGGTGATGGATATCTCCACTGCGTTCAATTTCCTCTTAGGGCGCCTGTGGATCCACGTTGCAGGAGCAGTACCTTCAAGCCTCCACCAAAGTGTGAAGTTCGTGGTTGGGGCAAAACTAATCACAGTCCGAGGAGAAGAAGACCACCGCATCTACCACGAGACGGCCATTCCTTATGTTGAACCTAGTGACAAAAACGAAGCCAGCTATCAATCGTTCGAGCTCGTGTCTACTATACAGGAAACTCGTGGGACTCTGCCCCTTGTCCCTGAGGTATCAAGTGCTGCAATCATGGTAGGAAAAATCATGGTGGGACACGATTTTATTCCAGGACAAGGGCTTGGTAGGGAAGGCCAGGGCATCCGTCAGCCTATTGAAGCCTTGAGGAGACCCTATACTATTGGGTTAGGATATTCCTCGGATAGAAAAGCAAAGAAAAAAGTCGCCCTTGTATATCCCCGTCTCGAGGAAACTTTCCCAGGCCCAGTCCGGATGATGCGTGAGGAAGAGGAAGTGATCAATACTTCAAAATGGTCCAACCCCGGAAGCTCGAACTTGCCCGTAATCCAGGAAGGCACAACTTGGCCCTCACTTACAAAGAAAGAGGGGCCGGATGACATGACCATCATGTTTGAAGATATTTTCATAGGTGCCATTGAGGAAGAGCAGTTAGAAGGAACAGGTGATAACTTCTCATTCATCCGGCTTCAACGCCAAGTTGATAGGAACTACGCGAGACGAGTGCACCATTTGACGGAAAATTTCGCTCAAGCTACCCGTGCATTTCGCTCTCGTCATAGTGAGGATTTGGTAGTAAATGAAGAAGACCCCACCGATACGATCGGCAAGGGGTTCGGCTATCTCAGTCCTCAAGAAGCATGAGGCCGTATTCACCTCTTCCTAAATCGATGGCCATCATTTTTCCCATCCTCCTAGAGCAAGGACTAATCACCAGGGAACTGAGTCATCCTACTCTCGAGTACTTCCTTGATTATGATCCATCCAAGCAATGTGATTATCATTCGGGGAATTAGGACACTCGCTAGATGACTGCACCATCCCGAGAGACAAGGTTCGGGATCTTTTAGATCTTTGGGGTATTCACGTTCCGCTCTCCGTGGCTGTGTTTTGGCAAAGATCACCTCCTCGTGGTACCCAACACTCGTACCATGTTCCCTGAGCATGCTAAGGAAGCACGTAGAGGAGAGGTGATCATAGACACTTTGGGCCAACCAAGTGGTAAATTTGACTACTATGTCAATTATTCAATCCCCCAAAGTTTCTATGATCATCATCACCACATCGTCCCTGATGGATGGGAAGGCATGGATGATCTGGAATCTGCAAAGCCGCGAGCACAGGGAGACGTGGCTGGCGACTGGTATGAAGACTTCTTCGTGGGCGCTATCAATGAAGGACCGTCAGGGGAAATGGGTGCAGACCTGCTCGAGTAGAATCCTTTTTTTTCCTCTGCATACTCCCCTACGTAGGAGCCTGTACATATTTTTTTAAAGTATGGCTTGTTTTGTTTTCAACATCAGTTCCACCCGGGGAACCTTTTTGAAATCACTCTGTAAATCCGTCTACTAATAAATAAAGTTGAAAACATTTTGAGGGCATGGGGAGACACACCAAACCGGCCCGTTGATGATAGCCAGCCATCAAATGAAAGAAGAAATCTGAGGCCCGGGTCTCCTCATGTTTCCTTATCCTAAATCTTCAAAAACAATTTATCACATTTCCAAAAAAAGCATGCATACTACTAACCTTATTTGTCCCCTTAGCCTATCTACTCTATGACACAGGAATGATCTAGCGGCAGGCAAGGGTATGAGAACGGTCCAAACCAACGTCGTGGATAGCCATGATAGCAATTCTGATAGCTCAGATGATGACTTTGATAATTCCGATGAAATTCAACGAGACCGGGAGCGTCATGAAGAAACAAGACCCTCTACCACCTTTGAAGACACCGTCACTTTGTCAATTTAGGCAGCACGAGAAGGTCCAAGAGAGATAAAGATTGGCGCCGGCCTTCTTGAAGAAGAGCTGCAGACCTGATTGCTCTTTTAAAGAGGTATCAAGACGTATTCGCTTGGTCATACGCGGATATGCCAGGCCTTGATCCAATGATCGTGGAGCATAGTTTGCCAACCAACCCTGATATAGCTCCTAAGAAACAACGGCTAAGAAGAACAAAGCCAGAATTGTCAAAAAAGATTGAAGAAGAGGTAATGAAGCTCCTCGAAGTGGGTTTCCTCGAAGTCTCATGATACCCCAGCTGGGTAGCAAACATTGTGCCGAGTGAAGAAGAAGGATGGTCGAATACGTATTTGTGTCGACTATCGTGACTTGAACAAAGCAAGCCTGAAGGATGATTTCCCATTACCCCACATAGACGTTCTAGTAGACAAGATCTTGCGGGGTTCAAACTGTTATCTTTTATGGATGGATTCTCGGGATACAACCAAATAAAGATGAAGGAAGAAGACAAAGAAAAAACGGCGTTCATTACTCCATGGGGAACTTTCCATTATAAGGTCATGCCTTTTGGCCTGAAAAATGCTGGAGCAACTTACCAGCAAACCATGGTCACCCTTTTCCATGACATGATGCACAAAGAAATTGAAGTATATGTCGATGACATGATCGCTAAAACCAAACATGGAGAAAACCATGTGAAGACCTTGGAGAAACTATTTGAGCGACTTCGCCAGTTTAAGTTGCGCTTGAATCCAGCGAAATGTGTGTTTGGGGCAACCTCTGGCAAATTACTTGGATTTATTGTAAGCTGTGAAGGAATAGAAGTAGATCCATCAAAAACCAAGGCGATATTTGAGATGCCTCCTCCCTCGACTGTAAAAGAAGTCCGGAGCCTCCTGGGGAGATTAAATTACATTGCTCGATTCATTTCTCAGTTTTCTGAAACTGCAAAACCTTTCTTTAAACTCCTCAGGAAGGATGCACAAATTGAATGGGATGATGATTGCCGACTGGCATTTGAAGACCTAAAACAATACTTGATGAAACCCCCGATTCTAGTACCTCCAGTCCCGGGGCACCCTTTAATTCTCTACCTTACCATCAACAATGAATCCTTAGGTGCAATGCTGGCACAAAAGGAGCCCCATGACCAGAAGGAGTGAGCCATCTACTATCTGAGCAAAAAGTTCACCACGTAAGAACAAAACTACTCCAAATCAGAAAAAACATGCGCCGCATTAATATAGGTGTTGCACAGACTCCGACAGTATACCCTGCATTACCAAACTTTCCTCGTAACCGAAAGTGATCCGATCAAGTATTTGCTTAGTCGCCCAGCATTGGTAGGAAAATTGGCCAAATGGCAAATCCTGATCTCGGAATTCGACATTCAAGTGATGTCACAAAAATCAGTTAAAGGGCGGGTGATTGCCGATATGTTAGCAGACTGTCCTAAAAAAGTACGCGAGGATAATCCCCCGGACGATCGAATTTCCGCGGTAGAAGAAGACACATGGACTATGTTCTTCGACGGAGCTGTAAATTTGTCAGGCTCCGGCATTGGGGCAGTCTTGATATCCCCAAATGAACAACATTATCCTGTGGCTGCAAAATTGATGTTTCCATGCACCAACAATATAGCCGAGTATGAAGCATGCATCCTCGACCTGCAAGCGGCTATTGAAATGGGAGTGACAAAGCTAAAGGTGTTCAGTGATTCTACCTTAATAATCCTCCAGACGTTGGGCGAATGGAAGACAAAAGACGCCAAACTTGTGCCTTATCATGGTTACTTAGAAAAGTTGGCGGCAAAATTCCAAGACATCTCGTTTGAATACCTACCTAGAATTCATAATCAGTTCGCTGATGTACTAGCAACGCTATCATCTATGTTGCAAGCAACGAAAGGGTTAGAAGTAGAGCCTTTAAAAATTGAAGTCCTGGCAAGAAAGGCCTACTGTATGGCCATAACTGAAGAACCCGATGGGAAGCCCTGGTATTACGATATCATGAAATACGTCCAGAAACAGGAGTTCCCTAAGCAAAGCACTCCCTCTGATCAAAAATACCTAATGAAAATGGCTTCAAAGTTTTTCGTCAGCGGTGAAAATCTGTACAAAAGATCGTATGACTCAATTCTACTGAGATGTGTGGATGCAACTGAAGCCAGGCAAATAATGCAAGAAATACATGAGGGAGTATGTGGCCCTCACATGAATGGACATATGTTGGCCAAAAAAATAATGAGACTGGGTTATTCTTGGCTCCCCTTAGAGAATGATTGTGCTCAACATGTACGAAGTTGTCATCGTTGTCAAATTCACGGGGATAAAATAAATGTCCCTCCAACTGAACTGCATCAGTTATCTGAGCCATGGCCGTTTTCAATGTGGGGCATCGATGTAATTGGCCCAATTAATCCAAAGGCGTCAAACGGGCATCGGTTCATCTTGGTTGCAATTGATTACTTTTCGAAATGGATTGAGGCCACATCATATGCAAGTGTGACTGCACGGAATGTTATGAAGTTTATTAAACGTGACATAATCGCCCAATATGGCGTGCCAGATTCCATCATCACCGACAATGGGACAAATCTGAACAACAAGCTGATTGATCAATTATTTTCTAAGTTCAAGATCCAGCATTTGAACTCATCCCCTTATCGTCCGCAAATGAATGGAGCTGTAGAGGCCACCAACAAGAACATCAAGAGAATCCTAGCCAAAACGGCTGAAAATTACCGCGACTGGCACGAGAGGCTACCCTTCGCACGACAAAGCATATCGAACTTCGATTCGAACTTCTACTTGGGGCAACCCCTTTTTCCCCGGTTTATGGTATGGAGGCGGTTTTACCCGTGGAAGTAGAAATCCCTTCCCTACGAATTTTATCCCCAGCTGGATTATCTAAGGAGGAATGGACACAACAAAGGCTCGAGCAGCTGAACATGATCGATGAAAAGCGACTGAAAGCCCTCTGTCACAGTCAGTGTTATCAGCAGAAGGTAGCTCGATCATTTAATCAAAAGGTGCGACCCAAGCACTTCGAGGTAGGTGAGCTAGTCTTGAGAAAGACGCTGCCAATCTTTCCAGAGCTTGAAGGCAAGTTCGCCCCAAATTACAAGGGTCCTTATGTAATAAAGAAGATACTCCCCGGAGGAGCCTTGATCCTAACTGAGATGGATGGGCGAGAGTTCTCTAAACCAGTTAATTCCGATGCTGTAAAAAAGCACTACCCTTGAATGATGTTCATTGTTTGGCATTGCCAAACACTTCCCTATCAGATTGAAAATGCCTATGCACCTTTTATATATGAGTAATGTATTTACACCATCATAAAAAGTGTGTGTTTGGTTGATTCAATGAAGAAAAATGAATGGTAATCACCAGCACTTAAGGAAGTGTCAAAAATCAAGTAGCAAACTCGATGGCATAACTTGAGCAAATCGACATTACCCAGGAAGACGCATAAGAGTAATCCATGTCAATTTCGCCCAGCTCGGTGTAAAGGACGCGTCATTCAGGAACCAGTCTGGTTAGAAGGAACCTTCTGTCCCAGTCAACAATCTTAGAATCTGGAAGCCTCACTTCTTGTTCCAGACGCATGCCCTTACAAGAAGCAATTGCTTTTAGAAAGGTGGAAGTTTTGATTGTCCATCTCAAATTCCATAGAAGCTTGAGATACATGACTTTGCCCAATGCTGCTAATCAAAGACAGAAGGGGAAGTTCCACAAAAGGAATGCGTTGAAAGTGAATCAACAAACCAGTAATCATGCCTACGTGGCCACAAGTAAGAAGGGCCGGTCGAAGGAAGCATGGAACTGTAAAGAGACTGTCATCGACATTCAAGTATCCCTAGAAGCCAGCTCATATAAACTTTGGGGAAATGCAACTTGGTGTCATTTCTAACACTCACTCTTTGAGCTTATATTTACAGCAAGCATTGGGATTCAAAGGCGAGGCTTAATGGTAAAATGGGGCAAACCAAGTGATCCAAACCCGGGACAAGAGCAGAAACGCCCGATCAAATTCTCGACCTTTAGCTAATTATTCACGTGTCATGTCCCTAACCAATATGAGCAATCTATCGACACCCATTTGTTAATAGCTGTTTGTGAATAACCCTTTTGATATTCAAAATTCAATACTTTTGTGAATACCATTCCACCTAAGTAAACACCCCCAAAGTGGTTAATAGGTTTTTCTTGAATAAAAGCCATTCATTTATTTTTACAAACTCTTTCACATCATTTGTTGTATACCTTTTTCCAGGCGAATTTTGCATGATGATTTTGTCTGTCCAAGTCATTGATTCCACTAAGGATTATCAAAATAGATAGCTAAATGAAGAATACAAGATTAATTGAGCATGCTGGATGAGGTGCGTCAGAATGATGAAAGGCAAGCCATATCCTACACATAGTCCCCCATCTATACACTTGTGAAATGAGTGCAGAAGATTCCATGACTGCAGGGTAAAGAGTTTTCTCGCGAATGGTACGATAACCAAAATAGTGAGAGGCATTCCATTGCTCACCCCATTGAGCCCCATACACTGGTGAAATTTCTGTCCTACCCCCGTAAAAAACAACCCCTACACCGAGACAGATTAGAGGTGAAGCAGCATCACAAGGTGAGAGGAGAGATAGAAATTTTCTTGCTCACACTTGCATCAATCTTCGGGTGTCTTTATCACATATGAACACTCGCGTTAATTTAAGTGCCCTAGAATGACGAAGAGCAATTCTTTCTCTACACACTTGTATTCATTGTACAGCCCAAGTGAGTCTGTAATGTTACCCTCACATTGAGACAAAGCATAAGTCATTACCATAGCCTAAAGCGCCGGCTGAAGATAAACACTCAAGAGCCTAATAACAGTGCTTCGATTGAACTTGCCTAGGCCAATTCCTCCGACAACAAGAAAAAGCAGGGCATAAAAAGCAATGTACCTGGTAAAAGTAAGGTCAATGCCCATGAATGAAAAACTGGAATAAAAATAGGGGCATAAAAAAGCAGTGTGCCTGGTAAAAGCAAGGCCGATGCCCCCCAGTCAAAAATACAGCCAAGAAAAAGTTGCTGTTATGATCCATAGAACCTCTATCTAATAGTGAGAAGAAAGACCAGTGACAAATGCTAAGACAGTCGCGAACTCTCACCCTCTTACATGTGAGCCAAGTCTACATTACATTCCCATTGTAAAAGTTTCTTCAGACTAGGGGCACTTCAATTAACATGGGATTTCATATGTCTATAAACATCGCTCAAAGAAGTACGAGCAAGATTATTCTATCTCTTTTCGCAAGACTCTTGACTTGCAAACTCGGAGATGATCGTGCAACATCTTTCCCACAAAGCCATGACCTTATTGGTCTCCTTTGATAAGCCATTGACCAAGCCATTGACCAAGCCTTCATCACAATTCCAACAAAGACCTCTCACATTGGTAAAGTCGTATCATTTGCGAGAATACTCGGACCTCTGCTCACATGATGACAATGAGACAGCGTGGTCCTTATAAATCCTGCATCAATGGTCAGGATAAAACAGCTTTTCCCATGAGAACGAGTGAAAAGCCCTTTCAGACTGAAAGTCCCTCGTCTGGCATGCTCAAGACATCTACATTCTAAATGAAAGTTGTCTTTCAAAATCTTCCCTAGTAGAATTCAAATGATACAAAACTGACGAGATTATCATGCATAAGTCACATTTAAACTTTACAGCATATGCAATCTTTGTGTACATGTGTGCATATTGTGTAAATGGCAAACATACTTTTAGAGATCAAAGATATTGCCAGAAAAGCATGTCTCTATCCTTACTCCCAAAGCTTTATGTTTGATAATCTTTGGGTACCCACCGTCAAAGTGCTCCTTCTTATCGACACTCAGCTTGTTTAAGTTGTCCTCAAATATTGATATTTGCGATTGTCCAAGCATCTCCTGTGTTCGAGTGTTTGCCGTTACTCAAGTGCTCTCTCTGTTGACACTCGACCTATTCATGTTGTCTTTAAAGTTTTGATATTTGCAACCTGTCTAAGTATCCCTTTGTCTTTAAGTATCAACCCCCATTCGGGTACTCCTTTCTACGACACTCGACCTGCTCAACATGTCATTGAATGCTAGCAGCCACTTAAGTATTCCACCACATTATGCGCTTGCGAGCACCCAGGTAAATCTTGTGCTACATTCAAATCCTCATTACCAAAAGGCAAGAGAGCTTCACTAATATCTCAGGTACGTCCTCGATATTATCATTACCAGAAGGTGGGAGACCTTCACGAATATGCGAGGTGCGTCCTTGATATTCCAATTACCAGGAGGTGAGAGACCTTCACGAATATTCGGGGCACGCCCTCGATATTCCCAATACCAGGATGTGAGAGACCTTCACGAATATCTCAGGTACGCCCTCGATATTCCCCATTACCAGAAGGTGGGAGACCTTCACGAATATGCGAGGTACGTCCTTAATATTCCAATTACCAGGAGGTGAGAGACCTTCATGAATATGCAAGGCACGCCCTCGATATTCCCAATACCAGGAGGTGAGAGACCTTCACGAATATCTCAGGTACGCCCTCGATATTCCCAACCGAGGAAGGTGAGAGACCTTCACGAATATCTCGGCACGTCCTCGATATTCTCATTATTAGAAGGTGAGAGACCTTCACGAATATCTCAGGTACGTCCTCGATATTCCCAATTACCAGGAGGTGAGAAACCTTCACGAATATCTCAGGTACGTTCTCGATATTCCCAATTACCAAGAGGTGAGAGACCTTCATGAATATGCAAGGCACGTCCTTGATATCCCAATTACCAGGAGGTGAGAGACCTTCACGAATATGCGAGGCACGCCCTCGATATTCTCAATACCAGGAGGTGAGAGACCTTCACGAATATCTCAGGTACGCCCTCGATATTCCCAACTGCCAGAAGGTGAGAGACCTTCACGAATATCTTAGGTACGTCCTCGATATTCCCACATACCAGGAGATGAGAGACCTTCACGAATATCTCAGGTACCCCTTCGATACCTGTGAACGTCCAGGTATCCTCCAAGAGATTGAACTTGTGATCATCCAAGTACCCTTTCGACGCCTGCAAAGGCCCAAATATCCTTCAAGTTAGTACTTGTGAATATCCAGGTACTCTTTGATATGCCCGTGAATGTTCAGGTATCCTCCACAAATCGATACCCTGAGAAAGGTCGGCGCATCCTCCCGAGAAAGGTCGGGTTCCTACTGGTGTCTTCGACAGAAGTCAGACACCCCACAAAATCGATGCCCTGAGAAAGGTCGGCGCATCCTCTCGAGAAAGGTCGAGTTCCTACCAGTGTCTTTGACAGAGGTCAGACACCCTCACAAAACAGATGCCCTGAGAAAGGTCGGTGCATCTCCCGTCACGGCGACCGAAGAATGGTTCGGGTCCGAGACAAATCATTGATTGTTTTAACAAGCGGCCGAAGAATGGTTCGGGTCTTGGAGAAGCAATTTCCCGTCACAGCGACCGAAGAATGGTTCGGGTTCTGGAGAAGCAATTTCCCGTCACGGCGACCGAAGAATGGTTCGGGTCCGAGACAAACCACTGATTATTTTAACAGGCGACCAAAGAATGGTTCGGGTCCTGGAGAAGCAATTTCCCGTCACGGCGACCGAAGAATGGTTCGGGTCCGAGACAAATCATTGATTGTTTTAACAAGCGATCGAAGAATGGTTCGGGTCCTGGAGGAGCAATTTCTCGTCAAGGCGACCGAAAAAAGGTTCAGGTCCTAGACAAATCATTGATTGTTTTAACAGGCGACCGAAGAATGGTTCGGGTCCGAGACAAACCACCGATTGCTCCAACAAGCGACCGAAGAATGGTTCAGGTCCTGGATGAGCAATTTCCCGTCAAGGCGACCGAAGAAAGGTTCGGGCCCTAGACAAATCATTGATTGTTTTAACAGGCAACCGAAGAATGGTTCGAGCCCTGGAAAAGCAACCTCTTCATATCACCAGGTAAGATGACGCCTTGATACTTGCCAAACTCGGGGTTCACAGCTTATCTCATTCACTTCCGGTAAGTAACTACAAGTATCTTCTTATCTGTCTTAGTATTTGTAATGTTATATTGCTCTTTTTGCATAGGATAATAGGTCCTAAGTAAAATATAATCTGTTACGCATGTATGGATAAAGTTTAGGCATCAGTTTATCTTTGAATGCAACCTCTGCAAGCTCACCTTCAAAGAGGGGCAGCTATTGACACCTAAAATTTACTTTTAATTAATTAGGTTTTACTTTATTTTACCTTATTTTTATTTTATCTTTTCGGATAATAAATAAACAAACAGCAAAACAAAGCAAAAGAAAAACAAAAAGAAAGAGGAGCAGCCCCTCCATGGGCCCTCGGCCCATTTTCGCCCGCCCGGCCCTTCCGCGTCTTCTTCTTCCTCGCGCCTCAGCAACAGCGCACGCGCGAGGGCGCGACGGAGGGAAGGGGTGGACGGACGGCGGTCGCACGTGGAGCGGGGAGCAGTTGGCGTCGACGGGACGTGACCGGAGGAGGAGATGATGGCGGATGGGACGGCGGTCCAACCGGCGGGTCGAAGCCTTGCCGACCGGCCGCCCCGAACCTATAAATAGAGGGGGCCACCGTCGACGGGGGAGGCAGAGAACCGAGAGATCTCGGAGGGAGAGAGAAAGGTCGGCCGAAGCTCGAGGTCCCCGAGAGACTTCGGGAGTTCGAGTGCGGGCGAGCCACGATGTGGTGAGCTCGGAGGGGTCCCCGAGAGACTTCGGGGGAGCTTGAAGGGCGAACCCGAGGGAGAGAGAGAGTGTTTCGGCCAGATTTGACCGGGCCCGGGTCTCGCCGTCACCATCGTGGTTCGCCGTGGTCTTCACCGTCGCAGATCGAGCCCTCCGGCTTCGTCGTTGCTCACCATGGCCGCCGCCGTTGTAAATCGACCCTTGCCGCCGTCGTCATTGCCCGTGTTTTAAAAAAAAAAAGGTAACAAAAGCACGTCGTCGTCGCCCCCGCCGTTCATCGCAACCGTATTCGTCACCGTCGCCGTCGTTGTAGTCGCCGTCGTCCTTGCTGCCGCTGCCGTAGCCGTCGCCGCCTCCGTTTACGTCCCCGGTGCCGCGGATTCGCAAACCCTAGGGTTTGCGATTTTCGGGTCGCAAAGTGGATCCGGACCCGAAAAATCGGGTAGGGTTCGCGGTCCGCGAGCGGCGGGAGTCGTCGGGTCTTTGGAGCGGGTCGGGTAGGGTTTTGCTAGGGGAGCCGGGTCGTGGAGCGGGTCGTCGGGCCGGGCCAGGTGTCCCCGAACGCCCGCCGCGACGCCGTTTCGTCTTCTTTTTAAAATTAAAAAAAAATGGGCAAAAATCCGAGTCGGGCCCGTCCGTGTGCGGGTCGCCGGCCCAGTCGGACCCAACCCGCGGATCCGACCCGGGTCGGTTTTATGATATTTTTAAAAATAAATAAATAAATAAATAATTTATTTTCGAAAAATATTTAAAAATGTTTTAATTTCAGAAAACCAAAAAAATAATTAAAAATTGTTAAAAAAATATTTTATTTTCTAAAAAATCAAGAAAAATAAAAAAATTATTTTCCCAAAAAAAGCAGTTAAAAATATTAAAAAATATTTTATTTTCCGAAAAAAAAATAAATAAATAAATAAAATTCCATATTTTCCAAAAATTGCCAAAAATCCAAAAAAAAAAATCAAAAATTCATGAAAAAACCAAAAAATTCAGGAAAAGTCAAAAAGACTTGTATTTTTTCCAAAAATACCCAAAAAAAAACCAAAAAATCCCTTTTATGTCAAAAAAATTAGAAAAAGACTCAAAAATGTTTTTCCTTCCCAAATTGCATGGAAAATCCCTCAAACATCCAAAAAACCTCAAGGTTTAAACAAGATTAGGTACCGAAAGGGCATTAGTGATTAACTAGTGTAATCAAGTCCCCGATCCTAATTTCTCTGGTTGCGCATGAGCGAGTATTTCTCTCGATACTTCGCTTGGGTTTCTAATCGACCCACCCTAAACCGATTAGTGGCGACTCCGTTTTTTTAAATTAATTTACAGGTTAAAAATTTAAACTATTAAAGTCGTGAATTGGTGGACTTGGGAGAGTCTGGGCCTAACTAATTTCGGCCGAGCCATTAGCCTCCTTAGGCACTTGTACCCGATTGCGGGCGCCGAAAAAAAAGAGGTCGCGACATCCGGGAACAAAAAAAAAGAACCCAAACAAACATACCCTTAGAACTTCATTCCCATCTTCGGGCTCGAGACACTGAAGTGTCCCGAGAAACATCAAACGCATGCGATTTCAAATCAATCGGGATTAACTTCGAGCCATAACCAACCAACAAGAATGGGCATTGCCAATTGAAAGGGATGAGCCGAAAGGCCCAACTGGAAACCCTGTCGACGCTCAACGAGTCCAAGTCCAGTCCCGCCGTTCTTCATCCATCGTTTCGTGGGTGTGTTTTGGTGGTTGTGTGTCGAGTAAAAGCTTTCTGCTTTTTAGGGTACGAGGCGATCCAGATGGTGAATTAGAAAATAAGAGGGAGATCTATGAATTGGGTTTCTATCGGGAGGAGAAGTGTCGCTCATCAGTCGTAGGTGTGAGCGGCGCGAGATTCGTGGCAGGGCATTTGGTGCTTTGAGCACCTACCGTTTGACACCCGAAGCGTTTGATGAAATGCTTGAATGACACTGACATTGACACGCTGGAACTACTGATACTGCTGAGGTTGAAATGGGAGTTTGTACCCCGCCATTCATTGAGTTTCTTTGCTGCCTTTGGTTGAAAAAGGGGATCGTAATAATTCTTCAAGTGCCGTAGTTCGCGATTCTTGCTCAAGGGCGCTTGTTTAAGCGTGGATTCTGTTCATAAATAATGGAGCTTGCAATCTGCATGGTTTGAATTTTTTTGGGATGTTTAACTTGTTAGTTTGCCTAGACTTGTCCAACGGAATATCACTTTATCTTCATTGAGTTTCCTGCTTCATGCTTTCACCGTGGCTAATTGCCGGAGCAATGGACAAAAGATTAGCTGTTAAGAAAGCTAGGCGGCATGACTTGAAGAACGTGTTTGATGTCAGTAGCAGCAACTGATTGGATGATTTAGCTGATGCGTTGTTCAACACATCCTTGATTTTCTTCCTTAAAGATGCTGTGTGAGAACAGTTGCAATAAGATGGGAGTACTTGTGGCATGATTAGATTTCTTGGCTTTGTGGAGGAATGAGCATTGTTATATAGTGATTTATCCTCTCCGAAATGTTTCTCGTGTTTTGATGATCAAGAGGCATCTCGTGTAAATTTTTCGATTATTATTTGCCAAATACTTAGAAGCTTTATTTCCTGACGGAGCTGGAGAGCAATTACATATTTACCTTCACGCACGTTTAGCTGTGTTACTAGATACAATTCTATTATGGTTTCTCTCCTCAGTTCGGAAACAAAGGCACACTTGGAGCTTCTGAACCTTGTGCCATATGGCAATAGTAGAGTAAGAATTTATGCGAGATACCTGTCAACAAAACACGAGAGAAAAATTTCAGAGAGGATGAATCACTAAACAATGATGGAGTCGGAGTTTTTGAACCTTGTGCCATATGGCAATAGTAAAGTAATAATTTATGCGAGATACCTGTCAACAAAACACGAGAGAAAAATTTCAGAGAGGATGAATCACTAAACAATAATGCCCTCTCCACAAAGCCCAAAAAAACACATTCTATCGGGGAATTCTAACTCATTGAAGTCAGAATTCGGAACCAATGCCCACAAGTACTCCCGCCCTTTTTGTTTTGATAAATATGCTAGGCACTTGAACAACCCATTTTTTATGACAACAATGTTGCGGAGACAGATTTGATTCTCACAACATTTTTTAAAGGAAGAAAACTACGAATTTATTGGGTGTCAAGAAGCTCATTCCAATTGGTTGCAGCTACTGAGGAGGAGGATGGTTGAATTGAAAAGCTGCTTTCAGTTCATAACCTTTAGAATTTGACTCTTCATAAATGCGTGGCTCTCAAAGCTTTAAATATTTCTGCTTGGTAGCTTTTGAGTTTGCGCATCATGGAAAAGGGTTAGCAACTGCCCACTATTCATCAATGGACCTAATCTCTCGTGCCTTAACTATACTGGTGGGCTCTTCTCCAAGTATGCCATATCTGTGACATCCATCCTAATTCAGGTTACCTCCGTGCTAATACAGGTTCTCTTGTAATTTTGAGCGACGCTTCTTTTTTTATCAGCATTAGATTCGGCAGGGTAACTTTCATGTCCTTATTGTTTCCTCTTACTGCATTTTAATTATAAATTTTGTGTAATTGTGAATTAGAGCTTTGATTTAGGCTACTTTGGATTGTTGGAGCGTAGCTCTAGAAGAGAAGGGAACTTCATTACTAAAACGGTTAGATGGATATATTGAGGGAGAGGACACATCTTCTTATACTAGAGCCATCTCGTTACAACCGTTGATTCATGTTCAATCTAACTATGTCGAATGGCACTCAAAAACAATGAACATGGTGGATTCAAGACACAATGTCGTGTGAGATGGCGTACAATGGCTTTTGTGACTAAATTCTATGATCTGGTTCTTTAGAGGACGGCAACTAAATTCTATGATCTGGTTCTTTAGAGGACAGCAAGTCTGATGATGGTGTTCACTTTTTGAAACGGTCAACATAATAGCATCGAACAGGTAAGGAAGGCCGTGGACTAGCAAAGAAATGCAGTAGCGTGGCTAGCGTTGTTATGAGGACCATGGTGAAACGCGATCGATGTGGTTGGCGTTGTTACTAAACAGATTCAAAGGGTGCTTCCTTATATAAGAATAAAGCTCTAATACCAAGTTGAGAGTTGTGATTGAAAAAAGAGAGAAACACAATATTCTGTACATTATCAAATGAAGAATACATAAATATATTTATAGGCTTTACATGATATCTATCTAAATTTGCAGCATATCAATTACAACCCAAGAAATTATATGATATCTTCTATGTATATCTATAATAACTTTAGACAATAGGTTGTTATTAATTTGAAAAAAGGGATGAACTCTATATTAATAGATTATAATGGATGCAAATTCTGTACAAAAGAAGATTACCCATGCAGTACATATATTTAGAATTAATCCTATAATAATTTCGCTCTCTATTCACGAGCTAAAATGAAGATGGACTGCAGGTTTTCATCCTTAGATGAAAAAACCCTAAGCGTTATGTTTCGGTTGGGAAATTTTATTCATGCAATTTATTAATTTTGTGTATCTCTGTGTGTAATTCGAAAATAGTCTTTCAACAACCATTCATGCAATTACTTTACTTTTATCTCTTTTACGACTACTTTTCCCATCCAAAATATAACATCTGCTGTGCCTCGAAGCATTCTCGAAGTTAATCATCAAATTACGTGAAAACTTGCCAAGATGAACACTCAAAATATAGGAGTTATTTCAACATCATCCAAATAAGAAACAAAGAAGAAGTTTCTCGCACTCATAAGCCAAAGAGAAAAGAGAAAAAAAAGTTTGGGGGAGGGAGGAAGCTTAATCTAATATGGCTCCAAACGCGCTCCAATAGAATTAAGCCGTGTTTCTGCCCTTCCAAAAAAGCCAACGATCCTGCCATCACCTGATTGCTTCGGGATACGGAATTTCATTAACATTTTACGAGAATTCATTGACTCAGCTGACAATCCATACGGCCCATAAGTGGTGTGTGGTACGTATTTCCAAGTTGTGAATGGTAGTGTAAGGAGTGCTTCCATTTTTGTCCATCCAACCGGATATCGAAACAAGACACTCCTTAGGATAATAATCCGAGAATAGCAAAGCTCCTTAGGCAAGAATAGCAAAGCGAAACATGTTTTCCTTGTGAAAACAGAAGAAGATTTGAACCTCAAACTCTAGATATAGGATGCCAAAAGAAGTGCCTAATTCTTCGATGAAAAGAAACTGCGCTACATGAAGCTGAGAACATTGTGAAAAGCAACATGCATACATGTTGATGCATAAATCCGCGAACAACTTCCAGATAGAAAAGAGATAGAATGAGGAAAAAAAAAACAAAGAGAGATAGAGAGAGAGACGGAGGGACTGAGATATGGACTAACCCAGATGCCTGAAGACCCGTCTTCTCTGCCATGTTGAGGGCATTCGATGAAGGAACCATTGTTATCGTACGCAATCCTGATTGAGTGAATTATGTTGCTGGCAATCACATAAAATCCCCTCACATCAGTATGCACTCCATCATCCCATGGAGTCCCACCGGGGCCTCCAAAGGGTCCAACGGTTTTGAAAGGATACAAGTGTGGTATGGGCTCCGCATAAACTCCTATGGAATTCAGAGTCTTGCCGCATGTTCCATAAAACCCGATGATTTTGCTTCCGGTTGCTGGATACCAAAAGTAGTTCCCTGTCTCCTTGCCAAAGGGACCAATTCTTCTTCTATTGCTGTGAAATGTGAGCGACTGAATAATAGCATTATTGATGTTTTTGTGACCATCCTCTCGCTTGTAACCAGATATTGATGTCAAGTACTCTCGTGGATAATCCAATCTAACCTGCGCAATCTCAAAAATACGTCTTCAAAATTGGATGAGTGGTGTAAACAAGACCTATTTGTCAAGTTTAGTTTTACTATATCATGTGACTGGACACATCCCAACATCATCTTGGCAAATGAGATTTAAGTAAGCATAGACGAATCAGTGAGGAAGAAGAACACTAACCCTAGTGATCCTGGCATCTTTGTCGTGGCCACCGTGCCTATTTGACCGAACTTCTTCACCACTCTTGTCGTACACAAACATAATGTGACGGATAACATCATCGTGCATTACTTGAACTTCTATCACACCATTAAATTTCCCGTCATACCAAGCATGTCCGCCTAGGCCTCCAAATGGGCCGATTGATTTAACTGGGTAGAGATGTGAGATCGGTTCGAAATGTGCTCCAATTGCTTCAAGATGTGTATCACTCCTCCCGTAAAACCCAACAATTTTGCCACCCGTTGCAGGAGATGAGAAGTGCCATCCCTTTTCTTCACCAATAGGTCCGATCGTTTTTTTGTTGGTTTGAAAGGTGAGAGAAGTAATACCGCCCAAATGAAAATACGCAGATATTGAAGTCAGGTACTCATCCACAGCGTCTATTTTGATCTACAGAAGTAGAAATAACCGTCAAACTCATGATATCAATCTCGAAAGAAATCCGCCAACGTAGTTAGTGCAAGTTTCATAAGTATTTTATGAAGCATAAGTACGCATAGGAACATACCGTCTGGACGTTTCTTATTATATGGAACTCGTTTCCATTAATGCCACCATGAGTGTCTGATTGCCACAATTCTCTATTCTGCTCTTCATACTGAAACGCGATTGATTGGATGCATGGCCCTTTACTTCGTTCAAATTCAACAATGATTTTCCTTACATTGGTATGGGTATTGCCATCATCCCATAATGAGGCATTTGACCTCCCAAATAACCCCACCGACTTGAAGGGATAGAGCTTGTTAGAGCGTAGCTCGGCTTGCGCTCCAATAGATTCGAGGTAATCACCACTTGTCCCGAGGAACCCGATAATTTTCCCAGCTTCCGATGGTAAAGAGAAGTACGCCCCTTCCTCTCTACCAATGGGTCCCAGTATTCTTTTGTTGGTTTGAAATGTGAGCGAGTTGATTAGAGTGCCCTTATCCTTTGCATTTTCAAGATATCCAGCAAAAGAAGTTATATACTCGTCCGCGGGTACCAATTCAACCTGCAAACAGGCCACAAAAGCACATAGTTGATGGAGTGACTATATGTTGTATCATTTGATGAGCAAAATAATTGGGTTGATTTATCTTGAAAAGTGATTCCAATCCATAAAACACGTTATATTTTCTAAGATTTGTGTACATCCCTTATGGGTCATATCCGAAGATATGGAAAGGGTCATGTTTCTAACAAATGTGGGAGTACATTTAATTTTGTAAATTATCTTTTTTTTCCCTGGCTAGGTTTGTCTTTGCCTAATTTTGATAAAGTGAATTCATTGATTTTTCCATTTGGTTTACTAACAATCAAGCTGATCCTCATGTATCTATGGTATGAGCTTTTCACGTGCACTTGCGAAGCAATTATTAAGAATCGAGATTCATAATTCTGTCATCGATTAATGTTATGATAAGCCAGAAAAGTGAACTTATGACAGTCAAGTAGAAAAGGAAAATGAGAAAAGAAATGAGATACCACCTCGAAAGTTATCTCCCCGCCACTCCCACCATGCCTAATTGATCGTATGGAACCGTTGCCGTCGACATAATCGAAAGCAATGGAGTGAATGAACGATCCATCATACCGAACAACAATCCTCTTGATATCAATGTATCTTCCATCATCCCAAGGATCTCCACTGTCACCTCCGAAAGGCCCAAAAACCTTGGAAGGATGAGTATGAGGAATCGGCTTATAATAAGCTCCAATGGACCCGAGATGAGTGCCGTCACAACTCCCATGAAACCCGACAATTTTGCCGCCGGTGTATGGAAATGAAAAATACCTTCCTTCTGCGGTTCCAAATGGGATATAACACTTTTCATTGGTATGGATTGTCAACGACCGAAGAACGGTGAGTCCGGAAACTTCTCCAATGTGGCCCGAGATGGAAGTCACGTACTCACTTGGATAGTCAAGCTTAATCTGAGGGGAAAAAAAATCAAAGTTCGAGAAGAGGTGAGGAAAGCAAGAAACAAATCCAAGAGATGAGATTGAAGGACAATTGTTATGTTCACTTCTTGGTTTTGTGATGTCTCATTTCTTCTGATTTTTAATTTTTTTTTTAACTATTTTTGGCCCTATCTATTTCCCCATGGCCTAAAGGAGCCAACTCAGCTATACAACCCCAAAACTTAAAAGAAGAGAGAGAGAGAATGACTTACCCTATATGTTTTGCCTCCTCCATTCGTGCCATGAGTGAAGGGACCAACTGGACGTCCATGCTTGTCGTATAAAACAGAGATAAAGTTGATCGTTGAATCGAAACCTACAACTATTTCCCTCACGTCTGTATATTTCCCATCTTTCCAAATGTTTGTACCATAATCACCTCCGAAAGGTCCCACGACTTCAAAAGGAAATGCATGAGAACTTGGCCCAAAGTGTGCTCCAATTGAATCAAGATAGCCGCTACAATTTCCATGAAACCCAATAATTCTTCTGCCATCAACTTGCGAACGAAAAGATTGCCCTTGTTCAAAGCCAAATGGTCCATATGTCCTTCTGTTGGTAACGAATTCGAGAGATTGAATAAAAGTTGGAATTCGGTAGTTTCTTATATGCCCTGAGATTGAAGTTAGGTGCTCATCTGGATAATCTAGCTTGACCTGCAATAAGTGCAATTATTTTTGGAAGTGTGACCATTCTCTGTCAAGATAAATAAGTACTTTTCTGCAAATATAGAAACTAAATTCTATATTTTTTCTGTTCCTTTGATCTATTGTTCCATCTACATGGACTTCTACAATACTATACGAGAGTTTATATTGATAATATGATGGGTTTTTGCTTCTTCTGTCACATAGCACATAATTACTTCTCTTAATCATGATGATCCAGAGTCCGAAACACTTTACAACCCAATGAAATTTTTAGGAGTAAAAGATACTAACCGTAAATAGGGCACCACAAAGATGTCCGCCGTGCTCGGAAGAACGCACTAAACATCCATCTTGATCATAATCGATGGTGATGGAATTGATAACCTCGTGCACGAGGACACTAATTTGTCTTACGCCTGTGTATGTTTTATCATCATAAGCACCGCCGCGTTGACCTCCATGCGGCCCGTCGGATTTCAATGGGAGAGATCCATCGATGCAATCAAGATAAGGGCTTCTCACCAACTTGTGCAATATTTCATGCCATTTATCTTTTGACTTATCGCTAAGGAAGGAACCTAATCTTTTGAGGGCCGATGGATGACCTCCTGCGTAATGAAACAGACTTTGAGACAACGCCTCATAGCCTTGTTTAGGTTCTGATCTCTTGAAGGCATGGTGACAAAAGAGTTGAAGTGCGTGATCTGGACTCAATCCATTGACAATGTACTTGTCATCTACCTTGAGATCTTTCAGCAAATCTCGATCTCTTGTCGTGATCAAGATTCTACTCCCATGGCAAAAGGATTCTCGATCTCCGGCACCAAAGTGCTTCATTTGTTCTTTGTTAGTAACATTATCCAGAACAAGAAGTAGCTTTTTACGACCCATGTAATGCTTTATCTGGCATATGTTGGTGTGAATGTCATTCATGTTCACTATTTCCACCTTCACGAGATATCGGAGTAACTTCTGCTGCAAACTGAGAAGATCACTCCGATTCGCTTCTCCAATTTCACCAAGAAAGACACAACACTCGAACTCCCCACAAATGCTGTCACATGCGACTCCAGCCACCGTTGTCTTACCTATTCCTTCCGGACCACATATGCCTATCATGCGCACATCCTCCTCATGGCCATTCTTTAGCAAGGAAATCACATCCTTTGCCAAATGATTTACTCCAATTGCATTTTCCGCGAAGTAGAGAGGCTGTGTTTGACGAATCTTGTCGGAAAGGCAGTGGACTATCATTTCAGTGAACTTCGATTCATTGCTGATGTGAAAAGTTAGTACATAAATTGTATGAGCAATATGTATGAGAACATGCGACCGAAAAAAAATATGTATGAGAAAATAAACGGACACTTGTACCTTTAAGACAACGTATGACAAAAAATTGTGCTAAAATTATATGTGCGTATGCGAGACAAGAATGGAAGAACATCAAGCATGACGAATTCACCATAGGCATTGGCATGAACAACAAAGAAATGGACATTAACCAAGCTCTACTTTCGATAGAAACCTCATCCTGCGGCAGGGGAAGGAAGGTACGTCTAGTTTGTTTGTTTTTTCTCTTTTAATGGCTTTTCTCGATTGTCTTGCGCTGCGCCGTATCATGCATACGAAGAAGCAACACATTTCTGACTAAGGCCATAAAAACAGTAAAATTAATAAAAAAGCATTCTTCGTCAAAACTTTCCCAAATTCTACTATGTTCTCATGTTTCTAAGTCTGAAACTCCACAATTTGACCCAAAAAAGGGTAGAAAACCTCAAAAGGAATTTGTCACGGAAAAAAATAGTTGGCCCTATTATAAATTGTTGGAACTGAACCTATTCCAACCTAGCATCTCGTTTGCATTTCTCTCCCTTTACAGTTTTAATTTTGGTTCCTCAATTCTCAACAATGCATACAAGAAACTCTAGGGAATTCACACGACTTATTGCTTTGATTTTCTTAATATTTTAAAAGGAAAAATATTAAAAGCATTTGTTTGATATCATGTTTAACCATCAGTTGTTCTAAAAACTTAAGCTAAACCTTGGTAAGTATAGAAATATATAATTGAGGAGGCAAATAAAAACTTAGGAAGCATGTAAGTCTTTTGTGAACTGCTCCCAACAATTTTAAAAACTTATTGCTATTAAATAAATATATAATTTAATATTTAATTACTCTAATGCGTGCCATGAGTTTTGCTGGCCTACAATTAGCATTCCAGTTGCATCTAACATGTGGTCCTCTATACAAATTTGTCATTTTCTTTTCATTTTTGCCTCTCCCACCATTTCAAATTCACCGACTATGAAAATTCACTTGCCAAAACCCTAACCCATCTACCGAATCAATGCTCAGCCCCTCCCCTCGACGCCCACTGCGCTGTCACTATTCGCTGCCGACCACCACCCGAGCTGAGCCACGACCCATCCATCTCTGCCTGAGTCAGATCCGAGTTGAACTCCATAGATCTGAGTGGAGCTCGACCCAGACCATGGCCGAGAAGAGGGAGATGCGGAGAGCATAGCGAGAAAGAGAGATGCTTAAAGGGCTTGGTTTTAATTATTCAAAAAATGGCAATAAGGACTTTTAGGATAGTCGAAAGAGACTTCTACTTGTTCCAGTCCCTCAAGAAAACCAATTCCGTTGATTTTTCACAAATTCCATCTACAAAAAAGGAAAAATCACCGACGGCGATACTAAGCTTTGACATGGAGCAAGAATCACAGGTACGTACCCATGGGCGTGGTTCTCCAAATGGAAGCCCGAAAGATGCGTGGCCTCTTCTAGGGCATCCGTCCATTTTTTTATCCGCGCATCGTCTGTCGTATTCTTACGCAACCTCTCGAAACCTTGTGCGAACTCGCTTCCGCTCGTCAACTTCTTAATATCGCTCGTGCTCACACCATGAAAGATGGAAATGGCCACGTGGCCATGATTCTTGAGCTGCCTTCTGCAGTCGAGGATCTCGACCAGCTCATTCAGGCACCATTTGGACTCAGCATAGTTTCTGGAGAACACGATGAGGGCGAATCTTGCGAAGCGTATCGCTCTCAGGAGCTTGTCCTTGATCTCCTCCCCAGCGTCCTGTGGGTCTTCGTCGCTGAAGTAGTCAATCCCCACCTGGTCCAGCCCGTGGAAGAGGTGTGATATGAAGTTTTTCCTCACGTCCTTGCCTCTGAAACTCACGAATACATCGCGTTTCCATTGATGAGAACACATGATTCCTGTCTTGTTGATTATGTGTAGAAAGTTTCATCTAGAGGCCATATGGGTATTTATGTTAAGAAGACTTTAAGAGGAGACTTCTTCATGATGACTTCGAGGAAAAAATGCACCCTTCGACACTAGATTTGAACACGGCTGTTGATTATTAGTCGTTCCCGTGTATATTTTCTATCCCTCTTTTTCTGAAATGATTAAACTAAACTTGAACATGCATGTTGTCGTACAATAAATTACCAAGTGAAGACAATATTGGTGGTGTAGAGGGAAATTTAAAAAAAAAAAATTTGAACCAAATTGCCTCATTTCAAAATTCAAAAGTTCAACAGTCTTTTGATTTTGGAGCCTCTAATTTGTTGAACAGTTGAGCGAATATGTACAAATCTTCACCTGCAAAAATAAATTCGAGTCTTTCCTCTATAAATAGAGAATGCAAAGCTTCGGTAATGGGGAAGAAACAAAAATAAGCAAAGAAAAGAAAAGTCAATGCTTTTGCTTCTGCAGAAAGTGAAAGAGACAGGTGAGAGAGAGTGTCAGGGAAAAGTGGGGGAGTTTCTATTGCTTCTCATTGCTCCAAGGAAGAAACAAACAGAAGCAAAGAAAAGACAAGTCAGAAGCTTTTGCTTTTGCAGAAAGTGAGAGAGACAGGTGAGAGAGAGTGTCAGGAGAGAAAAAGTAAACAAAAAAAGGAAGAAGAAAAGAGGACACACTGTTCATTTCCTCGTAGATTCCTCCTCCGCGAAGCCCTACGCCGCTGTTGCTTCCACGACCGCGACCACCGCCGTCCCGGCGTCCAGCAATCGCACCGTTCGTCGGAGTCCGACGCCACCACACTTCTGCAGCTCGAGTTTTCACCAGTCATCACCTTGCCAAGCTGCATCGCCGGTCCTTGAACCCCCCTGATCGCCGCGCTGCTGTTGTCGTTCAGCCACCGCGCCTTTGCAACGCAACCCCGACGCCGCCTCCGCCTGCTCACTCGCGCCCGAACCCGAGCACCTTTGCTGCTGTGACCGACGACCTGCTGCTGTCCTCGCTGCACCTTCATTCTGCCCGAGGTCCTCCCCTGTTTTGTTGCAGGTCTACCTCGCCGGACCTCCGACGGACAGCCCTGTTCCGAACGGTGACCCCTCGGTGAACCACCATCGCAGGCTACCACTTGTGCCGGCGCCACCCCTCGAGAAAGCCGTACCTGGGAATAGGTAAAATTCTTAGGCTAAATTTAGTTCGAGTATTCGAACTCATTGTTTTTTTTATATTCTAACTTGATTTGTTTTGATTTATTTTTATCATTAGAAAATTTGTCACATTAAGTCATAATAATCAAAAATATTGAGCCGCAAGACGTCGGGTTAGATTTTTTATTATTTCGACTTTTTCATGGTAAATTCATGAATTGCTTTGCATCATTGAGATAATATGTCATTGATTTACATTGATAAATTTTCAATAAGACATATATTTTGATGTGTTATCATTATTTGCTCATTGCATATCATGCATCACATGTCATATCTAGAATTTAGGTATTTAGGTCCATAAACATTTCATGTTTAAATCAACGCATTTTAATTTTTAAGATTCATATAGAATTAGGATAATTTTCCTTTAATAAAATCAAAACAAAAAAGAACAAAAAATGTTATTTAGGTTATATAGATTTCATAATGTGCACACCATATGTTGCGCTTTAATTAGTGGGTCGTAGGTTAATGCTTTAATATTCTCGTCGTGTAGTTGTTTTTTAATATAAAAAATGCCAAAAATTAGTATTGCATCATTATGTTATTTTTTAATAAGAATTATTAAGTCATTTTAAAAAAAGAAGAAAACACAAAAGTCATTTATTTGGTTAGTTAATAGGTTAGTTCATAATTAATCCCATTTCATGTCATCATTGTTAGTGTAGGTTGCATATGTGTAATAAAAAATCATTAAAAATCATAAAAAGAATATGCATATAGAATTATCACGTCATACATCCTATATCATATAGCATATGCATATTTAGGGTTATGTAAATTAGATCGCACACATATTGTAATGATTTAAATTATGTCACATGAATTGCATCTCATATGTCATTAAAGTAAAACTCATGCATATCAAATTTAGATTAAGATTGCATATAATTAACATTTAAAAAAAAAAAGAAAAAGAAAAATTAGGTGTCATGTCATTTAGAAATCATGTTTAGGGCATGCATTTTGATTAGCATTTTTGTAAGTTTTTCTTTAGAGAGTGGACCTTAATCAAGTTGTAGTTTATAATTTCTTACAATTTATCACTTCGGTTGATTGAATGTTATTTAATTGATTGTGCACCCGCATGACCATCATTTGCATGTTAGTAGCTTAGGTTAAAATTAATCAAGACTACCTGCAAAATATTTTTTAAAATTAAAATGACAAGGTACTAAAAAGGCGTTAGATTTTTCTAGCGTAATCATGTTCCCAGACTTATTGAATCTCTGGTTCACAAAAGTAAAGTATTCTCCCATACTTTACTTGGGTTTCTAACCAACCCTATTTGGTTAGTCGTGGCTCCAAATTGAGTATAATTGCATGTTTAAATGAGTTAATTTCTTAGTGTCAAGTCGCGACTGATAGAACTTGGGAGGGTCCGTGCCAAGTCTTTGGACTTAGTAATCCAATAGCCTTCTTTGAGTAAATTCACCATCGGGAATGTCGCGACAAGTATATTTTAAAAACACATTGCCAAGCAACTTTCCTTTAAATATTGTTTGGTAAAAATAGTGCATTATAAATTTCCTTTTTTTATTAAAAAAACTCTCAAACAATTTGTTGGCAAAACCCGGCCATTGCCTGCCAACCTCGCCTAAGGTCAAGTGACCTCAGCATGGCTAGCAAGGTCCAACGTGGCTTGCCCGCCACTAGAATTGGCCTTGTTGGCGGCCTAAACCTTCACTGGTGAGTTCACATGAGGTAGGGACATTTCCAGAATCATGAAAATTTAGCAAATGCAAAGATGAAAGAAACAAAATTGTATTTGCATCCCAGAAGTACAGCATACCAAAGCAACTCCAAACTTGCCTTGGGCCAAACGCCTTGTAAATGCAATTACATTTCCCCAAAACTATCTCCAAAAAAATTGTCAAATGCTATTTACATTTGCCCAAAAGACTTTAGAGCCTAAAAAGACTTTGGTAATACTGAACCAAACTTACCCTTGTTCGTGATTGGTTCTAGGAAATCTAGAGTATGCAACTTGGATTTACTTAACAAATTTTGTTAGTTCCAACTAACATTTGTAAAAGAAAAACGAATTGAATGGTAGGTGCAAAATCTCTCTCCCTGTCGATCGTATGTTTGACTTCAAAAAAATGTGGTAAAATGACACAAGTAATCCCTAAGCTATGCTCAAATATGCAATGTAATTCCTAAACTTTTAATTTATTCGGTACGGTCCATTAATTGTAACTTAATGTGTAATATAGTCTCTAAATTTCTAATTTATTCATTATGATCCCTGGACTTTTGATACATGTTCAATTTAGTCCCTGAATTATATGACAAAGTTCAATATTGTCCCTAAATTTAAATTAATTGAAGGACAATATTGAACAGTTTTATATAGTTCATAAATAAAGTTGAATAAGTTTGGACATCACATTAAACAAACTAAAAATTTAGGGATCAAATTATATACTGGGTCAAAATTTAGGTATTATGTGGGTGATTATTCCTAAAAATGCAGAATCAAATACAAAGTATTTGCACAAAAATCGACAGCCATGAAACTAAGAACTGTAAAAGCATGTTGATAGCTGACCGTTCGCTTCCAAGTGCGCGTCACGTGAGTTTGGCGGACATTTCAATCCCTTTTAACATTTCATTAGTTTCCCCTTATATTTAGTTTTGTTCGAATTAGATGCGGGTCATCGGCCATCGTAATTTTTTTTCTTCTTCACGTGGAGATATTCCAGAGGCAAGCTATTAAGGAAAAGTTCATGGATTATTAAACGTGAACTAATGTTCTTCTCACGATACAATTGCATATGTTTAGTGTGGACTCTCCCAAATCCTATTAATCACAACTTAATTTCTTAATTACAATCAACTTGGCTTCATGGAGGAGAGTTGAAGCCAAGGACGAGGAGAGATGAAGATGGGGTAAGGTTTTTTTTAGTCATAGACAGAATATATTTTTCGATTCGGTTCAGGTATCAAACCCGAATAGAACCGGAATAGTCATAATACGCGAATTTAGAGCCTTTGCTCAAATTGGAGGAGACCCGAATAAATAAATAAAAAATGAAACTTTCAGTTCAGACTTTTTTGACAGCCCTAAACAGTGTTCCTAGAAACTAGAGCAGTCAAAAAAGCTATTAGTGGTTGGCCTGAGCAAGCCATCAAGCCATTATGCTTATTCTGAGCTGATACAGTCAAAATAAAAAATGAAACTTTCAGTTCAGGCTTTTTTGACAGCCCTAAACAGTGTTCCTAGAAACTAGAGCTATAAAAAAAGCTATTAGTGGTTGGCCTGAGCAAGCCATCAAGCCATTATGCTTATTCTGAGCTGATACAGTTAGAGGTGTTAAATGGGTTGCACAACCCATTTATGGACCCATTTATGGTTAAATGGGTCATTAATGGGTCAAACTTTCTTTCATAAAGCACCCATAATGGGTTTTAATGGGTCAAGACTAAGATATATGGGTTTTAAATGGGTTAGAGAGCTGACCCATTTATGACCCATTTATCAACCCATTAAAAATGAACCCATTTATTTTCACTCAAAACCTCACCATCTCTCTTCTCTCTTTAACTTTACAATTTTTTTTTTTATAAAAACCAAAACTATAATTATTTTTCTTTTTTTTTTTTTTTTTTTTTTTTTTTCTTTTTTTTCTTTTTTCTTTCTTTTTTATTTTTCTTTCTTCTTCCCTTGGTCGCCGGCACGGCGATGGTCGGCGACCGGCCAGGCGAGTGGCGTCGGGCTAGCTCGAGCTCGCCGGATGCCAACAAGCCTTGAGCTCGCCGGATCTGGTGAGACTCGAGCTCGCTGGCGTCAATGAGCCGAGCGAGCTCGAGGCTCGCCTGTGGCCAGCCGCTAGCAGTTGTTGTGGCCGGTGGCCGACCAAAGAAGAAGAAGAAGAAAAAAGAAAAAAGAAAAATAAATATTATATTCTTAAAAATAATTAAAAAATTAATTTTTAAAAAAATAATTAAAATTCTATTTTTTTAAAATAATTATTTTAAAAATTATAAAAATTGTCCATTAAATTTGTGTTTATAAAACCATTTTAGCAATATCATTTTTAAAATATATATATAAACTTTTTTAGATTTCATTAAATGGGTCGGGTATGGGTCGGGTACGGGTCGGGTCGGGTATGGGTCAAAAATTTTGCACTATAATAAATGGGTCATAAACGGGTTAAATGGATCGATTTGGGTCGGATTATTTATGACCCGACCCAAACCCGACCCGACCCACCCGTTTAACGGGTCTAGATACAGTCAAGGTCGTGGTTCAATAACTTGCAAACAATTATTGGTTCGGTTCGAGCATGAGCCAAATCTCTCTCTGTCGAAGATTATACTTTCAACTTCGTAAAATGCAAAATCCAATATAAGATGAGGTTTATGCAACGAAAAACTACAATATAGTACACTCATAATAAAGTTACTCTAAACTAATTTTTTGACCAGCAAAAATCATAAACTGGTATATTTATAACAAATTTACCCAAAATTGATTTTTTGACCACTAAAACCTCAAATCGGTATATTTGTAACAAATAGATGATAAAATCCCAAACCGTTATACCCGTTAACTGTTACATATTATCCAACTCAGTAATTTGATAATGAATTTTACTTAAAACTAGTAGAGAGTAAAGTTATTCGGTTTGGCGTTTTCATAATATTAACCTTGTAAAATATTTGCACGAAAATCGACACACTGAAACTCGGGCTGCAAAACGATGTTGACAATTGACTGTTGACTTCCAAGAACTGCAATACGATGTTTCCAGCAAACCTGGGTTTCGGGCGCATTTGAAGGCCATTTAATATTTCATCGGCCATTGTAAATTCTTTTCTTCCTCAAAGTGGGAGTGGACCGTGATTCTTTATGCACAAGGGAGCTGATGCTCCTGGGATACAGTCGATGCTCAGATCGTCGTAAATGTTCTATTAAAATAAACCCATACCAGCGTTTAGCAGAAAATCGTGAGTTTATTTGAAAAATAGAGGCAACTAAGGGCTGCGGAATCTGAATACAAAAAGAAACACTAGATTATTCCAACCCGAGAGAGTTAATAACGCAAGCAAGTCAACTTGGAAAATTTTATTTGGCTTTGGATCCTTTTATGTGAACCTTTTATTAGTGATCACGTGAGACCAAACGGGCGGCTCCAGTTTTTCATGCATTCGGTAATAAAGATGTACATCTTTGTAGATAGAAAATAGTTATACCATTTCTGTAGTCATTCACACCCAACTTTTTCACGTGCAATTCTTAGCATAGGATGTTCTAAGCGTAAAATCAGGTGCAAAAAGAGAAGACCAAATACAAAGATGTAGATAAGGGGCTTGAAGATATTACAAACCGAACCAGGGGTCCTCTACATACAACATCTATTCTCCATAGTTATAAGGCAAAATGGCAATGACATATACTGGCACGTGCCAAAAATGATGGGCGATGTACACTGAAAGCACGCACAATTACAAATTATACCCGACATGCACAAGCAAAGGCACACATTGGCAGGTATCAGTACTCACTAGTGTCCTATATGCGCAATGTCAAGCCAAATTAGAAAGGTTCCACACCTCCCAAGAAATCCGACCATCTTTCCATCGGTTGAAGGAAATGAGAAGTACTGCCCTTTCTCGATACCAAATGATCCATAAGTTCTTTCGTTGCTCTGAAGTGTGAGGGAGCAAATCACATGTCCAAAATCATCTCTTATTTAACCAGAATACGAAGTCAAATACTTCCTGGGGCAATCAAGCTTTATCTGCAAAACTCGAAAGGTAGACATTTTGATCACAAGCTCTTCACCGGGATGCATTTCTTTCACCAACAAAGCCGTTTATTTAGAAACTTGTCCATGATTGGTTGGAGGAAATCTGGACCTGCAACTTCGATTTATTTAACACATTTTCATGAGTTCCCGGTAACTTTTGTCAAGGGAGATGGAGTAAATGCAGGAGCAAAATCTCTCTCTCTCTCTCTCCCCGAACATTGTGCTTTCGACTTCGTAAAATGCAGAATCAAATGCAAAATATTTGAACGAAAATTGACAGCATTGAAACTAGAGCTGCAGTACAAAATGTTGACCGTTGATCGTTGGCTTCCGAAGAGCGCATTATCCGGCTTTGGACAAGAATTCAAGGCCTTTTAATTTTTCGTTTTTGTTTGAATTCGAGCGTGGAATAGGATGCGGGGCTCACCGGCCAAGGAGAGTGCAGTGCACCGGGATTGTTTTTGGGCTATAATTACTATGGGAGCTAGCTCGTGGGATTACAGTGCGCGATGGTCAAATCGTCGTAAATGTTCTCGTTTAGCGGAAAACGTGAGTGTCGCGGAGTCTGAACACAAAAAGAAACAAAAAATTACCATGCCCGTCTCCCCCGGCGGGGGAGGGGTGTTGTTCCAGCTCAATTAAAGATCTCACGTCCTTGTGGATAGAAAATGCTGAGATAATTGCCCAAAAAAAAAAAAATTCTAAACTTCTTATACAATGATCAATTTAATTTTATACTTTTCATATCTGTTGGTCAAGAAAAGTGCGCTTATCATATCGGTGCATAATGAACCACCATGAAAGATGACAATATAATTTCCAAGATTCTAGATTACATGTCAGCCTAAACTTCAAAATTCACCGATATTTTTACCTCAAAAGATGTATCTGAGCTACTTATTGAATTCTCTGCAACAAAAGTCCGATGTCAATGTCCATAAAAAAAATGTCCATAATTTGACCATTAAAAGCGCTTAAGACCTTAATAGCAAGTTATAATTAATTCATGGGACACGTGACAATATAACAAGTCATTGAAAGATAGTCACACCTCGTAAGTCTCATCTCTCCTCCGTCGCCCTGTGTTTAGGGCTTTGAATTGTAGACCCATTGTTTTTATACTCAAAAGTAATGGAGTCTTCACCGATCCAGTGACTATGTTTATTTCTCGCACATTTGTGCAGATATCATCATCCCACGCCTCGACCACCAAAAGGCTTCATGGATTTGAAGGGACCAGAACAATAAATTGGTTATGAGTAAACTCCTATTGAATCAAGATGGGCATGGGATTTATAAAAGCCAATTATCTTGCTACATACCAATGGACAGCAAAAGAACCAACTTTTTTCTTCATCAAACAGTCCGTGCCTTCTTATATTAGTTTGAAATATCAGCTATCGAATGACAATTGAGCTAAAGTCACGTCTGATATAACCGGAGACTGAGGTTAAGTATTCATGTGGGTAGTCCAAAGACAACCTACAAAGTTTGCAATTAATGTGCTTAGCTATGATAGGAAATTGAGTCGGACGGGGGAAAAGAAAGTAATTGCTAAACCTAATCTCATTTATCATTAGCTCCCGTTTCTTTTCTCGTTCAGGTATTTCCTTCCATATTGAATCTTGCAGCAATGATAATTCCATTAATGATATGCATTGAAAGACTCCAAAAAGTCAATAAACTTTATTTTGTGGTAGCAAAGTTAAAGAAAAGATTGGTAAGAAAGATATTCCTAGTCCCAAAACTCGATTACTCACCATATAAACTTTGCCTTTGCCACTTCTATCATGTTTCGAAGACCAAGTGGACTCGCCATCTTTGTCATACTCAATGGTGGTGTGGTTGACAACGCTTTCCAACAATATCTTTATTTTCTTCACGCCATTATATTTTCCATTCCAAGGTTGTCTCCCTTGGCCTCCAAATGGTTCGGTAGACTTGGACAAAGATGATATACTGGTTCTAAGTGCACTCCAATAGATTCCAAAAAGGGAAAAAATGAACAAAAAATCTTAAATTTATTGTAATTTTGTTACATTTAGTCCTAAATCTTTCAATTTTATTAGTTGAGTCTTACACATTTTCACGTTTTACCAATTGAATTCTTTTGACCAATTTTAGCCGGAAATTGCTCATATGGATGTCAATCGTACTACGTGACACGACCGGCACTAATGTAGATAATTTGTATAACTTTTTCTTTTTTTTTCTTTCTTTCTTTTTTCTTTTTTTTTTCCTTCCAGGCCTAGTGAGGGCCACTCGACCCTCGTCGTCAGCCACTTTCGAGAGTTGTGGCCCTAGCCCAATGGCTGACAAGGGTCATCAACCCCAGGGTTGAGCATGGTTTGGGTGGACGGTTCCTCCTGTAGAATCGGGAACCACCCACAAAGGACCAATTCCAAAAAATTAGAACCGAGACCCGCCGGTTGGTTTCATGGATCCACTCGATAACCGAAATGCTGGATGGGTCTTATTCCCGGGTGGATCCATGGAACCAGTCCCCAATACTTACAAAGTTTGTTTGACCTTATATTCGGGCTGAATTGCGAGTCATTTATTTTGATTAAGAATTAAAAACTATAAGGCAAAATGAATAGACAATACTCATTAGCTAAAAACTTAATTTGTTCGAAGATCATGGTGTGGTCCTCTTAAGGTTTCCTTATACAAGAAACAAGTGGAGATTTAGACTCAAGGTTAAAAGTCCTAACCTCTTAAAAGTTAACACATTAATTGCTTAACTTATCTTTTTTCAATGTCAACCTAATTGAATCATAGGATGGTAAAGGAAAAGACTTAATTATACTCTTAAAATGAGTCATTGGCTCTTATGGACATCTTTGATCATTTCTCTCCTTCATTTACCTTTGTTTATTTTGTTTTGGTTGAGAAAGCAAATAAATGGATTATTAGATTTTTTTTTTTTAAAGTAATGAGTTAATCCTATTACACATCCAATAATTAAGTAATTAAAATGAAATTTCTTTTTTTAAATATATATAATGGTCTAGTGGGCGGGTGGTTCCATGCCTAGAACCAAGAATCATACCGGTACTAAACAATTCCACTAAATTGGAACCAAGAACCGGATCAGCCCCCATGGGAATCACCGATTCCGGTCCAATTCTAGGCGGTTCTTGGTCCTTTTGCACACCCATCATCAACCCTGGCCCGTGGTTGGCAAGGGTTGCCGCCTCAACCATGGTTAGCAAGGTCGGCAAGGGTCAGCCAGCAATCCTCATCAAACTTGGTTGGGAAAAAAATGTAGAAAGAAAAAGAAAAAAAGAAAATAAAGGAAATAAAAATTATAGAAATTGTTCACATATGCATTGACTATCCTACTTCGCATTACTAGCATCCACATAAGCGATTTCTAGCTAAAATTAGCAAGATTGGGAAAATTAAAAGGTTTAAAACTAAATTAGCAAAAGTGTAATAGGTTTGAGACTTTGGATAATTTCATATTCCAAATAGGTGATAGAACTTCCATAATATCCAATTATCTTTCCTCCAATTGTTAGAAATGATGGATACCTTCCCTTTTCAATACTTAAGGGTCCATCTGTCCTTTTTTTTTTGGGGTCTGCGTCCATATGTTTTTTTATTGCTAAAAAATATGAATGAATTGATAATAGTAGAGCTAAAATCACTCGCAATATATCCCGAAACTAAAGTTATACACTTGATGTTTTTGGGTAGAGCTCAATGTGTGCTCCAATAGAATCAAGAAAAGTACCTTATCTCCCAAAAACTCCAACAATTTTCCTGACTTCTCATGGCAAGGAAAAATACTTCCCTTCTTCTCTTCCATACGGTCCCCACATTCTTTTGTTGGTTCGAAATGTGAGCGAGTTGACTGAGGGCCCTTATACAAATTGATATATCCAAAAAAAGAAGTTGCGTACTCATCCGGGTATACCAATATAACCTCCAAAGAGGCCCCAAAGACACATTTGAGGAAAATAACCAAAAAAGTCTTAGATCTATTGTAATTGTTTTAGTTCAATCCTAAATCTTTTAAATTATGCCAATTAAGTCATAAATTTTTTACATTTGACCAATTGATCCAATAAGGCCGATTTTGGCTAGAAATTCTTAATGTGGACTCCAACTATTCTACATGGTACTATTGGCGATGATGTGGACATCTTTAATAATATTTTGAATATCTTATAATTTTTTCTTATTTTCTTTTCTTTTTCTTTTTTTACCTAGACTTAGGGCTGTCGAGGGTCGTCGGCCCCGAGCGAGTGAGCCATAGCCCTCGCCATTCCCTCACCGAGTCACGGGGGAGGTCTGCAATGCCCTCTCTTGGCCAGAATTAGGCAAGGGGTCACATCCCTCGCTTAGAGCCGATGAGGTCTGCAACGCCCTCCTTAGTGCCATGAGGTTTTCCCGACCCTTGTCGAGTCTCGGGCAAAGGCTGTGGCACTCTCACCTAGCTAGATCTGGGCAAGGGGCCACGCACCCTTACCTTGGCTAATGAGGGCATCATGCCCCTCTCTTAGGGCCAATGAGATACCTAAACAACACACTCAATTTGGTAGACTACGTTATAAATATAGCACCCAGAATAATCACTCAAACACAACTTTTACAATATACTCTCTCTCACCACATACTCAACTATTGTAACTTTCCTTTCTCAATCACAGAGGAATAACTTGCTCACACAGAGCTATTGAGGCTGTCCATCCGACAATTAACTTAATGTTTCGAAAAGACGAAGAAGAGCTTTATTTCCTGAATAGTCTGACCCATCCCCCCATTTATTTATTTAAAAGAACTAGGTAGGACTCTGATCTCTTATATGCTCTGACTTTGGATATCTGAGCTCCAATTTAAGAGCTTCTAGGCCTCTCCCTAGCCTGAGGCTCTCTCCTTGAGTCTTTACTCTACCTGCAGTGGCTTGAGACTATTAAACAATTATTGTAAAATTCATGGAGTGAAACTTTAGTTGACTGCTAACTATACTCCTTAGCAAAATGGTATAACATAAAGAAAGAATAGAACAATTTTTGAAATTTATGCGAGATACCTCTAGGTCAACAAAACACAAGAGAGAAAGATTTCAGAGAAGGATGAATGACTAAACAACAATATCCTCTCCACAAAGCTCTAAAAATAAAGAACTCTAACTCATTGAAAAAAACCAAGAATTTGTTGAAGCAGTGCGTCAAGTAAATCACACAATCAATTGTAGCTGCTTTCGAGGCTGATGGATCAATTGAAAAGCTGCTTTTAGTTAGTTCCCTGCAGAATTTGACTCTTTAGAAATGCTGTCATCTCAAAGCTTTGAAGCTCCGTAGCTTTTGAGTGGCTTTTGAGGTTGTGCATCATAGGAGTTTCCTACGGATATCAAGAGCAACTGCCCTATATTGATCAATGCACCTAATCTCCCGTGCCTTAACTATATTGGTGGGCTCTTCTCCAAGTATGCCATATCTGCCACTTCCATGCTAATTCAAGCTACGTGCTAATTCAGGCTCTCTTGCATTGCCGAGCAACCCTTTTTTTTTATCAGCATTAGATCTGGCGGGATAACTTTCATGTCGTTATCGTTTCCTCTTACTGCATTCAATGGTAATTATAAATTTTGTGTAATTGTGAATTAGAGCTTTGATTTAGGCTTCCTTGGATCGTTGGAGCATCTAACTTAAGCCTTTTATAGGGATCGATTACGGATCGTTGGAGCATCTGACTTAAGCCTTTCATAGGGATCGATTACTCACTCGCTCACAGCTCACAATTACTCACTCACTTACAAGGATCGTAGAGAAAGAAGCTCTAGGAGAGAAGGGAACTTTGTTACTAAAATGATTGAATGAATACAATGAAGGAGATGTCATCTCTTCTTATAACTAAAAGCCCTCTAATTACAACCGTTGATTCATGTTCTATCTAATGAACAAGATCGCATCTCCCCTCCTACCAAGTACTGGCATTTAAGCCGAGAAAACTCTAGAACTTGGCATAATTACTGTCTTGCCCACCCTTAAGAACATTCTAGAAACCCTAGCGGAACCCTAGGAAAACTTGGACGGCCTTCCTCAATTAAGCACGATCCTTTTTGTCACAGGAAACTCCATGAAATGCTAGTATTGTAGTTGTCCGATTGATTAATAGATTATTTGTTACCAACTCTCCCGATAGAGTAGATATCAATATTTAAATCATGCCATAAAAATCTCCAGAGTTCTTCATTGTCCCTTGTTTATTTTATTGGTGATTTCATGCTTATTTGATTAAAAGATCGATAGTTTCCGCATTATTATACAACACAAAGTAAAAGAAAGAAAAGAGACAATTATGTGAAGAAAAAATAAACAAAGCAATTTGGGGGCCTTAGGTCTTTATGGATTGCAATTTTTATTTTTATAAATTTCGACACGAGCACAGCCAAAAAATTCACATAACAGTGCTTGCCTCCATCGCCCGACAAGTTCAAGACGTATTTGAGGTTGATTTTGCCACTTGAAGCCCATCACAACCCTCGTTTGGGCCTCTCTAAGTCCTTTTAAAGATAATGACCCAATTCCAAGCTCTCATTCGAAATATTCCCCCAATACTCCACAAGCTAGAATAGGAATAATCATCTTTCTTTTATGATCATAAAACATTATTATTAATCAAAAACGGCATATTTATTTTTCGTCATAGACTTTAAACCTAAATAGATATGACTACTTAACAATTGAATTTCAGAATGAAATATTTTTATTTGAAAAATTTTCTAAATAATTTAGATCAAATCACAACTTTTTATCCAGCTCCGTCTCTCTCCTTTTTAGGGCTCTTCCTGTGCCCCGAAACCCGGCCCTTCCTCTTCCCACCCGAATCGCCACTGCGCGGAATCCGTCCGGATCAGGAGGTGACTCTTCGCTAACCAATCTTTGTTGGGTCTTTTCTCTGTATCTTATCCATGTCTTTAGCTGGTTTCCATGTCGACGTCATCCTCAGTTTCTCGCAGTTCCATGTAGTGTGATGTCTTTTCTGGGTTCTTGATGTTTGGGGGGATGGTCTGTCGTTCTGCACTGATGTCTCGAGGAGTTTGTGAAACCAGGGTTCATGGATGTTTTTTCAGATATTTTGCTGGCACGCCATGTGTTCTTTTAGATATATGCTCACATTTCACAGTATGTGTTGGGCTATCTAATGCTTCTCCCCATCCCTTAACAGTCAGCGTAGGTGTCAAACGTTGTCCACAAGCAATGGGTGGAACTTGTAAGAGCATTAATATTAATAATAATAATAATAATAATAATCATGTTCTTGATAAGTTTATCCTATTTAGGATTTGTTCGTTCGAAGAAAAACTATTTCTAGAAAATCATTTTTCAATTTTCTTATGATGTTTAGATTATGGAGAACTATCTATGGAAAGCGTTTTTTTATGGACTAAAAACAAGCTTAGATTGGAGAACACGACTCTCCCTTCTGGCAAGAAGGAAGTCCTTTTTCCTACATTTCTTGCTAATTCTTATCGATTTAGCTTAAATAGCATTTTGTTAACGTATTTTAGTGGGATTCACTTAATATCAAATATCATAAAACTAATTTATTTTTTTCAACTTTCTAATATTTGAATGACGAAAGCTCATCGATTTACAAAAAACACTTTCCATAAACCAAAAACGAGCTTAGATTGAGGAACACGACTCCCTCTTTTCACAAGAAGGAAATCATCTTTCCTACATTTCGTGCTAATTATTATTGATTCAGGTTAATAAGATTTTGTTAATGCATTTAAGTGGGATTCACTTATATATCAAATACCATAAACTTATTATTTTTTCAACTTATCTTCAGCGATGACAAGTTTTCGGTTAAATATGAACGCACGTTTATTATTTCTCTGGTCACCCATCCCCATCTTCGGGCTCGAGACACATAAGAGTGTCCCGAGAAACATCAAACGCATGCTATTTCAAATCAATCGGGATTAACTCCGAGCCATAACCAACCAACAAGAATGGGCATTGCCAATTGAAAGGGATAAGCCGAAAAGCCCAACTGGAAACCCTGTCGACGCCCAACGAGTCCAAGTCCAGTCCCGCCGTTCTTCATCCATCGTTTCGTGGGAGTGTTTTGGTGGTTGTGTGTCGAGTAAAAGCTTTCTGCTTTTTAGGGTACGAGGCGATGTAGATGGTGAATTAGAAAATAAGAGGGAGATCTATGAATTGAGTTTCTATCGGGAGGAGAAGTTTCGTTCACCAGTCGTAGGTGTGAGCGGCGCGAGATTCGTGGCGGGGCATTTGGTGCTTTGAGCACTTACCGGTTGACACCCGAAACGTTTGATGAAATGCTTGAATGACACTGACATTGACACGCTGGAACTACTGATATTGCTGAGGTTGAAATGGGATTTTGCACCCCGCCATTCATTGAGTTTCTTTGCTGTTTTTGGTTGAAAAGGGGATCGTAATAATTCTTCAAGTGTCGTAGTTCGCAATTCTTGCTCCAGGGGGCTTGTTTCAGCGTGGATCCTGTTCATAAATAATGGAGCTTGCAATCTGCATGATTTGAATTTTTTTGGGATGTTTAACCTGTTGGTTTACAGAATATCACTTTATCTTCATTGAGTTTCCTGCTTCATGCTTTCACCGTGGCTAATTGCCGGAGCAATGGACAAAAGATTAGAGGTTAAGAAAGCTAGGCGGGATGACTTTAAGAACAAGTTTGATGTCAGTAGCTGCAACGATTAAGCTGATACGTTGCTCAACACATCCAGAGTTTTTTCTTAGATGGGAGTACTTGTGGGCCTCTCCGAAATCTTTCTCGTGTTTTGATGATCAAGAGGCTTTGGATTATTATTTGCTAAATGCTTAGAAGCTGAGCTGGAGATCAATTACATATTACCTTCACGCACATTTGGCTGCATTACTAGATACAATTCTGTCATGGTTTCTCTCCTCAGTTTGGAAACAAAGGCACACTCGGAGCTTCTCAACCTTGTGCCATATGGCAATAGTAAAGTAGGAATTTATGCGAGATACCTTCGATCAACAAAAGAGAGAAAAATTTCAGAGAGGATGAATCACTAAACAATAATGCCCTCTCCACAAAGCCAAGACATATGTTCAATCGGGGAACTCTAACAGAATTTGGAACCGACGCCCGCAATTTGGAACCAACGCCCACAAGTACTCCCGCCCTTTTTGTTTTGATAAATATGCTAGGCACTTGAACAACCCTTATTTTTTTTTTTATTGCAACAATGTTGCGGAGACAGATTTGATTCTCACAAAATTTTTAAAGGAAGAAAACTACGAATTTGTTGGGCTGTCAAGAAGCTCATCCCAATTGGTTGCAGCTACTTACGAGGATGATGGTTGAATTGAAAAGCTGCTTTCAGTTCATAACCTTTAGAATTTGACTCTTCACAGATGCATTTGGTGGCTGCTTTGAATATTTCTGCTTCGTAGCTTTTGAGTTTGCGCATTATGAAAAAGGAGTTAGCAACTGCCCACTATTCATCAATGGACCTAATCTCTCGTGCTCTTAACTATACTAGTGGACTCTTCTCCAAGTATGCTATATCTGCGACATCCATCCTAATTCAGGCTATGTCTGTGCTAATACAGGCTCTCTTGCAATTTTGAGTGACACTTCTTTTTTTATCGGCTTTAGATTTGGCAAGGTAACTTTCATGTCGTTATTGTTTCCCCTTGTATTCAATGTCAATTATAAATTTTGTGTAATTGTGAATTAAGGCTTCGATTTAGGCTACTTTGGATTGTTGGAGTGTAGCTCTAGGAGAGAAGGGAACTTCATTACTAAATGGTTAGATGGATGTAATGAGGGAGAGAACACCTCTTCTTATACTAGAGCTCTCTCATTACAACCATTGATTCATGTTCGATCTCATGGCATCAGAATGGCACTCAAAAACCACGAACGTGGTGGATTCAAGACACGATGTCGTGTGAGGTGGCGTACAATGGCTATGGTGACTAAATTCTATGATATGGTTCTTTAGAGGACGGCAAGTCTGATGATGGTGTTCGCTTTTTGAAACGGTCAACACAATAGCATCAACCAGGTAAGGAAGGCCATGGACTAGCAAAGACACGCAATAGCGTGGCTAGCGTTGTTATGAGGACCATGGTGAAACGCGATCGATGTGGTTGGCATTGTTACTAAACAGATTCAAAGGGTGCTTCCTTAGATAAGAATAAAGCTCTAATACCAAGTTGAGAGTTGTGATTGAAAAAAGAGAGAGACACAATATTCTGTACATTATCAAATGAAGAATACATAAATATATTTATAGGCTTTACATGATATCTATCAAAATTTGCAGCATATCAATTACAACCCAAGAAATTATATGATATCTTCTATGTAAATCTATAATAACTTTACACAATAGGTTGTTATTAATTTGAAAAAAGGGATGAACTCTATATTAATAGATTATAACGGATGCAAATTCTGTACAAAAGAAGATTACCCATGCAGTACATATATTTAGAATTAATCCTATAATAATTTCGCTCTCTATTCACGAGCTAAAATGAAGATGGACTGCAGGTTTTCATCCTTAGATGAAAAAACCCTAAGCGTTATGTTTCGGTTGGGAAATTTTATTCGTGCAATTTATTAATTTGTGTATCCCTGTGTGTAATTCGAAAATAGTCTTTCAACAACCATTCATGCAATTACTTTCTTTATTTTTATCTCTTTTACGACTACTTTTCCCATCCAAAATATAACATCTGCTGTGCCTCGAAGCATTCTCGAAGTTAATCATCAAATTACGTGAAAACTTGCCAAGATGAACAGTTGAAATAAAGGAGTTTTTTCAACATCATCCAAAAAAGAAACAAAGAAGAAGTTTCTCGCACTCATAAGCCAAAGAGAAAAGAGAAAAAAAAGTTTGGGGGAGGGAGGAAGCTTAATCTAATATGGTTCCAAACGCGCTCCAATAGAATTAAGACGTGTTTCTGCCCTTCCAAAAAAGCCAACGATCCTACCATCACCTGATTGCTTCGGGATACGGAATTTCCTTAACATTTTACGAGCATTCATTGACTCAGCTGACAATCCATACGGCCCATAAGTGGTGTGTGTGGTACGTATTTCCAAGTTGTGAATGGTAGTGTAAGGAGTGCTTCCATTTTTGTCCATCCAACCGGATATCGAAACAAGACGCTCCTTAGGATAATCCAGATAGACCTGCGAGAATAGCAAAGCGAAACATGTTTTCCTTGTGAAAACAGAAGAAGATTTGAACCTCAAACTCTAGATATAGGATGCCAAAAGAAGTGCCTTATTCTTCGATGAAAAGAAACTGCACTACATGAAGCTGAGAACATTGTGAAAAGCGACATGCATACATGTTGATGCATAAATCCGCGAACAACTTCCAGATAGAAAAGAGATAGAATGAGGAAAAAAAAAACAAAGAGAGATAGAGAGAGAGACGGAGGGACTGAGATATGGACTAACCCAGATGCCCGAAGACCCGTCTTCTCGCCATGTTGAGGGCATTCGATGAAGGAACCATTGTTATCGTACGCAATCCTGACTGAGTGAATTATGTTGCTGGCAATCACATAAAATCCCCTCACATCAGTATGCACTCCATCATCCCATGGAGTCCCACCGGAGCCTCCAAAGGGTCCAACAGTTTTGAAAGGATACAGGTGTGGTATGGGCTCCGCATACACTCCTATGGAATTGAGAATCTTGCCGCATGTTCCATAAAACCCGATGATTTTGCTCCCGGTTGCTGGATACCAAAAGTAGTTCCCTGTCTCCTCGCCAAAGGGACCAATTCTTCTTCTATTGCTGTGAAATGTGAGCGACTGAATAATAGCATTATTGATGTTTTTGTGACCATCCACTCGCTTGTAACCAGATATTGATGTCAAGTACTCTCGTGGATAATCCAATGTAACCTACACGATCTCAAAAATACGTCTTCAAAATTGGATGAGTGGTGTAAACAAGACCTATTTGTCAAGTTTCGTTTTACTATATCATGTGACTGGACACATCCCAACATCATCTTGGCAAATGAGATTTAAGTAAGCATAGATGAATCAGTTAGGAAGAATAACACTAACCCTAGTGATCCTGGCATCTTTGTCGTGACCACCGTGCCTATTTGACCGAACTTCTTCACCACTCTTGTCATACACAAACATAATGTGACGGATAACATCATCGTGCATTACTTGAACTTCTATCACACCATTAAATTCCCCATCATTCCAAACATGTCCACCTAGGCCTCCAAATGGGCCGATTGATTTAACCGGGTAGAGATGCGAGATCGGTACAAAATATGCTCCAATTGCTTCAAGATGTTTATCACTCCTCCCGTAAAATCCAACAATTTTGCCACCCGTTGCAGGAGATGAGAAGTGCCATCATTTTTCTTCACCAATAGGTCCGATCGTTTTTTTGTTGGTTTGAAAGGTGAGAGAAGTAATACCGCCCAAATGAAAATATGCAGATATTGAACTCAGGTACTCATCTACATCTATTTTGATCTACAAAATAGAAATAACCATCAAACTCATGATATCAATCTCGAAAGAATTCTGCCAACGTAGGTAGTGCAAGTTTCGTAAGGATTTTATGAAGCATTTTATGAAGCATAAATACGTACAGGAACATACCGTATGGATGTTTCTTATTATATGGAACTGGTTTCCATAATGGAACTCGTTTCCATTAATGCCACCATGAGTGTCTGATTGCCACAATTCTCTATTCTCCTCTTCATACTGAAACGCAATTGATTGGATGCATGGCCCTTTACTTGGTTCAAGTTCAACAATGATTTTCCTTACATTGGTATGGGTATTGCCATCATCCCAAAATGAGGCATTTGACCTCCCAAATAACCCCACCGACTTGAAGGGATAGAGCTTGTTAGAGCGTAGCTCGACTTGCGCTCCGATAGATTCGAGGTAATCACCACTTGTCCCGAGGAACCCGATAACTTTCCCAGCTTCCGATGGTAAAGAGAAGTACACCCCTTCCTCTCTACCAATGGGTCCCAGTATTCTTTTGTTGGTTTGAAATGTGAGCGAGTTGATTAGAGTGCCCTTGTCCTTTGCATTTTCAAGATATCCAGCAAAAGAAGTTATATACTCGTCCGCGGGTACCAATTCAACCTGCAAACAGGCCACAAAAGCACATATTTGATGGAGTGACTATATGTTGTTGATGAGCAAAATAATTGGGTTGATTTATCTTGAAAAGTGATTCCGATCCATAAAACACGTTATATTTTCTAAGATTTGTGTACATCCCTTATGGGTCATATCTGAAGATATGGAAAGGGTCATGTTTCTAACAAATGTGGGAGTACATTTAATTTTGTAAATTATCTTTTTTTTTCCTGGCTAGGTTTGTCTTTGCCTAATTTTAATAAAGTGAAGTCATTGATTTTTCCATTTGGTTTTCTAACAATCAAGCTGATCCTCATGTATCTATGGTATGAACTTTTCACGTGCACTTGCGAAGCAATTATTAAGAATCGAGGTTCATAATTCTGTCATCGATTAATGTTATGATAAGCCAGAAAAGTGAACTTATGACAGTCAAGTAGAAAAGGAAAATGAGAAAAGAAATGAGATACAACCTCAAAAGTTTTCTCCCCGCCAATCCCACCATGCCTAATTGACCGTATGGAACCGTTGCCGTCGACATAATCGAAAGCGATGGAGTGAATGAACGATCCATCATACCGAACAACAATCCTCTTGATATCAATGTATCTTCCATCATCCCAAGGATCTCCACTGTCACCTCCGAAAGGCCCAAAAACCTTGGAAGGATGAGTATGAGGAATCGGCTTATAATAAGCTCCAATGGACCCGAGATGAGTGCCGTCACAACTCCCATGAAACCCGACAATTTTGCCGCCGGTGTATGGAAACGAAAAATACCTTCCTTCTGCGGTTCCAAATGGTATATAACACTTTTCATTGGTATGGATTGTCAACGACCGAAGAATGGTGAGTCCGGAGACTTCTCCAATGTAGCCCGAGATGGAAGTCAAGTACTCACTTGGATAGTCAACCTTAATCTGAGGGGAAAAAAATCAAAGTTCGAGAAGAGGTGAGGAAAGCAAGAAACAAATTCAAGAGATGAGATAGAAGGACGATTGTTATGTTCACTTTCTTGGTTTTGTGATGTCTCATTTCTTCTGATTTTTTATTTGTTTAACTATTTTTGGCCCTATCTAAAGAGCCAACTCAGCTATACAACCCCAAAACTTAAAAGAGAGAGAGAGAGAGAGAATGACTTACCCTATATGTTTTGCCTCCTCCATTCGTGCCATGTGTGAAGGGACCAACTGGACGTCCATGCTTGTCGTATAAAACAGAGATAAAGTTGATCGTTGAATCGAAACCTACAACTATTTCCCTCACGTCTGTATGTTTCCCATCATCCCAAATGTTTGTACCATAATCACCTCCAAAAGGTCCCACGACTTCAAAAGGAAATGCATGAGAAATTGGCCCAAAGTGTGCTCCAATTGAATCAAGATTGGCGCCACAATTTCCATGAAACCCAATAATTCTTCTGCCATCAACTTGCGAACGAAAAAATTGCCCTTGTTCAGAGCCAAATGGTCCATATGTCCCGCTGTTGGTTTCGAATTTGAGAGAATGAATACAAGTTGGAATTTGGTAGTTTCTTATATGCCCTGAGATTGAAGTTAGGTGTTCATTTGGATAATCTAGCTTGACCTGCAATAAGTGCAAAATTTTTTGGAAGTGTGACCATTCTCTGTCAAGATAAATAAGTACTTTTGTTCATATATAGAAACTAAATTCTATATTTTTTCTGTTCCTTTGATCTATTGTTCCATCTACATGGACTTCTACAATACTATACGAGAGTTTATATTGATAATATGACGAGTTTTTGCTTCTTCTGTCATATAGCACATAATTACTTCTCTTAATCATGATGATCCAGAGTCCGAAACACTTACAACCCAATGAAATTTTTAGGAGTAAAAGATACTAACCGTAATGAGGTTACCACAAAGATGTCCGCCGTGCTCGGAAGAACGCACTAAACATCCGTCTTGATCATAATCGATGGTGATGGAATTAATAACCTTGTGAACGAGGACACTAATTTGTCTTACGCCTGTGTATGTTTTATCATCATAAGCACCGCCGCGTTGACCTCCATGCGGCCCGTCGGATTTCAATGGGAGAGATCCATCGATGCAATCAAGATAAGGGCTTCTCACCAACTTGTGCAATATTTCATGCCATTTATCTTTTGACTTATCGCTAAGGAAGAACCTAATCTTTTGAGGGCCGATGGATGACCTCCTGCGTAATGAAACAGACTTTGAGACAACGCCTCATAGTCTTGTTCAGGTTCTGATCTCTTGAAGGCATGGTGACAAAAGAGTTGAAGTGCGTGATCTGGACTCAATCCATTGACAATGTACTTGTCATCTACCTTGAGATCTATCAGCAAATCTCGATCTCTTGTCGTGATCAAGATTCTGCTCCCAGGGCAAAAGGATTCTCGATCTCCGGCACCGAAGTGCCCCATTTGTTCTTTGTTAGTAACATTATCCAGAATAAGAAGTATCTTTTTACGACACATATTACGCTTTATCTCGTTGATGTTGGTGTGAAAGTCATACATCTTCACTCTTTCCTCCTTCACGAGATTTCGGAGTAACTTCTTCTGCAAACCAAGAAGATCACTCCGATTCACTTTTCCAATTTCACCAAGAAAGACAGCACACTTGAACTCGCCACAAATGCCGTCACAAGCGACTCCGGCCACCGTTGTCTTACCTATTCCTTCCGGACCACATATGCCTATCATCCGCACATCCTCCTCACGGCCATTCTTTAGCAAGGAAATCACATCCTTTGCCAAATGATTTACTCCAATTGCATTTTTCACGAAGTGGAGAGGCCGTGTTTGACGAATCTTCTTGGAAAGGCGGTGGACTATCATTTCAGTGAGCTTCGCTTCATTGCTGATGTGAAAAGTCAGTACATAAATTGTATGATCAATATGTATGAGAAAATGCGACCAAAAAAAAAATATGTATGAGAACATAAACGGACACTTGTACCTTTAAGACGACGAATGACAAAAAATTGTGCTCAAATTATATGTTGGTATGTGAGACAAGAATGGAAGAACATCAAGCGTGACGAATTCACCATAGGCATTGGCATGACTAACAAAGAAATGGACATTAACCAAGCTCTACTTTCGATAGAAACCTCATCCTGCGGCAGGGGAAGGAAGGTGCGTCTAGTTTGTTTGTTTTTTCTCTTTGAATGGCTTTTCTCGATTGTCTTGCGCTGCGCCGTACCATGCATACGAAGAAGCAACACATTTCTGACTAAGGCCATAAAACAGTAAAAATTAAGTAAAAAGCATTCTTCGTCAATACTTTCCCAAATTCTACTATGTTCTTATGTTTCTAAGTCTGAAACTCCACAATTTAACCCAAAAAAGTTTAGAAAACCTCAAAAGGCACTTGTCGCGGAAAAAAAATAGTTGACCCTATTATACATTGTTGGAACTGAACCTATTCAAACCTAGCATCTCATTTGCATTTCTCTCCCATTACAGTTTTAATTTTGGTTCCTCAATTCTCAACAATGCATACAAGAAACTCCGGGGAATTCATACGGCTTATTGCTTTGACTTTCTTAATATTTTAAAAGGAAAAAATATTAAAAGCCTCCGTTCAATATCATGTCTAACTAACAGTCTGTTCTAAAAACTTAAGCTAGACCCTAGTAAGTACAGAAATATATAATTGGGGAGGCAAATAAAAACTTAGGAAGCATGTAAGTCTTTTGTGAAATGTTCCCAATAATTTTAAAAACTTAAGCTATTAAATAAATGTTTAATTTAATATTTAATTACTCTAACGTGTGCCGTGAGTTTTGCTGGCCTACAATTAGCATTCCAGTTGCATCCAACATGTGGTCCTCTATACAAATTTGTCATTTTCTTTTCACTTTTGCCTCTCCCACCATTTCAAATTCACCGACTACGAAAATTCACTTGCCAAAACCCTAACCCATCTACCCAACCAATGCTCAGCCCCTCCCCTCGACGCCCACTGCGCTGTCACTATTCGCTGCCGACCACCACCCGAGCTGAGCCACGACCCATCCAGCTCTGCCTGAGTCAGATCCGAGTTGAACTCCATAGATTTGAGTGGAGCTCGACCCAGACCACGGCCGAGAAGAGGGAGATGCGGAGAGCATAGCGAGAAAGAGAGATGCTTAAAGGGCTTGGTTTTAATTTTTAAAAAAAATGGCAATAAGAATTTTTAGGATAGTCGAAAGAGACTTCTACTTGCTCCATTCCCTCAAGAAAACCAATTCCGTTGATTTTTCACAAATTCCATCTACAAAGCAGACAAACCAAAGAAATAACTTCAAAAAAGGAAAAATCACAGACGGCGATACTAAGCTTTGACATGGAGCAAGAATCACAAGTGCGTACCCATGGGCGTCGTTCTCCAAATGCAAGCCCGCAAGATGCATGACCTCTTCTAGGGCATCCCTCCATTTTTTTATCTGCGCATCGTCTGTCTTCTTACACAACCTCTCGAAACCTTGTGCGAACTCGCTTCCGCTCGTCAACTTCTTAATGTCCTTCGTGCGCACACCATGAAAGATGGGAATGACCACGTGGCCATGATTCTTGAGCTGCCTTCTGCAGTCGAGGATCTCGACCAGCTCATTCAGGCACCATTTGGACTCAGCATAGTTTCTGGAGAACACGATGAGGGCGAATCTTGCGAAGCGAATCGCTCGCAGGAGCTTGTCCTTCATCTCCTCCCCAGCGTCCTGTGGGTCTTCGTCGCTGAAGTAGTCAATCCCCGCCTGGTCCAGCCCATGGAAGAGGTGTGATATGAAGTTTTTCCTCACGTCTTCGCCTCTGAAACTCACGAATACGTCGTGTTTCCATTGGTGAGAAAACATGGTTCCTGTCTTGTTGATATGTGGTGTAGAAACTTTGATCGAGAGGCTATATGGGTATTTATGTTGGAAAGACTTTAAGAGGAGACTTCGAGGAAATAATGCACCCTTCGACACTAGGATCAATTTGAACACGGCTGTTGATTATTAGTCGTTCCCGTGTATATTTTCTATCCATCTTTTTCTGAAATGATTGAACTAAACTTGAACATGCATGTTGTCGGACAATAAATTACCTAGTGAAGACAAAATACTGGTGGGATGCGTTTATTTGACCAAAAAAGCCAGTTGACTTAATAAGCGACTTGGGGGTGCGTTTAGTTCTCTCAAAAATGTTTTTTGGCAAAACGTAAATGGGCCAAAAAATGTAATTAGTATTTGGTAAAGTATATTTTGAAAACACATTGCCAAACAACTTTACTTTGAATATTGTTTGGTAAAAATTATGCATTGTCATTTTTCTTTTTTTATTAAAAAAAACTCTCAAACTATTTACCGGCATAACTCAGCCAATGCCTACCAGCCATGCCTGAGGTTGGGTGACTTCAGCATGGAGAGCAGGGTCTAGAGTGGCTTGCACGCAACTAGAATTGGCCTTGTTGGCGGCCTAAACCTTCGCTGGTGAGTTCACATGAGGTAGGGACATTTCTAGAATCATGAAAATTGAGCAAAGGCGAGATGAAAGAAACAAAAATGTATTTGCATTCCAGAAGTACAGCATACTAAAGCACCTCATAACTTGCCTTGGGCCAAACACCTTGTAAATGCAATTACATTTCCCCAAAACTATCTCCAAAAAATTTGTCAAATGCTATTTACATTTGCCCAAAAGACTTTAGAGCTCGAAAAAACTTTGGCAATACTTAACCAAACTTACCCTCGTTTGTGATTGGTTCTAGGAAATCTAGAGTTTGCAACTTGGATTTACTTGACAAATTTTGTTAGTTCCAACTAACATTTGTAAAAGAAAAACGGATTGAATGGCAGGTGCAAAATCTCTCGTGATAAAATGACACAAGTAATTCTTGAGTTATGCTCAAATATGCAATATGATTCATAAACTTTTAATTTGTTCAATACAGTCCATTAACTGTAACTTAATGTGTAATATAGTCTCTGAATTTTTAATTTATTCATTATGATCTCTGAACTTTTAATACATGTTTAATTTAGTCCATGAACTATATGACAAAGTTCAATATTGTCCTTGAACTTAAATTAATGGAATGACAATATTGAACATTTTTATATAGTTCATAGATTAAGTTGAATAAATTCAGGGATCACATTAAACAAACTAAAAATTTAGGGATCAAATTATATACTGGGTCAAAATTTAGGGATTATGTGGGTGATTATTCCTAAAAATGCAGAATCAAATACAAAGTATTTGCACAAAAATCGACAGCTATGAAACTAAGAACTGTAAAAGCATGTGGATAGCTGACCGCTCGCTTCCAATTGCGCGTCATGGGAATTTGGTGGACATTTCAATCCCTTTCAACATTTCTTTCAAGTTTTTCCCCTCATATTTAGTTTTGTTCGAATTAGATGCGGGTCATCGGCCATCGTAATTTTTTTTCTTCTTCACGTGGATATATTCCAGAGGCGAGCTATTAAGGAAAAGTTCATGGATTATTAAACGGGAACAGATGTTCCTCTCACGATACAATTGCATATGTTTAGTGTTGACTTTCCCAAATCCTACTAATCGTAACTTGATTTCTTAATTACAATCAACGTGGAGGAGAGTTGATGTTAAATCATGTCTCGAGTTTTTGTGGGACTACACGAAAGATTACAAAAGAGAAAATAAAATTAGATACGTATTTCCTCATCTAGGGAAGGCTGCGGAATCCGAAACAGAAAAGGAAAGCCACGTGAAGTCCCTCTACACGTGGAAGGAAATAGGTGGGCCCCGGCCTTCTTTCTCACATCTCTGCTCGAACTCCCGTTTGCTTCCCCCTCTCTGTGTTCTGCTCCCATTTTTTGTTCCCTTTTCCTCTGCAGGTCGTCGCGCGAAGACCCCTGTTGGGGATAACGGATCCCCGAAACCGGATTCGACACCAAATCGAACCCCTAAATGCAATGCGGAAGACAAGCCCCGGGAATTAACATGTATCACCGATCCTAAAGCACACCACAGTTCGAGCGTACCTTGTTAGCCACAGATTAGACACCGACGCCGAGAAGAGGAAGAAATCTGGCCCTGTTCGATCCGATGGCACTTTGAATCAAAGAAAAACTTACTGTTTTTCTTTTTCCCTTTTGAGAGAGAGAGAGAGATTGTGAGGGAGGGAGAAGACGTACGTCAGTTTTGGCAAAACGGTACTTCTCCCTCTCTCTCCTCCCTTTTATATGTCCCTCCATCCACGGGCCCTATTCCCGTGGGCCGGGCTTTTAGGCCCAACATGGGCGGACGGGCCATAAGCCCATTAGTCATATAAAACCATCATCTCCCACTCGCACATGGTGGGCTGAACAGGATTCTCTTTACCTCTCTTCAACATTCATACCGGTGAATAATCCGTGCGACCAACATACTTTGAGAGCTCATTACTATACATCTGTTAGGAATATATAGCAGCTCATATTGGGCGTCTTACTCTGAGTAGATTCAGTATGCAGTACCCTAGATCGATCGATCACATTTTATATCTCTTGATCTCTTTTAAACATGATATATATATTGTATTCACAATTATAATTATCCCAAAGACAGTCATAATTGGTCGACCAGTGAATACAAAACTACAATGTGATTCCCCAAAATCAATCTTCCTCTTTCCTTCAAACTCTCAATTTCAGTTCAGCTTGCTTTTCTAGAAATGTCCCATTAGATCGAATCAACTCATGACCATTGGCAACATCCTAAGATAGCAAACACTAAATAGAAACTTTGAGAATAAGTAAAAAGTCATGAGGGCACTAAAAAATTGAGGAACTCTTTTCCTCAAGAATCTCACACGTCATAAAAGTTGAGATCAAACTTTTTGTCACTCTTATTGGTCGGCTTATGCATACGTAGTATGAAATACGTATTACGGTATTAACTCCTTTCCCATGGAGCGTATGTCTACACCTTTCAATACCGTACAGATGATAGTTCAGACATACCCAATGTCTAACTTGAGTTCACGTATCTACTCATTCACAAAATTCATCGAACTCACATCGGCATCGTAGACAGATAAAGTAAAATATGTGGGGTATTTTACTTTCGGACATAGTAAGTATTATGTCCTCATCTTAACACCCAGTTAAGGCGACATACGTATTTTAAGCTTTAGCTCTTGATTATCACCTAGATAATAAGCTTAAAACAGTCTCATCTCTATTTATCACACAGTAAATAGAAGCGATTACCCGTGTGAGTGGGCTAATCTTATATCTGTCCGACATACTTTCTCAACTTAAAATAATGCACTGAGCATTAAGATGCATAAAGATCAAAACAAAGATTCATAGGCATTAATAATGAAACAACACTAGTTCATAAATGTGAACAACTCAGGGAAATTACAATCCAGTACATCGACTCTACGCAATCCTAGAGATTTTACATGACCACAAAACACATCTCTAGGTATTGGCTTTGTCATAGGATCTGCTACCATTCTATGCGTAGATATGTACTGTAAGTTCACATCAATTCGTGCAACCATATCCTTGACAAAGTTATACTTGGTATCTATGTGTTTGGTCTTGCCATGATATTTTGGATCTTTAGTGTACGCTATAGCTGCTTGGCTATCACGGTTAACCAACAATGGATTTGCAGCTTTCTTAATAACGCCTAAATGATCCAAAAATCTCTTAAGCCAAACTCCTTCTTGTACCGCTGCTGATAATGCCACGAACTCAGCTTCCATCGTGGATAAGGCTATACATGTTTGCTTCTTACTGCTCCATGATATGGCGCCATTGTTCAGTAAGAAAGCAAATCCTGAGGTAGATTTTCTTTCATCTAAATCTCCTCCCCAATCAGCATCTTAATAGCCTTCAAGTCGCAGATCTTTTCCTTGGTACTTCAACTTGAAATCAGCAGTTCCTTTCAGATACCTCAGTATTCTCTTAACGGCTTTCCAATGTGCTGGTCCTGGATTGGATTGGTATCTACTCACCATTCCAACTGCAAAACATATGTCGGGTCTTGTACACATCATAGCGTACATCAAGCTCCCAACCGCACTAGCATAAGGAACATGTTTCATTTGTTCCTTCTCTTGTGGAGTCTTTGGACACGAGTCTATGGCTCAATCCTTCACCTTTTGCAATAGGAGTGTCTATGGGTTTACAATCTTGCATACGAAATCGTTCAAGAACCTTATTTATATATGTTTCTTGCGAAAGAGACAACAATCTCTTCGAACGATCTCTTGAAATCTTAACTCCAAGAATGTATGCAGCCTCACCCATATCCTTCATCTCAAAGTTGGAAGACAACCAACTCTTGACAAGTATTAACAAACTCCATATTGCTCCGGCAATCGGTATATCATCAACATATAATGATATGATCACAAATTGATCCTTGGATCTTTTGATATATACACAATGATCCTCATCAATCATCGTAAAATCATATGCCATTATGGCATTATGAAAACGTATATACCATTGTCTTGATGATTGCTTAAGACCATATATCGACCTCAAAAGTCGACATACCTTTTCTTCTTGGCCTTTCACTATGAAACCAACAGGTTGTTCCATATATATTTCTTCCTCTAATTCTCCATTGAGGAAAGCAGTCTTTACATCCATCTGATGTAACTCAAGATCCATACTAGCTACTATTGCCAGATTAATGCGAATCGAGGTAAATCTCACTACAGGAGAAAACGTATCTTCATAATCAATTCCTTCCTGTTGATTATACCCCTTCGCCACAAGGCGAGCCTTATGCCTTTCTATCGAGCCATCAGCCTTTCGCTTTATTTTGAGAACCCACTTGTTCCCAATAGCTCTGCGTCCTTTTGGAAGATCAACCCGGTTCCCAGACTTGGTTTGATTTCATTGACTCCATTTCCTCTTCCATTGCATGAATCCATTTTTCCTTACTAGGGCAATTCAGAGCCTCATTAATATTTATTGGCTCATCCTCATCTTGTGGAGCAACCATAAAAGTTTCCCCTTCAATGCCAAAACGTCGACGGGGAATACTTTGGCGACTTGTTCGCCGTATGGGAGATTGTACACTTTGTACATCATTCCTCATTATGCTCCCACTTGGATTAGATAATGATGTCGTCTCATCATATGGTTGCAATTGAGAATGGTTTGAATTCAATTCATCACTTCTCATATTACTCCCACTTGGACGAACTCCACTAATATCATTATCTTGATCCAAGGTTTCAAATAGGGAGTGATCTTCCCCTATTTCACCCTTCTTAGGAAACTCATCCTCTAAGAATGTGACATCCCGTGATTCAAATTCAGTTATACTCCCACTTTCCTGCTCACCTATGAACACATACCCTTTTGAGTGTTCCGAGTATCTTATGAAAATACTCTTCTTTTCTCGGGACCCAATTTCCCAAACTTGTGAGAGGACTCATGTGTATAGGCAGCACAACCCCATGGCTTAAGAAAACTTAAGTCCGGTTTTCTACCTGTCCATAACTCATATGGAGTGGAAGTAACGATTTGGAAGGCACACGGTTAAGTATATAGGCAGCAGTTAACAACGCATCACTCCAAAAGGTAATAGGTAAGTTAGCATGCGCCATCATGGACCTAACCATTTCCAGTAGGGTTCTGTTTCTTCTCTCCGCAACACCATTTTGTTGAGGAGTATATGGAATAGACAACTGTCTTTCTATTCCTTTTTCATCACATAATTTTCTGAACTCATCGATAAATATTCTCGACCTCGATCGGATCTCAATGCTTTTATTTTCTTGTCTAATTGATTCTCTACCAGGTTCATAAACTTTTGAAACAACTTATTGCTTCAGATTTATGAGAAATCAAATAGACATATCCGAATCGAGTATAATCATCAATAAAGGTGATGAAATAAACAGCCCCATGCCTTCCTCTCACATTCATTGGACCACGACATCGAATGGATTAAATGCAGAGGAAATTCAGCTCTTTTACCTTTTCCAAATGGTTTCCTTGTCGTTTTCCCTTCTAGGCAATGCTTACATATGGGCAAATCGACTTTTTCAATGTTGCCCAAGCAAGCCCTCTTTGGCTAGTCTATTCATTGCATTTGTTGGCCAATGTGACCAAGTCTAGCATGCCACACATTCACATCATTATCATAGGCATTAGGAGACGTGATAAGGGAATAACAAACATTTGCATTAACATATTCAATATCTAATACAATGAAACCATCCAGAAAATAACCACAACCATAGTAATTTGTATCTAAAAACAAATCCACACCTCTATTATAGAAGTTCATATTAAAACCTAATTTAACCAACACTAAAACAGACACTAGATTCCGACGAATCTCCGGAGCATACATCACATCATGTAGGAACAAAGTGCGTCCACCACGCATATTTAGTTGGCATGTGCCAATTCCTTTCACTTCAGCTCTGGAGTTGTTTCCCACATAGATCCACCTAGTTCCAGTAGGTACCCGTTCGGAATTCCACGAAGGATCCTCTATCCTTCGCTATATGGTCTGTCGCTCCCGAATCCCAGTCCACAAAGGATTAGACTCAGTTAAGAATACAGAACTCGACACAAAAACAAAGTTCTGAAAAGTACAAGGGGTGCATACCTTCTTTGGCTCACGACAGTCGCGAGCATAGTGACCCTTCTTGTCACAGTTGTAGCATTTCACCCTTGTAAGCTTTTTTTTTTTTATGCGAGGACGCTTTCCTCTTGCATGTTGGTTAAATTTGGGTTTCTTCCCGAAGGACCTGCTTCCTTGCCTTTCCCTTTATCAAACCAGTTAGGACGTTTGCGCTTGGAGCTCGAAGCTCCATGTGAGCTAGAACCAGCATGATAGATTTCAGCTTCCGGCTTAGTCGCCAAGAGGCGGTCCTCTTCCAGCTCAAGATGGCGCTTTGCATCCTCAAAAGATTTGATATTTTCATTATGGGTCGGTGCACCTTCATATGCTCCCAACTCGAGGCAAGGAACGAATCACTTGCTTGCACCTCGCTGCTCATCCGTGAGGACATGGCCAGCATCTTTCAGCTCATTTATCATGTTTGACATCTTTCTAAGATGTTGCTTCATAGTCGACCATGAGGCTTCTTATAGGAGTCAAACCTAATAGTGAGTGTCTCGACCGGTCACCGAAGTATGACCAAACCTAGTTGCCAATGCCTCCCACATTTCCTTGGCATTGTCAAAACGCCTAAACTCTCGCATGACGTCATTTTCCATGCTACTCAAAGCAACGTGATGCGAGCAAGAGAGTTCTTTCGTTTCCATGCAGCAAAAGCTTCCTTATCTCTTTTGTCTTTGTGCAAGTATTTCCTTCTTCGGGTTCTACCATGATTAGGTTAAGAGCCTCAAGTGCCTCTTGCTCTTCCAAAGACATATTGGATTTTCATGTGCCATATCTCATAGTTGTCACCATTGAGCTTTTCACCTTTGTTCAGCTCGGCAACTATGCTCTTCGTGGTGAAGCCATTGATCTCGAACACATCGACATATATGCACGAATTATTAATGCCTATCATTTATGCATCCCTATTTGCATAGACCCATCATATTAATGAATAATTTCAAGTAAGGCTTGAGAATCAAAAGGTTACTATGTTTCCAATCATCCTCCAAAATCCTAACTTAAAACTATCATTAATATAATTGTCTTATGCAAAATCAATTCTATGAAGTTACAAAAACTTCTATAACTACCCACGACTAACTACCCACAAAGAACCAAAGCAATAAAGAAAGCAAACGAGATAATTGACATACAATATAATAATGCTTTCATATAATACAACTAACATATAGGTTGCTACATCAACAACAATCAGGTAGTAAGCATTACATAAGATGTCCACAAAGCACACTTAACTAAGAAAACAACCAATACATCTAACACCAAAACAAAGACACACTAACCGGGAAAGATCCTCTTTTGTTCAATTTCTTGATCTTTTCCCTTGTAACAATGCAATAATATTCATTTACAAAATCCATCACAATTTTCTTATATGAAGCAGCTCCGTTGACATCCCATATGCGATTCAACACATCTTGCCATTCAGGTGGAAGAGTGTTTATAAAAAATCGCATCATCTCTGACTGTGGAATAGGACGACCATTCCATATGACCTGTTGAATTTTCCCATTGACTTCCAGGACGTGATCAATTAAGTCACCACTCTCCCATCGATGATCAGTCAGCTCAGCTATCAACATAGACAGCCTATCCTTTTGTTCATCAGAATCGCGCGAATAGGTGTGCGCATCCTCAGGGGAGGCATTGTTCGTGCAACAAATGCAGAATTGTTCCTGCAACAAATGCAGAACAAATAAGGGATCAAAAATAATCCACATAGACTTAATTGAAAAAGAAACACATTCTTTTCCTCTCTCTTTTTTTTTTTTTTTTTTTTTTTTTTTTTTCGGGTCAACGGTCAAAGTCAACGGTCAACGGTCGTCGGTCAACGGTCAGGTCAACGGTCGTCGGTCAACCGTCAACGGTCAGGTCAACGGTCGTCGGACCGGTCGGACCGGACAGACCGGTCGGACCAGTGGGGCCGGTTCGAGCGAATGACGTCACGCACGTGCACGCGCGCGTGCCGGGTGTCCGCGGTTCGGGTCGGGTCGGGTCGCCGGCCGGTGACCGCCGGCCAACCGTCGTCATTCTAACGTCATCGATGACGTCACCCAGTGATTCTTGGCCGTTGGGTGACGTCATCGCCGTCGACGCGCGTCGGTTCGCCGATTGGCGCGAACCGATTCGCCGGCCGGCGCGTGTGTCGCACGCGCCGGGCGAGCCGGCGCTTCTGGCGCGTCGCCCCCACGCGCGCGGCGGCTTCGGCCGCGCGTGTGGGCGCGTGCGGTGTCTCTCGGCGGCGTTCGACATATCGCCAGACTCGTCTCAACGACCTCTTCCTTCCTATGCCATCAGAATTGAATTTCGACATACGAAAACACAGAAAAAAGGACGAAGAACGCTCGGGTGTCGGGATTTCTGGCCCGATCCGTACGGCCGAAAATTTTTTTTGAAAAAAAAAAATCAAAAAATTCATTCAAAAACACGATAGGGGGTCGGGAAAACATAAATCAGGGCTCTGATACCAATGTTGGGGATAACGGATCCCCAAAACCGGATTCGACACCAAATCGAACCCCTAAATGCAATGCGGAAGACAAGCCCCGGGAATTAACATGTATCACCGATCCTAAAGCACACCACAGTTCGAGCGTACCTTGTTAGCCACAGATTAGACACCGACGCCGAGAAGAGGAAGAAATCGGCCTTGTTCGATCCGATGGCACTTTGAATCAAAGAAAAACTTACCTGTTTTTCTTTTTCCCTTTGAGAGAGAGAGAGATTGTGAGGGAGGGAGAAGACGTACGTCAGTTTTGGCAAAACGGTACTTCTCCCTCTCTCTCCTCCCTTTTATATGTCCCTCCATCCACGGGCCCTATTCCCGTGGGCCGGGCTTTTAGGCCCAACATGGGCGGACGGGCCATAAGCCCATTAGTCATATAAAACCATCAACCCTTGTCGTGCTAGCTGCCAGCCGGGCTGCCCCAGACCCGCGGATCACACCGCACCTCTATCGCTGCTGATCCGCCTGCTCCTCTCTGTTCTCTGCTCTGCAGGTCGTCGCGCGAAGGAGGAAGACAGCCGGGCGTGGGCTGGAGGGGAAAGAAGGCTGGGCCGGGCTGGTGGGCCGCGCGTGGGGGAAAGAAAAGGAAAGAAATGGGGCCGGGCCCAGGCCCGCACGGAGGAAGAAGAAAGAGAGGTGGGCCGGGCCAAGGTCAGATCTGGCCCGACCCGGCCTCTCTCGTTTTTTTCAGTGACTAATTCCTAATTTTGTAGGCGATTAAGTTTTAAGTAAAATAGCGAAATTTAGGTATCAACAAACCCTGCTTTCACAAACTCCTCAAGAGATCAGTGCAAAACGACGGACCATCCCCCAAACATCAAGAACCCAGAAAAGACATCACTACATGGAACTGCGAGAAACTGAGGATGACGTCGATAAGGAAACCAGCTAAAGACATGGGTGATATACAGAGAAAAGACCCAACAAAGAATGGTTAGCGAAGAGTCACCTCTTGATCCGGACGGATTCCGCGCAGTGGCGATTCGGGTGGGGGAAGAAGGGGCGGGTTTCAGGGGCACAGAGAAAGAGCCCTAAAAAGAAGAAGGAGAGACAGAACAGAAAAAATAGTTGTGATTTGATCTAAGTAATTTAGGAAATTTCTAATATAAAAATATTTCATTCTGATATTCAAATTGTTAAGTAGTCATATATATTTGAGTTAAGTCTATAATGAAAAATAAATATGCCGCTTTTGATTAATTAAAATGTTTTATGGTCATAAAAGGTCATTCCTATTTTAGCAATATAGGGTGGACTTTTTTTGTAATATTGCGGGAATATTTTGAGTAAGAGCTCGAAATTTTTGATTTTGTCATTGTTGTTATTTTTTTAAATGCTAAAAAAATCAAATGTATAATTTTCTTAAAAAGACGAACCCTTCATAGGTCCGGCAAAGGGCTACGGCCATCCATCAAGGTCGCCCGAGGTTGGGTGATCTCCTGCAAGGGTCGCTGGAGGTCATCGTCGATCGTGTGACCCTAGCAAGACCTAGGCAAGGATCGCTTGAGGCTGTGAGACCCAAGCGGCCGTCTATTGGGTCACGTGACCCTCACTACAAGTTGCCCACGCCAAGGGCTGGCCAAGGTTGGGCAACCTCTGGTGGCCCTCGCCAGGGTTGCGTGACCTTGGGCTACCTTGATCGACGGCCAATGGCGGCTGTAGCTTTTCGCCAAACCGCCAAAGGGTTTGGTCTTTTTTTTTTTCTTTTAAATTATATGTATTTGTTTTTTTTAACTTTTTATATCTTTGATTTTTTAGTATTAATGTCAAAATTTATTTTTAAAAATTTGCATACATTATTTTTTCAATTTTAAACAAAACAAAATTAAAAACTAATATTACCATCAAATGGTTTTTCGAATATATTTTCTATCAAATGATATTTCTCTAAAAATGATTTGTCAAAGCATAATTTAGCAAACGGTTTTTGCATTTACCCGAAATCCTTTAAACTAAATTGCTTTGCATTTTCCTAATGGGATTTCAAAATACTAAACCAAACGCACGCTTAGAGAGACCCAAACAAGGGTTGTGGTGGGCTTCAAGTGGTAAAATCAATCTCAAATGTGTCTTGAACTTGTCGGGCGATTGAGGCAAGCACTATCATGCGAATTTTTCAACTGAACTTGTGTCAAAATTTCTAAAAATAAGAATTGCAATCCATAGACCTGAAGCCCCCAAACTGCTTTGTTTATTTTTTCTTCACATAATTGTCTCTTTTCTTTCTTTACTTCGTGTTGTATAATAATGCGGAAACTATCGGCCTTTTAATCAAATAAACGCAAAATCACCAATAAAATAAACAAAGGACAATGAAGAACCCTAGAGATCTTTATGATATGATTTGAATATCGATACCTACTCCATCAGGAGAGTTGGTAACAAATAATCTATTAATCAATCGCACCAAAAGAGTATTAGCATTTCATCGAGGTTCTCGTGACTAAAAGATTGTGCTTAATTGAGGAAGGCGTCCAAGTTTTTCTAGGGTTTAGTTAGGGTTTCTGGAACGTTCTTAGGAATGGGCGAGACGGTAATTATACCAAATTCTAGAGCTTTCTCCGCTTAAATGCAGGTACTTGGAAAGAGGGGGATACGGTCTCATCCGTTAGATTGAACATGAATCAACGGTTGTAGTGAGAGAGTCTATAGTATAAGAAGAGGTGCTCTCTTCCTCATTGTATCCATCTAATCATTTCAGTAAGAAAATTCCCTTCTCTCCCATAGCTTCTTTCTCTACAATCCTTGTGAGCAAGTGAGGATAAATTAGATGTTCCAACGATCAAGGAAGCCTAAATTGAAGCCTTAATTCACAATTACACATAATTTATGATTAACACTGAATGCAGCAAAAGGAAACAATAATGGCATGAAAGTTGACCTATCAAATCTAATGCTTATTAAAAAAAAAAGTAGGGTTGCTCAACGTTGCAAGAGAGCCTGAATTAACACGAAAGTAGACAGAATTAGCATGGAAGTGGCAGATATGTCATACTTGGATAAGAGGCCACCAATATAGTTAAGGCACGACAGAGTAAGTGCATCGATCAACAGTGGGTAGTTGCTTCTGATATCCATAGGAAACTCCTGATGCACAACGTCAAAAGCTATGGAGCAAAAATAATCAAACTTTGAGATGCCAGATGCATTTATGAAGGATCAAATTCTGAAGGGAACGAACTGAAAACAACTTTTCAATTGATCCATCATCCTCGAAAGCAGACGCAATTTACTTGATGCACTGTCCAACATATACTTGTTTTCTTCCATGCTATGAGAACAAAAGCACTATTGAGAAGGTGGGAGTACTTGTGTGATTAGAGTTCTTTATTTTTAGGGTTTTGTGGAGAGGACATTGTTGTTTAGTGATTCATCCTCCCTGAAATCTTTCTGTTTTGTTAATTGAGAGGTATCTCGCGTAAATTCTTGGATTACCACTATGAACGTAGTCCAAGAATTTGCCAAGAATAGAGCTTTTGTACATTTTTGTTAATCCATGAACAAAAAATCTATATAGACACATAGATCCTAAGATCTATATATCTCAATCAGAAAAGAATAAATAGAACAAGAAAAAATTTGAATTGATCAATATATTTCTCGAAACAAACAAAAAGAAATGAATGATGAAGCGTAAATCATGGATCAACTAAGCCCTCTCAAGGGCTTGCTTAAGAATAAGAAAGAGGAATCTCATGTAAATACTATTGAATAAGGTTTGATGTTATTCATAGGGATTCCATAAATATTCCAAAAAATAGAAAGTTCAAAACAATTGGAATTTTTTTGGAGATCCCATTTCATATGATGGGAGTTGCTAGTGTATTGAGCGATGCTCTATTATGCTCTATTTATGGTGTCAAGTAGAAGTGCAGTGATGTATGTAGCTAAGGTATCCTAACAAACCAATAGACTTGAATCTTGTTCTTACATGATCCAATCATTTCAATCAAGCATTTGCCAACTATTTTTTTTTGTTCAACTCTTTGATAACATAAAAAAAACCCAAAGCTCTGCTATCCCTCTCTATCTATCCAAGGGATGGAAGGGCAGCGGCCTTTGGTGTCCTCTCCAAATACGTGATATCTCTCTCTTTGAATGAGATCTCAATTCTAGCGAAAGTTTTATTAGATACCTCATAACCAGAACCCCTCTTTTTTCCTATCCAATTCCTCCACCATCGCGAACCCCAATTAGATTTAGGCATGGTATACTTTTTTGTTATTGGGAGAATCCAATACTATCTTTCAAATATAAGAAATAGCTCTCAAAACTCTACCAGTCTATTATGATACCTTAGTTGCACTTCCACTTTGACACCTATGTAGTGATAAACAATTCGTCTCGCCATGACTTCTATTTAAGTTCTCAAAACTTTTGTCGCTTCATCCTTGTAGGGGCAAAGAACAATCACTATCTTGACTTTGCTATTGCAGGCGGGAAGTCAGAATAGGAGAGGAGAGCACTCATCTTGGGGTGGGCTCTCCCTTTAGCCCTACGTCTCTTGTCCCGTGGAGGTCTTCTCTTACTAGTAGGGTTTTTTGAAAAACTCCATTTATTTTGATTTGGATGGCAGTCGGACCTGTATTTTTTTGATTTCAAAAGGACTCCTTATGAGCGTTTTTTCTATCTATGATTATCTAAAAATAATTGAGTTATTAACTTTCATTGAATACGGCTTTACAGAGAATTCGATACGTCTCCATGAGATCGAGTATGGAATTTTGTTTATTCACTTGAAATGTACATTATGATAGGAACTCCCAATTCTATGGCAATTACAGCACTTTTGATCATTTCTTCACATGTTCTTGCAGTAGCATTCAAATACTCCCCTTTGATTTCACTTGATTTAGACTGTGCTTTAAAAATTGCTTAGGCACAAAATAAGAAATGGTACGCCTCTTGATCAACAAAACACAAGGGACTGAAATCTAATAGTGGCCTTCCCACAAAGCTCAAGAAATCTAACTAATTGAAGTCGAACTGAGCCCATAGTTACGTCTCCCACCTTGTGGACAGTGCACTTGTTCTCACAACATCTGGACAAAGCCAAGGATGTGTTGAGTAACGCATCAGGGAGATCACACAATTAATTGCAAATACTGACATGGAACTTATCTGTCGGATCATGCCGCCTAGCTTTCTTAACGGGAAAAGTGCCAAAAAAGTCTTAAATCTTTTGTCTTTGTGCCGATTTAGTCCTAAACCTTTTTTTAGTGTCAATTTAGTCCTAAACCTTTTTACGTTGTAACGATTCAGTCCTTTCCAGCCAATTTTGGCCGGATTTTACTGACTAGACGCCAGCCAGCTGACGTGTCCTGATCAGCGCTAACGTATACAACTTTTAATAATATTTTAATATTTTTGAATTTTTTTCTTTTTTATTTGTATTTGTATTTTCTTTTCTTTTTTTCTTTTCTCTTCTTTCTCTAGCCGGTTGCCGGACCTCGGCGATTGGCCAGAGGCGACGGCCGGCGAGGTCGAGGTCGACCTCGCCAGTGGTCACGAGGGTGGCCTTGCGCTTGGCAGCGAGGCTCACCCCCGCCAGATCACCCTCGCCGGATCTGGCGGGGGTGAGCCTCACCGGCCATGGGCAAGGCTTGACCCTTGCCAGATCCAGCGAGGGCGAGCCCCGCCAGCTTGGCATGAGGCCAGCTCTCCCCACTCCGTTCCCTGATCCCAATCTCACCCTAGAAATTTCCTCCCTTTGCTCGTCGTCGTTGTCTCTATGGTTTAACGGGAGCTCGGGGGTGTCCTCGGTCGCACGGCTCTAGCCCCGGATTTTCGCTTGGTTTCCTCCGCGGCGACGATCCGTCGGGCGAGGCTTGACCCTCGCCAGATCCGACGAGGGCGAGCCTCTCCGCCCAGCGCGAGGCCGCCCTCATGGCCATCGGCAAGGTGGCCGGTGAGGTCAAGGTTGACCTCGCCGGCTGTAGCCTTTGGCCGGTCGCTGAACGTCGGCGACCGACTGAAGGAAAAAGAGGGAAGAAAAAAAGAAAAATAATAAAATAAAATAAGAATTAAAAATTAAAAAATTATTATAAGTTGTCTACATCAACACCGATTAAACCACGTCCGTCGGTCGGCGTCCAGTCAGCAAAATCCAGCCAAAATTGGCCGAAAAGGACTAAATCGGCATAACGTAAAAATGTTTAAGATTAAATCGGCACAAAAAAAAAATGTTTAGGACTAAATTGGTACAAAGACAAAAGGTTTAGGACTTTTTTGGCACTTTTCCCCTTTCTTAACCATTGCTCCAGCAAGTTAGTCATAGTCAAGGCATGAAGCAGGAAACTAAATGAAGATAAAGTGATATTCCGTTGGACAACTCTAGGCAAACTAACAAGCTAAACATCCCCCAAAAAATTCAAATAATGCAGATTGCATTCTCCATGAACAATATCCACGCTTAAACAAGTGCCCTCATGAGCAAGAATCGTGCACGACGACACTCGAAGAATTTTTCCGATCCCCCTTTTCACAACTAAACGCAGCACAGAAATTTAATGAATGGCGGGGAACAAACTCCCGTTTCAACCTCAGCAGTATCGGTAGTTCCAGCGTATCAATGTCAGCGTCATTCAAGCATTTCATCAAACGCTACGGGTGTCAACCGGTTAGTGCTCAAAGCACCAAATGCCCTGCCATGAATCTCGCGCCGGTCACACCTACGACTGGTGAGCGAAACTTCTCCTCCCGATAGAAACCCAATTCATAGATCTCCCTCTTATTTTCTAATTCACCATCTACATCGCCTCGTACCCTAAAAAGCAGAAAACTTTTACTCGACACACAACCGCCAAAACACACCCAGGAAACGATGGATGAAGAACGGCGGGACTGAACTTGGACTCGTTGAGCGTCGACAGGGTTTTCAGCTGGGCCTTTCGGCTCATCCCTTTCAATTGGCAATGCCCATTCTTGTAGGTTGGTTATGGCTCGACGTTAATCCCGATTGATTTGAAATAGCATGCGTTTGATGTTTCTCGGGACCCTGTTATGTGTCTCGAGCCCGAAGATGGGGATGGGTGACCAGAGAAATAATAAACGTGCCTTCATATTTCACCGAAAACTTGTCATCGCTGAAGATAAGTTGAAAAAATATTAAGTTGATGGTATTTGATATATAAGTGAATCCCACTGAAATGCATTAACAAAATCTTGTTAAACTGAATCAATAATAATGAGCACGAAATGTAGGAAAGATGATTTCCTTCTTGTGAAAAGAGGGAGTCGTGTTCCTCAATCTAAGATCGTTTTTAGTTTATGAAAAGTGTTTTTTGTAAATCGATGAGCTTTCATCATTCAAATATTAGAAAGTTGAAAAAAAATAAATTAGTTTTATGATATTTGATATTAAGTGAATCCCACTAAAATACATTAACAAAATGCTATTTAAGCTAAATCGATAAGAATTAGCAAGAAATGTAGGAAAAAGGACTTCCTTCTTGCCAGAAGGGAGAGTCGTGTTCTCCAATCTAAGCTTGTTTTTAGTCCATGAAAAAGCGCTTTCCATAGATAGTTCTCCATAATCTAAACATCATAAGAAAATTGAAAAATGATTTCCTAGAAATAGTTTTTCTTCGAACGAACAAATCCTAAATAGGATAAACTTATCAAGAACATTATTATGATTATTATTATTATTATTATTATTATTATTATTATTATTATTATTATTATTATTATTATTCATGCTCTTTCAAGTTCCACCCATTGCTTGTGGACAACGTTTGACACCTACGCTGACTGTTAAGGGATGGGGAGAAGCATTAGATAGCCCAACACATACTGTGAAATGTGAGCATATATCTAAAAGAACACATGGCGTGCCAGCAAAATATCTGAAAAAACATCCATGAACCCTGGTTTCACAAACTCCTCGAGACATCAGTGCAGAACGACAGACCATCCCCCCAAACATCAAGAACCCAGAAAAGACATCACTACATGGAACTGCGAGAAACTGAGGATGACGTCGACATGGAAACCAGCTAAAGACATGAGAGAAGGTGGCTTGGGGCGTGCAGAGAACGCACGAAGAAGAAGACCAAAAGGCAAAAGAAAAGAAAAAAAATAAAAAATAAAATAAAAAAGAGAGAAGGTGGCTTCGGAAATAGGAGTCGCTGAAAAAGGAGGGAGTGCAGCAGGAAAAGACAGAGCAGTGATAAGACAAAAGGAAATAAAAAAAATATATATATATATATATATATTTGTTTTAACTAAAAAAATCTTTTTATCCGAGGTGGGTCGGACCTGGGCTCGGATCGGATCAACGGGTCGGATCGGTCCTACTCAGTCCGAATCCTTTTTCGAATAAAATAATATTAAATATTAAAAATATATTAAAATTTCAAAAAAATTCAAAAATTTCGAAAAATAATAAAAATTGAAAAAAATTTCCGAAAATTCAAAAATTCAGAAAACATTAAATTTTTTAAAAATTAAATTAATTAAAAAAATTAAAAAATGTAGGATTTGGTTAGAAATTGCTGTGCCTTGCTTTCTTAGTGTAATTAGGTCTTTGTTTGCTCATATATTGATTATATTGCGTGTTTAATTTACATATTTAATTATGTTTAATTGCACGTGTTCAATTTAAGTGCAATTAGGATCTTGGTGGCTATGATTGTTACTTTAATAATTGCGCACCCGTATGACCATCTCACGTGTTAGTTGATAGATATAAAATCAATTCAAACTGCTTGATAAAAATATTTTATTTTAAAATAAACAAGATTAAGTATCGAAATAGCACTAATTGATCAATTAGTGTAATCAAATCCCGACCCTAAATTCTCGATTGCGTAAAAAGCGAGGTACACTCTCATGCCTCACTTGATTTCTAGTCGACCCCAATAATCTAATAGCAACTCATTTTTACAAAATTTTTAAAAATACCTCAATGTTATGCGAGATATAAGCTTGGGAGAACCCGCGCCTAATCATGAGCCATGAGCCTATCTTTTAGGTAATATCCCTAAACCTGTTCCCTTCCCTCGAGGGGTAGGTCGTGACAACAACTTTTTAAAAATAAATTTTGACATTAATACTAAAAAAATCAAATATATAAAAATGTTAAAAATCAAATATATATAATTTAAAAGAAAAAAGACCAAACCCTTTGTTAGTTCGGCGAAAAGCTTCAGCCGCCATTGGCCGCCAATCAAGGTAGCTTGAGGTCAGGCAACCTCCGGTGAGGGTCACGCGACCCTAGCGAGGGCCACCGAAGGTTGCCCAACCTTGGCTAGCCCTTGGCGTGGGCAACCTAGGGTCACGTGACCCAGCAAACGGCCACATGGGTCTCACAGCCTTAGGCGATCCTTGCCTGGGTCTCGCTTAGGTCACGCGACCGACGATGACCTTCGACGACCCTTGCAAGAGCTCACTCAACCTCGGCCGACCTTGACGGATGGCCGTAGCCCTTCGCCAAACCTATGAGGGGTTCATCTTTTTTAAAAAAATTCATATATACATTTGATTTTTTTTAGCATTTAAAAAAATAACGGCGATGACAAAATCAAAAATTTCGAGCCCTTACTCGAAATATTCCCGCAATATTACAAAATAAGTCCACCCTATATTGCTAAAATAGGAATGACCTTTTATGACCATAAAACATTTTAATTAATCAAAAGCGGCATATTTATTTTTCATTATAGACTTAACTCAAATATATATGACTACTTAACAATTTGAATATCAGAATGAAATATTTTTATATTCGAAATTTCCTAAATTACTTAGATCAAATCACAACTATTTTTTCAGTTCTGTCTCTCCTTTTTAGGGCTCTTTTCTCTTTGCCCTGGAACCCACCCCTTCTTCTCCCCACCCGAATCGCCACTGCGCGGAATCCGTCCGGATCAAGAGGTGACTCTTCCCTAACCATTCTTTGTTGGGTCTTTTCTCTGTATATCATCCATGTCTTTAGCTGGTTTCCATATGGACGTCATCCTCAGTTTCTCGCACTTCCATGTAGTGATGTCTTTTCTGGGTTCTTGATGTTTGGGGGTATGGTCCGTCGTTTTGCACTGATCTCTCGAGGAGTTTGTGAAACCAGGGTTTATGGGGGTTCTTTTAGATATTTGCTGGCGCCCCATGTGTTTGACGAAAAGCTTCAATGATCCGGACGTATGCACTCATCCCATGGTTTCACTGTCAAGTAGTAGACCCATGTCCCGGTTGTTCCGGCACTTGTCATATGAGCAGGTCCTGCGACACTTGTTAAGGTTTATCGTGAAATTTCAATGTGCCTGCTGGTGGAGTTTATTAGACTTAGTTAACCCTTGTCATGCTGTATGGATGCGCATCGGGTTCATCTTAATAAGGGGATTTTGGAGAGAGTTGATTATCTTACCACTTGGTATTTCAATTTTTATAGATTTCAATTAATGTAATAAGAGGGGTGACTAGCAAATAGTTTCATATTGAGATCCCAGTCTTTTTGTCTTCATTTTACATTTAGCCTGTACTCTGGACAGGCCGTGGATCTGATGGATTCAAGCACACTGGTTCATAAAGTTGAATTTCTGCGCTTGAATGGTGATCGATCTGTTAACAGCTGCAAGCAACTATGCGATCTACCTGATGCAATTCTTTTGCGAATCCTGGCTCTTCTACCAACAGAAGATGTCATGCGAACCAGTGTGCTGTCGAGACGGTGGGAGTATCTGTGGACTTCCATTCCTAGTCTTGTCTTCAGAGAAAAATACAAGGAAAATCACCATGGGAGGATACTCTTCAGGAATTTCGTGGAGAGAGCATTGTTACTTCGTGGCTTGTCTCCTATGAAAGCCTTTTCTCTCTCGTGTGTCGTTGACAGTGAAGAATATTTTGACGGCAATGAATCTCGTGTCAATACATGGATTACTGCTGCAATAGGCCACAATATTCAAGATCTCTGCTTGTACCTTGAATTTGGTCATCCTTGTACTGTATACAAAATACCTCGTTGCATATTTAGGTGTGGAACTTTGAGAGCACTCCATCTACAAATGAAGCATGACCTCAAGCTTCCTTCCGTAATTTGTCTTCCAAATCTAAAGGTCTTAATTCTCGTGGATGTTCTGTTTGGAGATGATAAATCACTAGAGAAGCTGCTTTCTTGCCCTTCCCTTGAGAAGTTGTCTCTTGAAAACTGCAAGTGGGATCTCGAGGTTTTGGAAATTTCTGCTCCCAACCTTTTGCACTTGAATATAGTTGAATACTCGTCGTTTTCTGACATTCGGAGCTGCCAAGTACAAATCCATGGAGCTTTTATCAAGTCCTTTGACTATTGCGGGGATTTGCATTATGACGATGTCATATTGACCTCCCCTTCGTCGTTAGTTGAGGCTTCCATCCAAGTGCATCAGCCTTTCAGTCAAGGCACTGACCATTTGTGTAACTTCATGAAGTGTCTTTCTAATGTAAAACAGCTAGCTTTCTCCATTAGAAGCCTTGAGGTTTGCTTTTCTGCTTGGTCCCTCAAGTTCTCATCTTAATCCTGCTTTATCTTGGATCTATTTATTGGGACATCCTTGAGGTACACTTCATCTTGATTCTTGATGTTAATCAAAATTACTTATTGTGTGGCTTTGTCATCAGGATATGGTCGAGGGAGGGGAAATTCTTAACTCTTTTCCAGTCTTCCATAGTCTAACAGAATTGGAGCTGACTGACACTGACGTACGTTTAGAATCTAGAGCACTTTTGTTGTTGCTCAGTAGATGTCCTATTTTGAGGAGTCTAAGATTCTCTGGGGTAATTATTTAATCCTCAATCCTTTTTCTCCCAATCTTTTGTTCTGCATTAGCGTTACTACTATTGAGATCAAGGTTAAAGCTCATTCATGCGTTTTTGTGAATCAGGGTGTTTACACGGACTCTAAAAGAAATGACAGGATATTGGACCCTAAACCTCCGTGTTTTACTACATCGCTTAAGGAGATCAAGATTAATTGCTTTAACAAGACTGATTGTGAAATGTTAGCTGTAAGGAATTTGGTCATTGCTGCTCAGGTGTTGGATAAAGTGCTTTTTTCCTACTCACCTGGTCCACGGAAATGGCAAGGGCGCTTGGTGCAAAGCTCTAGTAAGCTCCCCGGAGCTCCAGATCAATGTACAATCTCGTCAGAGTGCGAGCAGTGGGACTACTTCTGCGATTGCAGTCAACGTCTGTAGTTTGGTTAATTTCAGGATTGTGTTTTGGGAACTCGGCTTCTGTTTTTGTTCAAGTTGATGGACAAATGAATTTTGAGTTCTGTCCTGCTAATCAATCATGCATTTGTCTTAGAAGAACAACTTCATCATCTTACTTAACAAGTAAATATTCACAGGACTTGCTGGGCTATGTATTGCTTCTTTCCCATCCCTCTATGGTGAGCATTGATGATACTTGCAATAGTGTTAAATTTTTATTATTATTTCCCCACATTTGAAAAGTTTGTCCTGGCTAAGTTACTCTGATTTTGTCTTGATCAAATAGTTTTCAGTGGGGTTAATGGTGGCAAGTTTGCCTTTTTTCGAAATTTTGTTAATGATTTATTTATGAAACTACATAATGCACTTGGATTCACTAATCACTTCAGCATTTTTTTTGCAAAATTTATTTGGCTTGAAGGATCTAATTTTAGTGATCATATTGAGCAATACATAATCCGTATTTATCAAGCGACTCTTTTCATTTTTTTTTATCAGCATGGTTTTTCCTCTATTGTCTCAATGTGCTTATTTGTATAATTTGATTTTCTTTTTTTCTCGCGGTTTGTTATGAGCATTGATTTGACAAATTCCGTGTCTATTAAGATCATAAGGGCATTTTCCTATCTCACGGGTATTATGGTGATTATTCTAAAGAGATTGAAAGTAGTGAATAGTATTACGACTAAGACAGAAGCGTGAATAAACGGAACGATTCAAGCTATGAAAATAACTCGTGGAAATATTATATGAACGCGTTGGATTTGCGTTATTCGACAATGAGCCTACCTCATGAAGAAAAATCAAAGAGATGGTTCTACTATAACTGGTAAAAAAAAAATTATGGTTGCTTGAACACTTGACTTTCTAGTGTTTCACAGGAATCCTAGATCAAAAAGATCAACGAGAAACGATCACAAAAAAATGAGTTTCCACTGGTCGAGTGCTTGCCTAGCAGTTTGACTTGTCCAATTACTAAGCGGGGTCATCTTCTCACGCCCTCCGATTGTCCGTCTCCATCCTCATAGCCCCCTTCGCAAATATTTCGAGTGTTCCGAAAATCATCAAACTCATGCAATTCCAAATTAATTGAGATTAATTTCGAGCCATAATCAACAGATAAAAGCATGGTAACATTGAATGAAATTATATGCACGTATGAAGATACACTCATTGCCAATTGGAAGGAACGGGCCGACAGGCCCAAAACTGGAAACCCAGTGGACTCACAGTGAGTCCGAGCCCGAGTCGAGTCCCGCCATTTTTTGCTGTCCCCAAATTTCTCGCTTCCCCGCCATTTCTGAGGTCGCTCCGGCGAAACCAATTAGGCATTCTTCAATTCGTCGCTCCTTTACGACTTGGGTTGATTTTTCTTTTGCTAAAACTTCTTTCTTTCATCCTTCTTTATTCGTGGGTGTGTCTTGTGGTTCTGTATCGAGTAATGTTCTTTTCTAGCTCTTTTGGGGTACGAGGCGGAACTAGAGGTGAATCACTTGTATGGAAAAGAAAAGAGGTAGATCGGTCAAGTGGGTTTCAAGTGGGAGAGAAGTTTCAATCACTAGTTGTCGGTAATGAGTGGCAGGCAGATTGATGGTGCGGCATTTGGTGATTTAGGCACTTAGTTGTTTAGCACACGAACCGTTTGATGAAATGCTTGAATGACATTGACATGAACACACTGTGAACAACCTACTGCCGAGGTTAAAATGATAGCTTGCGACCACCAAAGTTCCTGTGCTGCGTTTGGGTGAAGAGTGGATTCGTAAGAAAATCTTTTGAGTGTCATCATCTCTAATATCCTGCTCACGAAGGCCCTTGTTTGAGTTCATCAACAGTGAAATTTGTTCACGTTGAAATCGTTTCTTTTCAATCTGCATAATTTGAAATTATTTGGGATGTTTGTGTTAACTTGTTAGTGTGCCTACAGTTGTCTTATGGAGCATCACTTTATCTTCATTTAGTTTGCTCTTTGAGTGTGAGTATTTGCTGGAGCAAATGGAGAAAACACCAGCTGTTAAAGAAAGCTAGGCACCATGACTCGAAGAATGAGTTCGATGCCAGTAGTTGCAACCAATTGTGTGATCTACAGCTCCAGCACATTCTTGGTTTTCTTCCTTAGATGTTGTGAGAACAAGTGCATTGTCAAGAAGGTGGGAGTACTTATGGGCGTCCGTTCCTAATCTCGGCTTCAATGAGTTAGAGTTCCTTGTATTTTGGGCTTTGTGGAGAGGGTATTGTTGTTTAGTGTCATCCCTTTGAAATCCTTCTCTCTCTTGTGTTTTGTTGATCAAGAGGCGTCTCACATAAATTCTTGGATTAACACTGTCTATGTTAGCTTCATGCATATTTAGGAGCGAAAGCATGACAGAGTTCTATCTAGCAATGCATTGTCAAGTCAGACTTCCTTCTTTCATTTGCCTTCTGAAGCTAAAGATCTTTAACTCTTGCGGAAGTTACTTACGAGGATGATGGTTCAATTGAAAAGATGCTTTCAGTTCCTTCTCTTTCAGAATTTGACTCTTCATAAATGCAACTGATCTTAACTCTTGTAGAAGTTACTTTCGAGGATGATAGTTCAATCAAAAAGATCTTTCAGTTCCTTCTCTTTCGGAAATTTGACTCTTCATAAATGCAACTGGTGGTTGAATATTTTTGTGCCGAAGCTGTTGAGTTGTGCATCATGGAATTTGCTACGGATATGAGAAGAAACTGTACCTAATCTCCTGTGCTTTCAGGGCTCTTCTCCATATCAGCCACTTCAGTGCTACTTCAGGCTCTCATGGGAGTGGGTGGTCCAGCCGAGGGAACTTCTGACCAATTTGCCTCCTGCAGATATAAGCTTTTAAGGATCTATCTGCTGTAACACATCTTATTCTGACCTAAAACATCCTTGAGGTATATTTGTCGATATCTATCCTATTTCTTGTCTTTTGGGTCTGAAGTATTGCATCATGCTTTGGAAATTTCAGATTGGCTTTGGCAGTCTAATTAGCTGTTCTTTGGATTTGTTATCAGGAGTTCAACATAAGAAAGGATTTGCTTGACTCCTTTCCAGTCTTCTCTAGCCTCCTAGTCTTGGCATTTGACTTAGGTCGTGTGAAGTTGGAGTCTAAACACTTTTTGCAACACTCAGCAACTCTTCTTGTTTGTTCAGTATTAGATTTGGCAGGTAACCACTCTATCGGTATTGTTTCCTCTGACTGCATTCGGTGTTATTTATGAATTCCGTGATCAAACAAGGAAGTCGATTGATGTGTAATTGTGAATTAGGGCTTGTTTGTGGACTCTGAAAAAGATGAAGGGAAATTGGACCTGACACCTCAGTGTTTCCCGTCATCACTTGAGTACATCACGATTTACCAATTCGACACTACTGATGACCAACTCTAAGTCGTGAGTATCATGCTTAGGAATGCCAGGTTTTTGGATGAGCTATGCATAAAGTGCTCAGGGCATTGCTCAGAGAATTTTTCAGGGAACCTTTTGCAACACATTAAAGAACTTCCCAGGAGCTCAGGTCACTGTACTATTTCTCTGCTCACCTAGAACTTTTGGCGCATTTGGTTCAGTAGTTGCTTTGTGTACTCACCTAGGACTGCTTGATCAATCGTAGTTACTTTAGTTTGCGATGCACAAGAACCGAAGGAATGTTTAGAACATGCTAATCATTTTGTGCATTTTCTCATTTGACAAGGGAAGTCAAGGAAAACCCGCACCTAAAACCTAGGAAACAATAATGGAGCTAACCTTGAGGATGTGATTGAAGCTTATATCGTGCATTAATTCGGGTTTGAATGCGTAATTAGTTTTTAAACTAGTTTATCACCCATGCATTGCGTGGTTTTGTTTATAAAGAAGGAAAGCCTCGCTTCAGTTGACGCAGCATAAGCCTAAATAAAGCATCAACTTCAACTTGTTTCTTCTGTGATACTCTAAAGACAGCAAATATAGAATGAATGGAAGAAAAGTAGGCAAATTAGATTAGGCAACTAAATCACTTATGCAGTTTCTAGTGTCCCCACCCGAACCCAACCTTCACTTCTGCTAGAGTTAATCCAATGCATGTAAAACAATCTGCTCTTGAAGTTCACACGCCTAAATTTGTGACAAAAACCAAGAAACAATCAACTAATCATCCTCTTAATATCCGAAAAGCAGCCAAAATCGCTCATATACAATTTGTTGAAATGCACGTGCGAGTTGTGTTAGAAAGTTTTGCATCGGACAAATGGCGGGGGTGTGAAGTAGTTAATATATGGGATATGTGCAACAAAGTCTTAAAACTTATCAATGGAATAGTTGAGGGCGATGGTCGCCGGCCCCTCGTGAAGACTGGCAAGGCCTTGCCCCGATTTGGTGAGCCTCGCCAACCTTGAGCGAAGGTTGACGAGGCCTCACCCAAGGAGGGTGATGGTCACCAGCCCCCATGAGGGCTGGCGTGCCCAGATCTAGGCGTCCTCGCCATACCTAGCGGGGTGGTCGACCCTCGCCTGGGGCCGGCGAGGGCCAGCCACCCCCACCCAAGGCTGGCGATGAGCGGCGGCGGAAGCTCCACCAGTGCCTTGCTTTTTTTTTTTTGAACAGTTTTGCTTTTTTAAATAAATTTTAAATTTTCCTTTTTAGTTTTTAAATCTAATTTAAACAAGAATAAAAATAACGTTAAAAGTCACGCGGAAAATAACAATTCATTTAAAATGCCACATTAGCGTCACGTCAGCGTTTTCCGTTAGTAAGTCTGACGGTATTAATTTTAAGACTCAATTGAACCAATTATATTTTTTTTATAAATTTTAGAATTCAATTACACTTATTAGGACTTCTATTGGACATATCCCTAAATATATATATAGGTGTGTGTTGATAGATTTAAAATTGAGCTTCCTCTTAACGATCTCCCCCAAGTGAAGGTATCGAGCTTCTATAATACACTCTCAAAACAATCGATTCTCAGCTCAAATCAAGATCAATCTCATCACGAACGAAGGGGTTGAGATCCGCTTCCTCCCAATTCACTCGATTTCGGAGGTCTAAAAGATTCGAGATAAAAAGATAGAACCGGGACGTCCCTAATGAGCAAGAGAAGCAACAAGAATGGTGAATTGAAGAGACGTGAATTTCTTGAGGTAGAGAGAGAGAGAGGGAGTTGAAATGGCTGCACTCCACTTTAGCCTCGCCCGATCGATTGCGCTCGACGCGACAAATGAGGAGCAAGAAGGCGGGGGAGAAGGTCATCTTGGGAAACAATTTCCATTTTTTTGGAAAGAAGAGGTCATTTTCTCTTGTTTTGACCGTGTTGTTTTTTTTTTCAAATGAACCAATCTATTTTCTGTGCACATGACGCCGGAAAATCCGGAAAAGAAAATTTTCTGGAAGTAATTTTCCTTCAAACAAATAAAGCCTAAAGAATCATCTGTAAAAAGTCTCATGTGGGCCATTGTCAGGGAAAAACTAACAGTTTCTAGTTGCCGAAAGAGACAAGAGAGTCGGTCTCTTCAGAGACATTCGACAAAATTGGAAAAGATATAGAGAAAGATTAGCACAGCCCTTGCACAAATGGAGAAATGGTCTAACTATTCCTTTTCACTGATTTTTTTTTTACTATGACCCGCAAATAAAATTACTCGTGTTGAAAGATAAGGAGTATTTACAATCCAATTTACACTTGGAGACTCGCCTTCTCAAGACTTCTCTAACCAGAGACAATCGTTATAGAAAATCTATCCCGAGTCTTCGAACCCCTCTTGCCGGGTGGATACAAACCCCCACCGCCCTCCCAAAAGACCAATTGGGGCGGAGGTAAGGGCGGATGTAGCCAAGTGTGTCTTTCTCTCCATACCATTGTGAAGTTAATACGTACTCCAAAACAACATATATGCCAACAGAGATTTCGAAGCACTTGCATGAAGCCGGCCCTCTTGATGCCAATTGAAAGCATCTCCTATTTTAAGAATTTTCCATCGATAATTATCTTCATTGCACATATTTTTTTATCATATGATGTTTGATATATAAAACTTCTACTTATAATTTGGTATTTTCTAAAATTACCCTTAATTTTCATTCCCATGCACTCTCAAACGATGTACCCGGTTAAATATTACATGGTGATAAAAATATTACACGGTTTATAGATTTATATTTTTCTTTTTGTTGATCCGGTATCTTTGGTTATGTATTTAATCTTTCTCTTTTTTCTTTTTTTGTAAATTTTCAATATTAGCATTGTAGGGAAGAGATCTTCATTTGTCTTACCTAATTTTTCGTGTCATGCATATATTTTACTTTGGGGTAAATGTGAGCATACCAGTTTAAATTTTTTGACATGAAAATTACTTTGGTGTAAATGTGACGGGAGTAATTAGTTTAGAATTTTTAATGGTATTTATCCTTATAATTGTTCCTGTTTGATATTTTTATGAGTTAATTTTCCAGTTTAAATCAATATTGACTTACATCGAGATTCACGATGCTCTTACGTAAATGTATCAAAAATATACTCTTAAAGATATACTATTTCTTATGTACAATATTGTTGACATCAAGTTGATTTACAAGTGAGAGTTTAATGGAATAGCAAAAACAAAACTAGTTCTAGAATATTTTTTTTAAAAGGAATATAATCAAAAATAAAAACAGATTAAATAATTCAAATAATGAAATATATTAATTAAGTAAAACGAAGAAAGAGAAGATCTTGAAGACCTCTTTCATAAGTATCATTTGAGAGTAAAAATTAATAAATGAAGGCCACCTTGAGAAGTAGAAATCTTTCATTTTGGTAGTATAGAGGAATCTTTGAGAGGAATAACATACTTAGTTAGGCCAAACTAAAATTTTATACGTCAAGAGGAAAACAAATTTATTTGTCAAAGGGGTATTAACAGCATAAGTGATAAATACTTTACCAAAAAAAAAAAAAAAAAAACAGCATAAGTGATAAATAGTCCTAAATTTTCGAAAGTACTAAAATTCATCAACTTTCTGCATTTGGGCCGTTCCTTCAACTTTTCTCAACTTTTTGCAATCCTACATCCCTGCTTCTGTTTCTTTCGTTTTTTTAGATTACTTTTATTATTTTGTGTTATTTATTTACATTCTTTTTTTCTAATTTACTAATGTTGCATTGAAATAATGTCACATTTTTCGTTTTCATAATCTAGAGGCACAAACATTACAGCTCAACTATCTAAAGGCCCATTAAACACCTTGTAAGCCCCATCAGCCTATTAAATTTAGGCATTGTGACCTGTAAATTTGTCACAAATTTACTTGAAATTAATATGAAATTTCATGTAGATCCTTATCTAGCTCGAGAATTTCACAGTTTTATTTAACAAAAGTCAATGAAAGGTAAATGCGTCATGAATACATTAATTTAGAGTTTCTGATAAGTAATCTATATCTATTTCGTTACAAATATACCAATTTGAGATTTTTCGGTGGCCTCAAAAGTTAATTCCAGATAAATTTATCATGCTGTATCAGTTCAAGGTCATTCACGATGTTAACATGTAACTCAAAACTCAAAACTAAAATCAAATATAAAAAAATTGATAATCCATGTCACAATTTGATTGCAATTTCTTCCTCGAAAAAATAATCAGTTTCAGTTTCAGTTTCAGTTTCAGTTCCCTTGTCGTCGTCTCTCTCTCTCTTTCTGTTCACTTTGTCTGTACGGCTTCAGTTTTTCACCATCATCGCACGCGTTTCTCCTCTCCTCCTCTCCCTCCCTCCTTTCGCGCCATTCCCCTCTCCTCCGTAAATCCTCTTCCTCCAAACCCTAATTTCCTCCCTCGCATTCGTTCCCGCTCCGCCGTCCTCCGATCCGCCGCCGCCGCAGCTCAATGCCGCCACCGCCGCCGCCGCCGCCGCCGACGACCGCCGCGATCGAGAGGCCGGTGAGAGGCCGGTGAGCGGCGCGCGAGGCCGGCGGATCCCCGATCGGGAATGTCTTGGGTGGGATGGAACCGGACGTCCGACAGCTTCCACCTCGCGCTCGCCTACGGCGCCGCGGAGGATCCGGCCACGCCGGCGGCGAGGATCCGACGCGCGCGTCGGTCTCGTCGACGGCGTCGTCGGGATCGGGGTCGGGGTCGTCGCTGGGGTCTATGTCGCCGCGGGATCAGGAGGCGGGGCCCGGGAGGATCGAGCTCGACTGGACGGCGGGCGACGACGAGGATCAGGTGGCCCTGAGGTTGCAGTCGCAGCTGATGGTCGCGATGCCGGCGCCGCAGGATACCGTGGCCGTGGAGTTGAGCTGCCGAGGGGAGGATGAGAATGTGGGTGTCGACATGAGGGTGGTCAAGAGGAGGGAGCCGCTGAAGGCGGTGAAGATGAGTAAGACGAGCGGGTCCGGGCAGCAGAGCGATGGGATGGGAGTTTTGACTCGGCTGCTGCGGTGGAACTTCGTGAATTCGGCGACTGGCGGCGTCGGCGAGGGTAGTCTGGTGTGCGGAGAGCATTGGAGGACCGTGACCGTGGTCAGCCTCTTTGGTTGTGGTTTGTCGGTGAGTGCTTAATGCACGGTTTTCTTAAGATCTCTGATGATGTTCGTGGGTTAGAGTTTATGATTCGGAAGGCATTAGATTGGGTATGGGATGCTGTATGATTTAGATCAAATCTAAGTGGCTTGAGTTGGAAGATTGTTCTGGGATTTGAATTAGTGTTATTTGATGGTGGAATGCCACCTGAGTTCAATCTGGGGATTTTTGTGCTCAGTTAAGTTTGCAGAAGACAAATCATAGCTGGTTAACTTCTCAGAGTTCGACCCCAAAAAAGAATACTTCTCAGAGAGCCTGAGTATATGGGAAAAAGAAAAGAAAAAAATGCGGGACTTGTAGTATCTATGACTTACTATTTCGTAGCACTAACTGTGGGCATAAGTTCAATTGTAATATGGAAAAAGAAAATTGGCCATCATGACCTGTCTTTCGAATTTACCATATTTTCAAGTATTCTTCCATCCAAGGGCATTTTTTTGATTTCCTTTTCAGGCATATCATTTTCTTTCTCGATTGGGGCGTTAATGTAACCTGTTTTGGCCCTAATTAAGTGCTACTTGATTGCATTCATAGGCTTTGCCAGTGGAAATAACTAAATTGCCGCTTCTTGAGAAGCTGTACCTTGATAACAACAAGTTATCAGTTTTGCCACCCGAACTTGGTGAGCTGAAAAATTTGAGAGTTCTCAGGGCTGACAACAATATGCTGATTTCAGTACCTGGTGAGCACAGAGGATTTTTCTCTTACATGTTCTGAATGGTAAAATTCTTGACAAAGAACATAAGGTATCTTCTGGCTCATCATTGGTCATTTTGGTTGTTCACTGTAAGCAGTAGAACTGCGACAATGCGTGGAACTCGTGGAGTTGTCATTAGAGCACAACAAGCTTGTTCGGCCTCTTCTTGATTTCAGGTCAATTTATTTGCAAATTCATGCGTCTGCTTAGTTCATGCTTTTGTTTCCCTCTCGATTTGAGAAAAACTAGTATCTCTTTGCGTGCAACATTGCAAATTCAATTTATCTAAAATGGCCTTTCAATTTAAGTGCAGGGCTATGGCTGAACTTCGAGTTCTTAGACTATTTGGGAATCCTCTTGAGTTCCTTCCTGAAATTCTACCGCTAAACAATCTTCGCCATTTGTCTCTGGCAGATATTAGGATCGTGGCAGATGAAAACCTAAGATCAGTGAATGTGCAAATAGAGGTAATGCCTATGCTGAAAAAGGGAGCAAAGTATTTTGGGAGGAATGATTGGTAATTAGAGTATTTCTTTTGTGTGATTGCAGATGGAAAACAGTTCTTACTTCGGCGCATCTAGGCACAAGTTGAGTGCATTTTTCTCTCTTATATTCCGCTTTTCTTCATGTCATCATCCTTTGCTAGCATCTGCACTAGCAAAGATAATGCAAGACCAAGGGAATCGGACCTTTGTTGGTAAAGATGAGAATGCAGTGAGGCAGCTAATAAGTATGATAAGCAGCGACAACCGCCATGTGGTATGTTATTATTTTCTGGAGTTGCTTTAACTTGGTTGGCTGTGGATCATTTCTGAAAACTTCTTACTCTGAGCAGGTGGAGCAAGCATGTTGTGCCCTTTCATCTCTAGCTGGAGATGTCACTGTAGCTATGAAGTTGATGAAATGTGACATTATGCAGCATATTGAAACAGCCTTAAGATTCATCACGGAAGAGGAAGTGATATCTGTTTTGCAAGTGGTTGTCAGTTTGGCTTTTGCCTCTGATGTTGTAGCTCAGAAGATGTTGACCAAGGATGTTCTGAAATCGCTAAAATCACTATGTGCTCGTAGAAATCCAGAGGCAAGTTCTCTTTTTTGTGCTACTAGAATTCATGTTTTTTTAAATTTCTAGAGTTGTTGAATATCTTAGTGGTCGACTGCCATCTTTGAGTAGGTGCAAAGGCTAGCTCTGTTGGCGGTTGGAAATTTGGGCTTCTGTTTGGATAACCGCAAGATTCTTGTTACTTCTGAAAGCTTGAGAGAGCTTCTCTTGCGGTTAATTGTTGCGCCTGAACCACGTGTGAATAAAGCTGCTGCCCGGGCTTTGGCAATTCTTGGTGTGTTTTTGTTCCTGGATTTTGTCTTCCAACCATTCCTTTGATGAGATAAATGAAGGAACTAACAAACGTACTGGAATTATAGGGGAGAATGAAAATCTCCGACGTGCAATAAGAGGGAGACAAGTCCCAAAGCAAGGATTACGTATACTTGCAATGGATGGAGGAGGAATGAAAGGCCTTGCTACTGTTCAGATGCTTAAAGAGATTGAAAAGGGTACCGGAAAGAGGATACATGAGTTGTTCGATCTTATATGTGGCACATCAACTGGTGGCATGCTAGCAATTGCCCTTGCTATCAAGCTAATGACGCTGGATGAATGCGAAGAAATATACAAAAATCTTGGTGAGGGCGAGGCAACATAGAACAAAACTTGCATGGGAGTGCCTTTTGTCATTTGCTTGCATTACTTTCATTTGCATTTGTGTTGGTCGGTTGTCCAGGGAAACTTGTATTTGCTGAAACTGGGCCAAAGGACAATGAAGCTGCAAGTTGGAGAGAGAAGTTGGATCAGCTTTATAAAAGCTCCTCCCAGAGTTTTAGGGTTGTCGTGCATGGATCTAAAGTAAGAGGATTCTATTCTACTTTATGTTGTTTTCTTTGACTCCTTTGCATGGCACTATAAAGCAATATCATTTTTTAAGTGGATAGACATAAACTTGACCCCTATCAAACCTTATCAGTATTTGAGATGGAGTTCTTTATGTTCCACAATTTTATTTCGCTGCCAATGTTTCAGCCACAATTGCAGTGAATTGTGGATGTTTAAGTTAATTACTAAATGTTGTCATTCTGGTGGTTAATGTCCTGTAAAGTATCTTTCCCTTAAGTGGTGAAATTTGGAGAAATTAGCAATGTGAATGGATTTCTTCCTTTTATTCAGCTTTTTCCTCATGCCTTAGATTATCGTAGTCTAGGCTTGAAGAAAAGCCACTCTAATATGTGATCTGGCAGCATAGTGCAGATCAGTTTGAGAGGTTGTTGAAAGAAATGTGTGCTGATGAAGATGGAGATCTATTAATAGAGTCTGCAGTTAAGAACATTCCCAAAGTCTTTGTCGTTTCAACTTTGGTTAGCATGATGCCAGCTCAGCCTTTCTTATTCCGTAATTATCAGGTTTGAGTACTCCTGACATCTTTGCACATTAATTTCTAGCCAAGAGTTTTCTGCAATGATTTTGACACAAAACTTTTAAGGATGTTGTGCCTGTCGCTGCATATTATTGACTTAATTCCTTTTTGTCAAATTGCAGTACCCCATTGGAACACCAGAGGTATCTCTTGCAATTTCCGAAAGTTCTGGCGTCGGTACATTAGGATCACCTACTACTGGGGCACAAGTTGGCTATAAACGCAGTGCTTTTATTGGAAGTTGTAAGCATCGAGTCTGGCAAGCAATTAGGGCCTCTTCGGCCGCTCCATATTATCTTGATGATTACTCAGATGGTACTGCCCTCCTTTTTAGTTCTTCCTCTGGTTTTTCCTTCCTATGCTCCTTCTGTCTACAGTTTTGCTGCTTCTCCATCTAATTTTGTTGAGTATTCAAAATATTGCCCCAGATGTGCATCGTTGGCAAGATGGTGCAATAGTGGCTAACAATCCTACAGTTTTTGCCATAAGAGAAGCACAGCTTCTGTGGCCAGACACAAGAATCGATTGTTTAGTTTCCATTGGATGTGGCTCTGTTCCTACAAAGGTAATTTGTTGTTGCCTGCTTTAAGAAGAAATGTTGAATGACTTATTTTCCCTTGACAAGGTCTCACACCATTTTAGGTCTGATAAGATCATGGGAAGGTTACATTGCCCCATGGTAAAAAATTTTGGTCGGGGTGGGGGTGGATGTGGGGGCGTGTGGGGTGGGATTTCTTCGTGAACTTATGACAGCATTCTGCTATGACATTGGTGGATGGAAGATAAATCATTCATGACCATTCATACACCTTTATATGGCTTCCAGCTTTCTTCTGTCCCTAATTCCTGAATGCCCAGCGATGCATGATTGTCTCTTCCCCATTTTTCTTCAGTCACAATAATAAAAATTCTTCTGCCATGCTTGCTTAATTTCCTTTCTACCCTTCATCTTGGTGAATGGCATGCTTCTCTTGCTTAAACATAACAAGCTGCTTTTCTACAAAGGCAGCTTTGTGACAGTGAAGAGTGCCAAGGGGGAAAAATGCTCATCTTATTCCCCATGCACCATGAATTCAAGCTTTCCTTTACATCCTCATGACATTTGGTGTTCAGGATGGGTAAAAGTTTCATCATGGAAATATTCAGCCTTCTACACCTTCCACATATGCCTTTTTGAAACTCCTCCGTTTGGAATTTTAGGACCTAATCTGCAGTCTCTTTCTACCTATCACTTGTAACTATTGTGGCACATGACTGTGGGTTGCACTGGGAGAATCTGAGCCCTGCAGTAATCACAATCTGTACCTAATGTGATTTTTTATAAATTTCTGTCCTTCAATTGAATTTGCTTGAGTTTATTCTGCATTTTTTTTTTTTTTTAAAATTTGCATAGAAATACAAGAGAGCTTCACTATGCTTGATGGATTATCTACCTGCAGAAAATTCATAGAGAAATTCAGTACAGATGATGACAATTTACATAAAAGTAATGGCCCCTGGTTTTGAGACCACATGTATGCCCAGTCTAATGCATATCCTGAAGGATGTTGTCGCAATAATGTACTGTTAATTTGAGCACAGTAGAGTCATATTTGTGCAATATCTTGTGCTTTTGAACAGCCTTAGTGATTTTAGGATGTAATTTATGGATAGAAGTACTCCGATAGTAATCTTTCTACCTGCTTGTAACTTGAATTCCTCAACTGGTTTAGGTAAGGAAGGGTGGTTGGCGTTATCTTGATACCGGACAAGTTTTAATAGAGAGTGCATGTTCAGTGGATCGTGTGGAGGAAGCTCTGAGCACATTGCTTCCCATGCTTCCTGAGATGCAGTATTTCCGGTTCAATCCAGGTAATTAACGTTTTATATGTGATTTTGTTAGATGAATGGGTCTCCAAGACCTGTGGTTTTTCTCTTTTAGGAAAATGAAATGATATGCTTTACTTTTTGATTAATTATTTGGTTCCAATATTGTATAAATTCGTAGCATCGACCTAATTATAATGAGACATTTGGTACTAGGAGTTTTTCCAGATGTCATTCTACAGAAAAATTTTGGAAAACTTTTTTTTAATTTCTGTACCTTTTCGGTTTGCAAATTCTTTTTACTTTTTATATGTCAAATGTTCATAATATTAACTCACATTTTGATTAGAAATCAATAAACACGAAAAGAAAATAAATTTACAATATTTCATTTGTTTGCCTGGTGTCAGTTTAGAGAGAGGAACCTGTTATTTTTTCATAAGAAAATATTTTCATATTATAAGGAAGTTGGAAAAAAATGGAGCATAAATAAATTGTTTTCTTCAGCTTTCGGTTTTTAGCTTACAATAAGCTTCATTGAGCTTTACTAGAGATTCCCATTGTAGCTTCAGCAAAGCTTCCTTACATTGAATAAATTTGAAAAAAGCAAAACAGAGAGAACAACTTCTGTTTTGATGGAAATTTGATCTAACCAAACTTGCACAAATCTTCATTTCTATGCAAAATCTCTCATTGAAGTGTATCAAGTAAAATTTCAAAACTACAGAGGGACACTCTGTTTTCATTCTTGTTTTGAGTGAAATCAAAAGGCACAACTAGTATCCAAAACTGAACACTGCTCAGGGATCCTTTGCAAGTTCTCAATTAGTGAACTGTGTTTCTGGCTGCACAGTTGACGAGCGTTACGGTATGGAGCTAGATGAAACTGACCCTGCTGTATGGCTTAAGTTGGAGGCTGCAACCGGTGAATACATTCAAAACAATTCGCAAGCCTTCAAAAATGCTTGTGAAAGATTGATCATGCCTTTCCAACTTGATGAGAAGTGGTCAGATAATTTAAAGCCTCAACATATCTCAAAAATGAAGGCATCTGATTCAGGCAAGTATTTACTGCATATTTTTATCTATTCCCATTACCTTTTCTCTTACTATTCTTTCCTCATCTGCATTGTCTATACAGCAACAGAAGCACATGGCCCTTCTTTGGGTTGGAGACGCAATGTCCTTCTTGTTGAAGCTTTACATAGCCCAGATTCAGGAAAAACTGTCCATCATGTGCATGCGCTTGAGTCGTTCTGTGCCCGCAGCAGTATAAGGTTATCTTTTTTTGACAATATATCGGGAAGTTCCAAGGCAGTACCTTCAACTGCGTTGCCCACCCCCTTTACATCGCCTCTATTCACTGGAAGCTTTCCCTCAAGTCCTTTGCTTTATAGTCCTGATATTGGTCATCAGAGGATTGGAAGAATCGACTTAGTCCCTCCTTTAAGCCTGGATGGATCCCACCTAGGAAAGATAACTGCCTCACCGCCAAAGTCCCCTTCAAAACCCAGAGAACTGTCTCTACTTGCTCGCTCATTACATGGGAAGTTACAGAATTCACCACAAGTGGGAATTGTACATTTGGCTCTCCAAAGCGATTCCAATGGTTTAATTTTAAGGTCAACATCATGTCCTACTTCACTGCATTCTTGTTTTTCATAGATAATTTCTAAGTTTTGACATGCTCAAAATATGTTTCTCTAGTTGGCAAAATGATGTCTTTGTGGTGGCTGAACCTGGGGAACTGGCAGATAAGTTTCTACAGAGTGTCAAAATGAGTTTGTTGTCGACGATGCGGGGTCATCACAGGAAAGGAATATCACTGCTTGCAAACATTTCAACAGTGGCTGACTTGGTTGCCTGTAGACGACACTTCCAAATTGGATGTGTTGTCCACCATTACATTGGATGTCAAAAACAAGTAAGTTTTAGTAATTGCTGCTGCTGTCCAAGTAATTGCTTTCAGTTCTTCAATTACAACATTAAGAATCATGGTGGACTCCACTCTGATGCTCTGTTTTTGGAAGGTAATGGAAGATGATCAAGAAATCGGCGCATACATGTTTCGTCGAACAGTCCCTTCCACGCATTTGACACCTGATGATGTCCGTTGGATGGTATGTTTCCTTGGTCTTGGAGGGTTCACCACATGCTGCTTTTCTTCTGTGTTGACTTGTCGATATTTAAGTAATCTATACGGCCTTATAGTATCCACATGACACTTTACATATATGAGACGAGCACCTGTATTTTAAAAAAGCTTCAGGATAATTGATACTCTTTCTGTCTGCGTCACTATAATGATTAGCATACATCTGTCCCTTCTCTTCTGTTGACATGACTGAAATCCTATGGTTGGTGCTATCAGGTCGGAGCTTGGAGGGACAGAGTTATAGTTTGTACTGGCATGTATGGGCCTAGTCCAACTTTTATCAAGGCCTTTCTAGATTCAGGTGCAAAAGCCGTTATCTGCTCGTCAGCCAAACCTCCAGAAGCACAGGTGACAACATTCCATGGACCAGGTGTGTTTGGCAACTTGGAAAATGGGCGATTCGAGATTGGAGAAGAAGAAATGGAAGAAGAGGAGGAGGATGAGGAAGTGGAAGCAGAACCAGCCAGCCCGGTGAGTGATTGGGAGGACAGTGACCCTGAGAAAAATGCGGATCTCAAGGGATTCTGGGACGATGATGAAACAGACTTGTCTCACTTTGTTTGCCAATTGTACGACTCCTTGTTCCGGGAAGGCACGAGTGTAGATGTTGCTCTGCAAAATGCTCTTACCTCACATAGACAGTTGAGGTACTCCTGCCATCTACCCAGCACAAAGTAGTCTACATGTTAAAGTTGTCGTATCATTCTTCAGCCCATGCTCAGGCGTTAGCATGTATGAGACATGAGGTTTACTGGAAAAAGAAAAAGAAAAAAATAAGTGTATAGAAAAAGGAAAATAAATATACTCATGATGATATAGAAACTGAGAGGATAAAAATTCAAAATTTTGAGGCCTCTAGGAGAATTTATGCCTACTAGATAGATACCAGAGCATTGATGGACGTGGAACGCCATAAATTTTATAGCTTCTCAAGTAAACATATATGCAAGTGCAGTTCCTCTTGTCTATTCATCATTCACTTTTCAGCTTAGTTCCGTTGATCTCGACTGCTCGGCTCCTTTGTACATGCAGTTATAAAACTCTATTTATCCTCTTCACATTCGATGAATGCGATTCCCCATTCTGCATGGCTGTTTTGTACATTTTAAACGTAGGTTAATTGTATGCTCTGGATGTACACACTTCTTTGCGACGAGAGAAGAAATAGAGATGTCCCGTCTGATTTGGAGGGTGGATCTCCTGTAATCTGAGATTGGAGAAGGAACATCAAGTAAATCTGGTGTTTCATGCTGTTTCATGGAATCCATGGCTTGTTCCATATAATCTACGGTTATAAATGCGTCTTTTATAGGAATGTTACACCTTATGTCTGGTGAGACACTGAGAACTTTGCTCCGAATGTAGCCCGTTGAAAATATTGAGCTTCTTGGGTGTCGCATGGACTGGCTTCGCAGCCTAGTTCAGAGTACATGTAGGATATCGTTCCGGCACATAAATAAAGAGGGGGAAACAAGGGCCGGTCTCTGTATGCGAGTAGAATTTTTCAGTTCTACTCGCTACACCAGACGAACACTGCAGGGCAAACTGTTCGTAAGATATGAACATTTTTTTCTTGATGGGTAACGAGGCCCTACGTGAAATGGGAAGAGTTGGCGGATTCTGGTTGTGATGGCCGCAGACGAGACTACAAAGCCTTGGAGAGAACTCTGGAAGCTTGTATAAAAGCGTACTTCAATTCAAATGACGTTTTCGTAAGCAGGTACGATCTTAATGGAAGATCCCAATGTATCCCGATGTCGTGCATCCTCGATTTCTCCATGATTTTGAGAGCACAAGGGCCAAGAGTGTGCATGTGCTTTTGGGATTCCACTGCTTTATCGTCCGTAGTTAATCACATGGCAGATTTGATATGTCAATTTAGAGCTTGTCGGTATGATAGCCAATGCTGTCAGAGGAGGCAATTTTGCAGGATAAAATAAATAAGGAGACAAACCGTAGTTGGAGCAGCAGTGGGCTTGAGCATGTTCTTTCGGCTGAAAGTAAAAAAGTCAAAATTGCTTAGAAGTGAAGGCGCTGGTGTAATCATAAGATGGGATGATGCGGATAAGTTATTTTAAGAGAAGGTGACAAAAATGGCCATTAAACTTTGATTTAATGTGGGATGTTTCAAAACTTTTAATTTGGTTTAATGTAATATCTTCTTTGATCAAATGTGTAGTGTCGTCCTTAAATATGAAATTTGTTCAATATGAATTGATAAAAGTTCAACCTGATCCTTCAATTATATAAAAATATTTATTATTGTTCTTTCATTAATTTGACTTAATGGAATCTTTGTGTGGTTTCCAATCTGTTATGTTCAAACTGTGGACCAAAACAAAAGGTTGTGTGTGGATTGTCCACATATGTTATTGTCTCCAATCAAGGAAAGAAATTGCCATGTGTAATATTTGAATTCCCTGGTTTGCTTCTTTCCTTTTCTAAAGTAAATGGATTAAAGGATAGACATATCGACTCATTATCCTTTAGCATGTCATTTGAGTAAATAAAAAAAATCACATTGAACATTTTTTAATTGTTTAGAAGCTACATTGCACAAATCAATAATTCAAAGACGAAATTACTTATCGGATGTACATTCATGAATTGTTTATGTTATGGCCTCTTATTTTATTCTGAAGTGTCAAAAAAAATAGGGCGGCCTCTTCTCATTCTTTATTTCAGCACAGAAAGCAAAGGTAATGATTTGCGTCACTGGCCGATGGTGTTTAATCACATCACAACCCTGCTTCGACAGTATCATTACCATGTTTCGCAAAGTGAAGTACACATAAGTGGTCCACTCATTGAAGGAGAATACATGCGTACTTTGAGAGAGAGAGAGAGAGAGATGTAAAAGAAGGAAGCATACAAGAAAATTCTGGACCAAACAGCATGGCCGGCTTACCATGCAACATCGGGTTATTTAGGAACTCCATATCTTCTAAACAATGGCCTTTGCGAAAGTGAAAAATCACGATGAAACCCGCTTAAAAGAAACCATCCAAAGGCGCATTCACCGCCGTTTTGTTCTTCAGGGTGTGTAATCCACGATGATGACCTCCATGTTTTAGCAGTCGAAAGATTAGCAAAAGCTGTATCATCTGTTAGTCCGTAAGCTTTACAATGTTTCACAGTTCGCTGTTGAGCTATGGGTGATTACTCATGTTGGGAGCTGCAATTATGAAAAGCTCCGCGCCGCGCACTTTGAGAAAAGAGCACCCGGCAAAACTCTTTGTTATAATTACCAGAAGAAGAGGACATCCACTGACCAAAGCAGTCTTCCCCACTTCGAAAAGGTCATTGACCGCCCATCACTCTCTTCATTCACAAGCATCCTCCTCCTCCAATTGCATATATAAATCAAGCGGCAAGGCGATCGAATTTACTCGGACAATGGCCGCGACCAGTCCAGTTGCTGTAGGCACTCGAGGTACGATCGCATCCCTCGTCATAAAGGAAGTCGAGTATTTCCACGGCCTCGAACGAGAGAGCTCGAGTCCGGCACGGGAGCAGGTCTCGGGCAGGGATTCTGGAACGAGTTTCGGGTTCCTTCGCATCGCTTGGGGAAGAAAGAAGCGCAAAGGAGCGGGCGCGTTTCGCCCAAGCATCTGCTCCGTCGCACGGGTCGAAGATAGCCATCGGACGAATGGGAATCAGGAGTTCACTTATACACTTCTCGAGGACGAACTCGAGAATGTGAACATTTAGATGATAGACAAACATCGATCGAAAGGTCTATGGAAGATGATCTTCCAAAGTCATTCTCTTTCCGACTCTTTTAGCCTGTTAGTGTAAATAAACACAGAGGTTTGCACTGTCTTTTTCCTGTTCAATTCATTGGAAATTCTTCTGGTTTTGCTTGACTCCTCTCTATGAAGAACATTTGAGATGTATGTTCCTTTTGCCCAGATATATGCCAAGCATTTACCCTCAGTTTACACAGATCTCCTCCTAATAAAAAGAAGTGTTCCTTCTTCCCCTTGCTGACACAAGACACCAGTTCGATTTTCTCAATATTGCGAACGTATACATCGCCTTTGAGCGGCAAAAAGTCCACATCATCTCACGGGCGCTCACGTCTTCTCAGAATAAGGGGTGTATTTCTGGGCTAAGAAATTGTAAAGGTAGTTTTAACAGGATGCATTTACAGTTCAGACTGAGGTGAGCATGCTGCATCTCTAGCAATAAAGGGAAGAAGAGCATGTTACATCTCTAGCAATTAAGGACGCGCATGGCAACGCTCCAATTCTTTTATTTTTCTATTCTTTCGCTCTCTAAAATCAAAAAAGAATAGAAATTAATTAATGCCAATTCATTTTTTGATTCCATAAAATAGAAAAGTTGTTGGGATATAAATTTAAAACAGAAACAAGAAGTAAAAAAAAAAAATTCTCATTCTCAAGACCAATTTCTAAAAAAAGAAATCATTTTTTCTTTTTTTTTTTCTTTTCCTATTCTTCCTTGCTGCTCGCCACCCCCAGCCGTTGCCGCCGGCTAGAGGAGGAGAAAAAAGAGAGGAAAAGAGATAAAAAAAAAAATCTATAAATTCTAAAAAATTATTAACAAATTAAAAAAAATTCTACAGCACAAAAAAAAAAATTGTAAGTCGTACCAAACGTATTCTTATTCATTTTCTATTTTCGGAATAGAAATTTTTTGAAGTTACAAAACGTATTGTTTTACTTAGAAATTATTCCGCGGAATAGAAATAGATTAGACTATTTCTAAAATGAAATTGTTTCTCGGAATAGAAATGTTACTAAATAGACCCTAAGTAACATAAGCAACAAACAAACAACGGGCTTTGCATTGGCACCGTTGCTAGCAGCAAAGCGGTCATCCAATCTCTGATTTACCAAAGCAGTACTCAGAATGCACTTAATTCTGGCAAATGTGGTCGAAAAAATATCCACTAAAACGACTTGACAATCCCTCATGAACATGCTACGGTATGGCCACGGACTAGTTAAGGCACACATCAAGACAAAAGCCCTAGGTAACAAGGCGACTTTGATTAGACGAATTCAAAAATTTCGGAGAGATAACAATCACATGTCCGATTGACAGAAACAGCATACAGTAATATCATCCTCCAGATTCATTCTACATACAACACATCATTCCATTGAAAAAAATTACCATGGAAATCCCCAGCTACCCTAACACAACAGTATGTACATCGAGATAGCACTATAAGACTCCCGGTAGGTGGCTCAAAGGGAGGCTGCTACGTGAAACTGCACCAAGAGAGAGGTAAGATATCTTCCCAAAGTTGTTTCACCTTATATGTGCTTTTAGTCTGTACATCGAGAGTAACCAGATCCTAATGAATGACAAGAGGATGTGCGACAACCTCTTCATTCGAGAATTACCTAAATCGATCGATTTTGAAAAAAGTAAAACCTGCCTTCCATGATACAAATGTTTGCCTATTTCAGATCAAGCCGTGCTCTTATTGAAACCAAATGAAAACAGCAAACTATCTCAATCGACCTTCATTGCTGAGGTAAACCAGCTTCTAATTCATCCCACCGATCTGTAATTCTAGGTAATTTCTCCTTGACCTGTGTAATAAGAACCCTAGCTTCACCGACCTTATTGGTGCTCACCAGTCCGTTAACCAGCGAATTCATCGTTGCAAAATCCGGATACCAACCCAGTTCCATACTGTCCTCACAATTATGCAAAGCACTGTCGAAATCCCCTCCCTTACAAAGATGGTGAGTGTAGTAGTCGAAATGAATATCGTAAGGCTGATAACCGCGGTTCACCAAGCTCTTAAACATCTTCTTCATCATGTTGGAAAAAGAATTTGAATTGACCTCTTGATTGATTCCCCAGCCATATTCCAATCTCGTCATTGATATAGTAAATCATATATTTGGAATATTTTTGGGATATAATATTGTATATATTTTCTTTTGATTTTATTTCTTGTAATATAAAAATACAGACGCATACTTGTATATTGAATTTGACAATAAATACAAAATAGCTTTTCTCTCCATTGTTCTACATTTCTTTTCATGGTATCAGAGTGATGTTTATGACCACCTTCTGCAAATTTTTTCCTTCTTCCTAGATTGCCTTCGACCATTTTCTGTTTTGTTGCTACAAACCACTACCTGCAGAACAAAATCAGCACATCAGAGAGAAATTCAGTCTTTCATTTGTTTTTTTTCATTCAATATGCAGAACCCAAGTATCGAAATTCAAGACCCGATCCTACCTACAATGGAGGAATCATCTGATCAAATCTTGGAACAAGTCGAGCAAGTTGCTCAATGTCACGCCTCGATCCTCCGAGCACGTGCCCATCCCTCAGTGGCCAATACAATTTGCGATTTCCCAGGACAAGTCGCCGACCCTTTTTATTTTATTACACAAGCGGAAGCGAATAACAAATCCCCTAACATTAATTATCTCGGGATAGAAAAGCAAGACAATAGATTCACAAACAAAACATGCTTTTATAAACACACTAAGTCGTGTACAAAAGTCTATAACCAAATGACTTCAAAAAACCAGCTCTAAAAAAGAAACTGTCCTAGCCGACCTACTCCTCAGGTCCCCCTCAGCTCAACTCCAGGCCCTCCGCTCTACGGTCCTGAAAGAAATTAAGTCCACGACGGGATGAGATATAAATCTTAGCGAGTTCACGCTTTAAACCCCGATTAAGAGGGTAATACGCCCAGAGGCGTCCTAACCACACAATTACACAATCATAGAGACTTACCTTGTCTTAGATCCACCCTGCAAGTCAGCACAGTTCAAATCATAGATAGCACAAAAGCATGAGCAACAACCAAGCTCAATTAATTGAAACGCTACACTCGAATTCCAAACAAGCACAGAGGTCCTGATTATAGGGCCAAATCATTATGACACGTCCCATACCGTGCTACACAATTTTATCCTATAATCCGACACATTTAACTCAATTAAACATGCATTCCTAGTTTTGATCTCGGCATATAACATGGCCTACTCTTTGTTTGGCAGTCTTCTAGCATTGCTAGACGTTGTCTCACCCCATTGAGTAAGGCTACATCTCTATCAGACGGCTTTCCCAAAGGAGCACAGGTCCAGAATCTATTGTGACCGGCTTCCCGTTGTCTAGAGGCGTCCCATATAGGAGTAACGTCCAGCTCAACAACCCGAGACGGATTCTCTTAACCAACACACGACCACTCAATCTCGGCCTAGGATACCGTGCATCGCACTCAAATGCCTCATTTAAAATGGTGAACTTGGCATATTTTCTTCGTATTAGAAATACACGGTAAAATAGTCGTGTGTGGATACACGGTCAACTCGACCGAGAAAAAGTGATATTTTCCAATTTAAAATCACACTGTTTTATATAGTATATAAAATCATTTTCGATGTTAAAATCCAACACTCATGATTTTCTAAATAAATATCGAATTTTACTAATTTTGGAATAAATGACCAAAATTCCAATCAACACTCAATTTGTGCAAATTAACACTCAATTGCAGAAATTAACCACACAATTGCAATCAGCACGAAATTCCGATCACCAGCTATCCTGGTCTAATTTCCGGAAAATATTTAATAATTAAATAATTACCAAAATTAATTAAATAACTCAATTAAATACCAAAAATGCTAACTTAAGTCGGAAATGCCTAATTAAATACCAAAACGGGTCCGGAAAATTCCCGAACCAATCTAGATAAATAATACAATCTATCTAGATGCTAATTTAGCCATCCTAACCACCTAACATGCATAATTAACTAATTAAATCACTAATCTAATCTAACTAACAACCTAATCCATAATTAACTTAAACTAAACACCCCTTAAACGTCATTAGCATATTAAGTAGAGTTTAGTGCATAAACTCACTGGTTTAGCGCAAAAACCGGTTCACCGTGATGGCGGCGCGACAGCGGCCGATAAACTCCGAAGCCACGACGCCAACGGAGGCTCGGGAGGGCCCGAAAAAGCCTTGCAAGCCTGCAACAAAACTGCTGGGCTCTGCTGAACTTGCGGAGGTGCTAGGCTTGCGAAACTTGCTGGCCTGGACTGAGCGTGGAGATGGAAGCTGGGCTGGGCTAAGAAGCCTTGAAATCCACGGCCAAAGCTGGGCTCGGGATGGGCTGGCTTTGGAGGAAACGGCTGCTGGGTTGACTTGCGTGGGTTGTTGGTTGCTTCGGTGGGAACGCTGGAATTACTGGAGTTGAGCGGTGGTGTGTCGAGGTTGAATCGAGGGAAGTAAAGTGGTGTCGCTGCTGGCGCACGAAGGGAGAAGCAGCTATATCCGCGTGGATGATTGGGGGCGCGTGGCAGAAGATGGGAAATCGTTGGAGAAGATGGGCATTCGGTTCGTCCAAGGAGGAGAGAGACAGACGAATGAGGAGAGCAGCGAAGTCAACAAATCAAGAAGTCAGCTTCGTTGGAAGAAGGGCTGATGCGGCTGCAATGGTGGAGCGACAAGGACTAGTAGAGTTGTAGCGTTGAAGATGGGCGGTCAAATTGGAGAAGGTGAGCTGCTCGAAGGAAAAAAAATGAAAGCAAAGCAAGAGTAGAAGACCGAAGGAGCTGCACGATTCTTCAAAGGAGATGAGATAGGGACAGAGGCGGTGAAGGAGAGAGACAACGACGGGAGGCAGCTAGTTGAGCGTGATCAAGAAGATTGGAAAAAGGAGGAGGGGGGGAAGGTCCACAAATTATCCACTTAATTGATTGCTTTGTCCCTTAATTCTTTCTTGCATAATTTTCACCAATTAATCCAAATTTTGATGCAAATGTTGCACCCCCATCCTAGGCTCCGAATTTAACAAAATTAGCTTCAATTCCCTCACAAAATTCTCCAATTTAATGTTCCATTTTGCTGAAGATGAAGCCCATAAAATTTCTGCAAGTTCTTTTCACTAAATAGCTCGGTAAGGAAGCCAAAAGTCCCTTCAATTTGGCCCATCCGAATTTCCGTTTTCCGGAATCATCCGAATCGATTTTCTGTAAAAATCTCGGGCTCACCGAAAATTCTTCGGAGGATGAGTCGACGTTTCTAAAATAAATCGTAACATGACAAAATTTTCAATTTCTGAAATTGGGTTCAAATTCACGGTTAATTTCAATCTGACACGATTTACGCGTAACCTAACCTACCGAGTAGCTTTTAGAAATTTTTAGTGCAATTGACCTATGGTCGATTATTCTCGAGCCACATTGTGCATCTTCGACACATTGGCGACTTTCGGTTGTCGTGAAAATCTCGATGTTTCAAATACGAACACATGGTACATAAATGACAGAAAAATCGGTCTTGTGTCGTTCAACAGAAATTTTGCAATCAGGTGAGATCACCCACACATTAATCACATATCTCTATCGAATCGACCTATCTCCGGTCTCTGATCAATTTTTGACTGTACCGTAATGACCCTTGCAGATCAACACAGTCGAGCAATCGATTCTTGATCGAATTCTCAAGTCTATTGCGTTAAAATCCCTTAATGACTTCCCCAAATAGTCTAGTTATCTCATAAGTAATCAGCTCAGAGAATAACACTATAAGTGCGTCGATAAAAGGCCCGATTCATTTAATTGAAAACAGAAATGGAAAATCAGGATCTCACACTCAACATCCATCTACTCCAATTACGAACCAATTCCCTACTCCAGTTCAATGGCCATATGCACCATGGATTCCCTGTCCAATGCCCATGTTGGACCCAATCAATGGGCCTCTGGGTCTCGTCAACAATGGGCAAACTACAGCCTAGGGCACCCGAGCGAAGATCTAGACCGAATTTCTCCAAGTCACAAACTCGAATTGAACTTAGGTGGGTCGGGAGCAAATCCCTACCCGGGTTCTCACCCATTTCTAAGTTAGATAATATTTCACTTTAGGCGCATTTCTATTTTAATTTATTTATAGTTACAAATTTTAATACAAAAACCAAAAAATGTCATATGCATTAGTGGCATCATCATATGCCATGTCATGTAAAGTAGCCACATCATCGTATGTTCTGTCATACATTTTAAATTCATCATATGCCATATCATATCATGTAGAGTAGCCGCATCATTGTATATTATGTCATACAGTTTAATTGCATCACCATGCCATGCCATGTTATACGTTATGTCATGTAGTTTAGATTATGTTATTAACGTTAATATGCCATATATATATATGTCATTTAGTGATTACATATTTAGGGACATTTAATGAGAACTGCAATTTATATTAGAAATTAGACCAATTAGTTATAATTGGACAATTCTTCCATAAATAGAAAATCTTAAAAACTTATCAAAACAAGTGTTTTGTCGAGTAGGTGAAGTCCTTGTGGGCTTCCCAATCTCGTGTTCGGTGGGTTCGATGAGTCAAATTCATTTTCTTGCAATATAAAGTTCCTTTTCTTGCAATATGTGGAGAGGGTATCGTTATGTCGTGATTTATCTTGTGAAATCTTTCTTTCTTATGTTTTGCAAATCAAGAAAAATCTGCCTTATACATAAACTTTGCGATGGATCAAGAGACATCTTCCATATACATAAACTTTGCCATAAATCGCTAGGTTCAAACTCTTAACCCTTTATTCACCAACTAATCCAAATATTAAAGTGACCCTTTATTCATTGATCCAGGTAGAGTATTATGGTACCTTCATGTGTGTTTAGGAGCAACACCCGACTAATCCAAATATCAGTATTATGGTACCTTCATGCGTGTTTAGGAGCGAAACCTTGACAGAGTTCTAAAAATGGAGGGCATTGTTATGCTTCCTCCTTCCATTAACTAACTAATGCCAACCAATCTAGTTACATAAACTAAGTCTACTAATCTTAATTAACCTAACTAACCCACCAATTAGCCCACTAATCCACCCTTAAGTGTAATTAGCATCATAATTAGATATTAGGAGGTAAACTCACCAGTTTAGCACGAAAACCGGTTCACGGCAATGGCGGCACGACGGCGACCACAACTCGGGTCTACGGCGACACCAAAGGAGGTCGGGAAAGGGCTGAAAAAAGCCACAAGGCCCACGGCTTAAACTGGCCTTCAGTTTTGTGGGGCTGAATCGAGAGGCAAGTCAGGGGGCTGAAGCAGGCTGTGCTCGGGCTGGTTGGTCCGGCAGAGCGAGTTGGAGCGGTGCCGGTGGCTTGCAGGTGGACGGTGATGAGCGGCCAGGGGCGTGCGAGCTAGGGACGTGGACAAGGACGGGCTCGCAACGGGTTGGCGCAAGCGATCGAGCAAGCAAGACTGGAGGTGCTGGGCTGGGCTCGGTGGCTGGTTGTTTCAGCAAGGAGTTGGAGGTGGTGGTTCAGCAACAATGGAGGATGAGGGAGTGAGGAAGAAGAAGAAACAGAAGCTGGACAGCAAGAGAGAGAGTGTTGGTTGACCAAAAGGGGGAAAACATGAAGAAGGGAGAGAGAGGGGGAGAAGGTCAAGGCTTGAGTCAATCCCTTGGCTCTTAAAATGTCAAAGTGATGATTAATAAGCCCTTAAAGTCCTTAGCCATATTCAGCAGCCATTTTCCCTCCCAAACTTCTCAAACAAGCCACAAATGAACGCCAAAAGATGACAGCCCCACGGCATTACGAATTTGCACCCATTACACTTCAATTCTTCACAAATCTCCCCAATTTGATGACCAAATTTGTTGAGGAGGAAGCTCACACCAATTTCCACAATTGCCTTCATAAATCAATCCATTTTGAATGCCAAAAATCCACTTGAAAATGCCCCTCCAAATTTCTTGAAATTAATTTGCCAAATTTTAATTTTTCCACCAAAAATCCAAGCTCGCCGAAAATTCTTCAAAGGATACTGTGATGTCCTAAAAATAAATCGTGACACACTAGAACTTTCGATTCCCAAAGCCGAGTTCAATTTCGTGGTTAATTTCGACCGAATGCGATTTTAGCATAACCTAACCTACTGGGTAGCTTTTAGGAATTTTCTCGCGGTTGACCCGTGGTTGATAATTTTCAAACCACGTTTGTGCATCTCCAACTCATCGGCTACTCTCGGTTGTCGTAAAAATCTCAATATTTCAATTACAGGCACCGGGTACATAATCGACAAAAAAATCGGTTTAGTGCCGTTCGATACGAATTTTGCAATCAAGTGGAATCACCAACAATTTAATTACATGCCTCTGTCGAATCGACCTATCTCCAGTCTCTAATCGATTTTAACGGTGTCATATTCACTATTGCCGATTAGCACAGTCGAGCAGTCGATTTTTGATCGAATTCTCAAGTCTGTCGCATTTATATCCCTTAACGGCTTCACCTAATAGATTAATTATTTCATGAGTAATCAACTCAGAGAAAAATGACCATAAGCGCGTTGATGAAAAGCCCATTTCATTTAATCGAAACAGGGTCGAAAATTAGGATGTCACACATCGTTTTGGACAATTAATGCTAACTGTACTCTCCGACGAGCTACGTCGACTACAAATATTAATAAAAAAAGTGACACGTCGGATTTCCGACCAATCATATCGATGTTGGCACCGAAATGATCATTTTTCAACATTTTTGGCACTTAAGTGATCTAAAAAAATTTTTTGCACCAAAATAAGTATTATACATAACTTTTGGCACTTTTAGTGTACTTACCCCTCTTATAGGTGAGGCCGCATTAGCTTCATCTAAGCTTGCGGTGGGCGGTTCGAATTTCTCGAGCCAAGAATGTCACGCCCCAAATCTCGAGCGTGTGCCCATCCCTCTCTGTTCGATAATATTTTGTGACTTCCCATGACGAGTCGCCAACCCTTGTCTTTTATTACACATGCGGAAGCAAAAATAAATCCCCTAACAATAATCATCTCGAGATAGAAAAACAAGACAACACATTCACAACCAAACATGCTTTTATAAACAACGGGTTTGGATACAAACAGAGTCTAGTCCAAAGTCAACAAGAAGGTCGGCTCTCAAAAACAAAGGTATTGTCCTACGACATACTAGTCGAACGTAAACGCCAATCCTTCTGACTCCACCTTCACAGATTCCGAGACTTTGGTCCTTCACGACCACCTTCTAAGGACATGAAAATGGTTATTCAATAACCAGTGAGACAATGTCTCAGGAAGTCCATGCTCTAAACCTCAATTATGAGGGAAATACGCCCATAAATGTCCGAACCACACAATTACACAATTAGCATAGAAGACTTACCTCGCCTCGGTTCCTTCATGCACGTCAGTACAGTTTATATCACATTGCATATAATCAATGCACATAACAATTTGAATGTCTCAACAACTCATTTAATCACAAGAGTCCCGATTATAAGATCAAACCATTATGATACAACCCATACCATGCTACACAGTTTTATCTCATAATCAAGCGCATCAAACTTAAACAGTTATGCGTTCCAATTGTTAAATAAGCCACTCGAGGCACTGTCGACTTCCATGTTCAGCAGTCTATTGGTGTAGCCAGGCATCGTCTCTTCCCCATAGAGCACCGCTATGTTACAAAGACGGCTATCCTGAAGGAGCTTAGGTCCAGAATCTACTGCGACCCGCTACCATAATGCATGGGTAACCCGAAGGTGGGATTTAGTAACATCTGGCTTAAACGCTAGGACGGGTTCTCTTTAATCAACACATGACAATTCAATCTCGGCCCAGGACACCGTGCATTGCACTCAAAGGCCTCGATTAAGATAGTGGTCCTGACCTGTTTTTTCGTATTAAAAACATCTCGAAAATAGTCGTATGTGGGTACACGGTCAATTTGAACCAAAAAACCGATACTTTTCTTTTTCAAACCCCACTATTTGATATAGTACTTAAAATCCATTTTCGGTGTTAAAACCCGACACCCGAGATTTTCTGAATAAATATCAAAATTCACAAATTTTGAAGTAATTGACCAAATTTCCAATTAGCACTCAATTTGCACAAATTAACACTCAATTATAGAATTTAACCACACCATTGCAATCGGCACGAAATTTCGGTCACCGACTATCCCGGCCTAAATTCCGGAAAATATTTAATAATTAAATAATTACTGAAATTAATTAAATAAATGCATTAAATACTAAAAATGCTAACTTAGACTAAATAATTCTAATCTAACCACCTATTGAGCCAAATAAATTATTCCAAACATCATAGCTATATAACAACACACTAACCTAATTAACTTATAATTTCTAACCACTTAATTAAATAATCTAATTAACCTAATTTAACTAACTAAACTAATAATTAAACTAATTGCACTTAAATAAATCTAAACACCCCTTAGATATCATTAGCCTACTAAGAAGAGTTTAGTACATAAACTCATCGGTTAATTGCGGAAACCGGTTTAGACGGCGGCCGAAATCCAAATTTTCGGCATCGTCGGCGGACTTGGATCAGGCCTAAAACGGGCCCAACAAATTTCAGTCCAATCTGAGATTTGCTTTTGAATTGGACCGGACCTGAAGCGGGCTGACTTCGCGGGCTTGGGCCTCAAAAACTGGGCTTGCTGGACTCGACGGGCTGAATTCACTTGGGCTCGTGGGCTTCAATGGAGCTGCTGAAGTGGGCTGACTTCTTATGGGCTGAGCTGCAATTCACGTGGGCTTGGAGACTACTGGATTGGGCCGGTTCTGGCCTGACTTGCGTTGAAGAAGCTGGGCCGAATGCTGCTGTGAAGATGGGCCTCGCTGAACTCACGGGCTGAAGACAGGCGGAGGCTGAAGACGCGAGCCGGCTTCGTGCATGGACTAGCTGCTGAAGGACGCGCGGACACGGAGCTGCTGTGGAGTTCGCGGGCGCACGAGAGGAAAGCAGCTGCTGGCGTCAATTGGAGGGTGTCGCGGACGAAGACACGAGGAAGCCGCTGGATCCTTGGCCGCGTGGAGATGAGCACGAGCTGGCGGTCTTCGACGGGGGCTTCACGGCAAGGGGTTGACCGAAGGAAACGGAGATGCGGACAAGTGGCCGCATGAAGATGGGACGGTCAACTTCGTTGGAGCAGCTTGAAGTTAGTTGACTGGATGGAACAAAATTTGGTGGAGATGCAGGCGGCGAAGGCAGAGGGAAATGAAAACTCACGAGCTTCAAGGGAATGAAAAGAAAAGGTAGAGGCTGAGAAGGAGGGGTTCGCTTTGCTTGGTGTGAGAAAGAAATCGAAGGGGAGGGGGAGCGGATAAGAGAGAAAGAGAGACGTGCGATTATGGAAGAGATGAAGAGCCAAAGTCAACAAAATTTTATCCATTCTCTTAAATGTTTTGTTCCCTATTTCTTTCTAGAATAAAAATCCATCAAATAATCCATTTGAAGCCCAAAATTGTTGCCTCAAACCCAAGCTCCGAATTTCTCAATTTCCCCACGAAATTTCTCCATTCGATGTCCAATTTCGATGAAGAAAAATCCCATATAATTTTCTGTAAGTTCCTGACACTCAAAGGCTTGGCTTAAAAGTCCAAATTTTCTTTAATTTGGCCCGTACGAATTTCTGCTAATTTTCCGCAACGTCCGAAATAGTTTTTCGTAAAAATCCTAGAATTTCTGAAAATTCTTCGGAGGATGAGTCAACATTCCTAAAATAGATCGTGACATCACAGAACTTTCAATTTCTGAAATCGAGTTCAAATTTATGGTTAATTTCACTTTGGCGCGCTTTTAGCGTGACCTAGTATATCGGGTAACTTTTAGGAATTTTTGATACAATTGACCCGTGATCGATTTATCTCGAGTCACAATGTACATCTCCAACACATTGGCGACTCTCGGTTGTCATGAAAATCTCAAGGTTTCAATTACATACACAGGGTACCCAAAACATCAGAAAATCAATTTATTGCCAATCGATGAGAATTTTGCCATCAGATGGAATCACCCACACTTTGATCACATATTTCAATCGAATCGATCTATCTCTGATCTCTAATCGATTCTAACAGTGTCGTAATGACTCTTGCTGATCAACACGGTCAAGAAATCAATTCCTGGTCGAATTCTCAAGTTCAATTGCATTTAGATTCCTTAATTGCTTCCCCAGATAGTCCAGTTATCTCATGAGTGATTAGCTCAGAGAATTGCACTATTGGCGCGTCAATGAAAGGCTCGATTTATTTAATCGAAAATGAAATCTGAAAATTCAGGCTGTCACAAAGAACGTGTTCATGGCCCAGTGCAGTGTACAAGAGGAATCTCTGGGAGTGATTGTAAGACCTGTTTGGTGTTGGCTTTGAGGGATCTGAGAACATGTTGCTCTCCTCATCAAGGTGGAACCGTTTTCAGCAGATACTGCAACGTGAGGTTCGAGCTTTACTGCTTCTATAATCTGCATTTTAAAGGTAATTAATTCAGATTCTTTGCTGAGACTGTGTTGTTGGTACCGATGCCTGTCGAAATTAGAAATTAAACCTGGGAAACTGCCATTTAAAGTATTCTGTGTATATTTCCCAGTTTGAGAGTTTTATGGAAATAGCCAGACGAAGAATTGCACATATCATAGTATCAAAACCTAGTCCAAAGTTGTCAACGAACCATGAGTTGACTGTTCGAGGAAAAAACAGAACTGTTCGCAAGGATTGAGCGGTACTGAAGCTTGGTCATCTATGCATGAGAAAATCCTTTGTTTCCATGTGATTCATTCTAAGTGATAGCTTTTCAGATGGAAAGTTCTCTTATGAAGTTTTTATCTATATAAAGGATGCATCAGAATTCACCTACCCATAGTGGATTAAGTACAAAATATGCAAGATATAAATTTTTCTAGGCAGAAAACTTTTACAACAGAGTTTCTTATGACAACATAGGAATTGGATTGACGCGATGATTGACCAGCGGTTGTAAAGCGTTTTATTGACCTGGTTGGATTCCAAAACATTTGGTAATTCTTTATTAGACAGCTTGATGAGCAGTCTTGTTGGACTTCTTGATTCTTGAGCTGATCCTAACTGTTTTTATTATTTTTGTAGCCAGTAAAATTGCCTTGCTGACTACTTGAGTTCTCTCTTTGGGAGTTGGAAATTGGATTTTATACATTTCTTAATTGTTTGATGGTGATATTGTAGGCTTGGGGAAGGCAAGGATGATTTTGTTGGTCATATGTATTCTGGCTGGGGCATTGCCAGTTTCCCTTGGGGTTTGTGTTGCCTGTTGAAGACGAAAAAAGAAGACAACCAGAGGTATATTAAACAGTCAGTTTCAGTCACCAACTGATATCTTGGACAGTGTTAATGACAAGATTTCGGATCTTCTTTTTCTTTTTTAATTTCCCAGATGAAGAGAGAGACAAAAATGTATTGCTCCAGGAATTGCCAAAACCCATTGAACTATCAATTTCAAGAGGGGATATAGAATAACCTGAAGATATGTTTGTCATGGATTTGCAACTCCGAGGGCTGCCACAGCTAACTTTTGCCTTACAAACAAGCTTGGACAAGGCGAATTCAGCATTGTTTACAAGGTTAAACATTCGATGGGATCATATTCAATTTGGTTGGAAGAGTTTCCCAGAAAAGCATAAACTGATGACTATTCTTTAAGTTGTTCCAGGGAATTCTACCAAATGGAAACGAAATAGCAGTCAAGAGGCTGTTGAGGAAGTCGTGGTAGGGCGTAGAATAGTTTAAAAATGAAATCACGCTCATCGCAAAACTCAAACACAAAAATCTGGTGAGGCTTTTGGGGTGGGGATTAGATGGACATGAGAAGCTACTCATATATGAATACATGGCCAACAAAAGCCTCGACGTCTTCCTCTCTGGTTAGTCCCAGTACAGTCTGTTTTCGCTCACAAGTGGACCACATTCCAATTGTCTTTACACGTTCAATGAAAATTGTGTCAGCTACTGCTTTGCAGACCCAATGAAGAGTTACAGCTCGATTGGAGAGCACGCTCCAACATAATTAATGGGATTGCCAGAGGACTGCTTTATCTTCACGAGGATTCCGTGCCGAAGATCATCCATAAAGATCTAAAGCCGAGCAATGTGTTGCTGGACATCGACATGGTTGCCAAGATATCACTTACCTTCCGATTTTGACTAAAAAGAAACTAGAAAAGCACCTCTTGTTAATTGTTTTTAATCCTTTGTGTGGTTTGTATTCTAAAAAGTTCAGAACAATCAAAATGGAAAATGGAACTAATTTTCCATGATCTCTGTGAATGTATAAAAGAAAATCACTTATCTGAAATTCTATTAAACTTATTTTTGCCTATGCACATAACAGCAATGGAGGGACAATTCTCTGCGAAGTCTAATGTGTTCAGCTTTGACGTCATCCTGCTTGAAATCATCAATGGGAAGAAAAATAGTGGTTTCTACCTCACCATGCGTGCATCGTTGCTGCTAAAATATGTAAAGTTCATTCTCCTTGCATGCTTGCATCATGATTTTAATCGAATTGAGCAAGAGGTTTGAAATCACATAGATGACATATCCCGGTGATACAAATAAACTATGTAACGAAGGGAAAGATCTTAAATTCATGGAACCATTCCTGCTGAAACGTTCGCACTGGCTGATGTGCGTAGAACCATTCAAATAGGGCTTTTATTTGTGCAAGAAGATCCAGCGGACCAGCCTCTCATGACGGATGTGGTGGTTCTTCTTGAAAGTGGACCTGCCGTGTTCTCGCAGTCGAAACAACCTGCATTTTTCAGTCAGGTGAGACATCACCTTGGATAGCCTTTCAATGCCAGAAAATTCTTGTACCAACGATATTACTGCTTCTACAATGTCACCATGGTGAACAGTGGCTATCAACATCCAAACATTTGACATCGACATGACTCTCAGGTGCAATGGGAACTAGGTATAATAAGTACTGCTAATTCATGCAGAAATTGGAATTCATGATCTGTCTTAGCTGTCTGATAATAGGTAAATTACTAAGTAGAGCATGCATAGGTTTTGACAGCAACCATATAAATGACAAATCTAGTCTTTGTGAATTTTCTGTGCATGGACATTAACATCTCGTTCGTTGAATTGATTGGATCTCATATGATGGTCGTAACTAGATGAACATCATACAATAAGATGGCATATGAATAATATTTCAAATTCTTGTAAGAAACTTTTTTTTTTTTTGGGTTATTTTTTGAGAAGTTGAGACAAATGGGCTCTAAGACATTAGAATTAATTTTTTCTCAACGTAATCTCTTGGTCAAACAAGCCACAGGCAACCTAAATGGCTTGTATAATCAACGTCTTGTAAAGTCTTACCATGTCTTGATATATCATTTGATTTTTCCCGGTAATAAATTTTCCCCGTTCCTCCAGTAACAACTGCATCATGGACACTAGTTGATATGCGTGTAGACTTGTGGTCCATACATAGCCAAACTTCTAATTTGACACTACCCTATATAAACATCTCTGAATGTCTCTTCTTAACCATCCAATCATCAAAACATGAATTCTTGCATCACCATTTGCCTCTCCTGTCATCTTCTTATTCTTCTTACAAATTTCTTAGCATTTACATTCACACTACTGAAGCTGCACCAACTTATTTAGGGCATTAGTGCACAAACACCGCCCTCTTCATTCCCAACTCCACCTACAAAACATATATCAACACCCTCCTCCCTTCCCTCTCCTCTACCGTTGCCATTACCGCCATAAAACTCGCTTGACCTGTTACATCCTGATTTTCGGACTCTAATTTCGATTGGATAAATTGGGCATTTCATCGACGCGACTATAGTGCTTTTCTCTGAGTTGGCCACTCACAAGATAACTAGACTAACTGGGTGAGTTATTAAGGACTTTAAGGCAAATAGATTTGGGAATTCGACCAGAAATCGATTTCTCGACTGTGCTCATCTTTAGAGATCATTACGGCACAGTTAAAAATCGAATTAAGATCATAGATAGGTCGGTTCGACTGAGATGTATGGCCGATCGTGGGTGACTCCACTAAATTGGAAAATTCTCATCGACCAATACTAATTTGCTTTTACTGTTGTTTTAGTACCCTGTGTCCGTATTTGAATCCTCGAGATTTTCACGACAAGCGAGAATCGCCAATGTATCGGGTGAGTTCATTGTGGCTCGAAGAAAATCGACCACAGGTCATTTGCCCTAAAAAGTTCTGAAAATTATCGGTAGCCTAGGTCACGCTAAAAACACGTCCGAGTGAAATTAACCACCAATCTGAGTCCAATTTTAGAAATTTAAGATTCTATCATGTCGCAATAAATTTTAGGAACGTCGACTCAGTCTCATAATATTTTTCTGACAACCGAGACTTTTTGGGAAAAAAGTTGAGATAGGGCCGTTTTCGATCGGAATTTACAGAGGACCGTTCTTAATTTCGAAATTAGGATGCAAGTAGGCTACATTGGTAAAGAAAAGTACCAATTTGATTGATGAGGTGTCGAATAAATTAATGGGGGTCAATTTGATTTAATTCAAGAGGGATTAAGGTCCAATTGGGGAGAAAACCTAGTGAAATTCGTAAGCCACATATACCCCACACTTTGGCCTACCTAAATGCTTCTAGAAGGGGCATTTTAGTCTTGGAATTGTGGGTGGATGACAGCTGGGTGGTGGCCCACGTGTGGATGACCTAAGAGAGAGAGAGAGTGAGAGAGAAAAAGAGAAACCGGTTGTTCTTTTTCCCCTTCTCTCTCCCATCGCTATCTCTCCCCCATCTCCCTCTTCGGCTGCTCAACTCCATGGAAGCCGAAGACCAGCAGAAGCGGAAGCAGCAGCCATTGTCCCTCGAACCGTCGCACGCTGTCGCGCTAGAGCTGCCGTCGCACGCTGTCGCAACCCACGACACCGCCGTCGCTACTTTGCCTTACTCGCATGCACCTCCGCCTATCTCTTCTGTCCCCTTGATGTTCAACTCCTCTGCAAGCTGAAGACCGGTGAAGCCAGCTCGCTGTTAAGGCCTCACTGCCGCACGCCACAGCCGGAGTCGCCACCGCTGCATGCAGACGCCTCACCGCTGCTCCGCGCGTCACCATCTCCATCTCGCCAACCCCTCTGTTCCAACGACCATTTCAGATCTGGTGAAGCTCCCAGAGCCGTTCAGCCCACCTCCGGCCACCGTGAAGCCCCACCTAGGTCTGGTTCAGCCCCTCCGTCCATCTAGGTCCATTGTCGCCTCAACTCGACCCCGGATCCGCCCCAACCAGCAGCGAATAGAGAGGTTTAGAAATGGGTATTGTAGTGGAGTTTTGGCCCGTTTTGGCCAGCTTCCCGAGCCCGGATGCTTGGCCCGCCTTGAGGAAAGTCGATCCTCACGTCGATCCCGTCGTATTGAGTGAGTTTTACTCACGAATGCCTTCTTAGTTTGCTAATTATACTTAAAGGTTGATTAGTGTTAGTTAAGTGTAGTTAGGTGGTTAGATTATAATGGATTAGTGATTATTAGTTAATTGCGTTGCATATTAGTTAAATGGTTAGTATACCTAATTAGAGAATTTCCCATAGTATTTATTGAATACTTCTCGGGATTTTTCCCGACCCTTATCGGGTTTTAATTAGGCATTTTGGGCCTAAATGGAATTTTTAGTAATTAAATATTAATTTTCGAAATTAATTTAATTAATTAATTATTTTCCGTAAATTCAACCGGGATGTCTGGCGACCAAAATTTCGTGCCGATTGTTGTGGTGCAGTCCGTTTATTTATTTGAGCTCCAAATTGTGCTAAATTGAATTAATTGTGCAATTTGAGGAATTGTTCCTTAATTGATTGAAATTAAGTGAAATTGAATAATTGATTGGTAGATGGCCGAGTATGGTTATTTAACTTTTATGATGCTTTGATGAGTTGTAAAGCGGAAAGAATCGTAAGAGTGAACTGGGAATTCTATTGATTGAGACCGATCAGGTACGAAGTATAGAAAGGTGTGGTTCGGTGATGTAAGATATCACTGTGCGAAAACGGCGCCTTAAAGAACGCACGTAAACTGTCTATGACTTGTGGCAGGCGTGGTTCGGTGATGAAGGATATCACTATGCGAAAACATCGCCTTAAAGAACGCACGTATACTGTCTATGATCTATGACTTGTGGCAGGCGTGGTTCGGTGATAAAAGATATCACTGTGTGAAAATGGCGCCTTAAAGAATGCACGTAGACTGTCTGTGATCTATGACGGGCGTGATTCGGTGATTAAGGATATCATTGTGCAAAAACGGCGCATTAAAGAACGCACGTAGACCGTCTGTTACTTATGTCACCTTGGCGAAAACGACGCCCGAGAGAATTAATGGAGCTATGTGACTAAGTGTACTATTGATGATTATATGGGATGGAATGAATGACCTAGAGATGGTCCGACTGACATGTTATCGACTAGGTCGATTGATCATTGCTTTGATATGATGTTGTGAATTGATTGATTGATTGAATGGAATGATCGGTGAATGGTTAATTGAGATGTAATCGACTAGGTCGATTGATCATTGCCTTGATTTGATGTTGTGAATTGATTGATTGAATGGAAATGACCGTGAGTGGTCTTATTGGCATATAATCAACTAGGTCGATTTGATCGATGCTTCGATCAGTGATGTGATTGCTTGGGTGCATATTTGATTTGTGCTAATATGCAGGTGGAATCTGAAGCCAAGGTAAGTCCTCTGACTCATGTTGTGCATAGGCAGCCCTAAGATGTATTAGTTTACTAATCAAGTCTTAGGGGGTATAACTTGTTGAGACATAATCTCATCCCGGTTGTGGGACAACATTTCAGGACCCTGATGAAAAACTTGAGGAGAAAAAACCCGAAGAGGAGTATCTGGAGGAGAACCCTAAGGATGATCCAGAGTAGGATCCTGATTAGAACTGAGACTCCACTCCTACCTAATGACTTTTAATATGGCTTGCTGTGGAACCTGTTTGAGTAGAAACCGACCTTTTAATATGGCTTGTATATGTATATGTATGACTAAGTTGGTACATATGTACATAAGGGTGTTGGTTTTCAGGTTCAAGTTTCTAGTCCTACTTATCTATCCCATTGCTTTATTGTTTGAGGATTTTTATAACTGCTTCTGCATGTGCTATTAAAAAGGAAAGGGTCAGCGATATGTAGTCCTAGGATATCGCATTTTAAAATCGACCAAAGGTAAGGGATGTGCGCGTGCTTGAGGATTTGGGGTGTGACATGGCCTCACCAATGGGCTATTCTCTATAGGGGTGATGTCAATGTCGCTATTGTGGAAAGTGAGTAATCGAATAATAAAATAGAAAAAACAAAAAAATATCGGACATTAGATTTATATAGTTTGGTCATAGTGATTGATGTCCATGGGGAAAATAGTAATGAATTCCACTATAGATCAAGTGATACAACAAAGATTACATAGTCGAGTCACTCAAACACTCTTAGTATTTTTAAAGCTCCAATTACACCCAATAATGAACGCAATGTTTAGCCCTAAAACTCACAAACGAAATAATCTCTCAATCTCACAAAGAAATTCACAAATCTTACCAAAAGATTTCATGGCTATAAACATTTATCTTTATTGGATGTAATTCACGAATAAGGTTCATCGCACGAACCTGTTGCCAAGCATCCAGCACCTATGGACGTCATGCACAAATTGTGCACTCACGACACCCACTAAACTAAACGGCACTTCAAGACTCTTGGATATCTTTAGGGTGTAATTCACAAGCGGAAGCTCCTCTTTGATAATCTTAACAAACATCCACTTCTTATGTATATGCAAGAATTGAATCCGACATAAGAAAGCTTCTCCAACTAGGGAAGCCATTCAATTAGGATACCTATTCAAAATAGGAAACACGCTTGAATTAGGAAACTTTCCTTTTTTGGCTCAAACTCGAGACATATTTTCAATAGTCACTACTTGCGAGATTGAATGGCAAACATAAGAAGGAGATACCCACACATACCTTAATGACAAAGACTCAATCACTTGGGATGATGAGTGTATTATGGATATGTTTTGACAACTCATATATATTACCCCAACAACTGACACTTACATCCTAATGGTCCTTTAATAAGGAGAGGAGTTCCTTGAGATTTTTTGATAATGTCATCTCCAATATCAAGGAGATCAAGACATGGTTGCTTTTCCTTTTCGTTGAATGCCCAGTTTTTAAACAAAGCCATAAAGTCTTCATGAGAAGGGCCTTCTAAATTATGGGCTGGATAAAAAAAGGAAAAAAGGAAATCCAACGTTAAACACGTAAAAGCGACTTCTAAACTGGGCCTAAATTTGGAACAAACTCATAAGAGGTGTATTTTGATAGAACAATATAGTTTACCGTCGAAAATCCAACGAAACATGTAATATTTGGGCTTTGACCAAGTCAAAAAAAGAAAAAAAGGAAAATAAATGTTGACTAGTCAATAAAGCAAAGAAGTGGGCGCTCAGTTTATAAAGCGCACCTAGAGCTCGTGCAAAAGAGGGAAAGAAGAAAAAGAGAGAAAGAAAGGGAAAGAAACGGGTACATGCCATAGGGACCTCGCAAAGCCGTTTTGACTTCATCTTGCCACTTCCAGTAAGCACTCACATCCTTCATTTGTCTAATTGGAGTAGATTTCAGGACTAGGGCTTAAATTTGGAATTTTGTGAGATTCGGGCTATGAAGTCTAATTTTTGAGTTGCGGAGCTATGGAATCTCTTAAAAACGGTGATTTATGGCATCATAGAGCCGTAAAATTTGTTGAGAGTCATTATCGAGCAACAATTTGGTCAAAGCAAAATTTTAGGATTTAACGTTCAAGATACACCTTGCGAACGACTTGAATAATCGCTTCAAGTGAGCAATTTGTCAACGTGTAACAGTTGTTTTGTTAGCGTTTAAGTGTAGTTAAGCCATCTTGTAGATGAGGCAGTGTTTTTCTTGGTTTTAATGTCAATTATCATTAAATTGCTAGGATTACGAGAATGTTGACTCGTTTATCTTTGCGTTCGATGGTTTTGGGCATTCTAGGTGAGTGGTGATATCTCTATTTTGAATTTGTAAATTCATATTTTAAAAATGAGAAGTATGAGGTATGTGCACATTATGAATTGGCTAAAAGACAAAAGTAATATTCATAGCATATTTGATACATAACTGCGGATCGATGGTTTGAGAAACTTGTTATGGATGGCGTCGTGAAAGTTTAAATGTGTGGATTACGTTGCGAACTGATTTATGGTATGGGTTCTTTAAGGATTTGGGAAAAGTTTAATGAGAAAGACGCTTCAAAATGGTGTGAGAAATGTATTGTGAAATATGTATTTATATTGTCTGATGAACAAAGTTGGGAAATGAGATATATTTTGGGTTTGCAAAACCTTTTTGTGAAAGAATTGCGTTGACTTAAGTATGGTTTATGAAATGTGATTTGATTCGGTCTGTGAAATCGATTTATGATACGGATTCTGAATTGATTTTGTGGAGAGAATTGACTTGTGAAATGTTATGTTTTGGTTTATGAAACCAATTGTGATATGGATTGGTCAAGGACTAAGTGTTAAACGATAACATAATTTTGTGAGAGCCACTTTTAGGGTCTTGTGCTGTAATATACGTTGGTCAAGAACTAAGTGCTACATGATAACTTAATTTTGTGAGAGTCACCTCTAGGGCCTTATACCATTGATATGTGCTTATCAAAGGTTAAGTGCTAAACGGTGATACAAACCTCATGGAAGCCACCTCTAGGGCCTTGTACTACTCATAGACTAAGTGTTATATGATGACGTAACTCTCGTGGGAGCCACCTCTAGGGCGTTGAGATATGATGTGGTACAAGTTTGGACAATAAAATTGACCATTGACATGATTTTTGATAGAGATTAATCAATGGACTTGATCATTGATATTTATATTATGATGATGGATGTAAATGAGTATTTCTGATTTATATAAAGTTTATTGAAATGAAACAACTCATATGTGATTTGATATGTATATTAAAGTGTTGGATTATGAGTTTATGGTATTGCTTCATATGTACATATATGTGTGTATAGTGGTTGCTCGATCTGCTTAGAAGCAATACGCACTACTCACTAAATTGTGGTTGCTCACTCCTCTCTTTCCAAATCTTTTTACGTTCCTCGATTACTGGGCAATAGAGTGAGAGCGATACTGATGGGGACTTTCGAAAGTTGAATTTGGGTGTTTACAGACTATGTCCTTTGGGTGAAAGGACGGCCATGTCATTCCTCATTTTTGTTGGGATTTGGTGTGTGACAAAACATGTCCAGTTGAGAAACCTATCAAGATGAGTAGCGTCCTATAGACTAAACCGTGGAATCGGTATATGATGGATTAAATTTAGTGATACCTCGAGCAAATTAGTCAAAGTCACTTGAAGACCTAGAAAAGAACATCAATTTCAGTTTCTTTCCTAAATAAAAGAGAGTAACCCGACCGAAACATTTTTTAAGGGGACTGATCCTTGGGCCGTGTTTCATCAAATCGTATGAATCAAATTTAATCTATCAGATTACTCTGTGGCCGTAATGGAAAATTCAAAGCTATGAGCGTCACCAAAATCATTTTCATCCCATCTCTCTCTCCCTCTCGCTACACCGACATCACTGGCATCCATATCTTGACTTTTCTTCTTCCAACCTCCACGTTGAAATCGTCTGTCCCTTGAATATTGATGGCCTGACCAACCCCAATGCCTCTCGCTTTAATATTTCGGAATGGACTTTTATGCTTTAGACTTGAGGAACGATCTCATCTCAGACCGGTTTGACTTGACTCGTAATACTCCGTTATGACCTTCCCCTATAAACAGAAGCTATGTAATAGCTTTTCATAATTTAAACTATCAATTTTCATATGTTTTATTACTCTAAAATATGTCAAATTTCAAATTTTAAATGCTTATGTTAGAGGCCTCATTTGGTTTGGCTTTATGGAAATGCATATACTTATGGGCCAAAAGGGGTTTTTCGAAATATAAATAGTGTTTGGTAAATTATATTTTGAAAACATATTAGGAAGCAACTTTGACCTAAATGTTGCTTAACAAAAACTACACTTTGTAAAGAATTTTTGGTAATTTAAAAAAAAAAAAAATTAAACTATATGCCAATGGAACTCAGCTGCCGTAAGTGAGGCTCGTGGTGGCTTGCCTGTAGCTAAGGCCTTCACCAACAAGTTAGGGTTTTTGATGGCATTTTTGGAATTATGAAACCATGCCTAAATTTGGACAAACTCAAAAGCAGTGCATTTTGATAGAGCAATACGGTGTAGTGTCGGAAATCCAATGTTAGACATGTCTAGTTGAGAACCCTATCAAGATGAGTAGCCTCCTAGAGACAAAATCATGGAGTCGGTATATGATTGATTAAAGTGGATAGTACCTTTGAGAATTAGGCCAGAGAGTCGCATGGTGACCTAGAAAAAAAAAAACCATCAATTTCATTTTCTTTCCCATATAAAAATGAGTAGCTCGAGCAAAAGACGCTTTCGGAGGGGTCTGAACCTTAGGCTGTATTTAATCTATCAGCTCACTCTGTTGCCATTGTGGAAAATTCAAAGCTATTGATGTCACCGAAATCACTTTTGTCCGCATCTCCTCTCTCTCTCTCTCTCTCTCTCTCTCTCTTTCTACACCAACATCATTGGCATACATATCTTGACTTATCGTCCTCGTGCCACCGCGTTGAAACCAAAGAAGAACGCAATTTGCGTCCATCTTATGCGTCTGTCCCCCGATTATTGATGGCCTAACTAACCCCAACTCCCGTCGCTATCATAGTTATAAATGGACTACAATGTTTTTGATTTCAGGGATGATCTCTGACCAATTTGTCTTGACTCGTGATAATTTGTTCTGACCTTCCGAAGAAACAAAAGCTTTCTAATAGTTTTTTTATTATTTAAACTATCAATTTCCAAATTTTAAGTCCTCACTTTAGAGGCCACGTTGGTTCAATTTTGGAAAATGTAAATGCATTCAGGCTAAAGGAATTTTCGGAAAAATAAATAATATTTGATAAATTGTATTTTGAAAACACATTGGGAAGCAACTTTAACCCGAATGCCGCTTAGTAAAAATGACACTTTGTAAATGACTTTTGCTAATTAAAAAAAGAAAAAAAAGAAATCAAACTATTTGCCGACAAAACTTAACGGCCTCCAACCAGCTTCGCTAGTATTTAAGATGTTCACCGGCAAGTTAGGGTTTTCGATGACATTTCTGAAATTATGAAATTGAGTAAGAGCAAAGTTGAAAAAAAAAAAAAACACTAGTGCATTTCAAGAATGTTACTTTTCAAAGTACCTCTAAAACTACCTTGGGGTAAAGGCCTTTAGAGGCATTTGGAAATGCAATTGTATTTCCTCAAGGTTGAATAAAATGAACAAAACACCATTCCTTTGTCCAAGGGACTTTAGAATCCCAAAGCCCATTTCCAATGTTGAACTAAACAGGGCCAGAATATGTCTTTAGTTTGTAAAGGAAACCCAATTCAAGTAAGTTTCCTAATTTCAGTAGGTTTTCAGGTTTGAGTATATTTTTTAAAGGAGTTTTCTATATTGAATTCAAATATCATGGCATACAGGAGATAGAATTCTACTCAGTTGACTCAAACTAGAGCAAACAAGAAGAATGTTAATATTACATGTGTGGGAGTTTTTTATGTAAGTTATTCGTAAGAAATTGTGAGATAACATTTTTTTTTTTTTTTTTGTAATTGGGGGCTGGGAACAAATAAACAATAAAGTGATTGTAAATTGTGTATTTTCAGATTTATAAGGGATTTCTTGATAGCAAGCTCTCCCCACAAGGTAAGTACCTACAATCGGACCAAACCACAGGATTTTTTAATGTCCTTGTCGTTTCTTATTGATTTCTCTAGTAATTTCACTCTCTTGTGTTTGACTTATATTACAAGATCCATTGCTTCCATGTTATTTTTGCAACAATTGGTATCAAAGTTAAGACTAGGATTTTTAGTATTTATTCGGGGCTTTTGCTTGTCTAACCACTGTGAAATGTTTGTTGTTGTAATTATTTATGAAGCAAAAGTAGAAATGAAATATTTAGGTTCTACAAAGAAAATACCAGCCATGGAGATTTCCCGTGATAGGGCTACATGGTTTTTGTGTCTGTCTCAAAAGCAATATATTGAAAAGATTATGGTGGGTTTAACATGCAGTGGGCAAAATTCGTCAATACGACTTTAACTGTGCACTCTAAATTATCTAATAAGTTATCGCCACAAACTAAGGATTAAGAGGAGCATATGTCTCACATTCGTTACTCTAGTGTAGTGGGTAGTATTATGCATTTCATCTTATACACTAGGCCCAATATTTTACAAGTTGGGAATGTTGTTAACTATTATATGAAGCATTGTGGTAAGACTCATTGAGAAGCTGTGAAGTGGATCCTAAGATGTTTAAAGGAGACAATGGGTGCATTTGGGAGTGGCTTTACCAAGCTACTTTGGGCATCCAAAGCCCTTTGGGCTAAAAAATTGGTGTTTGGGAAATTCTTTTACAAAGATGATTGAGGCAAAGCAGGCCTTTGGAAGGCTAAAAGCCCAAGGTAGGTATGAGGCTACCTTAGGCATTTAGCCTTCTCAGAATGCTAAGGGGGGAATAGATGACAAATTTTCTTCCATAAATATTCTCACTAACATTTTGTTTTTCCGGTTTTGCCTTCATAACTGTTCACCTTCTTCTTCGTTGAGATTGGCAAGCAAGATTGTGAGAGGCCGACGACGAGCTGGATGGAGGTCGGCGTGAAGTCGGTGTGGTCGCGGTGACCATCGCCGGCCAGTGGCATGACCTCGGCAACCCCCGCGAGTCGCGTCGCCAAGGTTGCGGCAAGTTCACGTAACCTCCGGCGACTCAGCGCGACCCAGATCTGGGTTGCGGCAACTCAAGCGACCCAGATCTCGGCCACGGTGAGGTCGCATGACCTTCGACTCTGGGTCGCCTGAGTCGCTGCGACCTAGATCTGGGTCACCGCGAGGCCACACGCGATCTTCGACTACTAGGTCGCCTGAGTTGCCACGACCCAGCAACTTGGTAGCGGTGAAGAAAGGGACTTGGAGAGGTTGAGGGAGCGGAGGGCGTTCCCGCAAGCGACGACGATGATGGTGAGGGTGGCATCGGTGAGGTGGGGGCAAAAGGAGAGGTCGAGGGCGGCGGCGTTAGGGTGAGACTCGACGGTGGTGGATGGAGTGGCAGATGAAGGAGAATGACTTGTGGTCTCCAGCGGCCGCGTGAGGTCTTGCAACTTGAGACGTCGGCCACCAACAACAAATTTTGATCGCCGGCAGCCCCTACCCTTTGCCAGCCAACTATTTATTTTTCCTTTTTTTTTAATTACAAAAGTTCTTTGTAAATGTAAATTTTTCCAAACACCATTTTGCTTAAAGGTACTTCACAATGAACTTTTAGATTGCAATTTACCAAGCACAATTTGCATTTTAGCAAACTCCTTTAACTCAAAATCCTTTGCATTTTCCTAAAAACTTTCCCAAAAGTCCAATCAAACGCACCCAACAAACATTGATATAGTGTATTGGAGGGACAGCAATGATAGTGTGGCTAGGGATTACATGTATTTGGATCACGCCGGTGACTTGAATGAGTGAAGGTCTTAAGTAGAATATGTATATGTGCTGGTAGGTGGTGTAGTAATTGGAAAGTGCCCTTATAGGATAATATGGGATTGTCTTCAGCCGATGCAAAGTGCATGCATAGACCTTCATAGCAAAGGAGGTGATATAACTGAGGAATTTGCTCTTGAACTTTGGGTTGAAGCGGAAAAGTGTTGCCATACATTGTGACAGGCAAGATGAGATATATCTCACTTCGAATTTGATTTATCTCGAACAGACAAAACATATTGACATCAAGTACTATTTTATCCAAGATTTCATGGCAATTTGCAAGGTGGTTGTGAAAAGGATTGTGACAATGGAGAGCTTGACAACATGGTGACAAAGCTCATTCCTCTAGCAAAGCTTAAGCCTTGTTGGAGCTCAATTAGGGTCTACAGAGAATGATCGCTCATTGGGGCATTGGGAGAGTTGATATAGATAATGAGCACTATAACTTAGCTACAAATATCGATCCAAGGTGAAGAGTTATTAGAATATTTTTTGATTTTCTCAAGGAACCCAATTTAAGTAAGCTTCCTACTGTAAATAGGTTTTTTCATTTGAGTGATTTCCTACTTTGTGTAGGTTTCTTAAAAGGAGTTTCTTCTTTTGGATATAAATACCATGTATATATAAAAGATGGAATTCTATTTGGTGGACACACACATCAGAGTAAACAAGAAGATTGTCAAAATTTTATGTTTGTTAGTTTTCCAAATGAGTTGCCTTTAAGAGATTATGATATAACACTTGTACATTTGCTTTGGGAGATATACTTGAGCTATTGAGCTTGTATGGTTAGCAGTATGCGAATTCATAATGGAAGTGGCATGCTTTCCCAGTGGAATAGATATTGAAACTCAGACTAAATCAAATGAATATTTTGTGTCATTACTATTTGTCATTAATCTTTTTAATAATTTTGCCCTATCGCTTTTGACTTGAATCACAAGATTCGTGAACTTCCGCACAGTTCAAAACTCGACCCTTGAATTTCGATTCGCAATAATGTGTTTTTAATAAATTTCCTAAAAAGGCGATATCATTTCAGCTTTGAAGTTTTCAGTTGTGCTGTTGAAGCTAATTTCAATTCCACGTTTCCTATATATATATATTTGACCATAAATTGCTCAGCTTTCGCTTTGGTGTCCCTCGTCTAATATTCATCTATATGAAATCTCATCCATCATTTACATATGGTTCTATAGACCACATGATACACAAGAAGTTATTGTCTAGACTTATTCTAATTCATTACATCCATCATATATTAAAAAAGAGTAAGAAAATCGAGTCCCGTGTAAAAAATAGAATTTCTTCCTGCTTGCCATTAGTAGAACAAGTCTAATTCTGATACTTCTCTACGATATTATTAAAAATGCACTATGACAAATAGAGGCGTAAGTATAGTAAAAGTGCCAAAACTTATGTACAGCACTTACTTTAGTGTCAAAAGTTTATTTCAAATCACTTAAATGCTAAAATTTGAAAAACGATATTTTCAATGTCAACTCCGATCTAATTGGCCAAAAATCTAACATGTCACTTTTTTATTAATTTTTGAAGTCACTTGGCTTGCCAAATAGTATAATCATCATGCAAAAAATAAAACAACACCATTTAAATCCCCAAATTGATTGAGAATTGGAAGTTGAAAAACCTAACTAGCAATTTGAGCACTGTGACCCAATCTCGCCGCCCTCGAATGTCAAGGGGAAAAGGTCGGGTTTAGGGATACTTGATCACGAGATCACGAGCTCTCCCAAGCTCGTACCCCACGCGACAGCGGGTTTATTTATGCGATCTAGGTGTTTATGACAACCTAAAGATAGACAGGAGTCACTACTAGCCTCATTTTGGAGGTCGACTAGAAAACCCAATCGAGGGTCAAGGGTGTTCTCTCGATTCCTACGCAACCAAATATCTAGATTCGAGGACTTAGGTTATGCTAATATTGCTATTAGCACCCTTTCGGTACCTAAACAGTATGTTGTGTTTTTCCTAACATGTCCATACGTTTCTTTTACATTTTCAGGATCATCAATTCTAGACTAAGTGATCATGCATGGTTGATTACTTTCATTCTATTATATTTCTAGAAAAGCATGAAAAGAAGACAATCAATGGAATCAAAATTGTAAGACAGTAAGTAGACAATCAAGGAAAGCAGTAAATATATCATGCAATCCTAAAAAAAATAAAAGAGAAACGTGTGAGAAAAAGAGAGAAAAACCCGCAACTCGTCGGATTTTATACAACATTTGGAACCTGAGACATATGTCGGGAAAATGAATATTACATAATAACGGTCGGAGTGGACATCGACCTCCACCATCTTCACACCTTCTCCATCTTCAGGGCCCTAATCTAAACCTAATCTAAGAAACATGGATAACTAGGTGCATACAAATGAAAGAAACAATCATCACATATCAAAACAATCAAAAGCAAGACATCTTATGGGTTCAAAAAGAGTGACTAAAGTCACAAAGTCTCTAGATCAAATTCTAAGTGATATCCCAAGGTTTATCATTATTATGTGTCACACCTAAATCATTCATCTAATGATCACATGCGAAGTGTATAACATGACAAGCATTCAAGCCATATGACCTTATTGTCTGATTCAGAAAACACAATTTTATAAAAATAGATGAACACACAAAGGTCATTCCGAAACAACAAACTTTTAGACAAATTCAGTTCAAGGCAGTTCTCATCAAACTAATGAGTTTCATTCGACTTGACAATTTTACAAAAACACAGACCATGATATGAGGAGCAGAATTCATGAAGACGTTGACTTTTATTTTGCAACTAACATATGACAGGGCAAACAATTGCCAAATCAAGCATATTATAGGTCTATGAAAAGTTCAGAAGTCTACTTCAAATCAATAGAAGATCTTGAAGTCAAATAAGGCGATCTACCAGCTTTGATCAAGATGAGAAGTAAAGCAATCAAAATAAACCTCATGTATTTAAAGCAAGCGTCTGTATAGATGAGAAAAATTCAGGACTTCTCTGGACTAAGATGCTAAAAGCTTAGGTAACATCAAAATATGATACCAGCATCAACATATAAAAAGAGGTAAGAAAAGCAATCTACCTTCCTTATATCCACAAAAAAGTGGGAGTTAAGCTAGCCACCTTTCTTACATTTCTGAACATGACAAAACAGGAAAGTCAAATGCAGGGATATATCTATCAGTCCTATGGAGCTGGAAAATGACTATAATCTCTTTAAGAATCCAAAACACATCAAAGAGCTTTTCTAGAACAACTATTCAATCATACAACATTCCATTATCATGAAGCACCGATCCATGAATCTAAACATAACACCCAGCAGAAAATCAGGAGAACAATTTTTGGATCCAAGTGCTGAAACTAATTGGCACATTGATTAGATCTTTGAACAACCGAACGAGTTTTAATTTTGATGAAATTGGTACTGTTGCGAAGCTCAGGATGTTGGAAACAACTTTCATGAAGAACATTTCTCGAAATTTTGAATTCAGAAAAATCGAAGAACAAACAGAGGCCATGCCAGAAACTATCATTGCAGAATTGAAATCAAAATCTCCAGATTCAGCTCCTACATTTAGTGGCTTGTTTCCTATAGCAAATGAACTTCAATTTTAACAGGCAACCTATTGATTCGAAGCTCAAGAAGTCAGGATTATTTTTCTAGCTAATCATTTCCATTAATTTCTACGTTTAATTGTCCAAATCAGTCATTCAGTTAACAGAACACAAATCAGAACAATTTTCCAGATTCTAGACTAGACTTTGGACATGCAAAAACCATATCAAATGAGGTCCAATCAAGGCATTCTATAGCTCATTGGAAAGATATTTGAACCGTCTTCGACTTTCATGAAGACTTCAAACACAGAAAACCACAGAAACCAGCTCATATCAAGTCATTTGCACAGAAGGTTATTCAAAACAGAGCACAAGTCAGAACAAATTTCCAGAAACTGGTGCTAAATGCCAATAGTGCCAAGGAAAGCTGACAGCCACATTACAGTACAGGAAGCCAAAAAGGAAGGTTTTCATAGGCCTCACAAAGAATTCAGTAAAAAAAAAAAGAACTCAGCAAGAGTTAATCTAATGCTAGACCATCAACAATTTGTACATTTCATTAATGGAAATGCAATACACAACTCCAGCCACTCTTCCTCTGCAAACAACGAATGAATGATTACTCTTCTCTTTTGTGAACCATGGGAACTGCAGCAGCCACCAGAAACGGTGGCGAGAGCTCGTCTAATAGAGCAGAACTACTACGCTAAAATCCTCATCTAATTATTCCTCATTCCGGACTCTGATGAGATTCTAGGAACCATCTCAACAACAAGATGTGTTTGGAGCCTAATTATCAAAGCAAAGATGCCGTAGCATGGAATATGCATGACTGCCACTCTGAGGTACCAAAGAGAAACATATGATGATGACAAGTCCAGAAACGGATATGGCCACCAGATTGAAACACAAGCGTGGAAGATCCATTGGAAAATGACATATAGGCCCGTCCATAGAACAAAATATGCAAAACGAAACATAGGGAACCGCAAACAATTCGAAATGGTGTCACCAAGGAGGTAGAAAGCATTGATTGAGTGCAAACAAACATCCAGAAGATTCAGCCTATAATCTGCTAAGGTCAGAAAGGGATAGAGAATGAGCCAAAATATAGCATCAGTAAGCATCACCGCACCTGCGCTTGTCTTGCATGAATCGGCGAAGGATCGGAAGCCGTCGCTGCCGTCGACGCTGTCGTCGCCGCTGCTGACTACCCGAATATGAGCCTCGCAGCTGCAGGAGAGTTACCTGAGAAACAGAACGAAGAAAAGATCGGAAGCCGTCGCCACCGCTACCGTCGCTGTCACCGCCACCAGTATCCCTCTCATCACCAGCGAACGTATCTGATCGGTTCGGTGTCACTCCGACGACGCTTCCTTTTCCCCTCCTCCTCCTTCGAGTCTGATCTCGGAGTGCAGAGAGTGAGCGAGATCGAGAGGAGATCGGCCACCGCCGTCGTATTCGTCGTCACTATCGCCAGTCGACTTCGGATCCCTATCCTCAGTGCCGAGCCGATACCTCCGATGATCCGGCGAGAGAGCGTCAGATCTCCGAGAAAGAGCCAGAGAGAGCCCGATCAAGACCTTCCGGAGCCAGATCCAGCGAGAGAAAATCTTTGCGGCGAAATTAGCTCCGGCGATGACAGCGTCGCTGATCAAAAACCACGCTTCGTCGCGGATGAATTCGCTCCGGTAGGACGCGGATTGATGGAGGTCCGGACTAGAGAGAGATTCGCCATGGAAGATGATCGGTTCAGGGTTTCTGGTGCGGAGGAGGAGAAGGGAGAGAGATCGGAGGAGTCCGATGGAGGAAGAGCTGAGAGAGAGAGATTTCCCAGAGAGAGAGAGAGCCAAAAAACGATCGTGAATACCCCCCGCCCGAAAAAGGGAGGGTCCTCCTTTTTTTTAGAGAGAGAGCGCGAAAAAGAGAAGGCCCCCGAGAAACCGAGATGGAGAGAGCGGGAAAGAGAAATGAAAGAGCGAGAGTCAATTTCCCCCCCCCCCAAAGAAAAAAAAAACCATCCGTCGAAATGGCCCCCTTTTATTTTGTTTTATTTTTTTTTTTTTTTTGTTTTCTTTACATTTTTTTCTTTTCTTGTTTTCTTTTCGTTTTTTTTTTATGTTTTCATTCATTCATTTTATTTTATTTTTATCTTTTTGGCTCTTTATTTTTTTTTATTTTTTGTAAAAATGATGTTTAAAATATCGACAAAAAATTTCAGGTGTCAACAAGCACCTACTTTGATTTTCCCTCAAAATTATTAGGTTAATCTTGCCAATGGAGGGCAGAAGCTTTAGTAGTGCTCACATTTGTTCCACAAAAAGCAAATTAGATGGTGAGTGTTACTGTTATTGTGGATTACCGAGTCTAAGAATAAGCTTTGGTAGTGACCAGCAAATGATAGCGCAACTATGATAGCGGCCAAGTGACATTGGGCAAGTGACGTTGGGTGATCGAGCAAGCTACGGTGGGCGTCGGGCAAGCAGCATGCTTCGTATGTGGGAAGAACATATCGATGCCCTAATTTTAGTCCCCCTTCAACAATGTCGTTTTGGCTAGAGCTATGCAACATCATTTTTGAAAAGTAGTCCATATATGATGGCGAAATGTTGTTTCTTAAGGAGTACGAAAAACAACATCATTTATGCCATTCCACATAGATTGCATTTTAAAATTTTTGTCATGTCAACTTATTTTTTATTAATATAAAAGTTACGTAATCAATTTGGCCGGAATCTATCGCTGATGGCACCAAAATGATCTTTTCTTTTTCTAATTCGACACTTAAGTGAGCCGGTGGAAATTTTTGGCACCAAAATTAGCGTTGTATACATGTTTGAGCACTTCTAGTGTACTTAACCCACAAATAGAATATTTCACTAAGTAGGACCTTGCTTGCATTTGTAGCCATTGGATTACAACCACCTGAACATCAGTAACAAAGATATTTTGGCAATGTTTTTTTTTTTTTTTTTTATGTACCAGATTTATCTTTCGGGTAGTTCCCATGACAAAAAAAATATATAGGAAAGCAGACTATGGCTCTTCTTCTTCTTCTTCCACTAATTCCGTGCCTGTGCAGCAAGACCAAGGGATTCATCAACATAGAAATGAGTTCTTGCTTCACCATCTCCCTCTCTCTCTCTCTCTCCTCTTCTTCTTCATATATTTTGCAGCTACCAAATCAGCACCTACGTTTCTACGGCACTACTGCCCAAACACCACCCTCTTCACTCCCAACTCCACCTACCAATCCAACCTCAACTTCCTCCTCTCTTCCCTCTCCTCTCATTCTTAGTGGCTAGCAACTATGATCTACGAGAAGGAATCATTCCATCGGAATCAAACATAGGAGCTAATCAAAGTATCCAATAGCTAGAAGATTGTCAAGTGCAAATAGGTCTATCGATGAAAGGAGAGCATTCTTGGTGTCGAGGTAGTGAGGTATAAGGGAAGATCTGTTGCAAAGAGATATACTTAGTGACAAGGCATTCACTACAACAAGGTGTTCTCTTATGTGGTAAGACATACATCTATTGATCATTACTTACTTTAGAGGGGACAACAAACATTGGTATAGCGTGTTGAAGGGACGACAATGATAGTTTGGCTAGAGGTTACATGGATTCATATAACACCATTGACTTGGATGAGCGAAGGTCTTTAGTGGGGTACATATATGCCCTAATAGATGGTGCAATGAGTTAGAAAGCGCTCTCATAGGATAATGTTGGCTTATCTTCAACTGAAGCAATCTTCAACTGAAGTAAAGTGCATGCATTGACCTTCATAGGAAAGGAGGCAATATAATTGAGGCGTTTGCTCTTGAATTTTGGGTTGAAGCAAAAATGTTTCGACACACACTATGATGGCCAAGGTGGGATATATCTCGCTTTAAATTAATTTATCTCAAATGGACAAAGCATATTGACATCCAGTACTATTTCATCCAAGATTTAATGGCAATTGGCAAGCTTGTTATGAAAAGGATTAGGACAGTGAAGAGCCTGACAAGGATGATGATGAAGAAGCTCATTCCTCTAGCAAAGCTCAAGCTTTGTTGGAGCTCAATTAGGGTCTGTAGAGAATGACTACTTGTTGGGGCATTAGGAGAGCCGGCATAGATGATGAACACTACTACTGAGCTACAAATATTGATCCAAGGTGGAGATTTATTAGAATATTTTGAGTGTCTCAAGGAACCCAATTTAAGTAAGTTTCCTACTACGAATCGGTTTTTTAGTTTGAGTGATTTCCTAGTTTTAGTAGGTTTCATGAAATGAGTTTCTTGTTTTGCACATAAATATCATGTATAGATAGAGCACACATTAGAGTTAACAAGAAGATTGTTAAAATTTCATATGTTTGAGAGATTTCCAGATGAGATCTCTATATGAGTTTATGAGATATCACTTGTACATTTACTTTGGGAGTAGTTGGGGCTAAGAAATTCTTGAGCTATTGAGCGATTGTATACTCGGTACTATGCGAATTTATAATGGAAGTGGTGCACTTTCCCAGTGGAATAGATATTGACACTCAAACTAAACAACATTTCTTTGATAATTTTGCTCTATCACTTTGGTGCCCCTAGTCTAGTAATCATCTAGATGATACACAATAAGTTATTGTGTAGACTTAATCTAATTAATTGTATCAAATATATATTAAAAAACAGCAAGAACAACAAGTCCCGCTTAGAAAAAAAAAAATCTTACCAAATGCCATTAATAGAACGAGTCTATATTCTGATACTTCTCTACGATATTATTAAGAATGTACTATGATATATAGAATTTGTTACATGTCAATTTCCCATTAATTAGCTTTACGACTGGGATACCACTAGGCTGGACTTTGCTTGCATTTGTAGCCATTGGATTACAACCATTTCAACATCAGTCACAAAGATATATTGACAATCCAACGGGTGTAAATATTCAGGGCTTGAATGTCTAACCCCATAATTATTTAACAGATTTGGCAGTCTGGGTTAGGTTCCGTTTAATACACGTACTAAATTTTCCAAATAGTTCCCACGACAAAGATATATAGGAGAGCAGACCGTGGCTCTTCTTCTTCCCATAATTCTGTTCCTGTGCAGCAAGACCAAGGATTCATCAACATAAAAATGAGTTCTTGCTTCACCATCTCCCTCTCTCTTCTCTTCTTCTTCATCAATTTTGTAGGTACTGGATCAGCACCCACGTTTCTACGGCATTACTGCCCAAACACCACCCTCTTCACTTCCAACTCCGCCTACCAATACAACCTCAACACCCTCCTCTCTTCCCTCGCCTCTGCTGCCGCCGATGGCGCTGATGGCTTCGCCAATGCTTCTGTTGGCCAAAACCATCCCGACCAGGTCTATGGTCTCTTCCTCTGCCGTGGCGACATCGACACCTCCACCTGCGGCGACTGCGTGGCCACTGGAAAACAGGATATACTCCAAAGATGCCCCAACCAGCGAGTCTCCGTGATCTGGTACGACGAGTGTATGTTGAGGTACTCCGATGGGTCCATCTACTCGGTCATGGAACAAGTGCCTTCTTTCAAGACGTACCGCACCAAGAACATCACCAATCCAACACAGTTCATGCTAGTCCTGGGAGAGACCATGGATGACATCGCTGCGAGGGCTTCAGTCGGCAAGTCGGGGAAGAAACTTGCCGTTGCGGAGGCAAACTTTACGAGTTTGCAGAAGCTGTACACGCTCGCACAGTGCACACCGGACTTGACGGTGTTGGAGTGCAACACGTGCCTCCAGGCAAGAATCGCGGGTCTCCCAAAGGGGAAGCAAGGTGGGAGGTTGTTCACTCCAAGCTGCAGCATGAGGTTCGAGCTGTACCCATTTTACAATGCCTCGGCCATGGCGGTGCTGGTGCCTCCGCCGTCCTACCTTCGTTCTCCTCATGCTCCCGTGACCAGACGTAAAGGTACATGTTTGTTTTTGTATTTTATCTTCTGTCATAACGGAAAAGATCTGTCCAATTTTTTTTGTTTCTAGTGAACTACTTATCCTACTTTATAGTTTGAATAAGTGGAGTGAACCTTTTAATAAAAAGGGAAGAAAATATCATGAGTGTCATAATCCTTATACACGGTGCCATAAATGTTTAATTGATTACTTAAGTATCATAAATTTGAAGGAAATTTACTTAAGTGAAATCACCAGTCAAAATTCTAACATGTCAATAATTTAATATAAAATTATCAGATATGGCTCGCCAAGGAAATGATATCAAAAGCATGTAGAAATGAGTCATTAGTCCTTTCTTACCCCAAATTGATGAAGGGGACTTATCGAACTCAAATCCTAACCCTATTCCCAAGTTAGGTCCAACAGCGGCCAGTCTTTGTCCCCCGAGTGCCGCCAAAGAACATCCTTGGGGAGAAGGCGCCGCTACTGGTCTTCAAGGGTCGCCGCAATGGAAATTCCTTTGATTTGTGGTAACGTAGCTTTCTCTTCGTGGGATGGACCGGTATTATGTGTATTGACATTGGAGATTTTCCCTTTGAGGCTGCGAGCTCAAGCAGCAGCACTCAGGGCCCTATAGGATAGGGTATGCAGTGGGCTCGTGGCAATGTCTTTCATCTCAATTTCTTGAGCAATCAGTTGCTTGTCAATTTGGTGTGAGGAAAGGTTTAAATGACGTCCTTTCTACACACTTTTGATGATATTACTTATCCAGCAAGCCATGTCACGTGATTTTATGTCAAATTAATGAATACCTCAAATTTTTTGACAAAAGAAATTACCAAAGTCACTTAAATGAATATCTTTTAAAATATTATGACACTCAAACGATTAATTGAAAAGTTATGATATGTATAATATCATTTTCCCTTTTTCAAATGATGCCTTTTGCTGAGATGAGCATATGACAATCTACAAGTCATTTTCAAGTTAAACGTAAAAAAGGAAAAAAAAAAAAAAACAGAGAGAGAGAGAAAGAGAGAAGGGTAGCTAATAAAGTAACTAAAATGAAAATATAATTCCACAATAACCTTACTTTGGTTAAAAAACAATGGGTGAAATTTGTGAATTATCAACCTGGCAGAAATACACCCCAAGTGCCAAAACTTGGCACGGAGGGATACTTAAGTGCCAAAAGTTTAGAAAGTGACACTTAAGTGTCAAAATCAAAGCAAAATAAATCACTTAAGTGTCACTTCGTCCAAAATCCGGCTAAAATGCCGACGTGGCGATTTTCCGACAAATGAAGTGTAAAACGGCGCCATTTTGCGTGCTGACGTGGCTAAACAATACAAAAACAATGTCATTTTGGTGCTGAAGTGGTAAAAAAATTAATATAAAAATTAATTAAATCAAATTTAAAAATAAATTTATTTAAAAATTTAAAAATAAAATAAAAATATTAAAAAAAATAAATGGGGGCCGGGCCCTTCGGGCGGTGAGGAGGCGGTGGCGGCAAGGGCTCAACCCTCAACCACTTGCCCCTTTTTTTTTTATTTAATTTGTTTTAATTTTTAATTTTTTAAATTTTTATTTTATTTTTAAATGTTTTAAATAAGTTTAGTTTTTAAATGTTTTAAATTTTTAGTTTTTCTAATTTTTTTTTTAAAAAGTTATTTTATTTTATTTTTATTTTTTTGTGAAGATAAGAGATGTATAGATTTTGCTTAAAAAGAATACAAGATGGAGGCCTAGCACAACAAAAGACAGGCACTCAAGAAGACAAAAGTCTAATGCGAGTGTAGGGGTGCCATGGTTCTCAAAAGAGAAACCAACAAAAGGCGAAAAGCAAAAACAAAAGACTAACAAACAAACACTAGAGAACCTCCATCAATCAAAGATAGACCGATGTAAATCCCAGCTCCATTGAAGTCTTCTGTTCTTGGGAATGTCCGAGACATGCTTAAGAGTCATCACTTTATCTTTAATAGCCTTCTGGAGGTACATCTTCATCGGTGGAAGGAAGAGGGTTTGGTTGCGAAATAGAATGTTATTCCACTCTTTCCAAATGATGTAACATAGGGCTCCAAAGCAAAAGCGAGCCAAAGTCTGATAAAAGCTACTATCTGCAAAGCGCTTGGAAGCCCAAGCAAGATTCTCCATCCACAGTTTGTTATGCTAAGCACGATTGAATTTCACCACCCAAATATTTTTAGTTTTTTAATAATTTTATTTTATTTTTAAATCTTTTAAAAAGTTTAGTTTTTTTTAATTATTTTTTAATATATTTTTAAAATTTTTAGTTTTTAAAAAAATAGTTTTTTTAATATTTTTATTTTTTTTAAAATTTTTTTATTTTTAAAAATTTTTAGTTTTTTTTTTTTTTTAATATTTTTATTTTATTTTAAATTTTTTAAAAATTTTAGTTTTAAATTTAATTTAATTAATTTTTATATTAATTTTTTATGACGTCAGCACCAAATCGATATCATTTTTGTATTGTTTAGCACGTCAATGTGCAAAATGGCGTCATTTTGTAGTTCTTTTCGCCGAAAAATCGCCATGTCGACATTTTAGCCGAATTTTAGCTGGAGTGGCACTTAAGTGATTCATTTTGCTCCGATTTTGACACTTAAGTATCACCTTCTAAACTTTTGACACTTTAACGTCCCTCCGTGCCAAGTTTTGACACACCAAATGTCTGTACCTCTTATCAACCCCATCCCAAATCTAAACATCTTGAATCTAGAATAAACAATTCAAGAGAATAACAAATTCGACATGGACCCATGGCCTTGGGAAAATCTCTAATATCACATCCGAAATTCTAGTCCAATGCCCATGGGAAGAAAGCTACATTACCACAAATTGAAAGGATTCCCATTGAGGTCGCCCTTTAGAATCAGCAGTAGTGCCACCTCTAGCGCCTTCGCTCCAAGGGTATCCTTTGGCGGCACCCGCAGGGGAAAGATTCACCACCATTGGACCTAATTTGGGTTTAGGGTTTGAGTTGAATTTAGCCTTAATTTTGTCAATTTGGGTCAAGGAATGGCTAAATGATATTGTTTGTGAACACTCTAGAAGACATTATTTCCCCAGAGCGCCACGTCAAATGGTTTTATATTAAATTGAAGTCATGTTGGATGTTTTGGCAATACTCATATAAACTTGACAATTTTTAAAGTAATGAAACTCAAGTGATCAACTTAAAATTTACGATACAAAGGTAAGCGTGGTACAAAAATTATAGTACTGGTCATGTCATTTTCACGATTCAATCTCTATCCATTTTGATATGCTTATAAGAGGTGAAGTTTCTCAAGGCATTTTTTTACAAATACTTGTTGAACCTGTCCAAATAATTCCAATGACTTTGCACTTGTGTTCTTTGCTTGTCTTCTCCCTGCTTCAAGCACTTCAAAGCAGCACAATTTACAGCATAACTGCATCAAGTCCACTGGCTCAGGACCAAACCCTTGTCTCTAGTAGTCAAATCTTTGAGCTCAAGTTCTTCACGCCCAAAGGATCGGCAAAGCAGTACGTAGGAATATGGTACAAGGAGAAGACTACCTCTAGAGCTGTCTGGGTGGCCAACAGGGACAAGCCACTTGGACATACAGATCAATCTGCAAGTTTAATAATTGGCGAAGATGGAAATTTGAAGCTTCTTGATGGGCAACAAAACACTGTGTGGTCTACTAATGTCATGGCAAAGTCAAATTATTCTGAAGCATTGCTTTCAGACTTTGGAAACTTTGTTCTTCGGGACAGGAACGCGCATATAATGTGGGAAAGCTTTGATGAGCCAACAGACACTCTCTTGCCAAACATGAAGATTGGAGTAAATGTGAAAAAAGGAAAGAAACTAAACTTGACTTCCTGGAAAGGCGAAGATGATCCCTCACTCGGAAGCTTTGTCGTGGGATTGACATCGGAGACACCACCTCAGCTTTTCACTTGGAATGGATCAAGTCCTTACTGGAGAAGTGGACAGTGGGATAAAACCAAGTTCATCGGAGTACCGAACATAACCAACAGATTTTACAATCTCCAACAAGATAATGTCCAGGGAACCACATATTCTTACCTCAAAAATTACAACAACTCCTTCTTTCAATATTGTTTCATCTCTTCTGAAGGATCTCTAAAGTCAGTTTATTGGTTCAATGGTTGGATAACATACTGGGAGGCACCGGCACCAACTAACCCTTGTGAAATTTATGGAATATGTGGCCCCTTTGGAGTTTGCAACCCGTTTAGTTCACCCATGTGCAGATGCTTAAAAGGTTTTAAACCTAGATCAAATGAAGAATGGAACAGAGGAAACTGGACTAGAGGGTGCCTTAGGAAAATGGAATTGAATTGTCAAAAATCTGCAAGCGCAGCAGCTTCAACAACTATGGAAAAAGATATGTTCTGGCAAATGAGACAAATAAAATTGCCTGATTCCGCTGATCATTTGTTAATAGATAATGCGGAAGGATGTCAAAGTTGGTGCCTAGAAAACTGCTCGTGCTTGGCCTTTTCTTATGTGAATGCTATAGGATGTATGGCTTGGAGTAAAGACCTCCTAGATACTCAGCAATTCTCCATGGGTGGCGAAGATCTATTTATTCGACTTGTGGATGCGAGTGCGGGTATGGATACAAGTTGAAATGGTTGAATCAACACAAGTTTGGTTTTGCACTTCCTGTGCTTCATATAATATATTTTCTATGGTTCAGGTGTACCTACGCGGACAAAACTTATCATCAGCCTAAGTACTATTTCTGGCATCATCTTATTTGGAGCTGGTATTTCAGTTTGTGGTCTTTCAAAGTGGAGAGGTAATAAAAGATGTATAGTTTATTGCTATTTTAAGGGTGATTTTGCGCTAACTGCAATATAAGAATCTTAAATTATTGGTAGAACCACGGCTTCAAGAGCCTGCTCTGCTACTGATGTTCTCATGCTTATCTTGAGTTGATTTTGTTTTATCTGTAAAATGTAGGGAAGCTTAAGAAAATGACAATTCCAAGGCTCTTTATGTCCAAAGAACTGCTAAGGGACACTGCTTGGAAAGACCATATGAAGGAAGATGATACATCAAAATTGGTCGTTTATGACTTTGATAGCATACGCCTCGCGACAGATAACTTCAACGTGAAAAACAAACTTGGGCAGGGAGGGTTTGGCCAGGTTTATAAGGTAAAAGAAAAGCCTTCTCTGAGGGAAATAAGGAGATTATCCAAGATCTGATAGTGTTGTTCATTTTGAAACAGGGAAAACTGAACGATGGTAAGGAGATAGCAGCAAAGAGACTTTCAAGCAGCTCAAGCCAAGGCATAGCGGAGTTCAAGAATGAGATTCTTCTAATTTCCAAACTTCAACACCGAAATCTGGTGAGACTCCTTGGTTGCTGCATTGAGGGAGAGGAAAAGATTCTAGTGTATGAGTACTTGCCCAACAAGAGCTTGGACACCTTCCTCTTTGGTTAGTCTCACTCTTTGAAGAACTTATTCCTACTTTCAACAAAATCCGGTATTGAAACTAGATATTTCTTTTGTTTGCGACCTTGTTCAGATTCAAAAGAGAAGGCAAAACTTAGCTGGAGTGTACGCTTCCACATTATCCAGGGGATCGCCAAAGGGCTGCTTTACCTCCACCGCGATTCTTGCCTTAGAGTCATACATCGGGATTTGAAAGTGAGCAACATTCTCTTGGATGAAAAGATGAATCCCAAGATTTCAGATTTTGGGCTGTCACGGATGTTTGAAGGCACTCAAGTTTTGGTAAATACTCACAAAATTGTGGGGACACGGTAAGCTTTCTATCATCACTATTAGGAGTACTTACTCATGAGGCAATATATCACCTTAAAAAGTAGATTAGCAATATAATGTGCTCAACTTTCCCTTCATGCATGTCCCAACTGTTGCTTTACTATTACCGAGAAAACTCTTCCATGTACATCCAATGGTTCCAATATGTTAGTTCACTCCGAGGTAATTATAGACCAGCGCCGCAATGCAAATGCTAAAAGATATGAGAAATACAATGCTCATCAAGTTGGATGTTTATGACCCTCCAATTTTCTCATCTCTCATGTCATCATCCTTTAGCCTATGATTTTTTTTGTTTGAACTGTACTTCAAGAATGCTTCACCTATATTATTTTGTCTACAGTGGTTACATGTCTCCAGAGTATGCCATGAGTGGGATATTTTCTGAGAAATCTGATGTTTATAGCTTTGGAGTACTGCTATTGGAGATAATCAGTGGCAAGAAGAACACAAGTTTAGATTACCCAGGGCAACATCTCAATCTCCTCGCTTATGTAAGAGCAAGATCTAACTTTGAACTACTACACCTCCATTTCAGTTTCCAACCATTGGTAGTCCCTAAAACACTCTGACAATCAACTAGTTGTTACAGGCTTGGCACTTGTGGTGTGAAGACAAAGGATTAGATCTAATGGATGAAGGCATTGCCGATGCATTTTTGGTGTCAGAAGTGATGAGATGCATTCAGTTAGGGCTTCTCTGTATGCAAGACCATGCCAAAGATAGACCCAACATGTTTGCCGTGGTTCTAATGCTGAATGGGGAGTCCAATCTTTCACAGCCAAAGCAACCGACATATACATTTTCACGCTCGCTGGCTCACGAAGTCCCATCACAACAAGAAAGCATCCGGTCCATGAATACCATCACCATTACTATAGTTGAAGGAAGATAAAATTCTCAAATGCATTTTCACTATCAATTCATCTTTCCAGGGGTTCAGTGTTCACCAAATTAAGCAGCTTGGATATGCAATATTTTGTTGCACTTTTACGTGGATATATGATGTAAACATAGAGATTGTGAGGGAATCTAAGTTGCTAGCTCTCCGGTAGAACAGTGTTAAGTGGGCAAGGACGCACAAAAGTTCAGAACATCTGTAAGCAGAAGCAAGGTGTTAGAGCTTCTTTTTAAAGAGGATTTGATAGTTAAATTTTCTTCTAAAAAATTATTCATGCATTTGAAATTTTCAAGGATCAAATTCTTTGTCAAACGACAAAATTTGACCCCCCAGCAAAAATTGCAATTGCGCGCCATTTTGCATTGACATTTTTATCAGCACATCTCTACAATTAGAAACTAGGGACATTGTAGTCTTAGTATCTTGGACCCTATGTCAAGAGATAGGTACCACATATGCATTTCATAAAGATTAAGTATCGAATATGTTAATAATGGCAAAATTCGACCCCTAACTAAAAATACTGACATAGCGTCATCATGCATTTACATTTCTCATTGCATTTCTTTTGCACGCAGTAATAGAGCATTCTAAGTTATCATATTAGACTCGACAGCAAAAACTTTGATCAACAAAGGTGCTAGAGCTCACGGGCAAATCGAACCCACACCAGGACTCAACCTTTTTCTTTTTTAATTTTGTTGTAGCTTCTCTTGCTTGGTTCAAGGCTCAAACAAACTTGGAAATTTGCAAGCTTAAGTATCGCAATGAACATCTTTGACTCTAACTTTTTATTGGCTAATACCATCAAAAACTCTAAACCGATATACCCATAACACATTTACCCTAAACTAATTTCTTGTTTCACAAAAAACTCTCAAACTAATATAAGTGCCATTTTCACCCCCAAACTAATTTTATATCATAAAAAAGAACTCTAAATTAGTACAATCATACCACGTCCCAAACTGGTATACATGCACCATATTTACTCCAAATAGTGATAGATATGGATTTTTTTTTTTTTTTTTTTGGTAAATGGCACATGAGTGCATCAATTTAAGGTAAATATGGCATGAGTATATTAGTTTGAGATTTTTTGTTATATAAGAAATCAGTTTATAATAAATGTGACACAAATTTACCAGTTTGAAAGTTTTTATTATATAAAAATTAATTTGGGATAAATATGGCATCGGTGTATCAATATGTTGCTTTTTGTGGCATGAGCCCTTCTTCTAATGGTATGTGGCCCATGGCTTAATTTAAAAAGTTACAGTTTCCCAAATTCGCATTAATCGAAGTCATCAATTGATCCTTACACGAGGCAAGCAGTCCATAAATAGTGATCTGAAGGCATCAAAGTGGGAGTTTCTAATGTCCGTTTGGCCTGAAAATTTTACATAATGGTAATCTACATATTAGCTCACTCCACTACAAATTTCAGTCAAAACAGATGAGCGATGACTATATATTCATTGTTTCCATGTGAATGCATAGTGTGCCCAAGCCTGACCCATGACTCGAGCTGACTGATTTTTGTGACAAAAACTCAATGGATCAAGCTTGAAATGTTGGACAAAAACCAATGCACTTTAGGGCTTTGAACTAGTGGATATTGGATAGAAATCATTGGGTAAGGATGGGCTTGGCTAGCGACCTTATAAACGGATTCAGAAAAAATTGTCCAAAAATTCTTGAACTTATTATAAAATAACCAATTCAATCCTAAACCATTTATTTATGCTAATTTAGTCTTAAACATTTTGATGATTTATCAATTTAATCCTAAACATTTTAATGATTTGCCAGTGTAGTCCTTAGGCAATTTCCAACCAAACTTATCCGAAAGAATTATATTGGCAAATTGCTAAAAGATTTATAAATAAATTGACAAACTATCCAAAAGTTTAGGACAAAATTAGTACGGTTAAAAGGTTTATGACTAAACCGGTTGCCTTACAATAAGTTTAGGACTGAATTAACACAATTGAAAAGTTTATGACTAAATTAGTTGTCATACAATAGGTTTAGGACTTTTTGAATAATTATCCCAAGGGATTCAAAATACTTTTTTCTCTCTCTCTAAACTCATCCCTCTCATTTCCACCTTCATTTCTCTAGCTCATTCTCTGATTTGAGGAACCCAAAATCGTTAAGTAACAAGTGAAGGTTGAGGGAACTAGAGCAAACTGTGTCAGTTTTGCTAAATATCATGAGTTGAGTGAGAACCTAGGACCCCTTGCTTCACGAATTCAAGGTAAAACACTTTCGTCCCTCTATCATTTTAATTTGTAACTCATTCTCCAAAGATAAACAAGTTTCGGATTACAATTAAAAGCCGAGGTATGGCAGCTCACATAGCCATTACATGCATTATGAATCCGCTACCTTGGTCTATTGATCGATTGACACAGTTATGGCATCTAGTACATATGATTTGACCTTTTTGGGTTATGTTAGACTTAAGTTTGTTGTTAAACCGGTCCATTTCCACCTCGCTTAGCTATGACCCCTACTAGCTTTGTCTAGCCATTTCCCTTGATTTTTTTGTTGAAAAACCTTGCAAATGTGTCTCGCCCCATGCTTTGGCCAAGGGCCCTAGGGTGTCAAGCTCATTTTTCTTCGTCATTTACTCATGTCGATGTCATATTTTATGATAGATTGAGATGTAATGTTGATTCCTATGTTAAATGTCATGTTTGTGAAGTTTGAGACTTGGCGTCAACCGGTTCCAAGGATTGGTCCTTGGATGTGATTAACCTTATTTCTTTTTCCACTTACGTTGTTTAATCTCATATATTAGTGGAATCACACATCATCATCCACCTGTCACCAAGATTCCATGTTTATTTGGAACTGTTTAGTGGGCAAATGAGCACATTTAGCTAACTGTTCAGCACACCTAATGGGCTGGACTGTTGGTTTTGGACAACCCATTGCATTATTGCTATTGCATCATTCCTAAGTCACATTCGCATGTTTGCCTCATATTTATAGAATTTTCATTATGGTTATTAATTTAAATTTATCCAACACATTTTTGGTTTAGTTTAGATATCTAATCATGTTATCATTATTATCATCATTTAGCTTTAGGAGACATGCACTCCTTAATTTAGGTCATTTGCAAATTTAATTATTAGCAGCCTCAGGAGTCCTATTCCAAGGTTCAACAACAAGAGAATGTATATTTTTTGCCCGACTCATATTGGGTTCTTATTGCACCTCAATTACTTTTGATATCATAGTATTTTACTTGGTATGATGTTATTTTGATGGTTAATGTTCTTGTGTTATACAACTTTGATTATGTGTGGTCATGTAGATGTGTGTGCTTCAGATTTTAAAAGTTGGAAAGATCGCATGATTAAATGTTTTCGAGAAAGAGGAAAAGATACCAAATTAGGCATTAGATAGACATCTAGCGCTATCGAGGCCCTAGGCGCAAGTCTCTAATTTGCAAAAGTAAAATGGCGTCTCACGTTTTACTTGGCCTCTAAGCAACCTTTAATAGATTGGTGGCCGTTCTTAAATTAAAAATAGCATTACATAATTAACCAAGGAAATCAAGCTATAATTGTTAGGCTTTTGGAGAACTTGGGCCAATTACTAGCACCATCTCACAAGAGGGATTGTCTGCGCTTGCTTGTTAATTCATTAACCATCTTAGGGGTTATTCATTCGGAGGGTTGCAACAAGTCTCCCATAACAGAGGCATCGAACAAGAAGCAAGAAAGGTCATGGCTTTAGTAGCGTTATGCATGATATAAATCACAAGAATATAAACATTCAATCAGTTCATTTCTCAACAATTTTGTTAGATCAATTTGACTCAATTTAGTTCCATATATTCCATTTCCAATGGCTATTAAATTTAATTCACATAAAACTTGTCGCTAAAGTGCACTAGAAGTCATAAACTTATCATGAAAGTACAATTGAGTTCTAAAACTTTCAAAAAGCGTAATCAAATATGAAAACTTATTAAATTAGTATAATCAAATTCTTCGTTGACACTTTCAATTTATCCAACAAAAAATGCATATATAGCATCTTTAAATTAATTTCTCTCTCTCATATGGCTTTTTTTGTTACTTCTTCTTCAACTCTTATTTAAATTAGATTAAAAATAAAAATGCTAAAATTTTATATTTAAAAAAAAAATTCAAAAAAAAAGGAAAAGAGTAGGGCTCACTAGTGGGGCACTACCACCCATTGCCAAAGGGGCCAACAAAGATCGTCAACCATGGGCAAGGGTGGCCGACCCTTGCTAGTCTGGGAGAGGGCACCCAGGTCTAACAAGGGTGAGGGCGCCCAATTTTAGGCAACATGGGCCCTACCCTAAGGTTGGCGATGGTGCCTCATGCACCCGCCATTATTTTTTTCAATTTTTTAAATTAAAATTTTAGCCTTTTAGTTTTTTAATCTAATTTAAATAAGATTTTGAAGAAGAAAATAATAAATAAATAAAAAGCTTCATTGGAGAAAAAAATTAATTTAAAAATGCCATGTCAACGACTCATCACCAAGATCAATTTCTAGATTTTCAACTAATTTACAACATCATAAAGTTGAGTCGATTGCTCAAACATGCAACTCTATTCCTTGTATCTCAAATTTACAAATCTCTTAATTAAAAATGCTTTATTTTGTGAGAACTCCTCTTACACACATCTTACAATTTCTTTTGCAATGTGTTAACATTTGTTTCTTGAGGAGCATGATATAAAAAATTATGATCAATCTATTGTGAATAGAGCCAACTATTTTCTGATTGATCCGCTCCTATTATTTATCTTCTTTGTCTTCTTCACCTTTATCCCCAGTGATGGGATCATATAAATTTTGACAAGACAGTATGTCTTTAATCTAAGATGTCCAAATAAAATAATCTTAGGCATTTAACTTAAGCATGGTGCCAATGGTTTCCTCCATCAATGCTAGCTCTGATTCCACTTTGTTGGGGAAAGACGGCATCAATTGTTGAGGACTTGGGTTCGTTTGGTCCAACATTTTGAAAGCCTATTGGAAAAATGCAAAGCAGTTTAACCTAAAGGACTTTAGGCAAATGTAAAGGCCGTTTGGTAAACTATGTTTTGAGAAGCAACTTTGAGAGAAATATTGTTTAGTAGAAAACACATTTAAAAAGCTCTTTGAGTAATTAATATTAGTTTTTTGAATTTTATTTATTTAAAATTGAAAAATAATGTATGCAACTTTTTAAATATAAATTTTGAACATATATATAATCTTAAAAAAGACCAAATCATTCCTCGAAATTTTTAAATTTTTATTTGTTTAAAATTGAAAAAATAATGTATGCAACTTTTTAAATATAAATTTGAAAATAATGCTAAAAAATCAAATACATATGTATAATTTTTTTTTAATAAAAAGACTAAACCCTTCATCAGAATTTTTAAATTTTTAATTGTTTAAAATTGAAAAAAATAATGTATGCAACTTTTTAAATATAAATTCTAATGATAATACTAAAAATTCAAATACATATATAATTTTTTTTTTAAAAGGAACAAACCCTTCATTGGAATTTTTTTAATTTTTTTTGCCTAAAATTGAAAAAAAAAAAAATTATTTATACAACTTTGTAAACATAAATTTTCACAATAATGTTAAAAAAAAATCAAATACATATATATAATTTTTTTAAAATCCAAATCCTTCGTCAAAATTTTAAAATTTTTATTTGTTTAAAATTGAAAAAATAATGCATGCAATTTTTTAAATATAAATTTGAAAATAATGCTAAAAAAATCAAATACATATATATCATTTTTTTTTAAAAAAAAAAAAAAAGACCAAACCCTTCATCATAATTTTTAAATTTTTAATTTTTTAAAATTAAACAAATAATGTATGCAACTTGTTAAATATAAATTTTTACAATAATACTAAAAAAATCAAATACATATATCAAAATTTTTAATTTTTTTTAAAATTTGAAAAAACAATGTATGCAACTTTTTAAATATAAATTTGAAAATAATGCTAAGAAATCAAATATATATATTTAAAAAAGACCAAACCCTTTGTCGATATTTTTTAATTTTTATTTGTTTTAAAAATAAAAATAATAATGTTTGCAACTTTTTAAATATAAATTTTGACAATAATACTAAAAAAATCAAATATATAAATTTTTTTTAAAAGACCAAAATATATTTAATTTTTTTAGCATTTATATATATTTGATTTTTTTAGCATTATTTTAGCATTTAAAAAAATAATAACGAGGGCAAAATTAAAATTTGAAGAATGAGTAAGGATAGTTTTAAAAGAAAAAAAATAAGTTTCAGCATTTGGCCAAATGCTGAAAATTCAAAACTAGCCCCTACTTGCATTGGGTTTTCAGCTTTCTTAATGCTGGTTTTCACTTGAAAAATACTTCAAAATCTGTCAAATGGTTCAAGCATTTCTCCAAGGGGCTTTAGAGACTGAAAGCCCCTTGGGAATGCTGAACCAAAGGCACCAAGGAGACGAAGACAATTTTCATGGATTTTCCTAGGATTTATAGCGTAGCGCCTGATTTGGAGACTTTCGATACTGTGATTAAGGCATTCTCTGAGTCCGGGTCGACAAGTTTGGTGTACTCGACGCTGGCTGAGATGGATAGGAAGGGGTTTAAGCCCAACGCAACAACCTTTGGGAACATGTTGGCTAGGCTTTATAAGGAAGAGAAATACAAAGACGTCAGGAAGGTTTCGGAATTGATGCAGAAGTACGGGGTCTCTTGGGGGTTAGTATTTATAATATCAGGATTTAGAGCTTGTGTAAGCTAAGGAAGTCGGATGGGGCGAAGGTGTTGCTCGACGGGATGTTGACGAGGGGGATGAAGCCAAATATGGAGACGTATGCCCATTTGACTCGTGGGTTTTGCAATGAAGAAAGGAACGATGAAGCAAAGAAGATGTTTAAGAGCATGGTGAACCACGATTGCCGGCCCAACAGTGATTGTTATTTCACCTTCATTCACTATCTTTGCAACGGAGGGGATTTCGATACCGCTTTGCAGATTTGTAAGGAGAGTGGAAAAGGTTGGGTTCCGAATTTCGGAAATATGAAGTCACTAGTTAATGAGTTGGTGAGTATCAATAAGGTCGATGAGGCTAGGGAGCTTATTACACAGGTGAATGAGAGGTTTTCTAGAAATATAGATTTGTGGGATGAAGTAGAAGCTGGCTTACCTCAGTAATGAAGATAATATAGTTTGCTATTTTCATTTAGTTTCAACAAGAGCGCAGCTTGATCTGAAATGGGCAAACATTGGAATCATGGAAGGCGAGTTTTACTTTTTTCAAAATCAATCAACTTTGGCAATTCTGGAAATGAAAAGGCTGCCTTAAGTAACGAGGGCTTTGGAATTCTATCGGACATCCTCTTATTATTCATTAGGTTTCGGTTGCTCTCAATATACAGACTAGAAGCACATATAAGGTGAACAAACTTTGGTGAAGATATCTTACACCTCTCTCTTGGTGCAGGTTCAAGTAGCAGCCTCCCTTTGAGCCACCTACCGTGAGTCTTATAGTGCTACTCTCTCCGGTTGGTTATTCACTGTTGGGTTAGGGTAGCTGGGGATTTCCATGGTAAGTTCTTCCAATGGAATAATATGCCATATGTTGCATCAATCTAAATGATGATATTGCTATTTGCTATTTGCGTCAATCGACATGTGATTGTTATACTCCAAACCTTTTGAATTCGTCCCTCCATTCAATCAAAGTCACCTTGTCTTGAAGGATAACCGATGTTACCTAAGGCTTTGTCTTGATGCGTGCCTTAACTAGTTCGTAGCCAAATCGTAGGATGTTTATGAGGGATTGTCAAATCTTTTTAGTGGATATTTTTCGACCACATTTGCCAGAATTAAAGGCATTATGAGTACTGCTGGGGGTAAATCACTGACTGCTTTGCTGCTACCAAAGGTGCCAATGCAATGCCCGTTCTTTGTTTATGGCTTATGTTATTTAATTGCTAAAGATGCAGTATGCTCTTCTCAGTCTGTACTGTAAATGCATCTTGTCCTAGTAATTCGATCACCTCTCGCTTCATATATGCAATTAGAGGAGGATGCTTGTGAATGAAGATTGCTTTGGTAAGTGGATGTCCTCTTCTTCTGGTGATTATAACAAAAAGTTTTTGTCGGGTGCTCTTTTCTCAAAGTACACAGCGTGGGGCATTTCATAATTGATGTTCTTGACATGAGGAATCACCCATTGTTTACCAGCGAACTGCAAAACATTGTAAAGTTTACAGACTTCCAGGCGGTACAGCTTTCACCAATCTTTCGGCTGCAAATGCGCCTTTGGATAGTTACTTTTTCAGGAGGGTTCGTCTTGAATTTTTCACTTTCATAAGCACCATTCATGCTTTATAATCCAGAAAATTCCTGATACATGCTTCCTTCTTTTACATCTCTCTCTCTCTCTCTCTCTCTCTCTCTCTCACAAAAAAACAAAAACGCATGTACTTTGCGAAACATCGTAATGAGTCTGTCATAGTAGGGTTGTGATTTGATTAAACACCATCGAGCTTGTGACATAGATCATTTTACCCATGCTTTCTGTGCTGAAATGAAGAATGGGAAGAGACTGCCCTGTCTCAATAAGAGGTGACAACATAAACAATCCATGAATTTTGATTTGATATGTAATTTTGTCTCTGAATTTTTGATGTAAAATGTGATTTCCGAACTAGTAATAAATTTTCAACGTGGTTTTTCTATTGGCTCAAATGACATGCTTAAGAATGATGAGTCAACATGTCTATCATTTAATCCATTTACTTTAGAAAAGGAAATAAGCAAATGACGAACTTCAAATATTACACATGACAATTTCTTTCCTTCGATTTGAGACGAACGATATAGGTGGACAATCCATGCAAAACCTTTTTTAAGATCCACCGTTCAAATATACATATTGGAAGCCACACAAAGATTCCATTAACTTGAATTACCGAAAGAACAATAATAGATATCTTCATATAGTTGAAAACTAAATCGATCTTTTACTAATAGTTTAGGAGTCACATCAAAGAAATTTAATATTTAGAGATGACATTGCACATTGGACCAAAGTTCAGAGATTACATCGAGCAAATTAAAAGTTCAGAAACCACATCGCCTATTAAACCAAAGATTAAAGATCATCTGTGTCATTTACCCTTACAATAACTTTTCCACATTATCTCAATCTTATGATCACATCAGCTCCTTCACTTCTAAGCAATTTTTTTCCCTTTTAATTTCAGCCGAAATAACATGCTCAAGCTCATTGCTCCTCCAACTATGGTTGTCTCCTCATTAATGCCGCAAAATTGCCTGCCCTGAGAGTATTCCATACCATACCAATAAGCTCTAGGGATGACAAAGCAGTGGAATCCCAAAAGCACATGCACACTCTTCGTCCTTCTGCTCTCAAATCACGAAGAAATCGGCGATGCATCGACATCGTGACAAATTGGGATCTTCCATGAAGTTTGGTACCTGCCTATGAAAACGTCATTTAAATTGGCAGTTCTCTTTCTTCACAAGCTTCCAGAGTTGTCTCGAAGGCTTTTTAGTCTCGTCAACAGCCATCACAATCGGATTCTGTTGACTGTCCCCTTTCCACGTAGGACCTCGCTATCCATCAAGAAAAAATGTTCATATCTTCACATAAAGAATAGTTTGTAAGTAGAACTGAAAAATTCTACTCACATATAGAGGCCGGCCCTTTCTTCCCTCCCTTTATTTATGTGCCAGAACGATATCCTTCAAATATTCCGAACTAGGCTGCAAAGCCAGTCAGTGCGACACCTAAGATGCTCAACAATTTCAACAGGCTACATTCAGAACCGTTATAGAGCAAAGATCTGCATCTATAACCCTAGATTATATGGAAACTGCCATGGATTCCATGATGCAGTATGATACACCAAATTTACCTGATGTTCCTTCTCCAATCTCCGATTAAAGGACATCCACCCTCCAATCGGACGGGACATGTCTATTTCTTCTCACATCACAAAGATAAGTGTGTACATCAAGAGCATACAATTCACTGATCTTAGGTTTTCATCTGCCATGATCCTAATATTTGCCAAAGACAAATGGTGAAGATTGTTAGTGGTAAAATTTCAGGAAGGAATTCGAGGATTCCCAAATAGTCTAAGAACTCATAGTTCAACCATAGCCCTGCACTTAAACTGAAGGGCCACATTAGATTAATTCAAGTTGCAATGTCACACATAAAGAAATACGAGTTGTTCTCATTTCAAGAGAAGGAAACAAAAGCATGAAGTAGTCAGGTGCATGAATTTGCAGATAAACTGTCCTGAAATCAAGAAGAGGCCATGAACAAGCTTGTTGTGCTCTAACAACGACGCTGCGAGTTCCATGTATTGTCGCAATTCTACTGCTTATAGTGAACAACCAAAATAACTAATGATGAGCCAGAAGATCACCTTATGTTCTTTGTAATGAATTTTACCATTCAGAACATGTAAGAGAAAACAAGCTATTAGTTTTGCCACCTGAACTTGGTGACCAACTCTTAGTCGTGACGATCATAGCAGGGCTGCCCAAGTTTTGCGGAGGCTTCAAATAATCTGCTCAGAGCAGAGGTCAGGAGCTTCTGTGGTAGACCTTTTGGAAAGCGTTCAGCTCCTTCTGTGTGGTCATTCGTGGTTCCTAATCAAGAGAGCCTTGTTTTAGTTTGTCATGCGCGGAATTTGTTCACATTGAAATCCTCTATTGGATAGGAGTTTTGAATCTGCATGATTTGAACATTTTGGGAAATCATGTTAGCTTGTTAAGTTTGCCTGGAGTTGTTTAATGTTTATTTAGTTTCCTTCTATCAACTTTGACTCCTGAGTACTTGGAGTATGAATAAAAGACGAGCTCTTGTGATAGTTAGGCCTGATAACTCTAAGGGAGAGTTTCGTGTTGGTAGATGTGAAAGATTGTGTGATCTCCCTGATTTCTTACTCCATCACATTCTCGGCTTCCTTCCATTGAAAGAACTCATCTAAACAAGTGTCTTGTCGAGTAGGTGGAGGTCCTTGTGGGCATCCCTTCCCAATCTCGTGTTTGATGAGTTGAGGTTACCCAATAGAAGACGTTTCTTGCAATACATGGATTGGGCATTGTCTTGTCATGATTTATCTCCTATGAAATCCTTTTCTCTAAAGTGTTCCGTGCATCAAAACGCATCTTCCATATATTCTTGAATAAACTTTGCCATGTTCAAACTCTTGGAGTGAGCTTTGATTTGTTGATAATATCAATATTGCGATACCTTCATGCGTGTTTAGGAGCGAAACCTTGATAGAGTTCCATTTGGGAATAGAGGGCCTTGCTTCCTTCTTCCATTTGTCTTCCAAAGTTACGGATTTTAGCCTCACTTTTATTGATGATGGGTCAATCGGAAGCCTGCTTTCAGTTCCTTGCCTTGAGGACTTGTGCCTTTGGAATTGCTGGCATCTCAAAACCTTATTGTTTCATCTCTGAATCTATTGAGCTTGTTTATCGAGCAAAGGACACCTAAACCTAAGCTTGAGCTCTTTAGCTATATTGGTGAATAGATTCACCTTGTTTATTGAGCAAAGGACACCTAAACCTAAGCTCGAGCTCTTTAGCTATATTGGTGGGCACTTGTCTGAGTGTGCAATACGTGATGCTTCTGTGCTACGTGACGCTCATTTGGTTTTGGGTGGTCCAGCCAAGGGGATTTATGCTTCCGTGCACATAAGCTTCTAAAGGATTTGTTGCTGCGAAATGTCTTTTTCTGCATTACTACATTCTTGAGGTATAATATTAATCTTATTTATTGTATTTTGGGTTGAGGCATTGCATTATGCTTTGTCAGTCTAATTAGTATTCTCTGGATCTATTTTTAGAAGATCAATTCCTTCCTAGTCTTCTCTCGTCTCAACCTCTTGTCATTCGACACTTATGACACGATGAAGTTAGATTCCCTATCACTCCTTGCAATGCTCAACAACTGTCCTTGTTTGGTCAGCCTTTTGTTTTGTGGGGTAACTATTTTGTCCTTCTTACTGTTTCCTTTTCCTCATACTGAATCTTGTGATCAAATGCGGAAGTTGATTGTTATGTAATTGTCAATTTGGGCTTCGATGTGGACTCCAAAAACGATGAAGGAATATCAGACCTAGCGCCCAGGTGCTTCCAGTCGTTGCCTCAAGTTCATCACAATTGAAGAATTTGATGCCACTGATAACCAACTCTTAGCCATGACGATCATACTTAGGGCTGCCCAAGTTTTGTGGAGGCTTCACATAATCTGCTCAAAGCATAGGTCAAGGAGTTCTGTGGTAGACCTTTTGGAAAGCATTCAACTCCTTCCTCATATCAATGTTTCATTTCGTTGTTTCTTTATAACTTTTAGTACATTCAGTTAGTTGATGAGACTCTTGAGATAGTTAGACTACCGTTTCTTGAGAAGCTATACCTTGATAAAAACAAATTATTAGTTTTGCCACCGGAACTTGGTGAGCTGAAAAATTTGAAAGTTCTTGTTGTTATCAAGGTATAGCTTCTCAAGAAGTGGTAGTCTAGCTATCTCAAAAGTCTCATCAACTAACTAAATGTGCTAAAAGTCATAGGGGGACAGAGAAATGAAACATTGATCTAAGCTCTTAGGAAGGAGCTGAACGCTTTCTAAAAGGTTTACTACAGAAGCTCCTAACTCTACTTTGAGTAGATTATGTGAATCTCCGCAAAACTTGGATAGCCCTAAGTATGATCGTCACGGCTAAGAGTTGGTCATCAGTGGCATCAAATTCTTCAATCGTGATGAACTTGAGCAACAACTGGAAGCACTCGGGTGCCGGGTCCAATATTCCTTCATCGTTTTTGGAGTCCACAACCAAGCCCTGATTGATAATTACATAATAATCAACTTCTCCATTTGATCACAAGATTCAGTAAGAGGAAACATTAAGAAGGACAGAATAGTTACCCCATTTAAACAAAAGGCTAACCAAACAAGAACAGTTGTTAAGCATCGCAAAGAGTGATAGGGAATCTAACTTCATGGTGTCATAAGTGTCGAATGACAAGAGGTTGAGGCGAGAGAAGACTAGGAAGGAACTAATATCCTGAAAATAGATCTAGAGAACACTAATTAGACTTACAAAGCATAATGAATGCTTTGACCCAAAATACAAGAAATAAGATTGATATTATACCTCAAGAATATAGTAATGCAAAAAAAACGTTTCGCAATAGACAGATCCTTTAGAAGCATAAATCCCCTCGGTCAGACCACCCAAAACCAAATGAAGAAGCACATAGCATAGAAGCAATATAGATAATGAAGAAGCATCGGGTATCGCACACTCAGACAAGTGCCCACCAATATAGATAAAGAGCTCGAGCTTAGGTTTAGGTGTCCTTTGCTCGATAAACAAGCTCAATAAATTCAGAGCTGAAACGGGTTTTGAGATGCCAGCAATTCCAAAGACACAAGTCCTCAAGGCAAGGAACTGAAAGCAAGCTTTTGATTGACCAATCATCCATAAAAGTGAGTCTAAGATCCGTAACTTTGGAAGACAAATGGAAGAAGGAAGCAAGGCCCTCTATTCCTAGATAGAACTCTATCAAGATTTCGCTCCTAAACACATGAAGGTACCGCAATACTGATATTCTCAGCAAATCAAAGCTCACTCCAAAAGTTTGAACATGGCAAAGTTTATCCAAGAGTAGATGGAAGATGCGTCTTGATGCACGGAACACTTTAGAGAGAATAAATCACGACAAGACAATGTCCAATCCATGTATTGCAAGAAATGCTTTCTATCAGGTAACCTCAACTCATCGAACTCGAACACGAGATTGGGAAGGGATGCCCACAAGGACCTCCACCTACTCGACAAGACACTGATGAGTTTTTTCAATGGAAGGAAGCCAAGTATGTGATGGAGTAAGAAATCAAGGAGATCACACAATCTTTCACATCTACCAACACGAAACTCTCCCTTAGAGTTATCGGGCCCAGCTATCACAAGAGCTCGTCTTTTATCCATGGCTCCAGCTAGTACTCAATAGTCAAAGTTGACAAAAGGAAACTAAATAAACATTAGACAACTCCAGGCAAACTTAACAAAACACAATTTCCAAAAATTCAAATCATGCAGATTCAAAGCTCCTATCCAATAGAGGATTTCAATGTGAACAAATTCCACGCATGACAAACTAAAACAATGACTCTTGAGCAGGAACCATGGATGACAACACGGAAAAGATTCTTTACAATTCCAATATCCAACCAAAAGCAGCACAAAAACTTAAGGAACGGTGAGTACAAGCTCTCATTTCAACCTCAGCAGTATTAGTAGTTCACAGCGCGATAACGTCAAAATATAGCATGTGCATCTAAACATTCACACTCGTGATTAAATACGCAAATTAGACATGCGAAACAACTAATGTGCAAGCAAGCAAGGCACCAATTACAATAAAAGATCAAGAGAAGAAACTTTCTCATCAAATTTCTACATTCGCGTCTCTGGGTCGGGTCTGGACAGGGACTGAAGCCAGCTAGCCCAACCCCAAGGCCCCAGGAAAACCCTAAGTCTCGGCCAGCCCACACCCGAGCCCGCTTGTCTCGCCCGACCAGACCGGCGACAACGTCGAGCCCGGCCAAACCTCACCACCGGTGGCCATGGACTCCACTGACTAATGTCGCTAATCCTCAGGATCGGGACGTCGCTCCTTGGTCGGCCAGGAAAACCGCAACGAGCCAGTCACAACCGAGGCAGAGAATGCGATGAAAATCCCCAAGAACGTGCCTAACGATCATCAAGTACGCAGGAACGAACGAGAACGGGAGAATACCGATACAAATCTAGTTCAGGCATTTCACCGAGCATGCGACATGCATCGACAGACAGACAGAGGAGAAAACTCGCCGTTCGAGGCCCGAACGAGAACCAATACAGGCAGGAAGAAACGAAGAACAAGAATCCTCCGCCCCGGTTGAACCGAGACGGGACGGAACGGCTCGGCGAGGAGGGGGAGCCAGAAGCGAATCGGCCGACGGCCGGCCGCCCCAGCGTCGCCGAGCTCGGATCCTCGGAGGTGCGTAAAAGAGGACTCACCGGAGACGTGCATTGGTGTCTAGCTGGCCGGAGATTGTCGGCGACGGAATCGGAATGCGAGCGGGATCTCTCTCTCTCTCTCTCTCTCTCTCGTCTCTCTCTTCCCTCTGTTCTTCTTTCCTTCATTTCTTCTTTTCTTCTTCCCTCTGCTCGCGGTTTCCTCATATTTTTTCTCTCTCCTCCGCCTGCCTCATGTTCCTTCTCCAACCTCAGCCTTGCCTCCGGCACGTCACCTCGTCTATGCCTCCGCCCGCCCCCATGTTCCTTCTTCTTCTTCCCTCTGTCCTGTCTCTCTCCTCGGTCTGCATCTGAACTTTGCGTGCCAAATCTCTGTCTCCCTCCCTCTTCCGGACAAAGGCGAGGAGAGAGAAGCATGACCCAGACGAGTAAAGTCTCGATTTGGAGGAGAGGAGAAACATGTACTAGAGAATGGACTCCGGTTTCGCGGAGGAGGAAGACGACGGTGGCGCCGATATCGGGTCTCGTCGTCAACGAAAATTCAAGAGTTCCGATACCCAGATGTGGTGGTGGACGAACTCTGTTGTTGTCCCCGCGAGGTAGGCGGAAGAGAGTGAGACTGAGGAAACCGCGAACGGAGGGAAGAAGAAAAAGAAATGAAAGGAAGGAAGAACAGAGGGAAGAGAGAGACGAGAGGAGAGAGAGTGTGTCAGAGGGCTCTGACGGTGGGGCCCAGGAGACACGTGTCGCGTGATGAGTGGTCTAGTATGATGACACGTGCGAAGCGAAGCGACGACCCGTGCGAGCTTCAACAAGCGTGTGAGGATGGAGGAGGAAGTTGGGCTGGGCTGGGCTGGGCTGGGAGATGAAAGGAAAAGGGGGAAGCTGGGCCTAAAGAGGAAAAAGTGCCGGGCCCAGCGAAGAGAAAATAGGGAGAGAGAGACCTGGTCCCGGTTCGCCGCCACACCGTGCGGGCCGGTCCGTGGGCTCTCTCTCTCTCTCTCTCATGTATATTAATTTTGGCTGATCAAGGGCATTTTTAACATTTATCTTATTTATTGAATTTGTTTTTTTTTTCTTTCCTTTTTCCTTTTTTTGGTTTTTTTCTTATGCCCAAAGAGGGTTAGGCGAGGGTCACCTCGCCCACGAGAGGCCCCCTTGCCACCCTAGATGAGGCCACCCTCGCTGGCCATTACCAGAGGTCGTCGGCCCTCACTAGAAAGAAAAAAAAAAAATGAAAAGAATAAAAAATGATTTAAAATTAAAATTATATATGAAAACGCCCTTTAACTAATTGGAATATTTAGCCGACTAGTGATCGATGAGGTCAGGCTCTTATTTAAAATAACCATGGCCACTTTTGATCCTAATTTAACAAAAAGTCCACTTCAAGCTCATATTTGAGAGAACAATGATACTTCAAGTTCTTATTTGAAATTTTCCCAAAAGTTTATAACTTTTTTGACATTTTGCCCATAAAAAGGATGCAATAGAGTCGAGCCAAGGCAACATAATCCTAGACTCATAAACTCGAAGCTCAGAACTCAATAAAGTACCTAATTCCCTATTCGAATGTGACTTGGTGTAGAGCTCAGCATACTCGAGCCCGACTTGGCTCGACTCACTTTTATGTGTATAAAATCAATGTACTTAATTTTTCTCTCATTCAATCGAACTCAACTCAGCTTGAAATACTCTTTTTATTTTGTCTTTAAAAATATATAAGAGGCTGAAAGGCAATTACATAGCAAAAGTAATATTATAAGAATATTTTACATTATCAATCACCATAATAAGAAAGCACAACAAAAAATTAAATACTCAGTTAGGCTCGTGACCGGAGCAAGTAAAGTGTCTTTAAACTCGAATTTGACTCTACAAAATACTTGAACTCAAAAAAAAAAACGAGCAGATTTCAAATAGGCGATGAGTCCAACACAAGTGGTTCACGAATATCTTGACTCGCTCATACGACTAAAAATCGCCCAAAATGAAAATGCACATTAAAATGTCCGTACAAATCCTCCATATATATTGCTTATTGCGCATGTCAACACGAACACAAAGAGTTACATAGGATTATACATAGTAATTCAATAACCAGAATGTAAGAAATATGTATAAATTTTTATGGATTATTTTACCAAAAATCCTTAGCAACACTACCAGCTCAAACATTTCTTCGTTCTGTTTATTTCATAGAAAACATTTTCGAAAAATGAATCAATGGACAACATTTGCCTAGATAACGGAAAGATTTTCCTACTAAAACTTAAATTTAGGAAAATAATTTCCCCCTTAATAGAATCAGAAAATGTTGTTCCAAGTATTTCCCTAGTCTTAGGGTCCTTAATTCCTTTGTTAATGGAACTTTTATACTTATTAAAATAAACTTTTGTAAAAGAAATCGAATTTTTCATCATATTTCTTTTCTTTTTTTCTTTTTCCTTCTTCCTCTGTCAATTGCGTGCCTCAGCGATGGTTGGCGGTCCGGTGACCAGCCATGAAGCAAGTTGGTGAGCTCGTGGCTCACCCGAGGGGCCGGCGAGCTCGAGCTCCCCTATGACCATCACCGTGCGAGCTTTGAGCCTGCCCAAGCATTTGCTCCGTCGCACAGGTGAAAGATAGTTATCGGACAAATGGGAATCGCGGGTTCAATTATACTCTTCTTGAGGACGAATTTGACAGGTCTTAGGGGAGACAATTGTCCAGAGTCATTCTCTTTCAGACTCTTTTAAGCCTATCGGCGTTCATAAACACAGACGTTTGCACTCTCTTTCTCCTGTTCAATTCATTGGAAATTCTTCTGGTTGCTTGACTCCTCTCTATGGTAAACATTTGAGATACATGTTCCTTCTGCCCAGATATATGCCAAGCACTTACCCTCAATTCACCCAGATTTCCTCCTAATGAAAAAAAGTTCCTCTTTCACCTTGCATGTGTCGAAACTATAGCTGAGGGCATTTGCTGATGCAAAACACTGAATCGATTTTCTCAATACTGCGAACACATAAATCGCCTTTGAGTGGCAAAAGTTCATATCGTCTCACGGGCACAGAGTACATCGGAGCAATGCTCGTGTCTTCTCAGGATAAAGGTGTATTTTTCGGCTAAGAAGTTGTAAAAGTAGTTTCGACAATGTGCATTTACAGTTCAGAGTAAGAAAAACATACCGCATCTCCAGCAATTAACATAAGCAACAAACGAAGAACGGGCATTACATTGGCACCTCTGCTAGCAACAAAACAGTCATCCAATCTCTGATTTACCAAAGCAGTACTGAAAAGATTTGACAATCCCTCATGAACATGCTACGATATGGCCACGAACTAGTTAAGGCACACATCAAGCCTTAGGTAACATTGGTTATCCTTCAAGACAAGGCGACTTTGATTGAATGGATGGACGAATTCAAAAGGTTCGGAGTAATAACAATCACATGTCAATTGACACAAACAGCAAACAGCAATATCATCCTCCAGATTGATGCAACATATGGCACACTATTCCATTGGAAAAACTTACCATGGAAATCCCCAGCTACCCTAACACAACAATAACAACAGTGAATAACCAACCAGAGAGTAGCACTATAAGACTCACGATAGGTTGCTCAAAGGGAGGCTGTTACTTGAACCTGCACCAAGAGAGAGGCAAGACATCTTCCCAAAGTCGGTTCGGCTCATGTGTGCTGTTAGTCTGTACATCGAGAGTACCCAGAACCTAATGAATGATAAGAGGATGTCCAAAAGCCTTTTCATTCGAGAATTACCAAAGTTGATCAATTTTGAAAAAGGTAAAACCCGCCTTCCATGATACCACTGTTTGTCCATTTCAGATGAAGCTACACTCTTATTGAAACCAAATGAAAACAGCAAACTATCTTATCTTCATTACTGAGGTAAACCAGCTTCTACTTCATCCCACAAATCTGTATTTCTAGAAAACCTCTCCTTCACCTGCTTAATAAGCTCCCTAGCCTCATCGACCTTATCAATACTCACCAGCCCATTAACTAGCGACTTCATCGTTCCGAAATTCGGAACCCAACCCTTTTCCATACTCTCCTTACAAATCTGCAAAGCAGTGTCGAAATCCCCTCCCTTGCAAAGATAGTGAATGAAGGTGAAATAACAATCACTGGTAGGCCGACACCCGTGGTTCATCATGCTCTTAAACATCTTCTTCGCTTCATCATACCTCTCTTCACTGCAAAACCCATGAATCAAATGGGCATACGTCTCTGAATTCGGCTTCATCCCCCTCGCCAACATCCCGTCGAGCAAAACTTTCGCCTCATCCGACTTCCCAAGCTTACACAAGCTCTGAATCCTGATATTATAAATACTAACCCCACGAGCGACCCCGTACTTCTGCATCAATTCCAAGACCTTCCCGACGTCTTCGTACTTCTCCTCCTTATAGAACCCAGCCAACATGGTCCCGAAGGTGGTGGCGTTGGGCTTAACCCCCTTCCGATCCATCTCAGCCATCGCCGAGTACGCCGAGCTCGTCGACTCGGACTCGGAGAACGCCTTAATCACGGTATTGAAAGTCTCCAAATCAGGCGCTACGCTATAAATCCTAGGGAACTCCATGAAAATCCTCTTCGTCTCCTTATAGTCCTTAGCTACGATCGAAGCAAACAAAAGCGAGTTGAGAGATTTGACGGTGCGGCGAATACCTAGCTCCTCGACGTGCTTGAACGTGTCGATCGCCTCGTTCATCATCCCGGCCTGGCCGTAGAGCACGATGGCGTGGCACATGAAGCGCTCGTTCCGCAAGTCCGGCCTCCCCTTGGACTCCTCGAGGAACCGCCGGATCCCGTCGAAGTGGCTCGACTCCGTGAGCTTCGAGATCGCGACGGAGAAGGCGACGCGGTCGAGGTGGGACTGCGGGGTGAGGGAGGCGGCGCGGCAGATGTCGATGATGCGCTCCGGGTTCTTCTCGGCCTTGAGGAGGGAGAGGGCCGCCCGGGTCTTCTCCTTCGACGAGAGAGGGGCGCTCGAGTCCGGGGACAGGATCGACGACGGCGACGACGAGAAGAAGCGGCGGCGGCGGCGGAGGAGGTCCAGCGAGACCGGGCGGAGCCGGGCAAGCGGCGACATTGGCGGCGGCGGCGGAGCTTCACCGGCGAGGGCGGCTGGCCGGCCGGTGCAGAGATTGAGCTACGTTTAGAGAGAGACAGAGACAGAGAGAAAGACTGAAAGTTGCAGAGCTGAGAGAGAGCTAGGGTTTATGCTTCGGATTGGAGTCAATTGAACGCGAATCGAACTTGAGGGGACCAAAAATGGAAATAGGTCGAAAGTGTTGGGCGAAATGTGCAATTTTAGCGTAATTAGGGGACGATGTGTGTCAGTAGCGGGATTCGAGAAACCTCGGCCGTTGGATCGGTGCGAAGAGTAGGGGAGCGGACGGCCGTGATTAGTTAGGAAAAAGAAAAAGATACGGATGTAGGGGATTTGAACCCGACGTGAATCGAACACGCAACCTTCTGATCTGGAGTCAGACGCGCTACCATTGCGCCACGGATCCGCCGATGGTACCTACGGCTGAACATAAATATTTATATATAATATAAATATTTATGTAGTATTAGTGTGCGTTCAAGTAGTATTTTTTTATCGTACTTGTATTTCTTTCTCTGTGTAATTGCCCGTGCATATACTAAAAAATATGTAGAAGAATAATGCGATAAAGATTATTTTCCAAACCCACTTTTCTATTCAAATGCCCCTTTGGAAATGTAATGGCTTTTTTTGGGTAATTCTTTTTCAAATATGTAGACATGAGTTTTTACTATTTTTAATAACTTAATTAGCTTACTCAGAACTCTTGTTAATAAGACCCATTTTCAGAATCACTCGAAAACCGAGACCTCTTGAATTGCACATACCACAACTAAGCTTTACTTTAGTTAAAAAAGATGATAAAATAAAAATTGCTAAAAATCATAATTTGAAGATTTGAAGGGCACGGTTTCTGCGTCAAAAATCATCATTTGAAGTTTTGTAAGCTCAATTTTGTCGCCAAAAAATCGTAATTTGAAAATCTGAAAATCTGTAAATTTTATATGTCCATAATAATATGAAGTAAAATACAAAGGCTATGTGAGTGAGGCATGAGTGAGTGAATTTTCTTTTTCACTCTACAGATAAAAATTATATTATAAGCCCATACGAAATGAACGTAAACCAAAGGCCAAGGAAGCCTACAATCAAGCCGAAAACCAAAGCAATACTCTCGTGTCCAAAAACAACTTTTCAGTTTTCACTACGTAAATATTTCTTATTTTTTTAAGGGAGCACAACTATCTTTGATAGAAATGTTTAAAAATAAAAATAATAGAATTAAATAATTACAAGGGTAAAGAAAAGAAATGATTCTAAATGCAATGCTTGGATTTATGATATTGTTAGGATGCTGAGAAGGGAAAACAAAGAAATTGAGTCTATTAAGATTTAAATATTCTTTATGTATTGATAGATAGATACAAAAGAAGAAGTGTGTTAGTGAGAAGAAGGAAGAAAAGGTATCTTCTTTTTTTTTTTTTTTATCAATAAGGCTCGAGGATGCAATCGAGTTGAGCCAAGTTAACACAATGCTAGACTTGTAAACTCAAAGCTCGAACCTCAATAGAGTACTTTTTTCCCAACTTGAACTCGACTTGATGCAGAACTCGACATACTCGATTCTAATTTGACTAGACTCGTTTTTATGTATATAAAATCAATAGACTCGATTTTTTCTTAGTCGATTGAACTCAACTCTGATTGAAATACTCTTTTTATTTGTATTTAAAAACATATTAGAGGTTGAAAGGCAATTATGCAATAAAAAGCAATATTGTAAGAAATATTTTACATTATATGCCGTCATAATGAGTAAACAATACAAAAAATCAACTACTCAATTTGGCTTTTGACCAGACCTGGCCAAGCGTCTTTAGAATCGAACTAGGATTGACAAGCTACTTAAGCTACTCAAGTAGGAGATGAGTAACTCGTTCACATGTATCTCAACTCGTCCGTACCCTTAATAATCCCCCAAATGAAAATGCACCCAAAAAAAAAAAAAAATCCTCACATGTCCTCCATTGTCTCTCAATCATTTGCCTTCTTTTTCCTTCCCTCCTTCAAGAAAGGACTCATCTAGATTGATGTTCTAGAAACAATAAAACTATTGTTTATTGATTTCCTATTGGTTGTTTTTTTTAATGCGAATGCCATATCCTAAAATAAAATCCAATTTTTTTCTCTCGAAACAAATAAATTGCAAATTCCATCAATTACATGGCTCGCTATGCTGACGTACCGCTGTTGACCAACACACCAAAAAAAAAAAAAATCCGTCACCTTAAATTTATGATTTTTCATTAACCGAATTTAATTCATAAATTTCAGGACATCAGTTTGTCCGAGCAATATAATATGTCGGACAAAAACGAAAGGACAAAAAAAAAAAGTGAAAAATGAGAATGTCAAGGAGAGCAGGGGGAAGGGAATAATACACGTGTCGGGCGACAAATGGAAAAATCTAAAAACAAAGAGAAAATAAATAAATAAAAGGGGGGAAAAAAAGGGAAGAAAATTCGGGGACTGGCTGATAAAAAGCGCACGCCGCCCACAGACCAAACCGCCAAAACCGCCCAATCGCCGACGTCATGATCAGGACCAGGGACGAGGAGCGGGGGCCGTGAAGGGAGCTTCCGGGTCACCGACGCGTCAGATTAGCCACGCGTCGGACGCCGCCCCCCGCGTGCGGGAATCTTCCACGGCATCTCCCCCCTGCCCCTGAAAAACTACCGCGGATCGCATGATCCCCCGCACGTGCCAATTCCTGATTTTTCAATATATATATATGTATGTATGTATGTATGTATGTATGTATGTATGTATAGAGAGAGAAATTTTCTTTTCTATTTTTTGGGGGCCGAAGAGGACTCTCAATGGGAAAAATGATGCCACGCATCCTGAACTTGAATGGTAGCTTAATGTACTGTGTGAATTTTGAACTTTTGATTCGTTTAAAATAACCCTAGCTTGAATTAATGAAATGATCATTACTTGATCATGTATAAAAAAATTTAAGAGTTAATAAATGAAAAATCTAATGATCATATTATATATTAAATTAAAAATTATGGATCATATTGAACAAATTTAAAATTATTAGATCAAAATTCATGGGCTTTTTGGGTCGTCATCCCTTCTTGATATTTCAATGCAAGGGATTTAAACATTGATAAAGTTGAAAAAAAAGAACTTAATGGTATCATTTTTATTTTTTTGATAAATTAACTTAATGGTATCGTTGCTTTATCTAGAAAATGAAATTGACTAACATGTGAACTTTGAGAATGGATGCAATCGAATTTTTGCCAATTATAATGAGGTTTATTGGGGATTAGAGGAGCTCTCAAGAATTCCCATTCCGTCCTCTCTTCAGTAGTGTGCTATCGGTGTCCATTTTGTTTATTGCTGCCAAAATAAGATATGGGAGATTGCGTAACGCTTACTCTCAAACTCTTTATTCACAGGGTAATGATATTTTTTGCTTCTCTCTTCACCTTTGGATTCTTATCTAATGATCCGTGATGTAATCCTAGACATGAAGAATAAAAATGTTTTTATTTTTACTTGTTTACACGTGACCTTATTGCTCGCTGATTGTACAATTGATGTACCCTATGAAAGAATCAAAACTCACGAAATTGACCAACTTTAGGACTCATCCAATAGTAATTCATTAGTGCACCAATCAACACGCCTTCATATGAGATACACACGATATGACGATGTACGCATCCTAAATTCACATGAACCAACATGCACTCGATAATCGCTCTCTTAATTTTTTGTTTCTCTCTTCATCTTTGAGTTCCTATCTAATGATCCACAACATGAAGAATAAAAAGGCCTTTTTTTTTTAAAAACTTACTTATGCACATCCTTATTGCTTGCTTATTACACGATCAACGCACCCGAACTCATCCAGTCGTAATTCATCAGTGTCGGTCCTAGGCAAGACCTTAAAAGGCCTTGACCACCAGGAAAGTCCGGGTAGAGACCGGAAATCGAGGCTCGAAAAATATTCCGGCTCGCTTGGTCATCCCCGCACATAACCCCTTTACGGGGTTGGGGGCCACCTTGGAGAGCGCGATGCCGATCCCGGGTAACCATTCCTGGCAAGGTGCACCCGATGAAAAGGCCCAGTCCGGGAGACCCCGTTTAGGAGTACCAATCAACACTGTTTCACATGAGATGCACACAATCCGACGATGCATGCACGTGCACACACACATTAGATCCACATGAACCATCATGCACCTGATGATTGCTCTCTTAATTTCACCACACACTTTCCCACCTTCCCCTCTTCCCCCTCCCACCGTGCGTGACCACCTGTCAGATTAGCAAGCTCTCTCACTCTAGACTTCACCCCCCTCCTCTTTCTCTCTCTACTGGTCTGGTTCCTTCCCTCGTTTCTATTTTTGTATGCCCGCACTTCCTTCGAGGTCCTTCCCTCCCTCTCTCTCTCTACCCAGAAGACAGAGCTCGTTCCGAAGACAGAGAGAGAGGAGAGAGAGAGAGGAGCAATGACGAGGAGGGGAGCGCTGCTGCTGCTGCCGCTGCCGAGGCTGCACGCTCCTCCGATGGAGTCCCTCTTCCTCGCCTCCTCCGATTGGTGGGACGACATCAACGAATCCACCCGGTGGCAGGACGCCCTCTTCTTCTCCCTCTCCGGCGCCTACGCCCTCGTCGCCGCCGTCGCCCTGGTCCCCCCTCTCTCTCTCTACTCTCTCTCTCTCATCGCTACTTGAGATCGATGTTGCCGGCGACGCAGCAGCTTATCGAGCTTTACTTTGGTTTAGGATCAGTAGGATTGGATTGGGTTGGGTTGGATTGGGTTGGATTGGATTGGATTGGGTTTGTTGGGCATTGACATTGTGTTTAAATAAGAATCAGTGCAGTGTGTGCTGAGGCGTTACGCTACAGTTTTGGTTTGGTTTTAGTGAAAACCGCTAATTTGATTGGCTATCTCGCTATGAACTGTTCGGTTGACGTGAGGATTACCTCCGTACTCTCTCGTTTTGGGAGAAAGCCGCGGTCTTTTTAGTGTTCGCCCCCCCATTCTGAGGATATCTTGATGCCCGATAGTTCCGAAACTGAGTTTGTTTAGAATTCGACTGGATTTTTAGGAACCCCTTTCGAGCCTTGCGTTTGAATCCCACTGCATTGTTGTGAAAGTTGCCGTCTTTTTGCCTTGTGATTATTGCAGATTCAACTGAATAGGATTGAGTTGAGAGTGCCTGAATATGGTTGGTGTTAGTGAAGCGCTAATTTGATTGGTTAACTAGGTACTGAACTGTTCGGTTGGTGTGAGGATTGCTTTCCTGCTCTCTCGTTTTGGGAGAAAGCTGTGGTCTTTTTAGTGTTTACCAGCTGAATTCCTGCTGTTTCCCCCCATTCTGAGGATGTCTTGATGCCCGATAGTTCCGAAACTGAGTTTCTTTAGAATACAACTAGATTTTGGGGAACTCCTTTTGAGCCTTGTGTTTGAATCCTGTTGCATTGTTGTGAAAGACTTCGTCTTTTTGGCTTGTGATTATTGCAGATTCAGCTGGTGAGGATCGAGTTGAGAGTGCCCGAATATGGTTGGACGACGCAAAAGGTCTTCCATCTCATGAACTTTGTAGTCAATGGAGGTAATGCAATTGAGTGTTGGTAGAGATTAAGAACTTTTTGTTTTCAGTCCCATTTGGTTTGTAGAATTTTCTAATGCTTACTTTTGCCTTTATTTTCAGTACGTGCTCTTGTGTTTGCATTCCATAAGCAAGTATTTGTGTTGCAGCCAAAGGTTAGTCCTCCAGGGTTCCCCCACTGTTAATTTTGGTTATGTGATCTTGTCTGTTTTTTTTTTAATAACTATAACGCATCATACTGCATTAATTTTAATCATCTCAATAACACAGTTGATATGAGAACTTTTGTTGCTTGAAGTTCTTTAGTTTCTAACTGTTGGAAAATGATTAGATAATAAATTTGGTCTTGAATATGTTGATTTTATCTTCCTTTGTTACGAAATACACTGGCTCACGAATCTCCCTGGATATAGCTTGTCCCTATAAGCATAAATAATTTAAAAATCTTTTAAATCAGGATCAGTTTAGAAGAGTTAGAACAGGGATGAAAAAGGAGCGTTGCTTAATTACTATGTTGGGCAAAGTTGAATTCATATTCAGAGAAGGGAACTGTAATATTACTGTTGCTAGCATTTACAACTGAGAACTCTTGCTGTCCATCTTGCGGTCTGAATCCTTTGAGCCATCAACTAGACTAAAGAATTCATAGATTGCCATATTATTCCTTGCAGATTGTTCTTATAAATTGGAACAGTGACAAAGAAATGAGTCTGTATCACTTAGACTTCTGATTCTGACGCAAAGGATTGTGGCATTTAGATGCTTCTTATATAGATCATACACATTGGATTAGCTGCATCACCTATATAGTCTTTTCCTCTGGTGGTTCTACTCTCATTGAAGGACATTGTGTAGCTAACCCTTAAATAAGATCATACATCTAGTTGTAAAGTTCATTTGGGTTGTAAATCTTCCTTAATTTCATTGGCATCCTCACTAACATTGTCAAATTATGTTGATTCTCTATACACACTGTAAACCACTTGTTTAAATACTAAAATCTCTATTTTTCTGTGAAAATTTTGTTGCTTATTGAGTTAATGTATGTGGAGCAGGTGTTAACTTTGGTTCTATTGGATCTTCCCGGACTTCTGTTTTTTTCTACTTATACTCTCTTAGTACTGTTTTGGGCTGAGATATATCACCAGGTAATTAAAAATAGCTTTGTTCAAGTAATGTTAGATCTGCTTCCTTTGAGGAATATATATAATACTTCTGTTCTAGCTATCTTTAAGTTGTGAGATTTTGACCTATGGGCATCTATTGATGCGCAGGCGAGAAGTTTACCATCGGATAAGCTGAAGATATATTATCTATCTATAAATGGTGCTATGTACTTTATACAGGTATATCTCTCACAGAACGATCTTCGAGTACTAATCAAATATTTAATACTTTTCCTAAATATTTGGAGTGTTAGATTTGTCTTTCTTTTTTCTTGCTTTTCTATTTTGACATTTTTTATTATAAATAGACTCAATAAATTAATGCTTGTAATATATAGGCAAATTTGGTGCTGCACTTTTGAATGCAGCAATAGATAGCATTATATCAGTGTGAAATTTACCCTTGTATCATTTCTGTGTACGGCACGTGGCTTTCATAACTATCCTTTCAAACTTTTCCAATTTGCTTATTTGCTTGTCTAGTATCCATGTTAATGTAAAGCTTCAAATTGGTTAGCCCAGCTGCTTGTAGTTTCAAATTACTGATGATGGAGTCAAGTGGATTGCTTGATTTCGGCTTTCAAAGTCATTTCAATTCTGCATACCCAAGTCAGAGGAACCAGGATCCAGATTCCTGAATTAAGTCACACTGTTACAGCCCTTATGTATGGAATGAGTAACTGGGCTTGCCGATTGTAGATAAATTCATCAAGGACCGAAAATCAATAATAAAGTCAACATTACAATGTATCCATGTCGTTATGAAGTTGTGGTGTTATGTAGTCTGATCCTTTAGTTGACAGGAATTTGTATACATCCTTGTTACCTTTTTAAATCATTCTACAAGACAGTTGTTAGCCTGTTAGCTATAGTGCAGCATAAGTTAGCTCCTGGAATGTGCGACTCAGATTTAGGTTGTAGAAAATTCTATCATATTATTTGTCCTCGTCCCTCATGCGGATGGATATAATTTTCACATCAGGTTTGCATCTGGATTTATCTGTGGATAGACGACAACAGTGTTGTGGAACTTATTGGGAAGATATTTATTGCAGGTGACATTCCATTTTTACTTCCTGAGCTAAAAATGTATTTCTCTTTATTACACTTCCTTGTAGCTATTTTAGTTCCTGTCATTCCACTAACTCCATTTTATACTTGATTCTTGCAGTTCTCTCAATAATAGCTGCATTGGGTTTCTTATTATATGGAGGAAGGTGGGTTCAGCAGCACCTTTGATAGTTATTGCGATCATTGCATCTTGGCCTTCATATGCTGTTTACCCAATGCTATCTTATCTTCATGGCTTTTTTTGTACATTGGCTAAATAATTCCATTTATTATCATGACTTGCTTTAGATTATTTTCCATGCTAAGGCGTTTTCCTATTGAATCTAAAGGGAGAAGGAAAAAGCTTCATGAGGTATGTAGCCCTTCTTCTCTTGTCTAATTTTTCCTTCCGCTCATCATATTGTAGCAGGCTTTAGGCATAGGCTCTCATCGTATTGTAGTGGGCTTTGGGCATTTTATCGGGTTTTTATGATCTCGGCATCTGTCTGTCTCAACATCTATTTACCGGAGAATCGGAGGTTACAAACTGATAAGGGGATCACCACAAGTACTAGTTTAGTGTGAAGAACTTTTTATGTATTGGTCACGGCCATCTCCATTGCTGCCTATCTATAGATTGCCTTAAAACCATTCTTGAAGTGTTATCCAGTTTAATCATTATCGATCTGAACATCTATATGAGGTCTGTCAGCACTAAGGGCATGCTGGATGGGATGTAGTAGATGTTTTGAACTCCTGATTATATTTGTTCTGCACATCCATTTCTATTTGTGATCTGAAAGTAGCAAGTGGTGGCTGAACGGAAGTGGTAAAGTGTGATAAGCTGCTGCTGTTTAACTAATACACTAATTGAGTGTCTCGTGTGCATGCTACTTGAGTCACCCACCCTTGGAGCCGCTGCAAAATATCTTGTTCACCTCTTGCTAATTTTCTTTGGATGAATTGTCACAAAACCAGTGCTTTGAAGGGATTGTACATATACAGTCACCTTTTAAGACAAGCCATTTGTCAAACACATTGCATTAAGATAACTTGCGAAGAATGTCAAAAGGAATCTTTGACTTCATTTTAATTACTTTGACACAAGATCTGCATTCTCTTGCAGGTTGGATCTGTTACAGCTATATGCTTCACCTGTTTTATTATCAGGTGTTCGGTGGTAAGTTCCAATTTTGACATAGTCTTCCATACTGCTACTTACAGTTTCAAACCTGATGCACATCCCTACTAATATTATTTTTTCCTGTTTAATTGATGAGAATTTTTTTTTTTTTTTCATACTTTTACTAGACTTGACTTGGCCAAAAGAATAGAAAATACAATATATAACAATGATGACTTCAAAACAGTGCTATTAGCCTTTTCTTGCCTTTCTAGTTGAAGCTTTGTATTTCTTTTAAGGTCTTGACGTGGAAATAAAGGCCACTTCCCCTTTCACCACCTAGCAATCATGACAAGAAATGCAACAAAATGCGTACCTCAATGCACCTAATTACATCACTTTGTTGGTCAGATTAGTTGGCTCATATGGCTAGTGCCCTCTGCAACTTTGGGTTCAACCTGCTGAGTATTGAACCCGGCAAACTCCCCTAAACCCATCCCCGCCCCTACCAAAAGGACCGAATTGCCTGTTGGCTTCTATTATGAGTATCAGTCAAGGCTGCCCCCAGCAGAGAAGGCTTAGAGAACTTGCTGCAGCAAGCAATGACTCTTGTTAACAGATGTGCTAAGACATACACTCTTTTTGGAACAACAATTAATTCACACGATATCACAGCACTAGTTAAGGGTTGGAATTTCGACACTCTTTACTGTTTATTGTGTTTTAATCTCTGGTTATCTTATCTCATCAGCATAAAAATAATGCAAGTCCTGTGATTCACATGTAAGGTCTGACTTACGGGAGAAAGGGACTATTGACCAGTATGCTGGTGGGCCAGATTTGTAAAAGTTAAAACTTTTGAGAAAAATGATCTATTTACAACTCTTTTTTGCCAAGTGCAAGCCAATAAATACGGACACTTTAGTTGTTTATATCTCTATCCAATGGTTAGCTAACAACTTTTAGGATTCTTTGTTTAATACATAATAGTGATCAGCTTTTTCTTGCTAATTTTCTTACTAACACTGGCTTTATTAAATGTTTTCGGAAAAAGATTGCTCTTAGAAACAATGGGAACAGTTGGCAGGTCAAGCAGTCGAACGGCTGGTTCTGTTGCTTATGATGTCATCTTATCTAATGCGATAATATTGAAGAATAAGAAAGGGTAAATATCCAAATCGGCATATAGGTCAGTTGGACCAAGGTTGTCGAATGTCAATAGTAAACATACTTGAGCCTTGAGGTGTTTGAGTTGCATCTATAATGCCCTTGTCATTGGCTTTTTGCAGCCATAGACACAAAGATTAGACTAAAGTTGAGGCATTGTATGATGGAAACATAACATTATGATCCAAGACTGAACTCTCTTCTCCTGTGGGACGTCAGGGGCTTAAAAAATCTAAAAGCCCCTGGCAAGCTGTCATAGTTGTTTCGTATGAACTTTTAGCCCAATAACCACGTCTTCTTTGGTACTTCTAATTTATTCAGAAATAAAGAGTCAACTACAATTGGATGTGAACACATTTTGGATGTTGAAAAAGGTTGTCACTTTAAAGAACTGGGAGTTTGGACTCTTAGTTGAAAAAGCTCAAACCCAGTTGGAGATCGCCATAAACTTGACTTTGCCAAAGTGCTTCAGAAGAGGATTCTTGGTAGAGTAATTTTGACAGCATAGAGATAAAGCGTGTTTATGTTGTACTTGTCACCAGGAACTACTAACTTTACCTCTGCTTAGAGTTAACCAGAGAATCTCACCAATTATTGACCCAGATTAAAGACTTTCTTGCACTTGGACTACTACTTTGTCCTCTCGGTTGGGACAATGTCAATTTCTTCCCAACCTGTATGGTATGATGGCTGGGCTAGACAAGAACCTAAACTATCAACTGAACATAATTTGGAATGGAGCAATCATATGCATTTTGCCTTGCTGATAGTACCTTGATGTAATGATGCAATGCTTCTTATATGCAGGTTCTTCTATCAGCTTTTGATTCAGATGCATCACTTGATGTTTTGGATCATCCAATTTTGAATTTGTTATACTACATGGTATTCTCTTAACTCAGTTATGGTTGTTGCTCAAGTTGTCTGTGATCGTGTTGCTGTTTATGAATTTGGTATATAAACTTATTTCCCTTTTGTGCCAGCTGGTTGAGATCCTGCCTTCTGCTTTAGTCCTCTACATCCTACGCAAGCTGCCTCCTAAGAGGATATCGGCCCAACATCACCCTATCCAATAGCCATAGTTCATTTTTGCCTGCTTAAGTATTCTTCACCCACTCAAGATGGGATTTCATGCCTCATCCATTGGCTTTGAGTAAGTCAAGTGAAGCCATAAAAGAATTCAGACATCTGATTCTGAGGTGGCACAGGACGCCGATGGTTTGCCCGTGCTTTGTACATTATGAAGCTTCCTCAAGTTTGCCAAAGGGGACAGCATCGTTGTTGATTTCTTCGGACTGTGTGACTTGTAGAATTGGTTCTTTGATACCTTTTGCATGCCTTTTGGGTCAACATCTGTGAAAGGAGAAGCCCCTGCCTCTTTTAGGTGCTAGGTGTCGATTCTTTTTCAGAGTTTTCAACGGTTTGTTGTGCTCTTGAATAGTGATTGGAAATGATATCTTAGTTTATTCCCATTTTTTGTTTCAGAACACTTGGATCCTGTTGTGACGTTAGGGCTTTGCTTTAGAAGTTGTATTTGGTTGGAATCGCCATTTAACCCTTGAAGAAATTGCAGATTGGGGTACCGCATGGCTTGTGGTTGCTTGTTGCTATTACTTCGAGTTCATCTGCGTTCCAATTGTCTTTACTCTAGAGCCAGCAACAAACGATCTATCATTCCCAACAAAAAACAGGAAGTTCAGTTCTCAGTTTTTTCTGTCGGATAAAGAGCAAAGAAGTTTGGATGTGGCCTATAATTCCTCCTTGCCTTTGGACATTTGAAGCTTCAATGAAAAAGTTCGGTTCTTTGTGCTTCTCTGCAGCAATTTTCGCTGTAAAGGATTGGGTAAATTGGGTGGACGCTCTTGACTTCTGGTTAAAATGCAGGTTGGCATCTGCTGTCATTTGAAATTTGCACGATCAACTGCTGTTATCATCCTTCCTTCGGGGGACCAAGATTGCTAATTGGACGAGCACATATCAGTGTCACCCGCTGTTTCATTGGATAAGTGGCGGTGATGCTAAATTTAACCTGCTGACTGTGAAATTTTGATGCTTACTGTCATTTAAAAATTTGCATTTTGACATTGCAGTAGATTTTGTGCAATTTAAGAGCCTGGCAAGTCTTGATCTGGGGTATGTATATGCAGTCTGCCCTTCTTCGTTTGATGCTCAAAATGACATTTATCAAGAGTTTATGATATGAACTCCTTTGCACCGATGAATCTAAGCGGTTCCAACTCCAATTCCATAGGATTCCTCACAAGCGAATCATGTCTTAAAACGGACTAAATGCCACCGACTTAAGCTCTACCAGGAAATCAAAATCTCAAAGTCTTGACAAGTGCTTGGAAATTTTCAGATCATCACCCAGAAAAACTTCTCTTGCACGTGATACTTCAAGACAATCTCCTAAGATGGAGGATTGCCTGCAACTGCAGTAACTGCAACAACTACACAAAGCATATAACCAAATCTGCAATAATGAGGCAATTAATTGGAGTAGCCTTGGAACTGACACATTCTTTTGATATGAACATTTGGTCCTACTGGCAAGAAAAGGAAGAGAGAAACAAAGAAAAGGAAATAAGCATTTGCTCGTTCAAAAACTCTAAAAATTGAATCCGTGGTTGGTGATTCTTCATAGGCGATGGTAACATTCCAAATTTGTCTGTAATGTATCGCATTTATAAAGTCTTCCCTTTTTTTCTACAGAAGCAGATGAAATTGCATGACCCCGATGGTTGCTGTTTAGCAGTCTGTTCTGCGACAATGGCAAAAGAATATAAAACCCACTAAAAAAAGAAACACACACACAAGTCTGCCATTGCCTCACATCAGTTGTAGCAGAATTCAGAAGCCACCAGACAGTTTATCTACGCAAGAATCAAGTACAGTAAGCCGAGAGAGAGAGAGAGAGAGAGAGAGTCCAAACTTTGTGTGAAGCTAAACAAATAATGATTCCTGCTACGATTTTTGCACAAGAATGCTATATCCACTCGGAACTTAAGGACTCAACTTCAAAACTGCACAACTTGAAAATCTGAATAGCATATATCAAGTTAAGCTCATAAGCAGATGAGGGTTAATTACAAGCACCAAAGCAAGCGCAGGAGTGTTTTTCTACAGTAAAGGACCAGAATTGTTCCGCTATCCTTGTGATTTCTGTCTCAACAGTAGAATAAGCTAAACCATAAAACTCTTCTTGTCTCAGCTATCAATGCCATCAATCTTGGTGAACTTCCTCTGGAGGAGGGGCGGCGAATCTCACGGCTGCTGGCCGTGCAACCACAACAGCCTCATCAGCGAATAGAGCCTTGATAAATGATGGGGTTCTTAGGGGCCGACGACCCGTCATCCGTGGATACACGTCTTCAAGAAAGTAGTAGGCATGACCAGCTATCATTCCCTGCATCATAATATTTCATTTTGAGCATAAGGACCAGCACAACAGAAAATTACCATAGAACTGTAATTAGATAACACAAAACACGACAATAGATTACACACGTTAGTATAGAAGGGCGCTATTTTCTTCTCTCTTGTACATACCTTGAAGAGAATAACTTTCTTTTACCTTTAAAATACCAAAAAACAAAATCTAGGACTTTAATTCGTTTGTTCATTCTAATCTTAAAACCATGAAACTGAAAAGAAGAAGGAACGTGAAAAATCCAGACTTAACTTTTCTTTATAGTTCAATCAGGAAGAGAGTCATTAACATTGCCCGTGAACCATAATACCAATAGAATTTTATTCTATGAGTAAATATAAGTATGAATGCGGAAGAACTACAAGAAGCTAGATTTTGACTTCCATCAAAATAAATTAAAACTTAGAGAAAAAAAAAATTGTTCGATTTTGTAACAACTCAACTTTTTAGAACATTATATCTCCAACAAGCTAATGGATTCATGATCACAGCAAACAGGAAATATATATCTAATTTCAATACATAGTTTAACTTAGAATAAAGGCATCTTTCAATTTTTCTAATTTAAAAGAACAGTGGAGATAAGTTAACCAATTGCTTTTTGGAAACTTAGCACACTTACGGTATGTGAAGGAGAGAGATGATGAAACCATTCTTATTGAAAGAGGGAGGGGTAGTAACGATTATTAATATTAAACCAAATCTTGTGATTGAAGGGTAATTTGGTCAGTTAACAAAAAAATGGTATGTTTTAGCCACAAAGGGTGTAGTAATAAGTAATAACACCACCCATCAATAATCTACAGTGATCTTGGTGAATAGACCGTGGAATAACAACAAACATCATTATCTTAACACCAGCCACCAGACAGGAGCTTTCACAGACTAATGGGACTGTTTACATGTGTTTGCTATTCATGATAAGATTGATATTCGAGCCAAAAGATGTGAAGCACACTCAGAGTTGCTTGATCTTAGATTTTTGAGTTAATGTTGATTTTAGTGGATCTTTACTCCTGAAGAGGGTGGGATGATTCTACATCATTCAAGAAACTAAACAATATTGACTAAGAGCCTAGTTTTTATCTTTTACTCTGCAAAAGTTACAGCTAAGCAAATCTGCAATGTAGAGCCAATCCAAGAGCTCCTCCAAGCAGAACATGAACATTAACAATGCTGTCTCACTCAGCTCAGCCTAACAGAAATTGAACTTTCAGACTGCATCCATCCAAGCACTCAACACCATCAAAGTAATACAGACACAGAGCCTTACCAATAAATCCACCCATGCACTCGCACCTACAAGCACGGAGAATCCCAGAAGAACCTGCAAAGAGGAAACACAAACTCAATTGCATGTGCATCCAAATCTCCAAGTGAATGACATTTGCTGAATAAGAAATTGGAGGAGTTTATGAATAAATATTAGGAGTGCTCAAGATAAAAGCCTATATTTTACAACAAAAGAAATAAACTCTAAGCCTGGTGTGAAACATCCAGTTTAGTAAGCTAAAACCCCAGATGTCGCTTTCTTTTATTGACTAAGCAACTAGGAACAGACACAAAACCTGATAAATCATGTCTCATGCAATAAAACCAACATGAAGTTTGCTATCTCACTTTCTTGGAACAGTTTCTAGGAGTGAAAAATAATAATCTTACTTACCCACGGTAGGTAAGCTGCGGTAAATGTAAAGAGACCCAAGAAACTCATATGGATAAATGGATTTTGTTTGCTCCACACATAAACCTGCACAAAACACAAAAAGCAAAAGCACGCATCAGGACATTATCAATCCACTTAAGTCATGATTAGCAATTGCGCAAAGAGACCAAAACTCACCATCATGAAAGTCAGTGAGTTGCTAAGAAATATAATTTTTGCAAATGATTCTGATACATAAGGTACCATTCCTCCAAGAAGAACGATTCCAGTTAACACAGTGGAGCCAAATAAGAGCATGTAAAAGAAATCAGCTGTCCTTCCCCTAAAAGAATTCTCTTCAAGAAGCTTGCAGTACCGAGCAAGAAAGAACATGTGGAATAAGAAGTCCAGATCTGCAATCAAATGGGAAAAAAAAGAAGGTGAAGCTTAAATTAGCGGGGTTGCAACTAATTGTGGGCATAAGTAAATCTCAGATCCTTTGAGAACTGTTCAAATGATCTGTTATGAAGGCCATTGCTCTCAAGAATCTTCTCGAAAGCAATGACATTTAGGAGACACAGAAAAACCAAAATGACAAGAAACCACTTTGTCCAATCAAACATCTCGAGTGACTGTCTGTCCAACTTTGTGGAATGATAACTTGAATTTATAATACCCTGTGATAATGAATGTATGTCCAACTTCAAGGATGATCCCATAGGGAAGGGTAAACCTGATTCCTTTTCAGGGTTATTTTTTTTCTGCTAAAGGCAGTCAGTAGCACATTCATAGGAGCCATGAATACACTGATGAACAGAATAGATCACGCACGGATGGAGCATGGTGCAGGTTAAAGAGTTCATATATTTTTCCTTTAAGAAACTGGGTAAAACCTAGCCTACTGACTGAGAGTTTGTAGATTCTTAGAAGATATTCAAGTTACTCAAGCGTATCATGAGGTAACGAAGCTCCAAGATTGAGGATGGGTTCTCTAAGGAATCCATTTCGAAACTATGTGAAACAAGATAATGACGATGATTATGATGTCAAGAACATGAAATTTGTAAACTGAAAGCTTTACTCCAACTAACATCATTAACTGCGTGGTACTTTCGTATCATCGTGCCAATTCACCCACATCTAACAAATGCGGACATGAGCTCAGGACTCTACCCATCTTGCGGAAGTACAAGAAATTGGTGACGAGGCGCCATAGCTGATACTGCTTGAAGATGAGCCTTGGATTCAAGTAAAGGTTATAAGGCGATATTATCTGCACGGTCGAAAGAGCAAAATTACCATCAGACACAAAATCAAGATCCCAATCCGGAACACAACTAGTTGGCTCGGGCAGAATCGTAAGACAAAGATTTGACTCCAAAAGCCCCACAATCAAACCTCTTTCACAACCCAAAGCACCGTCATTCACTCACCGAACATCCCGCACTTCTTCGCATACAATCAATTGATCAAATTACCAAACTCGCAGAAACAACCGAAACTTCACACACGGAAAATCTTGCAAATGCCACAAACCCACCAAAGATCAGCCTCCAATCCGTCGACCCAGTAGCAAGAAACCCGCAATTTAAACGAATCACACCCGACCCATCACGACCCACAAACAAGAAAAAATCAGAAAGAAAATCAAGAACCGGCCCAATCCGAATCTTCAATTCACCGAATAAAAAGAACGGAGGCCCTCAGCCGAGAGGCGAACCTCGAGGGAGCAGCCGATGGTGGTGACGATTGCGGCCGTGAGGTAGGACCGAGTAATGATGGGCATCTGCTTGTACCATTCCTCCACTGCTTGAGCCATCTTTTCCTCCACCCTCCTTCCAAACCCGGGAAACAGACAAGAAACCCGAAACCCACTCCTCGTTTTCCCCGAACTCGACCAACGAACGAACGATGACCCGGTCGGCCGTCCTTGATTCTCGGGTCGCCGGCCGGCGCGCCAATGAAGCACTTGCAGGAGTCGAAGAGAGAGAGAGAGAGAGCGAGGAGAGAGAGAGGAGGGCTCGAATCAAGAAAACGAAATTCAGTCTTTTTTTTTAATTTTTTTATTTTCTGACAAATGAATAAATGCTTCGGCTTTTTTCTCGTACTTTCCGATTAAAAAGAGTGGGAAATGACGAGCGTTAGCGAATTAGGCCGCGCGTGGTGCGCACGGACCAATAGGGAATTTTCCCATCTGGGGAGTTCAGTGAGTTTTGAAAACACTATCTTTTATTGGTTTATTTTCGAGTCCCTTCCACTGGATATTGCCCATTAAAAAATTTTAGCCTAATATGATATCGTCATTGAATTTTTAATTTATTAAATATAATTCTTGAACTTTATTACAATTTACAATGTGGTCAGTGAATTTTCATTTTGTTTAACATGATTCCTAAATTTTTTATAAATATTTAATTTAGTTCGTAGATTATATGTAAATGTCGTCTTTCCATTGATTTAAGTTGGGGATAATTGTTCATAGGTCAGGATTAAATTGAGTATATACTAAAAATTAGGGGATCGTGTTGAATAAAACTAAAGTTTTGTAGATAAATTATTGAGATAAAGTTTGGGAACTACATTGAACAAAATAAATAGTTTAGGAATGATATTGCATGTTGGGTTAAAATCTATAAACTATTTGTGTAATTATCCTCTAAATAAATTTCTTTTGTATCCTTGGAAATATTTTAAATTTGTTAAATATGCATATGCTTCTTCTTTATTCCAAGCATTTTTCAAGAAAATAACAAGTGTGCTGTCCACAAAATATATTGGATCTTAAAGAAAGAGATATGATGGAAGATCCGAACTTAGTCTCAAAATTTTAATTCGAATCATTTTTAGGATATGAAAGTTTTGGAGATCTTAAGGATCGCATCTTTACTACTTTTGACTTACGGCATTAACAAAACCTTATGGATGAAAAGATATATGCGATATTCTTTTTTGCTTGTATCTATATTATATGCAACGCAAACTTTTAATTTAATGTCCGCCTTGTGAATAACTATATTAACTCTTCAATAAATCAAAGAGATGACATATTATCGTGGATGTTGTGGTTAAAATGCACGTCGCACGTGACCGATTCATCGAAAAGTTAGTCCACTCCATATGATTGCATCAATCACCATTCACTATTGCTTCAATAATTTCATGTTCATAAATTTAATGTCTTTCTCCTTTAATGCGCTTGTGCAACAAAAATGTCAAAAAAAAAAAAAAAAAAAAAAAGCTGCTCTCCTCCACTATTTTCTCCCTTCATTTGGTCTTTGCGTGCCCCCAGTCTTTCAAGGGGAAAACCAAGGGCCATTTAGGGTGGTCCCCCGAAACCCCGTAAAAAATGAGGAGAATCTTTTTTATGACAGATCCAATTTTTTCCTTGAGTCATAGTTTTTTTAATGACCCACACATCCCAAAGTACACAGACAATTTTTAGGTTATATCAAACTTTATACATGAAGCAATTTTAAAAAAAAATATACACAAGAATAATTGCACCAGCATAGCGCACATGAAAATTAGTTACTTTCATAAAGCGGATATAATTGTAAATGAAGATTTAGTTACCTTATCCATGAAAGAGCAACCATAAATTAATTGATTCAATTAACACACGCTCTCTCTCTCTCTCTAATTAACTATCTAACATTTTCATAACCATGAAATAGTCTTTATTAGCACCAAGTAGGGTGAAAATGACCATTTCTTCACGGTTTGGAAAGCTAAAAACATAGGGGAGCTTGGACATTGAGGCTATCCTTCCCTTGCTAGGATGAGTAGATTCTTTTCCTACCAACATAGGATGAAACCTATGGTTAGGATTTATTACTTGGTCTCCGATTTCTCGATCATTTACAAGTCTTTGAACCATTTTTTATTGGAAAAATCATTTCCTTTTTTGGAAGTTGGATTTCATTCTATCTAATCTGTATTTTCAGCATTTGCATACGGTAAGATGGTTTCTCCTCTATCCGATTATTGCGGACACAACCTTATAATGGACCCCACACATGATACCAAAATTTTGAGATCCTTCGATTGGGTCGAATCCTGAAGTTGTAATAAAAGTGGGGCTTGGGGAAGTTGGGCCTCACGTGTGGGCCGGGCCCACTCGGAATCATCCTTGGGGCACCTGGATGTGGGCCGGGCCCACCCGGAACTATCCAGGGGAGAGGGGTACGTGGCGTCCACGAGACAGCGCCTCGTATTTTCACTTTTCAGACCTAATTTTCCAGGCCAAAAACGACTCGCGTTTCACCAAAATAGAAAGGAAAAAAAAACAAAAAAAATTGAAAGCCAACCACCACAATAAATATATATAAGCAAAAATTGCTTTCTTCTTCCTCTTCTTCTTCGCCTCCTCTCAATCTTTCTCAGCCACTAACCATGGCGTCCCTGCTCGCCAACGGCATCTCCTCCTCCCGCTTCGCCACCTCATCCCCCTCCGATTCGCCAAGATTCTCAAATGGGTTCGCCCCCAGGACCGACGCCCTCAAGCCCTCGAACCACCCCGGGCGGCGGCGTCGCGGCGGCGGCCTCCGGGTCCGCGCCGACGTGGGCTACGAGACGCGGCGGCCCGACCCAGGTAGACCCTCTACGTCCGCCGCCGCCGCTGCGGCCCCGGCGGCCCCCAGCTACGACGAGAAGATCGCCCAGATCCTGAGCTTCAACGATTACGACGAGAAGTACGGGTTCAACGTGGATATCGATTCGTTCTCGATCCCGAAGGGTCTTTCTAGGGAGACGGTGCGGTTGATTTCGCAGCTCAAGGAGGAGCCCGAGTGGATGCTCGAGTTCAGGCTGAGCGCCTTCGAGAAGTTCTTGAAGATGAAGGAGCCCCAGTGGTCAGACAACGCGTACCCGTCGATCGATTTCCAGGACGTGTGCTACTACTCGGCTCCCAAGAAGAAGCCCGCCTTGAATAGCCTGGACGAGGCCGACCCGGAGCTGGTCAAGTACTTCGACAGGTTGGGCATCCCTCTGAACGAGCGGAACCGCCTCGCCAACGTCGCCGTCGACGCGGTGCTCGACAGCGTCTCCATCGCGACCACCCACAGGGAGACGCTGCACAAGGCCGGCGTGATCTTCTGCTCGATATCCGAGGCTATTAAGGAATACCCGGATCTCGTGAGGAAGTATCTGGGGAGAGTCGTGCCTAGTGAGGATAATTACTATGCTGCTTTGAATTCTGCGGTGTTTAGTGATGGGTCGTTTTGTTATATACCGAAGGACACCAAGTGCCCGATGCAGATTTCGACTTATTTTAGGATAAACGCGATGGAGACCGGGCAATTCGAGAGGACTCTGATAGTGGCGGAGGACCGGAGTTTCGTGGAGTATCTGGAGGGGTGCACCGCCCCGTCTTACGATCGGAATCAGCTACATGCTGCTGTGGTGGAGTTGTATTGTGCTGAAGGCGCGGAGATAAAGTACTCCACGGTGCAGAACTGGTATGCTGGGGATGAGGACGGGAAAGGAGGGATCTACAATTTTGTCACAAAGAGGGGCCTTTGCGCGGGAAACCGCTCGAAGATTTCTTGGACACAGGTGGAGACGGGGTCTGCCATTACTTGGAAGTACCCGAGTGTAGTTTTGGAGGGCGATGATACCGTGGGCGAGTTCTATTCGGTAGCATTGACGAATAATCATCAGCAGGCAGATACGGGAACAAAGATGATACATAAAGGGAAGAATACCCGAAGTAGGATTATTTCGAAGGGTATTTCGGCTGGATTCTCTAGAAATTGCTATAGGGGGCTTGTTCAGGTCCAGTCGAAGGCGGAAAATGCTCGAAATTCTTCGCAATGTGATTCCATGCTCATTGGTGACAAAGCTGCTGCCAACACCTATCCCTATATCCAGGTAAAGACAATTTGGACTATTCAGTTGAACAGCTTGGTTATTGGTTATGCTAGTACTAGTTAATCGTCCAACAGTTTGGTATATCATTATCATGTTGATGACTTCACTGGGATCTGAGTTGCTCTTTCCCTGAAGTGCATTGATGTAATTGACCAAGTTCTTGGGAATTCATTCTATTAGTTTTCCGGTTCATCAATTAAGGGAAAGCTTTATAGGAAAGACATCTAACAAGAATGAGGTTCGCATATGTGGTTTTGTTTTTTATGCTTTAGTCAAGGCACCTTCCATACTGGTTGGCGCCTTTCTAGGTGTAAAGACTGAATGGTGGGGTTGTCAAATGACATTTAGAGTGTGTTTGTTTCCAGCTTGTGTTTGTAGGAAAAGTGCTTTGCTCTGGGAATAGTTCATTGAAAATGAAGTTGACAGTTTCAGCATCCAATGTGTGGTCGGAAATGAATCTATTTCCTTAAAAGAGGTATCGAGATTGTCGATCTGGTAGACATGTGGTAGAGGCTTCTAACTCCTAATTGTCGATACCAGCGGTGATGAGGGCACTATGTTGATTGTGGGCCATGGGTCATGATTGCAAATTTAGTTCATTAAGAAAACGGAATTCGAAAAAAGCTCAAGAGAAGATTTTTTAGGTTGCAAAGCAGAGGTATACGAAAGAGAGGTGGAAGATGGTGAAGAAAGCCACGAAATGGGACCTTCATTAAGAAAACTACTCCGACTAACTGACTTTTTGAACTATGCCAAATAATCAATTAGAAAATTGTATTCTTCTGATTTCGAGGTTAGAAATGGGACCTTTTACCTTTAGTTTGCTCATTTAGGTAAACATCTCGGACATTTCATTTTAACACCCTTTGGGCTGTCCAAGATGACTTTCTGTTGTTACCCCAATCAGGCTGTTGTATAAATCTCTGGCATTAATGGCATTTGCATTGGAACAATTTTGCGTTTCTCTTTTATTTTGCCTTTATGGATTGGATTAGACTTTGCCTAGATGCCCAAACCAAACAAGGACGATAAATATGACTATAAAGTGCAAGCAGTGACCGTATAACAGTAGGATTGCCTATATAAGGCAATTTTTGAACTATCATTGCTCTACTTGATTCACTTCCTTCCCTGGAAACTGAGGTTTCCCTTCCGACAATCCAATGACTGCCCTGAACTCAATATTTGACTTGTGGAGATATAGTAGGAGATATTTTTTTTATTCTAGGGCTTTACCATGTTGAATAAACAGCTTTGGATTTTAAGAGCTCACAGTGCAGTTTCCAATAATCTAGTCTGTCTATTGTCAGCACTAGTGAGTATTCTGCAACTGATTTTTTAGTCTCTGAATATCAGTTAACTAAACAGTATTCTTATAGATATTTGGCGAATATGTTCCTTTTACTTTCATGTTGCCTCACCATACTGTTAAAGAACTCGTCAGATGCTTACTTCGATATAGCACATGCTGCTCGAATGATTCTTTGGTGTTGCATTTTGTTTGCCAGGCTTTCCAGCTTCTCTCACTGTATTTGCAATGAAATAGTTAATGATTGGTGGTTTGCCATTGTTTTGAGGGCACCCATAACTAATTATTGCTATATACAACAGCAACAGTTGAGGCACTTCAAAAAGTTCGTCTTGGACAGTGCTTTTTGGAATTAATTCTGAATATAGGCTGCTATGGAGGACTTCAAAGTGGTGTTCTCATCTATCTTTATGTTTTCTTGATCTTATCTGGTCATGACCATTAATACAGAACCCTATTTTTTGGGAAAACATCACTTAGTTTAGAACATGCTTAAAGTAGTTTTTTTTTTTCCAGAAACTGAGCATCGTCCTGCAATTAGGACCAGTTTTGTTTGACCAGGGACTTTCTTCCCCCTTTTGTTCAAAGTGCATAAACAACTGCATACATTTAGAGGCGTATCCAAGTCTCAATTTGTTTTATCATATGGGCTGCCTTGAATGCATAAACATTTGTTTTCTATCTGTCAGGTGAAAAATCCCACTGCTCGCATCGAGCATGAGGCGAGTACCTCAAAGATTGGTGAGGACCAGCTATTCTACTTCCAGCAGAGGGGGATTGACTACGAGAAAGCTATGGCTGCCATGATCTCCGGGTTCTGCCGCGATGTGTTCAATGAGCTCCCCGACGAGTTCGGTGCTGAGGTGCACCAACTCATGAGCTTGAAGCTCGAGGGATCAGTGGGTTAGGAGGCAAAGTTCTTCTTGTCTTGTAAATTTAGGCTGTAACTGTTACTTACATATAGACTCTGCAAGTAAAAATCACCTATGTGATCCTCAATTGTCTGTGAGCTTCTGGCAAGCTTCTTTGACACGGGTTAATAATGTAAATGCACCATCTATGTAGCGCGGTCACAATAATTTTGAATCAAAATGGTTTTCCAAAGTTGTTGTTGGGTCTTTCTCTTTTGTTTCTCTTGCCTTGGTGAACTTAGGTTGCCAGACTTACAGGCATTTACTGGTATTTGGACATGTTACAGATTATCAGTTATTCTGAAGTTCTGAAGCCAGTAGGTGGATGAATAGCTGTTCTACTGAACAACATTATGTGAGGTGGGAAGGCCAGAGATTTCTCATTGATCTCTCTGTTTTTCCCCCCTTTATATGCACATGTTAGAGCTATACCAGAGAGAAAAGTTACAAACCTCTGTGAAAATGTATCAAGGAAGGAGGGAGAAGACTGCATTAATGCAGACTGTTCTCTCTGTTTGTAACACATGAAACGCACATCTCTATACCTCAATCTTGTATGATTCAATTATTTTGGCCAGGATAAAACATTGATTGTTTTACTAAATATAAGACTAGATAATTTTTTAATCATTTGAAGATGTTTAAATGTCGACTTTATCTATTATTAGCATTTGAAACTAACATTTGTATGATAACATATTAATAATCGGTAAGGAACACAAAACCTAGAACCTAGCGTTGTCTCACGAGATAAGGATAGAGTTAAAGAGAGGTGTTAAGCTGCGATCACTGAACATTATCTTAGCTGCGGCTGTAGCTATATATGATAAATTTTGTTGAGTATGGGGAGATTCAATTTAAAATTAGAGTAAGTAAGAGATTAATGTAAGGGTGGCACTATTTCGCAGCCTAAATGATTAAATCAACCCCATTTATACTGGAAAAGACAAAACTGCCATCAATATTTTAATTGTAATTTTAAGAAATGGCTGTAGACCTTCTTTTCTATATTTTTATTTCGGATATTACCATATTTAAGCATTTCACAATTTTTTTTTTTTTGGTATTAAAAAAATGAATTCTCTGATATTCTTATAATGTTTTACATACTTCCTATTAAGGAAAGAAAACCCATTCTTTGATATAGTATAAAAGGTGAAAAGTCTTTTCTTCATCATCAATCTAATAACATCATATCTCTCTTTCGTCTCTCTTATATCAAAAGCTCACTTCATTGGTGAATTTTTTTTTATTAATTTCATTAGTCTAAAATATATATCAAGCCTCTTTATTTACTATATCAAAAAATTATACTTTTTCATTACTATATTGATGAGATGTGTTTATACAGAATATGTAATATCTTAGAGGAATATCTAAGAATACACTTAAAAAAATAATGCACAATAAGATATTTTGTTATTAATTTTCGTCAATCCAAAATAATGAAATTTCACTGGCATTTCCAAAATACAATCCCTACTTTAGGCAATGTTTTGTTTAATTAGATTTCATGTACTCTACAATTTATCCATAAATTTAATTAACAACATAGAGGAGAAGTAGATTTTCTTTTTGGAAATTATAGTTTTTGACAAAACAAATTTTCACAATAGTAATATCTCACAATAAGAAGAGACATTGTGCCTTTAATAGACATGGAAAATCCACAATTTTATGAAATTCTTAACTAAGGGTAGATAGATCCTTTATGGACAAGGAAAGTAAATAAATTTAAGACCATCGATTTAAATTGCGATTAAATGTAGAGGGTAATTTTGTCTTTTCGGTGAAGACCGGGTGGATTCAGCCATGTAAGTAAGGAGTGGAAATAGCCCATCTTCATTAGTTAATTTACCAATTTGCCCGTCTTCTTGTTATACGTTTCGTCATCTCCTTCCGCGCTAGGGTTTTAGTGGCGAACGCTGGTTTTTTTTTTTTTTTTCGCACTGCAACTTCCTAAATCCTCTCCCACCGCCACCCGTCCGACGAATTTCTGCCGGCGGCGACGATGGGGCGGAAGGCGAAGAAGTTCATCGACAAGAAGAAGGCGGCGACGTTCCAGCTGATGTCCCGCGACTCCGCCGACGACCCCGGCTTCGGCGACGCCCCCGGCGGCGACCGCATCTTCGTCCGCGTCGACAACAACCCCTGCTCCGTCGACACCCTGGAGGATGACGCCGATGCCGGCGGCGGCGGCGGCGGCGACGACGATGTGTTCGCGGACGCGCCCGGCGACTTCGACGACGGCGACGATGGAGCCGTGGGGAGTGTGGCCGGGGCGCGGGGAGCCGGAGGTGGAGGTGCGGCGTCGGCGTCGGCGTCGGCGTCGGGGCTGCCGGAGCATGTGAGGAGGGAGATTCTGGAGCTTGGGTTTCCCGACGACGGTTATAATTACTTGGGGCATATGAGGGAGATTAGGAATGCGGGCGGCGGTTCCGCTTTCTATCAGAATCCTAAGGCTAGGCTTGATCTGGTCCCGAAAGATGTCAAGGTGGGTCTCTTGAATTCGTGGTTTTCTCTCTTAATGTCTGCAAATCTTAGTGTTCTGCTTCGGATTAGATGCAGTTTGATCTGAGGTTGGGATTACAGGGTATGGAAGAAAGGGGTGAGTTTGTGTTTGAGGTTAGTGTAAATGTGCAGCATTTGAGATGTGAGTGTTGCTGCTGGATTAGACTCGGTTTAATCTGAGGTTGGGATTACAGGGTGTGAAAGAAAGGGGTGAATTTTTGTTTGAGGTTAGTGTAAGGGTGCAGCATTTGAGGTGTGAGTGTTCTGCTGGATTAGATTCAGTTTAATCTGAGGTTGGGATTACAGAGTATGAAAGAAAGGGGAATTTTTTTACGAAATTTTTGCTTATTTGGTTGGCTGTTGAGGTCCCTGAATTTGTGTTATAACTATATCATGATATCTGCATTTGTCAGTGTTTGGGATATGCTGAGGACCTAATTTATTCAATTTCTTTGATTTCAGGCTTATGATGCTTCCCGCATACAAGTCCCTAAAGTGGAAGGCGATCCTCACAATTCGATTTATAGTGTTGCGGCCAATAGTGTTAATGTGAGAGTGAAGAAAGCCGTTGATCCTGAAGTTAATGCATTACTCGATGATAGTGACCTCTCGCGGTTTGGATCCGATGTTGAGGACTTGGAAGAAGATTTTGTTGTTCAGGCAAACCATCCCGAAGGTGAGGACGGTATTCTGGAGGGAAATTCGCAATATCCCGGGATGCCTGCAGCGATGGGGAGTGTCATCAATGGATTGGACACTGCTGCTGGTCGAGAGAGACAAATTGACAATGGCTTTCCTCATGAAATAAGAAGCCAGTTTGTGGAACGAAATGACGAATTTGATGACGAGAAGCCACGGGAACGTCGTCCACTAGATGAACAATTTGATCTTGTAAGTTTTTTTAATTTTCCTCATGCTAGTTTATGCTTTCTTGATTTTGATAGTTGGCTTGATAAGTGGATGAGCTGATAAAACTGTCTTTCTGACAAGTTTGTGAAAACATAATGAATCGTATTAATGCATAGACACCAAAAGTCGGATTGGCATGCATTCAGCTATTAGCTTGCGGTATTAGATTCATAGATTGCGCTGTTGCTTCCTTTTCTGGTGAATGATGGTGAATCCTCCTTTTAGCCTTCTGCCTGACTGCAGGAAAATGGCAGAGGCAGATATAATTTGTTGGATATCACTTGGCATTTTGTGCTCTGTTGTTAAAGTGCACTTGATGGGCTGACAATCCATTACCCTAGTTGGACTGCCTTACTGATTTTTAGCTATTGTCTCTCTCTCTAACCATTGCGGTTGGATTTGGTTACACCATATTTTAAGACCCAGCCTTGAGGTGATTTTCTGCATGCATTTATTAGGAGATTTTGAAATTATGTGATTGGACTGCTTTTGCTTAAAAAAAGAAAAAAGAAAAAGAAAAGTATCGGTTGGACCTCATCATCCTAATCCATGAGGTTCTTCTTCGACTCAGAGCACATTGATGCTAGTTTTTGATATTGGTGTCTTTGACTCTATTTCTGTGTGTGCTTATGCTGGTCAGAATGGATGTTGAGCATGCCTTCCTGAAAAATTATCCGCTGAATTAGTGGGATGAGTTTGAAGATAAGTTCAGATGAAACGAGTCGCTTTTTTGGTTCATATATACTGGAAATTGTTGGAAATTGCGCATTTGGCCTGACTTGCAGCCTCATCAGACATGGAACTGACATTAACTCGGACAATTTTTTTTTATTACTCTTGTCTCCTCCGTGCTCGTTTCCTCTTCTTAAATGCTGAAATTTTTCTAGTGTTAGTGGAATTCCCATGAGCTAGTACTATTCAGCTGTAGTTGACATCAATTCTTCAGTTTGGCTGTCTTATATCCATTTCTTTCACTGATATCTGATGTTTTTCTTCTTTATTGTTTGAAGCTTGAACATCAGGAGTATGGATCTGAGGATGACGATGACGACGACGATGACGGTTATGGTGGTTATATGGCCGAAGAAGATGAATCCCTTGCTTTGAAACTCAAACAGGCGTTTGGTGACAAAGTTGTGGATGACTTGGAAATTGATGACAAGTATAGAGTTCCAGCTGATTTATTGAAAGACAATGAAGTGAAAAGCAAACAGCTACAGGATTCTGCTGCTTATTTGATCCGTCGTTGTGTGGAATATGCAGACAAGTATGAAAATGAGAATGACGACAAAGAAGTAGTTATTGTAGAAGAAAGTAGTGATGAATCTGAGGTGTGGGACTGCGAAACTATTGTCTCTACATATTCGAATCTCGATAATCACCCAGGAAAAATTGAAGCACCGATGGTAGCCAGAAAGAAGAAATTGGCCAGTACAATTTCTGTTGCTTTAGGTGCAGCCAATCCGTTAATATCCCTCAAAGGAAAAGAAAAACTTCCTGTCGACTATCTGCCACGGGGCATGAAGTCTTCAGCGGAAAAGGTCAAGGATGGCAGCGTGTCGAGGAATGAGCAGCCTAGGAGGAAACAGCATGGTCAAGAGTCAAAGGAAGAGAAGAAAGAGCGCAAGGTAATTACCTGCTTCTTTCTTGTTTTTCTTATCGACAATTTTTACAAGCCATTCGAGTTTCATCCCTTTGTGCAACTTTGTTACTTTGACAAGAGGGAGAGAGGACGCATTGCATGGTGTGCTTCAGTTTCTGGCCCTTAAGTGAGCGGTTCCTTCAATTGTATCCTAATTGTTTAAGATGTTCGTCTGAATATATAAATGCAGGCTGCCGTGAAGGAGGAAAGGCGGGAAGCACGCCGAATGAAAAAGGAAATGAAGGAGCTTTACAGGTGCGAAGCGCAGCAGGCGCAAAAAGTGGCTGCCTTCACCGGACCATCTTCCATCCCTCTCATGTAGTCAAGTTGAAGCTTTGCATACCCTCTTTTTGCCAAGGGATGGATAGTGTGGCTATTGGAATCGACATGCTGCAAAACTTAGAATACTTGAGTTTTTACTTAATTTATACATTGGAACATTGTTGTGTACATGGTTGTCGTGGTGTATTATGCATCCTGAACGTGGATGAGTTTTGGTTACACTCGAATGGAAAATTATCAGCTGAGAAAAGGTTACTAAACGGGAGACCAACTTCCCCTTGCCTTTTTGCACAGGCTGTCGTCTGATGATGAAAGGGAAAAAAGGGAACTTGGCAGAGGAAACATGTCATTTTGCCCATCCAAAAGCTTCTCTGCTAAGAAATTGCAAATTTTCAAGATGCTTTTGAGCTACATGGAGGATTGAGAGTTTACTAGGCAAAGAAGAATATTATCGCCCGTGCTCTATCCTTTTTTAATTAAGAGTAAAATTTAATAAAGTGCGCGCAAAAAATCATATAGTAAATTGGGATAAGTGCATTAAAAGTCCTAAAATTTGTCATGAAAATGTAATTAAGTCTTAAAACTTTCAAAGAGTATAATTAAGTCCTAAAACTTGTCACAAAGTGCAATTAAGTCCTAAAATTTTTAAAAAGCGCAATCAAATCCTAAAATTTATCAAAATGGTTCAATCTAAGTCCTTCCATTCATTGCACTTTTTGAAAGTTTTAGGATTTGGTTGTACTTTTAAGATAAGTTTTATGATTTTATTGAACATTTTGAAAGTTTTAGAACTTGATTGAATTTCCGTGACAAGTTTTAGAACTTAATTGCATTTTTTGAAAGTTTTAGGACTAAACTACATTTTCATGATAATTTTTAGGATTTCTAATACATTTATTCCTAGTAAATTTGCTTACTGATAAAACCCAATATGCTTTTTCAAAAAAGCATCATCTTTCTATCTTGCGAAATGTATATTACAACTTAAATTAAGGCGAAAAAAGGAAAAAAAAAAAAGAATTACGAAAGGGAGGGACATTTGAAAACTGGGTATATACATTTCTCGGCTTTTTGGCAGTAGGTCAAATATAACTATCAATAGGCGTCCGGAAGATATTGTTGTGTAGGCTTAGTCTAATAAATTAGGCAAACCGCATTTATATTATAAAAAATTTCGAAGACATTTTATTTTCAAGGTTGCAATCCTATTTTACGCCTAAATAACCTAAAATAGTTTTTTTTTTCAATAGTTTGTCAATAGACAAATGTGAGGCTAATTCCAAAAAAAAAAAAAAAAAAAAAAGCACCAACTTTAGGTCGAGTGACAAATTTAGTCTAAACTTTTTTTTTTTTTAATCTTGTAAAAAAACACAAGCTTTAGGTCAAATGACAATTTTGGCCCTAATTTTTTTTTTTGTCTTGTAAAAAAATCTCAAACTTTAACCCTTATCCCAAATTTGGCCCTTGCCATTAAGTCTTTATTTGAAGTCAACCTTATTTTAGGAAAAAAGGATTTTAGCTGTGAGTTTGGTGGATCTCGTCCATGGTGTCTCTCGATGGACGGTGGTCTACAACTTCATATTAGTTTGGCAAGATAAATTCAATTTGGAGATCTTTTTGACTTGCCAATGAAGTGTAGGAGACAATCAACAGCTTCACTCTTATTCTCCAAGCTATGGCCCAGACAAGAAAATAATGAATAGTGCTTTAAATCCAGCCAACAAATGCATATGGATTTATTGCTGAGGACAGTCAATGGATCTAAGTTAGGAGGACCACATTTGGGATTTAAGTGAAAGTTGGTGATTTTTTTTTAGAGAAAAAAATTGGGCTAGTAAGTGCGTATGGATTTATTGCCGAGGACAATCAATGGATCTAGGTTAAGGAGGACTAGATTTGGGATTTAAGTAAAAGTTTGTGATTTTTTTCGAGACAAAAAAAAGGGGGCCAGATTTATCACTCGACCTAAAGTTGGTGTTTTTTTTTTTTTTGAATTAGGTCGACAAATGTGTAATTTATTATCCTATTGTATTGCTCACATATTTTAAATTTCAAATTTGAATAACTTTTTTTATCTTTTAAATAGCCTTGCTAAAAAAAACAACCTTACTAAAATTGATTATATATATATATATATTTGTGTACAATTTCTTCATTTTGTGACGAAAAATTTATTTCCATAATTCGATAATACAAAATCTCAATAGAAATGATTCTCACAAAATCTTTTATATGTCAAATTCTTTGTAAATGTAGTTTTGCTAGAATTTAAAAAGAAGAGGCAAGACTCAGAATGGAGGGTAGAAACATATTTTCTGTCAGTTATTTATGTTATTTGATACCATAGTCCAAATTTTTCGAAGCGATTGTACTATTCTTTTTATACTTAAAAACGAATGAAAATGTATTGATTCCTATCGGAGTGTCTTCTTTTGTGTCCGAGAGTCGTGTTGGTTTATCTGGAATTGCTGCCATCAGTATCGAAGAAGAGGATATTTTTTGTAGCTTCGACTCTCTCTCCTTATTTATCACCTGATCAATTAGCATAAAAATAAAAATCGGTTAGTTAATATGGAAATTGCTTATTTGCAAACTATATGAAAATAATTCATAATTTCATAAAATTGTTGATAACTTACGAACAAGGCTAAAGTCATGGTTAATTTTTTTTTTCCAATAGTTTTTTGACACTTACCTACATTTATTGAAAATTTTCAGCATAGGAACAAAATCCATATTTTTGGGTACAAAAATATACAATCCTGCTTGGTATGTGATGCTTCAAATTACGATTCGTCCATAGGTTTTCAAATTCTTAGATCTAGAATTTGTGGTCGAAAGTAGTTATGGGTTTTACTCTACAGAGAAATAAATCTCATTTAGACCACACATGAGATCATTATAGGAGATAAAACAATTTATCCAAATTTAACTAGGGTAAAAGTATCATAATTTTATACATCCCCCCCACCAAACAAAAGAATGTATATTTACAACTTTACTTTCCAATTAAATCTATCATTTATTTGAGTCAATAAAATTCATAAGTTCAAAATTAAATGCTGAGTTTGTCAACCTTCTAAAAAATGACGTCGCTTTTTTTTTTTTATTTATATTTTTTTTAAAGGAAGCGTACGTGCTAAATGATGGAATCAAGCTATGTACTGGTGAATTAAAAAATAGGAACTTTCTGCACAAAATCCCAAACGGGTTAGGTGCATTATTCTTATCCAACCGCCCCACGGCTCTTGGAGATATCTTCAATCACGCCTAACCTAAAATGTCTCCACTCGAACACCAAATTAGACAATTGTCATTGGATATTGTACAATATAAATATAACATAATGGGATTTTTATCAGGTTTGCTATTGGTGTAAGAATACACATTCACTTTCGAATGATTGACGCATGGAAAAATTTGATTGCATTATTATCTGTAAGTAAATAGGTTATTCATCAAATAATGGGTGAGGGACCTAATAAATATTCTTTATATACTTAAGAAATGTTATGAAAATCGTACCATGGGATTTTTATGAGGTCCGATGTCGGTGTAAGAATCGATCTACATTATTATTTGGTTACATTATTATAATACGTATGTTAATCATTGAATGACGTTTGTTGCATTGACTAGGGACCTAATAAATATTCACTATGTACTTAATACTGAGGTAAAATTATGAAGATTGTCTTCAATTTTACTTCCCATATCATATAACCCACCATTGCATTGTGAAATCTACCATTACCATCCTCATTTTTTACAATAGATTTCAAAGTTAGCTTTTTTTTTTCCCACATGTAATCAACCAAATTGTCATTTTTCAAACTCACACCAAATCCAAACAACCCAGCACTCACTCACCGTCTTTCCTCTCACACAAGAGGCTTGTTTGGTTCGACACACCCACCGCCATTCCTCTTCCCAATTCACCGCGTGCGCTGCCTTTGTTAATTTGAAGGCTGGCGCCGTGCTAGCTCAAGGCCAAATGGAGATCGAACGACGTAGATCCGGCGGCCATGGCCGAGCTCCTACTAAAGAGCTCGCGCCACGGCTCGCGAGCTCTGCTCCAAAGGCTCGCGCCGGCCATGGCGCTTGCTGGCTCGAGCCTGACCTCACTCGAGCTTAAGCCAAGCTCGCATGACCTCGCCATCGATCTCACCATAACATTTAAAAGATTTTGAGTTATATCTCTCACCCACCCGCAGTCTCTCCTTCTCGTGGCTGAGCCGTGTCTTTGACGACACCTAGAAATAAAAAGTCAAAGGGCTGAGGAAATGCATTTTTCACGTTACGTTTTCAAGTTGCCATCGGGAAAATGAGAAGAAGCAGCTGCTTGAATCTTCACTGGTTCATTTCTAAAAGATAAGGGAAAAATAGAGAAAAAAAATGGAGAAAGACATTCAACAAACCACTTGAAAACTAGTAATTTATAAACACATTATTTTCTATTTCTTTTAAACTTATTCGGTGACGGTTGTTCTAATTTAGTGGAAGCCAAGAGAAATTTTTCAAAAAAAGTCAACTTTGATCATTGCTGCGCATGATCCCATTCCCCTCAAGTTGAAAAACACTTTTGATTTATTTATACATTTCCTAACTTATTTATTTATTTATTTTGAACTAGACGAATGAAGTGAAACTCAATGATTTGCGTATTTTAATGTCAAATGCTTAGTTGTTGATGTTGTGGACACGCACGCGTGCTCTTGCCCGCCCTTTCTACATCACTTCTAACTTCGTTCAGACTAATGTCGTGTTGGCGCATGCACTTTGAAATGACAAGTATATATTGTTCGTATCCTCTTATCTTAACATAGATTTACTTAAAAACGATTGTCGGTCGATGGTTTGAACTATTCAATAAATGCGAGTCCAACAAGGTATATTAATGAACACAAACTTAAATTCATTCAAACGAATAATATCGCAATTGAAAATGTTACAAGGAAAATATTGCTTGGACTCATTTTAAATGAGTCTACGAAGTTGATCATAGAGAAAAGCATAGACCTGACTCGATTAGGGTTTGTTAACAAATTGAGATTTGGCTTTGATCCGTCCCTTTCCTTACCTTGTGAATACTTATACCTAAACTCTTTATTTTTCAATGTGAAACTTGGTTAGGACGGCGTGATCCACATAGGTGCATGAATTGGCTCTTTCCCTCATAGTTAGTGAACCAACACCATGACTTATGGTCCTCAACACGTTGGACTAACATCAGGAGCCATACCTTTTTTTTTCATTTTTTTCTAGCCTACCTAAGTTTAATTCTAGGACTATTATTGTTATCTAATAATGGGTTTGTCGTAATTCCAATGGACAAAAAATTGTGGCTACTTGATACACTTTATGATATAGCTTAAGTGAATACAATTTAGTAATCAAATGTTGTTGGAGAAAAGGCAGGTTCCTATAGGTGGAGTTGCAGACGGCCCGGGCCAAATGCCTCCTTGCTTAGTTAATATCACATTGACTATCCGAAGGATTTGGCAATTCGAACGGACAAGTTGACAAGCCACACTCTTCCTAAGATTATTTTAATTCGAGTGGAAAAAAGAGACGTACAGGGTTGCGCATTATTGGCAATGTGGGCGATCGGATCAATTGCATAAAAAGAGACGTACACGAATTCTCGAAAAGTAATTTGCTCTTTCTATGGAATAAATTTCGAAAATATTTTATCCTGAATGACACTTTTTCAAGGCAATGGCATGCCTCATGTCTGCCATTTGACTTTGCTTCCAACTATACTAGTTCGACATAATTCAATAAAAAGATAGGACAAAGCGAACGCAAATAAATAAATAAAATTGAATGCAGTCTTCGTCCGGACAGGTTCATTTTCCACTTAGGGGCGTGTACAGCTGGAGAGTATAGGATTCTTGGCTTCCTCCACATACATGCTACTCCAATTCAATATCATACGTGTCATTGACAATATTTGATAAGTTCATTTTACTCTTTTGATTTCATGTGTTTATGTTGTTAGTAAATGTGGATGACTATGGTTGATATCTTAAACCCGATCAGTGAAATCGGAATATCAAGCAATGTACGAGAACATTTGAATAAACGAGTTATAAGTATTAATGCCCAAATGAGGATGTCCTTTATCTATGGACATAACAACCTTTTTAGATTGGTTTTCTCAACATAGGTCACATTACTCTGTATCCGGAAAAAAATTAGACCTATTCAATAAACTCAGGAAAAGAAAAAGAGTACCTGTTGAGTGCACATAATTAATCCAATCAACATCAAATTTATCTTATGATTAAACTTTAGGTCAAATTCTAGCACCCAAATGATGTAAGATTCTCAGGCCAAGCTTGCTTATGTTTTCTCTACTTATTTTATGATTTATCGTAGCGAACATGAGTGCACATGCATTGTGCCCTCATCAACTGATGCGATGTTTACCTCCTACACACTATAAAAAGCGACTCGTCTCCCACCCCTGGTTTCAACTCCTCCAAAACACACTCCCTTCTCTTCAACCTCCTAAAGCTCGATTCGAAGGACCGACAATGGCTCTTTTCAAGAAGCCGGATGCATACACAAGGATGGATTTCGAGGACCCAGAAGAGAAAAGGCACCGGAAAGCGCAGTTCCTGATCTACAAGGTGTTGGAACGAGCCGATGCTCGGAGGAGGCCATCGCTCCTGAGAGTGAGGTTCTGCCGGTTGAAGGTGAAGATCGGGCGGCGGTTGAAGAAGTCGAGGAAGAGGGTGGCGCTGATGATTTCGAAAGCGAGGCTTGCCGTTTATAAGCAGCTCATGAGTCAATTGAGGAGCTTGGAAGCTCTGGTCAGGCCTTGTAGAGAGCAAGCTATTGATCAGCCTCCAAACTTGGAAACCCTTTCTCGCAGAATCACCACGTAGAAGTATCCTTTCGTTTTGGTCTCTCATGTTGTGTGTCTAAACTTGGCGTGGTGTTTGCTGAATTTACCTTTCTTTGCAGAAGGGAAAAAAGGAGGAAGATTGTATAGTACTCATGAATCATATCCACGAGGATGTTTCGTTTCGTTCTGAACTTTTTTTGAGATCACGAGCACGTCAAGCTATAATTAAAATCTTGATTTTTCTGTTTGAGATTCTTGGTGGTTGAGAAATGAATTGAAGAACGTGACCTCCAGAGACGAATAGTCAAACGATTAGGTGCTGAACAGAAGCCGATATAACCCAAGCTAATATGAATGGTTCCCCAAATTGTGGAAATCAAACTACTTCGATATGTCGAATCGAATGAGATTGATCATAATAGCTAAGATTGGGCGAGTCGTGGTGACTTTGCTTTGAAATGATCGATTACATCTTTGGTAGGTGGCTTTCATTGATATAGAAAGGACATAGGGTCAATCAAGATAGTTTGCATTGTTTCAATATGCATGGAATATATGTACTACATAATACATATATGGTGATTATCTAGACGTTATTACACGGTGTATATATCAAATGGATCAATATCATCGGAACCACTGATTATGCGATTCCTAGAAAGTGGCCAACATAATTAACGGTTTAGATGATTTATGTCATATAGTCCTTTTTGAGTGGATACAACATCTCTAAGAAATGCAAGTTAATCTCTTTTAAGACTCAGGATTCATGTCGCAGTAGTGGCCTCACGTTCGGCCAAGTTCTCAGCTCCAAGTCAAATTGCGTAGCTGTTCATAGTTGTCATCGTCCAAGGCAGGTCATCATCTTTCCTTTTGTCCTTTTCCTTCTTGCCCCTCCATTTGGTGGAAAGGGGAGAAGAAGTAGGGAGGGAAAATGGTTAACCTCCCTAGAGATCGTCTAGGAGAGGTTAGATCTGACCACTGAGCATGTAGGATTGAATGTCGAGTCTAGGAAAACTCTTCTCCAAGTTTGTCCCTGATGAAAATAAAAATGATCCGACAGGACGGCCACGCTTGATAAGGGAATTGCTTGCTCAAATTCGCCCATTTCACCTTGTGGGATGACCGAGCTTAATAGGCTGCCAAGCCCATGATTACCTCTGATATGTGCCATAAAATGATGATGTTTTCACATTGATTGCCGTCGTCGCGTGAGCGAATTAGAGGAGCTACTAATGTGAAGTGGTGGGAGCACTCCATTGTACCGAATGACTCGATTAGCATAGAATAGATGCGAGGAAGAATTTGCAAAACACTACATTATAACACAACGAAATATTACCACACGAATAACTCTCAGTACATCTAACGACATGTGGAAGTCTTGGCCCAATCTTTAGGTGAAAGGATGGCTTTTGCAATAGAACCAAGGCAAAGGTGTTCATGGATCGAAATATTTCAATAAAATAAGGCTTACATTTATATCTTATGGCCTTTGTTAGTGTAATCTCAATCTTTGTATATAGAAATCCTTAATATGGTAGCTCTTTAGTGTTCTGATCACTATGTCAATACATGATATTGCGATACTCTTGTGCAAGCAAATCGGGGATAATTATGTGCTCACGTATGGTCCGGATCGAATATGCCTGCTAAAGATCTCGTGGTATTGCCAGTACTAAAGCTCCTAAGTCCAAGCCGGAAAAAAATTGCATCGAATTAGCAGAAGCTAGAAAATAGTATCGTGATATCCTTTTTGTTAGTGTCCAATCTTCTAAGTTCATTGTCTGATATTTGAAGACAGGGTTGTTGAAACACCTCCATGCTCTCTTCCTCTATTTGAGATTTTGATTCTCACTAATATCACGCCACAACAATCGTGGATCTTGTCGTAATGCATAATAGACTACCCGCACGGCCAGAGCAATCCATGAGGCATGGGCCCAAACATTCCTGAACCATCGCTCCATTGAAAAATCACTACCGCTACTGATTGCTATAGTTACTGACAAAGTCTCCTTCATTTAGACGCGAGCGATTTTGAGGTCGGTTCAGATTCTACCTAGAATCAAGAAACTACTCGTTGAAAACGTTTTTCAAATTTTTGGAATTTGGAACCTGCTTTGCACACTTCAAAATCTGGAACCTATCCTATTAAAGTTTTCAGGGTTTACCAAGATTCAACATGTATTATTAGTTAAACAATTGTAGTGAATAATCATCTTTATTGACCACCATTTACTTTTATAATCCAGTGATCACAATTCATATTAAGACACTTGTAGAATATAAAATATTAACAAAATTAAAGTCTTAGTCATAGAGAATACCAGAAATAGAAGCTCAAATTAGTGATTCTAAATTATACACTTATCATTGAACGCAATCAAATATTGCGGAATTACGTGAAGACATAGAACAATAAAAATGTAAAAACTCGTTCCAAGTTTCAAGTCCATGAAAACCGATTCCTCAATTTTTGGAATCTAAAAGTTATCCAGAACTCTGAAATTCGGAACTAATTCTACCTTGAAGCTATAGACTCACCCCACCTCTATTTCCTCGTTCCATCATGCCTCCTTCCCATGTGTTTACCTGCAACTCCTACCATCATCTCCGCAGTTGACATATGTCTCACGGTTTTAGCTCCGTATCCGAAACGGGACCACATTAAAGTATGTAGAAGCCCGAATAGGAAAGTACCGGATTCCTCGGGCGCTCGGATTTGCCGCTGCTTCCCAGTTCAAATTGGACTCTTATTTAATGTGCAGGATGTCTCGGTGATGTCGGTTTCAACGTGGGTTTATATTTATTTGAGATGATAAAATTCATGAATTCGAGGTTAATCGCTGAGTTTGTCATTCTAAAGATGACGTGGCTTGTTTTTTTTAAGGAAGTGTACGTGCTAAACGATGGAATCAATCCATCCACCGTTTAATTAAAAAAGGGCAACTTTCTGCACAAGATTCCAAACGCGTTAGGTGCACCATTCTCACTCAGCCACCCATTGGTCAAGAAAGTCTTCAATCATGCATGAGCTGAAACGTCCACTTGAACACCAAACCAGACACTCGTTATTGCATATTGTATTATATTATATACTACATCAGGATTTTCATTATGTCCATTGTCGAGGTAAGAATTGACTTACATACCCATCATTAGATGATTGTTGCATAAAAGGATTTGGTTACGTTGTTATTTTCAAATATACATGTCAATTATCGAGTGGTAAATATGTGAAACTTTTGATACATTGATGGACCTAACAATTAGCATATTGAGTTTACTTTGCATATCAAATACTCTTCTCATACTTCAAACCTACAACTATTATTCTAAGATATTACAATGATTTTCAATTTATATCACTCGCCCACACATAATTTACCAAGTTGTCAATTTATTTTCCAAGCTAGCCTACCTCCAAAAAACCCAACATATGCCCGCACTTCCTCTCCTGCGGCCGAGGGGCTTGCTCCGTCCAGCATACTCACCACCACGTCTCCCCCTCTCCATTACGTGTGTCGCCGTTGTTCCCTCGGAGGCCGCAGCCGCTAGCTCAAGGCCAGATTGAGATCGCACGACCTTGGTCTAGCGGCCATGATGGAGCTCCATAGCCGAGCTTGTGTTGCTTTTGAGCTTGTTACAGAGGCTTGCAGTCGGTCATGACCCTAACGAGCTCGATGACGAGCTCGCATGGCCTTGGATCGTGAGCCTCGGGCTCAAGCTAAGCTACTCGGCATTGTGAGCGGCGAACAATCTCGCCACAGACAAAGACATAGATGTGGGGAAAGAGGTGTGGGTGGTGGTCGAGGATGTCATTGGTAGCTCCACGATAGCTTGGTGCTGTGGTGACTCTCACACTGTGACTGGAAGAATTGTCTAAAGATTCCTAAGCCTATTGTGTGGAGGCTATTTTGGTCTTAAACATTTTTATTATGCTAATTTAGTTCTATACATTTTGACAATTTGCCAATTTAGTTATAAGCCTTTTAATTTTACCAATTTAGTCATAAATCTTTTGAAAATTTGTTAATGTAGTCTGCCTAACCAAATATCCATATAATAAGTTTAGGACTGAACTGGCAAATCTTCGGAAAGTTTTGACTAAATCGACTAAATTGGCAAATTGTCAAAATGGTTAAGACTAAATTAGTACAATTGAAAGGTTTAAGATTAATTTAACATAATTAAGAGGTTTAAGGCTGAATTGATTGCCCTATAATAGGTTTATGACTTTTTAGATAATTATTTTTACTGTGACTTGCTGTGCTTTGTGTGTGAGGAGAGAGAAAAGGGTAGGGAAAGAGAGTGGGAAACGAGAAAGGGTATAGATTATGGGTGCGCATGAGGCGAATAGATCCGTTTAGCTTGGGAGATGCAAAATGTATATTCTAAGACGCGAGGATGGTATTTAATACGCGGTGCAAAATTGAGAATGAATTTATCCTTGAAAAAATTACTTCTTGAAAAACAATTGTTAAGCCCCACTTGTGGCAACAGTATCTTCGACGACACTCAAAATTTAAAAGTTCGAGGCTGATGCATGCATTTTTCACGTTGCCTTCTTATTCTTTTATTGGAAAAAAGAAGACAAAAAACTCGATTTTCACTGATTCATTACCAGAAAAAGCTTAAAAAAAAGAGAGAAGAAAAACAGAGACTTCCAACAAATGCTTAGAACAAACAAATTAGTTGAAGACTGTTATTTTATGAACATATTGTTTTCCTATGTCTCCTAGAGATATTCGGTGACAGTTTTTCTAGTTAATGGAAGACAAAAGATATTAAAAAAAGGGCGTCAACCTTCATTAATTTATTTTTGAACTTGAGAGTATCTCCAACATTTGATTATTCTTAGTCCGTTCTGTCGTTCCGGAAGGTAAACAAATGGAGTGAACATTGGTTGTCGATGTTGTGAACATGGACGCGCACTCTGCCATACCTCTATAGTCGATTTTTTCGGCAAACTTCGATTTCCATTTATTTTGTGACAAATCAGTGATCTGAAATTTTTTTCCCTAAATTTGGTCATTTATATCTCTTCGAAATATTTTCATTAACTCATTTTTTTAAGTAATAACAATGGTTAAATTTAACAAATATTTTACAGATTGTTAATTTTTTGCAAAACAATCGGAGTATAATATTGTGTTGATGTGTGCATTATGAAATGACAAGCATACATTGTTCGTATTACTTTACTGTAGTTTTGTATACTATTATTGAAGACCATCGAGAACTAGAGTATCACTTGAATAATTGATGAGATAGAAAGTAATTAATATATGTAGTTCATTGAAAACTCAACGTCAGCGGATTTTTTTTTTTTTAATGAATGTGAGTCTAAGAAGGTTTATTAATGAAGTCATACTTAAACTCACTCTTGTAGCCCGCGAGCCAAGTGAATATTGTCTTCAACTAATTCCAATTCGATTTTTTTTTTTCCATTCTACTCAATATTATTACAATTAAAAAAGAATCTTGAATTCATCAAAATGATTGATATAAAACCATTGGGAGGAAAATATTGTTTGGACTCACTATACTGAAATCTATTAAGTCAATCGTAGAGCAAAGAGCAATTAGACTCGATTAAGTTTTGTTAACATATATGTGACTAAAATGTCTTATTAACTGAGATTAGCTTGATCTATCCCTTCCCTACCCTATAAATAGTTTATACCAAAACTCCTTTTCTTTTTAATGTGTAACTTAATTAGGAACGGCTCAATCTACTTAGGTGCATGAATTGCCTCTTTCCTCAAGGTTGGTGAACTTGTGAAGGTGATGACTCATGGTCCATTCATCATTAAACCATGTTACTTTTCTAGCCTACCTATGCTTAATTTTTAGGAGATCGATAGAGAACAAAGACTATTACACTTATCCAAGAATGGGTTTTCCTAATTTCAAAGAACAAATAATTATAGCTAGTTGATATACTTTATAACATCCCTTAAATTACTACAATCAGTAATCAAATGTTGTGGAGATGAGGCAGGTTTCTATTCAAGTGTAGGTGCAGATGGCCCGGTCCAAATGCCTCCTTGCTTAGTTGATATCGGACCACATTAAATATCCCTATGATTTGGCAATTTATATAAACTAGTTGACAAGCACACCTTGTCATAAAATTATTTTAATTTGCATTGGAAAAATAAATGTATTGAGTTACGCGTTAATCATGATGTGGTAATCTAATCAATCACTTTAAAAGAGACATACAACTAGCTTAAACATAATTTTTTTTTTTATTGAAATAGATAGTATCAATATCATAATTTTTCATAATTTTTTGTAAGGTGATTGGTTTGATTCAATAGAATAACTTTTGAACACGTACTATATGTGGAAAATCTTGTTCTTCTGAGCATTGTTATTGATGATTTTCATTAAAATGATGAACCTTGTGTTGTGTAGACAGATCGTAGGCAGGCCCCCATGTCTCCCATTTGACTTTGCTTCCAACTCTACTAGTTCGACATCATTCAACATTAAATAAACGACAACACAAACGTTAAAAGCAGAATAAAAATTAACGGCTGTCTTGATCCGGCCAGGAGCTGGAGACTAATGTATTCAAAGTTTCCTCAACATCTATGCTAGTCCAATTTAATATTATGTGTCATTGAAAATTAATAAGTTCATTTTAATCTTATGATATTATGTGTTTATATTTTTAGTAAAAGTGGATGAGTATGACAAATATATTAAACTCGATCCACGGAAATGAAGTATCAAGCAATGTGACGGACTTAATGCGAGCATTTGAATGTATAGTTGTATGTCTTAACACCCAAATAAGGGGAGAAGTGCCAAAAAAATCCTAAACCTTTTGTCTTTGTGCCGATGTAGTCCTAAACTTTTTTTTGGTGCCGATTTAGTCCTAAACCTTTTTACGTTGTGCCAATTCAGTCCTTTCCGGCCAATTTTGGCTGGATTTTGCTGACTGGATGTTGGCTGGCTGACGTGGCTGATCGGCGCTAACGTGGACAACTTTTAATAATATTTTAGTATTTTCGATTTATTTATTTATTATTTATTTATTTATTATTTTTCTGTTTTTCTTTTTTTCATTTTCTTTTGTTCTTCCTCTAGCCGATCGCCGGAGCTCGGCGACCGGCCAGAGGCGACGGCCGGCGAGGTTGAGGTCAACCTCGTTGGCCACCTTGCCAGTGGCCGCGAGGGTGGCCTTGCGCGGGGCGGCAAGGCCGCCTCGAGGCCTGGGTTATAAGGCTCGCCCTCGCTGGATATGGCGAGGGTCGAGCCTTGCCCATGGCCAACAAGGGCGAGGGCGAGGAGGCGGCCTCGCTGCAATCGCATTGTCTCCTGCTCGCGTGCCTGTCCGCGCGTCTTCGCCTCTCATGCTTGTCACCTGCGCCCTGCTCGCCGTCTGCTGGAGCTAATCCAGCTGCCTGCCGTCGCCATCGAGCCGGCCTCGTGTTGAGCTAGCAGGGCTCGCCCTCGCCGGCCATGGGCAAGGCTCGAGCCTCGCCGCCTAGCATGAGGCCGCCCTCGCGGCCACCGGCGAGCCTCGTTGCCCAACGCGAGGCCACCCTCGCGGCCACTGGCGAGGTGCCCGACCAGGTCGACCTCGACCTTGCCGGCTATCACCTCTGGCCGGTCGCCGAGCTCCGGCGACCGGCTGGAGAAAGAAAAAAAAAGAAAACGAAAAAAAGAAAAAAAGAAAAAGAAAAACAGAAAAAAATCGAAAATATTAAAATATTATTAAAAGTTATCCATGTCAGCGCCGATCATGCCACGTCAGCCGGCCGACGTCCAGTCAGTAAAATCCGGCCAAAATTGGCTGGAAATGACTAAATTGGCACAACGTAAAAAGGTTTAGGACTAAATCGGCACCAAAAAAAAAGGTTTAGGACTAAATCGGCACAAAGACAAAAGGTTTAGGACTTTTTTGGCACTTTTCCCCCCAAATAAGGGTTTTGCTTTATCTTTAAGACGACAACGTTTTTGATCAATTTTCTTCATATATCTCGCATTACCATTTATCCGGAAAAATTAGCCCTTTGAAGAAACTCAGAAGATGAAGAGAATACTGATTGAGGAACCCCATAATATCTTTGAAGTGGAGTCTCCATTGATGTATCCAATCAAAATCAATGTAATCTTATAATCAAATTTATAGGTCAAACTTTAGCACCCAAATGAGGTAAGATTTCCAGGGTAGGTTTAGTCATTGTTTCTCTCCTTATTTAATGATTTATCCTAACGAACATGGCATGAGTGCACATGCATTGTGCCTTTCATCAACTGAGGCAATGTTTTACCTCCTAACACGCTGTATAAAAAGCAGCTAGTCTCCCACCCCTGATTTCAACTCCTCCAAGACACATTCCCTTCTCTTCAACCTCTTTAAATTCAACTTAAAAGCTCGATTACGAGGATCGACAATGGCTCTTTTGAAGAAGCCGTATGCGTACACAAGGATGGATTTCGAGGACCCAGAAGAGAAAAACCACCGGAAAGCGCAGTTCCTGATCTACAAAGTGTTGGAGCGAGCCGATGCTTGGAGGAGGCCTTCGCTCCCGAGAGTGTGGTTCTGCCGGTTGAAGGTGAAGATCGGGCGGCAGTTGAAGAAGTCGAGGAAGAGGGTGGCATTGATGATTTCGAAAGTGAGACTCGCCGTTTATAATCAGCTCATGAGTCAATTGAGGAGCTTGGAAGCTCTCGTCTGGTAGAGACCAAGTTATTGATCAGCCTCCAACCTTTTAATCTCTCTCGCAAAACCACCGCGTAGAAGTATCCTTTCGTTTTGGTCTCTCATGTTGTGTAGAATCTTGGGGTGGTGCTTGCTGAATTTAACTTTCTTTGCAGAAGGGAAAAGGGTTGTTTATTTATAGTACATAGAAATCATACCCACAAGATTGTTTCGTTTCTTGTTTGGACTTTTCGAGATCGTCAGCTCATCAAACTAAAAATCGAATCTTGATTTTCTGCTTTTCCATTTTCTTGGTGATCGAGAAAAGAAGTTGAAGTACGTGACCCCGAGAGACGAATAGTCAAACGATGAGGTGCCAAAGAGAAGCAGAAACAACCAAACTAACTTGAATAGTTCGTCCCACTATGGAAATCAAACGACTTAGCACGCGAATAAATCGGTACATTAACTTCTAGGATTTGTGAATCCTTCCATATGTTGGAATCGAATGAGTTTGATCATAATAGCTTAGAACGTGTTGCCTAAGAAGGATCGATTTCATCCCTGGTAGGTGGCTATCATGGATATAGAAAGAACATTGGGTCAATCAAGATAGTTTGCATCGTTTCGATATGCCTAAGATATAGGTACTATACAATACATATATATTGTATATCAAGAAGTTATTACATGATTTATAGAGCGTACGGATCGATACCTTTTGAACCATTATATATATGAGTCCCAAAAAGGCCAACATGATTAATGGTTTAGATGGACTCGGTCTACATGATCTAAACTATGTAATGCTTTTTTGAGTACATACAACATCTGTTAATTCTTGTCATAGTGGCTTCACGTTTGGCCTCGTGCTGAGCTCCCAGGCAATTTGCTGCGTATCTCTGTTCTCAAATGTCATCTTCCAAGGCAGTTCATCATCTTTCCTTCGTCCTTCATCTTTTTGCTCCTCCAAGGCAGTTCATCATCTTTCCTTTGTCCTGAACATTGTGCCAAGCCGATGTTGCCCCCGTAATGTGCCATGAAAAGTCTCGCAACTCGATCGCGTGGAGAAGAAGCGAGGATGAATTCGCAAGAATCAATGCAAAACTGCCAGTTTATTAAACCATCACAAGAATGAAGAGAATTGCGTAAGAAAAATTACAAGGTCCTGTTCCCGGTGATGGTAGCTCTTCTTCTTGATGATGCCAGAGACACACTAGAGCAGCTGTTTGGTAAATTCACCGAGTGGAGGTTCAGGGGCAGAGAAATAGAGACGCAACAGCGAAGGCTGCGGCGAGGGTCAAATACTGAGGGTTCACCGTGATGGGCAAATTGTGAGCTGCCTCGGTGAAGGTTCGGTGTCGGTGTTTGTGTTGGGGTTTCATGAATCATGTATAGGTAAATTAATAAAAATACAGTGGAAACAAAGATAATATATTTCTATACGTGATTCTCTGAAGGCGTTGTTTGTGCGTTTTAATAAAAAAATATGAATATAAAAAGTGAGTTAAATGAATTACCTCTCGAAGCGCACTTTAAACGAATTGGTTCGGATGTTCTTCAGTTCGAGTCCCACAAACGTCGAACCTCTAGTTCAGATACACCAACCAACAATGAATGTCAAATGGAAAAGAGAACTTTCGGATAATCACCACTATAATCGTGCTAGCAATTTTGTGGAGACAATCTGCCGTATTCTTGATGTATTATAATCACGGCCTGAACGAGAGAACACTCTTCTTTCTCGCGTCTCGAAAAACACAAGAACACGCACCTTTTTACTCTATTTTCAGCAACCACATTTTCTGTCCTCAATACAGCATTTTAAAATGAAAAATGCTTGAATCAGCAACGGTTGCTGATCCCCATCTTTCGAAGCACGATAGTGCATGAACGGTCAACCGTTCATGCATGAAGCTTCCCAATTAATTAAAAAAAAATTATTGATTGATTAATTAATTAAATGAATAAATAATTACTTAATTAATTCCCTTAAAGAAAAATAAAAAATAAAAAGGACATAATCTTTATATGTACATTTGGGGTATATTAACATGTATCCACTTTGGGCATGCGTGTGCATCATATGCAAGTAGACTCGTGACTTTAATACAAATTAAATTAAATCTCATTTAATTTAATTTCAAATCGACTCAATTCGATTGCAGTAATTGCAAACAGATTTGCAACAATATTTCTCTCGTGTTCTACGTTATCCTAATTATTTATGGTGTGTGACATCCCTAGGTTCATCACTAAATTAGTAGTAAGACTTATACTAATACATTAGTACTCTCAAAAGAATTAATTGTCCCAATTAATCTTTGGATCCTATAAGCCATGATTGATATCAAGCAATATGTCATGGCTACCCAGATAGTGTAAATGCTTTAAGAACATAATGAACCTGTTAGTTTTCGCTACAGTATAATTTAATTCCTCTGTCTTACTATGTCCCAATCAAACAAAGACCATTGAATATTTGTTAAGTCACCAATTCGATTATATGCACAAATCTAATTGACATGCATTTTATTCAAGATATAAACAATTTATTCTCGGTTACAACCTCGGCCGAGGATTTTCATGCAGTGTCATAATTAGATTGCATAGGACATCATTATTATACGTTGCATGTGACAAGGAGACATATTACATATTGCGAACACGTGTAATTTTGTATATGAACAAACTATGACCATAAGGTATAAAGACAAATCAACGACCCAGCATTACGTGCACCTGTGAACTATAGTTGTTCGATACACAAGTTAATACTATGCCTCAGGTTTAAGGATTATTTACACAAGACCAAAGCATGAACAATTAGACATTGACCACGCTAAAAGCTTCCATGTTGCTAATTGTTCCATATGCGTCATGTTCAGTGAACTTGTCTAATACAAACATATATGTTCTAACTCAGGCATTATAATACCCAATGACATGCAACTCATCATTCTCTTAAGTATTCAATACTTAACGGTGAAGTTAAGAACACACCGGTCTCAATAGGATTATAAATATCCACTTAATAATCCATTAACCATGAACGGTTTAAAGATTCAGCCTAACTATGAACCCGTCACATATATTCTTGACGTTTCAAGAATAGGTCTAGTTGCAACTGATCTTATGGAATCATTCATAAATATAAAATAATTGGACAAATGAATGAATACGTCATTGCCATTAATTAAATAATAATAATGATAGTATAACTAAAATCCCTAATATGATAGTAGCTTTAGGGCATACATCCAACAGTTTGCCCTCGCCGTCACCTCTGTGTCTCCATGTCCCTTGCCCCCGACATCAACTTGGTATATTTACCATCAGGATAATGCTCCAAGGGGAACCTCTCTCCCTCTCTAGTGTCTCACATTTGGCCGTGAATTTCCATCGTGTCCCTATAAGGTTTCTCTATTTATAGAGGAGGTGATTCTTCTTATTGACGAGAATCCCAGAGATAAATGGCAAATCTGTTTTCTCTTTTCTAACTTGAACGCCTTACGATTAGATTTCCCTTTTCTTTTGTAACTAGTTTGTGGATTAGCTTTTGTGTGGATATTTCTCATCTTTAAAAGCCTTCATCCCGATTTTTTCTCCATTTCAAAACAGAATTGAACTCATAATTGCAAATAACCATTGAACCACTGGAGATCGAATTTCCAGGAGTTTTGAGTATGGAGTTTAAACACGCTGTGGCCGATCACATCTTTAAAAAGTTTCTTTGATCACACGTATGATGGTGCGTGATAACACTGTGCATAGGGCCATATAATTTGCATATGATATGTATATGAATTCTGTTGATGATATTTTTGTCTAGGGGTCGGAGCAATCCTAATTTTCTTGTGCAATAAAGAATTAAATCTGGTAGCAAAAATTTAGGTGTCTTAACGTTAAGCTAAAGTTTATGGACCATATTCAATAAACAAAAGGTTAGGGACCACATTGCATATTGTGTCAAAATTCAGGGATTATTTGTATTATTATCCCTATTATTTTCCTAACCCATTTGACATAAACTTTTGCTTGGTGAAAAAATATATTTGAAAAGATCTCTAATAATTTATATTAACAAATAGTTTAATAATTCAAGTGGGCATGGAAAATACTCTTTTACTAACACTCAGCTACTTTTAAACGGATGCACGTTAAGTCAAAGTCCCTTTCTTCTTTTAAAGAGTTTTCAAAAAAACAATTCCAAAGCTCATTCCTATCCCCAGCTTGATGCATGCTGGTTAACGAATCATTTGCTCTTTATATATATATGTTTTTAGTTTCAGCATTTATTTTTGCGCCAATTATCGGCATATATTTTCTGTTGGTGCTTTTCTGCTGGTACTTGGGCTTTAGTGAATGTTGCTGTAGATCATGTAGGGGATAATCATGTCCATCCAATGGAGGCAATTATGACTATCTCTATGGATACTGTCCACTTAGAAAGAATCGACACTCTTTGAGAGTGTTCGTGTCATGTCGGACATTTCGACAAGTGTCGACACTCTCCGACATTCTCGGACATTCTTTGACACTTGATCAACACATGTCGAAAAATCCGACATTTGATCAACTTCTCGACACTCTTCGACACTCAATTTAGAATTTCAACATGCGAGTTTCTGATTCCGATACGTGAGATCAACTTTAAAAAATTTTAATAAATGAAGGGTCAATATATATAATTGAAAAAATAATAAAAATAATAAATGGAGAAAGAATAAAAACTTAATTTTATCTTCTCTTTTAACTCCCACTTCCCATGATATGAAATTCACACCCCAAGTTTTTTTCTCTTTCTTTCTGATATGTTCGATAGGTGAATCTAGGATGTGAATTGCTTGTTTTCCTTCTCCAAATTTTATGGATTATTGGAATGGAGTTGAATTTGTTAAATTGAAACAAAGAATGATATTAATAAATGGTAGATCAATATTTTTAGTTTAAATTCATTCTAGACTTTTTATTATTTATTTATTTATTTTATGAATTTTAATCAAATTAATTTGATTGAAATAATCATAAAAATGTAAAAATATACATTTAATATACAACGTGTCGAAATTATCTGTTTTTTGAGAAATAATGTGTCCCGTGTTGTGTCGTGTCGTGTCGCGTGTCGGTGCTACTTAGGGCATGTTTGATAACGCTTATGTTCCGGGGAACAATTTTTGAACAGAAATAGTTTTTTTTTTTTTTTTTTTTTTTTTTTTTTTTTTTTTTTTTTTCTGTTCAGGGAATAATTTTTGAGCATAAGAACGCGCTTGGTAACTACACAAAATTTCTATTCCTAGGAAAGAAATGTGTTTGGTAAAATTGTATAATTTTGTTGTTTCTTTTAATTTTTTAATACTTTTATAATATTTTCCTTTTTTTTTTTTTATTTTTTTATTTTCTCTCCATCTTCCTCTTTGTGGTCGGTCCCCGTGACCGGCGACCGGTGACCGGCTGGGTGAGGGTCGGTGAGCTCGCCGGAGCCTCGCTTGACCACCGGTGAGGCTCAGCCTCGCCCAAATCTAGCTAGGCCGAGCCTCTTGGTGGCCTGGCGAGCACCGCGAGGCTTGGCCTCGCCGGATCCGGGCGAGGTTGAGCCTTGCCATGCCACTAGCGAGGCTCGACCTCGCCTAGGTGGCGCGAGGGCGGCCTCGCCTAGGCGGCGCGAGGTCGGCCTCGCCCTGGCTTGGCGAGGCTCGATCTCGCCTGGGCTAGGTCTCACTGGCCGGGCAAGGTTGACCTTGCTCGGATCGATGAGGCCGAGCTCGCCTAGCCATGGCGAGGCTCGGGCCGATGAGCCTCGCTGTGGATCGGTGTCTCCGGGGCCCGCGACGCTTTGGTGAGGTCGCCGGCCATGGCCAAGGCCGGCAACTGGCCAAAAGGAAGAAGAAGAAGAAGAAAAGAAGAAAAGAAGAAGAAGAATAAAAGAAAGAGAAGAAAAAAAGATGAGAGAGAAAAGTTGTTTCTAGAAATTGTTCCCGGAAATAAGAAGTTACTTTTTTTCTACTTCTTGTTTCTATTTCAAATCTGTTTCCGGGAACAAAAAAATAGATCTTTTGTTCTCGAAAATAAAAGTTTTACCAAACACGTTTTTTTTTTTTTTGTTCTATGGAACAAAAGAACATAAATTTTTGTTCTGGGGAATAGAAACACTTTTTAACAAACAAATTGTCCACCATCGTTTCTAACTTCTGATGCTGGGAAAATAAGTATTTATCTGTTCGTGACTAATAATCTTATCTAATTAATTATACTAAAAGTAGATTCTTTGGACATTTAATGTTTTTAATTTAAGGAGGAGTCTTTCTTTTTCCAAATAAAAGTTTGAAAGTTTTTATAACTAGTAAAGAGGTCTTAGAAGAGTTAATAGATTTAAATTTAATGAGATGAATCTTTCATCCACAAATAGAAATTTTAATTTTGTTTAATTCAAAGAAAATAGCTTGAGAAATATAGTTAAAGCCTCCAATTTAAATTACAAATATATTATTATATAGTGAATTTTAATACCGTAAATTGAACTAGGAATAAAAGTATCATATGATAGAAAAAATTGTCTCAACTCATATGTAATCCCGTCATGTTTCACAATATATGCCAAGGGAAGTTAATTAGGCTACATGCAATAGTACCTATTATTATCTTCATTCGATTTGAATATGTACGAGTGCGCAATAAATCGCTACATGCATAGCATAGAAGTTTTGGTTACGAGTCAAATCGAGTATAGATTTCTGAATTTCATTGCATATGAATTCATCAAAACGGATTAAATGAGTCGATTTGAGCCATAAGTAATAATTAATGTCTGGAGATGGTTATTATGTGACTTTTAATAATCTAATGACATGAATTAATATTAAAAAGCCAACTTCAAATTTTTTTAATAAATTATTAAATAGTTTTTAATATATCAATATTTATACTAATCAAATTTCAACAATTATATTAATAAGTGATTTGTAGCTTCTCAAAACCTACTCAAGCGTGCTATTTTGCCATCGTGCTTTTTACGATACAAGATTATAAATAAATACAAACAATAAAGCACGACTAATGAAAACATCAATAGCTAAGTAGAGAATTCTTCCGATAAATCAAAATACGAAATAATTTCTTAAAATGTATATTTACAACTTTACTATCCAGTTAAACCTGTTGTATAGTTGAGTTAATAAGATTCACAATTTCAAAATTTAATGCTGAATTTGTCATCCTTCTAAAAGATGATGTGGCTTATTATTATTATTATTATTATTATTATTATTATTATTATTATTATTATTATTATTATTATTATTATTATTATTATTATTATTATTATTATTTTTATTATTATTTTTGAGGAAGTGTACGTACTAAATGATGGAATCGATCTATATTACTGGTGAATTAAAAAATAGGAACTTTCTGCACAAGATCCCAAACAGTTTAGGTGCATCATTCTTATCCAACCGCCCGACGGGTCTCGGAGACATCTTCAATCACGCCTAAGCTAAAATGTCACCACTTTGAACACCAAATTAGACACTTGTCATTGGATATCGTACAATATGACATAATGGGATTTTTATCAGGTCAGGTGTTGGTGTAAGAATCGATCTACACATTCACTCTCGAATGATCGACACGTGGAAGAATTTGATTACATTATTATTTGTAAGTACATACGTCAATTATCGAACGACGGGTGCGTAAAATTTTTTGTTACTTTGACAAAGGGACCTAATAAATATTCTTTATATACTTAACACTAGGGAGATGTTACGAAAATCGTCTTCAATTTTACTTCCCATATCAAATACCATCCACCGTACTGTGAAATCTACAATTACGATCCTCACTTTTTACCATAGATTTAAACTTTAAGTTTCTTACCTAGACGTAATTTACCAAATTGTCATTTTTCAAAACTCCACCACGTCCCAAAAACCCAATACTCGCCCACGGTCTCTCCTCTCACACGAGAGGCTTACTTGGTTCGACACACCCGCCGGCATTTCTCTCCCCGATTCACTTCGCGCACTGCCTTTGTTAGTCTGAAGGCTGGTGCCATGCCGGCTCAAGGCCAAATGGAGCTTGAACGACCTAGATCCGGCGGCCATGGCCGAGCTTCGGCTAAAGAGCTCGTGTGGCTCACGAGCCTATCACAGAGGCTCGCGCAGGCCGTGGCCCTTGCCGGCTCGAGCCCAATCTCATGCGAGCTTAAGCCGAGCTTGCATGACCTCGCCATCGGTCTCACCATAACTACAAAAGATTTTGAGCCATATCTCTCACCCACACGTAATTTACCATATCTGTCATTTTATTTTCAAAACTACACCTCATCCGAAAACCCTAACACCGGCGCGCACTCTCTCCTCCTACTCGTGGCTGAGCGGGTTCTTTGACGACCCCTAGAAATTAAAAGTCAAAGGGTTGAGGCAATGCAGTTTTCACGTTACGTTTTCAAGGTGCCTTCGTATCTTTTTATTTGGGGAAAAAGAGAAGCAGCAGCTGCTCGAATCTTCACTGGCTCATTAATAAAAAAATAAGCTAAAAAAATGAGAAAAAAATAGAGAGAGAGAGAGAGAGAGACCTTCAAGAAACCACTTGAAAACTCGTAATTTATAAATAAATTATTTTCATTTTCTTTTAGAATTATTCGGTGACGGTTTTTCTAATTAACGGAAGCCAAGATAAATTTTTTAAAAATGTCAACTTCATCGTTGCCTTTCGATGATTGCGGCGCATGATCTCGTTCCCCTCAAGTTCTTTTTTTTTTTTCAGATTCGTTCCCCTCAAGTTGAACAACACTTTAATTTATTTATATATTTACTAATTTATTTTGAACTAGACGAATGAAGTGAACGTCAATGATTTGCGTAATTTAATGTCAATGTTTAGTTATTGATGTTATGGACATGCACGCGTGCTCTTGCCCACCCTTTCTACATTACTTCTAACTTCGATTAGACTAATGTCATGTTGATGCATGCACTTTGAAACAACAAACATATATTTTTTGTATCGTCTTACCTTAGCATAGGTTTACTAAAAAACGAGACCGACATAAAATGTTACTAGGAAAATATTACTTGGACTCATTTTAAACAAGTCTATGAAGTCGATCATAGAGTAAAGCGCAGTCTTGGCTCTTGTTAATAAATTGGGATTTGGCTTTGATCCGTCCCTTCCCTATCCTCTGAATAGTTATACCTAAACTCTTTATTTTTCAATGCAAAACTTACTTAGGACGGTGCGATCGACATAGGTGCATGAATCAGCTCTTTCCGACCATGTTGGACTAACATCGGGAACCTTACCTTTTTTTCATCTTTTTTCTAGCCTACCTAAGTTTAATTCTAGGACTACTATTGTTATCTAATTATGGGTTTGTCGTAATTCCAATCGACAAGAAGTTGTCGCTACTTGATACACTTTATAATATAACTTAAATGAATAAAATTAGTAAACAAATGTTGTTGGAAGTAAGGCAGGTTCCCATACGTGGGAGTTGCAGGCCGCCCGGGCCAAATGCCTCCTTGCTTAGTTGATATCACATTGACTATCCGAAGGATTTGGCAATTCGAACGGACTAGTTGACACGCCCGCTCTTCCTAAGATTAATTTAATTCGCATGGAAAAAAAAAAACAAGTGTTTATGCGACGTGGATGATCAGATCAATAGCATGCAGGTAGCTTGTATATATATGTGCGTGAGTGGTTTTTTTTTTTTTTTTTTTTCTTTTTAATCGAGACATACAGTATGAATCTCATAATTTCTCGAAAAGTGATTGGCACCGTTCTATGGAATATATCTCGAAAATATTTTCTCCTGAATGAAACTTTCATGTCTGCCTTTTGACTTTGCTTCCAACTCTACTAGTTCGACATAATTCATAAAAAAAGGGACAAAGAAAACGCAAATAAATAAATAAATAAATAAATAAATAAATAAATAAATAAATAAATAAATAAATAAATAAATAAATAAATAAATAAATAAATAAATAAATAAATAAATAAAAGTGAGTGCCGTCTTGGGCCGGACAGGTTCAATTTCCACTAAGGGGGGTCTACAGCTGGATAGTATTGGATTCATAGTTTCCTCCACGTACATGCCACTCCAATTCAATATCATTTGTGTCATTGACAATATTTTATAAGTTCTTTTTAATCTCATGATTTCATGTGTTTATGTTGTTAGTAAATGTGGATGACTGTAATTGATATCTTAAACCTGATCAACGAAATTGAGATATCAAGCAATGCAACAGACCGTATGAGAGTATTTGAATAAACGAGCTATGTGTAACACCCAAGTAAGGATTTGCTTTATTGATAAAGACAGCTTTTTAGATCCGTTTTCTTAATATAAGTCACATTACTTTTCATCTGGAAAAATTATACCCATTAAATAAACTCAGAAGAAGAAAAAAGAGTGCCTATTGAGTGCATGATTCATCCAATCAACATCAAATTTATCTTGTGATTAAATTTTTGGTCAAATTTTAGCCCTCAAATGATGTAAGATTTTCACGCCAAGTTACTTGTGTTTTCTCTGCTTATTTTATGATTTATCCTAACGAACATGAGTGCACACGCATTGTGCCTTCATCAATTCCTAACACATTCTATAAAAGCCAGCTGGTCTCCCACCCCTGGTTTCCACTCCTCCAAAACACACTCCCTTCTCTTCAACCTCTTTATTGCCAAATTCAACCCCAAATCTCGATTCCCAGGATCGACAATGGCTCTTTTCAAGAAGCCGCATGCATACACAAGGATGGATTTCGAGGACCTGGAAGAGAAAAAGCATCGGAAAGCGCAGTTCCTGATCTACAAGGTGTTAGAGCGAACCGATGCTCGGAGGAGGCCTTCGCTCCTGAGAGTGAGGTTCTGCCGGTTGAAGGTGAAGATCGGGCGGCGGTTGAAGAAGTCAAGGAAGAGGGTGGCGCTGATGATTTCGAAAGTGAGACTCGCCGTTTATAAGCAGCTCATGAGTCAATTGAGGAGCTTGGAAGCTCTGGTCTGGCCTTGCAGAGAGCAAGCTATTGATCAGCCTCCACCCTTGGGAACTCTTTCTTGCAGAATCACCTCGTAGAAAGTATCCTTTCTTTTGGGTCTCTCGTGTTTAATCTTGGCGTGGTGTTTTCTGGATCTACCTTTCTTTGCAGAAGGGAAAAAAGAGAAGATTGTATGGTACATATAAATCATGTCAATGAGTATGTTTCGTTTCATTCTTAACTTTTTGAGATCACGAGCACATCAAGTTACAATTAAATCTCGATTTTCTGCTTGAGATTGTTGGTGGTTGAGAAATGAATGGAAGAACGTGACCTCCAGAGACGAATAGTCAAACGATTAGGTGCCAAAGAGAAGCCGAAACGACCTAAGCCAATTTGAATGGCTCCCCACACCGCAGAAATCAAACTACTTCGATACGTCCATATCGAATGACATTGATCATAACAGCCAAGATAGGGTGAGCGAGTTTGTCGCGACCTCTTTTTTTCGGCACTCGCAATCGGGGTAGAGTGCCTAAGGAGGCTAATGGTTCGGCTGAAATTAGTTATGCCCGGACTCTCCTAAGTCCACCAATTCACGACTTTAATAGTCTAAATTTTTTTAACCTGTATATCAATTTTTAAAATGGAGTCGCCACTAATCGATTTGGGGTGGGTTGATTAGAAACCCAAGTGAAGTATCGGGAGAAATACTCACTCCTGCGCAACTAGAGAAATTAGGATCGGGGACTTGATTACACTAGTTAATCACTAATGCCCTTTCGGTGTCTAATCTTGTCTAAACCTTGAGACTTTTTTTTTTTTGATGTTCAAGGGATTTTCCATGCATTTTTGGGAGGAAAAACATTTTTGAGTTTTTTTCTAATTTTTTGGACATAAAAGGGATTTTTTTGGTATTTTTGAAAAAATACAAGTCTTTTTGGCTTTTTCTGAATTTTTTTGGCTTTTTCATGAATTTTTGGCTTTTTTTTTTTTTGGATTTTTGGCATTTTTTGGAAAATATGGAATATTTTTGATTTTTTTGGTTTTTTGGAAAATAAAATATTTTTTAATATTTTTTGGAAATTAAATATTTTTTAAAATAAAAATTTAAAAAAACCGACCTGGGTCGGATCCACGGGTTGGGTCCGACCCGAGCCGGCGACCCGAACGCGGACGGGCCCAACTCGGATTTTTGTCTTTTTTTTTTTTTTTTTTTAATATTGAAACGGCGTCACGGCCGGGCGTTTAGGGACACTCGGCCCGACCTGACGACCTGGTTCGGCGAAACCCTACCTGACTCGTCGACCCGGATTCCCACCGCCCCAAAAATCGCGGAAACCCTACCCGAATCGATTCGCGCCCGACCCGGCTCCGACCTCACGACTCGGTTTCCAGCCGCCCTTGATCTCGCGAAACCCTACCCGATTCTGAGACCCGGCTCCGATTCGATGACCCGGAAAATCACAAACCCTAGGGTTTGCGAATCCGCGGCGACGAAGGGGGGAAACCGAGGCGTTATGGCGGTGACGGCGACAACGGTGACAAACCGCTTACGAGGACGGTGAGGACGAGCGACAACGCGGCTGTGTTGGTGTGGTGGGTGGCGACACGGTTCGAGAGGGGGAATGCGACGGCGACAACGCGACCGGTGGCGGAGACGGCTACTGTTACCTGTCTGTGACGAGGTGGCAAACGGTGGCGGTGACAGGGCAACGACGGCGGTCACTCAGCTTCTAGATCTGGCGTGGCGTCGGCGGATCGGTCACGACAACGGCTTCGGGGGGGAACGACAGCGAGCCTTCGAGGCAACGACGTCGGGACTTGGTCTAGGCGACGGCGTTGGCACAGCGTCCGGTGGCAACGACAGCAACAAGAACCCCGATCTGAGGCGCAGATCTCGGCCGGACCTTCCTCGGCCTCGATTCTCTCTCACTCCGGCCAGATCCGAGCCTCCACTGGCCAAATCTGAACTTCTCGAAGTCGCTCGCCGCCGGCCTTCCCCGAAGTCTCTCGGTGGAAGGTGGGCTGAGCTCGCGACTCGAGTTCTCCCCTGCGCTCGCCCTTCGATCTTTCCCGATGTCTCTCAGTGAAAGATCTCCGAGCTCGCCACGCCCTCCGATGATGCTTGCGGCAACCTATTTATAGGCGAAGGAAATCCGGTTGACGGAGGGGCTCGGCCGCCGGCCTCCAGCTTGCCCACCGGTTCCGCTCGGCTGAACCGGTGTCCCATCGAGCTTTCCAGCGAAGCTTGCTCAGCATTAATGGCGCCTGAGATCTTATCCTCTCCAGCCGACGTCGGCTTACCCTCCTCGGCCGTAGGTCGTCCTTCGCGCGTCGGTGATGATGTGCGTGGAATATAGAGGCGGAGAGGGAAGGCGCGAGGAAGAAGAAGAAGGAAGAGAGGGGCTGGGCCAGAAAGAAAAGCTGGGCTTGGGCCTGCGAAAAAGGGGAAAAAGATGGGGGGCTGCCAATTTTGCTTTGCTTTTTTTTGTTTTTGCTTGTTTTGCTTTGTTTTTGTTGTTTTTATATGGTTTTTTTATATATATTATTTATCCGAAAAGACAAAATAAAAACTTAATAAATAAAATAAAATAAACCTAAATAAAATTAAGGTGTCAACAGCTGCCCCTCTTTGAAGGTGAGCTCGCAGAGGTTGCATTCAAAGATAAACTGATGCCTAAATTTTATCCATGCATGCGTAGTAGATTATATTTTATTTGGGACCTATTATTCTATGTGGAAAAAGAGCAATATAACTTTACATATACTAAGACAGATAAGAAGATACCTGTAGTTACTTACCAGGAGTGAGTGAGATAGGGTGTGAACCTCGAGTTTGGCAAGTATCAAGGCGTCATCTTACCTGGTGATATGAGGAGGTTGCTTTTCCAGGACTCGAACCATTTTTCGGTCGCCTGTTAAAACAATCAATAATTTGTCTAAGACCCGAACCTCTCTTTGGTCACCTTGACGGGAAATTGCCTTTCCAGGACCCGAACCATTCTTCGGTCGCTTGTTAGAGCAATAAGTGATTTGCCTCGGACCCGAACCTTTCTTCGGTCGCCGTGACGGTAAAATGCTTTTCCAGGGCCCGAACCATTCTTTGGTCGCCTATCAGAGCAGTAAGTGGTTTGTCTCGGACCCGAACCTTTCTTTGGTCGCCGTGACAGGAGATACGCCGACCTTTCTCAGAGCATCGTATTTGTTGGGGTGTCTGACTTCTGTCAAAGATGCCGGTAGGAACCCGACCTTTCTCGGGAGGATGCGCCGACTTTTCTCAGGGTATCGATTTGTGGGGTGTTTGACCTCAGTCGAGGACACCAGTTGATACCCGACCTTTCTTAGGAGGATGCGCCGACCTTTCTCAGGGCATCTATTTGTGGGTGCCTGATTTGTATCGAGGACACCAGTTGGTACCCGACCTTTCTCGGGAGCTGCGCCGACCTTTCTCAGGGCATCATATTTGTGGGGTGTCTGACTTTTGTCGATGACACCAGTTGGAACCCGACCTTTCTCGGGAGGATGCGCCGACTTTTCTCAGGGCATCGATTCTGGAAGATACCTGGACATTCACAGGCATATCAAAGAGTACCTGGATATTCACAAGTACTAACTTGAAGGATATTTGGGCCTTCGCAGGCGTCGGAAGGGTACTTGGATGATCACACGTATAAACTCTTAGAGGATACCTGGACGTTTACAGGTATCGAAGGGGTACCTGGATGATTACAGGTATTGAATGGGTACTTTGAATTATCACAAGTACGAACTCTTGGAGGGTGCCTGGATGTTCGCAGGCGTTGAAGGAGTATCTAATTGCTTGCAGGTATTGAAAGGGTACTTGAATTATCACAAGTACAAAACTCTGAAGGAAGAATGAAAGGCGTACCTGAGATATTCGTGAAGGTCTCTCACCTCCTAGTATGTGGAAATATCGAGAATGAGTCTCGCATATTCATGAAGATCTCTCATCTCCTGGTAATTGGGAATATCGAGGGCGTGACTCGCATATTCGTGAAGGTTTCTCACATTCTGGTAATGGGAATATCGAGGACGTACGGGATATCCATGGAGGTCTCCTACCTCCTGGCAGTTGGGAATATCGAGGACATTCCTTGGATATTCATGAAGGTCTCCCACCTCCTGACAACACAAACTTGAATATAGCATGAGGCTTACCTGGATGGCCGCAGGCACTTAAAAGGGGTGGAACACCTGGGTAGCCGCAGGTGTACAAAGTACTGGAATATTTGGATGAACACAAGTATTTAATGATACGGCCTGGGACCACTCAGCTGGTCCAAGTGTAAGAAAGCATACCTAGGTAGGCGCACAAAGCAGCGGAATGCTTGAACAACTGCTATTATTTGGGGACAACTCGGGCAAGTTGAGTGTCATGAAAAGGGAGTACCTGGACGGAGGTGGGTAATTGACGACAAATGGAGATAAAGATATGCTTACTTTGCAATATCTCTGATTTCTAAGAGTATGTTTGCTATTTGCACAATATGCACACATGATTGTATATGTTGTAAATTCATGAATTTAAAATGGGATTCATGCATGACAACTTTGTCAGTTTTGCATCATCTGGATTCCACTGGGGAAGATTTTGAAAGACAACATTCATTTAGAATGTAAATGTCTTGAGCATGCCAGATGAGGGACTTTCAGTCTGAAAGGACTTTCCGCTCACTCTCATGGAAAAAGGCTATCCTGACCATTGATGCAGGATTTATAAGGACCACACTATCTTACTGTCATCATGTCAGCAGGGGTCCGAGTATTCTCACAAGCGGTACGACTTTACCATTGTGAGAGGTCTTTGTTGAAATTATGATGAAGACTTGGTCAACGACTCATCAAATGGGACCGTCGAGGTCAAGGCTCGTGAACGAAGTGCCGCACGATCATCTCCGGGTTTGCAAGTCAAGAATCCTGCGAAAAGAGATAGAGTAATCTTGCTCGTACTTCTTCGAGCGATGCTTATGAACATATGAAATCCTACGTTAATTGAAGTGCCCCTAGTCTGAAGAGACTTTTACAATGGGAATGTAACGTAGACTTGGCTCACGTGTAAAAGGGTGAGAGCTAGTGATTGTCTTAGCATTTGTCACCGGTCTTTCTTCTCATTGTTAGATGGATGTTCTTTTGGACCACAACAGCAACTTCTCTTGGGAGTATTTTTGACTGGGGGGCATTGGCTTTGCTTTTATTAGGCACACTGTTTTTTTCATGCCCCTATTTTTTATTCCAGTTTTTCATTTATGGGCATTGACCTTGCTTTTACCAGGTACACTGCTTTTTATGCCATGTTTTTCATTCTTGTCGTTAGAGGAACTGGCCTAGGCAGGCTCAGGCACGGCACTGTTGTTAGACTGCTGAGTCTTCGTCTTCAGCTAGCGCTCCGAGCTATGCTGCTTAAATGGTAGTAACTTCTGTTTTGCCTCCACGTGAGGGTGAAATTACAGACTCAATTGGGTTGTACAATGAATACAAGTGCGTAGAGAAAGAATTGCTCTTCATCATTCTAAGGCACTTAAATTAACGCGAGTGTTCACATGCAATAAAGACACCCGAAGATTGATGCAAGTGCAAGAAAGAAAATTTCTATCCCTCTTCTCACCTTGTGATGATGCTTCGCCTCTAATCTGCCCCAGTGCGGGGTGGTTCTTGACAGGGGTATGAGAGAAGCTTCACTAATGTATGGGGCTTAATGGGGTGAGCAATGAAATGCCTCTCACTGTTTTGGTTATCGTACCATTTGCGAGAGAACTCTTTACCTTGCAGTCATGGAATCTTCTGCATTCATCTCACAAGTGTATAGATGGGGGACTGTGTGTAGGATATGGCTTGCCTTTCATCATTCTGACGCGCCTCATCCAGCATGCTCAATGAATCTTGTATTCTTCACTTAGCTGTCTATTCTAATAGTCCTTGATGGAATCAATGATCTAGATAGACAAAATCATCATGCAAAAATCCATTTGGAAAAGGCATGCAGTATTTTAATCATGAGAGAGTTTGTACTCTAAAAACAAGTGAATGGTTTTGACTCCAAAAAGACTCTATTGACCACTTTACGAGTTAACATAATGGTGTTTTCAAATATGTTAAACTTTGAACATCAAAAGGGTTATTCGCAAATGGGTGTCAATGGTTGTCCCTATTGAATAGGGAGATGTCATATGAATAATCAGCTGGGGGTTGATAATTTGATCAGACGTCTTTGTTTTTGCCCCGGGTTTGGATCACTTCGTTTGCTCTATTTAACCATTTAATTTAGCTCTTGAATCCCATTGCCTCCTGTCAATATGAGTTCAAAGAGTGAGTGTTAGAAATGATGCCAAGTTACCTTTCCCCCAGAGTTTATTTGTGCTGGCTCTTAAGGAAGTTGCTGATGGCCCTTTTTTACATTTCAATGCTTCCTTCGACTGGCCTTTCCTACTTGTGGCCACATATGCATAATTGCTGGTCGTTGATTGATTTTCAATGCTTTCCTTCTGTGGAATTTTTCCTTCTGCCTTTGATTATAGCAGCATCAGGCAGAGTCATGTACCTCAAGCTTCTATGGAATTTGAGATGGACTATCAAAACTTCCAATTCTCCGATGGTAACTACTTCTTGCAAGAGCATGTGTCTGGAACAAGAAGTGAGGCCTCCAGATTCTAAGATTGTTGACTGGGACAGAAGGTTCCTTTTAACTAGACTGGTTCCTGAATGACGCGTCCTTTACACCGAGCTGGGCGAAATTGACATGGATTACTCTTACGCGTCCGCCTGGGTAATGTCGATTTGCTCAAGTTATGCCATCGAGTTTGCTACTTGATTTTCGACACTTCCTTAAATGCTGGTGATTACCATTCATTTTTCTTCATTGAGTCAACCCAAACACACGTTTTTTATGATGGTGTAAATACATCACTTATATATAAGGGTGCATAGGCATTTTCATTATGATAGAGAAGTGCTTGGCAATGCCAGACAATGAACATCTTTCAAGGGTAGTACTTTTTTATAGCATCAGAATTAACCGGTTTAGAGAATTCTCGCCCATCCATCTCAGTTAGGATTAAGGCTCCTCCGGGGAGTATCTTCTTTATTACATAAGGACCCTTGTAATTTGGGGCGAACTTGCCTCCAGGCTCTGGAAAGATTGGCAGCGTCTTTCTCAAGACTAGCTCGTTTACCTCGAAGTGCTTGGGTTGCACCTTTTGATTAAATGATCGAGCTACCTTCTGCTGATAACACTGACCATGACAGAGGGCTTTCAGTTGCTTTTCATCAATCATGCTTAGCTGCTCGAGCCTTTGCTGTGTCCATTCCTCCTTAGACAATCCTGCTTGGGATAAAATTCGCAAGGAAGGGATTTCTACTTCTACAGGCAAAATCGCCTCCATGCCGTAAACCAGGAAAAAAGGCGTTGGCCCAGTGGAAGTTCGAATCGAAGTTCGATATGCTGTTAGTGCGAAGGGTAACCTCTCATGCCAGTCGCGGTAGTTTTTAGCTGTCTTGGATAGGATTCTCTTGATGTTCTTGTTGGCGGCTTCCACGGCTCCATTCATTCGTGGACGATAAGGGGACGAGTTCAAATGTTGGATTTTGAACTCAGAAAACAATTGATCAATCAACTTGTTATTCAGGTTTGACCCATTGTCGGTGACGATAGCTTCTGGTACGCCATAACGGGCGATTATGTCACGTCTGATGAATTTCATAACGTTTCGTGCAGTTACGCTTGCATAAGATGCGGCCTTGATCCATTTTGAGAAGTAGTCTATTGCGACCAAAATGAACTGGTGCCCATTTGACGCCTTCAGATTGATTGGGCCAATTACATCAATGCCCCACATTGAAAATGGCCACGGCTCAGATAACTGATGCAATTCAGTTGGAGGGACATTTATCTTGTCCCCGTGAATCTGACAACGATGACAGCTTCGCACATGCTGAGCACAATCACTCTCTAAGGGGAACCAGTAACAACCCAATCTCATTATTTTCTTGGCCAACATACGTCCATTCATGTGAGGGCCACATACTCTCCCATGTATTTCTTGCATTATTTGTGTGGCTTCAATTGCATCCACACACCTTAGCAGGACTGAGTTATATGATCTTTTGTACAAATTTTCACCGCTGATGAAGAACCTCGAAGCCATTTTCATTAGGTATTTTCGATTAGAGGGAGTGCTTTCTTTAGGGAATTCCTGCTTCTGGACGTATCTCATGATGTCGTAATACCAGGGTTTCCCGTCGGGTTCTTCGGTTATAGTCATACAATGGGCCTGTCTTGCCAGGACTTCAATCTTCAAAGGCTCTACTTCTAACCCTTTCGTTACTTGCAACATAGATGATAGTGTTGCTAGTGCGTCAGCAAACTGGTTATGAATTCTAGGTAGGTATTCAAACGAGACGTCTTGGAATTCTCCTACCAATTCTTCCAAGTAGTCGTGATAAGGCACTAGTTTGGCGTATCTTGTCTTCCATTTGCCCACAGTCTGGAGGATAATTAAGGCGGAGTCACCGAACACTTTTAGTTTTGACACTTCCATTCCAATAGCCGCTTGTAGGCCGAGGATGCATGCTTCATATTCGGCTATATTATTGGTGCATGGAAACATCAATTTTGCAGTTACAGGATAATGTTGCCCATTTGGGGATATCAAGACCGCCCCGGTGCCTAAACCTGACAAATTTACGGCTCCGTCAAAGAACATAGTCCATGTGTCCTCTTCTACTGTTGAAATTCGGTCGTCTGGGGAATGATCCTCGCGTACTTCTTTAGGGCAATCTGCTAACATATCAGCAATCACCCGACCTTTAATTGATTTTTGTGACATCACCTGGATGTCGAATTCTGAGATTAGGATTTTCCATTTGGCCAATTTTCCCACCAAGGCCGGGCAACCGAGCAAATACTTGATTGGGTCACTCTCAGTTACAAGGAATGTTTGGTAATGCAAGGTATACTGCCGGAGTCTGTGCAACACCCATACCAATGCAGCGCATGTTTTTTCTGATTCGGAGTAGTTTTGTTCTGACATGGTGAACTTTTTACTCAAATAGTAAATGGCTCACTCCTTTCCATCATGGGGGCCTTTCTGTGCCAACATTGCACCTAGGGATTCACTGTTGATGGTAAGGTAGAGGGTCAAAGGGTGCCCTGGAGTCGGGGGTACTAAAACCGGGGGCTTTATTAGGTACTGTTTTAGATTTTCAAACGCAAGTCGGCAGTTGTCATCCCATTTGATTTGTGCATCCTTCCTGAGAAGTTTAAAGAAAGGTTTTGCAGTTTCGGAAAGCTGGGAAATGAATCGCGCAATGTAATTTAATCTTCCCAGGAGGCTCCGGACTTCTTTTACAGTCGAGGGAGGAGACATCTCAAATATCGCCTTGGTTTTTGACGGGTCTACTTCTATCCCTTTACAGCTCACAATGAACCCAAGTAATTTGCCGGAAGTTGCCCCGAACACACATTTTGCTGGGTTCGAATAATTTCTCTAGGGTCTTCACATGGTCTTCTCCATGTCTGGTTTTGGCGATCATGTCATCGACATATACTTCAATTTCTTTGTGCATCATGTCATGAAAAAGGGTGACCATGGCACGTTGGTAAGTTGCTCTAGCGTTTTTCAGGCCAAAAGGCATGACCTTATAGTGAAAAGTTCCCCATGGAGTAATGAATGCAGTCTTTTCCTTGTCTTCCTCCTTCATTTTTATTTGGTTGTATCCTGAGAATCCATCCATGAAAGAGAAAAGCTTAAATCCAGCAGTACTATCCACAAGAACGTCTATGTGAGGTAGTGGGAAATCATCCTTTGGGCTTGCTTTGTTCAAATCACGGTAGTCGACACAAATCCGGATTCGACCATCTTTCTTCTTCACTGGTTGTTGACGCCTTAATTTTATTTAGGTTTATTTTATTAATTAAGTTTTTATTTTATTCTTTTTGGATAAATAAAATAATAGCAAAAAAAAAAAAAAAAAAACAAAGCAAAAACAGAAAAAGAAGCAGCCCCTTTTTTTCCCACGCGGGCCCCCCTCTCTTCTTCTTCCTTCATCTTCTTCCTCGCGCCTTCCCTCTCCGCCTTTGTATTCCACGCGCATCAACACCGACGCGCGAAGGACGACCTACGACCAAGGAGAGTAGACCGACGTCGGCCGGAGAGGATAAGATCTCAGGCGCCATTAATGTTGAGCAGGCTTCGCTGGAAAGCTCGATGGGACACCGGTTCAGCCGAGCGGAACCGATGGGCAAGCCGGAGGCCGGCGGCTAAGGCCCTCCGTCGACCGGATTTCCTTCGCCTATAAATAGGTGGCCGCAAGCATCGTCGGAGGGGGCGGCGAGCTCGGAGATCTTTCACTGAGAGACATCGGGAAAGATCGAAGGGCGAGCGCAGGGGAGAACTCGAGTCGCGAGCTCAGCCCACCCTCCACCGAGAGACTTCGGGGAAGGCCGGTGGCGAGCGACTTTGAGAAGGTCAGATCTGGCCGGTGGAGGCTCGGATCTGGCCTGAGTGAGAGAGAACCAAGGCTGAGGAAGGTTCGGCCGAGAGCTGCGTCGCAGATCTGGGGTGATCGAGCCCCTCCGCGGCACTGACATCGTCCCACCCCCCGACGCCGTTGCTGTGCCAAATCCCGCCGTGCTACTGTCTCGCTATCATCGTAGCTGAGCCCCGGGCCCAGGTCTCGCCGTCGCCGTCGTTGTTCGCCGTGGTCATCACCAGTCTGTCCTCGCCCTCGTTGCCATCGAACGCCTCCGCCGCTGCTGCCTTTGATCTGGCATCGTCGCCGTCACCGTCCCCGTTCGAGAGAAGGTAAAGAAAACCGTCGCCGTTACCGTTGCCGTTCATCGTAGCCGTTTCCTGTTGACCTAGCCGTCGTCGTCGTCACCGTTGTCGCCCTCGTCATCGCCGTCGCCGCCGTAGTCGCCATCGCCACCAACGCCTCGGTTCCCGTCCTCGTGCGATTTTCCGGGTCGCGAAGTGGATCCGGACCCGGAAAATCGGGTAGGGTTTGTAATTTGGGCACGGCAGGAACCGGGTCGCGATTCGGGTCGAATCCGGGTAGGGTTTCGCAGGGGAGCCGGGTCGTGGAGCGGGTTGTCGGAGCGGGTCGTCGAGCCGGGCGGGGTGTCCCGAACGCTCGGCCACGACGCCGTTTCAATGAAGTAAAAAAAAAAAAAAATCTGAGTTGGGCTTGCAACGCGGGCCCGTCTACGTTCGGGTCGCCGACCCGGGTCGGACCTAACCCGCGGACCCGACCCGGGTCGGCTTTTCTTTTATTTTAAAAATATTTTAATAAATAAATAAAAATAAATAATTTATTTTTAAAAAATAAAAAAATAAAAAATAAAAAAATGATTTATTTTCGAAAAATATTTAAAAATATATTAAAAAATATTTTATTTTCCAAAAAATCAAAAAAATCAAAAAAATTCCATATTTTCCAAAAAATGCCAAAAATAAAAAAAAAGCCAAAAAATTCAGAAAAAAAAAGCCAAAAAGACTTGTATTTTTCCAAAAATACCCGAAAATTCAAAAAAATCCCTTTTATGTCCAAAAAAATTAGGAAAAGACTCAAAAATGTTTTTCTCCCAAAAATGCATGGAAAATCCCTCGAACATCCAAAAAAAAAAAAAAAAACTCAAGGTTTAAACAAGATTAGGTATCGAAAGGGCATTAGTGATTAATTAGTGTAATCAAGTCCCCGATCCTAATTTCTCTAGTTGCGCAAGAGCGAGTATTTCTCCCAATACTTCGCACGGGTTTCTAATCAACCCACCCTAAATCGATTAGTGGCGACTCCATTTTAAAAATTGATTTACAGGTTAAAAATTTAGACTATTAAAGTCGTGAATTGGTGGACTTGGGAGAGTCCGGGCATAACTAAATTCAGCCGAGCCATTAGCCTCCAAAAAAAGAGGTCGCGACAGCTTGGCGACTCTGCTGGGGACTTTGAGGACTTAGGCCATTTTATCTTTTGTTTGAAAGCTTTGCTGACTTGGGTCTTTTTCTTTTGTGCAGGTTAATAGCTTAGAGTTTTTTTTTTTTTTTTTTTTTTTTTTTTTTTTTTTTTTTTTATATATATATGAAATGTTTTGTGATTATAAACTGCTGTGCATCCTTAAATGTTTTAGCACTACACATGGCACACACAACCCGGCCGCCGGACCTGGGCCGCCATAGGATTTCTAGGATGGTGTTAAGAAAGATACGACCTCGAACGCGAGACTGCGATGTAGAGGTTGCCTTTCTTTTCCCCGAATTTCTTAGCCGAGGTTAGGAGGGTATATTGCTAACGCGAGACTGCGACGGGCGGATACCCTTTTAATTTCAACAAACCTTCTCAGTTAGAAATCGAGCCGCACGTCCCATCTACATGTCTCTGTGCTTGCTATTTTTTTTAAAAGCAAAGTAATTTATTTACTTTTACTCAGTCTTTTCTGGCGCATAGCAAAATAGGGTCAGGTTGTGTATTTCCCTTTCTTATATGCGATGAGAAGAATTGATATCCAGTTCATTCCTACCCCCAAGGGAGAGCTTCTCAGATGGTGGAAGCAGTTAGATCAGCTCAGCCAAGAGTGCGTCAAAGCAAGAATCTGTCATCTCCTCCCATTGCTTCAAATCAATATCCACTCTGGACTCATGCAAACACTACCACATTTCTGGTGTCCTGAAACATCTACCTTTGTGTTTGGAAAATTTGAACTAACTCCAACATTGGAAGAGTACAGTCTCGCCATAGGAATGCCCTTGGGAAGGGAGCTCGCTAAACCACCATTTGGCATTGACCCCGTGGTCAGTCTATCACGCTTTTTAAAAAATCATTCGGTAAAAGAAATTGTTGGAGTCAACAACAATGCTTTTCCACTATCATCCTTAACTGAATGTTTTGAAAAACAATCAATGACCCAAAAAACCAAGATCTTCCTATTGGCCTTCTTTGGATTTATCATCTTCCCATATAGAAAGAATGCCATAAATCCTTCAATCGCATGGGTAATAAATCAAGTCACTTTCGGGGCAGGATATGTAAACATGGTTTTAGCTGAAACCTTTTTATCCCTTAATCGTTTCAAAGACCAAAAAGAAAAAATCATGAGGGCCGCTCCAGAAATTTTACAAATGTGGTTCTTTTCCCATATCAAAGGATTTGGGCACCTCATGCAAATATTTGAAATCAACGAGTTTAAACACCCACTACAAAAGTTTCAAACCTTGGAAAAATATTCTCCCAATGAAGAGTATTCTCGGTGGATTAACTTGCTAAAAGACCCGGTCCCTGAGACATTCCTATGGCGAACTAAATGGTTCATTGCAGGAGAGGCGTGCTTTGCGCTCAATTATTACGACCCCATCCCGTTGCTGGGCCTCTATGGAGCAACCTCATATTATCCATATAGGGTGGCTCGTCAGTATAGGGTCCTCTAAGAGATCCCGCCACCGCTCAAATCAGGATTGTTCCGGATCCTTTTCACCCGTACAGACTATAACTACTTGGAGGAAATCCGCATAATTCAGAACGCATGGAGTAAATGTCACACTGAAAAGATTGTCATACCCAGAAGGTTGAAGGGGCAGGAAAAAGCTCATCATGCATCCACATTCTACATCCTCAACCATATAATTCCCGAGGAGCTGCAACCAGTAATCCCCGATGTAGTTGATAAACTTACCCTGCAAGGGCGAATTGAATCTCTTGAAAAGAGCTTGGAGACAAGCAAGAGACACGTATCGAAGCTAGTACGAAGAAGCAAGCAGCTTCATAAGACTGGAGCTTCCCATCACATATAAAAATGGGCAGCGGGACTTTTGATGTAAATAATGTGAATATCTAGGGTCGTTCTGACTTGTGTAAAGAGCCCTTTTGGCATTGTATAAATCTCCTGTTAATAAATAAGAATGACTCGACCCTTGCCATGAGCTAGTTTTCCATGTGTTTCCCTCGTTTACGTTTTCTCCATTTTCTGTGCTGACAGGTAATCACATCATAGTCGTAAAAGCTAGAATGGCTGAAGAAAATGTACCAAGCCGTGTCGAGATTATGGAAAGTGAAATGAAGCAGGTCTTCAATGTGCTTCAACAACTCTCAAAGCAGATAGATTCCATCCAAGGCAAATTGGCTCCCGCCCCAGCCTCAATCGAAGTATTGTTACCGCAATCATCTATCCGAGGTGACCAAGGAAGAGATACCGATGATAACATGCCCGAATTGGAGGATGATACGCACCAAATCATAGTTGAGAAAGCAAAGCCCAATAGTTTGTCTAAGACTGAACATGACAAACGCCTTGAGAAACTTGAAGAGAGGCTAAAACAACTGCAGGGCCTTCAAGATCCTACTCCAACAGACCTCTCCATCTACTCTAAGGTCAAAATGCCAGAAAAATTCAAAATGCCTGAGTTTGAGAAGTACGATGGCACGACCTGCCCAAGGGCTCACTTGCAAATGTATTTGGTTCGAATGACCCAGTACGTTAATAATGTACCTTTAATGATCCAGTTGTTCCAGTCAAGCCTGGTAGGTCCCGCCTTGAGGTGGTACATCAAAAAGAACATAAACCTCATCGAGACATGGAGTGAAGCAAGCGAGGCATTCCTCAAGCAGTACAAATTCATAATGGACATTACCCCTTCTCGTGAGGATCTCGATCGCACGGAAAAGAAAAAGCAGGAATCTTTCAAAGAATATGCTATTAGATGGAGGAATCTCGCCGCCCAGATCAGTCCTAAGCCAACTGACTTTGAATTGAGAAAAATGTTCATCAAAACCCTCCCTTATGAATACCGCAATCGGATGGTGACTACGATCGCTGAATCATTCAATCAACTCATTCTAGTGGGAGAGCAGATTGAGACAGGTTTAAGGGACGGCTGGTTCACTGAGCCTACACCTGTCAGCAGAAGGCTCAACATGAAAAAAGATAAAGAACGCCTGATTGATGTCAATGCCACCTACACTGCAAACACCGGTCACCTCCCGACCGTTCAGATAAGCACAGGCCAACAACAGACTAATAGCCGTCCACCCCAGTGCTACAACAACCGAAGACAATTCACTCCGCTTCCTGGATCTCCCTCCCAGGTTTTGGCAATCCTCCGAAACAAGAGCCTCCTTTCAACTGAGCCAAGACGACCCAACGTGGAAAACTTCTCCAGCTATGACCCATCCAAAAAATGTGACTATCACATGGGAGAAGTAGGCCATTCGACTGATGAGTGTTTCATCCTTAAGCATCGGATCCAGAACCTGCTGGATACTAAGGCCTTCTCATTCCAAATTACAAAGCCAAATGTCCAAAGCAATCCACTTCCTGATCATGCTGACAAAGTAAACATGACATTCAGTTCTGAAGCCGGTCAAATTAGAAATATCAATGCACATATTATTGACATCTATCGAGGGCTAGTAGAGACCGGGTATTACCCGGATGACGAAATAGCATCCTTTGCAATAATGGAGGAAATGGTATTAAGAATGATAGAGGCCGGAATAATCGTGTACGCCGGCCACGCCAGCATAGTTTCTACCATATCGTAAGTCCTCATCAACTGGGAGGAAGAATTTGCCGCGCTAAATGCGGAAAAGGAGAAGAAGGATTCCTCCTCACTTGAGAGCGTCTTTGAAAGGAAATGAGCCATTGTTCAAGCATCAACAGCAGAAACAACCATAGTCATCGAGATTCCCCAGCCTTACAAGTATGAATACAACAATGCAGTACCATGGTCTTATGACCTTGATGTTGGTTTAGTCACGAGATCTGGGCGAACCTATGCTCAAGCAAATATTCAGTCTGCTAAGCCCGTCACTGATGAAGAAGCCAAGGAGTTTTTGGCCGTAGTTAAGGCCAGCGAATATAATGTGGTGGAACAATTACGAAAATCACCAGCACAAATCTCTCTGCTGGAATTGCTTTAGACATCTGTCAAACACCAAAAATCCCTCATGAAAGTATTAAGTGAAGTACATGTCCCTGAAATGATTGAGCATGACAAACTCGAGGAATTTGTCAGTACCATCCTTCTAAAGGATCAAATGGCATTTTCTGATGAAGAAATTCCGAGGAGGGTAGAGGACACACCAAGGGCCTCTACATATCGAGTTAAGTGCAACGCATCTCACGTCGCTCGAGTACTGATTGACAATGGATCTGCTCTTAACATATGTCCACTAGCGACACTCTGTCGCTTTAAAATAGAGAGATCATGGATCCAGGTACCCAAGACTTCTGTTCGAGCATTCGATGGAACAAAAAAGCCGCATAACGCGGCATAAACACTATAACACCTAGACCAAAAGAAGCACGGCATGGTCAACCAGCTACAAAAGACACCACAGGCGAGGAAGAGGTCACCGTTGGAACGAACTACCTACGGGTCCCTAGTGAAAATAATCGGGTCTAGGCTCCAAGTTCTCTGCAACCTTCTATTTCTGAAATTATCTTCAACGTTCCTGAAGGTGATAGCCTTGTCTTGGACCACTTTGAAAAGGTGGTTCTTCATGGCCGGGACCGTCAGGGGCTGGTCTCTAAAGATAATGTTGTTCCTAATTTTCCAAATGATATGACAAAGCGCGCCAAAGGAAAAATGGGCAATGCACTTGTGGAAACTTTACCCATCAAATAGGTAGCAGCCCAACGGAGGTTTTCCCTCCAAGTTCTGTTGCGTCAAGGCAAATTGCATCTGAAAGCCCAAAAGAAAGCAATGCCAGCCATGACACAACAATCAAAAAATAGGTGATCAACAGAGTTGGGCATACTCTTGCAAAATGCACAGGCAATACTTCCAATTCTACCATAGGACAGAAGGAGAGCTTGGGTTGGAAGTATGCACTTGGCCATGAGCCAGAGTAGTTTTAAGGTTGGTACAGGTTTCATTGAGAATCTGGAACTATCTATTGGAATCGGTTCCCAAATTTTTGGAATTTGAAACCTGCCTTACATACTGTGGAACCTGGAACTTACTCTATCAAAGGTTTTAGGATTTTTATTAATTGAACAATTATTGTGAATAATCATCTCTAATGACCACCGTTTACTTTTACAATCCTCTAACCACGACTCATATTTGGACACACATAGATTATAAAACATTAACAAAGTAAAAAGTTTTAGTCATGGATATCGCTAAAAATAAAAGTTTAGACTAGTGGTTCCAAATTACACACTTATCATCAAACGATATAAAATATCACAGGATTGCACGAACACATAAAATAAGAAAAATGCAAAGACTTAACTGATTCCTCAATTTTTGGAACCTAGAAGCTACCTTGCAACTCTAAAACCTGGAATTGATTCTTCGATTCTCGATTCTACCTAGAACGATGCTCACCCAACCTCTATCTCCATTTTCCATCATGCCTCGTTCCCTTGCGTTTACCCACAACTCCCAACATAATCTAGCGGTGCATGGTCCGGCTGGGTGGTTCCAGCCTAGAACCGAGAACCACTCGCTAAGGATCGATTTTGAAAAATTAGAACTGGGAACCGCCCGTTAGTTGCATGGATCCACCCGAGAACTGGACTGTTAATCTGGTCCGATTTTCAGGTGGATCCATGGAACCAGTCCAACCTCCTCGCCTTCCCCTTTTTTCCCTCATACATCTACTTATTCTAGCTCTCCTGACCATGGTAGCTTTTAGCCTCCTCAAGAACTGGCGCCGTGGTGGTCGCGACCATCTTGTTGTTTCTGTCCCAACCACCACCACCATCTTCGCCACCGCCTCCGCCTCCGCTATCTCTTGCTCCTTCCAAGAGACCGACAACAAGGAGGACGACGGGCCGTTCTTTGACCTGGAGTTCACCCCTGTTCCCAAAGATGAGGACGATGGGGAGAAGCCTAAGGAGGGGGAGAAGGAAGAGGGGAGGCAGAAGCGAGATGAGCCCAGCAATGACGAGGACAACAATGACAGTGAATGCAGAGGTGGCGATGAGGATGGCGACAACATGGAGAGAGAGTTCAAGTTTGAGAGGGGGGGGAGAGAATCGACTCTCTGTTTCATTGAGTCTGGACTAGGACTCGAAGGGAGATGAGCATATTTGAAGGTGAATTAGAGAGGAAGAGGGAGCTAGGGGACAGTTTGAATTGAGAAAGATGAGATGTGTGAGAGCAATGAACTGAGACAAGATGGAAATTGGAGCACTAAATTTTAGATTTGCTAATTTCGAAATTATTTTTAATATTAAAAATTAATATACTATTATAATATAATAGGTCCGGTCCGGGTGGGCAAGCGGATAGATCCGCCCATGGAACCGGGAACTGGACTGGTTCCCTTAAGAACCACCAGTTCCAGGCGATTTTAGTTCGGTTCCGGGGCGGTCCGGGCGGGTTCCGATTTGTTTGCACACCCCTACCATTATCTCCGCAGTTTATATATGTCTTATGTTTTTAGCCCGGCATACGAAACCAAACCCACATTAAAGTATGTTGAAGCCCGAATAGGAAAGTACGAGATCTCTACGTGGGTTTGCCGCTTCTTCCAAGTTCAAATTGGACTCCTATTTAATTTGCAAGATACCTTGTGAAGTCGGTTTCAACGTGGGTTTATATTTATTTAAAATAATAAAATTAATGAATTTGAGATTAATCCGCTGTTCGTCATTTTAAATGATGACGTGGCTTATTCTTTAAAGGAAGGGCACGTAAACGATGGAATCAATCCATCCACTGTTTAATTAAAAAGGGTAACTTTCTGCACAATATTCCAACCGCGTTAGGTGCACCATTCTCGCTCAGCCACCCATTGGCCTTGGAAAGTCTCCCATCATGTATGAAGTGAAATATCCACTTGAACACCAAACTGGACACTTGTTATTGCAAATTGTATTATATTATATAATGCATCAGGATTTTCATTATTTCCAGTGTGGAGGTAAGAACTGATTTACATTCCCATCGTTAGATGATTGATGCGTGAAAGGACTTTTGGTACACTAATGAACCTAGCAATTATCATATTGAGTTTTACTTCGCATATTAAATACTCTTCTCATATTTCAAAACCTACAACAATCATACTAAGTTATTACAATGGTTTTCAAGTTATACCACTCATTCACACGTAATTTACCAAGTTGCTAATTTATTTTCCAAATTATCCTCCCTCCGAAAAAACCCAACCTATGCCCACACTTTCTCTCCCTCGGCCGAGGGGCCTGCTTCGTCCAGCATACTCACTACCACATCTCCCCCTCTTCACTATATGTGCCGCCGTTGTTTCTTTGGAGGCCGTCGCTGCTAGCTCAAGGCCAGATTGAGATCGCATGACCTTGATCTAGCGGCCACGGTAGAGCTCTATAGCAAAGCTTGTGTTGCTTGCGAGCTTGATCTAGGGTTTGGACGCCAAATTTTATGTGCTCAATAAAACAATGAGGTTTTAAGATAGAAGTGTGCAAAGTTTAACGGGTTGATTTTGAATACGTGACCACGTACGAATTTTTTTTTCCGAGAGTTTTAAAGAAAAAAAAAAAGGTTGCCCAAGTTTGTATTTGAAGGCAAAATATGGTGTTCTTGGCTAAATAACGGCAATAAAAGTTGGTTTGATTGATGGTGTGCTTGAGTGGTTACTTAATCGAACCCGTCACCCAACGGGAGTTTGGGGGCGATGCCCAATTTTATCGGATGCCCAGCGGGGGTCCAGATGCCGAGTTGCGGTTAAGGTTGGACTGAAGCTCCTATATGGAATGCCGTTTAGGTGGGGGTCCTAGACGATACTGTGCCCGATGGGGCGGGACGATGCCCGGTTATGCCGAAAGACCGCCGACACTTGTGTTGGCCATGGCCCAAGGGATCGTAATAATTGGAACACGTGTGTTGATAATGCGCGTGAAATTCTTTTATGTGTTTTGATTGTTATTTGCGCACGTTACACTATTATTATTGTACGAGATGTGCTAATGTGTAGGGACGTGCCGATGCAAGGTGAGTTTATATATGGTGTGTGCTTAGGCCGCATTCGAGGCGAATTCGCGTCCTAATCGAGGTTTAGGGATTTTAACTTGCTGAGATTTTATCTCACCCTGTCGTTGATAACCTTTTTCAGGGTCGTAGCATGGAGATCTACTGAGTGTGGATGTGGTGGGTGCGAGATGCGACACTTTTTGGCTGGCCTTGCCATTAGTGAAGTTTAGGTTAATCCTAATCCCTAAAAGTTTTTGAGAGGGTCGATAGGAAGTGGCTGTAGAAAGGCTTGTAATTATTAAACTTCTGAGGGGTAACAGTAGATAAATAAACATGTTTTCGGCAATTTTTGTTGTGCTTTACTATCCCTATTGTTTGTTTATTGACTGGGTGTTTATTTAATTTGCTTCCGCAAGCGTTTAATCAAAAGATAAAAAGAATGGGTCGGCGATGCGTCTTGAGACGTTGCATTTTTAATCGACTGCCGAGGGATGTTCGCGTACTCAAGGTTCGGGGCATGACACCATTGGCCTTGGAAAGTCTCCAATCATTTATGAAGTGAAATATCCACTTGAACACCAAACTGGACACTTGTTATTGCAAATTGTATTATATTATATAATGCTATCAGGATTTTCATTATGTCCAGTGTGGAGGTAAGAACTGATTTACATACCCATCGTTAGATGATTGATGCGTGAAAGGACTTAATTACGCTGTTCAATCATCGAGTGGTGAGTATGTAAAACTTTTGGTACACTAACCAACCTAGCAATTATGATATTGAGTTTTACTTCGCATATTATACACTCTTCTCATATTTCAAAACCTACAACTATCATACTAAGTTATTACAATGGTTTTCAAGTTATACCACTCATTCACACGTAATTTACCAAGTTGCTAATTTATTTTCCAAATTACCCTACCTCCAAAAAAATTAACATATGCCCGCACTTTCTCTCCCTCGGCCGAGGGGCTTGCTTCGTCCAGCATACTCACTACCACATCTCCCCCTCTTCACTATATGTGCCGCCGTTGTTTCTTTGGAGGCCGTTGCCGCTAGCTCAAGGCCAGATTGAGATCGCATGACCTTGATCTAGCGGCCACGGTAGAGCTCTATAGCAAAGCTTGTGTTGCTTGCGAGCTTGTTGCAGATGCTCGCAGTCGGTCATGACCCTAGTGAGCTTGAGGCCGAGCTTGCGTGGCCTTGGACCGGGAGCCTTGGGCTCAATCTGAGCTACCTGGCATCGTGAGCGGCGAACGATCTGGCCACTGATAAAGACGTGGATGTGGGGAAAGAGACGTGGGTGGCGGTCAAGGGTGTTGTTGGTGACTCGCGGGATCGAGCTTAGGCATGGTGTCTCTCACACCGTGGTTTGTTGTGCTGTCGTGTGTGAGGAGAGAGAAAAAGGGCAAGGTTGTGCATGAGACAAAATGATCATTTTGATTTGGGGATAATTATAAAAAAAAAGTCTTAAATCTATTGCAATATTGCTAGTTCCGCACTAAACTCTATTTTTTTTGGTCAATTGAGTCTTAAACCTTTTGTATTTGTGTTTATTCAATCCATTTGTTCAAAATTGGTTGGCTAGAGCTAAGATGGACACTGGCCATTTTACGTTGTGCCACTAATGCTAATGTAGACAATTTTAAATAATATTTTAGTATGTTTTGATTTTATTCTCTGCAGCTAATCACTGTCAGCTATGGGCCAGAGGCAAGGCTCGACCTCACTAGTTGAGCCTTGCCTAGGCTGCTCACTGGGTTGGGCGAGCCTCACCCTTGCTAGCCGTGGGCGAGGCTCGACCCTCACTATAGGCCACTACAAAGGTTGGGCGAGGCATGATTTCACAAGATCTGGTGTGGTTAAGCCTCGCCCAACCATGGCCAAGCTTCCCTAAGGCCCGCGAGACCTCGCCGGCCTGCCTCTGGCTAGTCGCAAGCTGGTGATTGGCTAGAGGAAGAAGGAAGAGAAAGGGAAAAAAATTCCCCAAAAATAATAAAATATTATTAAATTATCCATGTTAGTGTTGGTGATGTCATGTAGTACAGCTGACGTCCATGATAGCGTCGATCGGCAAAATTTAGCCGGATGGACTGAATTGCTGTAAATATAAAATGTTTATGACTCAATTGACAAAAAAAAAAAGAAAGTTTAGGATTGAATTGGTATAATTGTAATAGGTTTATGAATTTTTAGTAATTTTTCCTTTTAATTTGCAGATACGCAAACTGTATGTTCTAAGATGCAGGATGGTATTTAATACGTGGTGCAAAATTGAGAATGACTTTTGTATTTCTCCCTAAAAAAATCACTTCTTGAAAAACAATTATTAAGTCCTACTTGTGGCAAGAGTGTCTTTGACGACACTCAAAAATTAAAAGTTCGAGACTGATGCATCATGCATTTTTCATGTTGCCCTCTTATTCTTTTATTTGAAAAAAAGAAGACAAAAAACTCGATCTTCACTGGTTCCTTACCAAAAAATAAGCTGAAAAACAAAAAAAGAAGAAAGAAAAACAGAGACTTCCAACAAATCCCCAGAACAAACAAATTAGTCGAAGTTCGTCCAAAAAAAAAAAAAAAAAAAAAAAAAATTAGTCGAAGACAGTTATTTTATGATTATATTGTTTTTCTATTTCTCCTAGACTTATTCGGTGATGGATTTTCAAGTTAATGGAAGACGAAAGATATTAAAAAGAAGCCCTCGACCTTCGTGCATTTATTTATTTGGAACTTGAGAGTATCTCCAACATTTGATTATTCTTAGTAAGTTCTGTCGTTTCGGAAGGCAAATGAATGGAGTAAACCTCAATGATTTGCGTATTTTAATGTTGAACGTTTGGCTGTCGATTTTGTAGACATGCACGCGCGCTCTGCCATATTTCTTTACTTGTTTTTGCCTCCAAACTTTAATTTCCATTTATTTCATGGCAAATCAATGATCTGAATTTTTTTTCCTAAATTTGATCATTTATATCTCTTCGAAATATTTTCATAAACTCATTTTTCTAAATAATAACAATGCTTAAAGTTAACAAAATATTTTACAAATCATTGATTTTTCATAAAATAAACGGAGTGTAATATTGTGTTGATGTGTACCTTGTGAAATAACAAGCATATATTGTCCGTATTACATTATTGTAGTTTTGTATACTATTATTGAAGACAATCGAGAACTAGAGTATCATTTGAATAATTGATGAGATAGGAAATAATTAATATATGTAGATTACTGAAAACTCGTTTAAATTTTTTAATGAATGTGAGTCTAAGAAGGTTTATTAATGAAGTCATACTTAAACTCACTCTCGTACCCCGTGTGCTAAGTGAATATTGCCTTCAATTAATTCCAGTCCGATTTTTTTCCATTGTACTGAATATCATTACAATTGAAAAAAAAAAATCTTGAATTCATCAAAACGACTGAAATAAAACATTAAGACGAAAATATTGTTTGGAATCACTATACCGAAATCTATTAAATCAATCGTAGAGCAAATAGCAATCCAACTCGATTAGGTTTTGTTAACAGATATGTGACAATAATGTCGCATTAATTGAGACTAGTTTGACCTATCCCTTCCCTACCGTATAAATAGCTTTTACCAAAACTCCTATTCTTTTTAATGTGTAACTTAATTAGGAACGGCTCAATCTACTTAGGTGAATGAAATGCCTCTTTCCCTTAAGGTTGGTGTCGCATTAATTGAGACTAGTTTGACCTATCCCTTCCCTACCGTATAAATAGCTTTTACCAAAACTCCTTTTCTTTTTAACGTGTAACTTAATTAGGAACGGCTCAATCTACTTAGGTGCATGAATTGCCTCTTTCCCTTAAGGTTGGTGAACTTGTGAAGGTGATGACTCATGGTCCATTCATCATTAAACCATATTATTTTTCTAGCCTACCTATGCTTAATTCCAAGAGAGAGATAGAGAACAAAGACTATTACACTTATCCAATAATGGGTTTTCCTAATTTCAAAGAACAAATAATTATAGCTAGTTGATATACTTTATAATATCCCTTAAATGACTACAATTAGTAATCAAATGTCGTGAAGATGAGGCAGGTTTCTATTAAGTGTAGGTGCAGGTGGCCCGGTCCAAATGCCTCCTTGCTTAGTTGATATCGGACCACATTGACCATCCCTATGATTTGACAATTTATATAAACTAGTTGACAAGCACACCCTGCCATAAGATTATTTTAATTTGCATTGGAAAATAAACGTATTGAGTTACGTGTTAATCATGATGTGGTGATCTAATCAATCACTTTAAAAGAGACGTACGAGTAGCTTATATATAGAATTATTTATTGAAATATATAGTATCAATATCCTAAATTTTTATAGGATGATTGGTCTTATTCAATAGAATAAATTTCGAACACGTACTATATTTGGAAAATCTTGTTCTTCTGAGCATTGTTAATGATGATTTTCGTTAAAATGATGAACCTTGTGTTGTGTTGACAGATTGATGGCACGCCCCCATGTCTCCCATTTGACTTTGTTCCCAATAGCTCGATATCATTCAACATTAAATAAACGACAACACAAACGTTGAAAGCAGAATAAGGGCCGTTTTGATCCGGCCAGGAGCTGGAGAGACTATTGTATTCAAAGTTTCCTCAACATCAATGCTATTCCAATTTAATATTATATGTGTCATTGACAATAATTAATAAGTTCATTTTAATCTTATGATATTATGTGTTTATATTTTTAGTTAGTGGATGACTATGACTGATATATTAAACTCGATCTGCCAAATTGAAATATCAAGCAATGCAACGGACTGTATGTGAGCATCTGAATATATGAGGTGAATGTATCAACACCCAAATAAGGGTTTTGATTTATCTATAACATAACTCCTTTGATAAATTTTCTTAACATACCTCGCATTACCATTTATTCGGAAAAATTAGACCCTTTGAAGAAACTCAGAAGATGAAGAGAGTACCGATTGAGGAACACCATTGAGTCTCCGTTGATGTATCCAATCAAAATCAATTTAATCTTATAATCAAAATTTAGGTCAAAATTTAGCACTCAAATGATGTAAGATTTCCAGGCCAAGTTTAGTCATTGTTTCTCTCCTTATTTAATGATTTATACTAACGAACATGAGTGCACATGCATTGTGCCTTCATCAACTGATGCAATGTTTACCTCCTACAAATTCTATCAATACCAGCTGGTCTCCCATCTCTGGTTTCAACTCCTCAACTCCTCCAAAACACTCTCTCTTATCTTCAACCTCTGTATTACCAAATTCAACTTAAAAGCTCGATTACAAGGATTGACAATGGCTCTTTCGAAGAAGCTGTATGCGTACACAAGGATGGATTTCGAGGACCTGGAAGAGAAAAAGCACCGGAAAGCGCAAGTTCCTGATCTACAAAGTATTGGAGAGAGCCGGGAGGAGGCCTTTGCTCCTGAGAGTGAGGTTGTGCCGGTTAAAGGTGAAGATCGGGCGACGGTTGAAGAAGTCGAGGAAGAGGATGGCGCTAATTGTTTCTGTTAAAATATGTTTCAAGTTTGAGTCCAATATGAAATTCCGAATATTCCGAATTGGATATGTTGCGGACGTTCGAAATCGAGCAAAGGAAATCCGAAGATCAACTTCTCCAAATTTAAATCTGCGTTGGAGAGTCTGGTCGCTAAAATAGGAAAGTTCAACTTTGAATAGGATTTGGATTTTGTTTAAAATATACAAAGATATGTTTTGGATAGGAAACAAAATCCTATGAGAAGTTGGTAAAATAATGGTGGTTTTAGTTATATATAGACTTGTGGCCATGGATGGAAGACAGTTAATCATGAAGAATTGGTCTTGAAGCACCGTCTAGTTGTCGAGTGCTTGGGAGGGATTTTCTTTGTTCGTGAATTACATCCAAGAAGATTTAGTGTTCGAGCCAATTAAATCTTGTGATAAGATTTGCATGTAATTCCTTCGTGAGATTGAGAGATTATTTCGTGAGGAATCTCAGGGCTATTTCGTGAGGAATCTTAGGGTTAAACACTGTGTGCATTATTGGGTATAATTGGGGTTTGGGAAACACCGAGAGAGTGTTTGAGTGACTTGAGTGTGTAATTTCCTTGTATCGCTTGATCTATAGTGAAATTCACTGCTACTCTCCTTATGGACGTTGGTTTTTACGACTGAACCACGTAAATCTGGTGTTCGATTTATTTTCTTTTTCTGTCTATATTTTGTTCGATCGCTCCCCCTTTTTCGCAACAAGTGGTATCAAAGCCAGGCTTGGCTAAGTTGAAGCGAATCGATGGCGACAAAAGAAGTAAAAGTGAGAATCGACAGATTTGATGGGAATGATTTTAGTTTCTGGAAGATGCAGATTGAATATTATCTTTATCAAAAGAAACTGCACTTGCCCTTATCTGGGAAGAAACCAGAGACGATGAAGCAAACTGATTGGGATTTGCTGGATAGATGAGCTATGGGTGTTATTCGGCTGACGTTGGCTCGTAACATCGCATTTAACATCCTGAAGGAGAAGACCACTGCTGATTTGATGCAAGCCCTGTCGGATATGTATGAGAAGCCCTTTGCAATCAACAATGTCTATTTGATGCGACGTTTGTTTAATTTGAAGATGAGAGAAGGTGCGTTAGTTGCAGATCATATCAATGAATTCAATGTGATTGTTAGTTAATTGAGTTCAGTTGAGATTGATTTTGAAGATGAGGTATGTGCTTTGATTTTGTTATTCTCATTGCCCGATAGTTGGAATACTACCGTTACTACTGTTAGTAATTCCTCTAGGTCAACAAGTTTGACGTTTGATGGGGTTCGAGATTTGATATTGAGCAAGGACATTCGTAAAAGAGAATCTGGCGAACTTGTATCTACTGCTTTAGTAGGTGAAAATAGAGGAAGATCTAGAACACCTGTGGGTAACAGTAGTACTAATATGAACAGACGTAGTCAATCTAGGACTGCTAATGTTGTTTGTTGGAACTGTGGCAAGATGGGGCATCTTAGAAGGGATTGCCTCAAGCTGAAGAATGAGAAGGGCAAGGGAATTATAGTTGATTCTGCAGATAATGTTGCAGCTATAGCAGATAATGCCAATTATGTCTTGTCTGTCACTAATGATTCATCGCTTGATGGATGGATTTTGGATTCTGGTTGTTCTTTTCATATCAAACCAAATAGAAACTGGTTTATCACTTATCAGTGCACGGGTAGTGGTAAAGTCCAGTTAGGGAACAACGCTGAGTGCGATGTTGTGGGTGTTGGTAATGTTAAAATTAGAATGCATGATAGTATTGTGAGGACATTGACTGGAGTGAGGCATGTTCCAGAATTGAAAAAGAACTTAATTTCCTTGGGTGCCCTAGATTTAGCTACTTGCAGGTATTCTTCAAAAGGTGAAGTTCTGAAGGTTGTTCGAGGTGCCTTGGTGATAATGAAAGGAATCAAGCATGGAGGCCTGTATAAACTTCAAGGTGAGATAGTGACAAATTTCGCTGCAGAGACGTCGGATGCATTTGTTCGAGAGTCTATTGACTGCTCGAGAAAGACCTTGATGTTTGTGCTAATGCACAAGTTTGATGGTGATGTCAGGATCACATGGTTGAGAGCTTTGATCGAGACGGAGACTGGTAAATCGATCAAGCATGTGCGGACTGACAATAGCATGGAGTTTTGCTCGGAGCTGACAAATAAATTCTGCATGAAAGAGAGCATAGTGAAACACCGCACTAGTGTCAGTAAATCACAACAATTTGCAGAATTGATGAGCATAATATTACTAGAAACAGCCCGTAAAATAATCTCTAGTGCTAGTATTGTTAGGAGAATCCTAGCTGATGTGCTTAGTACGATAAGCTGCCTGGTGAATAGATCCCCATCAACTGCTATTGAATGGTGGACTCCTGAAGAAGTGTGGTCATGTAACGTTGCTGGTTATTCTATCATTAGAATGTTACGTTGCCCGTATTATTTCCGAGTGAGTGATGGTAAGCTCGATGGGAGAGCAAGGTGCATATTCCATGGCTATGCACAAGGTGAGCGAGGCAATTGGTTGTGGTGCCTAGATATAAATTCACCTGTTAACAGCAGAGAAGTTACTTTTGACGAGTCTCCAGTACTTCTGGCTAGGAGTGATTATAGCAGTGTTCAAATGGATATGAACAATGTTCAGCTTGAGGTGAAGTTGCGACCAGAAACTCCTGAGGTAGTGAGTACGAGTACTAGCAAAGTAATCGACACAGATGGTACTCATAGCGAGGTGGAGCCTATAGAGCCAATGGTTGCTGTAACTGCTAAAATTAACAAGGTATGTATTTGATCTCTTGATAGATATGGATGCAACAATGGTTTTGCTTTATCTGCGGTTAAGGAGGTTATGTCGGAAAATCCTTGTAGAGCAGTTAAAGGTGCATGTGGAGTTGGTATTTTGATGAGGTCCTCGGTTATGGCGAAATTCAAGCGAGGCTTGGACTTGGATAAAATCTGTGGCGGTTGAGCCCATCGGGGGCTATGGGAAAGTAGTAGCAGAGTCTGAATTTTTGCGAAGCGATTGCAACTTGGCTCAAACGTCGAGCCAAGGTGGAGATTGTTAAAATATGTCTTGAGTTTGGGTCCAATATGAAATTCTGAATATTCCGAATTGGATATGTTGCGGACGTTCGAAATCGAGCAAAAAAAATCCGAAGATCAACTTCCCCAAATTTGAATATGCGTTGGAGAGTCTGGCCGCTAAAATAGGAAAGTCCAACTTTGAATAGGATTTGGATTTTGTTTAAAATATACAAAGATATGTTTTGGATAGAAAACAAAATCTTATGAGAAGTTGGCAAAATAATAAGGGTTTCAGTTATATATAGACTTGTGGCCATGGATGGAAGACAGTTGATCATGAAGAATTGGTCTTGAAGCACCGTCTAGTCGTCGAGTGCTTGTGAGGGATTTTCTTTGTTCGTGAATTACATCCAAGAAGATTTAGTGTTCGAGCCAATTAAATCTTGTGATAAGATTTGCATGTAATTCCTTCGTGAGATTGAGAGATTATTTCGTGAGGAATTTCGAGACTAAATACTGTGTGTGTTATTGGGTGTAATTGAGGTTTGAGAAACACCGAGAGAGTGTTTGAGTGACTTGAGTGTGTAATTTCCTTGTATCGCTTGATCTATAGTGAAATTCGATGCTGCTCTCCCCGTGGACGTAGGTCTTTACGACTGAACCAAGTAAATCTGGTGTCCGATTTATTTTCTTTTTCTGTTTATATTTTGTTCGATCGCTCCCCCTTTTTCGCAACAATTTCGAAAGCGAGCCTCACGGTTTATAATAGTCCATTGGGGAGCTTGGAAGCTCTGGTCTGGCCTTGTAGAGAGCAAGCTATTGATCAGCCCCCAACCTTGAAATCTCTTTCTTGCAGAATCACCACTTAGAAGTATCCTTTCGTTTCGGTCTCTCATGTTTTGTAGAATATTGGGGTGGTGCTTGCTGAATTTACCTTTCTTTGCCGAAGGGAAAAGGGATGTTTAATTATAGTACATAGAAATCATACCAACAAGAATGTTTCGTTTCTTGTTCGAATATTTTGAGATCGTCAGCTCATCAAACTAAATTCAAATCTTGATTTTCTGCTTTTCCATTCTCTTGGTAGTTGAGAAAATAAGTTGTAGTACGTGACCCCGAGAGACGAATAGTCAAACGATGAGGTGCCAAAGAGAAGCAGAAACAGCCAAACTAATTTGAATAGTTCGTCCCACTTTGGAAATGAAACCACTCAGCACGCAAATAAATTGGTATATTAACTTCTAGGGTTCGTAAATCCTTCGATATGTCTAAATCGAATGAGATGGATCATAATAGCTTAGAACATGTAAGTCGCGGCAAATTTGCTTCAGAAGGATCTATTTCATCCCCGGTAGGTGGCTATCATGGATATAGAAAAAAACATTGGGCCAATCAAGGTAGTTTGCATCATTTCTGTTAAGTCATGAGTTTGAGCGTTTGCTAAAACGCGGAATTCGGTTGACTCACGACGGATTTACTAGAGAGGAAATAAAGTTGAAAAAAGAATCTAGCCGTGGGCCCAAGTGGGCACACGTATAAGAAGCGAATTTCCTCATGGAGTCTGCACATGAAGAGGAAGTTGGTGGGGCCCAAGGTCGCGCACACACACTCCACGTCGATGGCCGAATCCCACTGCACCTTGGCGTGAAGTCTTCTGCTCGTGTAAGAATCCAAACGTGGTGGTGGGCCCAGGTCAAAAGTTTGACCTGGGCACACATATAAAACTAATATAATTTCCTTCTTTGGGTTTTTGGCGTGAGCGGCAGAAAGAACCCTACGTAGAGAGGAGCCGCATATTAGAAGAGCTTTTTTGGCACATCCGCACCGCTAGCAAAAGCCGCAAAAGAGGTCCTTTTTTTTCGGGGTGTTGCTGCAGCACCCGTACGAGAGAAAAGGAGGAGCCGCATATCTTCAAGCTGAAGCGCGATCAAGAAAAGGAGTTCTTTTTCGGCGTTTGTTTTGAGCTTGTGTGATAATTTTGTGCCGTGATTTGGGTTTGGATTAAATTGGGGTTTGGGAAACACCGAGAGAGTGTTTGAGTGACTTGGGTGTGTAATCTCTCAGACGTATCGCTTGATCATAGTGAAATTATTTCGCTCCCCGTGGACGTAGGTCTTTACGACTAAACCACGTAAATCCGGTGTCCGATTTATTTTTTTCTTCCGTCTATATTTTGTTCGATCGCTTGCCCCATCGCAACAATTTCAATGTGCCTAAAAAATAGGTACTATACAATACATATATACTGTCTATCAAGAAGTTATTACATGGTTTATAGAACATGCGGATTGATACCTTTTGAACCATTATTTATGTGATTCCAAAAAAGGCCCACGTGGTTAATGATTGAGATGGACTTGATCTATGTGATCTAAACTATGTAATGCTTTTTGAGTACATTCAACATCTCTCAATCAATGTCGTAGTGGCTTCAAGTTTGGCCTCGTGCTCACCTCCCAGTCAATTTGCGTATCTCTGTTCTCAAATGTCATCTTCCAAGGCAGTTCATCATCTTTCTTTTGTCCTTTATCTTTTTGCTCCTCCACATTGCTTACCGAGGTCCGCCTGATCGAGCCGCCACTACGCCGCCAGGCCGATGTTGCCTCCATAATGTGCCATGAAAAGTCTCTCAATCGCATGGAGAAGACGTGAGGTAGAATTCGCAAGAATCATCAATGCAAAACTGTCAGTTTATTAAACCATCACAAGATTGAAGAGGGTTGCGTAAGAAAAAATTACAAGGCCTTGTTCGCGGTCGTCGTAGCTCTTCTACTTGATGATGCCAGAGACGCTAGAGGAGCTGTTCGGTAAATTCACCACATGCATATCGGGCACGAGAGAAATAGAGACGCAACAGCGGAGGCTGCGGCGAGGGTCAAGGAGGGAGGCTTCAGCGAGGGGCAAACTGTGAGCTGCCTCGGTGAAGCCTCAGTTCTTGCCCCTCGCTGCTGCCTTTGCGTCTCCATGTCACTCGTGGCAGCCCCGCCAAGGGCGGCCGCCCTTTACAACAGTACGAATTTCATGGATAATCCTTCAGGGGGAGCCTGCCCCCTTCGTCTCCATCAGAATAATGCTTCAAGCGGAACCTCTCTCTCCCTCTCCAGCGTCTCGCCTTTGGCCGTGAATTTCCGTCTGTGTTCCTCCAAGGTTTCTCTACTTAAAGAGGGGGTGATTCTTCTTATGGATGAGAATCCCAGAGATAGTGGCAAATCTGTTCTCTTCTCAAATTTCCCTTCTCTTTCGTAACTAACTTGTGGATTAGCTTTTGTGCAGATATTTCTCATCTCTAAAAGCATCCACTCCGAATTTTTCTTCTTTTCAAAACAGAATTGAATTGATAATTGCGGATTACACCGTGCATAGGGCCATGTGATGAATATGAATATGAATTCTGCTGGTGATATTTTTGTCTAGGGTCGAACTAACCCCAAATATTCTTATATGGTAGTAAAAATTTAGGTGTCTCAACACTAAGCCAAAGTTTAGGGAATATTCAATAAATAAAATTTTAGGGACCACATTACATATTATATCAAAATTTAGGGATTATTAATGTCATTATCCCTAGTATTTTCCCAATCCATTCGAAAAAAAACTTTTGCTTGGTGAAAATCTATATTTGAAAAGATCTCTCATCATTTATATGAACAAATAGTTTAATAATTCAAGTGGGCTTGGAAAATACTATTTTACTAACCACTCAGCTACTTCAAACGGATGCACGTTGAGTCAAAGTCCCTCCCTTCTTCAAAATAGCTTTTTAACAGTCAAAGCAATTCCCAAGCTCACTCTTATCCCCAGCTTGATGCATGCTGGTTAATGAATCATTTGCTATTCATATTATTTTAGTTCCAGCATTTATTTTTGGGCCAATTATCAGCATATATTTTAGGGAAATGATTGCGTGGCAATCTTTAATGTATTGCCAGAATGACAGTTTATTATAGACCACAAAAAATCAAATTACAAATAATTATAAATTATTGTGGGATCCACTTTTTATAGAATTTGTGGTCTACAATATACTGTTATTCTACCACCCGTGGTGGCGGCGTAGTGATTGAGCGCAGGTTCTTTCGGAAGAGGTCCTGAATTCGAATCCCCGCGTCATCTGCCTTGCGAGAAAGGAACCCACGACTTACCCGGGGCAGCAAGGATGGTGGTGACTCTACTGCTCCCCCAGGGTTTACTCCGCCGCGAAGCGGCGATGGGGGTTCCTTGGGTAACCAAAAAAAAAAAAATACTGTTATTCTCACAGTAGCTAATGACTATTATATTAGTAAAATCCTATATTTTATGTTGGTGATAGATGGTGTAGGGGATAATCATGTCCATCGAGTGGGGGCATTTATCACTAGCTATATGGATACTATCCACCATTGTTTCTCACTTTTGATGCTAGGAAAATAAGTGTTTATCTATTCAAGGTAGGGGTGATCGGTTCCCGGTTCGGTCCGGTTCCACCTTGGAACCGGGAACCGGACCAGGAGCACCGGTTCCCAAAATTGCGAACCATGGACCAGACCGTTTGGTCCTAGGACCGGAAACCGAACCGGACCATCGGTTTCGGTCCTGTCCGGTCTGGTCCAACAAAATCAACTCAACTTTTTTGCACTAAAAAGTGACTGTCCGGTCCAACAAAATCGGCTCTACTTTTTTGCACTAAAGAGTGACCGACTTTTTTGCACCAAAGAGTGACCGCGCTCCGGACCGATCAATCCGATTCGGTTCTCGGGCAATTCAACGAAACTAATCACACATGTTCCCATGTGCAAGATATTCAAACTTCACCTGTGTGATTCACACTTCGTGTGTTTCACACTTAACTTTAACCATAAAGGTCATGAACAATTTGGTTAAAGGTTGGACTTGGCTTAAATTGTAATCCTATAAACAAGTAACGTGAGGACATTTTAATCACTAGAAGTCAAAAAATTGTAATCTTATTTACTAACAAGTATATCATCTAATTTCCTCAAGTAGGCAAAACAAAACACAAAGCAAGGATCATTCAACCATTCATCACAAAATCCCCAATAAATCAATTAAAAAAGAAAGAGTCTCTTACTTTCCCTCTTTCTCTCGATAACTAACTTGCTGGTACCACTCAAGGAACCCTGAAAACAGAGAACTCAAGTCACAGCCCACGTTACTAACAGGGAAATTTTTTCTATAAATAAAAGAGTAACAAAAATGGTTTTAATGGTCTCTTGGCCACATAAGAGGTTCTTACCTCAAATTGTAATTTTGGTTGCAATAAGTTATCATGTTTATATATTTATTAATTGTATGTATATAAATTATATATTAAAAAATTTGGTTCGGTCCGGTCGGTCCGGTTCGGTCCGGTCCGGTCCGGTTCCCACCTTGGAACCGAGAACCTGACCGACCGGCCACCGGTTCCAAGATTAGGAACCGGGAACCGGACTGCCAACCGTGGGAACCGCCCAAAACCGGCCGGTTCCCGGTTCGGGCGGTTCCCGTTGCACACCCCTAATTCAAGGCCCTGTTCGTGGCGGGTAGCTCTTCTACTTGATGATGCCGGAGGAGACAAAGATGTGGACGTTGGAGGAGCTCGATCAGGAAATACTCCTGGTGGAGGTCCAGGGTGAGAGAAATAGAGATGCGACAGTGAAGGCTGCCGCGAGGGGCAAACAGTGAGCTGCCTCGGTGAAGCCTTAGTGTTTGCTCCTCGCCACTGCCTCTGCATCTCCATGTCTCTCGCTGCACAGACCTCCACTCGGTGTATTTACCGAACGAAGCCTGCCCCCTTCTCTCCGGCATCATCAAGTAGAAGAGCTACCTGCCGCGAACAAGGCAGTGACGCTGCCAAGGGTGACCGCCTTTTAAAACAGTACGGATTTCACGGATAATGCTCCAGGGGGAACCTGCCCCCTTCATCTCCATCAGGACGATGCTCGTGCCAGTTAGTTCGACTCGCGCTTCAGCCCCGGTGAGGGTGCTACGTTGGACGCCAGAGTTGCTGCGTTGCCGATGAATGCCACCGAGATCAACAAAGGATGGTGACGAAATATGACCTGAGATCTACTCTACATGTGGATGGATAGCACTCCTGATTTCCATTCAACACTGGTTTAACCGAATGAAATATTTTGGGGGCTTGATGTAAATTTGAGACATCTCTCTATTTTATAAAATGGGAAAAGTGTAATTCCCCTTCTCTTGTCCAACATCTTGGTGCTTGTTATTTCTCTTCACCATCAGTCTATTTTAAAAAAAAAAACCATTCCCATGAACTTGGGTGTTTCAGTTATTTCAGTTAATCTCGGCATTGAATTTTCTTACTTAGCATAAAATTCCTAGCTATGCAGTTCTCTGGAAGTGGCTATAAACTTTTCTGACTTTGTCACGGAGTGCTGGAATTTATTTGATTTCGTGCCCAGGGTTTAGGACTTCCAATAAACTTTTACTGTAAAAACACTTCCGATCGCCTAAAACGCTGCCTAGAATATAAAGAAATTATTTCAAATTTCGATTCGTGGGAAGAATTCTCTTCTTGACTATTGATGTTTTATTAGTCGTGCTTTGTTGTTTGTATTTATTTATAATCTTATATCATAAAAGCATGACGGCAAAATAGTGTGCTTGGGTAGGTTTTGAGAAGCTGCAAATCGCTTATTAATATATTTATTCAAATTTGATTAATATAAATATAGATTTATTAAAAAATATTTAATAATTTATTAAATATTAATTATTTAAGTCAGCTTTTTATTATTAATTTATGTAATTATATTATTAAAAATCACATCGTGACCATCTTTGAACATTAATTATTAGTTTCGGCTCAAATCGACCCATTTAATCCGTTTTGGTCCATTTATATGCAATATAAGTTCAGAAAACCATACTTGATTCGACACGTATCTAGTTTATACTTGACTCAACCCACATTAATTAAACATATAGAATTAAAAAACAAAAGCTTTTATGCTATGCATGTAGTGATTTATTGCGCACTCGCACATATTCAAATTCAATGAAGATAAATAATAGGTACTATTTTCCTTACCAAAAAAAAAAAAAAATAATAGGTACTATTCTAATTAACTCCCCTTGGCATACACTGTGAAACATGATGGGTTTAGATACGTGTCGAGATAATTTTTTCTATCATATAACTTTTATTCCTAGTTCAATTTACAATATTAAAATTCACTATATAATAAGATATTTGTAATTTAATTTGGAGACTTTAAAGATATTTTTCAAGCTTTTTTCTTTGAATTAAAAAAATTAAATTCTATTTATAGATGAAAGTTTCATCTCATTAAATTTTGAACGTACTAAATCTTCTATGACCGTTTTTTTTACTTAGAAACTTTTGAACTTTTATTTGGAAAAAGAAAGACTCCTCATTAAATTAAACACATAATTTGTCCAAAAAATCTACTTTTACTGTAATTAATTATATTTGGTTACAAGTCACAAATAGATAAATACTTATTTTTCAGCATTAGAAATTAGAAACTTTGGTGGACAGTATCCATAGAGCAAGTGATATTTAATTATTTATTGCATAGGACAATTAAGGATTGGTCCGACCCCCGGACAAAAATTAATTCATATTCATATCACATGCAAATCACATGGCCCTATGCACTGTGTTATCATGTACCATTGTACATGTGATCGAAGAGACTTTATAAAGATGTGATTGGCCATGGGGAGCTTAAACTCCACACTCAACTCCTTGCTGATTAAAATTCGACCTCCCGTGGTTTAATGGCCATCCGCGATTATCGATTCAATTCTGTTTTGAAAAGGAGGAAAAATTGTGGTGAAAGCTAATCCACATGTTACGCAAAAGGAGGGAAATTTAATCGGAAGGCGTTCAAGCTTGAAAAGAGAAAACAGATTTTGCCGACTCTCATCAATAAGAAGAACGACCCGTCCGTATATAGAGAAACCTGGAACACGACGGAAGGGGGAGGCTTTACACATACTCCATGGCCAAAAGCGAGACACTACAGAGAGAGAGGTTCGGCCACCGTCTCTTCAAGTGGAGTGGAGGTCTGCAGCGAGAGACATGAAGATGCAAAGGAATGGAGGCGGCGGCAGCGGCTCACCGTTTGCCACCTCACCGCAGCCTTCCGCTGTTCCTTCGCATTTCCAAGTTCTCTGGCGGCAGACCTCGACTCGGAGAATTTACCGAGCAAACTCCTGCCCGCCCCTTCATCTCCGGCATCAAGCGGAAGAGCACCCATTGCGAAGACGTCACTGTACATCTCAAGGCTTATGCTTGCTTATAATTGGAGATGTTCTAATGTGATAGTAGCATCTCGATGGTTTCGCATTTAATCTTAGATGCTTCTCTGAGAGCAGTAAACAAAATTCAAAGTATCATTCAGTAGATGATGCTATGCATGAAAAGATTTACAGCAAACACAAACATTATATTTCAGAATTCGTAAAATTCAAAGTATTGTTGTACAAAACCTGCTATTGTTTTACAAGCAGCCACCTCACAACACGATGACCACCGTTCCCGAGCCATCGCTCCATTGAAGAACACCTTATGACCACCTCCGCCGTCGCAGGATAGCTACTGATATCGTCTTCTCTACTTCCCTCCTTCCATCATATGCCTCATTCCCATGAAACCACCTGCAACTCCCGCCATCATCTCCGCCATTAATATATGTCTGGAGTTTTTAGCCTAATACATGACACCGGTCCCGCATTAAAGGGTGTCAAAATCCCGATGGGAAACTACGAGGTTTCTTGGACGCTTCGGTTTGGCGTTGTTTTCAAGTTCAAATTGGACTTTTATTTTTGCGCAAGATATTTTGGTGAAGTCAGTTTCAACGTGGGTTCACGACATATAAACTCTTCAAGAGGCAGTTTTTGCTTTTCAGTTGTTCTGTAGCAATACAAAAGAAGTCCACAAGCTGTTTGAATATCAAAGTTTCTTCTTCAAAGATTTCACTCGGTGATTTGTGCAGTACATCCAATTTGGATTGCTTGTCTCAAGGAAGGCATGAGTGTTTAGAAGCAGTGTGGTTAATTATCCATGATTTACTTTATCAAGTAATTACACGAGACACAATATCGTGTACTAGAACTGTGAAATAGCGGAGCAGTTAAGCGATTGTAACTCTATAATTCTCCGAGTGATTATTTGATCTTTTACAGTTGGCTCCCCGTGTGATCAAACTGAAGTAAAGGAAGAAATCACGATACCATGATTTATCCTTGCTAGTTACAAGTATGTCTTTAAATGCAAATGATATCTCCCCCAATCAAATCATTTGCAGCTTTAGCACCAATGTTGTGTAAAAGTACATTTTCACAAACCAAACATAACCATGAATTATAGAAGATTATGTAATCACTTCTATAAAAATCGTCATACATCAGAAAATATAAACCCAAACCTATGGCTTGTCCCATGTACATACAAAGAACAAAAGAATTAGAAAGGGATGAGAAAACTTCTTTTAGATGACCTCTGGAATACTTTGCAAAGCTGGTCTCCATGAACGATGACCACCCAAACCCGACCGACGATGATCGAAAGCGTTCTTGTTAATCAGAAGAGGCAAGACTTGCTCTAGAGACAGTCCTTGAGCCTTGATTTTCTCCACCAACTTCTCTAGGTTTTCCTTACTGATCTTGATCTTGATCTCTCTCCTGCGTGAAGAAGAAGAAACTCTCTTTCCATCAGCATCATCAAGAAGCCTCTTGCTTGCTCCTCCCTCGTTAAGCTGCACGTTCCCATCATCACCAGCCCAGATCATGGATGATGATGATGAAGACTCAGCTCTGCAACAGTTTCCCATTCTTGAAACACCAGCAAAATGTCAGCTTGTGGTGAGAGAAGATTGAAGCGATGTTGAATAATTTATCGTGCTCGATTTGGGTGAATGCGAGCGTTTATGGATATATATGTGTGTGGGTGGCGAAGGAGAAGAACAGAAATGCCCAGATTTGGCTGTGGAGAGTGGATAAAGATGGAGAAAGAGTAAGCAAACGAGAGGGATAAATGTGTGTGTAGGTGGCGAAGGCGAAGAATAGAATGGTCCAGATTTGGTCATGGGGAGTGGATAAAAATGGAGAAAGAGTAAGCAAATGAGAGAGAGAGATTGTGGTCCTTGAGACTCCATCCACCATCCACCATCCACCATAAAAAAACGGAGCACACCCAATTGCTCAACAAATTCAAATCATTATATAAAGGTACAACTTGATATTTGAATATTCTAACACTTCTTTAAATATATGCTAAATTTCGACTTAAGAAAATCGCATAAATATATAATAAAAGAACTAAATACTCTTCAAGATTCATGACTTGGTTATGGATATATGTGTGTGTGTGGGTGGCGAAGGAGACAAAGAGAAAGGTCCAGATTCACGACTCGGTATTGGAGAGAGGACAAAGATTGAGAAAGAGTAAGCAAATAACAGAGAGAGAGAGAGAGAGAGAGAGAGGTGACACGTAAGACGATGGGACCCACCTGGGATTACTTTTTTGACAGACAAATCATATATCTTCTCATTCACGAGCATGACAACGTCAACGGCTGAGCTACTAAACAGGCTTGAAGCTCGAGCTCCTTGTCTATGTTCAAAAACTATAAAATAATATATTTGCAAACTATTTTCTAGATGGCTAGACAAGTTTTGATGTGGTATTAGTCTTCAGCCTAGAGTATAACCCTATTTAGGAAATGATGCCAAAATTAAAAAAAATAAAATAAAATCAAGTGATGTTATGTTGGGAAAGAGATGAATCTAGAAGTTAGACTTGTGATCGGATGAGGAAGTTGCACCAAACCTTGTGATTATTGGACATAATCTAGGCAATAGCGTGTTTGATTCTCGGACATAGTCTACACTTCTTACGATGCGTTTCGCTTTGATTTACCTCGTTAAATAAATCATACATTAAGTTATCATACATTCAATTATTATTGATAATTTAATATTACTAAATCACATATGAAACTCTAGTTCTTAAATTTAGAAAATTCATATTCTCAAAATTCCTTGATTGCTCTCTCGCAATCTTACTAGCCTGAAGTCACCACCACTCTACCCCCTACCATTAGCGTTAATGTTAGCACTTGTCCGCTTGCAGTCGCAACTATCATCGGCTTTGGTGTTGTCTCGTCTGCCCTCGCTTTGAGACTCCATCGATGCATCTCTCTTTTGACTTCGCTCCCTAGATCTCTCTTCATGGTTGTGGTCCGCACCTTAGCCTTGTTGCCTTGCATGATGTCAAACTCGACCTCAATCATGGAGAGAGAGAGAGAGTTAGCGGTCCTTAGAGTTAACCTCCAATTCAATTCGCAAATGAAAAGGGTTTATGTCCAACTATTTTTGTAAATGATGAAAAAAAATTCATATATTCATTGTAGCTAATATAAATGATCATTTGTTTTTTTTGAAAATTTCTATCCATGAAACAAACACATCCTTAATTAAGTTTAAGTTGGAAAATAAATACTTAACACTAATCATTTATTATACGTAGTTCTTTCCTTATAATATTAATATATCATCCATTACATATTGCGTATACAGAGAATTTGGAAGCAAGCCGCTAGAGGAGGCTCATTCCAAGTGCTCAAGCCAAGCCAAATTAGCATGGTTTGATACGTCTTCTGCGGAACAAGCTATCCCAGCTAAATTGGGAGAAAAGTACCAAAAAAGTCATAAACCTATTGCATTGGTATTAATTCAGTTCTAAACTTTTCAATTGGACCAATTCAATCCCAAACCTTTTCAAATTGGTACAAATTTAGTCCATCTAGCCAATTTTGGCCGACTGGTGCTGACGCTAATCAATGGCTTGACACTGGCAATTTTTAATGATTTTTTTCGGATCTTTTATTAATTTTTTTTTCCTTTTCTTTTCTCCTCTCTTCCTCCTTGAATTGTCCTTGTGGTGGTAGGCAAGCCTCCGGCCTGGTGATGGTTGCCATAGCCTTGCCAACCATGGGCGAGGCCAGCTTCGCCCATAGGAAGGCCAGGGCGAGGCTAGCCTTGCCCAAATCTGAGTGAAGCCACCTCGCTTGCGGCCCCAAGCAAAGGGTGTGACCCTCGCCGGCAATCGGCGAGGGCTTGGTGGCCCTCGCCCAATGGCCGACGAGCTTTGCCTGAGGCTGGCCGGCCATCGCAGGGACAGTCCAAGGAGGAAGAAGAGAGAAAACAAAAGAAAAATTAATAAAAGTTCAAACAAAATAAAAAAAATTATTAAAGAAATTGCCACGTCAAAGCATCCAATCACCAGTCGGCCAAAATAAGCTAAATGGACTGAATAGTATCAATGTGAAAATGTTTAGGATTGAATTGGTTCAATTGAAAATTTTAGAATTCAATTGGCACCAATGCAATATATTTAGGACTTTTTTAGTACTTTTCCCGCCGAATTAGGGGTGTGAAATGCCAAGGAAATGGCATCTTTTTATTTATTTATTTATTTATTTTTAGGAGTTTTGACACAAAATGAACGTGAACTTGAATTTGTGAAGGAATCTTTGTCACAAACTTGAATTTTCTCTTCCGTTTTCAATTGCACGGGTGACTTTCTTTGCGTAGTGAATTTTGTGTTTCGACTTTTTAAATACCCGATTTATTTCACAAGCAAAATAGAGTGCTCTATTAATATCTCACCGAGTCCATCGACCCTCCTTGTTGAACATCATCAAGTAATACCCTTTTTTTCATTTTATTATTTTTTTAGGCCAGGCTGTTCTTTGCTGGTGAATGCCGTTCAAACGGAGTTGCACACATAAGTTAGCAATTAATTTATTTCCATATTTTCCATGACCATCAATTTTCTACATTATCGTTGCTAAAATTGGGCCTCGATTTTACTATCAACATCGTATCAACGGAATGAACTTTTCTTCAACCATTGAAATTATTAATACTTAATTCCTTATTTAAACGTGTCAATTTAAATTCATGTGAAAAGAAATAATCTATATAATTAAAATGTCAAGATCTGACAGTTGGGGGTCTTTTTTTTATTTATTATTATTCAATTCCCTTGCTAGCAATATTAGACAGAGAATGAATTAAACCCACGGGAAGTATGAGAATGCCGCGATTTTAGCCCCTAGAAAAATTGATGGAATTAGTTAAACAACCATATGTATCATGTCATGTTCGATCTAAGTCAAGGAGAGTGAACTAAGCCACGAAGTATACGCTGAAATGTGCCACCATAAAACCCCGACATTGAGTTTGTAAATGGGAATCGACTCTTCAGTGAAGAAGAACAAAAAGATGGCCATGAATTTTCAACTTTTTAAGTACGTAGAAAATTGTTGTCTGGCCAGTTACATAAAAGGTTGAAAGGGAGGAGGAAATTAACAAAGAGAAGATACTAAAAACCGTCTTCATTTCACATCTTCACCACTTTGCATCTTCTAGTTGATAATACATGTTTGCTGTTGAGGATCAGATTTCTCGCCACCATGTCTGCGTCTGACCTGTGACTCCACATCGTCGTCCTCGTCCCTAGGGGCATTGCCGTCTCCAACAGCTTCCCTTCTAGACAAGAGCTCCCTCACATTTTGGATATCTACCGAAATCCCTGGTGATACCCCAATTTTCAGCATATATTTTTGTTGGATGGTTTTCTGCTGGATCTTGGGCTTTGGTGAACGTTACTGTAGATTGTGCAGGGATAATCATGTCCGTCCAGCAGGGGCACTTATCACTAGCTCTATGGATACTGTCCACCATCGTTTCTAATTTTTTATGCTTGAAATATAAGTATTTATCTACTCGTGACTATTAATCTTATCTAATTGATTATACTAAAAATAGATTTTTTTTGGGACATTTAATGTTTTTAATTTAATGAGAAGGAGTCTTTCTTTTTCCAAATAAAAGTTCAAAAGTTTTTTTCAAGTAGTAAAAGAGGTCTTAGAAGAATTAGTACGTTTAAAATTAATGAGATGAATCTTTCATCTACAAATAGAAATTTAAATATTTTTATAATTCAAAGAAAAAGGCTTGAGAAATATTATTAAAGTCTCCAACTTAAATTACAAATATCTTATTATGTGAATTTTAATTCTGTAAATTGAACTAGGAATAAAGGTTATATGATAGAAAAAATTATCTCAACACATATGTACACCTATCATGTTTCATGGTGTATGCTAAGGGATGTTAATTAGGCTATGTGTAATAGTATCTATTATTATCTATCATTCGATTTGAATATGTATGAGTGCGCAATAAATCACTACATACATAGCATATAACTTCTTGTTTTTTAATATCCATATGTTTTAATTATGTGGATTGAGTTAGGTATGGAATAGGTATGAGTCGGACCGAGTATGGATTTCCAAATTTGTATTGCATATAAATAGATCAAAACAGATTAAATGAGGCAATTTGAGTAATAATTAAGTTCAAAAATGGTCATACTATGATTTTTAATAATCTAATTACATTAATTAATAATAAAAAGCTGACTCAAATAACGAATATTTAATAAATTATTAAATAGTTTTTAATATATCAATATTTAAATTAATCAAATTTCAATAAATTTATCAATAAGTGATTTGTAGCTTCTCAAAACCTACTCAAGCATACTATTTTGCCATCGTGCTTTTATGACACAAGATTATAAATAAATACAAACAGTAAAGCACGACTGATGAAACATCAACAGTCCAGTAGAGAATTTTTCCAACAAATCGAAATAAAAAATAACTTCTTAATATTTCGAGCATCATCTTAGGCGATCGGAAGTGTTTTTACAAGGAAAAGTACATCGGAAGTCGTAAATCTTGGGTAAGAAATCAAAGAAATTGCAGGACTCGAACACAAAGTAGGAAAAGTTCATAGCCACTTCTAGAGAATTGACAAAGCGGAGAATTTAATGCTAAGTAAGAACACGGAATGCCAAAATTGACCGAAATAGCTGAAATACCCAAGTTCATGTGAATGGAATTTCCGGAAAATAGACTGATGGTGTGGACAAGAGAAGGAAAATTACAGTTTTCCCATTGTATACATTTGAGAGATGTCTCAAATTTACATCAAGCCCACTAAAGTCCCCAAATATTTCATTTGGTTGAACCTGTATTGAATGGAAATCAAGAGTGCTATCCATCCAAATGTAGAGGAGATAACAGAGGATGGTAAGGGAAATATGGCCTGAGATAGAGTGTTTGACATTAGGTTTTTGCACCAATAGACTGAAAGCAGGCTCATTGCTAATGCAGATCCATGGATCAGTTCTTTCAGGCTTTAACTGGTTGAAGAAATGGAAATGACTTTGCTTTTGCTCAATTGGCTTATTCAAATGGTTAATGGTTGAGATGACCTTTTCTTTTCTTTCTTTCTTTCCCCAACACGGTACAGTGATTAGATCTCAGAGTTCGCAAGATTCAAAGTATTGTTGTACAAGATTGTTTTGCAAGCTGCCACCTCACAACACGATGAACAACTAGTGCAATATATGAGGCCTGGACGGACCACCATTCCTGAGCCATCGCTCCATCGAAAAACACCTTATGACCACCTCTGCCTTCGTGGGATAGCTACTGATATCGCCTCCTCATCATGCCTCATTCCCATGAAATCACCTGCAACTCCTGCCATTTTCTCCATTGTTAATGTCTCGAGTTTTTAGCCTGATATACGACACCATACCCGCATCAAAAGTATGTCAAAGCCCCAATAGGAAAGTATGAGGTTTCTTGGACGCTTGGATATGCCGTTGTTTCCAAGTTCAAATTGGACTTTTATTTATGCGCAAGATATTTTGGTGAAGTAGTTTCCAACGTGGGTTCATGACATAGATTCTTCAAGAGGCGGTTTTTTCTTTTCAGTTTTCCTGTAGCAGCACAAAAAAGGTCCATAAGCTGTTTGAATATCAAAGCTTCTTCTTCAAGGGTTTCACTCGGTGATTCGTGCAGTATATCCAATTTGGATTGCTCGTCTCAAGGAAGGTGTGAGCGTTTGGAAGCGGCCAGGTGATTATCTGTGATTTACTGTATTGAGTAATAATTACACAGGATTAGACACCGTGAATTTGTGCGGCACTAGAACCATGAAATAGCTGAGCGGTTGAGTGATGGTAAGTTGGTAACTTTGTAATTCTCTAAGTGATTATTAGATCTTTTGCAGCTGGCTCTTCCTGTAGATTATACCAACACTCAATGGAGCTGAAGCAAAGGAAGAAACCACAACACTACGATTTATCATTTCTAGTTACAAGGACAAGTCTTTAAATGCAAATAAATATCTCCCCAATCAAATCATGTGTAGCATTAGCACATATATTGTGTCAAAGTACATTTTCAAAGACTAAACATAACCTGATAACATTTTCACAGACTAAACATAACCTGATACTAGAGTAGATCATGTACCTACTTCTATAAAAATTGTCATATATCCAAAAAAAAAAAAAAAAAAACAGATAACAAAACCGATTCTTTGTCCCATGTACATACAAAGAACAAAGGAATGAGAAAAGGATGATAAAACTTCTTTTAGATGGCCTCCGGAATACTTTGCAAAGCCGGTCTCCATGAATGATGACCGCCATGCTTCGCGAAACCCAATCCATGACAATTGAAAGTGTTCTTGTTAATCAGAAGAGGCAGGACTTCCTCTAGAGACAGTCCTTGAGCTTCCATTTTCTGCACCAACTTCTCTAGCTCCTCCTTACTGATCTTGATCTTAATCTCTTTCCTGCGTGAAGAAGAAGAAGAAGAAGAAGAAACTCTCTGTCCATCAGCACCATCGAGAAGCCTCTTGCCTTCTCCTGCATCTTTAAGCAGCGAGTTCCAATCATCACCAGCCCAGATCATGGATGATGATGATGAAGACTCAGCTCTGCAACAGTTTCCCATTCTTGAAATACAAGCAAAATGTCAGCTTGTGGTGAGAGAAGATTGAAGCAATGTTGAATAAGTTATCGTGCTCTATTTGGGTGAATGTGTGCATTTATGGATAAATATGTGTGTGTGGGTGGCGAAGGAGAAGAAAAGAAAGGTCCAGATTCGTGACTTGGTTATGGAGAGAGGATAAAGATGAAGAAAGAGTAAGCAAATAACAGAGAGAGAGAGAGAGGTGACACGTAAGACGATGGAGACCCACCTGGGATGACTTTTTTGACTGACTAATCATATATCTTCTCATGCACAAACATGACAACGTCAACGGCGCAGCTACTAAACAGGCTTGAAGCTCAAGCCCCCTGTCTATCTTTAAAAATATAGGAAAAATTTAAAATAATGGCCTAAAATGGCTATATCAATCTCAAAGAAAGGCCTGAAGTGGTTATGGCCTTTTCAATTAAGAACTTAGTCTCACTAGCTTGCTCGTCGGCAAAAAATTCTAGCCAATTAGAGGTATTTTTTTCCAAACACAATTTAAATTTAAATTTAAATTTAATTATATTAAAATTTAAAAAATAATTCTTAGAGAAAAAAAAAAAAAAAAGAGGGGGGACACACAGCCGCCCCATCGCTGGTGGGGTGGCGGCAACAATCAACAGGGTCATTGATGCCTAGGCAAGAGCCAACGACCCCCACCGACCAGAGATAAGGGCTTGCATAGGAGAGGGTAGTGACCCTTTCCTAAATCTGGGCAAGGGGTGCACCCAGGGGCCTTGGGCAAGGGTCGCCAAGCCAATGCGAGGGCCGTCGACCCACGCCTCCGGTCAGCGGGGGTGGTTGGCCCTCACCCAAGTGTCGGCAACCCCGCTAGCCATTGTCGCCTCCCCACCGACGATGGGGCGGCATCCATAGGCAGGACCACAGGAGGGAGGGAGCCCTCCCGCTTGTGTTTTCCCCTTCTTTCTTTAAATTTTAATTTTTTTTAAAGTTTTATTTTTTTTTTACAAAAAAATAAAGAAAAAGGAAAATTTTAAAAAGACAAAATTACCTTTAACAACCGGTGAGTTCAAGCCCTTATTTGATATAGATATAATCACTTCAAGTCCTTATTTGAAACAATATCTATTTTAGACCCTTATTTGAGAAAATGAGGACACTTCGAGTTTTTATTTGAAATAATATCTATTTCGAGCCCTTAGTTGAGAAAATGAGAACACTTTAGGCCTTTATTTGAAATTTTTCTAATAATATATTGGGAAAAGAGAATTTGGAAGAAAGCCGCTAGAGGGAATCGTTCCAAGTGCTCAAGCCAAACCAAATTAGCATGGTTTGATACGTCTTCTGCCGAACCAAGCTATCCCAGCCGAATTGGGGGTGTGAAATGCCAAGGAAATGGCATCTTTCTATTTATTTATTATTTTTTTGGGAGCTTTGACACAAAGTGAATGTGAACTTGAATTTGTGAAGGAATCTTTACCACAAACTTGAATTTTCTCTTCCGTTTTCACTTGTACGGGTGACTTTCTTTGCAAAGTGAATTTTGTGTTTTGACATTTTGAATACCTGATTAATTTCACAAGCAGAATAGAGTGAAATATCTCATCGAGTCTATCGATCCCTCCTTGGTGAACACCATAAATTAATACCCTTTTTTCGTTTTTTTATTTATTTTTCAAGGCCAGGCTGTTCTTTATTGGTGAATGACGTTCAAATCGAGTTGCATACATACGCTAGCAATTAATTTATGTCCATATGCTCCATGACATCAATTTTCTACCTTATCGTTGCTAAAATTGGGACTCGATTCTGCTATCACCATCATAATCAGCAGAATAAACTTTTCTTCAATCATTGAAATTGTTAATACTTAATTCCTTATCTAAAGGTGTCGATTTAAATTCATGCGAAAAGAAGTTATCTATATAATTAAAATGTCAAGATCCGATGTCGGGGTATTTTTTTATTATTATTTATTCAATTCCCTTGCTAGCAACATAAGATAGAGAATGAATTAAGCCCACGGGAAGGATGAGAATGCTGTGATTCAAGCCCCTAGAAAAATTGATGGAGTTAGTTAAACAACCATATGTATTATGTCACGTTTGATCTAAGTCAAGGAGAGTGAATTAAGCCATGAAGCTTAAGTTGATGTGTACCACCATAAAGCCCCAACATTGAATTTGTAAATGGGAATCGACTCTTCAGTGAAAAAGATAAAAAAGGATGGCCATGCATTTTCAACCTTTTAAGTCCGTAGAAAATTGTGGTCTGACCAGTACAGAAATGGTTGAAAGGGAGGAGGAAATTTACAAAAAGAAGCTACTAAAAACCATCTTCATTTCACATCTTCACCACTTTGCATCTGTTAGTTTTGGTAATACATGCTTGTTGTTGAGGATCAGATTTCAGGACTTAGAAAGACCAAACAATACTTATCTGAAAGACAATAGTTTTTCAATTGCGCACACGTCCTAACGCCCCCATTCGCAAACAAACCCTAATTCTTCTGGCCACCACGTCTGCATCTGAGCCACGACTCCACGTCGTCCTTGTCCCTGGTGGCATTGCCATCTCCAGCAGCTTCCCTTCTAGACAAGAGATCCCTCATGTTTCGGATATCTGCTGAAATACCTAGTTTTTCCCAATTTTGCCTTAAGATTTTGGTTATTTAGGAGGGAGGGAGGGAGGAAGGGAGGATTGAACTTTGCCCTAATTCTCAATCTCAGACCATTTTCATTAAATCTAACCTCCCCACAAGAACTCATTTAATAAACCATTCACGCTAAATCTTCACAAATTGCTAACGTTTGTGACTTCCACACAAGAACGTCGTTTAAAAAACCATTTATTCTAAATCTCCATGTCGGACACGTATTTGATGACTTCCACACAAGAAACTATCTCCAGAAAGAGTAAATTTGATGGAAACTAAGAAAGAGTAAATTTGTCACGAGTGTCTTAATTAAAAATTTTTTATGATAAGAAAATTAGATTAGGGTAAATGTGTCACGGATTTCAGTTTGAGATATTTTGTGATATTATCCCTTAATTTTTTTAATTTTCCGATCCTTTCTTATATGACGCCCAATTGTTGCAGCAACATTTGTCAAGTCTAATCCCAAAATACTAAAAGCTAAGTCAGCATTTTCCTTCATCAAATTGAACAGAGGAACAAATTTACTTGATTGCATAAATTGAATAAGTTTTAGGATTTGATTGTATAAATTAAAAGTTTAGGATGCAACTACATATACATGACGGGTTTTAAGAATTTCAATGTTTCAAAGGAGGAGAACAAAGAAGATTAATACAATATCTACTATATATTTATCACGCATCAAACACACATCTTTGTCATATTCTTAGTTTGTTTTAATTATTTTATCAAAGTTTCTGGAGGTAGGCTGGTGCCATAAAACTTTCTTAATCTTTTAGTTCTATTATGTTTAATTTTCTCTTTGTTTGCTTGGATAGCTTGACAAACATATTGCACGCATATAGGTTCTGTGGAATTCCTCTCGTCTAGATTCCCGTTATTTTCGGTCCATGATGGTTTATTCTCTGCCCTTGTGAATGATCCTGAGTGGAGAGCAGCAATCGGTCCTTGTACCAACGAGTTGTTTGTATCAAGATCTTAACTCTTGAAAGGGACTGTACAAGTGCGAAACCCTAATGCTCAAAGGCTCGTTCTTCCACCTAATTTCTAGCCCGAGATGGTAGAGGAAAGTGAGATTCTATATTTCTTGCTTCTCCCTTTTGTTTGGGTTGACGAACGTGTGTTATAATTCAAAGTTGACGCAAGAAAACACAAATCGCCAACCATTATCTTTTGTTATTGGAACTTTACTGTCCAGTACCTTTTAACTTTGGTTAAGTGATAGGACTGATCGGTTCTCGGTCCGGTCCAGTTCTGAGGTGGAACCAGGAACCAGATTGGGAGGACCGGTTCCCAAATTCCGAGACCAAGAATTGAACTGACCGGTCTGGAATCAAGAACTGGACCGACCAACCAGTCTAGTGGAACCAATAAATTTGATGTTTTCGGACAAAAATAAAATGAAAAATGGGAGAAATTGGGAGGAATTAACTAGTCCGGTCCAGTTAGTCTGATCAGTCTCGTTCCCACCTTGGGATCGGGAACCAGACCAACCGGCCACCGATTCCAAAAGTGGGAACTGGGAACTGGACCGCCCTCTTTGGGAACCATCCAAAACCGGCTAGTCCAATCCGATCCGATTGGTTCCTGGTTCGAGCAGTTCCCATTGCAACTCCTATTAATTGATGAGGGCTCCCCCTATTTACTATGTTTATAGTTAGCTGAATGAATTCTCTTGTTTATTAATCAATCATCATATCAAAACTTGACATTTTCAGATTGTTTGTGTGAATAGCTCTATTTTGCCTTGTTGTAGCCAGCTTGAGCAAGCATGGGGCGGCTAATTTCATGGTCCGCTCTGTACAACAGATAGATGGGAAGTTACCCAAAGACTAATTCAATCGAGAATCAAAAGACTACCATTTTTAAATTTTTGGGGCAATGTCATTTTCACCGAGGGAATTAGGAAATCCAACGGTTGAGAATATTTATGAAACTTTAGTTTTCGTGACTTAGAGATATGAGTGTTTGACACTATGGTTTGCAAATAGACGGGAAGTCCTATCAATTCACCGCATTAGGTATTGACCGGAATAATCTACACACGTCACACCCACTCATTTTATGGTATCGTAGCATCGAATTTATGTGGAACTAAACTTGGGGTATAGGAAAGCAAACATCAAACTTTTTACGATTTTTCGTGAATGTGAACGATCAAACTCGATGCAAAGATAGATATTATTCACTAAGGCAAGGAAAGCAGCATATTCCCACAAAATCACTAGGGATTCTTCTTATTGATGAGAATTTTAGAGATAATGACAAATCTGTTTTCGCTTTTCAAACTTAAACGCCTTCCAATCATATTTCCCTTTTTTTTTTTTTTTTTTTTTTTGTAACTTGTGGATTAGCCTTTGCCCGGATATTTCTCTTCACCCCAATTTTTTCTCCTTTTCCAAACAGAATTGAATTGATAATTGCAGATAACCATCGAACCGCCAAAGATTGTATTTCATCAACAAGGAGTTGAGTGTGGAGTTCAAACTCACTATGTCCGATCACATATTAAAAAAGTCTCTTCAATTGCACATACAATGATACATGATAATACTATGCAGAGGGCCATGTGATTTGCATGTGATATGAATATGAATACTGCTAAAGATATTTTTGTTTAGCAGTTGGACCAACCTCTAATTTTCTTATGCAATAAAGAATTAAATATGGTAGCCAAAATTTAGCTGTCAACAACATTGAGTTGAAGTTTGAGGACCACGTTGTAAATTGGGTCAAAATTCAAAGACTATTTATGTCATTTTCCAAAGTATTTTCCAAGCGCATTTGAAATCAACTTTTGTTCAGTGAAAAGCTATATTTAAAAACGTCTCTGATCATTTATCTTCACATATAGTTTAATAATTCAAGTGGGCTTGGAAAATACTGTTTTACTAACCACTCAGCTACTTTATACGGATGCACGTCAAGTCAAAGTCCCTTCCTTCTTTAAATGAGCTTTCCAAATGATTCTTTCATCTACAAATAAAAATTTAAAACTCTTATAATTCAAAGAAAAAAGTTTGAGAAATATCGTTAAAGTCTCCAATTTAAATTACAGATATCTTATTATATATTGAATTTGAATACTATAAACTGAACTAGGAATAAAAGTTATATAATGGAAAAAATTATCTCAACATATACGTAAACCCGTCATGTTTCACAATATATGCTAAGGGAAGTTAATTAGGCAACACACAATAATCATTATCTTCATTCGATTTGAAGATGTATAAGTGCGCAATAAATCACTATGTGCATAGCAAAAAAGTTCTTTGTTTTTTAAAAGTCATGTGTTCTAGTAATGTGGGTTGAGTCGAGTATACACAGGATAAGGGTCGAATCAAGTATGGGGCTCTCAATTTGTATTATATATAAATTGATCGAAACAAATTAATTTCATCGATTTGAGTCGGAACTAATAATTAATTTTCAGATATGGCCATACTGTGATTTTTAAAAATCTAATTATGTAAATTAATAATAAAAAGCTGACTTAAATGAAGAATATTTAATAAATTATTAAATAGTTTTTAACAAATTAGTATTTATATTAATCAAATTTCTATAAATATATTAATAAATGATTGGTAGCTTCTGAAAACCTACTCAAGCACACTATTTTGCCGTTGTGCTTTTATGATACGAGATTATAAATAAATAAATACAAAAAATAAAGCACGACTAGTGAAACATTGATAATCAAGTAGGAGAATTTTTCCAACGAACCGAAATACGAAATAATTTCTCTATATTCTGAGCAGCGTCTTAGGTGATCGGAAGTATTTTCACAAGGAAAAGTTCATCGGAAGTCGTAAGCATTGGTACGAAATCAAAAAAATTGCAGGACTCAAAGACAAGGTAGGAAAAGTTTATACCCACTTCTAGAGAACCGACGTAGCGGAGAATTTAATGCTAAGTAAGAACATAGAAAGCCGAAATTGACTGAAACAGCCGTAACACCCAAGTTCGTGGGAATGGAATTTCCGGAAAATAGACTGATGGTGTGGACAAGAGAAGGAAAATTACAGTTTTCCCATTTTAAACAATAGAGAGATGATTCAAATTTACATCAAGGCCCCCTAAATATCTCATTTGATTGAACCATTATTGAATGGAAATCAGGAGTGCTATCCATCCACATGTAGAGGAGATAACAGAGGATGGTAAGGAAATACGGCCTGAGATATGAGTCTTTGGTATTAGGGTTTTGCACCGATAGATTGAAAGCAGGCTTGTTGCCAGTGCAGATCCATGAATCAGTTCTTTCAGTCTTTAACTGGTTGAAGGGATGGAAATGACTTTGCTTTTGCTTCATTGGCTTATTCAAATGGTTAACGGTTGAGATGATCTTTCTCTTTTCTTTCTTTCCCCAACACGATACAGTCATTAGATCTCAGAATTCGTAAGATTCAAAGTATTGTCGTACGAGATTGTCTTTGCAAGCTGCCACCTCATAACATGATGAACAACCAGAGCAATATACGTGGCACGGACGGACCATTATTCCTCAGTCATCGGTCCATCAGAAAACACCTAAGGACCACATCCGCATTCGCAGGATAGCTACTGATATTGCCTCCTCTACTTCCACCTTCCATCATATGCCTCATTCTCATGAAATCACCTGCAAATCCTGCCATCGTCTCTGCGGCGAGTTTTTAGCCCGGTATACGACGCCGGACCCACATTAAAATATGTCAAAGCCCCAATAGGAAAGTATGAGGTTTCTTGGACGCTTCTATATGCCGTTGTTTCCAAGTTCAAATTGGACTTTTATTTATGTGGAAGATTGGACCCGAGCAGGTTCTTAAACTGCTCCCCAAGCCCGTGTGGGGTTAACCACCGGGATGGAGTTATATCCTAGGGGTCTTCCGAAAACCCCAAGGAACAAGTCAGGCCGCTGGCAATGAAGGGACCCTCCCTACCTATTTTGGTGAAGTAGGTTCCACGTGGGTTCATGACATAAATTCTTCAAGAGGCGGTTTTTGCTTTCCAGTTGCTCTGTAATAGTACCAAAGAAGTCCATACGCTGTTTGAATATCAAAGCTTCTTCTTCAAGGATTTCACTCGGTGATTTGTGCAGTACATCCAATTTGGATTGCTTGTCTCAAGGAAGGCGTGAGCGTTTGGAAGCGGTGAGGTAATCATCCGCAATTTACTTTATTGAGTAATGACATGAGACTAAATATCGTGGGTGGTCTATGCGTAATAGAACCATCAAATACTTTAGTAGTTGAGCGATGGTGACTCTATAATTCTCCGAGTGATTATTAGATTATGTACCGACACTCGATCTAACCGAAGTGAAGGAAGAAACCACAACACTATGATTTATCCCTTCTAGTTAAAAGGATAAGTCTTTAAATGCAAATAAATATCTCCCAATCAAATCATGTGTAGCATTAGCACATATATTGTGTGAAAGTACATTTTCACAAACCAGACATAACCTAATACCAGAGGAGATTATGTAACTACTTCTAAAAAAAATTGTCATAAATCGAGAAAAAAAAAACAAAAACAAAACCTATGCCTTGCCCCATGTACGTGCAAAGAACAAAAGAAGAGAAAAGGACCAGAAAACTTCTTCTAGATGGCCTCTGGAATACTTTGCAAAGCCGGTCTCCATGAACGATGACAGCCGTGCTTCGGGAAACCCGACCCACGTGGATTGAAAGTGCTCTCGTTAATCAGAAGAGGCAGGACTTGCTCTAGAGACAGTCCTTGAGCCTCGATTTTGTGCACCAACTTCTCTAGCTCCTCCTTACTGATCTTGATCTTGATCTCTCTCCTGCGTGAAGAAGAAGAAGAAACTCTCTTTCCATCAGCATCATCAAGAAGCCTCTTCTTGCCTTCTCCTCCGTCACGAGGCAGTGAGTTCCAGTCATCGCCGGCCCAGATCGTTGATGATGAAGATTCAGCTCTGCAACAGTTTCCCATTCTTGGAATGCCAGCAGAATGTCAGCTTCTGGTGAGAGAAGATTGAAGCGATGTTGAACGAGTTATTGTGCTTTGTTTTGGTTGGTGTGTGCGTTTGTGGATATATATGCGTGTTTGGGTGACGAGGAGAAGAAGAGAAAGGTCAATGTTCATGACTTGGTTAAAGAGAGGATAAAGATGGAGAAAGAGTAAGCAAAGAACACAGGGATAGAGAGGGAGAGAGAGAGAGAGAGAGAGAGAGAGAGAGAGAGAGAGAGAGGTGACACGTAGGAAGATGGGGACCAAAATGAAATGGCATGGTGACAACGTCGACGGCTCAGCTCCTAAAGAAGCTTGAAGCTCAAGCCCCCTTGTCTATCTTCAAAATCTTATATAATAATGAAAATCAAGTGATGTTTTACTGGGGGAGGAGGAGGAGCTCGAATCTAAAACGTTAATTTGAGATCAGATAAGGAAGTTGCACAAAACGCTGTGATTAGTGGAGACAATCTAGGTAATCTAATCTTACTGAAATCGCATATGAAACTCTACTTCTCAAATTTAGAAAATTCATATCCTCAAATTTCCCTGATCGCTCTCTCGCAACCTAATCGACCTGGAGTCGCCACCTCTCTACCCCCAAACATCGTTGTTAATGTTAGCACTTGTCCGCTTGCAGTCGCAATTATCATCGGCTTTGTTGCTATCTCGTCTGCCCCTGCTTAGAGACTCCATAGGCGCATCTCTCTTTCGACTTCGCTCCCTAGATCTCTCTCCACGGTTGTTATCCGCACCTTAGCCTTGTTGCCTCGCATGATGTTAAACTCGACCTCAATCGTAGAAAGAGAGAGAGAGTCAGCGGTCCTTGGAATTAATTTCTAACTCGATTCGCAAATGAAAAGGGTTTATGTCTAACTATTTTGGTAAATGATGAAAAAAATTTCATTCATTCATCTTTGTAGGTAATACAAATGATCATTTTTTATGGAAATTTCTTTCGATGAAACAAACACATCCTTAATTAAATTTAAGTTGGAAAATAAATACTTACAGTAGACACTAATCATTTATTATTTGTATTTCTTTCTTTATAATATCAATATATCATCTGTTGCATATTGAGTATACAGAGAATTTGGAAGCAAGCCGCTGGAGGAGGCTCATTCCAAGTGCTCAAGCCAAGCCAAATTAGCATGGTTTGATACGTCTTCTGCCGAACCAAGTTATCCCAGCCGAATTGGGGGTGTGAAATGCCAAGGAAATGGCATCTTTTTATCTATTTTTGGGAGTTTTGACACAAAGTGAATGTGAACTTGAATTTGTGAAGGAATCTTTGTCACAAACTTGAATTTTCTCTTCCGTTTTCACCTCCACGGGTGACTTTCTTTGCATAGTGAATTTTGTGTTTCGACTTTTTGAATATCCAATTAATTTCACAAGCAAAATAGAGTGCTCTATTAATATCTCACCGGGTCTGTCGATCCCTCCTTTTTGAACATCATCAAGTAATGCCCTTTTTTCATTTATTTATTTTTAGGCCGGGCTGTTCTTTTTTGGTGAATGCCATTCAAACTGAGTTGCATACATAAGTTAGCAATCAATTTATGTCCATATGTTCCATGACCATCAATTTTCTACGTTATCGTTGCCAAAATTGGGACTCGATTTTACTATCACCATCGTAATCAATAGAATGAACTTTTCTTCAACCATTGAAATTGTTAATACTTAATTCCTTCTTTAACCATGTCGATTTAAATTCATGTGAAAAGAAATTACCTATATAATTAAAATGTCAAGATCCGATAGTCAAGGGTCTTTTGTTATTATTATTTATTCAATTCCTTTGCTAGCAATATTAGACAGAGAATGAATTAAGCCCACGGGAAGTATGAGAATGCTGTGATTCAAGCCCCTAGAAAAATTGATGGAGTTAGTTAAACAACCATATGTATTATGCCATGTTCGATCTAAGTCAAGGAGAGTGAATTAAGCAATGAAGCTTAAGTTGATGTGTACCACCATAAAGCCCCAACATTGAATTTGTAAATGGGAATCGACTCTTCAGTGAAAAAGATTAAAAAAAAAGATGGCCATGCATTTTCAACCTTTTAAGTCCGTAGAAAATTGTGGTCTGACTAGTCACAGAAATGGTTGAAAGGGAGGAGGAAATTTACAAAAAGAAGCTACTAAAAACTATCTTCATTTCACATCCTCACCACTTTGCATCTGCTAGTTTTGGTAATACATGCTTGTTGTCGAGGATCAGATTTCAGGACTTAGAAAGACCAAACAATGGGAAAATTACAAAAAAAGTCCTAAATATATTTCAATTATGCCAATTCAGTCATAAACTTATTTTTGACCAATTGAGTCATAAACCTTTTATAATTCTTCCCGATCAGTCCATCTAGCTAAAAATAGCCGGCCGGCACGGTGACATTTTTTTAATAATATTTTATTTTTTAAAATATTTTATTAATTTTTTTTCCTTTTTTTTTTTTTTTTTTTCTTTTTTTTTCCCTCTCCCTCCTTCCTCCTCCTCTCCTCCTTCTTCCCTTAGCTCCGGTGACTGGCTAGAGGAGAGGGCTAGCTAATTGCTGGACTGAGGTGGCCGGCAGGCCGAGCCCTCGCCAAATCCGGCGAGGGGGGCCTCGCCGTCGTTGGGTCTGGCGAGGGCTCGCCTCGCCAGTTGGCGCACGCCCAGCAACGGCGGGGCAAGCCCCCACTAGATCTAGCGAGGGCTCACCTCACCGTCGAGGCGCGAGGCAAGCCCTAGCCGGAGCGGCGACCTCGAAGGCCTCGCGTGACCCACACTGCCTCCTCCTCCTCAACCGATCGCCATCGCCGTCGCTGTCGCCGCCACCTTATTAGGGTTCATTGGTGTCAACACTGCAGCCACCATCGCGCGCTGTGGAAGCTGGCCCCCAGAATCACATGCTAGGGGGAGAGAAACCGCGGCTCCCTACAAATCGGCGAGGGCTCGCCTCGCGGCGACCGCGAGGCGAGCCTTCGCCAAATCCAGCGGGGGCTCGCCACGCCATTGCTGGGCGCGCATCGGCGGTGAGGCGAGCCCTCACCGGATCAAGTGGGACTCGCCTCGCCCTGCCAGCCACCTCAGTCCGGCGATCGGCTAGCCCTCCCCTCTGGCCCGTCGCCAGAGCCAAGGAAAGAAGGAGGAGAGGAGGAGGAAGGAGGGAGAGGGAAAAAAAGTTAATAAAATATTTCAAAAATTAAAATATTATTAAAAAAGTCACCGGCAGGCCATTTTTGGCCGGATGAACTGATCGGGAAGAATTATAAAAGATTTAGGACTTAATTGGTCAAAAAAATAAGTTTAGGACTGAATTAGCACAATTGCAATAGATTTAAGACTTTTTTTGGTAATTTTCCCACCAAATAATACTTATATGAAAGACAATAATTTTTCAATTGCGCACATGTCCTAATGCCCCCATTTGCAAACAAACCCTAATTCTTTTGGCCACCACGTCTGCATCTGAGCCCCGACTCCACGTCTTCCTTGTCCCTGGTGGCATTTCCATCTCTAGCTGCTTCCCTTCTAGACAAGAGCTCCCTTATGTATTGGATATCTGCTAAAATACCTAGTTTTATCCCAATTTTGCCTTAAGATTTTGGTGATTTAGGAGGGAGGGAGGGAGGATTGAACTTTGCCCTAATTCTCAATCTCAAACCATTTTCATTAAATCTGACCTCCCCACAAGAACTCATTTAATAAACCATTTACGCTAAATCTCCACGTCAGAAAAATTGCTTGCCACGTTTGTGACTTCCACACAAGAACGTCATTTAAAAAACCATTTATTCTAAATCTCCATGTTAGACAAGTTGCTTGCAATGTGGAGAAAATATTAGGTGCAGCTCTGACTCCAGCGTGGCTTCCTCTGAGTCCATTCACTGGGCGACACGTGTCGCCCGACAACCACACTGGAATCGACACCCCTCTTTAAATATTTGATGAGCTATTCTGCTAGGCCCAATGGAAACCTTTCCCTCTCGATCAATTTGAAAAATTCGGCTCTCTCTCTCCCCCCAAGAAAATAATAGCATATCCTTCTCTCTTACAATTAATTTGAACGGAAGTGTTGGACTCTCTCTCTCCATTTTTTCGTTTGACTCTCGCTCGGTTGCTCGCCCTCCGCTTTTTCTCCGATCGGACGACAGAGCCGCCGTCCGACGAATCACGCCATCGTCGCCGCTTCCGCATCTGCCTCATCGGCCGCCACTACATTTGAGCTACAGCTAATATTTTCTCGTTCATTCTACCCCTTCGTTACACTGCTCCTCCGGCGAACGACGAAGCCCACCGTCCGACGAACCACGCCGCCGCACTTCCGCATCCGCCTTGTCCGCCACTTCTGCATCTGCATTCTCCTCCGTCTCCAACGACAACTGGGCTCTTCCTCTCCCCGTCGTCGTCCTTGTCACCGTCGAAGAATCCGTACTTGAAGTCAACGTCCGAGCTAATGCAGGGGATGCGAGGGAGGCGGAAGCGGGACCTCGCGGATGCTTCGGGTCGATGCATCTTGACGTGGAAGACCAGGGTCTTTAGGTGAATTCTAAACCTTCACTCCAAAACCGTAGGACAAGATGCATCGTTCGACAAGACCCTAGTCTTCCACGTCAAGATGCATCAACCTAGAGCATCCACGAGATCCCGCTTCCGCCTCCCTCGCATCCCCTGCATCAGCCCGAACGTTGACTTCGAGAACAGATTCTTTGACGGTGACAAGAACGGCGATGGGGAGAGGAAGAGCCCGGTCGCCGTTGGAGACGGAGGAGAATGCAGATGCAGAGGTGACGGACAAGGCGGATGCAGAAGTGTGGCGGCGTGGTTCGTTGGACAGCGGGCTCCATCGTTCGCCGGAGGAGTAACGCGATGAAGAGGCAGAACGAACGAGAAAATATTAGCTGTAGCTCAGATGCAATGGCGGCCAACGAGTAAGTGGCGGTGGTGGCGTGATTCGTCGAACAGCGACTCATTGTCCGATCGGAGAAGAAACGGAGGGCAGAGCAACCAGGTGAGAGTCGAACGAAAAAATGGAGAGAGAGAGAGAGTCCAACGCTTCCGTTCAAATTAATTGTAAGAGAGAAGAATTTGCTATTATTTTCTTGGGGAGAGAGAGAGAGAGAGAGAGAGAGAGAGAGAGAGAGAGAGAGAGAGAGAGAGAGAGAGAGCACGCTGAATTTTTCAAATTGACCGAGAGGGAAAGGTTTCTGGTGAGCCCAACAGGATAGCTCGTCGAATATTTAAAGAAGGGCGTCTGATTCCAACGTGGCTGTTGAGCGACACGTGTCGCTCGGTGAATGGACTCGGAAGAAGCCACGCTGGAGTCGAGCTACACCTAATATTTTCTCTGCAACGTGTGTTTCCATGTCAGCAATTTAGAGATATTTGATGGAAACTAAGACACAATAAATTTGTCACGAGTGTCTTAATTTAGAATTTTTTATGATAAGAAAATTAGATTAGGGTAAATGTGTCGCAGATACCAGTTTGAGATATTTTGTGATATTATCTCTTCATTTTTTTAATTTTCCAATCCTTTCTTATATGGCGCCCAATTGTTGCAGCAACATTTGTCAAGTCTAACCCCAAAACATTAAAAATCCAAGTCAGCATTTTCCTTCATCAAATTGAACAGAGGAACAAATTCACTTAATTGCATAAATTGAATAAGTTTAAGGATTTGATTGTATAAATTAAAAGTTTAGGACACAACTACATATACGTGACGGGTTTTAAGAATTTCAATGTTTCAAAGGAGGAGGAAAAATAAGATTAATACAATATCTACTATATATTTATCACACATCAAACACACATCTTTGTCATATTCTTAGTTTGTTTTAATTATTTTATCAATGTTTCTGGAGGAAGGCTGGTGCCATAAAACTTTCTTAATCTTTTAGTTCTATTATGTTTAATTTTCTCTTTGTTTGCTTGGATAGCTTGACAAACAGATTGCACGCATGTAGGTTCTGTGGAATTCCTCTCGTCTAGATTCCCGTTATTTTCGGTCCATGATGGTTCATCCTCTGCTCTTGTGAATGATCCTAGGTGGAGAGCAGCAGTCGGTCCTTATACCAACGAGTTGTTTGTATCAAGATCTTAACTCTTGAAAGGGACTGTACAAGTGCAAAACCCTAATTCTCAAAGGCTCGTTCTTCCACCTAATTTCTAGCCCGAGATGGTAGAGGAAAGTGAGATTCTATATTTCTTGCTTCTCCCTTTTGTTTGGGTTGACGAACATGTGTTATAATTCAAAGTTGATGCAAGAAAACACAAATCGCCAACCATTATCTTTTGTTATTGGAACTTTACTATCCAGTATCTTTTAACTTTGGTTAAGTGAAAAGACTAATCGGTTCTCGGTTTGGTCCGGTTCTGAGGTGGAATCGGGAATCGGACTAGGAGGACCGGTTCCCAGATTCCAAGACCGGGAATTGAACTGACCAGTCCTGGAATCGAGAACTAGACTAACCAACCGATCTAGTGGAACTAATAAATTTGATGTTTTGGGCCAAAAATAAAATGAAAAATGGGAGAAATTGGGAGGAATTAACTAGTCCAGTTCGATTAGTCTGATCAATCTCGTTCCCACCTTGGAATCGGGAACCAGACCAACCAGCCACCAATTCCAAAAGTGGGAACTGGGAATCGAACCGCCTTCTTTGGGAACTGCCCAAAACCGGCTAGTCCAATCCGATCCAAGCGGTTCCTGGTTCGAGCAGTTCCTATTGCAACCCTTATTAAGTGATGAGGGCTCCCCCTGTTTACTATGTTTATAGTTAGCTGAATGAATTCTCTTGTTTATTAATCGATCATCATATCAAAACTTGACATTTTCATATTGTGTGTGTGAATAGCTCTATCTTGCCTTGTTGTAGCCGGGTTGAGCAAGCATGGGGCGGCTAATTTCATGGTTTGCTCTGTACAATAGATAGACGGGAAGTTACCCAAAGACTAATTCAATCGAGAATCAAAAGACTACAATTTTTAAATTTTTGGGGCAATGTCATTTTCACTGAGGGATTTAGGAAATCCAACAGTTGAGAATATTTATGAAACTTTAGTTTTCGTGACTTAGAGATATGAGTGTTTGACATTGGTTTGCAAATAGACGGGAAGTCCTATCAATTCACCACATTAGGTATTGACCGGAATAATCTACACACGTCACATCCACTCATTTTATGGTATCGTAGCATCGAATTTATGGGGAACAGAACTTGGGGTATAGGAAAGTAAACATCAAAATTTTTACAATTTTTCGTGAATGTGAATGATCAAACTCGATGCAAAGACAGATATTATTCACTAAGGCAAGGAAAGTAGCATATTCCCACAAAATCACTAGGGATTCTTCTTATTGATGAGAATTTTAGAGATAATGACAAATCTATTTTCACTTTTCAAACTTATATGCCTTCCGATTATATTTCCCTTTTTTTTTGTAACTTGTGGATTAGCCTTTGCCCGGATATTTCTCTTCACCCCAATTTTTCTCCTTTTCAAAACAGAATTGAATTGATAATTGCAGATAACCATCGAACCGCCAGAGATTGTATTTCATCAACAAGGAGTTGAGTGTGGAGTTCAAACTCACTATGTCCGATCACATTTTAAAAAAGTCTCTTCAATTGCACGTACAATGATACATGATAATACTATGCAGAGGGCCATGTGATTTGCATGTGATATGAATATGAATAATGCTAACAATATTTTTGTTTAGCAGTTGGACCAACCTCTAATTTTCTTATGCAATAAAAAATTAAATATGGTAGCTGAAATTTAGCTGTCAACAACATTGAGTTGAAGTTCGAAGACCACATTGTAAATTGGGTCAAAATTCAAAGGCTATTTATGTCATTTTCCAAAGTATTTTTCAAGTGCATTTGAAATAAACTTTTGTTTAGTGAAAAGCTATATTTAAAAACGTCTCTGATCATTTATCTTCACATATAGTTTAATAATTCAAGTGGGCTTGGAAAATACTGTTTTACTAACCACTCAGCTACTTTATACGGATGCACGTCAAGTCGAAGTCCCTTCCTTCTTTAAATGAGCTTTCCAAATGATTCTTTCATCTACAAATAAAAATTTAAAATTCTTATAATTCAAAGAAAAAAGTTTGAGAAATATCGTTAAAGTCTCCAATTTAAATTACATATATCTTATTATATATTGACTTTGAATACTATAAACTGAACTAGGAATAAAAGTTATATAGTGGAAAAAGTTATCTCAACATATACGTAAACCCGTCATGTTTCACAATATATGCTAAGGGAAGTTAATTAGGCAACACGCAATAATCATTATCTTCATTCGATTTGGAGATGTATAAGTGCGCAATAAATCACTATGTGCATAGCATAAAAGTTCTTCTTTTTTTTTTAATATCTATGTGTTCTAGTAACGTGGGTTGAGTCGAGTATACACAGGATAAGGGTCAAATCAAGTATGGGGCTCTCAATTTGTATTATATATAAATTGATCGAAACAAATTAATTTGATCAATTTGAGTCGAACTAATAATTAATTTTCAGATATGGCCAAACTGTGATTTTTAATAATCTAATTATGTAAATTAATAATAAAAAGCTGACTTAAATGAAGAATATTTAATAAATTATTAAATTGTTTTTAACAAATTAATATTTATATTAATCAAATTTCTATAAGTATATTAATAAATGATTGGTAGCTTCTGAAAACCTACGCAAGCACACTATTTTGCCGTTGTGCTTTTATGATACGAGATTATAAATAAATAAATACAAAACATGAAGCACGACTAGTGAAACATTGATAATCAAGTAGGAGAATTTTTCCAACGAACCGAAATACGAAATAATTTCTTTATATTCTGAGCAGCGTCTTAGGTGATCGGGAGTATTTTCACAGGGAAAAGTTCATCGGAAGTCGTAAGCATCGGTACGAAATCAAATAAATTGCCGTACTCAGACAAAGTAGGAGGTTCTGACCAAAAAAAAAGACAAAGTAGGAAAAGTTTATACCCACTTCTAGAGAACTGACGTAGCGGAGAATTTAATGCTAAGTAAGACCATGGAATGCCGAAATTGACTGGAACAGCCTTCACACCCAAGTTCGTGGGAATGGAATTTCCGGAAAATAGACTGATGGTGTGGACAAGAGAAGGAAAATTACAGTTTTCCCATTTTATACAATAGAGAGATGTCTCAAATTTACATCAAGCCCCCTAAATATCTCATTTGATTAAACCATTATTGAATGGAAGTCAGGAGTGCTATCCATCCACATGTAGAGGAGATAACAGAGGATGGTAAGGAAATACGGCCTGAGATATGAGTCTTTGCTATTAGGGTTTTGCACCGATAGATTGAAAGCAGGCTTATTGCTAGTGCAGATCCATGAATCAGTTCTTTCAGTCTTTAACTGGTTGGAGGGATGGAAATGACTTTGCTTTTGCTTCATTGGCTTATTCAAATGGTTAACGGTTGAGATGATCTTTATCTTTTCTTTCTTTCCCCAACACGATACAGTCATTAGATCTCAGAATTCGTAAGATTCAAAGTATTGTCGTACAAGATTGTCTTTGCAAGCTGCCACCCCATCACATGATGAACAACCAGAGCAATATACGTGGCACGGACGGACCATTATTCCTCAGCCATCGCTCCATCAGAAAACACCTAAGGACCACATCCGCATTCGCAGGATAGCTACTGATATTGCCTCCTCTACTTCCACCTTCCATCATATGCCTCATTCTCATGAAATCACCTGCAAATCCTGCCATCGTCTCTGCGGCGAGTTTTTAGCCCGGTATACGACGCCGGACCCACATTAAAATATGTCAAAGCCCCAATAGGAAAGTATGAGGTTTCTTGGACGCTTCTATATGCCGTTGTTTCCAAGTTCAAATTGGACTTTTATTTATGTGGAAGATATTTTGGTGAAGTAGGTTCCACGTGGGTTCATGACATATAAATGCTTCAAGAGGCGGTTTTTGCTTTTCAGTTGCTCTGTAGCAGTACCAAAGAAGTCCATACGCTGTTTGAATATCAAAGCTTCTTCTTCAAGGATTTCACTCGGTGATTTGTGCAGTACATCCAATTTGGATTGCTTTTCTCAAGGAAGGCTTGAGCGTTTGGAAGCGGGCAGGTAATTATCCGTGATTTGCCTTATTGAGTAATCACACGAGACTAAATACTGTGGGTGGTCTCCACATAATAGAACCATGAAATACTTAAGTAGTTAATTGATGGTGACTCTATAATTCTCTGAGTGATTATTAGATTATGTACCGACACTCAATCTAAGCGAAGTGAAGGAAGAAAAACCACGACACTACGATTTATCCTTTCTAGTTAAAAGGATAAGTCTTTAAATGCACATAAATATCTCCCCAATCAAATCATGTGTAGCATTAGCACATATATTGTGTGAAAGTACATTTTCACAAACCAAACATATATCGAGAATGGGAAAAAAAAAACCAAAACCTACGCCTTGCCCCATGTACATACAAAGAACAAAAGAATGAGAAAAGGACCAGAAAACTTCTTCTAGATGGCCTCCGGAATACTTTGCAAAGCCGGTCTCCATGAACGATGACAGCCGTGCTTCGCGAAACCCGACCCACGTTGATCGAAAGTGTTCTCGTTAATCATAAGAGGCAGGACTTGCTCTAGAGACAGCCCTTGAGCCTCGATTTTCTGCACCAACTTCTCTAGCTCCTCCTTACTGATCTGGATCTTGATCTCTCTCCTGCGTGAAGAAGAAGAAGAAGAAGAAACTTTCTTTCCATCAGCATCATCAAGAAGCCTCTTCTTGCCTTCTCCTCCGTCACGAGGCAGTGAGTTCCAGTCATCGCCAGCCCAGATCGTTGATGATGAAGATTCAGCTCTGCAACAGTTTCCCATTCTTGGAATGCCAGCAGAATGTCAGCTTCTGGTGAGAGAAGATTGAAGCGATGTTGAACAACCTATCCTGCGGTGTTTTCGGTGACTGCTGTGGGTTCTTACGATATATATATATATATGCGTACGGGTGGCGAAGGAGGAGAAGAAGACCAGGTCTGGATTCATGACTTAGTTTTAGAGAGAGAGAGAGAGAGAGAGGGGATAGAGATGGAGAAACGGTAAGCAATCTAGAGAGAGAAAGGGGGAGGGGGTGACACGTAGGACGATGGAGAGAGTGGGTCCCACGTGGGATGACTTTTTTGACTGACTAATTGTATGATCTTTTCTCATGCATGAGCATGACCACAATGAAATAGCATGGCGGCGAAAACGTCAAACCGGCTCGGCTACTTGACAAGCTTGAAGAAGTAGCTCGAGCCCCACTTTCTCTTTGTTCAGAAACTATATAATTAAAAAATATATAATAATGTATTTGCAAATAATTTTCTAGATGGCTAGACAAGTTTTGATGTGGCAACAGCCTTCAGACTAGAGGAGGATGACCACGTTGGGGAAATGATGCCCAAGATTCCAAAGGAAATCAAGTGATGTTATGTTGGGAAAGAGTTTGAATGTAGAAGTTGATTTGAGATCAAGTAGGGTAAGGCGTACCAAACCTTGTGATTATTGGACATAATCTAGGCAATGTTGACATGTTTGAATGTTGGACGTATTCTCCGCTTAGGGTCGATTTACCTTGTTACATCGACTTATGGTGGGTCCAATGGTCATTAATAATCTAGCCCTAGTAACCACATACAAAGCTCTAATTCTCAAATTTAGATTACTTCTAGCCCCCAAATTCCTTAATTTCTCTCTATGGCAACCTAACCTGCCTGAAGTCGCCATGACTCTGCACCCCAACCATCCACTTTAATGCCAACACCATTCCACCTCCAAAATCATTGACTCTGATGCCAACATATGCGCAAACTCGATTGATGCATTTCTCTTTTGGCTTTGCTCCCTAGATCTCTCTTCATCGTTGACCATAATAGTTGTCGTCAGCACCATGGCCTTTTTGTCATTGATGACGTCAAACTTGACTCTAATCGTGGTGAAATCTTGTTGTCGTTGAGGCCAAGTTCAATGAGAATGAGGTATTGTGGCCTCATTTGAGATAGCGATGGGTTCATACAGTTGAGTTTGATGACTTGTAGAGTTATAGAGTTTACACATATGTGGGGAGAGAGAGAGAGGAGAGAGATAGGGAGATTGTGGTCCTTAAGACTCCATCCACCATCCATCGATGAAAATGGAGCACACCCAATTACTCGACAAATTCAAATCATTATATGAATGTATGATTTAATATTTGAATATTCTAATAGTCTTTTTTTAAGATAGAACTAAAAGATTAAGAAAGTGATCGGACCGATCGGTTCTCGGTCCGGTCCAGTTCTGAGGTGGAACCGAGAATTAGGACGGGAGGACCGGTTCCTAGATGCAGGACCGGGAACTAAATTGAGTGGTCTTGGAATCAAGAATTGGACTGACCGACTGGTCTAGTGGAACCAATAAATTTGATGTTTTGGGCCAAAAATAAAATGAAAAATGGGAGAAATTGGAAGGAATTAACTAGTCCGACCCGATTAGTTTGATCAATCCCGTTCCCACCTTGGAATCAAGAACCTGACCATTTGGCCACCGATTTTGGTCCGGCCACTGATTCCAAAAGTAGGAACTGGGAACTGGACCGCCCTCTTTGTGAACCGCCCAAAACCGGCTAGTCCAGTCCGATTCAAGCGATTCCTAGTTCAAGCAATTCCCGCTGCAACCCCTATTAAGTGATGAGGGCTCCCCCTGTTTACTATGTTTATAGTTAGCTGAATGAATTCTCTTGTTTATTAATCGATCATCATATCAAAACTTGACATTTTCAGATTGTGTGTGTGAATAGCTCTATCTTGCCTTGTTGTAGCCGGGTTGAGCAAGTATGGGGCGGCTAATTTCATGGTCCGCTTTGTACAACAGATAGACTGGAAGTTACCCAAAGACTAATTCAATCGAGAATCAAAAGACTGCATTGTTTAAATTTTTGGGTCAATGTCATTTTCACCGAGGGAATTAGGAAATCCAATAGTTGAGAATATTTATGAAACTTTAGTTTTTGTGACTTAGAGATATGAGTGTTTGACACTATGGTTTGCAAATAGACAGGAAGTCCTATCAATTCACCACATTAGGTGTTGACCGGAATAATCTACACATGTCCCATCCACTCATTTTATGGTATCGTAGCATCAAATTTATGTGGAACTGAACTTGGGGTATAGGAAAGCAAACATCAAACTTTTTATGATTTTTCGTGAATGTGAATGATCAAACTCGATGCAAAGACAGATATTATTCACTAAAACAAGGAAAGCAGCATATTCCCACAAAATCACTAGGAATTCTTCTTATTGATGAGAATCTTAGAGATAATGACAAATCTGTTTTCGCTTTTCAAACTTAAACGCCTTACGATTAGATTTCCCTTTTTTTCGTAACTTGTGGATTAGCCTTTGCCCGGATATTTCTCTTCATCCCAATTTTTCTCCTTTTCAAAATAGAATTGAAAGAATTGAATTGATAATTGCAAATAACCATCGAACCGCCGGAGATTGTATTTCATCAACAAATAGTTGAGTGACCATGGCCAATCAAATTTCAAAAAAGTCTCTTCAATCGCACGTACAATGATACATGATGATACTGTGCAGAGGGCCATGTGATTTGCATGTGATATGAATATGAATAATGCTAATGATATTTTTGTTTAGTGGTCAGACCAACCCCTAATTTTCTTATGCAATAAATAATTAAATATGGTAGCCAAAATTTAGTTGTCAACAACATTAAGTTTTATTGCTATTTATGTCATTTTCCAAATTATTTTCCAAGCGCATTTGAAATAAACTCTTGTTTAGTGAACAGCTATATTTAAAAAAGTCTCTGATCATTTATCTAGGCATATAGTTTAATAATTCAAGTGGGCTTAGAAAATACTGTTTTACTAACCACTCAGCTACTTTATACGAATGCATGTCAAGTCGAAGTCCCTTCCTTCTTTAAATGAGCTTTCCATATGATTCTTTCATCTACAAATAAAAATTTAAAATTCTTATAATTCAAAGAAAAAATTATGAGAAATATCGTTAAACGATTTAAATTAATATCTTATTATATATTGAATTTGAATACTATAAACTGAACTAGGAATAAAAGTTATATAGTGGAAAAATTTATCTCAACGTATATGTAAACCCATCACGTTTCACAATATATGCTTAGGGAAGTTAATTAGGCAACACGCAATAATACCTATCATTATCTTCATTCGATTTGAAGATGTACAAGTGCACAATAAATAACTATGTGCATAGCATAAGAGTTCTTTTTTTTTTTTTAATATCTATGTGTTCTAGTAATATGGGTTGAGTCGGGTATACACAAGATAAGAGTCGAATCAAGTATGGGGCTCTAAATTTGTATTATATATAAATTGATCGAAACAAATTAAATTGATCGATTTGAGTCGGAACTAATAATTAATTTTCAGATATTGCCATACTATGATTTTTAATAATCTAATTATGTAAATTAATAATAAAAAGCTGACTTAAATGACAAATATTTAATAAATTATTAAATATTTTTTAACAAATTAATATTTATATTAATCAAATTTCTATAAATATGTTAATAAATGATTTGTAGCTTCTCAAAACCTACTCAAGCACACTATTTTGCCGTCGTGCTTTTATGATACGAGATTATAAATAAATACAAAAAATAAAGCACGACTAATTAAAACATTGATAATCAAGTAGGAGAATTTTTCTAACAAACCGAAATACGAAATAATTTCTTTATATTCTGAGCAGCGTCTTAGGTGATCGGAAGTATTTTCACAAGGAAAAGTTCATCGGAAGTCGTAAGCATTGGTACGAAATCAAAAAATTGCAGGACTCAAGGACAAGAGAATTTAATGCTAAGTAAGAACATAGAATGCCGAAATTGACTGAAACAGCCGTAACACCCAAGTTCGTGGGAATGGAATTTCCGGAAAATAGAATGATGGTGTGGACAGGAGAAGGAAAATTACAGTTTTCCCATTTTATACAAAGAGAGATAGATGTTTCAAATTTACATCAAGCCCCTAAATATTTCATTTGGTTGAACCATTATTGAATGGAAATACGGCCTGAGATATGAGTCTTCGGCATTAGGGTTTTGCACCGATAGATTGTGCTATCCATCCAGTCATGTTGAAGGGAGATAACAGAGGATGGTAAGGAAATATCGGCCTGAGATATGAGTCTTTGGCATTAGGGTTTTGCACCGATAGATTGAAAGCAGGCTTATTGCTCAGCCATGCTCCATCAAATCCTGCCATCGTCTCTGCGGTTACCTTCCATATATGTCGAGTTTTCAGCCCGGTATACGACGCCGGACCCACATTAAAATATGTCAAAGCCCCAATAGGAAAGTATGATGTTTCTTGGACGCTTCTATATGCCGTTGTTTCCAAATTCAAATTGGACTTTTATTTATGTGGAAGGAAGATATTTTGGTGAAGTAGGTTCCATTTTGGTGGGCTCATGACATATAAATTCTTCAAGAGGCGGTTTTTGCTTTCCAGTTGCTCTGTAATAGTACCAAAGAAGTCCATACGCTGTTTGAATATCAAAGCTTCTTCTTCAAGGATTTCACTCGGTGATTTGTGCAGTACATCCAATTTGGATTGCTTTTCTCAAGGAAGGCATGAGCGTTTGGAAGCGGTGAGGTAATCATCCGCAATTTACTTTATTGAGTAATGACATGAGACTAAATATCGTGGGTGGTCTATGCGTAATAGAACCATCAAATACTTTAGTAGTTGAGAGTTGGTGACTCTATAATTCTCCGGGTGATTATTAGATTATGTACCAACACTCGATCTAACCGAAGTGAAGGAAGAAACCGCAACACTACGATTTATCCTTTCTAGTTAAAAGGATAAGTCTTTAAATGCACATAAATATCTCCCCAATCAAATCATGTGTAGCATTAGCACATATATTGTGTGAAAGTACATTTTCACGAACCAAACATAACCTAATACTAGAGGAGGTTATGTAACTACTTCTATGAAAATTGTCATATATCGAGAAGGGGAAAAAAAAACCAAAACCTATGCCTTGCCCCATGTACCTACAAAGAACAAAAGAATGAGAAAAGGACCAGAAAACTTCTTCTAGATGGCCTCCGGAATACTTTGCAAAGCCGGTCTCCATGAACGATGACAGCCGTGCTTCGCGAAACCCGACCCACGTGGATTGAAAGTGCTCTCGTTAATCAGAAGAGGCAGGACTTGCTCTAGAGACAGTCCTTGAGCCTCGATTTTCTGCACCAACTTCTCTAGCTCCTCCTTACTGATCTTGATCTTGATCTCTCTCCTGCCTGAAGAAGAAGAAGAAGAAACTCTCTTTCCATCAGCATCATCAAGAAGCCTCTTCTTGCCTCCTCCTCCGTCACAACGCAGTGAGTTCCAGTCGTCCCCGGCCCAGATCGTTGATGATGAAGATTCAGCTCTGCAACAGTTTCCCATTCTTGGAATAGCAGCAAAATGTCAGCTTCTGGTGAGAGAAGATTGAAGCGATGTTGAACAAGTTATTGTGCTTTGTTTTGGTGAGTGTGTGCGTTTGTGGATATATATGCGTGTTTGGGTGACGAGGAGAAGAAGAGAAAGGTCAATGTTCATCACTTGGTTAAAGAGAGGATAAAGATGGAGAAAGAGTAAGCAAAGAACACAGGGATAGAGAGAGAGAGAGAGAGAGAGAGAGAGAGGTGACACGTAGGAAGATGGGGACCCAAATGAAATGACATGGTGACAACGTCGACGGCTCAGCTCCTAAAGGAGCTTGAAGCTCAAGCCCCCTCGTCTATCTTCAAAATCTTATATAATAATGAAAATCAAGTGATGTTTTACTGGGGGAGGAGGAGGAGCTCGAATCTAAAACGTTGATTTGAGATCAGATAAGGAAGTTGCAGAAAAGTTTGTGATTAGCGGATACAATCTAGGCAAAGCGTTTGATTCTTGAGCATGGACACAGGCTGCATTTAGCGTCAATTTACCCTGTTAAAATAAATTGTACATTAAGTTATCATGCATCCAATGATTATAAATAATGAAATCTTACTGAAACCGCATATGAAACTCTAGTTCTCAAATTTAGAAAATTCATATCCTCAAAATTCCCTGATCGCTCTTTCGCAACCTAATCGACCTGGAGTCGCCACCTCTCTACCCCAAAACATCGTTGTTAATGTTAGCACTCGTCCGCTTGCAGTCGCAATTATCATCGGCTTTGTTGCTATCTCGTCTGTCCCTGCTTAAAGACTCCATAGACAGATCTCTTTCGACTTCGCTCCCTAGATCTCTCTCCACGGTTGTTGTCCGCACCTTACCCTTGTTGCCACGCATGATGTTAAACTCGACCTCAATCTTAGAAAGAGAGAGAGAGTCAGCGGTCCTTGGAATTAATTTCTAACTCAATTCGCAAATGAAAAGGGTTTTGTCTAACTATTTTGGTAAATGATGAAAAAAATTTCATTCATTCATCTTTGTAGGTAATACAAACGTTCATTTTTTTGGAAATTTCTTTCCATGAAACAAACACATCCTTAATTAAATTTAAGTTGGAAAAAATAAATACTTACAGTAGACACTAATAATTTATTATTCTGTATTTCTTTCTTTATAATATCAATATATCATCTGTTACATATTGAGTATACAGAGAATTTGGAAGCAAGCCGCTGGAGGAGGCTCATTCCAAGTGCTCAAGCCAAGCCAAATTAGCATGGTTTGATACTTCTTCCGCCGAACCTAGCTATCCCAGCCGAACTGGGGGTGTGAAATGCCAAGGAAATGGCATCTTTTATTTATTTTATTATTTTTTTTTTTTTGGGAGTTTTGACACAAAGTGAATGTGAACTTGAATTTGTGAAGGAATCTTTGTCACAAACTTGAATTTTCTCTTCCGTTTTCACTTGCACGGGTGACTTTCTTTGCATAGTGAATTTTGTGTTTTGATTTTTTCAATATCCGATTAATTTCACAAGCAAAATAAAGTGCTCTATTAATATCTCACTGAGTTCATCGATCCCTCCTTCTTGACCATCATAAAGTAATACCATTTTTTTCATTTTATTTTATTTATTTATTGAGGCCGGGCTGTTCTTTATTGGTGAATGCCGTTCAAACTAAGTTGCATACATAAGCTAGCAATTAATTTATGTCCATATGTTACATGACCATCTATTTTCTACATTATCATTGCTAAAATTGGGACTCGATTTTACTATCACCATCATAATCAACGGAATGAACTTTTCTTCAACCATTGAAATTGTTAATACTTAATTCCTTATTTGAAGGTGTCAATTTTAAATTCATGCAAAAAGAGATTATCTATATAATTAAAATGTCAAGATCCGATAGTCGGGAGTCTTTTTTTTTAATCAATTCCCTTGCTAGCAATATTAGACAGAGAATGAATTAAGCCCACGGGAAGTATGAGAATGCTGTGATTCAAACCCCTAGAAAAATTGATGGAATTAGTTAAACTACCACATGTATTATGTCATGTTCGATCTAAGTCAAAGAGAGTGAATTAAGGCATGAAGTATACGTTGATAGGTACCACCATAAAACCTCAACATCGAATTTATAAATGCGAATTGACTCTTCAGTGAAAAAGAACGAAAAGATGGCCATCGATTTTCAACTTTTTTAAGTACGTAGAAAATTGTCGTCTGGCCAATTACAGAAAAGGTTGAAAGGGAGGAGGAAATTTACAAAGAGAAGATACTAAAACCATCTTCATTTCACATCTTCACCACTTTGCATCCTCTAGTTTTGGTAATACATGTTTCTCGTTGAGGATCAGATTTCAGGACTTAGAAAGACCAAACTATACTTATCTGAAAGACAATATACTTTCAATTGCGCACATGCCCTAATGCCCCCATTTGCAAACAAACCCTAATTCTTCTCGCCACCACGTCTGCATCTGAGCCACGACTCCACGTCGTCCTTGTCCCTGATGGCATTGCCATCTCCATCTCTAGCAGCTTCCCTTCTAGACAAGAGCTCCCTCATGTTTCGGATATCTGCTGAAATCCCTAGTTTTATCCCAATTTTGCCTTAAAATTTTGGTGAGTTAGGAGGGAGGGAAGGAAAGAGGGAGGAAGGACTCTACTTTGCCCTAATTCTCAATCTCATACCATTTTCTTCAAATCTGACCTCTCCACAAGAACGTTGTTCAAAAAACCGTTTATGCTAAATCTCCACGTCAAACAAGTCGCTTGCCACGTTTCTGACTTCCCCACAAGAATGTCGATTAAAAAACCATTTATACTAACTCTCCATATCAAAAAGTTGCTTGCTATGTCTGTTTCCATGTTAGCAACCTAGGTTTGACGGAAATTAACAAAAAGTAAATTTGTCACGAGTGTATTAATTTAGGATTTTTATGATAGGAAAATTAGTTTTGGGTAAATGAGTCATGAATTCTAGTTTGAGATATTTTTTGGTATTATCCCTAAATTTTTTTAGGTATAAGTACATTGGAAGTTCTAAAACTTATCATGAAAATACAATTGAGTCCTAAAACTTTCAAAAAGTGCAATGAAGTCCTAAAACTTATCATAGAAATGCAATTGATTCCTAAAAATTTCAAAATGTGCAATAAAATTATAAAACTTGTCAAAATGGTTCAATTAGGTCTTTAGGCTAGTTACACTTTTAAAATGTTGTAAGAGTTAATTGCACTTTCATGGCGAGTTTTAAAACTCGATTATACTTTTTGAAAGTTTTAAAACTCAATTATACTTTCGTAACAAGTTTAATGACTTAATCACACTTTTTGAAAATTTAATGGTTTAATCGCACCTTCATAACAAGTTTTAAGACTTATAGTAGACTTATCCCATTTTTTTTTTTCTGGTTTTTCTTATAAAGCGCTTAGTAGGTGTGAGCGGTTCCAGGTTCTGTACAATTTCTACTTGGAACCTACTCGTTGGAATAGTTTCTTTATTTTTTGGAACTTGGAATCTACCATACATACTTTAGCACCTGTAACCTTTTTTTGTCACATATTCCAAAGTCGATTCTAGGATCTACTCAGATTCCACCTTTTTATTTATTTATTTAAAGGATTACAATTCACTAATCATAACTTATATTTAAATACACGAAAAATATGAACATTAATAAAGTAAAAATCTTAATCATAAACAGGAAACTCGAACTAGTGTTTCTAGTTTATACACTCATCATTAAACAAACATAAAATATCGGAGAATCGCACAGAGACATGGATCAAGAAAAATATTAAAACTTATTCCAAGTTATAAGTTCTAGGTTACAGGTTCCAAGTTCCAAATTCCTCCGGCTAAAAACATTGAACCTATCCATTGAAACAGGTTTCTCACTTTTTTGAACCAGGAACCTACCCGCGTACCTTGGAACTTAGAACCTACATATTCTCACCGGTCCGGTCATCAGGTTCTAGATTTTACCTAAACCATGCTCACCACTAGCGCCTAGTTGTTGTCGCAACATTTGTCAAGTGTAACCCCAAAACATTTAAAAGAAATGCCCAATCAGCATTTTCCTTCATCAAATTGAATAGAGGAACAAATTTACTCGATTGCGTAAATTGAATAAGTTTTAGGATTTGATTGTATAGATTAAAAGTTTAGGACGCCACTATGTCTTTGTAATAGGTTTTAAGAATTTCAATATTTCAAAGGAGGCGGATAAAGAAGATTAATACAATATCTACTATATAGTTATTACACATCAAACACGCATCTTTATCATAATCTTAGTTTGTTTTAATTATTTTATCCATGTTTCTACAGGAAGGCTGCTGCCATAAAACTTTCTTAATCTTTTAGTTATATTATGTTTAATTCTCTCTGTTTGCTTGGATAGCTTGACAAACAGATTGCACGCATGTAGGTTTTGTGGAATTCCTCTCCTCTAGATTCCCCGTTATTTTCGGTCCATGATGATTCATCCTCTGCTCTTGTGAATGATCCTGAGTGGAAGGTAGCAGTTCGGTCCTTGCACCAACAAGTTGTTTGTATCAAGATCTTAACTCTTGAAAGGGACCGTACAAGTGCAAAATCCTAATACTCAAAGGCTTGTTCATCCACCTAATTTCTGGCTCAAGATGACAGATGAAAGTGAGATTCTATATTTCTTATTTCTCCCTTTTGTTTGGGTTGACGAACATGTCTTATACTTAAAAGTTGATGCAAGAAAACACAAATTGCCAACCATTACCCCTTGGCAAAAGTATACAGTAGTGCCAAAATTTGACACAAATGGACACTTAAGTATAAAAACTTCCAAAATGTATTCGTAAGTGTCACTTTTTTTTTTTAAAATTGGACATTTAAGTGCCAACTTTGAGATTAGCCGAAAATCCGACTTGACATTATTTTTAATAAAACTAGTCCACAAACTAGTCCACGTGATGTTGATGTGTTTAGCTCTCCCAAAACGACAACGTTTTGCCCCCAAATTTGATTTTTAATATAAATATTTATTAAATTAAATTAGAAAAATGGGGGAGCAAATCAATGAGAGCCTGTACAACCCACGTCACTACCGCCGCCCCTCCATTATCAGAAAGAGTTGACAACGATGGAGCGATGGTCTGCTAGGGTCACCAAGCCTCGGCTAATGGCCGACGACCCTAGTCAATTGCAAGCAAGGGCCTACAAGCCCTCATCCAGATCTAGGGTGAGGGGTCATGACCCACCCCCAGATCGGGAGAGGTTGCTGGCCCTTCGCCCCATATTTAGGCAAGGGCTTGACCTTACCCTAGTCAACGGCAACCCTTAGCCTTATCTCGAGGGAGGGGTGGTGACTCTCGTAACGAGCCGAGGCCCACCTTGTATAATATTTTCCGCTTTGGACACTGAGTCCTCACGGCTTTAAAACGCGTTATACAAGTTAGAGGGCCCAAGCCATTATAAACTAGCCCAGTACTCCCCCCCTAAGTTATGTGGGACAAGAGAGACCTTTTCCTTGCGCACATCCGGGGACCAAGGCGTAGACGCACTGCCATCCCTCCTCCCCACGCACCGCCACTTGGGCCGTCACACTCTCCCCCCCTTGGGAGCACAGTGCCCTCGTTGTGGCCCCACACGTTGCGGGAGTTGGCTCTGATACCATTTGTAACTACCCGAGTCCCACTGTGTGTTATTATTCGCTTTGGACACTGAGTCCTCACAGCTTTAAAACGCGTCACACAGGTTAAGAGAGGCCCAAGCCATTATAAACTGGCCCAGGACTCCCTCCCTAGGCGATGTGGGACAAGGACCCCTTACTTGCGCACGTCCGGGGACCGAGACGCGAACGCACCGCCATCCCTCCTCCCCGCGCACCGCCGCTCGGGCCGTCACACTAGACCCACTGTATAATATTATCCGCTTTGGACACTGAGTCCTCACGGCTTTAAAACGCGTTATGCAGGGGCAAAAGGCCATCCCTCGGGCATTCCCTCTCCCAAGCCATAATATTGTCCGCTTTGGAGGCGCAGCCCACCGGCCCTCCCTCTCTCACGGCTTTGTTTTCAGCGCAACGGAAGCGTACGTGAAACGCGTTTTAAAACCGTGAGGACTCAGTATCCAAACGGACAATATTATACAGTGGAACCTGGGTCGTTACACCCTCGCCCAATTTAGGGAAGGGCTGCAACCCCTCACCCCAAATATGGGCAAGGGCTTGCAAGCCCTCACCTACAATCAAACAACATTATTGACCACTAGTCAAGTCCTGAACCCAGCCAACCCTCACCCCATCATTGCTAGCCCTTTTCGGTGATGGTGAGGTGGCAGCAATGGCAAGGGCAATAGTAGAAGCCCTCATTGATTTGATCATCCCTCCCCCCATCCCCCAAAAAAAAAAAAAAAAAAAATTAATTTATTTTTTAATTTAATTTAATTTAACATATATTAAAAATCAAATTTGGGGCCAAAACAACATTGTTTTGGGATAAGCTCATATCAATATCAATGCCACGTGAATAATTTTTTTAAATGAATTGTCACATCAATAAAAAATTTCTCGAAAAAAACCACGTTAGCAATTTAGCCGAAAGTTCTCATCTTTGGCACTTAAGTATTCTTTTGTTCTCAATTTTGGCATTTAAGTGTACTTTTTGGAAAATCTGACACTTAAGTGTCCACCTATATCAAGATTTGATACTTAGGTGTCCAGCATTCATTATCTTTTGTTATTGGAACTTTCATTGTTCAGTACCTTTTAACTTTGGTCAAGTGACGAGGGCTCCCCATGTTTACTATGTTCATAGTAAGCTTAATGAATTCCCTTGTTTATTAATCAGTCATCATATCAAAAATTGACATTTTTAGATTGTGTGTAAATATCTCTATCTTGCCATGTTGTAGCTAGGGTGAGCAAGTGTGAAGCAGCTAGTTTCATGGTCCGCAGTTTCATGGTCCGCTCGGTACAACAAATAGACAAGAAGTTACTCAAAGACTAATTCAAACGAGAATCAAAAGACTGCACTATTTAAATTTTTGGGGCAATGTCATTTTCACCGAGGGAATTAGGAAATCCAACAGTTGAGTATATTTATGAAACTTTAGATTTCATGATTTGGAGATATGAGTGTTTGATTATGGCTTGCAAATAGACTGGAAGTCCCATCAATACACCGCATTAGGTGTTGACCGGAATAATCTACACACGTCCCATCCACTCATTTTTTGGCATCATAGCATCGAATTTATAGGGAACAGAACCTAGGGTATAAGAAAGAAAACATCAAAATTTGTACGATTTTTCGTAAAGGTGAATGATCAAACTCAATGCAAAGACAGATATTATTCACTAAGGCAAGGAAAGAAAAAGTCACTAGGGATTCTTTTTATTGACAAGAATTCCAGAGATAATGGCAAATATGTTTTCTCTTTTCAAACTTAGACACCTTACGATCAAATTTCCCTTTTTTCGTAACTTGTGAATTAGCCTTTGTGCGGACATTTCTCTTCACCCCAATTTTTTCTCTTTTTCAAAACAGAATTGAATTAATAGTTACCAATAACCATCAAACCACCAGAGATTGAATTTCATCAACAAGGAGATGAGTGCGGAGTTCAAACTCACCATGGCCGATCACGTTTTAAAAAAGTCTCTTTGATCGTACATACGGTGGTACATGATAATTTTGTGCAGAGGGCCATGTGATTTGCATGTGATAATGAATAATGCTAATGATAGTTTTGTTTGGGGGTCAAACCAACCCCTAATTCTCTTATACAATAAAGAATTAAATATGGTAGTCGAAATTTATGTGCCAACTATATTAAGTTGAAGTTCAAGAATCACATTACACATTAGATCATAATTTAGAGACGATTTATTTCATTTTTCAAAGTATTTTCCAAGCCCATTTGAAATAAACTTTTGTTTGGTGAAAAGATATATTTCTCTTCACCCCAATCTTCACATATAGTTTAATAATTCAAGTGGGCCTGGAAAATACTATTTTACTAGCCACTCAGCTACTTCATACGGATGCATGTCAAGTCAAAGTCCCTTCCTTCTTTAAATGAGATTTCCAAATTATTCTTTCATCTGCAAATTAATATTTAAAATTCTTATAATTCAAAGAAAAAAAGCCTGACAAATGTCGTTAAAAACTCCAATTTAAGTTACAGATATCTTATTAAATATTGAATTTAATACTGTAAATTGAACTAGGAATAAATGTTATATGGTAGAAAAAATTGTCTCAACACATATGTAAATCCGTCATGTTTCACAATATATTCTAAGGAAGGGAAGTTAATTAGGCAACACACAATAGTACCTATTAAGATGTACAAGTGCGGAATAAATCACTATATACAAAACATAAAAGTTCTTGTTTTTTAATATTTACGTGTTTTAGTAATGTCAGTTGAGTCAAGTATACATAGGGTACAGTTTGAACCAAGTATGGAGCTCTGAATTTGTATTGTATATAAATTGATCGACACAGATTGAATTGATCGATTTGAGTCGGAACTAATAATTAATGTTCATATATGGCCATATTGTGATTTTTAATAATTTAATTACGTAAATTAATTTAAAAAAATAACTTAAATAACGAACATTTAATAAATTATTAAATAGTTTTAGCAAATCAATATTTATATTAATCAAATTTCAATAAATATATTAATAAGTGATTTGTAGCTTGTCAAAACCTACTCAAGCACACTATTTTTCCATCATGCTTTTATGACACAAGATTATAAATTAATACAAACAATAAAACTTGACTAATGAAACATTGATAGTCCAGTAGGAGAATTTTTCCAACGAACCGAAATATGAAATAATTTCTTTATATTCTGAATAGCTTCCTAGGTGATCGGAAGTGTTTTTACAAGGAAAAGTTAATCGGAAGTCATAAACCTCGGGTATGGAATCAAATAAATTGCAGGACTCGAAGACAAAGTAGGAAAAGTTTATACCCGCTTCTAGAGAACTGATATGGCGGAGAATTTAATGCTCAATAAGAACATGGAATGCCGACATTGACTGCAACAGCTGAAACTCCCAAGTTCACGTGAATGGAATTTCCGGAAAATAGACTGATGGTGTGGACAATAGACTGAGAAGGAAAATTACAGCTTTCCCATTTTAAACAATAGAGAAATGTCTCAAATTTACGTCGAGGCCCCTAAATATTTCATTTGGTCCAACCTGTATTGAATGGAAATCAGGAGTGCTATCCACCCACATGTGGAGGAGATAACAGAGGATGGAAAGGAAATATGACCTGAGATATGAGCGTTTGACATGACTTTGTGTTTTGCACCAATAAACTGAAAGCAGGCTGATTGCTAATGCAGATCCATGAATCAGTTCTTTCAGGCTCTTAACTGGTTGAAGGGATGGAAACGACTTTGCTTTTGCTTCATTGGCTTATTCAAATGGTTAACGGTTGAGATGATCTTTTTCTTTTCTTTTTTTATTCCCAACACGATGCGGTCATTAGATCTCAGAATTCGTAAGATTCAAAGTATTGTCATACAAGATTGCTTTTGCAAGCTGCCACCTCATAACACGATGAACAACCAGTGCAATATACATGGCACGGGCGGACCACCATTCCTCAGCCATCGCTCCATCGGAAAACACCTAAGGACCACATCCGCATTCGCAGGATAGCTACTGATATTGTCTCCTCTGCTTCCATCTTCCAACATTTGCCTCATTCTCATGAAATCACCTGCAAATCCTGCCATCGTCTCTGCGGTTAATATTTGTCGGGATTTTAGCCCAGTATACGACGCCGGACCCACATTAAAGTATGTCAAAGCCCCAAGAGAAAAGTATGAGGTTTCTTGGATGCTTGGATTTGGCGTTGTTTCCAAGTTCAAATTGGACTTTTATTAACGTGCAAGATATTTTGGTGAAGTCAGTTTCAATGTGGGTTCATGACACACAAATTCTTCAGGAGGCGGTTTTTGCTTTTCAGTTGTTCTGTAGCGGTACAAAAAAGTCCATAAGCTGTTTGAATATCAAAGCTTCTTCTTCAAGGGCTTCACTCGGTGATTCGTGCAGTACATCAAATTTGGATTGCTTGTCTCAAGGAAGGCTTGAGCGTTTGGAAGTGGGCAGGTAGTTATCCGTGATTTACCTTATTGAGTAATCACACGAGACTAAACACGGTGGGTTTGTGCGTACTAAATCCGTGAAATAGCTGAATGGTTGAGTAATTGTAACTCTGTAATTCTCGGAGTGATTATTAGATCTTTTGCAAACCGACACTCAATCAAGCTGAAGTAAAGGAAGAAATTACAACACTATAATTTATCCTTTCTAGTTACAAGGATGCGTCTTTGAATGCAAATAGATATCTCCCCAATAAAATCATGTGTAGCATCATTACATCTATTGTGTCAAAGTATATTTTCACAAACCAAACATAACCTAATGCTAGAGGAGGTTATGTAACTACTTCTATGAAAATTGTCATATATCGAGTAGGGAAAAGAAAAAAACCAAAACCTATGCCTTGCCCCATGTACATACAAAGAACAAAAGAATGAGAAAAGGACCAGAAAACTTCGTTTAGATGACCTCCGGAATACTTTGCAGAGCCGGTCTCCATGAACGATGACAACCGTGCTTCGCGAAACCCGACCCACGTCGATCGAAAGTGTTCTGGTTGATCAGAAGAGGCAGGACTTGCTCTAGAGACAGTCCTTGAGCCTCGATTTTCTGCACCAACTTCTCTAGCTCCTCCTTACTGATCTGGATCTTGATCTCTCTCCTGCGTGAAGAAGAAGAAGAAGAAGAAGAAGAAACTTTCTTTCCATCAGCATCATCAAGAAGCCTCTCCTTGCCTTCTCCTCCGTCACGAGGCAGTGAGTTCCAGTCATCGCCGGCCCAGATCGTTGATGATGAAGATTGAGCTCCGCAACAGTTTCCCATTCTTGGAATGCCAGCAGAATGTCAGCTTCTGGTGAGAGAAGATTGAAGCGATGTTGAACAACCTATCCTGCGGTGTTTTCGGTGACTGCTGTGGGTTTTTACGGATATATATATATGCGTACGGGTAGCGAAGGAGAAGAAGAAGACCAGGTCTGGATTCATGACTTAGTTTTAGAGAGAGAGAGAGAGGGGATGGAGATGGAGAAACAATAAGCAATCTAGAGAGAGAAAGGGGGGAGGGGGTGACACGTAGGACGATGGAGAGAGTGGGTCCCACGTGGGATGACTTTTTTGACTGACTAATCGTATGATCTTTTCTCATGCATGAGCATGACCCCAATGAAATAGCATGGCGGCGAAAACGTCAAACCGGCTCGGCTACTTGACAAGCTCGAGCCCCACTTTCTCTTTGTTCAGAAACTATATAATTAAAAAAATATATAATAATGTATTTGCAATTAATTTTCTAGATGGCTAGACAAGTTTTGATGTGGCATCAGCCTTCAGACCAGAGGAGGATGACCACGTTGGGGAAATGATGCCCAAGATTCCAAAGGAAATCAAGTGATGTTATGTTGGGAGAGAGTTTGAATCTAGAAGTTGACTTGAGATCAAGTAGGGTAAGGCGTACCAAATCTTGTGATTATTGGACATAATCTAGGCAATGTGACATGTTTGAATGTTGGACGCATTGTCCGCTTAGGGTCGACTTCCCTTGTTACATCGACTTATGGTGGGTCCAATGGTCATTAATAATCTAGCCTTAGTAACCACATACAAAGCTCTAATTCTCAAATTTAGATTACTTCTAGCCCCCAAATTCCTTAATTTCTCTCTATTGCAACCTAACCTACCTGAAGTCGCCACGACTCTGCACCCCAAACCATCCACTTTAATGCCAACACCATTCCACCTCCAAAATCATTGACTCTGATACCAACATATGCGCAAACTCGATTGATGCATTTCTCTTTTGGCTTTGCTCCCTGGATCTCTTTTCATCGTTGACCATAATAGTTGTCGTCTGCACCATGGCCTTTTTGTCATTGATGACGTCGAACTTGACTCTAATTGTGGTGAAATCTTGTTGTCGTTGAGGCCAAGTTCAGTGAGAACGAGGTATTGTGGCCTCATTTGAGATAGCGTTGGGTTCATACAGTTGAGTTTGATGACTTGTAGAGTTATAGAGTTTACACATATGTGGGGGGAGAGGGAGAGGGAGAGGGAGAGCGAGAGAGAGAGAGAGAGAGAGAGAGAGAGAGAGAGAGAGAGAGAGAGAGAGGGGGGGGGAGAGGGAGAGGGAGAGGGAGAGGGAGAGGGAGAGGGAGAGAGAGAGAGAGAGAGAGAGAGAGAGAGAGAGAGAGAGAGAGAGAGAGAGAGATTGTGGTCCTTAAGACTCCATCCACCGTCCATCGGTGAAAATGGATCACACCTTACTCGACAAATTTAAATCTGATTTAATATTTGAATATTCTAACACTCTTTTTTAAGATAGAACTAAAAGATTAAGAAAGTGATCAGATCGATTGGTTCTCGATCCAGTCCGGTTCTGAGGTGGAATCGAGAATTGGACTGGGAGGACCGGTTCCCAGATTCTAGGACCGGGAACTAAATTGAGTGGTCCTGGAATCAAGAATTGGACCGATTGACCGGTCTAGTGAAACCACTAAATTTGATGTTTTGGGCCAAAAATAAAATGAAAAATGGGAGAAATTAGGAGGAATTAACTAGTCCGGCCTGGTTAGTTTGATCAGTCCCGTTCCCACCTTGGAATCGGGAACCTGACCAACTGGCCACCGATTTTGGTCCGGCCACCGATTCCAAAAGTGGGAATTGGGAATTGGACCGCCCTCTTTGGGAACCGCCCAAAACCGGCTAGTCCAGTCCAATTCGAGTAGTTCCTGGTTCGAGCAGTTCCCGTTGCAACCCCTATTGAGTTATAAGGGCTCCCCCTGTTTACTATGTTTATAGTTAGCTGAATGAATTCTCTTGTTTATTAATCAGTCATCATATCAAAACTTGACATTTTCAGATTGTGTGTGTGAATAGCTCTATCTTGCCCTATTGTAGCCGGGTTGAGCAAGCATGGGGTGGCTAATTTCATAGTCCGCTCTGTACAACAGATAGACGGGAAGTTACCCAAAGACTAATTCAATCGAGAATCAAAAGACTACACTGTTTAAATTTTTGGGGCAATGTCGTTTTCACTGAGGGAATTAGGAAATCCAACCGTTGAGAATATTTATGAAACTTTAGTTTTTGTGACTTAGAGATATGAGTGTTTGACACTATGGTTTGCAAATAGATGGGAAGTCCTATCAATTCACCGCATTAGGTGTTGACCGGAATAATCTATACATGTCCCATCCACTCATTTTATGGTATCGTAGCATCGAATTTATGTGGAACTGAACTTGGGGTATAGGAAAGCAAACATCAAACTTTTTATGATTTTTCGTGAATGTGAATGATCAAACTCAATGCAAAGACATATTATTCACTAAGGCAAGGAAAGCAGCATATTCCCACAAAATCACTAGGGACTCTTCTTATTGATGAGAATCTTAGAGATAATGACAAATATGTTTTCGCTTTTCAAACTTAAACGCCTTACGATGAGATTTCCCTTTTTTTCGTAACTTGTGGATTAGCCTTTGCTCGGATATTGCTCTTCACCCCAATTTTTTCTCCTATTCAAAATAAAATTGAAAGAATTGAATTGATAATTGCATATAACCATCGAACTACCAGAGATTGTATTTCATCAACAAGGAGTTGAGTGACCATGGCCGATCACATTTCAAAAAAGTCTCTTCAATCGCACGTACAATGATACATGATAATACTGTGCAGAGGGCCATGTGATTTGCATGTGATATGAATATGAATAATGCTAATGATATTTTTTGTTTAGCGGTCAGACCAACCCCTAATTTTCTTATGCAATAAAGAATTAAATATGGTAGTCGAAATCTAGTTGTCAACCACATTAAGTTGAAGTTTGAGGACCACATTGCTATTTATGTCATTTTCCAAATTATTTTCCAAGCGCATTTGAAATAAACTCTTGTTTAGTGAAAAGCTATATTTAAAAAAGTCTCCGATTATTTATCTGGGCATATAGTTTAATAATTCAAGTGGGCTTGGAAAATACTGTTTTACTAACCACTCAGCTACTTTATACGGATGCACGTCAAGTCGAAGTCCCTTCCTTCTTTAAATGAGCTTTCCATATGATTCTTTCATCTACAAATAAAAATTTAAAATTCTTATAATTCAAAGAAAAAAGTTTGAGAAATATCGTTAAAGTCTCCGATTTAAATTACAGATATCTTATTATATATTGAACTTGAATACTATAAACTGAACTAGGAATAAAAGTTATATAGTGAAAAAAATTATCTCATGTTTGATCATTCACATTCACGAAAAAATTATCTCATGTTTGATCATTCACATTCACAATATATGCTAAGGGAAGTTAATTAGGCAACACGCAATAATACCTATCATTATCTTCATTCGATTTGAAGATGTACAAGTGCACAATAAATAACTATGTGCATAGCATAAGAGTTCTTTTTTTTTTAATATCTACATGTTCTAGTAATATGGGTTGAGTCGGGTATACACAAGATAAGAGTCGAATCAAGTATGGGGCTCTCGATTTGTATTATATATAAATCGATCGAAACAAATTAAATTGATCGATTTGAGTCGGAACCAATAATTAATTTTCAGATATGGCCATACTGTGATTTTTAATAATCTAATTACGTAAATTAATAATAAAAAGCTGACTTAAATGAAGAATATTTAATATATTATTAGATATTTTTGAACAAATTAATATTTATATTAATCAAATTTCTATAAATATGTTAATAAATGATTTGTAGCTTCTCAAAACCTACTCAAGCACACTATTTTGCCGTCGTGCTTTTATGATACGAGATTATAAATAAATACAAAAAATAAAGCACGACTAATTAAACATTGATAATCAAGTAGGAGAATTTTTCTAACGAACCGAAATACGAAATAATTTCTTTATATTCTGAGCAGCGTCTTAGGTGATCGGAAGTATTTTCACAAGGAAAAGTTCATCGGAAGTCGTAAGCATTGGTACGAAATCAAATAAATTGCAGGACTCAAGGACAAGAGAATTTAATGCTAAGTAAGAACATAGAATGCCGAAATTGACCGAAACAGCCGTAACACCCAAGTTCGTGGGAATGGAATTTCCGGAAAATAGAATGATGGTGTGGACAGGAGAAGGAAAATTACAGTTTTCCCATTTTATACAAGAGAGAGATGTTTCAAATTTACATCAAGCCCCCTAAATATTTCATTTGGTTGAACCATTATTGAATGGAAATCAGGAGTGCTATCCATCCACATGTAGAGGAGATAACAGAGGATGGTAAGGAAATACGGCCTGAGATATGAGTCTTTGGCATTAGGGTTTTGCACCGATAGATTGAAAGCAGGCTTATTGCTAGTGCAAATCCTGCCATCGTCTCTGCGGTTAATATATGTCGAGTTTTCAGCCCGGTATACGACGCCGGACCCACATTAAAATATGTCAAAGCCCCAATAGGAAAGTATGATGTTTCTTGGACGCTTCTATATGCCGTTGTTTCCAAATTCAAATTGGACTTTTATTTATGTGGAAGATATTTTGGTGAAGTAGGTTCCACGTGGGCTCATGACATATAAATTCTTCAAGAGGCGGTTTTTGCTTTCCAGTTGCTCTGTAATAGTACCAAAGAAGTCCATACGCTGTTTGAATATCAAAGCTTCTTCTTCAAGGATTTCACTCGGTGATTTGTGCAGTACATCCAATTTGGATTGCTTGTCTCAAGGAAGACGTGAGCGTTTGGAAGCGGTGAGGTAATCATCCGCAATTTACTTTATTGAGTAATGACATGAGACTAAATACCGTAGGTGTCTATGCGTAATAGAACTGTCAAACACTTAAGTAGTTGAGCGATGGTGACTCGATAATTCTCCGGGTGATTATTAGATTATGTACCGACAATCGATCTAACCGAAGTGAAGGAAGAAACCACAACACTATGATTTATCCTTTCTAGTTAAAAGCATAAGTCTTTAAATGCAAATAAATATCTCCCCAATCAAATCATGTGTAGCATTAGCACATATATTGTGTGAAAGTACATTTTCACAAACCAAACATAACCTAATACCAGAGGAGATTATGTAACTACTTCTAAAAAAAATTGTCATATATCGAGAAAAAAAAAAAACAAAAACAAAACCTATGCCTTGCCCCATGTACGTGCAAAGAACAAAAGAAGAGAAAAGGACCAGAAAACTTCTTCTAGATGGCCTCTGGAATACTTTGCAAAGCCGGTCTCCATGAACGATGACAGCCGTGCTTCGCGAAACCCGACCCACGTGGATTGAAAGTGCTCTCGTTAATCAGAAGAGGCAGGACTTGCTCTAGAGACAGTCCTTGAGCCTCGATTTTGTGCACCAACTTCTCTAGCTCCTCCTTACTGATCTTGATCTTGATCTCTCTCCTGCCTGAAGAAGAAGAAGAAGAAACTCTCTTTCCATCAGCATCATCAAGAAGCCTCTTCTTGCCTCCTCCTCCGTCACAACGCAGTGAGTTCCAGTCGTCCCCGGCCCAGATCGTTGATGATGAAGATTCAGCTCTGCAACAGTTTCCCATTCTTGGAATAGCAGCAAAATGTCAGCTTCTGGTGAGAGAAGATTGAAGCGATGTTGAACAAGTTATTGTGCTTTGTTTTGGTGAGTGTGTGCGTTTATGGATATATATGCGTGTTTGGGTGACGAGGAGAAGAAGAGAAAGGTCAATGTTCATGACTTGGTTCAAGAGAGGATAAAGATGGAGAAAGAGTAAGCAAAGAACACAGGGAGAGAGAGAGAGAGAGAGAGAGAGAGAGAGAGAGAGAGAGGTGACACCTAGGACGATGGGGACCAAAATGAAATAACATGGTGACAACGTCGACGGCTCAGCTCCTAAAGAAGCTTGAAGCTCAAGCCCCCTTGTCTATCTTCAAAATCTTATATAATAATGAAAATCAAGTGATGTTTTACTGGGGGAGGAGGAGGAGCTCGAATCTAAAACGTTGATTTGTGATCAGATAAGGAAGTTGCAGAAAAGTTTGTGATTAGCGGATACAATCTAGGCAATAGCGCGTTTGATTCTTGAGCATAGTCTACACTTAGGCTGCATTTAGCATCAATTTACCCTGTTAAAATAAATTGTACATTAAGTTATCATGCATCCAATGATTATAAATAATCTGATCTTACTGAAACCGCATATGAAACTCTAGTTCTCAAATTTAGAAAATTCATATCCTCAAAATTCCCTGATCGCTCTTTCGCAACCTAATCGACCTGGAGTCGCCACCTCTCTACCCCCAAACATCGTTGTTAATGTTAGCACTTGTCCGCTTGCAGTCACAATTATCATCGGCTTTGTTGCTATCTCGTCTGCCCCTGCTTAGAGACTCCATAGACAGATCTCTCTTTCGACTTCGCTCCCTAGATCTCTCTCCACGATTGTTGTCCGCACCTTACCCTTGTTGCCACGCATGATGTTAAACTCGACCTCAATCGTAGAAAGAGAGAGAGAGTCAGCGGTCCTTGGAATTAATTTCTAACTCAATTCGCAAATGAAAAGGGTTTTGTCTAACTATTTTGGTAAATGATGAAAAAAAATTTCATTCATTCATCTTTGTAGGTAATACAAACGTTCATTTTTTTTGGAAATTTCTTTCCATGAAACAAACACATCCTTAATTAAATTTAAGTTGGAAAAAATAAATACTTACAGTAGACACTAATAATTTATTATTCTGTATTTCTTTCTTTATAATATCAATATATCATCTGTTACATATTGAGTATACAGAGAATTTGGAAGCAAGCCGCTGGAGGAGGCTCATTCCAAGTGCTCAAGCCAAGCCAAATTAGCATGGTTTGATACTTCTTCCGCCGAACCTAGCTATCCCAGCCGAACTGGGGGTGTGAAATGCCAAGGAAATGGCATCTTTTATTTATTATTATTATTTTTTTTTTTTGGGAGTTTTGACACAAAGTGAATGTGAACTTGAATTTGTGAAGGAATCTTTGTCACAAACTTGAATTTTCTCTTCCGTTTTCACTTGCACGGGTGACTTTCTTTGCATAGTGAATTTTGTGTTTTGATTTTTTGAATATCCGATTAATTTCACAAGCAAAATAAAGTGCTCTATTAATATCTCACTGAGTTCATCGATCCCTCCTTCTTGACCATCATAAAGTAATACCATTTTTTTCATTTTATTTTATTTATTTATTGAGGCCGGGCTGTTCTTTATTGGTGAATGCCGTTCAAACTAAGTTGCATACATAAGCTAGCAATTAATTTATGTCCATATGTTACATGACCATCTATTTTCTACATTATCATTGCTAAAATTGGGACTCGATTTTACTATCACCATCATAATCAACGGAATGAACTTTTCTTCAACCATTGAAATTGTTAATACTTAATTCCTTATTTGAAGGTGTCAATTTAAATTCATGCAAAAAGAGATTATCTATATAATTAAAATGTCAAGATCCGATAGTCGGGGGGTCCTTTTTTTTTTAATCCAATTCCCTTGCTAGCAATATTAGACAGAGAATGAATTAAGCCCACGGGAAGTATGAGAATGCTGTGATTCAAACCCCTAGAAAAATTGATGGAATTAGTTAAACTACCACATGTATTATGTCATGTTCGATCTAAGTCAAAGAGAGTGAATTAAGGCATGAAGTATACGTTGATAGGTACCACCATAAAACCTCAACATCGAATTTATAAATGCGAATTGACTCTTCAGTGAAAAAGAACGAAAAGATGGCCATCGATTTTCAACTTTTTTAAGTACGTAGAAAATTGTCGTCTGGCCAATTACAGAAAAGGTTGAACGGGAGGAGGAAATTTACAAAGAGAAGATACTAGAAACCATCTTCATTTCACATCTTCACCACTTTGCATCCTCTAGTTTTGGTAATACATGTTTCTCGTTGAGGATCAGATTTCAGGACTTAGAAAGACCAAACTATACTTATCTGAAAGACAATATACTTTCAATTGCGCACATGCCCTAATGCCCCCATTTGCAAACAAACCCTAATTCTTCTCGCCACCACGTCTGCATCTGAGCCACGACTCCACGTCGTCCTTGTCCCTGATGGCATTGCCATCTCCATCTCTAGCAGCTTCCCTTCTAGACAAGAGCTCCCTCATGTTTCGGATATTTGCTTAAATCCCTAGTTTTATCCCAATTTTGCCTTAAGATTTTGGTGAGTTAGGAGGGAGGGAAGGAAAGGGGGAGGAAGGACTCGACTTTGCCCTAATTCTCAATCGCAAACCACTTTCTTCAAATCTGACCTCTCCACAAGAACGTTGTTCAAAAAACCGTTTATGCTAAATCTCCACGTCAGACAAGTCGCTTGCCACGTTTCTGACTTCCCCACAAGAATGTCGATTAAAAAACCATTTATACTAACTCTCCATATCAAAAAGTTGCTTGCTATGTCTGTTTCCATGTTAGCAACTTAGGATATTTGACGAAAATTAACAAAAAGTAAATTTGTCACGAGTGTATTAATTTAGGATTTTTTATGATAGGAAAATTAGTTTTGGGTAAATGAGTCACGAATTCTAGTTTGAGATATTTTGTGGTATTATCCCTAAATTTTTTTAGGTATAAGTATATTTGAAGTTCTAAAACTTATTATGAAAATGCAATTGAGTTCTAAAACTTTCAAAAAGTGCAATTAAATCCTAAAACTTATTATCAAAATGTAATTGATTTCTAAAACTTTCAAAATGTGCAATAAAATCATAAAACTTGTCAAAATGGTTCAATTAGGTCTTTAGGCTAGTTACACTTTTAAAATGTTGTAAGAGTTAATTGCACTTTCATGGCATGTTTTGAAACTCGATTATACTTTTTGAAAGTTTTAAAACTCAATTATACTTTCATAACAAGTTTTAGGACTTAATCACACTTTTTGAAAATTTAATGATTTGATCGCACTTTCGTAACAAGTTTTAAGACTTATAGTAGACTTATCCCAAATTTAATGATTTGGCGCTTAGTAGGTGTGAGCGGTTCTAGGTTCTGTACAGTTTCTACTTGGAACTTGAACCTACTTGTTGGAACAGGTTCTTTATTTTTTGGAAATTGGAACCTACCATACATACTTTAGCACCCGTAACCTATTTTGTCATGAATTCCAGAGTCGATTCTAGGATCTACTCAGATTCCACCTTTTTATTTATTTATTTAAAGGACTACAATTCATTAATCATAACTTATATTTAGATACACAAAAAATATGAACATTAATAAAGTAAAAATCTTAATCATAAAAAGGAAACTCGAACTAGTGTTTCTAGTTTATACACTCATCATCAAACAACATAAAATATCAGAGGATCGCACAGAGACATGGATCAAGAAAAATATTAAAACTTATTCCAAGTTCTAAATTCCAGGTTACAAGTTCCAAGTTCCAGATTCCTCTAGCTAAGAACATTGAACCTATCCATTGAAACAGGTTTATCATTTTTTTGAACCAAGAACCTACCCCGCGTACCTTGGAACTTAGAACCTACATATTCTCACCAGTCCGGTCATCAGGTTCTAGATTTTACCTAAAACCATGCTCACCCCTAGCGCCTAGTTGTTGTTGCAACATTTGTCAAGTGTAACATCAAAACATTTAAAAGAAATGCCAAGTGAGCATTTTCCTTCATCAAATTGAATAAAGGAACAAATTTACTTGATTGCGTAAATTGAATAATTTTTAGGATTTGATTGTATAGATTAAAAGTTTAGGATGCCACTATATCTTTGTAATAGGTTTTAAGAATTTCAATATTTCAAATGAGGCGGATAAAGAAGATTAATACAATATCTATTGTATAGTTATTACACATCAAACACGCATCTTTATCATAATCTTAGTTTGTTTTAATTATTTTATCCATGTTTCTGCAGGAAGGCTGCTGCCATAAAACTTTCTTAATCTTTTAGTTCTATTATGTTTAATTCTCTCTGTTTGCTTGTATAGCTTGACAAACAGATTGCACGCATGTAGGTTATGTGGAATTCCTCTCCTCTAGATTCCCTGTTATTTTCGGTCCATGATGATTCATCCTCTACTCTTGCGAATGATCCTGAGTGGAAGGCAGCAGTTCGGTCCTTGCACCAACAAGTTGTTTGTATCAAGATCTTAACTCAAAGGCTTGTTCACCCACCTAATTTCTGGCCCAAGATGGCAAATGAAAGTGAGATTCTATATTTCTTGTTTCTCCCTTTTGTTTGGGTTGACGAACATGTCTTATACTTAAAAGTTGATGCAAGAAAACACAAATTGCCAACCATTACCCCTTAGCAAAAGTATACAGTAAGTGCCAAAACTTGACACAAATGGACACTTAAGTATAAAAACTTCCAAAATGTATTCGTAAGTGTCACTTTTTTTGAAAATTGGACATTTAAGTGCCAACTTTGGCAAGATTAGCCGAAAATCCGACTTGACATTATTTTAATAATAAAACTAGTCCACATGACTAGCCGGAAATCCACGTGATGTTGATGTGATTAGTTTCTCCCAAAACGATGTTGTTTTGCCTCCAAATTTGATTTTTAATATAAATATTTATTAAATTAAATTAAAAAAATAAAAATGGGGGAGCAAATCAACGAGAGCCTGTACAACCCACGTCACTGCCGCCGCCCCTCCATTATCAGAAAGAGTCGGCAACGATGGAGCAATGGTCTGCTGGGGTCGCCGAGCCTCGGCTAATGGCTGGCGACCCTAGTCAACTGCAGGTGAGGGCCTCCAAGCCCTCATCCAGATCTAGGGTGAGGGGTCATGACCCACCCCCAGATCGGGAGAGGTCGCTGGCCCCTCACCCCATATTTAGGCAAGGGCTTGACCTTACCCTAGTCAACAGCAACCCTTAGCCTAATCTACGGGAGGGGCGGTGACTCTCTGTAACGAGTCGAGCCCCACTGTATAATATTTTCCGCTTTGGACATTGAGTCCTCACGGCTTTAAAACGCGTTATACAGGTTAGAGGGCCCAAGCCATTATAAACTAGCCCAGGACTCCCCCCCTAAGTTATGTGGGACAAGAGAGACCTCTTCCTTGCGCACGTCCAGGGACCAAGGCGTAGACGCACTGCCATCCCTCCTCCCCACGCACCGCCACTTGGGCCGTCACACTCTCCCCCCCTTGGGAGCATAGCGCCCTCGTTGTGGCCCCACACGCTGCGGGAGTTGGCTCTGATACCATTTGTAACGACCCGAGTCCCACTCTGTGTTATTATTCGCTTTGGACACTGAGTCCTCACAGCTTTAAAACCCGTCACATAGGTTAAGAGGGGCCCAAGCCATTATAAACTGGCCCAAGACTCCCTCCCTAGGCGATGTGGGACAGGGACCCCTTACTTGCGCACATCCGGGGACCGAGGCGCGAACGCACCGCCATCCCTCCTCCCCGCGCACCGCCGCTCGGGCCGTCACACTAGACCCACTGTATAATATTATCCGCTTTGGACATTGAGTCCTCACGGCTTTAAAACGCGTTATGCAGGGGCAGAGGGCCATCCCTCGGGCGTTCCCTCTCCCAAGCCATAATATTGTCCGCTTTGGAGGCGCAGCCCACCGGCCCACCCTTTCTCACGGCTTTGTTTTCAGCGCAACGGAAGCGTACGTGAAACGCGTTTTAAAACCGTGAGGACTCAGTATCCAAAGCGGACAATATTATACAGTGGAACCCGGGTCGTTACACCCTCGCCCAATCTAGGGGAGGGCCGCAACCCCTCACCTTAAATATGGGCAAGGGCTTGCAAGCCCTCACCTACAATCGACCAACATTGTTGACCACTAGTCAAGTCCTAACGAACCTGGCCAACCCTCACCCCATCGTTGCTAGCCCTTTTCGGCGATGGTGAGGTGGCGGCAATGGCAAGGGCCATAGAAGCCCTCATTGATTTGTTCATCCCTCCCCCATCCAAAAAAAATTAATTTATTTTTTAATTTAATTTAATTTAATATATATTAAAAATCAAATTTAGGGCCAAAACAACATTGTTTTGGGATAAGCTAGTCATATCAATATCAATGCCACGTGAATAATTGTTTTTAAATGAATTGTCACATCAATAAAAAATTTCTCGAAAAAAACCACGTTAGCAATTTAGCCGGAAGTTCTCATCTTTGGCACTTAAGTATTCTTTTGTTCTCAATTTTGGCATTTAAGTGTACTTTTTGGAAAATCTGACATTTAAGTGTCCACCTATATCAAGATTTGATGCTTAGGGTGTCCAGCACTCATTATCTTTTGCTATTGGAACTTTCATTGTTCAGTACCTTTTAACTTTGGTCAAGTGACGAGGGCTCCCCCTGTTTACTATGTTCATAGTAAGCTTAATGAATTTCCTTGTTTATTAATCAGTCATCATATCAAAACTTGACATTTTCATATTATGTGTGTGAATATCTCTATCTTGCTGTGTTGTAGTCGGGGTGAGCAAGTGTGAAGCGGCTAGTTTCATGGTCCGCTCGGTACAACAAATAGACAGGAAGTTACTCAAAGACTAATTCAAATGAGAATCAAAAGACTGCACTATTTAAATTTTTGGGGCAATGTCATTTTCACCGAGGGAATTAGGAAATCCAACAATTGAGTATATTTATGAAACTTTAGATTTCGTGACTTGGAGATATGAGTGTTTGATTATGGTTTGCAAATAGACTGGAAGTCCCATCAATACACCGCATTAGGTGTTGACCGGAATAATCTACACACGTCCCATTCACTCATTTTTTGGCATCGTAGCATCGAATTTATAGGGAACGGAACTTAGGGTATAAGAAAGAAAACATCAAAATTTTTACAATTTTTCATAAAGGTGAATGATCAAACTCAATGCAAAGACAGATATTATTCACTATGGCAAGGAAAGAAAAAATCACTAGGGATTCTTTTTATTGACCGGAATTCCAGAGATAATGGCAAATCTATTTTCTCTTTTCAAACTTAGACGCCTTACGATCAAATTTCCCTTTTTTCGTAACTTGTGAATTAGCCTTTGTGCAGACATTTCTCTTCACCCCAATTTTTTCTCTTTTTCAAAACAGAATTGAATTGATAGTTACCAATAACCATCAAACCACCGGAGATTGAATTTCATCAACAAGGAGATGAGTACGGAGTTCAAACTCACCATGGCCAATAATGTTTTAAAAACGTCTCTTTGATCGCACATACGATGGTACATGATAATATTGTGCAGAGGGCCATGTGATTTGCATGTGATATGAATATGAATAATGCTAATGATAGTTTTGTTTGGGGGTCGGACCAACCTCTAATTCTCTTATACAATAAAGAATTAAACATGGTAGCTGAAATTTATGTGCCAACTATATTAAGTTGAAGTTGAAGAATCATATTGCACATTGGATTATAATTTAGAGACGATATATGTCATTTTCCAAAGTATTTTCCAAGCCCATTTGAAATAAACTTTTTTTTTGTTTGGTGAAAAGCTAGATTTCTCCACCCCAATCTTGACATATAGTTTAATAATTCAAGTGGGCTTGGAAAATACTATTTTACTAGCCACTCAGCTACTTCATACGGATGCATGTCAAGTCAAAGTCCCTTCCTTCTTTAAATGAGATTTCCAAATTATTCTTTCATCTGCAAATTAATATTTAAAATTCTTATAATTCAAAGAAAAAAGTTTGACAAATGTCGTTAAAAACTCCAATTTAAGTTACAGATATCTTATTATATATTGAACTTAATACTGTAAATTGAACTAGGAATAAATGTTATATGGTAGAAAAAATTGTCTCAACACATGTAAATCCGTCATGTTTCTCAATATATTCTAAGGAAGGGAAGTTAATTAGGCAACACACAATAGTACCTATTAAGATGTACAAGTGCGGAATAAATCACTATATGCAAAACATAAAAGTTCTTGTTTTTTAATATCTATGTGTTTTAGTAATGTCGGTTGAGTCAGGTATACATAGGGTACGGTTTGAACCAAGTATGGAGCTCTGAATTTGTATTGTATATAAATTGATCGACACGGATTAAATTGATCAATTTGAGTCGGTACTAATAATTAATGTTTAGATATGGCCATATTGTGATTTTTAATAATCTCATTACGTAAATTAATAATAAAAAACTGACTTAAATAACAAACATTTAATAAATTATTAAATAGTTTTAGCAAATCAATATTTATATCAATCAAATTTCAATAAATATATTAATAAGTGATTTGTAGCTTCTCAAAACCTACTCAAGCACACTATTTTGCCATCATGCTTTTATGACACAAGATTATAAATTAATACAAACAATAAAGCATGACTAATGAAACATTGATAGTCAAGTAGGAGAATTTTTCCAACGAACCGAAATATGAAATAATTTCTTTATGTTCTAAATAGCTTCCTAGGTGATCGGAAGTGTTTTTACAAGGAAAAGTTAATCGGAAGTCATAAACCTCGGGTATGGAATCAAATAAATTGCAGGACTCGAAGCCAAAGTAGGAAAAGTTTATACCCGCTTCTAGAGAACTGATATGGCGGAGAATTTAATGCTCAATAAGAACATGGAATGCCGACATTGACTGGAACAGCTGAAACTCCCAAGTTCACGTGAATGGAATTTCCGGAAAATAGACTGATGGTGTGGACAAGAGAAGGAAAATTACAGTTTTCCCATTTTATACAATAGAGAGATGTCTCAAATTTACATCAAGCCCCTAAATATTTCATTTGGTCCAACCTGTATTGAATGGAAATCAGGAGTGCCATCCATCCACATGTGGAGGAGATAACAGAGGATGGTAAGGAAATATGACCTGAGATATGAGCGTTTGACATGACTTAGTGTTTTGCACCAATAAACTGAAAGCAGGCTTATTGCCAGTGCAGATCCATGAATCGGTTCTTGCAGGCTTTTAACTGGTTGAAGGGATGGAAACGACTTTGCTTTTGCTTCATTGGCTTATTCAAATGGTTAACGGTTGAGATGATCTTTTTCTTTTCTTTTTTTCCCCAACACGATACGGTCATTAGATCTCAGAATTCGTAAGATTCAAAGTATTGTCGTACAAGATTGCCTTTGCAAGCTGCCACCTCATAACACGATGACAACCAGTGCAATATACGTGGCACGGGCGGACCACCATTCCTCAGCCATCGCTCCATCGGAAAACACCTAAGGACCACATCCGCATTCGCAGGATAGCTACTGATGTTGCCTCCTCTGCTTCCATCTTCCAACATTTGCCTCATTCTCATGAAATCACCTGCAAATCCTGCCATCGTCTCTGCGGTTAATAAATGTCGGGTTTTTAGCCCGGTATACGACGCCGGACCCACATTAAAGTATGTCAAAGCCCCAATAGGAAAGTATGAGGTTTCTTGGATGCTTGGATTTGGCGTTGTTTCCAAGTTCAAATTGGACTTTATTTACGTGCAAGATATTTTGGTGAAGTCAGTTTCAATGTGGGTTCATGACATATAAAATTCTTCAGGAGGCGGTTTTTGCTTTTCAGTTGTTCTGTAGCGGTACAAAAAAGTCCATAAGCTGTTTGAATATCAAAGCTTCTTCTTCAAGGGCTTCACTCGGTGATTCGTGCAGTACATCAAATTTGGATTGCTTGTCTCAAGGAAGGCTTGAGCGTTTGGAAGTGGGCAGGTAGTTATCCGTGATTTACCTTATTGAGTAATCACACGAGACTAAACACGGTGGGTTTGTGCGTACTAAATCCGTGAATTAGCTGAATGGTTGAGTAATTGTAACTCTGTAATTCTCGAAGTGATCATTAGATCTTTTGCAAACTAACACTCAATCAAGCTGAAGTAAAGGAAGAAACCACAACACTATGATTTATCATTTCTAGTTACAAGGATACGTCTATAAATACAAATAGATATCTCCCCAATCAAATCATGTGTAGCATTATCACATATATTGTGTCAAAGTATATGTTCACAAACCAAACATAACCTAATACTAGAGGAGATTATGTAACTACTTCTATGAAAATTGTCATATATCGAGAAGAAGGAAAAAAAAAAACCCAAAACCTATGCCTTGCCCCATGTACATACAAAGAACAAAAGAATGAGAAAAGGACTAGAAAACTTCTTCTAGATGACCTCCGGAATACTTTGCAAAGCCGGTCTCCATGAACGATGACAGCCGTGCTTCGCGAAACCCGACCCACGTCGATCGAAAGTGTTCTTGTTAATCAGAAGAGGCAGGACTTGCTCTAGAGACAGTCCTTGAGCCTCGATTTTCTGCACCAACTTCTCTAGCTCCTCCTTACTGATCTTGATCTTGATCTCTCTCCTGCGTGAAGAAGAAGAAGAAGAGGAAACTTTCTTTCCATCAGCATCATCAAGAAGCCTCTTCTTGCCTTCTCCTCCGTCACGAGGCAGTGAGTTCCAGTCATCGCCGGCCCAGATCGTTGATGATGAAGATTGAGCTCTGCAACAGTTTCCCATTCTTGGAATGCCAGCAGAATGTCAGCTTCTGGTGAGAGAAGATTGAAGCGATGTTGAACAACCTATCCTGCGGTGTTTTCGGTGACTGCTGTGGGTTTTTACGGTTATATATATGCGTACGGGTGGCGAAGGAGAAGAAGAAGACCAGGTCTGGATTCATGACTTAGTTTTAGAGAGAGAGAGAGAGGATAGAGATGGAGAAACAGTAAGCAATCTAGAGAGAGAAGGGGGGGAGGGGGTGACACGTAGGACGATGGAGAGAGTGGGTCCCACCTGGGACGACTTTTTTGACTGACTAATCATATGATCTTTTCTCATGCATGAGCATGACCACAATGAAATAGCATGGCGGCGAAAACGTCAAACCGGCTCGGCTACTTGACAAGCTTGAAGAAGTAGCTCGAGCTCCACTTTCTCTTTGCTCAGAAACTATATAATAAAAAATATAATAATGTATTTGCGAACAATTTTCTAGATGGCTAGACAAGTTTTGATGTGGCATCAGCCTTCAGACTAGAGGAGGATGACCACGTTGTGGAAATGATGCCCAAGATTCCAAAGGAAATCAAGTGATGTTATGTTGGGAGAGAGTTTGAATCTAGAAGTTGACTTGAGATCAAGTAGGGTAAGGCGTACCAAACCTTGTGATTATTGGACATAATCAAGGCAATGTTGACATGTTTGAATGTTGGATGTATTCTCCGCTTAGGGTCGATTTACCTTGTTACATCGACTTATGGTGGGTCCAATGGTCATTAATAATCTAGCCTTAGTAACCACATACAAAGCTCTAATTCTCAAATTTAGATTACTTTTAGCCCCCAAATTCCTTAATTTCTCTTTATTGCAACCTAACTTGCCTGAAGTTGCCACGACTCTGCACCCCAAACCATCCACTTTAATGCCAACACCATTCCACCTCCAAAATCATTGACTCTGATGCCAACATACGCGCAAACTCGATTGATGCATTTCTCTTTTGGCTTTTCTCCCTAGATCTCTCTCCATCGCTAACCATAATAGTTGTCGTCTGCACCATGGCCTTTTTGTCATTGATGACGTCGAACTTGACTCTAATCGTGGTGAAATCTTGTTGTCGTTGAGGCCAAGTTCAATGAGAACGAGGTATTGTGGCCTCATTTGAGATAGTGATGGGTTCATACAGTTGAGTTTAATGACTTCTAGAGTTATAGAGTTTACACATATAAGGGGAGGGAGAGAGGGAGATTGTGGTCCTTAAGACTCCATCCACCGTCCATCGGCGAAAATGGAGCACGCCCAATTACTCGACAAATTCAAATCATTATATGAATGTATGATTTAATATTTGAATATTCCAACACTCTTTTTTAAACATGTGCTGAATTTCAACTCAAGAAAAGTCAGCATAAATATATAACAAATGAAGTAAATGCTGATTTGGAATAATTTAAACTTGGGTCCTTTTGCGTGTAGATACGAAATAAGGTCAATACTCACCTTAGACACTTCAAAATAAAAAATAAGAATCCTCAACTTAGACTCTTTCAAAGAAGAGCACTGTGGATTTTATTATTGGTTACATAGAGACTAGAGTACGTAGAAAATTTGGAGGCAAGCCGCCGGAGGAGGAGGCTCATTCCAAGCGGCTCGAGCCAAGCCGTGTCAGGCCGTCCCAGCCGAATTGGAGGTGTGAAAATGCCAAGGAGATGGCATCTTTCTATTTCTTTTCATTTTCTTTTTGTTTTTTTGTTGGGAGTCTCTGAGACAGACTGAATGTGAACCCGAATTTGGGAAGGAATCTTTGACACAAACTTGGAATTTTCCCTCCCGTTTACGCCCCCACGTGTGACCCTCTTTCCATTAATAATCTTGTGTTTGAATTCTTTGAACACCCGATTAATTTTACATAGCACTCGATGAATATCTCACCAACTCTGTCAATCCTTCCTTATCGAAGATGATTAAGCAGCACCCACGTTTTTTTTCTTTTTCTTTTTTGTTGGGTGTCGGGTTTTTCTTTATTGGTGAACGTCGTGACCATCAATCTAGGCCGAGTCGCAAATGCACACTAGAATTTAGTCGATGGACATATCTTCCACAATCATCGACTTTTTTGCAAATTATCTTTGGTTTCAACCATCGAGATGATTAGCGTTTTTGAGTTTTCTTTTCTTTAAGCATGTCGAACGTTATCTATGCCATTAAAACGTCAAAATCCGATGGTGGATCTATGTTTCTACCCAATTCGGTTGCTTGCAATCTTAGACGTGGAATGAATGAAGCCCACGGGAAGCGTGAGGATGCTGGGTGATTCAAGCCCCTAGAAAAGATCGATGGAATTAAGTAAACAACCATATGTCACGTTCGATCTAAGTCAACAGGAGTGAATTAAGCCATGACTCATTCATTGATATATACCATGATGAAACCTCAACATTGAATACAATTTTCAGGGGAAAGAACAGAAGATGGCCATGATTTTCAACTATTTAAGTACGTAGAAAAGTGTCGGCTGGCCAATTGAATGCAAAAGGGTTGAAAAGTGAGGAGGACAATTTACATAGGGAAAGAATGCTAAAAATTCATCTTCGCTTTTGGCAATCTTTTGTAGACAAACCATTTCTCAATCTCCCGCAAACCCTAGTATCACCACGCACAAACAAAACACCAATCTTTCCCCCATGACCCGCCACCGCTGTCCACCTCCGAGCCGCCTCCATGGCGTCCTGGTCCCCGACAGCATCACGGTTGCCCTTTGAGGTAACGTCGAGATCGCGCCGCCACATTCTCCGACCCGACCTGTTCCCTTGTTCTAACAGATGCCGCGACATGTCTCCGACAACCACCGGGGTAGGGTGATTTTCTCCTTTTAATAAGTAAAATGTCCTGATCCAAACTCGAGCAAATTAGACCTTTTATCTTAACTGTCACATCTTTAATCGGCTCTATAGATAAGTACCCTAATCTTGACATTTGAAGAGGGTGTTTTGTTTGATAACATATTCTACAATCACTTTAAAAAAAAAGGTTCATAAAGTCGAACGGATAAACTCTTGCTCCTTTCAACATCGTCTGAACTTGACCTAATATAATACATTGGTTTACTAAGCTATTCTTATCCACATTCTATTTTGCCTCCTCTTACAAACTTCCTCTCGCGGATAAACTCTTGACATCATCTCCCTCCCACCTCATGGTACATCTATCGACAAGGACATGGCTTTAGAAAAAGCTGGAAAAATAGCAATTTGCTTTTCTTGTGGTGACCCTTGTAAAATTGACATCCCAAAATTCAAAATTGATGAAGAGTTGTGGAAAGATTTGGAGATAGAACTCAATGGCGGAGACCCAAAATCCTCCTCAAACAAGATTGGATGAAAGACGAGTCAGGCATGTGAAGAATGATACGTTAGGATAAGATTGCAATTTCAATAAAGAGATTCCTCGAGCCAAATTTAGGGAGGATAAGAACAGCATTACTAGAAGTGTCGACGGCAAACGACAAACACAGGAAAGGTTCCAAAGACATAAGAAGATTGCGATCAGATGCGCTCGACAAAGAATTGACGGGATATTTTGCATTTTTACTTCAATTAGAAAGATATGGCTACAGAAGACCAAAAGTTGATGGTTGATGCCCTTTCTTTGATGGGCTATTTTCGGCCCAAACAATACACAATTCAAAAGTCATTTCGCCTGTATTTCGCTTCATGGAAAAAAGAAAAACTCCCCAAATTTGTTCTTATCTAGGGTTGTGCAACCGCTCGGACCAACGTTCGGTCTGATTTGGGCAGTTCTAGGGGTGCAAATCCAATTCTCGAGGTGCTATTTCCACCCCTAAATAACTAAATCCACCCTCATCTACACTAAAAAGAAAAAATTGCCCCTATTTTTGAATTGCAATTTAATATGATGGCCCCATTCATTTTTTTTCTATTTTTTCCTCTTTTTTTCTATTTTAAAAGTAACTATAATTGAACATTTCTCATGTTTTGTTTTTTTAGATTATTAAAGAAGAGTGCATTCTTGTATAGTCTTATAATATTTTATGTATTCCATATAAAATTATTTCACTAATAAGGAAAAATGACATTCTTTTTTTTTTGTAAGTAAAAAAAAAATGACATTTTTTGATATAGTATAAAACTGAAAAGTTTCTTCTTTTAATCATTGATCTTATAACAACTTATTTATTTTTGTTCCTTTTATCTCAAAAGCTTGCTTTCTTGGTGAACTTTTTATTAAGTTCATTAGTCCAAAATAAATATAAAGTCTCTTTATCTACTATATCAAAGATTTTATCTTTTTCCCTCATTATATTGACGGATAATTTTATATAGAGCATGTTAGACATTTGAAGAATATTTAGGAATACCCTAAAAGCATTATGCACAATGAGGTATCTTAATTTTTTCATAAACACTTCATAGATTACATTAATTTTTGTTAATCCAAAATAATGATATTTCACTGGCATTTTCAGAAAGAAATTCTTACTTTATCTATAAATTTCATCTACTTAACAATTTATCCATAAATTCGATTGACAATGTAGAATTCAACTAGATTTCTTAGAAATTTTCTCTTTTCGATAAGATAAACTTTTATGGAAGTAATATCTAACCATAAAAAAAAAAAAAGAAAAACATAGTGTCTTTAATATACATGAAAAATCTACAATAAACAAGAACTAAATACATATGAAATTCTTAATTATGGTAAGTAGATCTCACATATATATAAAAAAACTAAAAAATAAAAAGGAAAAGTAAATAAAAACAATTTGAATCGCAAAAATAAAATCGGCCTTTTATTTATTTATTTATTTTTATGTCACGACTCTCAGGCCACTAGGCAAGGTCGGCAGAGACGATGTCCGGACCGGCCGGTCCGTTCCGGTCCGGTTCGTGAGCGCACCGGACCGGTTTCGGGCTCCAGGGTTAGGAATCCCCCCCCTGCTCGGCGCTATCTGTTAACGGACAAACCGCCGCCGCCGCCTCCTCCTCCGTCTTCGGCTCTGCGCGGCGAGCGAGAAAGGAGGTCGGCGACGAAGGCCGCCGTCGAGTCTCCGATTCGACTCGCTCCCGAGTCCTCAACTCAGTCGGCCGAGTGCGCCGAGCTGACTCGTTCATCTCGACCGAGGTATACCACTCTCTCTCTCTCTATCTCTGCGCGATTATCGACCAGCTGTTACAATCAGGAAAGGATTAGCAATTCAGAAGCTACGTATGGAGATTTTCCGGAGCTCGCATGCAGCTTGGATTTTTTTTTTTTTTTTTTTTTTTTTTTGCGTGGAGGCGGCGGCGGCGCGGTTCTGCTTGAGGCGGTTGCGGCGAAACCGCATTGGGCGGTTGTCGATACAATATGAATAAGATTGATTGCTCTTGCGCCGCCGAATGTAGCCGCCGCCGCAGTTTGAAATTTGAGAGCTTGCTCCGGTTCTGTTTGCATGCTGGCTTTAGAGCTTTAGCAGGTCGAAATGAGAGCGAGAGTCGATCGGCAGGCTAGGGTTTTTTTCCGAGATGTCGAAGGTCGGATTTCTGTGGAGTAGGATCTCAACCGGTTCGTGTTCTCAGGTTCGGAGGAGTTCGGCTGCGGCAGGACGGAGGAGGGGACTTTCACATGGGGATCCGGCGGGGCTGTGTGATCTGAAGGATGGAGAGGAATTGCTTAGGTAAGTTTATGCGCGAGTTTTGCTTGTGTTTCGAGTTGTTTATGATCACGTTATGTTTGGGAACCGTGATTGTTCCGGTGATTTTGGCATGGAGAAGTTGTAATTAGCCTTTTGCAATTTTTGAATTGCCTGAAGTAATGAATCGTTTTGGGATGTAATAACCTAACAGCACATATGTTGTGAAGAAATATAGTGACAAGGAAATGGAATGGAGAAAAGACCGTAAATTGAACGAGGAATGGAATGATAGGGGTGATCTCATTTCCATCTTTGGTCGGGACTAGAATGAGCCTAGGTGTGCGTTGTCCCTAGTTGGAGCTATTGCAGAAACTATGAGGACTATGTTTTGTAGCCTAACTTTATGAGCCAACATGACCGCTTTCTCTGATCTTCCTAAGGACGGATCAAAACCTTCCCAAACGTTCCACTCAAGTTACTCCTGCTAGATTCTCCTAAACAGTTCGGTCGTGTGGCTTGGGAATCCAAAAGTTGTTAGCGTTGGATGTCAGTTGTGTCTCTAAATTAAGTATGCAAAAGAAAAAAGGTAAGAATACACTTGCAACAAAAATTTTGTGTGCTTTGTTGCCTGAATGGAACTGACATCTGTTTCCCTGTGGAAAAGAATGTCAGCTCCTTCAACATCTAGCACATTGGTATGGAGGCCAAAATTCCAGTGTGCATTCCAATTGAAAATTTTGCTGAACTCAAGATTTCCTTGTGAGGTGCAAATGGAAATAGAAACTAAAGAATGTAGATAATCTGAGGTTCTGTGTGCTTTTCATGGATAATCAACACATGCTTTTTCCTGTGTTTTTGCTTGTCAATGTGGTTGAATGTTAATTTAGGCGTCTTAAATTACATGTCCGGATTAACCATTAACTAGTGGAAATAGCAAGTATAATCTGTTCCGGATATCACACTGAATTTACTCAAGTCACGTGGTCATGCTTTTGACAGTGTTAGAAGCAATGATTGCAATGCATTAATCTTGCCGAAAAGGAAGAGGAAGGACAGGAAAGGCATGAATCAGGTAGGATAAATGTCCTTTAGTTTCCTCTTCTGTTCTCTTTCAATGTCATGGAAGGATTTTTAATAGTTGAATCTGTCTGTGCAGCAGCAGCAGCATGGGAAAAGAAAATCAAAGACTGCGCCTAATCCTAGTAATTCTCAAAAGAGAAAGAATGAGAAATTGGAGGTGACTTCTGATGCTTGGCTTTTGCTTGCTTATTGTGTATCATATTATGTTCACTGAATTCATTCTTTGCTTCATGTTGTTATAGGAAGACAAGCAAAGGGCTGTGCTTCTATCTCAAAGCATGGAGATGTTGGAGTATGTAACTGCCATTTGCTTTTAATGTGGATGACTGATGATTACACTTAAAGGCTTTGCCTACTTATTGATCATGTCATAATTTCCTCCTTCAGGAAGTACAAGATTCCAGATTCTGCATACTCTCTGCTGCAGTCATCGCGGAATATTGGACGGGTTTTGTATTGTATTTTTCATCCACTTGTTGCTAACTAAAATATTTTTGGGCCATTACTTAGCCAGATGCTTGTTTTCTCTTTAGGCTGAAACTATGCGTGAAAAACGTTTGAAGGTCGTGCAATTTTCCAAGGCTGGGCTAAGAGATCCCCTTGGGAGCAGAGATATGGGCAATGCTCCTAGTGAGAGTGAGCGCGCATCAGACAGTTGTCAATCAATTAGTGAGCAAGATATTGACAAAAATGATAGTTTGGAGCCAACTAAAGTACAAAAGAGATGTTTAGATAGTGGATGTGCTCCTTTTGACTCTTCTCAAGAATTGTTTGGTGGCAAAAGTGTTGACACTGCTAATGAATCAACTGAGCAACCTCTGGTTAGAAAAGCTGCCTACTTTGATACATTCAGCAGTGGAGATGTGCAAATTTCCTCACACATTACTGGCACTCATGATGACAGAGAGAATGCTTGCTGCTTGGTATGCTCGAATGTGGTTTTGCTTGTTCTGAATATGAGTTTTGTTGGGCTAATGTTGAACGTGCTAATTTTAAAATAAAATTTACTGAGTTGAGATATCTTCTGCGTCCGATAGCCTTTGCTAAATTTGACATAGTTTTCTGACTTATCCGTGTTTACTGTTTAGAACGGATACCGATTCTGAAATATTTCTAAATATCTTCTTGGTTAAGAAGAAATTTTAGTGTGCACGTCTGTCCATGCATTCATCCGTACACAGTCATGTCCATGCATATTGCTCACACACCTGTGTGCCTATAGGCATGTGCTTGTGTATGCATTCACATGTAGTTGGCCTGTGTTTTTATGGGTGGGCTTGGGTGGCTGTGCATGGGTGTAGTGGTATGTGTTCGTGTAGGCAGAATTGTGCTTGGGCTTGCATATGTGGATGCATGCGTCCTCTTTGTTGTGTATTAAATGTATTCAGAGGGATCTTAGAGGATCCTGAGCTGTAATAGTTTCACAGAGTCCGTTGTTTCTCAATCATAATATGCTTTTACCGTTGAATTACTGGAGAAGCAATCCAATGAGATTAGTGATGTACATTTGCATCTTTTAAAATAAATGTTCCCATGCATGTTACGAACTTACGATATGCACTTGCTCTAATGTAATCGTGTCACATGACCAGGTTGTTCTCATCCTTTAAAATTTTCTAAATAACCAGGTAGTGTCTTCTAGGTATGCAAGTACTTCTTGTGAGCAGAATTTTAATCTCGGAAATTCTTCCACTCATCATTAACTCAATAATTTTCTAATAAGTTGTGTGTTTGTTTTGACCGGATATTTTCCAAGATCACTTGTTCTCCTGTGTTATGTAATACTTTACATGATGATGAATCTCATTTTGCATGTCATCTTGCACAGATTACAGTGATTATTACTGTGGAATGTGCATGGTAATGAAAACTTCATATGCAGAATCTCTCCTTGTAACTTTTTCGTGGTTGTTGATTATAAGGATTCTGGGATTTGAATGCATGGCAGGATAGGGCAGAGGATACTTTGAAATCAGAGTCTGACAAGACAAGCCTGTCACAGTTGTGTGGGCTGGTGACTACCCCTATTATAGTGCATGTATCGAGGCCAAAGGAAGTTGAAGACAAGAGAAAAGATCTTCCAATGGTCATGATGGAGCAGGAGATAATGGAATCTATTAATTACCATTCCACTATTATTATCTGCGGAGAAACAGGCTGTGGTAAAACAACACAAGTTCCACAGGTAAAGTAAGCTTTGACTTTGTATTATCATGAAGATGTTGTGCTTTACAACTTATTTGAGTGATTTTGACTACAATTGCTTCTCCAATGTTTTCAGTTTTTATTTGAAGCTGGATTTGGTTCAGACCTGTCTACTGTGCGGAGTGGAATAATTGGTGTAACTCAACCACGTCGGGTTGCTGTCCTTGCTACTGCAAAGCGTGTGGCATATGAACTTGGTCTTCACCTGGGTAAAGAGGTGGGCTTTCAAGTTAGGTATGATAAGCGAATTGGAGATGGTTGTGCCATCAAGTTTATGACTGATGGAATCTTATTGCGGGAAGTTCAGGTTCGCTTTCACCAACTCTACAAACTATATACAAGTCGATGAAGTAGCACATCAATCATATCTTGACTTGTGTATGAGTATCTGCTTAGTATTCTCTTTTTAAGGACAAACTTTCCTTTTTGCTGGGTTTTTGGAATAATCTACTGCATATGCATTGGTTAGTTGTTCCTTTGTCTTGTTTTCGATCAAGCATGTGCTGAATGGATGGTGCCATCGATTACCCAGCGAAGGTAAGTTGGAGAAATGAGAAGGGGACTAGAATTGGGTGAATCTTTCTTTTTATCTGATTTATCTCTGAAAATAAACTGCCCCCATCAAGTAGGTTTTGGATACTCTTGGCCTGTTGGTCATTTGCAAGAGCCCTCAGGGTTCTTCCAAAGTTTGATTATTTTGTTAATATAAACCTGGCATCGGCCAATTTATACTTCCATACTACTTGTGGTTCTTGGTGTTTTCACCTCAGAATGAGTTCATTTACAAGCATGCTTTATCAGGTGGGGAAAATTGTACAATTGCTTTACCAACATTTTTTGTTTAATTTCATCTGCAGAATGACTTTTTGTTGAAGCGTTACTCCATCATTGTTCTGGATGAGGCTCATGAGAGAAGCTTGAACACAGACATACTTATTGGAATGTTGTCACGCATTGTACAATTACGTCAGGTGACAATTGTCTTTTAATTATTCATTCTGATCTGTTGGATATGTCTTTGTCTTTTGTAGAGATTGCTAAACAATCTTTTTCTTGATTGTAGGATCTATTTGAGAAACAGCAGAAAATGTTACAATTAGGACAGTGTCTGAGTCCTGAAAGCATGATTTTTCCATTAAAACTTGTGTTAATGAGTGCCACCTTGCGAGTAGAAGACTTTATTTCTGGAAAAAGATTATTTCGTGATCCTCCTCCAGTGTTGGAAGTTCCTACTAGGCAATACCCAGTCACTGTACATTTTTCAAAGAGAACAGAAATTTTAGACTACATTGGTCAAGCATATAAGAAGGTGATTTCAATAAACAAGAGGCTGCCACCTGGGGGCATACTCGTTTTTGTTACTGGGCAGAGGGAAGTTGAGCATTTATGCCGGAAGCTTCGCAATGCTTCAAGACAGCTAATTAACAAAACCTCCAAGGGAAATGGAGAGAATGATCTCAATGCAGTCTCTGAGTTAGGCAATACTGAGGGAGTCAATTTGAAAGAAATTGATGAGGCATATCAGCTTGATACTAACCAAGGGCACCAGCAAACCGACAGGTTTAGTTCTTACGAGGAAGATCAGTTTGATATGAGTGAGGAAGAGTCAGATGTGTCCCATGATTTGAGTTCAGATAGTGAGTGGGAAACTATTGATGATGATGCTGCTCATCTGTTGGACAAGAATCCATCAGATGATGCAGGCCTTTCGGAAGTTCTTGGGGAGGAGGGAACACTTGCTTCACTAAGAGCTGCTTTCGAATCTCTGACTAATAAGATTCCTTCAAAATGCAAGACAGAATCGACAAACTCAACCAATCAGGGAGGGCATTCAGATGGGATGGATCTCAGTATGGGGAAGAACAGGGCAGATAATGCTTCTTATGCTTGTCCGATGCATGTCTTGCCACTTTATGCAATGCTTCCTGCAGCACAACAGCTTCGTGTATTCGAGGAGGTCAAGGAAGGCACACGACTAGTGGTTATTGCAACGAATGTTGCTGAAACTTCTTTAACTATTCCTGGTATAAAGTATGTAGTTGATACCGGAAGAGAAAAGGTGAAGAACTACAACTCTTCCAATGGGATGGAGACGTATGAGATACAATGGATAAGTAAAGCATCGGCTGCACAGCGTGCTGGAAGAGCAGGAAGAACTGGTCCTGGTCATTGCTACCGTCTCTATTCTTCTGCAGTCTTTAATAACATATTTTCTGACTTCTCCTTAGCTGAAATATCTAAAATACCTGTTGATGGGGTTGTCCTTCTCATGAAATCTATGGGTATTGATAAGGTAGGTCCAATGCAATCCTGCTCTACTAGATAATAATTTGATTTTCATGATGAAGTACAATGATGTTTGCTTCTGCACTGTGGATGTCCATGTGTCATCACCTTTCATCTTGTGCAACATTGCTACATAAATCTGCCTTTGCAAGGTGTTGCTGCACACCCTTTTTTATTTATGCTTGTGTTTATTAAGTCTGCTGTTTATTCATGACCACGCTTCTTAAGCTGGTACAATTACATGATGGTCAATTTTTTTAACCTCACCACTGAGTCTTTGATTATTTAATTATGGGCCTGATTGATTGCTTTAGTTCCTTGCTTATACAGCTTGCAAATTTCCATTTCCTACACTGTTGGATGGTCATTATTTTAACCTCACCACTGAGTCTTTGATTATTTAGTATTGGGCTTCAGATTAATTGCTTTTATTCTATGCTTATTCAGGTTGCAAATTTTCCATTTCCAACACAGCCCGAACCAACAGCCTTGCTTGAAGCGGAGCGCTGCTTGAAGGCTCTTGAAGCACTTGACAGTAGTGGGAAATTGACGTCCCTAGGAAAAGCCATGGCTCGTTATCCAATGAGCCCCCGCCATTCTAGGATGCTCCTAACTGTTATCCAAATCATGAAGATGGTTGATAATTATGCTCGGGCAAGTTTAGTTCTCGGATATGCAGTTGCAGCTGCAGCAGCTTTAAGCTTGCCAAATCCATTCATCACGCAGCTTGAAGGGAGTAAATCAGATGGAGAAGGGTTGGAGAAACCCGAGGAATCTGCTTCTTTAAGCAGGGAAGGTAGGATGGACAATCAAGAAAAATCCAGGAAAAAGGAACTTAAAGAAGCTATACGTGCATCACGTGGGAAGTTTCATAATCCATGCAGTGATGCTCTCTCCATTGCTTTTGCACTACAGTGTTTTGAATCTTCAAGAAGTCAAGTAGCTTTCTGTGATGAAAACTCATTGCATCTTAAAACAATGGAGGAGATGTCGAAGCTGAGAAAACAACTGCTTCAATTGGTCTTTGCTCAAAGCATTGACTTTGACCTAAAATTCTCATGGACTCATGGAACGCTAGACGATGTAGAACGTGCTTGGAGGGTTCCCTCCAATAAGCACCCTCTGCAATTGAATGAGGAAGAGGTCTTGGGCCAAGCTATTTGCGCCGGTTGGGCAGATAGAGTTGCAAAACGTATTAGAGGAGGTTCATCAGAAGGGGATGGAAGAGCTCGTGCAGTTCGGTATCAGGCTAGCATGGTTAAAGAAACCGTATTTCTCCATCATTGGTCATCTCTTTCCAACTCGGCACCTGAGTTTTTAGTGTACAGCGAACTTCTTTATACCAAGAGGCCTTACATGCATGGAGCAACGAGTGTGAAGTCAGACTGGCTCGTAAAGTATGCGAAGTCTTTGTGTAGTTTTTCTTCACCTCTCACAGACCCCAGGCCTTATTATGATCCCAGAGCCGACCAAGTTCTCTGTTGGGTGATCCCTACCTTTGGCCCGCACCTTTGGGAGCTTGCTTTGCATAGTGTGCCTATTCTTGATGGTACGCATCGTGTTGCCGTATTTGCCTATGCATTACTTGAAGGTCAAGTTTTGCCTTGCCTAAAATCTGTGAGGAAACATATGGTTGCGCCACCTGCTACCATTCTGAGACCAGGGGCCTCGAGCCAAAAAAGGGTCAGTAATCTTCTTTTCAGTCTGAAAAGTAGGATGATCGACTGTTGTGCTAGGCTACAGGAGGTCTGGAAGGAGAATCCGATGGAATTGCATTCAGAAGTTTCAGACTGGTTTCAGGGAAATTTTCAGCATCAGTTTGATGAACTCTGGTCCCAAATGCTTTCCGAGGTACTTTTGGGACATCGGGAACGGTTTCCGAAGAGGGCAAAGCGTGAGAGAAGATAAAGCAAACTGCTTAAAGAAGAGTTCGGGTGAGTACAATTTTGATCTACTGATGTTGATCTTGAGAGGCTTTAACCTGTACATATGATCCGATGATTCTTAAATTATAGGAAATTGTACTTAGAGATTATTGTGTTGTATTATGACTGGAGACGAGAGACACAACAGTGCATTTTTGACTTGATGATGCTCGCAATCTAGTTTCTTTTGTTGCTTCTCTAGACAGTTAAAAGTACGTTTGCATATTAGATTGAGAGAAGTATGCTTGTACGGAGGGATGAATCAGGGTTGATGTATAATTTGAGAAAATACAAGGAAGTTGCAGAAGTTTTTGAATGAGGATTGAAATGACAGACCAGAAAATAGGGAAAAGTACACCAGGAAGTGTTGAAATTATTATATGGAATGCGGTGTCAAGTCCTAAAACTTGTCCGACAATAATTAAGCATTACAACTTTTAAAATAGTTTACTCGTGTGACTTTAGCTATTTTTCTCTTAGGAAAATTGCAGGTAAGATCTTATGGTGACACTTGCTCTTTAAATAGTCCAGTGAGGCAAATTGTGATCTTTATTAGGCTTTAAACTGTATCATTCTGAGATTCAAACTCCAAGAACAGAGAACGCCCCTCTTCTTGCTTGATCCAGAAAACAATGCAAGCAACAACATTGCTTCAGCCAATCTTGGAGACGTTGCAGACGGTTGCGCTGACCTCTGAGATGAGATTGTGACTGACGATGGCATCGTTGCAGGCCACAGTAGCTGCCGCTGGACCTAGGTTTTGCAGGGTCAGTTGAAGACTGGGTAGATCTTTAGTTATTCTGCTTAGGGTTGAAGAAAACACCTAGATTTAAGCGCCAAACAGAACCTGTCCTCCATTTGAGATATATTAAGGAATGACAAATTTCCCATAAGTAATGGATGGCACAAAACTCAAAATCTTTCTTTGCCCTCCAAGAAGTTGCGAATTCTAATGAGTCTTGAGTTCAAGATTCATTTTTTTAATCGGGGTTGTCCGAACATTTAGAGAACCCGGCTCATTCTATCGGAGTCGCGCAGTGCTCTTGCCTTGCTGCAACCAGATACCTACTGGAACATTAGGCCTCTTGGTAGCCTGGACAAGAGCTGCCTTCCGTTGCACATATCAACCATACAACCGAGAAGACCTGGCCTGGGGCACATATTTCAGTGGCCGCGATCATTTGGCTCATATGAATCGGGCGCACGCAAGAAAATTTCCGAATCCTATATGATTGAGCTTACTCCGCCGTGTATCGAATGGTCAGTCACCGATACAGCTGCACGGCAGTGTATATCCTTTCTGGGTTGCATGTGTATTGGCTGTGAACTTCTTACATCATAGATCCTGTCCAGATATGGAAGTGGGTTTCAGTCAAGTCAAGTACACTACTCATGTTTTGTTGATCGCCCTCAGATCACATTCAGCACCTCCCACCTCAATCACATCATGCTTTTTCTCGGTTGGAACGAGAGAAAAACATGGATAACACTCGTTCCTAATCAACCTCAAAGGGCCCAGATTTCGTTCGAGAGGGGCAGCTCAGCTTGAAGGATGTGGAGATAAACACGGGTGCTGTCGCATTGTGGATGATTTTTCAGCCGGTGACGTCAAATCCCAGGATGCAAGAGAGTAGCAATCGAAGCAGTTTGAGTTGGATATGTGTACCAAAAGCGTCCTACCTTCTTTATGGGTTTATAATTGTAGTAGTGGTCTCGTTTCATTTAACAGCAACTTTTGATGTCACTTTCTGACGTGATATCCGAACGAAGCCTCGATTTTTCACCACCCAGTTTACTAATTCATTGTACTTGTGGACCGTTGTTCGTCTCGTCGCTTTGGTTTTGTGGTTGGGCTAGATGTCGAAACCAGATTTTTTTTCTCACGGTTTTAGGACATCGGCTTTGGGCTAATGTTTTCTGTTTACATAAATTGTCAAGAGGATGTGATAGCTGATAAGAGGAGGAACCCTAATGGGGTATCTGTCAAATCTCCACGATCTTGATCACACCAGGAAAAGCTATTTATCAAATAGTGGATTGGCACTTGGGACCCAAAATGAGACATAATTTGATCTGTCATGGGGCCTAGTGAACATTCATGAATCAGATTATAAGATGCCAAGAGTGGCCATTTTCTTTTCTTTTTTTTCCTTTATGTTCTCATAGAGCCTGGGAAACAACAGTCAAATAGCGCAACACTTCATGATTAAGCAGAGCCCACATAAAAGCAGAAATGGACCAGCCATTCATGCCAGAGCCACAGATGTAAACATCAAAGCAATAGCAAGTGGGAGGAGCACTTGACAGCACTCCAACTTCATGCAAAGTTCCAGGCTTCTGCAACTGTCCTTATAACTGAAATCAGGAGCAACAGTTGGTACAGCGACAACTGACAGCCCTAATGAAAGAAGATTGAAAATAGCCTCCAGTTGCGCGAAATAGGCGGGAAACCGATTGAACCATGAGTCGGTACACTCATTTAATACAAGGACTAAAAGGGCACTGAGTTTTTTACCATGTGAGAGCAGAGAGCCTGTACAGCTCTCAATTCTACTTCAAGTTATTGTTGAAGGACATTGCGGAAGCATGTGCACTGATGGCCTTATGATGGGGTCAGTTTTGGTCTCGGGAGCCTGTGATCCTGCAACTAGGTTTTAAGGTATTAAGCTAGGGAGGAGGAGCATGAGGGACACGCTTCTATGATGACTACTTTAATGACAAACGCTGGTTAGGTTTGTGTCTGATAATCATTGCAGGGGTGAATAGTTTAATGAAGCTGATTGGGAATCTCTTCACCACACAGAATAATGTCAGTGAAATTATTTTAGTCAGCCTGATACGAAAGCGACATCTTACTAGTGATAGGCGAACGCCTTTTTTTTAATTTACCGCACGCATCTTCGAGCTTGATGTGCATCAGTCACAGCAGCTGGATAGATCTCCTAATATTCTTATCTAGGTGATGTCATACAGTGGCCAAGATATGCATTTTCGGACGTGATCTTCATGCTGAAACTTCAATTTCGTTTGGAACTAAGCATACCTCTTCTCAGTCAATAGAGCCTTCAATTTAAGCATTCAAGCTGTATAAATTAACTGCAGACTTTTCTTGGAACCCGAACCAACGGCAAAGCTTTGTAGAAACAACCGGCTTCTGGCCGTTCCCACTTCATTTATGGTAAACGAAATGTTATCTGAAAATTTTCTGACTCTTTCTTTCTACCAACACGAGAACAAGAACAGACAGCATCTAGCTGGGGCTTTGCAGTGCCTGACTAATCGCTTCAAAGTTTCTACCAATTATTCCGCTGCAGCTGCGCACAGATACCGTCGAGTCTCCATCGGTTATGCATAAGAAGATAAGGTGAGCACATGACGGCACAAGGTCACTGGCCCGGCATGAGAGCAACTTCACCATAGAGGGATTGATAACGATTTAGGAGATGATTTCTGAAGATAGAAAGTTGGTCCCACCTCAACAGGCACCACCAATCAGATTTGGTTGCATTATGACGCAAACCGTAACTAGATGTAACCAGCTAGTTGAGATCCCGTGATGTTGCTATTCCGGCAAGATCATTCTCATTAGTTTCATTTTGATTTTTCGACTAAACGAGATGGACTCTGCAGCCGCATCTTTATAGTCAGTTCAGAAACTTTCTATCAACAACTTTTTATTATCTGGTGCAGCTTAAGTTAAACAGACGATGTTCGAAGAATCTATTACAAAAAGATCTTCAAACAGAGAGAAAGCTGGACATAAGTACAAGGAGTTACGGCCTCAACTCGATCGATGTCCTTATCGATGAAAATCGAGTTGAAATCAACAGTAGGACATCACCCCGCCAATGATGTTTTTAACCTAGCCTAATCATAGCATGTTTCACTTAATCTCCCTTTCAAAAAATTTCTCATCACATTTGGGCAACTAGGAATCGTGTCCTTGTGCACACTTTTAAAGATCTAACCCTAGTCCTTCTCCAAGAGCCAGTGGTCCCCAACTTGCATATACAGGAGTTCATGCAAAAGAGAATCCCAATTGAAAATGGCTGGCACCAGCATAAACAATAGAAAAGAAAGGAAGGAAAAAAAAAAAAAAAAAAAGCCTCTGATTCTTTCCTAGTACAATCAGACCACATTAAAGTAATGATGCCACTGTGACTCTCCATCTTCCCACACAATAAAAAATTAGCCACCTCCATGGTCAGTTCACAGTACAATCATTGCTGCAGCTGATTCAGAGGATCTACATGATGAAATAGAATATAGCCACCAAAAACGAGATCGGATGGAATCATGAACATAATTGGAATCCAACAAACTCACCTATCTGGGAAAAAGAAAAAAAAAAGCAATGAGCTCATCACATGCGAAAAGAGAACAAAAATGGCTTCTGGGGTTAGCTCAAGGCTAATGGCACCAGCAGCAGTAGCAGCAGGTGAGATTCCGATTCTGAGAAAGATGACACACCCAGATCTTGTCTTTGTGCTCCAATCCCTCTGGACTTTGCTTGAGAGATCATAAGCTGTCATGCTCAAAATACAGAAGACACACAAAAGGGTGGGTCATGCACTGCTTTTGGCCTTTTGGGTTCTTTACTGCTGTGACTAATATGCCAAAAGATCTCCACTTTCCTTCCCTCAAAAAGAATATTGAAACAAGATAATCAAGAACCGGGGAGGTCCATCTCATCTTTGGACCGTTCCTTTTGGAGGCCGCCCTCAGAACCAAGCCGCCAAGAAAATATTATACTGCCACGCCCTGCCAACAAGGGTTTTTCTCGTCGACTTGCGGAGAAGAAGCGTGAGCGAATGTCACGTTACAATCAATCCCCTCATTCCCACACATGTTGTTGCCTCTTTCTGCACATCTGTTCTTGTCCTCCGCGCGTTCTTCCAACACGCAGCTCGAATCTTTACTTTCATGAAAGGTCGGAAGCACGGTCGGTAGCCGGATCTTTCCCTCGGGCATGCAAGTGCCGAGCTTATCGATTTCGGACCGCGGGAGTTGCGTGTAGGAAAGTTCATGTACCGCAACGAGTACGCAGCGAAACAGATGCATAACGAAGATTTTGAATCGGTTGCTTCTGAGCTCGAAAGATCATCGATGCACGATTAGGCCGATGTTCGATAAGAGCATCTGCGTAGATTAGGCGATACGGAGCCTCGAGCGTGACATGTCGGAACAATGAAACGGGGCGAGAATCGTCATGAACCCTAGTGAAATATTCAAGGAACCAGGCGTGCGCATTCAATTATGAGCAACGTACAGCTTCTCTCTAATGTATCGACTAGGTTTAGGTTCAATTATGTCCGTTCAAAGTTTCAATCAAGCGTGTCGGTCCGTCGCGACGCGGTATGCTCGAGGTGCGAACAAGGAAATCCATCAATTCGATCAGCACGACTCGAAGCGAGGTCAATGTCGACATCGACGTCGAGAGTAAAGGGGGTGCAGAACCCTCCAATGATAGCAGCCCGGTGCAGGGTGCTACAGCCATATTAGCATTGCACAATGCATAGGATGCTTGACCACATTGATCCAGCCAGGGTCCACGGCTGGCAAACCCAAACAAGCAGCCGGTAGGTCCCTGAGATGACCTTGATTCCACGCCGACCCGGCCCCAAGCTCATCGAGGGGGTCCTTGAGAGCGAACTCCCAATAGTGTCCTATTCAATCATCAAAAGTTGTCTTCAATTAAGACGTGCTTGGACCCAAACAAGGCCCGCGGTGAATGTAACAATCTTTCGAGATCGTTCTTGGCACAACACATTCGCGCTGCAAGGGGCTATAGGCATAACATTCACAATTCATAGGATGCTCAACAACGTTGATCCAATCAAGGTCTAGGGCCGGCGAACCCAGACAAGCACTCGGTAGGTACGCCGACCCGATCCCGAGCTCATTGAGGGGGGTCCTTGAGAGCGAACTCCCAATAGTGACCTATTCAATCATCAAGTCGATTTAAACGTGCTTGGACCTAAATGACATCGATGGTGAATTGTAACAATCTTTCGAGAACGTTCTCGACGTGACATGACACAACTAGAGAGCAGGTAAAGTTACACCGCAAGTTCCGAGTCAAAAAAAAAAAAAGAAACTTGTCCCGAAAATACAATCAATTAGGGTGATGCACGCAAGATTTTGAGCGGTTGCGATGCGTTCGAATTGGCAATGAATCGACGGTGAAAGTGATACGTGAAAGTGAAGTCGCCCTTCCTCTTTGCTCACTCCACAAAAGACAAAGGTGGGGCCCCTCTTCCTAAGGCCCTCTCGACCGTTCATTGTGCAAAGCCATTGCCTTTTTCTTGCTTTGCAATTCCGTCCTAACAACTGGTGTTGGTTTAAACCATAGAAAATATGAAAAGATAAAACCATCTCTCTCACTACAACATCCCCAAACCAACAAATTTATGCACTCACCCTATCTATCTAGACCATCGATTTTGCTTATCATGGCATGTCCTGATTTGGACCCGGTGGCGCGATAATCGAGAAAACTCGCCTTTTTCTTTTATTTACTTGGCATCGCATAGCGTGCCAATGCGGGATTTGCCTCCTATCACTTTAAACATCGTTTTATGTCAGGGTATAGTCGGAGGGATGATTGACATGATTATCGTGCCAAGGGTGCGTGTTTGGCACGATAGTCGAGTTTGATACAATTCGAGTAAGGTTCCGTTTTGTTTCGCAAAAAATGAATACTTTAGAAGACATTTTTCTAAAAAATAATTGTTGGTATTGTTTAAAATTATTAGTCGATGAAAAATATATTCATGATCGATGACAAGTTATACCTAATCATTTCTGTATACGAGCAAAATGATCTTCCATTCTTTTATTTTTGTAAGTGAGGTAGGTGATAATTTTTAAAAAATTATATTGTTTGAATTGCTCGTTTTTCACGAAACAAATGAATTTGATTCCAATTCAATCGAGTTTTGAACTCTACTCTCGAAATTAGAGGATTAGCGTCACCAATTTGGATTTTTTTTTCTTTTTGGTCATAATGACCAATTTGATTGGCCATTGGCTTTGTTGACAAGACCATCCTTTTAAAAAAGAAAAAAACTTAATTGATTTTGCTACAATGTAAGTCGTGCGTGTGAAAGCCATGCGCTTATTTTCCACATGACAAGACCGTCTGCCAGGTTGGGCCCCACCGGTGTTGGGAGTACACGTGTAGGGAGGCAACAGGACAAAATTGCGAGGAGGGGGCGCAGGTTGCGCACCCACGTGGAGAGCGGGGCCCGCGCCTGGTGAGAATCTGACGTGGACGGATCTGATAGGGGGATTCTTCGACGTGAATAGTGCACAGTGCCAGAGGCGCGTGCGCACCAAACGCCACCGCGACATCTACGATCGATGTGCAATATGGACTTTTAATTTATTTAATATAATTTCTAAATTTTTGATAAATATTTAAATTAATCCTTAAATTATATTAATATAACCAATGTTATCCTTCTATACAACATTGAATATCTTCATATAATTTAAAGATTAATTTAAATATATACCGAAAGTCCGGAGACCATATTAATCGAATTAAAATTTCAGTAATGATGTTGTCCATAAGTTAAAGTTTAGGAACCACGCTGACCAAATTAAAAAAACTAAGAATCATATTGCATACGAAGTCATTTTTTAAAATCAATAATGTCAATTTTTTCCTCATATTATATATATTCCTCTATGAATTTGAACATTATTTTATTTGTGGCTTGACTTTTTCCGATAATTACCAAGAAATTTCCGAGAAGATTATGGGGAAATTAAGCTTGCGCATATCTCTGTGGAATTTCTCCAAATGCTGACCTTATGACTTTCCTTTGGAAAACTTTGGCACTCAAGGGAATTTTCATGTTGTTACTCATAAAAGAATTTGTGAAGTGTCTCCATTATGTTGATCATTTGACTTTGAACAATTCACAATGTTGGGACTCATTTCATTATCATAAAATTGTGTTTAGGGTAGGTGGCTAGGAGATCATGCTTATGACAAGCATATGATAACTCTATACCTGTTTGCTAGGGTAGAGAGATGGAAACAAATGACTAAAGAATGTCAACATGTGCCGCCGAGATATTTATTAAGCGACAACGAGATTTAGTTATTGAATTCTTTTGGAACATTCCGGGTGATTACGCTTAACTCAATTTCATCCCTTAAATATATATATTATCAATAGACAATAGCACTTTGACAACTACTGCTTTTAGCAATACCCAGTAGGATGGCTATCATATTTCTATCTTCAACGGTTAAATGGGAATTCTAATCTTAACTCATGTCCTCGTTAAATTAACTTCAATCCCTTGTCCATAGTCAATGCACATGGACAAGATGCTTTGAACTATGCTCATGAAATTACTCGAGCACAATATATGAACACTTCTTGTCATTCAACATGCATGACGGAGTGCTCAATTCTAAGGTGGATCGGTGCCCAACCTATAATCGAGAATTGAATCTATGACCCCCGATTCCAAAAGATTGAGACTATGAACCTAACCCACCGGTGCTACAACTTCCACTTCCCGGTTCTACTCGATAGGCAACCCTTTCTTATGACTCGGGTGAAAATTCAAAATTCTATAATCAAAATATAAATTTCACATCGCTCTCGTTATAAAAGTATATTTTCGTTAGATGGTCATGTGATTAGCTTCTCATACCCGAAGACCCCCATTCATATCACGAGAGCTGCCCAAAGTGAAATTCACAAGAGAGACTTCTCAAACCCATATGGGAAAATCCGACCGAACCAACCCGACCCGACCCGACCCGGTTCTTATGTTCAAAACCACTAGGAGCCAGACCGACGCTCGGTCAAGTCAATCTCCAACCCCAACTCGCGCACGCGCTCCACCGCCGCGCGTCCTTGCGGTGGCGTCTCCAATCTTTCTATTTAATTTTTAAAAATCCCTCATATTTTTTCCCCCTTCTTTCTTTTTTTTTTTTTATATCATCGTGCCTTGGAAGCTTCAGATAAATGCAGACGAAATGCATCTTAAATTCAAGTGGAATGAAATTTGTCCTCCTCGGATGGCGAACCCCGCTATATATACACGCTCGCTCTGTCGATCGCACTCTATGTCAATCCCCTTTAGAGCTTCATCGGCTTTCCCGCATTTTTTTCTTTCATTTTTTCTTCTTCTTTTTTTCTCGAATTCTCCGTTGAATTTCCGATCTTGGGTCGGTCTTGTTTCGTGCAAATTCGCCGGAATCCGGCGGCTCCCGATGGCCAAAGGCCGGAGACTGACGTCCAGCCGGAGCGAGCGCTTGTTGGGTAGCTACGGCTACGGCCACCACGGCTTCGGAGCCGCCGCCAACGGGAACGACGCCGCCGAGTTCGATGAGGACGACGTCTGGTCGGCGGCGGACGGCGGCGGGGCGGACGGTAGGATGGAGGACGGCGGCATGGAGGACTCGCAGCTGGGGTGGGCCACGCTCGCCGCCGAGGACGGGGGCGGCGGCGGCGGAGGAGGGGGGAGGCGGAGCCAGGCCGCGCGCGGCGGGCTGTCGCTGGCGTTCGACGACTCCGGGGTCCGGCGTCGTCGAGGATCGTGCACCAGTTCCGGGGGAACGACGCGGCGGCGGCGGCGTCCTCGTCGCCGCGCGGCGGCCACGGGCACGGGCACCATATGGCCACGTCGGCGCCGGTGAACGTGCCGGACTGGAGCAAGATATACCGGGTCGGCTCGGTGGAGTCGATGCACGACTCGGACGAGGGGCTCGACGACGGCGGCGGCGACGCCGGGGTGGTGCCGCCGCACGAGTACCTGGCCCGGGAGTACGCCCGGAGCCAGAAGTCCGCCGCCACGTCGGTCTTCGAGGGCGTCGGCCGGACGCTGAAGGGGCGGGACATGCGGCGAATGCGCGACGCGGTGTGGAGCCAAACCGGGTTCGACGGCTAATAATACTCGATACGACCACCACCATTACCGCCACCATTACCGCCACCACCACCGCCACGGCCGCCGCCGCCATCCTTATATAATTAGATACGCCATCGATAAAAAAAAATGTAAAATCAGGACGAGAAGAGGGGGTTGGGAATTGTATTCATCATTGTTAAAGGTAAGATTTTTGTTTTTTTTTTAATCTCGGGCAGTGATTCGGCCGGGATGGGTCGGGTTCGGGGTCGAACCCGGACTGACCCGGGATCCGAGTGAGCCCGAGCCCGATTGAAGATTTTCTGTGTCTCCTCTGTTTTTGGTTAGGTTGAAATTCAAGAGGTCTTCAAATTTCTGTCTTTAAGAGGAGAAAGAGTCATGTTCTACCTTATAGCCAAATCTCAGTGTAATGGATTGTGGGTGTAGTGTAGAGAGAGAGAGAGAGAGAGAGAGAGAGCTATGGCTCATATTTTTCTTTATTTTATGACTAATATCTCTAATTTAATATTCTTTATTTCCTCATTGTTATTATGCGGAATTATTATTATTTTTTCCAGCATTATGGAAGTGGGTTATTGGTTAAGCTGATGATCATGTGATCAAGTTGCATGAACCGAATTGAATTGGAAATTGGAAAGGGAAGAAACAATCCTTAATGACCACGAGCTTTGTCCCAAAAAGGACTGGACAAAACACAAAAAGGGTCACGACCAATGGTTGCTTCTATTCCATGCCGACCATGCACATGTACTAGTACGCACTCTTGTTTCCTATGCGCAACTTGCGTGTGCGTACCGAACCTAGTTCGTCACGTGAACTTTCTCGTCTCGACATTCCTGACTTTGTGAAGTTGTCTTTAGGATCAAAACAAATCATGTCGTCGCAAGTAAATTAGATGATTGGAAGGCTCTACACAACAACGATAGAGACATTTGACCTGTAGAATTGAAAGAAGTTCCTCTTGTAGAATGAATTATGGCTCTCCGGGTCAATTGGAAAGTTTGCTTCCTTGAATGGCATTACTTAACAAAACCAAATTAAAGACCCCTGAACATATATGATAAGGAAGGTTACATATATAAATTAGGGTTAGATGTAGATTTCTAGTGAAGTTCAAAGGTATTTTCCCCAATTAAATGCTTGAGAGAGAGAGAGAGAGAGAGTCAAGAGAGACCTGATATTTCCTTGTTAATTTGTGCATGCAAAATAAGTTGGTCATATTCAAAGCTTGACTGGCTAAACCACTTAGGTAATTAAATCTTTAAATACCTTTAGTAATAAGGCGATCGGAGTATTAATAAAGAAGTGATTTGATTATATGGTTTAATCACACCTATTAACAATGTTGTGAATGAGGAAAATTGACGGACTGACTAGGAGGGGAGAACCCAAAAGATCCTTTGGATAAAATATTCACTTGCCCTTCCTCCTCAAACATTCGACTCAAAAAGAAAGAATCTGGTCCTTTGTCCACCCCCTTCTTTTCTTTTCCTTCATGATCTAACTTGACCTTCCTTTGTATAGTTTGGTCAAGAATCTCCAAAAAAATTCTTGATGAAGTATGGTCCTGATTGAAATAATCTTTTGGGGGCCTGGGGAATAAAGTGGACAAAATAATTAATTTGGCGCCCACAATGAGGATATTGGGGAAAACCAGAGGGAGCTTTTGATGGAATGTGATGGGACGGTTTGTGTGGTGGGCACTAGGGGGCAAAGCTTTCTTTATTTCTTTATTTCTTCTTTCAATTTGGGGATTGGGAGTGAATGAAACATGAAGACATCATTGAGAATGGATCCAAACCCTAATGGCTTTGCCTTTTTGAAAGAAAGAGACACCATTGGCTCTCAATTTTATTTATTTTGTTTCTTAGGAAAAATGGGCAGCCATTTCAAGGGACTATTGCTGATATTTTATACAAGGCATGATTAATTTTTGAATATGTAGGAAACAAGAGATTCTCTCGCTCCCTCCCCCTCTCTCTCACTCCATAACGTGCGATTAAATAAATTCTGATTTGATGTGTTCTTGACCAAAAAGACAGCACCCCTCTTTTGAATATGAACAGGTGGTGTAGTCTTGCTGCATATGAAAGGGTCGTGATTATTCCAAGTACGGAGAAAAAAATATTCATCCCTTTTTGGTTTGTGGAGGACTAATAATCAACATAGGATTGAATATTTGGTGCATTGGTGAAAATAGGATTTGAAATTAGGCCTCTTTTCCAACTTTGCAAGGGTTGGCCAACGGTCCCACAAGTCACAAAATGCTGCTCCGGCTCTTGCCCTTGGAGGGTGTATTTCACCACTATATAGCTGTGAACAAAATTAGGGTCAATAAAGTGTTGACCTAGATTATAAAAGAGTTTATATCTCCTTGTGGTGTTGAATTCGAGTTTTGTCATGATCACTCAAGAAATAAAATCCTAAAACTGAGTCAACATGGGGGAGTGAGATTGTCGAGATATGTAAAAAGTGGACTGGACACTACTTGGTCGCCAAATAAATAAATAAAAGTTTATCATAGAGGAGATTTCATATTCCTTGGATTCAACATTTGAACATTTATAAGCATTTTCTTAAGTTTGAACTTTTGGATTCAACATTTCAAAATTTATAACTATCCTTTTCGCCAATAAAGAAATTCATATATCCAGAAAGTTTGGTGCAGTTAAGGGTGAGCATGATTCAAATGATCTAGTTTCTGAGTTAGGATGGGGAACTGAATTGAAAAACTTGCTTAGGATGATCTATGGATATGTGTATTGCAAATCCTAAAACTTTTAACAAAAGTGCAATTTGAGTCTTAAAACTTATAAAAAAGTGTAATCAAATGTTATAACTTGTTAAATCAGTACAATTGAGTCATTCCATTAACTTTTTTTTTTTTTGGTAATGTAAGCATTGTATTAACTTTTAACCAAACATGGCTATATAGCAAGGGTTTTTGCACCAAAACTTACACTCATAATGGCATACAAGTCATAACGAGTGGAAGGGTGCCGAGAAAAGAAAGAAAGAAAGAAAGAAACGAAAAGGGAAGTCAAGCACGGACAACCCTCAACAAAATTACAAAGAGGGAATAGACACCGCCAAAGAGAAGATAGTGGGGTCGAATCCCCAACTTCTTTGGATCCTCTTGTTTTTCGGTGTGTCAAGAACGTGATTGAAGGTAAGTGCCTTATCATTCACAGCTTTGATGAGATGCTTTTTCATTGCGGGAATGAACAGGGCTTGGCCCCGGAAGAGTATGTCATTCCGCATCTTCCAAATGGTGTGGCATAGAACACCAAAACAGTACCTTGCAATACTTTGATAAAAGTCACTGCTTGGGATACACTTGATGGCCCACTGAAGATTGTCCATCCACCCCTTGTTATGCCAAGGAAGGTTGCATCTAGCAGCCCAAAACATGGCATTAACTTTGTCTATTTAAACAAACGAAAAATACTTACGTGGTTTTTTTAAAATATTTTCTCTCTCTCGTGTGGCGATAACATGATTAAAACAGGAACACAGGGCTAAAATGAGTTTTAATTTTAAATTTTTAAAATTTTAACCAAAATATTAATTAAATTAAATAAAAAAATTAAAAAACACACGAAAAAAAAGAGCCAAAGGCAAGGATTGTCAACCCTTGCTACCATCGGCCTCATTGCTAGAAAGGGCTAACGGGGGTCGCGGGCCTTGACCAAGGCTGGCAACCCTCGCCAGCCTTTTTCAACCACAAGGGCGGTGGTATCAAGGGTTGCGGCCCTTGCCTTTGGCTTTTTTTTTTTTTTTTTTAAATACTTTTATTTTATTTAATTAACAATTTTTTAAAAATTAGAACTTAATTCACATCATTACCATTAAAAAAAAAGCCACATTAGTATTTTTAATTAGTCTAAATGGATGGAGTTAACATAAAGACTCGATTGTGCCAATTTAATAAGTTTTAAGATTTGATTGCGTTTTTTTTATAAATTCTAGAATTCAATTGTATTTTTATAATAAGTTTTAAGATTTCTAGTATACATATCATGATAATCAATAACTGAGTCCCCCTTTAAAACTAGTCAGCTGTAGGCCAGTCTACAAGTAAAACCTTGACCTAACTCCTACGTTTTTTCCTTCTTTTCTTTTATATTATTTATTATTGGGTGAAATTAAAGATAGAGAGGCTAGAAGAGAGGTAGAAATATAGATGGGAGTGAGTGGATTGTAAGCCTTTTGTTTCTTTAAACTTCTAGTTTAAAATAACATTTCGCTAAAAATAGTGCTTGAAATTAATTGAAATTTAGTTCTACTTGCAAATCAACCTATTTGGTTTGGTTCTGGTTAGAAATGGGTTCGACTTTTAATTGGTGAATCAAACCAAACATGGTGGATTTCCAAAGTTTTTACTTGTGAACCAGCCAAATTCTCTTGAAACCGGTCTAGAACTAAATCGACTAGGCCAGTTTCAGCAGGTTTTTTAATCAAATATGGACTGTAGCTCACCCTTAGGTGTGCAACAACATTAAGCACCTCGTATCACATGAATAACCTAGGTTCAAAGCTTGGTTAACAATGTAATCTTTAACTAGAAAGGTTACATGTAATTTGGAATCGAGCAGATGTTAGGGAGAGGTGACATCTCAACAGTTCAAATAGTCAATGCGACATCTTTGAACATTTGCAATAAGGTGATGGGCTATTTTAAGTCCTATTAAATTAGGCCTCTTTGGTGTATTGCAACTTTTGCAAGGGTTGGCCAACGGTCCCACTTGTCCAAAATGCTGCTCCAGTTCATGCCCTTGGAGGGTGCATTTCACCACAAAATTACAAATACAGCTCACTCTAAATAGCTGTGAATAAAATTACGGTCGATAACGTGTTGACTTAATTGATAAGAGAGTTAGCTTATCTCATTGTGATCGTGAATTCGAATCCAATCGTGAGCACTCCAAGAATAAAACCTTGAAATTGGCCGGTCAATATAGACGAGTGAGTTGTTCAAGGATCAAGGCGCGCAAAAAATGGACTGGACACTTTTTGGTAGCCAAATAATGAAAAGTTTGGTAGCCAAATAATGAAAAGTTTATCATAAAGAGAGGTTCCATGTTCCTTGGGACTTAGATTAGCATTTTTTAAGGACTTTTGGATTTGACTCTTGAACATTTATAATTATCCTATTCGCCAATAAAGAAATGCATAAGTCAGGGAAGTTTGGAGCAGCTAAAGATGAGTATGTTCCGAAATGATCTAGTTTCAAAGTTTGGGAGTGGGAACTGAATTGAAAAATCTTGTTTTATATAATTTAAAATTGAGTCCCCCTTTGCAACTGGTCAATTCTAGGTCGGTCTGCAAGTAGAACCTGGACCTAACTCCTGTTTTTTCCTCCTCCTCCTTTTTTTTTTTATTTTATTTTTTATTTTTTTATTTTTTTATTCTTTTCATTTTTTGGGTGAAATTAGAGATAGAGAGACTAGAAGAGAGGCAGAAATCTATATGGAGCGAATGGACTGTAAGCCTTTTGCTTCTTTATAGTTAAAAGTAACATTTTGCTAAAATTATTCCTCGTAATCAATTGAAATCCATTTCTACTTGGAAATTGGCCTGGTTAGTTTGATTCTAGGTAGAAATGGGTTTGACCTTTAATCGGTGAATCGAACCAATCTTGGTGGGTTTCTAAAGTTTTTACTTGTGAACCAGCCCAGTTATCTCGGCTAGGCCGGTTTCATTCTTCGGTGTGCAGCGACATGGAGCACCTCATATCACATGAATAACTTGGGTTTGAAATCTGGTTAGCAATGTAATGTTTGACCACAAAGGTTACATGTAATTTGGAATTGAGCGGATGTTAGGGAGAGGGGACATCACTGCACTTCGAAAAGTTATTGTGACATCTTTAAACATTCGCGATAAAGGTGATGGGCTATTTTGGGTCCTAGTAAATTGGGCTGCAACTGAACTGGGCTACATATCTAGCAATTCTTAGATCCGTGCCCTCGATAGATTCTAGACAATTCAATTCATAATCCATGTGATCAAATCCAATTTGTCATTCTACTTTGGACATTGAAGAAAAGTAGGGGGATGAGAATGAAAATTTTGGGCCGTGGTGTAGCATCATGGGCAAGCTCCAAAGAAAGATCTTGTCATGTGTGGGCTTTTGGCTGCTTAAAAGGCTTTGAAGCCCACACTCGCCAGTCATCCGAAAGGCTAATGAATTGAGGAATTCTTTTCTTATTTTTAGCCTATTCTTCCTCTTGAAAGTTTCCTTTCATGAGTAGGGATGATGGCATCGATGTGGGATGAGAACACGATTCTCGACCCGCCCCCAAGTTCTATAAGGTATTTTTCTTTTATCATGACACAGACTATTCAGGTATCTTGACTCGAATCATGTCCATGAATACATATGAACCATCGCCCTTGTCCATGTGTATCTAATAATGCTTCAAGTACAAAGTGGCAGGCGCGGCCTTCCAAGATTAACATGAGATCAAGATTCTGTGATTTAACCACGTAATCCACCTCATCTAGATCGCCATGGCCAAGGTCGGCGACTGGCCAAAAGGAAGAAAAAAGAAAAAGAAAGTGTTTAACCGCATCCAATCAACCTCTCTGGGGTACTGATTCGATATTGATTTAAGAAAATATTTTGAATCTTTTCTTTTTCGATCCCTTTTTCTTTTTAAGAAAACTCCATGTAGTATGGGGTAGGTTTGATTTAAGGATATCTTAAAATGCAAATAGGACTAGTTGTACTCCTGAAAATCAACATACTTTCATAAGGCACTGTGCTATTTAGATAACTAATAGACATGGATTGGTGTGGTGACAATATATTTAGCGATAGGAATAATCAATTTCAAGATGGTAAATTTAGCGAAAAAATTTGAATATATTATTTAAGAGTCGATTTTTGGTTTTTGGAACTATAAATTGTATTGGCTCCTTAAGAACTAGCCTAGAACTGAATTGGTTGGTTTCTCCCAAGAACAGTGTGTAAATTTTTTTTTTTTTCAAAATTTACATAAAATTTAAAGTAATATAACCATTACTAAACATACCACATGAACAGATATGTGGCATAGTGATTAAGGCATTAGGTTTGAGATCCATCTCCAATATATCAATCTTTTTTAAGACAAAATTAAAAAAAAAGAATGGATATTTTTGTGGTTTCTTGGCTCAAACCCTAAACCCTCCAATGGTTTACAGTATTAAATCAAGAACCGAACTAATCAAGGTGAGTTCTCCAATTTTTCACCCAATAGCTTGGCCCGCATCAACCGACCTAAAACTAGTTGGTAAAGCCGATTCGATTTGGTTTCCAAGTTGAATTGGTTTGGTTGCTAGCCACTAATGAGTGAACCAGAATAGTTTCTTCGTCTGTTTTCCAATGTTTTCGATTTTTTTTTTCTTGTGCTTAATTTGTTTGACCTTGATAATGATGACGAAACAGATCATCATTTCACAGGGATTAACTTGAAATACTCTTAACCATCCATCTCCTATTTTAAAGCCCCCTGATCTCTCATTCCATCCACGACTTGTCCACAACTCAGCCAAAGACTCGCAGTCAACTCCAATCAAGTAAATCCCGCCGACCAGCTGTCTACATTTCATGACTTAGGTTGCATCACGAGCTACATAAACAAAAGCAATTCATCTTAAACAAAAAAAACAAAAAACAAAAATTGAAATCCCTTTTGACCCTCGACGCAATCATCGATGGATTTAATACATGAACTTCACGTTCTCCCAGCAACATGTGTCTCCTCCGTCTGATGTTGTTCTGTCATGCCAGGCTGCCACCTCTCCAGAACAGTTCTCAGAACCTCATTATACTACAATTGTCATTCTGTCCTGTTGTCAATGGTTGATTAGAATATTCAAGGAGCATTTCATCAGAGAGATGTTGGGAAAGTTATGGTCTTTTTGAGAATTTCTCTCTTTTCCTTTTTTCCCCCCTTTTTTTTTCTTGTTTTTTTTTTGTTTGGTTATGGTGGAGTCTTTTCTTATTGGTTATTTTCAAGCTACTTTTGAATAAGAGCACATGTGGCCCCATCCATTCACACAGTAAAGAGCTAAAAAGTAAACTGAAGCATCCAAACTGCATCCCTCAAATTGTGTCACCTTTTTCTTGCCAGATTTTGTAAAATCCAGCTACAAGTCACTGGATAAGAGCAAAAGCTCAAATTTTTTGATCCGTGTAGCCACTGTTCCTGCAACCTCGAGCTCTAGAAATCTGACCCTGGGAATCTATCTTCTCTTTTTGGAAGATATACCGGATTTCCTTCCAAATTTGCTCTCCAGCGCAGCAGGCATATCAATCAAAATCCCCACTTGATCCTCTTTTCTACACCCAATCACTGGTCAGAAAAATGGGTTGCCGGGGAAGCAAGGAGAAATCTCCACAATCTGGCGCAAATGGGTACTCGAGCACCACTGTCTCAGGGCAAAACCAAGCTTATCAAGGAGCTGCGGTTCAGACCCACAAGGTGTCCGCTCAAATGCCTCAACCAAGACCACAACAACAACAGCCAGCGAGTAATCCTGCACCAGTGAGCAGTGAGGTTGCTCAAAAGAGGCCTGCACCAGTGAGCAGTGGTGTTGCTCAAAAGATGGACAATACAATTCTGGGTAAGCCATTTGAGGACATTAAGCAACACTACACTCTCGGCAAGGAATTGGGTAGAGGTCAATTTGGCATAACGTATCTTTGCACTGAGAAATCCACTGGCCAGACTTATGCCTGCAAATCTATACTGAAGAGAAAACTTGTGTCGAAAGGTGATAGGGATGATATGAAAAGAGAGATTCAGATTATGCAACATCTTTCCGGTCAACCCAATATCGTTGAATTCAGGGGTGCTTATGAAGATAGGTATTCAGTGCATGTGGTGATGGAACTCTGTGCTGGTGGGGAGTTATTTGATAGGATCATTGCCAAGGGTCATTATACTGAGAGAGCTGCTGCTTCCATTTGCCGCGCGATAGTTAACGTGGTCCACATTTGTCACTTTATGGGAGTTTTGCATCGTGATCTCAAGCCTGAGAATTTCTTGTTGGCAAGCAAGGAAGAGGGAGCTATGTTGAAGGCCACTGATTTCGGGTTGTCCGTCTTCATTGAGGAAGGTGAACTTTTATTCCTCTTCAAGATCCACTTCTTTTTATGCAAGAAATGATTATCAGATTCTTGTGGTTAGGATTTTCAGTTTTTAGCTTGAAAATTGTTTGCTATGTGACTATGACCTCTTTACACTTGACAACAACATGACATCTTCTGGGAATGGTTTAGAGTTGGACCAATCATCATCAATAATTAATGATGTAACTTGGTCTTCCAAAAGAGATGATCATAAATCAAAAGAAGAATATAGCCTGGAACCACGGTTTCATTCAATTATTAGCTGTCCAGTTGAAAAGGATGGCCATGATAGTCATTGATGACTTTTGGAAAATGCTAGTACATGAGTCTGCTTTGTTGGGCAAATTGAGAGCAAAAAAGTACTGCTAATCAATGGCCACTGTTCGAAAATCACTTGACTGCAAAAATTTTTCATGGAAAAGCTAGTTCCTTGCTATGCTGTTGATGATAATAGGCTCACAGTACAGTGGAGGATATATCTGTTGAACTTGAGCATATTTTCTTTTTGTTAATTACAGTAAATTGCTTCATCTCCTTTTAAATGTACTAGCTGCAGTTCCAGTTGATTCCTTAATGAATCTGTTCCCTAAAAAGGATTTCTTGCCCTAATCAGATTTTGGTCAATTCCTTCTTTGCCTTGGCTTGCTTTTCATGGGGAGAGAAGAGAGGAGAAAGAAAGAGTGGAAGAGAGAGAGGGTGGGGCAAGGTGGTATGACAGTTGAATGAGAGTTTCAGCCCTGCAACCTTTGCTTTATAAGTGGTGCTAGCTAAAGGTTAATTGCAGAGCAGCATGTCTTTTCATTTCCTTTGATAATTCCATAATTATTACGTTATCAGTCATTTCCATTTCGCAAGTGGTGATCTCCTGATGCTGATTCTGTGTTATCAATTCTAAAGTATGAGCACACTTCATAGGTTTCTCAAAGTAATTTACTTGGCATGTTGGTTGTACTCATCATACTTTTGATGTGCTTGTGGTGCTTTTGTCCTTTTTTTGTCTGACCCAGGAAAGGTGTATCGTGATATAGTGGGTAGTGCTTACTATGTTGCTCCTGAAGTACTACATCGTAGATACGGAAAGGAGATTGATATCTGGAGTGCTGGAGTTATTTTATACATTCTACTAAGCGGTGTCCCTCCATTCTGGGCAGGTAGATTTTGTCAATATTTTTGCAGCTCAAAAGAAGATGCTTATTGCACAGGAGTTGATTGCCTTAAACATTTAATTTATATTGCAGAAACTGAGAAAGGTATCTTTAATGCCATACTGCAAGGAGAAATTGATTTCGTCAGTGACCCATGGCCATCAATATCAGATGGTGCCAAGGATCTCATCAGGAAAATGTTGACTCAGGATCCTAAGAAGCGGGTCAACTCTGCCCAAGTCCTTGGTAATAGAACCCAAATCTCTCTGTAGTTCATCATAATATGAATTCGTAGGCCTTATCTCGCCTATAGGTTTCTCCCAGTATTATTTGATGGATCTGTTACTGTTGAATATCTTTTAAACCGACATATACATGCGCATGCATTAATTTGGTGGAAAACATAGATATTCACTGTTCAGGATAACGTTTACTCTTTTCAGGCTGTCCAGTTATCATGTTTGTGTTGTTGCTGGGGATTTGATGCGTCCTTCTTCATTTTGCATTCAGATTGTTTCATACCATTATAGAAGTGACAGTTATTTATTGCTGTTGTTGTTGCTATACAATAATCCATGGATTTAATGGTGTATCTCATCTTCATTTTCTTTTCTTTCTTTCTAAAAGAAAATGTGGCATTTTGATATATGAATATTCTTTGACCTGGGAAACTCTTGACAAAATATGGTCCATATGCTTGTTGCCAACATTGGGATGTGATGCTTGTTGTAATTAGAACATCCTTGGCTCAAAGAAGGCGGAGAAGCATCAGACAAGCCAATAGACAGTGCAGTTCTATCCAGGATGAAGCAATTCAGGGCAATGAATGAGATGAAGAAGCTTGCATTGAAGGTAAACCATTTATATAGGTGCACAAGTGATGTGCAGAAGGAATCATCATGAAATTTGTGAGTTGTTATTATGTGATGTTATCGTAATTATTCCCAGGTGCTTTGACTTCTGATAATGTATTTTTCATCCAAAATTAAGACAGAAATGAAGTTCTGTCCAATGATCATTGAATCTTTAAATTAAATAGGATCAAAATAGAGGTACTTCTGGAAGAAATTCTCTCATCACTTATTTTCGGCAGTTCTAGGTTGGAAACTATGATTTAGCCATGTTATTGTTGGTAGTTTCTCCAAGAATGTTTGCCTGTAGCAAGGCAGCAGCTGCATGAAATATTCTTTTACGTAATAAAGCCGGCTATGGTAACGATGCTTGTTGTAAATATATCAGGGAATAGTGTAGAACTTGTTTTTGAAAATTGCAACTCATCCATTCATTTTGGGCAGTGGGTCTATTGGGATAGGGCTTCTCTTACTACAGATGAAGTAATCTATTGTTAAGTTCCTTTCAGGAACTTCTTTTGCAATTCTATCTCTTTGCTTAAGCAGAGATGGCTGCAATTTCATGAGAACTTTGTAAGTAGTCATCCTGTCCAGTTGATGCAAAAGACTAGCTCAATGTGCTGCATTTAATATCTGGGGCAGTATAAACTGACAATAGACCACCTATTTTGGAATGATATACTCATTGATGGAATGGTTCCTTCTATTCTGTTCATTTTGTTTGTTTTGTCAATAGGTAATTGCAACAAATTTCTCTGAAGAGGATATCAAAGGTCTTAAAGCCATGTTTACGAACATGGACACAGACAATAGTGGCACGATCACCTTTGAAGAGCTGAAGTCTGGTTTGGCTCGACTAGGATCACGGCTCTCAGAGACTGAAGTAAAGCAACTTATGGAAGCTGTGAGTGAGATATTTAGACTAGAACCTTGATCACTGTATATCATATTTATCTATACTTGTCAATCTAATCCCTCTCAACATATTTTACAGGCTGATGTTGATGGAAATGGTTCGATTGACTATATTGAATTTATATCGGCCACAATGCATAGACACAAGCTAGAGAGAGATGAGCACCTGCATAAAGCGTTCCAATATTTTGACAAGGATGGCAGTGGGTGAGTGTTACTATTTTCTTGTACAGAGATGTGAGCAATTTATGGCAAATTAGTTTCCTTTTCGCAAGCTTTGCTTCATTTGATATTAGTTATCTTCTTCATATGGTTTTGAGACATCTGTTCTCCAACGGTCATGTACGTCCTGTTGGCCCCTTCTAGCTATAAGTATTAGGCAACAAATTTTCTTAGTTCATCTTCAGCTTCTGACAAGAAGCGAGTGAACTTAATGTGATTATATTCAAACAATAATAAAAAGAATAATAATAAGTAATAATAATAACAATTGTTTGTATGATTTGGTGCTAATATTTCATGGTTTCTGAAAAGATTGTGAAGAATGGCTAGGAAGTGTAGTTTCTACATGAAGTAAGATCTTGGATAGCCTGTGTTGATGAAAACTACCACTCAAAATGCTGTGACAGTTATATTACCAAAGATGAATTAGAAGCTGCAATGAAGGAACACGCCATTGGTGATGAAGTCAACATAAAGGAGATCATTGCAGAGGTGGACAAAGATAATGTAAGTCAGTTTTGTTGATTCTGATTTTATGGCCCCACACACGCACACGCACATATTTGAGCTGATGTTTTCCGATCGTTGTTATATAGGATGGAAGGATTGACTATGATGAGTTTTGCACAATGATGAGAAGTAAAGCTCAGCATCCTGGAAAGCTTTTTTAAGTCACATAGTTAAAAAGCTCTTTGTTGGCAGAAGTATTTTATTTTTCCTTTCAGGTGAGTGCTATTATGTTCCATAAATCAATCTGAAGTAGAGTGATGAGGAGAGTTACGGTCCATCCATCTTGGTTTAATGAGTCCATCTTTTCTCTTGCTCACATCCCTGCTATTCTCATTCTCCGGGATGATGTTTGACTGCTTCTCACTCCATCTCATTATCGCAGTTGATGCCTGCTCGGATATCATGTATATTATGATTTGGGCTTTGTTCTGTACCCGACAATAAAGAGGAAGTCTTATTTTGCGAGTAATTGCTCATGACTTTGTGCATATGACAATGCACCTTTTTATTATTATTATTATGAATTATTGTACGTTCAGCAGGTTGATTTCTAATGAGAGTCTAAGTTAATTTTTAGATAGGGATCCCATCATATGTCAGAAGATCTAAGGCATTCATGAATTGAGAGGCTGCCTTTCTAATTGGCGCATTTCCCTTCATATTTCCAAGAAACATGTCTCTTTAAAATGTTCATCCATTTCATTTCTAGACATTCACTTCTTCTGCTACTCGCATTATCAACTAATTAGAGTCAATTGTGGCTTGAGATTACAGTGATAAGCTCCTCAAAAGTCAAAATGGATGGTGATAAGCTGACTTGGTGGTGCATCTGAAAATAGATTTTCTGGGGGCAACTCTTGGCCTGATGATGTTGGAGAAATTCCTTATTATTTTTCAATTATGACAGATCGGATACATCACCCTTATCATCTAGGTGTGAGATCTGAAGTCTGCATTAGTTTATGATCTCCCAGTCCCCACCACTGACGTTTGGCTCATTTAATAATCCCTCTCTCCCAAAAGACATTTAACTATGAAGGGGAAATAGCTTAAACTATTTCTGCCGACACCTTCCTTCTTGGTTTTTGCTTACTTTTAGAAGCAATATGGGCTCAATTTTTTATGAGTCTGCAGGAAATTCCACATTTCCATCCATTATCGCGACATTTAAGACAATTAACTTTGAAGTGCATGAGTCACCAACCATTATCACCACTGATATCCATGCATCTTCCATCTTCAACATCATCCATCCAGTACATACACGCCCCCCATCCTATTGACAGATGGGATCCTCAGACAGACATTAAAACTAGACAAAGAAGGGACAGGAAAGCTAGGACAGCCACAGTCCACATTTACTAACCACACCCCATTAAAAACAAACACCATCTTATTTAGTCCTCACCATACTCTTATCTTCCTCTTGTGAACAAGGGAGGAATAATTGGCCATGGCGAGGATTGAACCCACACTAGAGATCATGGAGCTTCTAGTGGTGTTTGTTGGCAACGTTGCACTGCCTCCTGATCTCACCCTTGTCTCCGGTAAGCGGGTTGTTCTCGGAAAGAATGGTGAGGGCTCTGGCGAATTCCTTGAAGAAGTAGTTTTGGCTCTTGGCCATCTTCTTCACATAAGGCTTGGTCCTCTTATCGACGACTAGCTGGTGATCCACCAGGAGCAAGCCCTTGTTGTCCAATATGTTCCTGTAATAGTTGTTGTCGAATATCATGGGGGTGCCACGGTCGTTCCTCACGTACTGCACGGCCTTTGGGTCAGGGATCGGGTCCGGGCACTTGTAGAGCATGTGCTCCACGTGGTCGGGATTGAGGGCTGGGTCAACCTCTGGATATAGCCGCTGAACCAGCTTGACGCAGTGGGTTCGGCCCACGCTGTGTGCTCCTGTTAGATGCAATATAAGACATTGTTAGACTCTATCAATTGCAGGCAACGGACTCGAGTGAGAATGGATTTGGGTTGAGTATGAACGCTTTAATTCAGACACTAGTCAGAAGCTTAGAATTAATTCAAGAAGCACCAAATGAAAGTACCGAGCAAGGCAACCACTCCAGGAGTATCAATGCCCATCTTTGCAAATCTTTCAAGCACAACAGACATGCTCTCGTTGTGGTCTGGCAAGTGTTCCTCAATGACATCTGCTCTGCTCCTCCTGCCATCTCTTCTTCCAGTTTTCAGAGGAATCTGAGGGCCTCCTAGCTGGTGAGGAAAAGAATATAGCTTTTAAAGTTTAGAGAACAGATTTATGCCAGATCTGCTTAGATTTAATAAAACCCATTGATTTCTTTTTCCTCCCATTTTTTTCTGAACAGTAAAACCTCATCACTAAGATCTGAAGTTCATGCAGCTGTCCTTTTTTATTCTTATAGTCAAATCCTCCCTAAAGCTGAAACTGGAAATCCTGTAATAGTTTTCTTGTTTGGCCAGAAATGAAATAGTTGTTGCAGGTATGAGTCAAAAGAGCATTTAATTCAAGAAAGGGCACTGAGATCAAGGTCAAAAATGGAAATTTTGCCATATCCAGGGTAGTACTCGCATGATACCTCCCCCAAGTAGGAACTGGAGGGGATCAATCATAACTAGATTGTCTTCCCAGAAATTGAAAATATTCTGGAAATATCTACTATTGTCTTTTTTTTTACAGAGTCAGCAAAAGATCATAGAATGTCATGAACTAGACCCATTTGAAAATCTTTTTATAAGTCGCATCTGTGAAACAGATACAGTCTAGGAAATGACACGAACACCGCATGCAGGAGAGGAAAATTGATAATCTGGAGGGTGAAAGATTCATAAGTACCGCAACAACGCCATCTCTAGCAGACAACACCAGAATGTCTGCACAAGAAACAACTCCAGGACATTCTCTCTCCACAGCCTCCTTGATGGTGTCAAGGTACCTGAAGTTCCTCATCCCAAAGCTCCTGTCCGTCTCTTTCTCAGAGAGATCCCTCCTTGTTGAGTCCAAGAGCAATGAAGCATCGCAAGACTGTGCAATACCCACATGCCCAAACAGTGAAAAGATCAAAACTTTAGCTTCAGAAGGCAGCATTTCTTTGGGTAAAAAGAAAAGGGCAAAGAAAGATGAACAAGACTGCAACACCTTTAACTTAAATTCTTGGAAAGAAAAACGAAAAGAAAAGACAGATAAGCAAATGGAAGGAAAGCTAGCTCACTTGAACAGCACAGTCATGGAAGATGTTCCTAAGCCAAGAGAATGCAGTGTTCTTGTGGCGCTTGTAGAGAAGCTTGACTTGCTCTCTAATGATGTCCTCAGCCTGAGGACAAGTGTCCTTGTAGAAGTTCATGACCAGGCCAGACCCTACCTCAGCCTCACCCTCTGCATAAGCAGAGTTGATGATTGTGGCTGAGAAGGAGAAGATGGCAGCAAAGAAGAAGAGAGCTCTGAAACCCCTCTCTCTCTCTCTCTCTCTCTCTCTCTCTCTCTCTCTCTCAGACACCAAAAAGTCACTGACCTTGCATTCGGGTTCTCCTGGATACTCCCTTAAATAACGCAAGGGGCTCAAAATTTTTTAAGCAAAATAGTTAAAGAAAGGGACTGTCAAAGTAGGAATTGCAGATCTGATGCTTTTAAGCCTTTTCTTTTCACATTGTGTCTCCAGAATTTACTGCTAAACGGCTGGCTCTTGACATATTTTTAATAATTTCTTGCTGAAGTTTACAACAGTTTTCCTGGGAGAGTGTCCTGCAAGCGAGTGAAGAGGCATTTATGGAGATAAAGATGCTGACCATGTTTGTCCGTTCACTATATAATAAGCTAAAGTGACTATCATTGCACCTACTAAATTAAGGGAACCTACACATCCTTCTCTTCTTTGTGAAGATGATGATAACCAGTCGAAACTGTGTTTTTTAAACTGATATCTTGATTTCATCTATCTTTAGTCGATTTTGAAGCTACTCTAGTTGTTCAATGACATACTTGTATTCCAAAAATAAAAACTTGGTTGACTTTGAAATTATGAACCCTTAAATAAGTTCCTCTTTGAGGTGGTCACCAAGTTGAGATGATCTATGACTGACAGTACCTTGATCATTTCTGGCTTTTTCCATCCATTTCTTATGTCATCCACAGTTGACACTGACTTCCCTTTCCTTTTCCCACAGATACCACACCCCATCAAAGTATAAATTTGACTTTTGGCATTTTCTATTTCTTTTGTGCTAATGATAAAAGCACCAACAACCAAATCTATAATGCCCCTAGAAAGTAGCAACACTGCATGATTTATCTGGAGGTAACTCTCAAGCCATTTGATATTATTGTGGGCAAAAATTAAAATAATTCACAACATTCTTTTCTCCACTCCTTTTTTTTTCTTCCTTTTATTTCAAGTTCTGCAGTGAGAGTTTCCCAAGTTATACTCTTGAATCAGACAGAGATAAGAACAAAATCAAGGACATAGTCACGTGTGTGGCCCAAAAAAAAAAAAAAAAGAGGAAAAAGACAGTCATGTAGAAGAGAGCGTGTTGTCCTGGACTAGCATAGGGCCTGAATTCTTTAGCTAGGAAAAAATAGAAGGGGAGAAAACATAATATCTGCAAATGTGCAGAAGAAAGTAATATTTCAATTCTCAAAAAGTGGATATTCCAAAAGTAATATTTTTTTCTGTCTTTATTGCTAACATATACCTAATTAAAGGACAACCAGTAGAATCAAAAGATTCTAGGCCACCTATTTTATTTTTGTTGGACACTTATCCTAGTTTTGAAGTTTTTTTTTTTGGGTACAATATAACTTGAATGTAATACAAAGGAACCTATTTGATCTCCTAGAACCAAAGGAAATAGAGACCATTGGGGCACGAGAAAACACATGCATTGCCTAAGGCGAAATTCAAAACCAATCTGCTTGTGTTGTCAACCCTATTAAGAGATTCAAGTCCAAATAGATAGTCCTAGAGTTCGGCCCTAATTGCCATCCGAATAAATGATTGCCCACTTCACCGCATTTCTCGAGTTGCCATCAGCAAATCAACATTGATAATCGATTTATGGGATCTAATCATTGGATTATAATGTCAAAGTTTGTCTTAGTTGACGTAGCATTTCATGGTCAAATTCGAGAGAAATTAGTAACATCAATTGAACATCTTATTTCAATTTGAACGATTTTCCTATGATTGACCTAACAAAAAGTGACAAATTACGGCCAAACTAATATTGAGATCCAATTTTATGGCATGGCTCAAACTAAGCTAGCCAAGCCGAATGATTAGCCAATACCAACACTACCTTTGTTTTTTTTTTTTTTTTTTTTGGGACTCGTTTGGCTCTTTTGACATTTTTATAAGATCCGTCTTAAGATAAGGTGGGACTCGTTCGGCTCTTTTGACATTGTTATAAGATCCGTCTTAAGATAAGGTGGGCCCAATTTAATAAAATAAAGTGGGCCTTTTCCTTGTCCACCAAATAGGAAAGTCATCCTCCCAAATTCCCAGTTAAGGGAATATTAAAACAGAAATTTTCTTTTTAATTTAAATCAAGGGCAAATACATTTTAACCTTTTTTTAACCCAACTTGGCTGATATTTTCACCATACAAACGTATTGATACCTAAATTCGTATATCAATTTTCAAATATTTTCCAAAATTTTAGATCACGATTTAAATTTTAACAGGAATACAAAGATCTTTTGATACCTACGAAAATTGTCAATGATCTTCATGAATTACTAAATTAAAAATAAAATAAAAATGAAACAGTAATTGAAGAGAATTTGTTCAATCCACTTGCTTACATTAAAAGAGAGACTGCAAATTTGCAAGGACAGACAATGAATGACCTAACCACTATCAATTACTTTTCTTTACTAATGTGAAAATAAAATATTGTATAGAGGGTCCTGGGTCATAAAAAAAAAAAATATTGCATAGAGATCCACATTTGCGTACAGGGCATGGCACTTATAGTTTGACTTGGAGGGCAGCCGTCCACGTTATCATAAAGACCCTGTCAGACGGTTCACTAGATCATGTGAATTCCGAGTTATTTCACATGATCATATGGATAAGATCGCTCGCGGTAGTTCCGATGCTTCGGGTACAGTTAGACTCAGTAAAAATGGGTTATTAACCAATTTTTTAACCTATTTTTTTTAAGAACCAATTGTCATATAAGTTATTTATATTCAATGAATGAGTCATTCCAAATAATAGAAGTGTCAAATATATTCACAACTTACACTTAATTCACCTTTACGACTCTCTCCCCCCTACATTCAACCTCTCCCTCACTCATTCATATCTTACCTCAATTTGAATATGACTTTTCCGAAATTAAGTTAAATATGAAAATGTTTAAATAATATTTTCGACCCAACCACTCGTCTGACTAGTCTAGGTGAAGCCAAAAAAATTGCTCGGTGTACATGGAGTTTTCTATGAAGCTATAAAAATCCAATTCCCAAGAAGGCGATGGCCGCAGAATTGAACAAGAGCAAAATCTCATTTGTTGATCATAGAACTTCTTGAGTTTTGATGTCGAGGCACTTTAAATAGGAGATACAAAAGAATTTCAAGTGATTACGACGGATTTCGATCGGAGAATCAATCTCCCGGTGGACCCATAGAAGGTTACCAGGCGTACATGTTCTAAAAACTCCTAGTATTTCAGAACACATTGTTGTGGATCTCGACCCTCTGAAATATTCATGTAGCGATTGAAATGCAAAACGAATCATTCATACATCCAGAATGTCTAAAAGCTCTACTTAATTTTAAGATGAAATGATCTATCCGTCATATCCAAGAATCGACCCTATCATATAGGTGACAATTTTCAACCCGACTTGCGACAAATACAAAACGATTGCCGCCAACATTAACCGACGTGGCAATTACAACAGAAGAGGAAGCAATAGAGCATGAGAATGGCAACACCTCACCAACTTCGCTGGAACCATGCAAGAACTCGTGAGTCTTTTTTTCTTCAATCCTACCCTAACTCTCAACATGAGTTTAAAAGGTGCGCTTATGGACTGCCCTAAAAGAGAATCTGAAGGCACCTTGATAACGAAGTTCAAATATCTGACTAAATCAAGTTTGACATGTCTAAAATGAGCCCTAATCACAGCATTAAGCAGTGTTTGCAGGAAATACAAAACAGCGACGAGCGAGTTGAAGTTAGCCCACAACCGTTAGTAGTTCCGATCTATTCTCATCCCAATAGTTGAGAGCACATGAAGTTCAGCATGACACACAAGTTGTATGATACTTCTAGCTTTGCTTTGCCTATTGACTATTTTATCATCCGTTGCCTTGAGGTGTTTTTCTTGTAGTTATACCTGTCAAGTTCAGTAGAGCTAACCACAATTTCTTGTACAGCATATCCTTTTCCTTCCAAACCCTACAGGCCTCCATGTCTCTTCCTTGTTGAGCAGTATTGCCTTCTTCCAACTCTGTTTATGTATAGTTCAAAGTTTCCAATGCATCTCATTCCTCAAGAATATATTGAAATTTTCAGTGCTAAATGCAATAGTTTTCGTCATCCAGCGTCACCTTTGTTGAAGTTTCTTGGAGGTCATCAACTTACTACAAAAGCAACAATACATAACTAATGTCGATCACCACACACTAAGAATTGTGTAATACATGCAAACTAAATCAATCATAATCTGCCACAGCGTACTGAAAAGAGAGTTCAGTGTGTTCTCATTCATGATTAGCAATTAAAATGTATAATTAAATAATCAAGTTATAAATAAGAATTCCTATGAATTCTTCTATTCTGAAAGTCACTTACATCAAGATTTTTCATAACAAGAAAATGCTATTTGAACAATGAGTGAGTCGTCCAAGATTATCCAATCACTCCCACTGAATCACAATCCCATCTATAACATTCTTACATTCCTTCATAATTTAGAAATTTATTACTACCGAAAAGTATATTATTTTGGTTTTGCAGCTATTTCAAAATAGACCACATTACAGAAAATGAGTGATTTGAAAAATATTTTATGAAAAATGATTGTTTATATCATTTAGAGAAATCAATGGAACATGTTTCCATCATCGATAACAATCTATGCCTAACTATTTGCAGGGGAGATAAAAAAAAAATTTCATTCAATTTGTAAGTGATATGAAAGATTATGTTTTGGAAAATGTTTTCCAAATCATTCATCTTCAGTGAAACGAACACACTCTAAAAAAAATTCCATAGGTAGTAATTACTATGGCCAACTCTACCATGTTTCCCCCCAACACGCTAGGTTTGACACATGCATGTTATGTGCCATAATCAAATTTTAGCGAGCACTTGATTAGCACGACTCAACATATTCTTTGTCAACGGTGTTATAGTGAAAATCCATAGAAGTTGTAGCCCAAGTTTGATTAAATCAGATGCACTAATTTCAAGTGGAGGTCATGACAAGTAATTGGACAAACACGTGGCGAACAGAGTAAAGCTTGCTTAAATGAAACGCGAAGCAAAAACCATGACAAATGCTCTTCACAAAAGCAATTGATAATCCAGTGCAACCACATCCTCTCTTTTTCACTCTGCCTCTTACTATGTTGTCACATCAAGTTTCGAACATACCTTGTATAATCATGACTAACTCTGAATATGTCTGCATCTAACATCGAGAACAACATGGCGAATGTGTGGCGCATACCACTTCACTCTCTCCAAATGTTCTATCACAACTTCCCAAGGATATCCTGCAAAAAGCCAGCAACCACAACGGTGTTGGCGGCTTGTATTCCACATTCAAATGATCTTTTAGTACAAAGTACTTACCTTCAGATTTAGCAATTTCATGCATTGATCGTGAAACATACTCAGCCCATGTACTCTCCTCTGAATCTTTCACATTTCCATGCACATGTAGCATCCCACCTTCCTTCCTACATTGACATGACTGACTTTTATGTGGGTAGACTAAAATATTCAAGACTGTACTTGAGCTTAAAAATATGATATCCATCACATGAAACACAAAAGATATGACATTGTGGTAGTTGACAATCTAGTGCAGAACATTGATGCTGAACCTAATTTGCTAATAGTGCATTTTATCCAGCCTACACTGCACTACACATTGAACTCTCACCAGGGAGTAATTTCATAATTCAACAAGCAACCAACCAAAAGCATTCAATTCATAATACCCCTGAACAAGATTGATTTCAGTAATTACATATTAAGTTTTTATTTTCAAAGCCACTAATTCCAGTTAATGTCACATGATAATCAGTGAATTGGAAAAAAAATAAAGAAAAACAAAAAGACAACGTTCTGTCTTCATTGCTATGTATGTCTTATATGGATATCCTGAAAATTATTCTAAATATCTCAGTAACTACCCACTCCCTCCAATTGTCTCCTTTTCCCAACTCCGCTAGTGCCTGCCTCACATTTATGTCACTAGCCAAGATGACATTCTTTTTCAAATTGAACAAGCTAATGGAAGTGTTTATTGTCATTGTATAGTGGATTGTCATTGCATGAGATGAAGGATTCACATGATGAAAAACTGAGTCCCCACCATTCTGATCAGTTACCCGCATGAGAGAATGACCTTGAGCTCTAAGGGCAATGCTTCAAGGTTTCAAATCTAATAGCACGGCCAATGGTTGAAAGTCAAACTTTAAATTTGCTTAAGGTAATATAATGTAACTACTCCTCCCCATGGTCTGCTTAAGCAAGGTCAACAAAAGGTGACAGGCTGTCTTATGAGCCTCACAAACAGGAGAATAAAGGTAGCCAGGAGCTTGGAGGAATGAGAGGAGCACACAATATCGTTATTTGAAATCAGAGACTCCATCAATGAATTTAAGGATGCTCTAACCATAAAACTTTCCTGTCATAGATGGCTCCAATCCCCTTGTTTTGAATTCCCATTCGTTGACAATTCAATTCACAGGTCCAAAAGAAATACATTCAGTAAACATGTGATTGTTTCACGATGATGTTCAGAATTTTCTAGCTTCAGACAAACATAAAAATCACTGAAATTGTGCCACACAAACACTTTCACTCAGAAAGCATAAACCCAAGAAATTTTCAGCTTCTCATCATACAAGATCATCTGTCAAAATTTTTCTGGACAGCTAAACACATTTATGAAGAATGTAGAGCAAGGAAAGTTGAAAGTCACCTTAATGACCTAATAGCAGTTACCCAGCTGTCCTCACTCGATGGAAGGAGACCAAGACACACTCGATCAGCAACCCCCTATAAGAAAGCATCAAGGAGTCAATATCAGATGGAAAGTTTATTTATACCATCCTTCCAAAACCATAGGTTAGAATATCTTGATTACAGAAAACAAACAAACCCAATCCACAAGAGAACACTTCACAATCCAATAAATCACCAATACACATTATAAATCAATTATAGACAAAAAATGGTTATCCCATTCTAAGATAAATCCAATGCTTTACAACAAAGAAAAGAACCTAAAAGCATTCACAAGTAATTTTAGAGTTACCAAGGTTATGTAACTTGACTAGATGAGTCTCATAAAATGAGGAGTTGCACGATGCAAAAGTTTAACATAGCTCATTTATTCTGTGCAGGATACATAAAATCAAAAGTGAACCCAATCACTGATTGAGAATCAAACTCCAAGAACATGTTTCTAACCAGGTCTGCAATAACTGACAGAACTAAAAGGTGCCAAGTCACCTTTGTCCGAGAAACATGATCCCTACAAGATTCAAAGTAAATTCCATTGTATTAAAGACTTCCAGGAACAGTCCCTCCAAAGTCAGTATACTTCAAATCCTCTTCAGAGTTCAGATTCAGTACAATAAGCTATTAGAAGTCAGCCGTAACTTTTCAATTGTATTAAATCAGATCAAATGTAAATCATTAATAAATTACCCACTTAACTTATTTCAGAGCAAGTGGATACCAGATTACACTAGGCTGCAAACAAAAGATAAATATAAGGACAAATCAATCCCACCTTGGGTGCTGTAATCCGATTATCTCCTTCAAGAATGACACAGCGATCATTAATCGAATTGGCCTGCAAATTGTGACGTAGTGCCTCAATGGCATGAGGGTTCCATTCACAGGCAAATACTAGCTTAGCCTGAGCCCTGATCAATAAAAGGTTTTGTTAGAAGCACATAAAATTAAAAAGAACAACTAAAAGTGAGAGAGATATTAATACTAATTATCACAGTTTCATTGTTGGCAATTAATAAGCAAGAATGACATCTCACTGTCAAAATCTACCGGATTTTTATTGGTTAGATATTGCAGCCTTATAATACAAACTTTATTTCTTTCCATTTTCATGATACCCACAACCAAATCAAAGGTGAATAAGAGCTAATCATACCTAACAAGGAAGGGCAACACAAAGTATCCAATTCCAGCGAACAAATCAACAACAACTTCACCTCGACAATCTAGACAAGCCATGCGAAGCTTCTCGGAAAGATTGCCCCATGAGAACATGCACTTAGTAGCATCAAAAGAATACAAGATTCCATTTTCACGTTGGGCAACCCAACCATCATCACCAAAAAGGATCTTCAGAGTACTATCCCTCGTAGAAGTAGGCGCAACATAGCCCTACAAAAGCCAGCAGAGTTTATTTTAAAATCAACAAGAAAAAACACAAAAATGCACCGGAAGTTTTCAAGACAAGAAGAATCGTGATTTTTAAGTCATCTATTAGAAGAGAACCAGGTTTCTAAAAATCAGAAAACAATCTGAGAGGTATGTTTTGCAAAGGCATTTCCAGCTCTATGGCAAACAGAAAGTGAAAGCTTCAGAAAAACCGATAAGAAATAAAGGGAAAATATCCCAAAAAAATGTTACTACACATATGCCACATCCTCAGTCAATTCAGATATTCAGAACTTTTTCATTTAACAAATACAAAGAATGCACTAATGCTAGATGCACTTCTTGATGCCACATTTAGAACCCCCAAAAGAATAAGGAAGGATAAAATAATAAATATCAGCACAAAGCTTACCTGGTGAGCAAGGCGACGGGTATTGAGGACTTTGACAATAACAGGCCAGAGCTCCTCACCAATTGTCTCCCAAATTGGATCCTTGAAGGATGTTTCTGGAAGAACAACAATATCTCCCAGCCGTTCCCATCTGAAGCAGAAAACAGAAACACAGTTGAGAAGATGACATATATTGAACTCAAATTAAAAAAACTGTTGAAGAGACGCAAAGAACAATAAAGGAACATTATGTGCTTTAATATAATTCAAGTAGAATGATAGTCAGACACCAAACTCACAATTCTTTTGAAACACAAACCTTGCGGGAAGCTGCTCAAGAAGTTCTTCCGATAACCCTTTCTGCTTAACTAGCACAGCAACTGCTTCCCTCATCACAACATATGGAGATCTATTAACTTTTTGACTTCACCAATTCTATCAACCAGTGTAGTTGCGCCACTTTGCTTTAGAAGATTCAAGGCGGCTGACCAGGGATTCTGATTCAACAAGACATCTGATTTTACTGATTGCTCTGAAGAACACAGCCCATTTAGCTCCTCAGAAACATCTGATCGATGATCTTGCTTGTCATACAGAGCACAAAATTTTTCAGTCACAGGGAAATAAATTTGCATCCCATCCTCACTGGTATTTACCTTCCTCCCCATGTCCAACCATCCAAACTTCTTCAATAAGTCCTTTGCTAGCTTTGCACAGGTCCTTTCAACTTGTAGAAGCCAATGCATGGGACTTGTTTGAGATCCTACCATTTCAATTGCTTCTTCAAACTTCAGGTCAGAATTCTCACCAAAACTTTGAGCATGCTTAAGTTGTAGACCTTGACCCTGACACTGACCATGTGTTTCCTCAGTCACCTCTCCTTGACGGTGAGGGTGCTTGTCTCCACTGGACGGCATACTGTGACTTGAGCTATCAAATGGAACAGGTTAATTTTCATGGGCTCACTAAACTTTGTTCCAAATGCATAACAAGCTGCCCCACCCCCAATCATGACAAGATCATCACCAATGACATTCATTGTAGTACGCACAAACAAAAATCTGCTGACTGAATTGAGTGCCACATGCTTCCAGCCTTGCAGCTGCAGATCTAGCAGTGACAAATCTTGAAGATGCTGTTTGACAGGACAACCGCCAATGATGCCTATATATTGCTTATAGACAAACATTGAGTGAGAGAACCTAGCATGTGGCCCTTTGCCCAATGTCTTCTCCCTTCGCCAAGCACATGCCTCAATGTCAAAGCTGTATAAATCTCCCAATGCCTTTTCACCATCATATCCTCCAAACATGAAAACCTTTGATCCATATGCCACCATAGAGTGTGAGTGACGAGCACATGGCTGATCTCCACCTACCACCAACTCTTCCCAGCACAGATTGCTTGTATCCAAGACAAAGCAGGATGAATATATCGATTCATTGTTCACTCCACCATATACAAAAATCTTCGAACCTAAAACTGCCGCTGAATGGCGATGCCTGTTCAATGTTTGGATTAATTTAAAAGCAAAGTATGACAAATATGTGCCTTTTGGAGTAAACACATGTATGTAGGCATGCAGAGCATGGATAAAAGCAAGGAGGATGTTTTGTAAGTATTTGCACGTAGATCCAAGTTTGATTATGTACATGCAGCAAACGGAAACTCCATAAACTCTCAAATTAAACTCAAATTTGAGCAAGGTGAAATGAAAAGCAAAAACAATCTGATATCAATGTTAAATGCCAAAAAGAATATGATTAAAAAACTCTCTTGCAGCAAATCACTACTTGGCAGTACCTTGGCGGAAATACATGACCATTGCAGTTTATCAATTTCCATTCATTAGTAGTTGTGTTGAAGACCCATACATCACTTAGAATATTCGATGGATCAGTCCGGCCACCAATGACAAACAATTGATGTCCAACCAATGATGCTGTATGGCCCATTCGTGGAGAGGGAGCACTTCTAACAGCAATAGTCTCTAACATGCAGGACGATGGATCGAGAAATAAACAGTCATTTCTTCTCGCATGCCTTCCCATTCCTCCAAAACCACCAAAAATAAGAAGTTTTTCCGGGTTTCTCCTATCCACCGTGCAGGCAGAGTGACCCCAGAGGAATAGTTTCTCATGAGGTTCACCTAGAATTTTCAGGGGAGTAATAGACAAGCTGAAACCCTGATGCACTGTTGGCCCTGCCAATTGTTCAAAAACTCAGACTTGGTTGCATCTAAAAGGAGAGCTCTCCTGCAATCAAAACCAGATTAATATACAGTCACTCTGTAATGGATTTTAATAGACATGACCTAAAAACTTTAGCCCTCCCCTCACAATTTTAGACTACGCAGCCTTTATCAGGTGAAACTTGAAAGGATATAGGCATAAGGAATGAGAGCTTTTCGAAAGTCAGCATTTTACATATAATTATAAATTGTAGAGACTGCAGAGCAACTTGACCTCCCGAGAGCAATTTCTTGTGAAGCAGTCAATTATAAGAAAAAGACATCTATAGGAATTATTACTTTCTCTATAAGAAATTACTTGCTTAACCAGTTGATGATAAGATAATTTTGTTACTGTTATAGATACCTATAAATACATTTATCCATTGCCGTAGCTCCCAAATCATCCCGAATCCATCAAATCTAGCTGCAAGTTGTATCTTTGCATCTTCTCCATATATATTTAGGCAAGGCATAAATGATAGTCATTCGAATAGCGGAACAATTCATAGATGATAATGAACAGGACATCCACAATGAAACTGGCCAAGCCATGCCATCCTAATGTGTTAGCAGCACACGAGAAGCAGAATAGCATACTATAAGATTATCCCTTGAACTAGCAATTCAATTAGCCTTTTCTTTACGAAACAAAAAGGAAATGCATCAAAACAATACAAGTGCGATCAGTAGTCTTTGCCATTTCGTGTGCCACAGTTGCAGAAGCGACGCAACATGGATGTTGCAAACACTAAACCAGTTGATTGCCCAAAAATCAAACCCAACCATTTATAAATGTCATCGACCATCAAAAGCGAATGACAATCGGCTTCGATTTTAGCCATTTCATTTACACCAAAACGACTTGATGTATGTAAACCGAACCAAATGACTGAATATGTAATGAATTGGAGGTCTCACCATCTTTGGCATTTCCATCCAAAGTAGCATCAGCTTCTGAACTTTCAACACAAGCAACACTCTCAAACTCACACTCCTTCAAGCTCTCAGCATTCCTCGACATGCTCAGAGTCTTCCCATCCCCAGCACCGTCCACTTCGCCCTCGGAACTCCAAATCCTCCGCAACGCCTCGTGAAACTTCTCGGTCCTCCTCCTGTTCGCCTCCATCTTCTCGTTCGCCACCCCGACGAGGAACCTCACGTACTCGCGCGACACCACAACCTCCCGCGCGTCTCCCAGCGGCACCTCCATCCGGATCGAGCACCGGATCGCGACGATCACCCTCCGGCTCGCGCTCGTGATCCCGGACTCCCGGAACCCGCAGGCGATGGCGGCGGACACCAGCGCCTGCGCCGAGCTCAGGCCCCTGCACTCGACCGCCACGATGAGCGGCTCGAACCGGAATACCAGCTCGGACGCGTCGCGCTCGTTCGGCACGTCGGCGGCGGGGAAGAGGGAGGACAGCACGGAGTCGGGGTCGGCGGGGTCGTGGGAGATGTAGAGCCAGGTCCCGCCGCGGGCCTTCTTGCGCTTGTCGGCGGCGGCGGCGGCGGCGGCGGTAGGGGAGGCTGGGAGAGGATGGAGATGCGGCCGCTGCAGGAGCTGGTGGTGTAGTAGGAAGGGTGGCGGTTGATGGTGGAGAGGAGGGGACGATGGGGGCGTCCAGCGAGCCCTTCGGCGACTTGTCGGCGTCGGAGCTGCCGAGGGACGCCAGCGTCGCCGCTTTCCTCTTCTCGAACTCCATCGTCGTCGTCGTCATCTTCAGCGGCGGCGGCGGCGGCGGCGGCGGCGGGCGCTCTCTCTCTCCCTCTCTCTCTATCGGAGCGTAAATTGTGGAGAAGGCGGTGCAACCTGACCTGTCAAACCTCTGCTCTAGGGTGATCGACGGGCCGGTTCAAACCGGGCACCGGCCAGGACCGGTCTTGTCCAGCTGATCCAAAAGCATAAGCATTTTTAGTAACGTGCCAAATATTATCTTATTTTATTATTTTATTTTTAAAAAATAAAAATCAATTTGATAATTTTTTTTTTGAAAACAACTTTAGAACAGAGCCGATATCATTTTTTCTCTTTTTTTCTTTTTTTATTTTTCTTTTCCTCTTCTTCTTTTCTAGCCATTGGCACCTCGATGAGCCTTGCCCAATCGCTGTTGCAAGATTGACTCTCACGAGGAGGTCACTCGACCGTTGACTAACTAGAGGAGGAAGAAGAGAAGGAAAAAAAAAAAAAAAAATGTAATAAAATTATTTAAAAATTAAAATAAATTTGAAATCACAAAAAAATTTAAGAATTGTAACAAACACATTTTTATTTTAGAAATAGAAATTTTAAATAATTATTGAACCTTTAAATACTCAAAAACTCATTTAGATAAATATTTTGAAAAAAATTATTTTCGAGCAAAAATTACTTCTGGGAGAAGGATGATTATCAAGTACATTCTAGGGGTTGGCCTTGACAAACTTATCTTTAACCGGTTTGGGTTCCAATTCTATGCTTTGAGTTGGTCGATTCTATTTGAAAACTTGAAATCTAGACACTCTAGGCAATTTGAGAGTAGAAATCAGAACCAAACAATTTTGAATTGATTTACTATTTACATAGGTAATTATATATATTTAAAATAGAAATATTTGTTGAAATCAAATATTTTTAACATAACATCATCAGTAGGAAAATTTGCATTCATATTTGAGACACACATATTATATATAATAAGAAAAAAAGAAGAAAAAAAGAAAGGCTCTAATCGATTTCATATCAAGCGGGTCCGTTACCGATTCCAAAATTGGGAAATGGTGATAACATGATAGTTCTAAGTTCCATATATGGAACCTATCCACTCTAAAGGTACCATTTGGGTTTGTGCGACAGCCACCTAGGATCGCTCAAACCTAGGTTGTATGACTTGAGGATTGCCTTAGGTTGCTCAACCTCACGCGAGGTTGTCAGCGCCAGATTAGGATTGTTGGTGGCCACATTTGGCTTTGTTGGAGGCTCATTGGAAACACCGTGTTATGAAGAGACATTTATGAAATTATGAAAAATGACCAAGGGCAAAGTTGAAAAAGAGATTTTTATTTTCATTTTGGAAATACAACATTCGAAAGTACCGAGGACCTCCCTTGAGTTAAAAGGTTTTGAAGATGTGCATGATAATCATTTGGTTTCTCTATTTTTCTATTTTTAGAATTTGGAACAAAATTTGTTTAGTGACGCAATTTCATTTTTCTATTTCTAGAACAAGTTTATACTCTATAAATAGATTTGAACTAGAAATTAGAAGTTAAAATTTTTACATTTTTATTTCGAGGATAAAAATGATAAATAAAAACTCTTGTCATCATTTACTTTTATTATCACCCATAGCTCACCCACCACCCATGAAACGCCGGATGCTAGCCACCCGTCGCTCACCCATCACTTGTGGGATCACTCACCCATCACTTGTGGGATGTTGGACATCGATCACTTGCCGTCGACTTCCGAATGCTTGCCACCCCCAACCTGTTGTCGATTGTCGATCACCGGATGCCGCTCGCTTGCCTCTTGCCACCAATTGCTAATCGCTAGCCGACCCCTCGTTGTTGGCCACCGTCTCCGGATGCCACCCGCTTGCCTCCCACTACTGATTGCTGGTCGTTGGACATTGGTTGCCTGTTGTCGGTTGCCCATTAGCCGTTGGACACCTCTCACCACCACTCAAATCATATAGTAGTTGGTTCTTCCGGAAGTTTCCTTAGATAGTTAGAGTTCAAGAAGGAGAAATTTTGTGTCGTTATTAAATACATTTTTATTTCAAAAGTAGAAAATTAATTTTAGAAATAGAATGGTTCCTATGTACGGCGGCCTTACACACATTTCAAAAAAATTTCCCAAAAGTTTCAACCGGCTTTATGCTGCACCACCAAAACAAAGCAGAGGGGAGGTCAGACTTTGGGCTTGAAGAAGAAAGGCCCAACATCCAATGAACTTCCGCCTTTCTCGGTTCCGCCCCTCTGCCCCTCTCGCTCTCCCCGCTCCGCCGCTCTCCTCTCTTCGCAGCTCGCCGCCGCCGCCGCCGTCCGCCGTCGCCGGGCCTAGCTCGCCGGATTCGCCGCCGGAAACAAGGTGAGCCTCGCTCTTCCCCCCGCCCCCTCTGCTCTCGCTCGCTCGTCCGATCCCGAGCCGGCGCCTTTGACCTCCCGAATCCCCGTTCTCCTCGAATGCGCTTCCTTTCCGGCGCTTCCCCCTTCGCGCCTCTCGGTACCGAACCGCCTCTCGTGCCCTAATTCTCTAGAATCCGCCGGCAATTCCCGGCCGGTCGCGCGCGAATGTCGCGAGAGTCCGCCGGAAAAGGCGCCAATCATCGGATTGCGATGCTCGGACGCGAGATTGTTCATTGTGCCCGTACAGTTGTGGTGCGCTTCTTATTAGCTGTGTTGATTGAGCGTTAATTCTTGCGTGCGGGGCAATGGTTGAGGGCTGCTTACTGGTCTGCTGTGAAGGAACAGTGGAGTTGTTTGTGTGTATGGGTCAAAGGTTTGTGCTTCGAGTCGTGTCGATCTCTAATGTCGTGTCTTTCGTGTTGGTTTTGTGTTTAGGGAATGGCATTATGGGAGTGTCATTGCATTGAGGGGAAGGATTGTGCATGATCGTTGAGTGTTTATGTCGCTGCTACGAAATCGATGAGGATGTCGTCTTGCGCCGATTCCTCCGGCAATGGTGGCCATGTTAGTCAAGCTGGCGTTTTGCCCACTGGGGCAGACTTAGATGAATGGCGTAAGAGTCCGGCGAAAGGTGAAGAGGATGAGGACGAGGATGAAGATGTGGATTTTAATCCCTTTCTGAAGGAAACACCTTCACCAGATGCTTCATCGAGTCTGAGCTCCGAAATTGAAGGAATAGATGGGGATGTTGTTGAAAACGGAGTTAAACCTTTACAGACAGCGGACATTTATTCGTCAGAGTTGACTGATGAGGGTCAGAGTTTTGCTGTTGAAGATTCTGAGCATTGCGAGGGGGGGAATTTCGTGCTGAATTCCCCTAAACTAGTATGTGAACAAGAATTGCCCGAACTTGTCGCCGGAATGCTCTCTAAGACAGATTTGGAGATCCTGTCCCAAGCTGAAAATGGGCATTTACAAGGAAAGGAAGATCATTCGGGCAGCATACCTGACTCCCACAGTGACATGGTTGTGGAAGCTACGAATAGCTGGAAGGCGGTAATGCACTCGGATGAGGAGGATGCTATTTGCAAGCGTACGAGGGCTCGTTATTCTCTAGCAAGTTTTACTCTCGATGAACTGGAGAGTTTCCTGCAAGAGACGGATGATGATGAGGACATTCAAAATGTTGATGATGAAGAAGAGTATAAAAAATTTCTTGCAGCTGTTTTAATAGGTGGAGATGGCAATGGTCATCCAACTCCAGACATTGGGACGTCGATGACGAAGATGAGGATAATGATGCTGACTTTGAGATTGAACTCGAAGAGGCACTTGAGAGTGACCTCGATGACAGACCTAGTGATAAAATCACAAAAGGAAATTTTGAGCCTTCCAGAAGGCGGCCTGAGACAAGGCAGAACAGACGTAAAGACACCTCTGCGGAGTGTAAAAAGAAGCTTCTTCAACATGGGAAGAGGCCATTGCGTCCCCTTTTACCATTAGTACCTGTTGGATCGACTCCATATTTACCAGCGTCGAGTGGACAACCTTCTATGACTGATGCTCCTCTGAATTATGCATCTTTAACAGCCAATGCGGGTTGCATGAATGGGTTTGCTCCTAATCAGATCGGTCAGTTGTATTGTCTAATACATGAGCATGTGCAGCTTCTTATTCAAATATATTCTCTCTGCATTCTCGATCCCTCTCGGCAAAACATTGCATCACAGGTTGAAGAATTGATTTTGCAAATGCTTCATAAACGTGATCAGATAGTAGCTCGGAGAAGCATACCATATCCTGGTATTTGCTTTTCCCCTGCATATGTTTGTTCATCGACATCTGAGGGTTCTAAAGCATCAAACATGGCACAACAGACTTTGGGATGTGCTTCTACATTAGATGCTGAGGGGTTACCTCTTCTGTGGATAATCAGATGCTGGCAACTCTAAATGGTTCCCAGGGTCAAGGACAGGGGGAATATGCTGGCAGTCTGGCTGTATTTCCTCGAGCGATGGAGGGTTCTGTCTGGTTGCCACATATAAGTGGTCCTGTACTGTCGGTTTTGGATGTAGCTCCGCTTAATTTAGTGAAGAAATACATCGATGATCTGCGCATTGGTAAGCTGTTTGCTACTTAGTTGTTCTTAATCTATTTGGATAATAGGTTTCAGTAGGATATGAGGGTTTTCTCGGTTCAGTTTGGCCTCTTCTGGAAGGCTTTAAACCGAATCGATTATGATAGTTTGGCATTATAGATCAAGTGCAAATTTGACTGTAGAGGTTACCAAACTGGGAATGTTTTAGTTTTAAACCCAACTTGGTTTTAAATGTAAACCACTTATGTTTGCAGTAAGGTTTTAGAAATGAAGGGCATAAACTGCTGTAACACAAAGTTAATTCTGGCTTGGTTATAGCTTTATGTTCTAATTGGCAATTCAGTTCAATGATTTGTCTGGCCTTTAACTGGTTTGATTTTTAGATGAATCCTTTTTGTTGGCTGGGATATGGTGTTGGCTTTGGGGTAATGGTACTACCACTTGGATTTTGATTGTAAGTGATGGCTTGATGTATAGTGGCTTGTAGTGGGATTGGCCTACCCACTTTGTTTGATGAAGAAATGAAGTTAACTTACCCATAAAAAAAATGTGAACCACTTGGTAAAATTGAGATTCTCTCATGTTGTCCAATCTGAAGACACTGCATAATTTATGTGTTCTTGTTCAGCAACAGATTTAAGTCTAAGCTATAGATTACAATTGTTTTTTTTTGTAGATCTGTATGTGGTAGGATATGAATGACTTTGTAAGCTCTTTCTTTTTTTTATATACAACGTAGGTAATGTAGATAAATAATGAAACAATGCACAATTTCAGTTGAGGTTCTTCATGAGTAAATTAAAAGTTAAAAAAAGTTATTCTGACTCAATGGGTTTGACAATATTGAAACCGTGGATAACAGATAAATTAATAAACAACAACCTATTTCCTCTGTCAGGGATATTGGTTTTTGTTTTCTTAATGCCCCATAACAGGAGAGAGAGCTTATTTTAATTGGCTTGTATTATCATGACAGTCCGGGAACAGCGGCGATGGCATGTTGAATCTACCTGTGATATTCGCTCTGAAAGGGAGCCTCTGTTCCCCACTTCCAGCTCTTTGTCAGCTGTAGAAGGTGATATTCAAGTTTTAAGTGGAGCTTCTTCATCAAATGCCCGTAGTGGTTCTCCTTCCTCAGGTCATCATCCACTCAAGAGATCATTAGCTGCGGCAATTGTGGAAAGTGCTAAGAAGCAATCAGTTGCCTTGGTTCAGAAAGATGTTGCAAAGTTGGCTCAGATATTCTTTCCACTGTTTAATCAAGCACTTCTTCCTCATAAACCACCCCCTTCTGCTGTGGCAAACAGGGTGCTTTTCACTGATGCTGAGGATGAGTAAGTTGCATACTGCTATTTTTGTTATTTCTCACTTGTTTAGAGTGGATGTTTTGAAGTTGAAGAAAGGTAATAAAGGTTGTATGCAGTAGGAACTGTAAACAGAAATTAATTGGAAATTGATTGGGGGAGAAAGTAACTGTGCTGCTGTATGTGTACTTGTTTGATGTCTGTGGAAGTTTTACAGCTTGATTGTCACAATGTCAGAAATAATCAAAGTTTTGACCCCATTAGTATGATAATGGTGCAGGCTACTTGCTTTGGGGATAATGGAATTTAATACGGATTGGAAGGCTATTCAGCAACGATTTCTTCCTTGCAAGTCTAAGCATCAGGTACTTTCTGGGCTTTATGGCGCTTATTATATGGGTACAACCTTTTAGGTAACCTTTTTCTTGAACAGAAGTTATTCTAGAATTGTTCACTCATTACAACATGTTGAGTTTATTTGTCTAAGACAGTTCCTATGGCTGATGAAATAAGTTTGTAGTTTTTTAAGGTGTTTAGGGAGGAGAAGTTTTGACTGAGTATCGGGCTTTTTATGCCTGTTAAGTCTATGATGGCATCATCACGAATATCTCTGTTGCAGATTTTTGTACGGCAGAAGAATCGCTGCTCATCCAAGGCTCCAGAGAATCCCATAAAGGTGTGTGTTTCTGCCAGAGTCAACTTATGATCCTTAATTATTGATTTGTGCACTGGATACATGGCTAGCATTATTTACTGACTGGAGGAACAAAATTGAGCCGCTTCTAAATGAGGCAAAAGAGACATTAAGTATTTAACTTAGATTATTATTGTTGTTGTTGTTGTAACAGATGGATTTATCTTGCAAATTCAATAAGTAAAACAGATGGATTTATCTTGAATGAGATTGACAATAATTTATTGTATTTATCTTGCAAATTCAATAAGTAAAACAGATGGATTTATCCTGAATGAGATTGACAATAATTTATTGTAAACTGAACAGTTTGTTCTTTTTAGAGGTGTTGCGGGGGCGATTCACATGAAATAATAAAAAATTGTTAATGTATAGTCCTTTTGGAAGGAGCAGTGGTTGCAAAAGTGATAATTGGGCCTTGCTTGAGGTTTTCAATTTGAGGAGATTAGAATTCAGGGCTCAAGGTGGCTACCCTTACTTGGGTTAAAGCAAAGTTAATCCAGAACTTTTGATAATGGATGTAATTGAAAGAAAAAAAGAAAAGAAAGGAACAGATGTAGACCAGAAACGCTGTATGTCAGTCTCACATCTAGCACATAGATACCAGAGTATACAACCTAGTAGTTGGAAGTAATTATGGTTGGTGTTTCACTTGAGATTTGGACTTCAAAATAAAGTTGTACTGATGTTAAAAGCTTTGTGTCTCAAGACCTTTGACTTACCTGCTCCTTGGCAACCAATGCTAGGAGTTTCTTGGAATTTGTTTCAATGGAATTATGCTGCAATGATCACATTTTGGGAGGATCACCCACTGTTGGCTCACTCTTTTTATGCAAATGAATTAAATGAAAATCAAGGAAAAGAGAGATCTTTAATGCAAATCTTTGAGATGTCTCTTTCTATTAGTAGCATGTTATCTTCACCATATGTAACCTCTCCATTTGTAGGCAGTAAGGAGGATGAAAACCTCTCCATTGACCGTGGAAGAGGTGCAATATATACAGGAGGTAAATTTTAAGTTGTTCGTTCTTTGGAATCTGCTTGTTATTTTATGGAAAGCTGTATATGACACCCGTGACATAAATATTTCCAGGGGTTCAAGATTTATAAACTCGACTGGATGTCAGTATGCAAATTCATTGTGCCACATAGAGATCCATCCTTATTACCTCGTCAGTGGAGAGTTGCCTTGGGAACTCAGAAGTCATACAAACAGAATCCAACTAAAAAGGAGAAGAGAAGGGCATATGAAGCGGAACGGAGAAGGCGCAGAGGTGCAAATCCAGCGAGTTGGCAAAATGCATCTGAGAAGGAGGTCTGCAAGTTTCACTTTTGAACATAGAATTGATATATTGATTTTGTCTACTTAACGAATGAGCTGCTAAAATAATGGGCTTACAAGTGGGTATTTGTCATTTGCTGAGAAACATTGCATGGATTACCATACACCGTCCTACACACATTTATATTATAATTCTCCATGTTATCTTTACTGGAGAAATGACTTGATTACATTGTACTCATGTGATGAGTCTTAGTTGATGCCTTAAGCTAATTATGTTGTTTGCAGTGCCTTTAGTAAGTAAAGCTTCCATCCATGTTAAATGTCTTCAGTCACTTTTGGACTATTAAGAACATGAATTCTAAAATTAGACCAAGGAGCTTCCACAATATGTTGATGAATTTCCGCATCCCTTTGCTTTTCTTTCCAAACCAATATTCGAGGGGATTTGAGCTGTGTATTGGCCATTGGTTGCAGGACTATCAGGTTGAGCATGCTGGCGGGGAGAACAGTTGTGAAGATGATTGCATTGATGACCCTGAAGAACCTTATGTACATGAGGGGTTTTTAGTGGACTGGAGACCATCTTTCAAACAAGCTCACTCTTATGTGGGAAAAGGAGGCATCCATGGCATAAGGGAAGAGGCTGCCTATGAAACACAACACCATGCTGGAAACATGCATCAGTTTCCAATTGCGTCAACTTTTCAGAATACTTATTCTGCATCTCGTGTCCTTCATAACAATGTGCATGGTACCTCAGTACCAGTTCATCCAGTTTCTGAAACAAGTTTGTGGACACCCAAATCTCCATTTGGTCCCCTTTCACACAGAGGTCGTCAAACTGACAGCGCCCGCTTAGTAAAATTAGCACCAAACTTGCCCCCAGTGAATCTTCCTCAGAATGTTCGTGTTATTTCTCAGTCTGCATACCTAAGCTGTGATGGAGCAGCTTCCACTATTACTGGGAGTGCGGATAATCGACCATGTCATGCAGCAAAGGTTGGAGACACACCAGCTGCCCAACAGAGCAAAAGTATGTCTCTGAATGATTCTGTTGCACATTTGCCGCGAGAAGAATCAAGAGTTTTCAAGGAGAAAACCATCAATGAGGAAAGAGGCATTGATTCCGATTCCCAGATGCATCCCTTACTCTTCCAGCTCCCTGAAGATGGTGGCCTGCCTTATTACCCTTCAAACTGCAATACCCTTGTTCCTGCCCCTTTAAGTTTTTTTTCTGGAAGCCAGCCTCAATTAAATCTTAGTCTTTTTCATAATCCTCAGCAGCTAAACAATGACAGATCTTTTAGGCCTAGGGACTCTGCTTCCAACGTACGTGGTAGTGGAATTGACTTCCATCCACTACTTCAAGGAACTGAAGAGGTGAATGGTGATTTAACATCTGGTAGCTCAAAGGCTCACCAGTCTGTTTCTGTTGCTGTGCAAGATAAGGTGCCAGCCAGTGGTGCCTCCTTGACTACTGGCACTGATCTTTCTTGTTGTGTGGATAGAGCTAGTGAATTGGACCTAGATATACACCTAAGCTCTTCATCCTCATTGGGAAAGACAATAGGAAAGAATACTGGGGCTACTCATAAACTTATAACCCCCATCAGGCATTCAGCAAAATCTGGAACTTTGCTTAATAGCCAACACGCAAGCAATCCTGTTGACCAGCAGCCTGAAAATCTGTCTTCTGTTAGAAGTGACTTAATTTCAGGATCCCAAATGTTAAGCAGACAAAATGATGTCGTTCAATCCAACATGGACTTAGCAGGGGATGAGTCTCATCCGGGAATTGTTATGGAACAGGAAGAGTTGAGCGACTCTGATGAAGATATGGAAGAACATGTCGAATTTGAATGTGAGGAGATGGCTGATTCTGAAGGAGAGGAGGAATCAAGCATGGAGATTGTTGCTGATACAAATAACAAGGTGCATACTCATTTCTGGCATCATCATACCATGTTGCTTTCTAGTGCTCAGGGTGCAGAATTTGTTGTTTATGCTAATCTTGTATGTCATGGCATTCGCATCTTGTATAGTAGGTGATAAATCATTCATTCGGTTTGGTTGTGACCTGGTACATTGTTCTTCTGGACAGCTGCTTAACAGAAAAAAGAAAAAGAACATAATTCTAAAAAAATATATAAATAAAAAATGGTATCTGGTGGATAATTTCTGACATACAGTTGAGGAGGGTTGACATCTTTGTTCTTTATCCTCTAACTTTGATTGATTTACCCTGTTGGAAACATTTCTTAATGTTGCAATTATAATTCTACTTTTAATATGGTTCCCGATTAATTTCTTTTAGCAATATGTCCTGCTAAACTCTTCTCTGATGTTCAGCACTAATTTGCTTCCATCACTGAGTCATTATTCCAGGGTCTCCCCTCCATCCTACTCTCCTAACTTTAGCCTTACAGGCAGGCAGGCGCACACGCATGTGATTAAGCTTTCTCTAGTGCTGTGAAAGTGAACTTTTCAATGATCTAAATTGTTATGCTAGTGTTCTGAAATTGTCTTTGGATCTTGTAATGCCTTCTTGCTAGGAGGTCCAGAATCATGCTGCGGAGAAGGTGTTGATGGAACCACATGAAGATCATCAGCATGAACCGAGAAATGGTCATCGTCTTAAATCCGATGATTCTACACCTGGAAACAGCAGCCTTCCTTCCTTAAAGTTGGGTCTCACTTGCGAAGGGAGAGACACGGCGAGTAAATCATGGTTGAGTTTGGATCCAAGGTTGCGAGGCTGTCCTCCAAATCCAGCCGGTGAAACTCAGGCTCGAAAGCTTCGTTCACCTCGTCCAAACAGATCCTGCAAGAAGACAAAAACATGCATTAGAAATAATATGGAGCAGGTACATGACCAAACTATGGAGGCCGCGAAACGGGTTGATTTGGGCACTTCCACCGTCCCCAACAGGCGGCCTCGAAAGCGGACGTGCAGGAGTAATGCAAATTCAGAAGTAGGGATTGCTATGAAGAGTGGTTGATTCAGATGCTGTAAATAGTAAAGAAATGTCTGTATCTCCAATTTTGTACTACTCTCGGTGCATAGCATGGATCGAAGACGAACCACCATTCTATGTGAGATTGAAGTACAGTGAAAATGCTTTTGGGGATTTTTTTTTTTTGATTTAGGATGGGGCTTGGATGCAAGTCCTGTTGTGTGAATATCTCCTCGACAAAAGGCATGAAGAAATGAACATGACCTCTTACATTTTGTTCTCTCTCTCTCTCTCTCTCTCATGGGTTTATTTCTTCTTCATGACAAGTGAATGGTTTAAGCTTGATATTGTTTACACTCCGCAGTCCGTACTACATCGCTGAGATTCCATCCCGCAAGGCATCCCCACTGTGTAGCCATGATGTTATCTAATGTTCTAATGTGGTGTGTTGTGTCAATTCAGTTGTGTGCAGCTCGCCATACTACTGATTATGGGTTTGAATTTGAATGTCGGACTGTAAATGTGTCATAATAGTAGACTGGGATTTGCTTATTAGATTTTATTAGGGCGAGCGAGCTGATCGTGCTCCCGTCTATAGTGCACATTAACTTGATATCCTCGACGCTGGTGGAGGTACTTCGTGTGTACTGCTTTTTGATCCTCACTTACCATCATATCAACACAGACAATCTCACCTCTGATCCTGCAGGTTATGAGAGGGAACAGTGTTGTAGCTGTGGAAGCTCTTGAACTGGTGAACAAGACTTGTTAGGTCCATTTAGTTCTAGTACTTCGTCGATGTTATGAACTTCTTACTTTTGTAAATTCTGGAGGACCAGCAAATCATATGTGGGGTTTTGTACCTGTCCAGCTCATGTTCCTTCTATAATGAATTTGATTCAGGTCTAGCTTGATATGGTATGACGATTTGGGAATTACACTTAAAAAGAGTGAAGGACAGAGCTTGAACATGAACTTGGATTCGTCTCGTGAAAGAAAAGAAAACCATTCCTGGGAGGGAATACGTTTTCACTGTCGTTTCAGTCGGTAAATGTAAATGCAGTCCTGCAGAATTCACCCTTCACTTGGCTGTAAAAGAATCTCAGTCGTTTAGCCGCATATGCCCTTTTCTGTTCTGGAACAATTGGACCTGTCCAGCATAAAATCTAGTCACTTATTTTCACGACCAAAATAAATAGCCAGACTAACAAATTAGCCACCACTCAAAGATTCAACTGGACCCCACAGGGAATTGGTGATGGGAGATGCATCAAAGTTTCACTCCCCATGCAATCTCCCACGGAGTCAAAAACCTTATCCCAAAACCTCATCCACTCTCTCCCTCTCCCTCCACTCATTCTCTCTTCCTCCATTACCAGAGACATCAAATTGGACACATTGAAGATAAGCCTTTGAGCAGAAAGAAAAGGATACATCTAAAAGGAACTCATACCCACATATCCAAACTCCCTTCTCCTGACCTGCAAAAACTTGTCCAGGAACATGTCTTCCTCCAATCTCACAATGTGGGCGTCCTCGAAGCCTTCTATCTCCGATGCGTCTTCGCTCTCCTTCCGGGCCTCCGTCGGCTCCATTTTCCAGCTCCCTTCCTCTGGGAACCCGTCTAGAGCCAACCCGGTGGCCCCGATTCAGTGCAACCTCCGGGAGCTCCGGGACCGCATCGACTCGGTCAAGAACACCCAGAAGATCACCGAGGCCATGAAGCTCGTGGCGGCTGCCAAGGTCAGGAGAGCCCAGGAAGCTGTTGTCAACGGAAGACCCTTCTCGGAGACGCTGGTCGAAGTCCTCTACAACATCAACGAGCAGCTCCAGACTGAGGACATCGATGCGCCGCTCACCAGCGTGAGGCCTGTCAAGAAGGTCGCCCTGGTGGTTGTCACTGGCGACCGGGGCCTCTGCGGCGGTTTCAACAACAACATCATCAAGAAGACCGAGGCAAGGATCGCCGAGCTCAAGGGTCTCGGCCTCAGCTACACCGTGATCAGCGTTGGCAAGAAGGGCAATTCCTATTTCCTGAGGAGGCCTTACATCCCTGTCGACAAGTTCCTGGAGGGCGGTTCGCTGCCGACTGCGAAGGAAGCTCAGGCCATCGCTGACGACGTGTTCTCGCTATTTGTCAGCGAGGAAGTCGATAAAGTGGAGCTCCTCTACACCAAGTTCGTGTCCCTGGTGAAATCCGACCCGGTTATCCACACCCTCCTGCCTCTCTCGCCGAAGGGTGAGATCTGCGACGTGAACGGGAACTGTGTGGACGCGGCGGAGGACGAGTTCTTCAGGCTGACTACCAGGGAAGGCAAGTTGACCGTGGAGAGAGACGTGGTCAGGACCGAAACCATCGATTTCTCGCCGATCCTGCAGTTCGAGCAAGACCCGGTTCAGATTCTCGACGCCTTGTTGCCTCTGTACCTCAACAGCCAGATCCTGAGGGCGCTTCAGGAGTCTCTGGCCAGCGAGCTCGCCGCTAGGATGAGCGCCATGAGCAATGCCACCGACAATGCTTCGGAACTGAAGAAGACACTCTCCATGGTGTACAACAGACGACGCCAAGCCAAGATCACCGGTGAAATATTGGAGATCGTTGCTGGTGCCAATGCTCTCACCTAAAGCGATGACACGAAATTTAAACTGGGTCCTTAAGCGACCCAACTTGTGCTCTCTTATCTGTGTAGGTATGTTAAAGAATGTTAAGAGAAAGACCCTCTTCTCCATTCATTCAGATATGGTCTGATCCAGAAGTTGCAGATAAAAAAAGATCGATTTTTGTTGTAATTCTCGAATTTTCGTATAAACTCTGTGCACAAATGAGGATTTGGATTCTCTCTCTTGGAGGAGAAGAGCATTGAAATAACATATTACTTACTCGTATCTCATCGAGTCATCGCATTTGCTTGAGCAATTTTTTAGTCCTCAATTTCCAATCCAGCTAGAGACTTTGCATCTGTGGTGATACTCTTTGGGTGCACAAGTAGTGTTGTGGTATGTGCCTGATCAAATCTAGCATGGTTGGTTCAGAAGAGCTTGTAGTTCTAAGGTCACCACAAATGAAGCAATCATCCATATGAACTTGCTCATGATACCTTCCATTACCCACCAACTGCAATTTAATCACTGCACCTTGAGACCCGATTGAAATTTCACTCCAATCAACCCCTTATCGAGAGATAACGGTGAATCAGAGATGGCACGACGAGAAGTTCGATCGATAGAGAAGTTAGGGCTACTTACAAATCTATTTGTTACCTCTAGCTTGATGGCCCTAAGGAGCACATATGCATATAGCTTCATCTGATTAGAAAAAGAAAAAAGATCAACCAAGCGATGATCTCTAGAGCTAACTCTAGAGACAAAATAAACGTTCGTCTTGCTTTTCAGGATATTGCTTTTCGTTTCAGAAAGTTATAATAGTTCCAACCAACAATTGATGTTCCTAAAGATCTTTAGGGAACAGATCATCAACCCCTTAGTCGTTGTCAGACAGAAAAAAAAAAAAATCTTGCCCGTTGATTGTAAAATGTTTAAATTTTCGTATGTTATGATAGTTTTTATCGGAATTACTACATACCCAAGAAGGATCCGTCCCTTGACGAACCCTAGTTTGATTTTTAGCAAACAAAACGATGATCGATTGTGCTTTCTTTGTGGCCATTTTGTTAATTTTTTTTTTAACATTTAGGCCTTGCTCGGTCCATTTTGAGATTAATTAATTCAAGGACTGGGAACTATTCTAAAAAATTTCGTGCTCGCAAGATCTATTTCCAAGAATGTTTCTATTCAAATATAAAAATTCTAATGCGATTTACATTCACTGAATAATCCAAGGCCAAAAACACTATTCAAAACCGCATGTGGAAAATATCTCTTGCACCATCAGGGGTGGTCCCGAAGGAATCTTATGTAGATTTTTTTACTAACTTTTTTTAAATATAACTTTGCAATTTTCATGCAAAATTTGTAATTATCGCCACCTTAGAAGGAAAAAATAAAATAACGTCTTCAATTCGAAACAGCTTAAATAAACTCCAATCAACAAAACGTAGAAATGAAATTTATCTATGCGTTACTTGAAGTGTTCAGCTACTAAAGACAGTTTACATTAAATATGGTTACATTAATTGCCAAATCCGATCAACAAGTATCGGATACATCTCGTCATCATCCAGTTTATTGACGTTGCAATATATATATGGCCAAAATTGGCCGGAATGATTATATTGACAAATTGTTAAAAATATTTAGAATTAAATTAATAAAATTAAAAAGTTTAGGACTGAATTAACTATAACAGGACTTTTGGATTATTTTACTTTGAGCAAATACCACAAAAAACCCTAAATTATATTCAGTGCAACACAAATATTTGAATTTTTTTTTGTATCACTAAAAACCCTAAACTTGTACACTGTGACATAAATACTCCCAATTTTTTTTTTTTTTTTTGTGTCACAAAGAAAACCCAAATTTATATATGTGTGACATATATACCATTTATTTATGGTATATTTGTCTTTAGGATATTCATATCACAATGAGCAAGTTTAGGCACAAAAAAATTCGGGTATTTGCATCATAGTTAGTTTTTTTGAGTGATATTAACCATTTTCCTTATGCCAAACCTCAAGTGAAGTAATTGCCATGCAGCATAACGAAGCCAAAAAAAGTCAAAAGTGATGAAAAATAAAAAAAAAATCCTCATTAATGTCCCATTAAAAGCACGAACTTTCAACGCTTGAGATCCGGTTCGAGGGTCTTCTTCTTTACATCTCGAGGAAGAACATTGGCTTTTAAATTTTCCCTTCTCAAGAATTTTTTTTGGTTTTTTTTCCGTTTGTTTCTCTCTTCCTCCCTTTGATTTCATCTGAGGATGAAGTTGAAAATTTGATACTTAAGAGAGGAGCAAAAAAGGGAGGAAAAATAAATAAATAAATAAATAAAATGTCGATGAAGAGCAGAGGATCGGGGGGAGTGGGGGATTCAGCTAATTCCAAGGTGGTGATCACAAGGAAGTTGTTGGTCTTCCTCTGCCTAGTCAGTTTTCTTGTCGGAATGTCCATCACCAACAGGTATTCTCTTTCATTTTTTCAAGAAAAAAAAAATATTTTGTCGAATAATTTTAAGAGAGTTGCCTTAATTTGTTGAGGGAACGATTTTCTTTTCGATAGATAATTTAGAGATACACGAAAGCGAACATGAGAGGTGCATCGCTTGGAAATTGGTTCTAAATTGCACACATGGTAATTGCTCATATAAACTTTCACATAGTGTAAGGGATAAATTTAGGAACTGATTGTCCAAATTGGTGAAGCACTATTCTAGTAGTTTGTCAGATTATTAAATAGAAAAAAAGATTTCATGGACAATTTACTTTGATGTGTGCATATATAGATTTTTCTATAATGTAAATATTTCTTATTGTCGAAAATAAATATTCGATGTCTCTATCTCTTCTTATATGCTATGAATGAGTATTAATTTCTTTCTTCTCTTGAAAAATGCTAACTCATCAAGACGATTTGTGCTAGAATGTGGACGATACCTCCAAGTGAAGGCAATGTAAGACAGCCTTGGCTGATCAAAAGCCTCAACGAAAGGTCTACAAAGGCTGCAGTAAGAATTCTGTGAGTTTATTTATATTTAACGATAGCCTTTTAAATTATGCAAAAAAAAAAAAAAGAATTTAAAAGGGGAAAATTTGTGATTTGGGTAATATTAAGAAATGAAATTTAAAAAAGAAGGCCTCCAAATTATCATTTTTTCCCATTATTTGGTAATATATAGTTATCGTTCGTCAATTATTATGCATGGGAGTTTACATAATCTTTGAAGTAAAAGTTTGGCGTTGAAAAATACTTTAGATTTATTCTATGTTAAAGAGAGATTTTAGCAGATTTTAATTATGTGCACATAATAGTAATGCCAATTTAATTTTCAAACCATGTTCTTGTAATGAATTTTTCAATTTCTTATGCACAAGAAAGGTCACAGATCATCTCAACAGTGGCAGCCTAGCGAACACATTGATGATGAGCAAGCAATCAAACACGTAAGTTAAATTAGCTTAATTTATCGTCTTTCCGTTTTCTCTTTTCGAATTTTTTTTTTTCAATAATTTTTCGCACATACAAATCATTTCATCGATCACAGGATGATAGATCATACCATCCTGGAGTTGGAAAAGAAATTGAGGGTGGCGAAGGCAAAACAAGAGACCGTGTCGGACGGATCTCCAAAGTCGGCAAATTCACCAAAAGCCAATAAATACTTCATGGTCATCGGAATAAATACCGCATTCGGTACGAGAAGGCGTAGAGATTCAGTTCGTGAAACGTGGATGCCACAAGGTAAATGCATAGATCGATTTTTCGCAGGAATTTTCCATAAATTTGTGCCATGTTCACTTCGATAAATTGCTTCATCTGTTGGATAAAACATCTGATTCTCAATGAGAGTAATTAACAATGGCAGGAGAGAAGAGGAAGAAATTGGAAAGAGAGAAGGGTATAGTCATGCGCTTTGTAATTGGTCACAGGTGACATTCTTGTTCTCATTTTTTTATTTATTATAAATTTCTTTCTCCAAGCAAAGACTAAATATATTTATTTCTGATATTTTGTTAATAATTTCCATAAATTGAAACAAGAACTTACAGAAATAAAATGATTTGTCACAAATTGGGCGTTGTTAAGTTAGCAAGGTAATACTCTAGTTATAGCCCTTATAATGAGGATGCAAAAAAGTACAATAGGGTATCTTGTAACAAAGAGTTTATCCGTAACCCGGCTAGACTCGATTATAAAAAAGTCACTTCAATCTCAAAATCAACCTTTACCTTAAGTTGTAAAAGTAGAATGAAAATGAAAGATCTCAATATGTAATTCATTTGTTTATAATTCCAAATTAATCGAAAACCAAATAACTTTCACAGCTCAAAAGGTTTTGCTTGAGTTCCTAACTTCTCGATCTCTATATCAATCGAGCTACTCAACTGAACTCAAAGCATAATAACCAAATTCGAGTAGCTTACGAGCAAGTAGACTGATTCATATTGTAGGATTTGGTTAGAACTTTATGCCTAAATGTTGTTCTTTCCCATCGGTGTCCTTAATTAAAGATATGATTTTATGTGCTTTCGATGCTAATTAAGTTGGATTCTCTAACGAAACTACGAAGTATACACACACGAATACAAAATTTATTTCTTTTATTAATGGTATATTTTCTTTCCTTAATTTATATAATATTAATGGTCCATTTTTTTTTACTTAGCCATAATTAATTTTTGGTTATTAGTATGAAACCTGGTGGTGCTTTGGATCAATCTCTCGACGAGGAACAAAAACTTTATGGTGACCTTTTGAGACTGGTATTACACAAATCTTTTCGTTCCCCATTTCGCTTCTAATATAAAAAAAAAATAAAATAATCTCCAAATCATTTTTATCTATCTATCTATCTATCTATCTATCTATCTGTTATTCTTAATTATTACAATATTTATTCCGGGCAGGATCATGTTGAGGCCTACCTAGAATTATCGGCAAAGACAAAAGCCTATTTTGCCACCGCCGTCTCGTTGTGGGATGCCGAGTTCTACATCAAAGTGGACGACGATGTTCACGTCAACTTAGGTAAAATAAATCACTATTTATCATTCTTGAATTGGAAAATAATCCGCAGGTTTTGATTTTTCGGGCAAATAAAAATTCGATATATAAAAAGAAAGAGGTGGAAAAACAACAATCGATAATTCTTTGTTACAATGAAATTGGCTTCGTCAATTGCTGTTTCCATCATATACCGTTTGGGATGATCGGTTCTGGACTAGGAACCTGAAAATTTGCATTTTTTAATATTAAATTCCCAATTTTTAGAGTTGGGAATTGAACCGGTGGACAATGAAACCGGCCTATGTTCTTCTTTATGTTTCATTTTTTTTTAAAGTTAATTGCTCTATCACAAGCATTATTTTTGCAAAGATTCTTTACAATGACATCTTAATGGACCGCCTACGTCGGAATGGTCAACCTAATTATTTTTTTTTCCAATAATCTCTAGTTAACAGATTTGTAGGATTTGGTTTTGAACTGGTTCTACCCAATAACCAGCATTAAAAAATAGGAACTGAACTGGGCAAAGCTAGCTCTTACCCGGGTACTGAACTTGTCTCCCTCGTGAACTAGCCAAGTAAGGCGAGTTAGGTTCGGTTCGGTTCGGTTCGGTTCGGCTTACGGGTAAACCCGACTCGATTGCTCACCCTTAACATATATCACACAATTTAACTTGTCTCGAATTTGGTACAGCGACACTTGGCATGATCTTATCAGGACATCGTTTCAAGCCCCGTGTTTACGTTGGCTGCATGAAGTCAGGCCCTGTTCTTGCTCGAAAGTAAGTTCATTTACTCACAGTTTTTTACATCTGTTAATCTAATTTCCTACTGAAATTTCTAAAGTGAAATCCATTTGTTATATATATATATATATATATATATATTATTTATATGGGAACAGAGGGGTGAGATATCACGAACCAGAGTTTTGGAAGTTTGGCGACATGGGCAACAATTATTTCCGCCATGCGACCGGTCAATTATACGCAATTTCGAAGGATTTGGCTTCTTACATATCCACAAATCAGTAAGCTTCCCATAATATTCCGATTTTTTCCTAATTGGTCTATTTTTCGGAAAAAAATTGACCAAAATTAAATTATTTGCTTAGTGATGTGTTGCACAAGTTTGCGAACGAGGACGTTTCGCTTGGGTCGTGGATCATCGGCTTGGACGTCGAGCACGTCGACGACCGCCGGCTCTGCTGCGGTACTCCGCCAGGTAATCGACTAAACCTCGAACGATCATACTAAGATAAAGAAAAGAACCGGACCCCTCGTCGACTAAGTCTATCACTTGTTCGTTCCAGATTGCGAGTGGAAGGCGATAGCCGGGTCGGCCTGCGCGGCGTCGTTCGACTGGAGGTGCAGCGGGATATGCAGCTCCGTGGAGAGGTTGAAGATGGTTCACGAGCTCTGTCGAGAGGACGAGGATGCTTTGTGGAGTGCCAGCTTCTGATGTCATGCGAAAAAGAATGGTTTTTATTCATGTTTTACTTAGGCAAAGAGCAATGAACATTTAATGTCATTTACATTATACAGTTTTTTTAATTTTTTAACTCTGATTTTCGATGTTTGATATACTTGATTTAATAAGCTGAAGCAGCCAAAAAAACCCTTCAATTTTAAAAGGGTCCTCCTTGCCTGCCTGATCCGTCTTGAATTTGTAATTTCTCGTCATCATTTCGGGCTCGATGAAGTGATTTCGTGCTTTGTGCCTCATCAGTTTGGAAGATTTTTGTAATAACTCGTTATGAATCACATGAAACAAGTACTCAAGTGATGACGAATTTAGCTTGGCCTCCACTTATTTAAATAAGCCATGCATGAAGATACTTGAGAGATACATGAATTAAATAAATACACAAATTCAAGAGATATATGAACTCGAGAAATATGTAAATTTATAAGATACATGAATATAAACGACATATCTTATTTTGCTTATTTTCATTGATCCATTAACCCATCATAATTACAATAATGTAACGCTCTTTGAATCTTTTTCATTAGACTACATATATGTCAATTCGTTCTGCTCTTGTTTTACTTTCAAACTAGATGTAAGCCGCACGTTGCACGGATTATTCTATAATTTTTTTATTTATAATGATATTTTAACAAAAAGCATATAAAGAGAAACTTCAAATTTTCATATTAGAAGATTTTAATGTTATCATTATATTAATCATTTTGAGCAACTTATACAATAAAATGATTAACGTGATATTTCGACCTTTTATATTTCCTTTGTTATTTACCATGTCTCGAGTTCACGTTTAAATTATGTATCTTTATTTTAGTAAACGTGTTTGTATAGTAATGTAAGTCATTATGTTAATATTAAGGTAGAAAATTTCTTTAATACAAAAGAAGTTACAATTAGAATAAATAAATAATGAAGAGCAAGGGAGAGGGCAGGAAAAATGGTAACTATTAGGTAGCAAAATAAGTGGAGAGTATAAGAAAAGTATTTCGTGCAAGGACAATGATCCATCCCTCGCATATTAGTGTTTTATGTGCCCAACTTAGGGAGCAATACTTAGGGAAGATTTATTATTATTATATGCTTGCTAGTAGCAGCATAATCGTGCATTACATGATTGTGAAATTTGTCATCTGTGTAAAATCGGAATATGTATTTCAATATAAATTATTCGTTACAAACGTATTCTATTTCATGTGAATTTTCATCTTTTGAACGAAATGCACGTATAATTCTTGGCTTATTATATATGTTTTTTTTTTTTTTTGGTAGAAGGCTTATTGTATATGTTGATAAAATAGGGACTCCACTAAAGTTAGAATATTCCTGATTGTCTTTGTTATATAATAGAAGGAAAATTTTTATGCAACTAGCAACGTAATTTTAATTTGTCAACGTCATTTGGAGTTTTTGATATTAAGAAGTAAATTTGAGATAGGTTTGTTACAAATGATCAATTTGAGATTTTTCGTGATATTAACCCTATTTTAAACTTAGGGTACAATTATTTGTGAAAACGTTTTCTATATGATTCGAAAATGGTTAGTCAACCAAAAATACTTTCTTGTTAACGAAAATATCTATTTATAAATTTAGGAATAGGAAAGTGCACTCCTAAATATAAAGAGGTGAAAACACTTTTCGAAATTGTTCTTCTCGAATTTTGTAATTTTTTTCTTTTCCATTTATTTTGCTTTTTTTCCCCTCCTCTCTCCTCTATCGGTTGCCGGCCTCGACGACGATTGGTGAAAGGCTGCAAGCACTGGCCAGCGAGCTCGGGCCTCGATCTTTCCTCGAGCTCGTCCAAGGTCGATGAATTCAAGGCTTGATAGATCTCGACAAGGTCGGCAAGCCTGAGGCTCACCTATGGCCATCGTGGTCATTGCAAATGAAGCAAGATAATGAAAAGCAAAGAAAAGGAAAAGGAAAAAGAAAAGTTAAAAAAGAAAATAAAAAAGTAATTAAGATTCGATTTTTAAAAAGAAAAGAAAAAATAGAAGAGAGAAAAGTTAAAAATAATTAAAATTCGAATTTTTAGAAAAATAAAAAATAAAATGAAAATTATTAAAAATTCAATTTTTTTCCTAAACCTTCAATTATACATAACCAAATAAAGGAAAATTAATCGTATATTTTTTCTAGCATGTTGAGCTTTGACTAAGGCTTGGATCATGAGCTTTGACAAAGAGATTGAATGGTAAGCGTGAGAGAGAGAGAGAGAGAGCACCTACTGTGCTTGAGCAAGAAGCAAAGCGATCGCCTCTCGCTATCGACACCCCACACAAATTCAGAGGGTTTACGTGTCGGCGCCGCGAACGAGCCCCGGTCAATTCCCTTTCGTCATCAGAAACTCCTGCCAGAACAATCCTCTGTTCCTGTTCCCCCTTGGAAACCATTTAACTTTTCTCTCTGTCTCTGTCTCTGTCTCTCTCTGTTCCGATTAGCGCCTCTTCCCAATCAGTCAATCATTTGAGCCCAACCCATCTCCTGTTCTGCTCTGTTCTCACCGTTCCCACCTCCAATTTTCACCTCCTTCGCCCCCTGTTTGGTAAAGTTCCCTTCTTTTCTTTTGCCTTTTTTGGGTTTATGCAGGACACTCTGTTTTGCGGTTTCGTGGGTTCTGGCTTTCTGGGTTGAGGTCGTGATTTGTTGTTCGAAATTCGCAGGGAGTGGTCGCTGTTGGGCAGCAGCTGATATGGACAGTAGTGCTTTCAAGCTTCAGCGCTCCTTTGGTCTGTTCTCAACTGCGTAGTTGTTCCCTCTGTCTCTGTGTGTGCGTGTGCGCGATGTATCTGTTTTTTCCTTTGGCTTGAAACTGAGGTTGGTGGATGCTCTTGGATTTCTCGAAGTGCTGCTTACTGCCACTTACTGAAGCTGAATTGTGGGTTTTGGGGATCAGTAGTTATTAATTTAGCTTTCTTATGCGTAATTGGTGTTGCAAGTTATCTTTTTTTTTCTTTTGTTTCTCCTTTTGTGGCCGATTTCACATGATCACAATTAGAATGGATAAGCTGAGGTTGAAACCTCACTTGCTCAGATTATACCTGGTGGGGTTTCCCGTGCTGGCATGTGCTTGGTATTTCATGCCCAGATGGAGTAATTAAGGGTTGGACTTTACTGATTTTGAAGTTTTTCCTTGGAATGATTTTCTTTTGATGAATTTGAGTAGGTGGGTATGGATAGGTGGATGGTTTTTATGGAGAGATTTCTTAGTTAAGTGAGGCAGTCCATTTCTTTATGTGATGTGTCAAAGTAAAGCAGTAGGTATTCTTTTTTGTGTCCTTTTGATTATAGATTGACGGCTTCATTAGTCATTCCACCTGTGTAAAGCTATTGACCCATTAGAAGATGCATCGATGAGTCCTTGGTCTTGATTGTGTAGCATTCTATGCCTCGCATGGGTTTATCACTTTGGTTCTAAGTCATTGACTTGTCCAATATCAGAAATGCGTCGAGCAGAAGCTGCTCGGATCAGAGAGAAGTATCCAGATAGAATACCTGTGAGGATACTTTTGACAAGCCTCAAGATGTTAACTCCTTTCATTGGTTTTGCATATGACACTATGCTAATCGTATATGCCATGCAGGTGATTGTGGAGCGTGCTGATAGAAGCAACATCTCCGACATTGATAAGAGGAAGTTAGTTGCTTCTGTGCTAGTAATACAATTGCTTTCTTCTTTACAAACATGATGGCTTCCTCACTTTCTCGCCTTGTGTTGGGAATTCTATGGTTGAGCTCTCATTTAATCCTTTTCGGCATGCACTCCTTTCAAGCAGTGAATTTGTAAAAGCTTATAACTCTGGAACTCTAGCTACGGTTCTGTCCATGTTTTTTTCTTGAATTTATATTCATAAAATGATGGCTAGAAAGAGGTAGCATCCGTGTCATTGCATCACAATTCTTCAGTTTTTATTCTGCATATCGGGGCAAAAAACACTGTAACTTTATCCAAAATGATAAACACTATTCTTTAAGAAAATCATCAGTTCTTATCACTTTGCAATTGCTTTTGTTTGAATTTTGTGATTCAAGTGATGTACATTTATACTGTTTCATCTGGTTTGACCATCAGCAGCCTGGTGGATATTTTCGAGCATGAACAAAAAAGTTAGCTATTCTTATGTTTTAATATAAAATATGGTGACCACTTTTGTGTTCTTTACGAATTATTGGTTTGCACAAGATAAGCATCGTTCCATCATCATCTTTATCATCTCCCTTCTTTTTTATAAGTTCGAATCCAGTTGCTTCTTTACTTAGTAAAATCCTCCAGTTATGTTCATTCTCATCTTGCATTTGCATACCATGTGCAGGAACAGACAACAGAGTCATTTTCTTCTCTTTTAACAGCACCTTTGGTAGTTTTACCTATAAATGTTGATATAGAAGGCTCTGCATCATGTGCATAATAAGCGAATTTGCCTCGTGTGATGATTGCAGATACCTTGTCCCTGCTGACATAACTGCAGGGCAGCTTGTTTATGTTGTTCGCAAAAGAATCAAGCTTAGTCCTGAGAAGGCTCTGTTCATCTTTGTCAGGAACGCTCTACCTCCTACTGGTAAGTGCCATCCCGATGCATCTTCTTGCAATATGTTTATACAGTGAGATTCTACGACCGAGATCTTGTGTTTCAGCTTCCTTGATGTCTGCAATATATGAGGAATTCAAGGATGAGGATGGCTTTCTTTACCTGACTTACAGCGGAGAAAATTCTTTTGGATTCAATGCAGAGTAGCTTGGACAAGTATATATACTTGAAAGTGTAGATATTGGTTGATGCGCTTATTCATTAGTTCATTGTTGGCTTAGATTTGAGGAGAATATCATCCTTTCTTCATTGTAGCTGTATCCTCTGCTTAATTTATCAGTAAGTATTGCTTGGACTGATGAAAACTGGACTGGTCTATTTCCTTTAAAGGCAAACCATATGTTACAACCAATGAAGCTGCTGCAAGTACAGTGAAAATTAAAAAAACAGAGAGAGGTCTTGGACTGATGATAACTGGACTGGTCTGTTTCCTTTAAAGACAGACCATATGTTACAACCAATGAATATGCTGCAAGTACAGTGAAAATTAAAAAAACCATACAAGGGATATAAAGCTGATGCAACTACTATATACTGAAAGAAAAATGGTTTTTGCACTCTTCATTGATGTGGATACAACCATCTTGTTCTTCATTTAGAGGAGCCTTTTTTCTGACATTGATTCTTGATCCATTTGATGCCATTCGATGTCCCGTTCTTGATCTTCTGTGCTCCGGCTGTGGCCGCCACTTTTGCCTTGGTAAATGCGCCCTTGGACTCAGCCTTCTTCTGATTGCTCCCTTCGTCTTTCTTGGCGCCATCATCGTCAATAGCCCCAAAACCACCGGCTCCCCATTGATCAGCCCAGCTCGGAGCTTCGCTAGCCATTCTTTCAAATCTTCCTGGGAGTCAAAAACAAAAAAAGACCTCTCCTGAAACACGTTTCAGCAATCAAGAATAGCCCTTCTTCTGTATTTTAAGCATTGAATCAACCAAAGCTGCCAGGCTTCAGAGTTAGGTCCAGATCAGCAATCGACATGATGCATGCTTGCCTGAAACTTAACATTGTGCAGAAATTTGAACCCCTTTTTGGGTAATGGAGGCTTGTAGATGTTTCACAGCTGCTTTGAAACTGGGTAAATGCTGTGCTTAAAATTTCAAGATTTCTGCCAAGTAAAACACACAACACAGAGAGGGAGAGGGGGAGAGAGAGGGGGGAGTACCTGGAGATGTCTGATGAGAGCTCTGATGGAGAGGCTTGATGAGAAGGATGTTGATGGAATCCTAGTATATGGTGGAGCACATGGTAAGCCTTAGATGGTAAGAAAAGCATGTGGATAGGCTGTCTGTTGCCAACTCTGATCCTCCTCATCTTTTAAAAAAGGACTTGCCAACTCACTCCTCCCCATCTTGTAAACCACCTTTTGGCATCACTTCTTTAATGATCTTAGCTAATCACGCACCATTATGATAAATTATGTCCACGAGTAGAACTTATACAGCAACATGTGCTCAATTTTCATTGTTAGTGGTTAAATTCCGTAAAATTTACTATTGTTGAATATTATAAAGTTCCTTCTTATCCCAAAAAAGATGACAGCTCACCATCTATTATTGTGCTTAGAATACTAATGCCCATAGGTTTAGTTGGTAGAGTAAGTAAATTTGTTTGGTTTTTGGTGTATTTATTGGGGCATCCTCCACCAGACATCAACTCTTCCCTATTGTTGACCTTTGTCTTGGGATCCCGTTTGAGCAGAATGCAAATGGAGTGATGTGAACGAACACCTATAAAAGTCATTTTGCTGAGGTGGATGTGCTTTAGAGAAAACATCTTTCGGCTAGTAAAGCGGAGTTGAAAATCTCAAAAGCGAGTCGTTCATTCTTAGGAGTGTCGATGTGTTGGGGTTGCTGCAAAACCCGACGAACAAACCGATTTGCGTCCGAACCATTTCCTATTTGACCCGACCCGATACGTGTTGACTATGTCAACAGTCGACAGCAAGATCTTAATCTCGGGGTGGACGAAGTTCTTGAGGAGGAAGACGAACGTGGGCTCCGAGAACATCTAGGTCGTCGTGCCATTCGTGGTGTCCTTCAGAGCATGTGAAGAAGTCCAGCTTGACCACCTCGGGAAACGACCGGCTTTGTCTTCTGTTGTCGATCTGATGCCGATTGGACCTAAATTCCAAGCCTGTCTCGTGGAAATTTCAATGCCCATTTCATCAGCAAGTGTTGTTAATTCGTTATTATAGTGCGAATATATTATATGCTTCGAAAGTTCATTGGAAGGAAGACAAGAACAACGTAGCCTCCAAGGAAGTAGCGTACTTTTTGTGCCTATTCTTTCATGCGTTTTTCTTTTTAATTATAAGTTTCTGTACTTTCAAAATTTCCTAATTAAGTCTTTCTATTTTTACAAACATTCTAATCAAGACCCTCCCACACCAAATTCAATTGATGTGACTATCGATGAAGTTCTTCCATCCCTAGACATGTTGTTTACAATGGTTATATTTTTCCAACCATGTCCACATGGGCATTTATAGATTTTGCACGCAACATACTTTGGTGTCGTCCAACAAGCATGTTAGTTGAATTTGCTCGGATTTGGTGTTGGAGGGACTTGATTAGAAGATTTGTGAAAGTAGAACTTGATTAGACAAATTAACCATACAAAACTTGATGAGAAAGAGAATGAAAGTATATGAACGAAAAGTGAAATTTTTAAAAAACAGCAAGATCAATTATTTCCCTAAGTAGAATTGAAAACAGCAACATATGCTCAATTTTCATAGTTAGTGGCTAAATTTAATAAAATTTACTATTGTTGAATATTATAAAGTTCCTTCTTCTTATCCCAAAAAAATGACAGCTCACCATCTATTATTGTGCTTAGAATACTAATGCCCATATAGGTTTGGTTGGTGGAGTAAGTAGATTTGTTTAGTTTTTGGTTTACTTATTGGGCATCCACCACCAGATATCAATCCTTCCTAGTGTTGACCTTTGTCTTGGGGTCCAGTTTGAGCAGAATGCAAATGGAGTGATGTGAGGTGGACGTGCTTTAGCAAAAACATCTTTAGCAAAAGCAGAGCCGAAAATCTCAAAAGCGAGCCCTTCGTCCTTACGAGTGTTGATGTGTTGGGGTTGCTGCGAAACCCACAGAACAAAATGATCTGCATCCGAACCATTTCCTATCTGAACCGACCCGATAGATGTTGGCCATATCAAACAGTCGACAGCAAGATCTTAATCTTGGGGTGGACGAAGTTCTTGAGAAGGAAGACGAACGTGGGCTCCAAGAACAGCGTGGTCATCACGCCATTCATGGTGTCCTTCAGAGCATGTGAAGAAGTCCAACGTGACCACCTTGGAAAAAGCGACCAGCTTTGTCTTCTCTTTGTGTGGATCCGATGCCAATTGGACCCAAATTCCAAGCCTATCTCCTGTGGAAATTTCAACGCCTATTTCATCAGCAAGTGTTGTTAATTCGTTATTGTAGTGTGAATATATTATATGCTTCGAAAGTTCATTGGAAGGAAGACAAGAACAACGTAGCCTCCAAGGAAGTAGTGTACTTTTCGTGCCTATTCTTTCAGGCGTTTTTTCTTTTTAATTATAAGTTTCTGTACTTTCAAAATTCCTAACTAAGTGTTTCTATTTTTTAGGAACATCCTGATTAAGTTCTTTCGACATCAAATTCAATTGATGTGACTATTGATGAAGTTCTTCCCTAGACGTATACATTTGCTAAATTCCATCCACGTCAAACTTCAATGTTGTCTACATTGGTTATAATTTTCCAACCATGTCCACATAGACATTTATAGATTTTGCATGCAACATACTTTGGTGTTGTCCAACAGGCATGTTAATTGAATTTGCTCGGATTTGGTGTTGGAGGGACTTGATTAGAAAATTTGTGAAAGTAGAACTTGGTTAGACAATTTAACAGTACAGAACTTGATAGGAAAGAGTGTGAAAGTATATGAACGAAAAGTGAAATTTTTAAAAAAGAAAGAGAAGAAAAACTGTCAATATGTGTAGATTTTTCCTCGATCACGCACCTACACCTTTAAGAGGAGTTTCTCTACTTTAGGGGACAGCATAATAATGTTTTGGGTCATACTGACGTGACATAATCATAGAAAAATATTTTTAAACTTAAAATAGTGTATTTTAACTGTTAAATAAACAGTGAATTGAAATAATTAATCGATTAGTGCTAAGCATGAAATGTGTGGTAACAGATAAGAGGTGCCATGAGCATAATCACATGATGAATCTCTTCGGAAAACACATGATCTCGACCCACTCAATCCTTGAGATATGGCACTAATTAGCTGGCTTTAACTTTTAAGATTATTTGTCTATAATAGGTACAATTTTGTTACACATTCAAGACATGTGAGTCCATTACATCTTAGCCATTGAGCAGTATGGTTCTACTTGAAATCCACCTGATTGCACCTTTTAGATGAAAGGTGCACGCATAAATCCGATGCAAGCAATACTTGCTCCCAGATCAAACCTAGGTTTCATAAAGAGCCAGCATACGACAGTGTCATCCTTGAACGGATTAGACTCCTACGTTTCTACTGGCGGCTCTAGTAAATAAAAAAAGGGTATTACGTCATCGATGTGGCCAGCAGCCATAGATATTTCCAGGAATTTCAGGAGGAGACCAAGTCAATATTGCCAACCAACATGGTGACCCTCCATGACCTTGGACCACACAGTTTTGACGCCAATATATACACGAGAGGAGAGCCTGTGATTTGCATCAGAAAAGCACTCAGAAAACGTTTGCCACTTCAATCTGCAGACAGCTCTTTGACTCCTCCTTGAGAATCGGCCACGCATCAACATGAGTCTCTTCTCAAGCTTGTTGGGTTGCTTCTCTGACAGCAGTTCAAAGAAGGTCGGCTGCGGTGGGGAAGATCGTGGGCAGAGCGGTTGCAGAAGCAAAGATGATGATCATCATCAGGTCACAGTTGGCGATCAAGAACTGAACAAGAACGTGAAGAGCAAGCCCGGCAAGCCTGCTCCGATCCCAGTGACCTATTTCGCAAGTGGATCTCGACCATCTCTTCTTTGAGACGGTGAATGAGGGATTGATTTTGCAAGAACTCACGGCTCAAAACTTTTCTGACACGGGTCCATGTCGAAGACCGATTAACGCAGGTTATCATGGACGCATCTCTATGCATTTCGCAGTTCCGCACCTCTGAACTGGGATCAAATGCATGCGCAACCCACGCGTCCCTGCTAGTCTCGGCATCAAGCTGTCTTAGAAATTTGAATGAATTGCTTTTGTTAGAAAATGGCAGAGGAATCTAACTACGTTTTTGGTTTATTCTTTTCTTCTCTTCTGGGGAGTTGTATCATTCGCTGTTTACATGTTCGCATCATTGATTCTCACTTTCAGGATCCAAGATGGAATGAGGAAGTTAGTATGCACTTCTTACCAAGTTAAAAACCTACTTGTTTTCTGGTAATAGTGGATTTGCAAGTAACCTCAATCGGAGAGTGTACAACCCATTACACAACCTATGACAGTTAGCACAGCAGAGGAAGAGAGAGTAGAATCATTCCTTCATACACAAGGAATATAACTGGGATGATGGAGATTTTGAGTTTTTTTTTGGTTCCGTTGGGAAAGAACGAGTTTATGTCTTCCATAGTTGATATTCACGGGCTTGAAAAAACATCTCTTACTCCTATGCATATATTGATGAGATATCCCGAGAAGTATATCGAATAGTGAAAAGAGTACAGGACATGTCACATGACATGACATGTCATGACTCAACATGTCGTTACACGATGTGTCATCGTATGAAATAATAAGTAATTGCATGAACATGTCGTCATATAACATCAAGCCATCATAGGGCACGGACACATCGGTAAACACACGCAGCGACGTATGACAACTACGTTGTTTAAGCAGCAAAAAGACATGGGTTCTCAAGCTATGGAAACATGAGCTTACAAGCGAAATTCCTTAGTGGATTCAAAGTCTTTCAATATTCAGGTCTTGTTTGTTTTTGGAAAATATTTTTCGAGAAAACATTTTCCTCATTTTTCAATGTTTGGTTTGTTTAGAAAAATGAGTCAATGAAAATTGTTTTCCTAATCAACGGAAAATCTATGCTTAAATTGAGGAAATGATTATCTCTTTAAAAATTAAAAATTATTTTCAATATATGATGAAGTATGAGCATTTGCCTCAAAACTCTACCTATGGGCACGAAAATTTCAACGCTCCTTCTTGGATCCCTGACATCGAGGATCAGGTCTCTATTGCCTTGGCCTAGGGACCTTGGTGCCCAAGCTCAGATCCTCGGCATTCTGACTAGGTCTATTGAGGTAGAGCCTAGGACCCTGCTACTCATGCCCACACCTTCAACGCCCATGCCCAAATCCATTGAGACCAAGCTTGAAGCCAAGGCTTTCGGGCGAAGGTCCACAAAGGTTGAGCATGAGATCTCGGAACTTGACCTTGAATCCTCAACACATGGGATTGGGTCCACAATGGTTGTGCCTTGATCCATCAAAACCGGGCCCAAGACCTTGATGCTCGCACATAGGTCCATCAAGGCTGGGCACGGGACCTAGGTTCTCGTGTCTCGATTCCCAACACTCTGATAAGGGTCTATGATGGCTAAGGAACTCTAGCACTCATATCCAGTTCTTGGTTGTCCAAGCATAAGTTACTAGTGCTAGAATAGTGTATTTATATTGGAAAAAATTAAATCGGATTTTCAAACGAAGTAAAATATTTTTCATTTTATTTTCAAGTTTAAGTTAAATGCCGGAATATATTGTTTTCCAGAAAAATATTTTTCCCGAAACAAACAAAGTCTCAAAGAAGTTTAGTATCCAAAAACATAAATTACCAAATAACGCGACTTGGAAATGACGCATGAATATTGGCGTTCACCACGTCAACAATCAACAAGTGAAGAATTCTTAGTGTCCATGAAAAGGAAGAAGAACGTGGGCTGCAAGAACAACTTTGGTCTTCTTCACGCGATTCACAGTGTCCTTCGAAGGTGCGGAGAATTCCAACTTGACCACCTTGGAAAGTGACCGGCTTCGTCTTTGTTAGTGTCAATTTCATGCCAATTTGACCTCAATTCCTAGCCATCTCTCGTAGAAATTTCAACGCCCATTTCATCATCATGTATTCTTAATTCATTATTATAGTGGAAATAAACATTATCGCATCCAAAATAATCGTGTAGCCTAGCAGATTTTGGCTAATTATGTAACTCGAACTATGCAGTCATTTGCCAATGTTGACGTCATATATGAAATTAATGCAATCGGGTCCCAACATTTCAAATTGTTGCGATTTTTTGCAGATATTATACGAATTTTTCTTTATAGAAATTATCAATTGAGAAGTTGAATAACATTGATTTTGTATTAACGTTTGTCTATTGTTAAATATATATATCTTGCTACACGAATAGAAACTACTATCTACCAAGTACCACGATTGCGTGACGTGCTCCGAAAGTTCCTGCGAAACGAAGAAGACAAGAACAAGTAGGCTCCAAGAAAACCGGTTCCACGTGAAAAAAATTGTCTGTCTTTAGACATCTGATTAATCGTTCGTTTCCCTTCTTTGACCCCGACAAAAGGGACAACCTCGTGTCTTAGCTTCACGTAATTTGCAGTCTATGTAGTACCCAAAAAGAAAAAGGTAAAAATGAAATTCCATTTTTCGTCTCTATACTTTCACGCTTTTGTTTAATTAAGTACTTATAATTTTAATTTGTCTAATCGGAGACGTAGCGGTCAAACGACGTTATACTATTATGTGGATAAAATTTTTCCAATATGGACGTTCATGTGGTGTTCGCATTAAGTAAATTTTATCTCATCGAACATCTTGTATTTTATTCGCATCATACTTTTGTGTCATGTGATGATCACGTTAGTTGAATTTGGTCAAATTCGGTTTTGGAGGGACGTAAGTATTAAGTTTGCGAAAGTAGAAGAACTTAATTAAATAATTTAAAAATACATGGCTTGATTAGAAAGAGCATTAAAGTAAATAGACGAAAAGAAGACTTTTTTTCCAAAAAAAAAAGGGAGAAAAATCTGCAAATATGTGTAGAACTTTCCCTGATCACCCCTCCTCCTTCAAGAGGAGTCTGCTCATCGGGAGTAAGAATAATAATATTTTTTGAATAAGTTTTTCCTAATTTGGGATACCTTATATTAATTGCTAAAATAGAAAATGAAGCAAAATAGTCAAATGGCTAATGCTAACCATAAAAGTGTATTGTAACATATACTAGTGCGATGGGTGTTCTAATATATATATATATATATTTTTTTTTTTTTTGAAAAACCGGCGAGATTTGTGCCTTGATTCCCTTCACCGTGAGAATCTTAACATGTTCGAACTTTCGAGATTGCAATGCATGGCACCCGATTATCTGGCTTTGACTTTTGAGATCGCTCGCCGATGATAGGAACAATTCTTATCAGCAACCAAAGGACGTGAGTTCACTACATTATGAACCATCGAATAGTGAGTCCCACTTGAGATTTACACAGTTCTGTAAGAGTTTCTCTAATGTGCACTACATTAATTGATATTGTAATTTATCGTTTTACGGTTATTGTAAAACGGGATTGGTCTAAAGTGAGATAGAATGTTTCTTAATTAGTCTAATGTGGGACTGGCTAGTGTGGGCCGAGTTGAGCCTTGCTTATAATGAAGGGATCTGGTTGGAAACTCTATAAATAGTGCTCAAGCCTCTCCTCTAACCCTAATTCTCACATGTATTCTCACATAAGGAGCGTTAACCTAGTGTGAGCCGTCTCATTGAGTTAGTGATATAGATGGCAATAGAGGAGAAGGACTTGCGCGTGGAACATCGATTTTCCGCTTCCGTTTCAAAAACGACGGATCCCAAAATATGTGCATTAATCTTTCTGCTCAATTATGCATGTTCTTGTTTTGGTTATGAAGATCTTGGGATTGCATAATTTGCATCAAATAGGTTCATCGGTCGAGGATGAGATGAAATGGATAAGTGCAGATTGATGTACTCAATAGGTGACCCCACCCGAGAGGTCGGCGAGAGCGACCCTCACACCTAGACCGTGGAAGTAGACTCCTATGTTCCTACTGGCGGCTCTAGCGCATCAAAAATGCCATCAATTTCGGCAGAATCCTAGATACTTCCGGGAGTTTCGGGAGGAAGCTGAGTCAGCATCCATTACCTTGGAACACACTTTCAACGCCAATACATATACACGAGAGAAGAGCCAGCGATTTGCACCGAAAAAGCACTCGGAAAACGTTTGGTACTTCAATCTGCAGCGAGCTCTTTGACTACTACTTGAGAATCGGCCAGACATCAACATGAGTCTCTTCGCGAGCTTGTTGGGTTGCTTCTCCGACAGCGGTGCAAAGAGGGTCGGGTGCGTTGGGAAAGATCTCGGGCAGAGCGGTTGCAGAAGCAAAGATGATGATCATCATGAGGTCGCAGTTGGTGATGAAGAATCGAAGGAGAACGTGAAGAGCAAGCCGGGCAAGCCGGGCAAGCCTGCTCCGATCCCAGTGACCTATTTTCCCAGTGGATCTCGACCATCTCTTCTTTGAGACGGTGAATGATTACAGCATCGACGTTGCAAGAACTCACGGCTACAAACTTTTCTTGCACGGGACCGTGCCGAAGCCTGATTAATGCAGTTTGTCATGGATGCATGTTGTACACTTTCCGAGTTCCCGATCCTCGCTAGCCTTGGCATAAAGCTATCTTATAGGTTTTGTTGAACTGGTTTAGTTGGAATGCGGTACGAGGAATCTAAGCATGCTTTGATTCATTTTCTTCTTTTCTGAGGAGTCGTGCCATTTGCAGTTTGCATGTTCTTGTAATTGATTCTCTCTTGTTCTTGGACTCCTCGAATCTCAATTTTCTTCACCAAATATACTGGTATCTTGTTTTTTTAACAGTGATATTAAAGTCGAAATCGTTGTCTTTTTTTTTTTTCCTTTTTCACGTGCAAAACAATCTCTATGCCTCTCGAGAAACATCATGATTTGTACTTAGTTTGTTCCAACGATCAATTCCTCAACGTGGATTTTAACGTCACTAGAAATGATGAACGTGGACTCTTGTCTTACGTGGACCTATGCTACCCGACCACCACTAGCTAAAAGGTGTGGCTAAGGTTGATTCGTGGTCGAATTTCGTCTACCACATGTTAAAGAGTTTCCCGATCATACTCGAATCATCAAAATTCGATTATCGGATTTTAAGATATCGCATTTTCTAATCATCAGCATCTGATCTAGATAACTTCATAAATTTCAATATTTTTCCCCATCTAAGGGTATTTTCGGTGGACTTAAGTCACGGGCTCGAGAATCGAGTAACTGGACTTAAAATCAATAAGAAATTGAAGTCAAAGTTTAACACAATAAAAAAAAAAAATGTTACAAATTAAAATGCCAAATCTTTGACCGATGGACGAGCATGTGACTATTCTGACCTCCAAAAAAGGGATACATACATATAAATATTTTACTTTTATTATCTTTTTCTTTTTTCTTTTTCCCTTCAAAGACCACCACGCGGGTCTCGTTGATTTGCTGGCCTTAGGTGAGGGCAATAACCGCTAGATCGGGTGAGGGAGAGGATTGCCCTTGCTGGATTTGGTGAGGGACACCCTCAGCTTCCTAGCCTATCGTTTGGGGGTGGAATGTGTTGTTGTTTTGTTTGATGGAAGAAGTTGAGTAGAATAGGGATGATGCGGTTGTTGATGTGGCGACCTTGAGAGCATAGCCAGGATGGCAGGGGATGTTGTGTCGACCGGCGACCCAAGAAGCTAAACAAATGTCTCCTGTCCCACATCACTTGGGGGGAGAGTTGTGGGCTAATTTATAAGACTTGAGTTTTCTACTTTGTGTAACGCATTTTACACGAGCTTTACCATGCTAAGAATGAAGTCTTGAGGAGGCATTTGGGATTGGGTTGGGAGGAAGAGGGATATTGGGTTGGGAAGAGGGATGGTAGTACAGCTACACCAAACAACATGTTTTAAAGTCATGAGAGATGAAGGTTCAAAGCGGACATTATTACATAGTGGTAGCATTTTAAGGTCGTGAGAGCGGATAATATTACACAATGGTAACATTTTGATCTAGCCAAAGGCTCAAGTCTTATATAGTGATAGAACATCTAGTTGAGAGGACAATATTGGGTTGGGATGAGGGATGGTAGTGTAGCTGCGCTAGAGAACATGTTTTGGAATCGTGAAAGCTGAAGGCTCAAAGCGGACAATATTACATAGTGGTAGCATTTTAAAGTCGTGAGAGCGGATAATATTACACAATGGTAGCATTTTAAAGTCGTGAGAGCTAAAGGCTCAAAGCAGACAATATTATATAGTGATAGCCCCCGAGTCCTTATAGTTGATGATCTGGACAATCAAGTCTTGGTTAGGGACATCTAGGTGGAGAGATTTGTGTTGGAAGCCAATGACATGGCTATTGAAGAGTAATGAGGAGTGAGTGCCAAAGAGGAATTGAAAGTGAGAGAAAGTAGAACTAGACTTTTAAGCCATCGTTAAGCTTCTTCCACGGAGTGACATAGATAGCAACTCTCTCTCTCTCTCTCATTGCCTCGTCAAAAATGGAAATTTGTGTGTTGTCGGCATTGCAGGTGAGGGTGAATCTTGCCGGATTTGGCGAAGGCAACTGTTACCCTCGCTTGAGGCTAGTGACCTCCACTAATCATCGATAAGACCCGACGATGGCTGGGGAGGGAAAAATAAAAAAGAAAAGAAAAGAAAAAGAAAAATATAAAAAATATATATATACCTAGAATAGTTTCGACTAAAATATTCCTTCTTCGATGGCCAAAATAGTCACTCACTTGCCAACTGGCCAAATGTCCTTATTTGAGACAATTTCTTAGCCACTTTAGGCTTTTATCTAAGACAATGTCCACTCTTGCCCCTCCCTCCCCCTCCCCCTTCTTCTTTTGTTTTGTTTTTTTTTTTTTTTGGGTAGAAAATGGCTCAACTTTGGACTCTTATTTGCAATTTTTCCAAATTGAAATGACCTCATAAGAAGTAGAAATTCCCTTTCAAGTTCTTTCAATTTAAGAAAATAAAAAGCACAAAGCTTGTCATTTTAAAAAAGGGAATTGATAGTACAACCAGGGCAAATATGTGATTGATACCAATTGCAAGGTTTCTAAAGGCCCAAACATTACATAATTCCAAATCCGGATGAAGATATTATGTACATTTGCAGCTTTTACATTAGAAACCTCGCCAATCTCAACTTGTCATGGTAGCGTTGCAACCAAGGTGATGAGCCTTGGTTACCAGGCTCCCAAGCCTCAGAATCTACCAACCTAAACCGTGAGCCTTGGCTAGCTTCCAAATCTTAGGATTCTCTCTCATGCATCCTACGAGACAATGTACACTCTCAAATGATTTACATTCTCTCTCACTATGGCATCACGCGACACTCGAGCCATCGCGGGGCATGTAGTCGCAACAACAACCGCCTCACGGAGGCAGCAAAAACCCACATGGTTCTCGAGCCGTGGGATAAGGTAGGTTGCAAGAAAAATTCGTCATTGGATTCGAAGTGTTGGGAAGGAAAGAAAATCCCCAAGAAAGGAAAGAAAGCCCACCGATTGCCGTAAGATTTTTTCCACGACCACTTCCTTAGTTACTAAGCATGTTCGTCGTCATGTGAACTTGATACGAATAGTCTCATCCGCTCTCTCAAAAGAATGACCCCAACGCATGTTCCTTATTTACGACTAATCACGCATTGTCCTAGAAATTTCTAGAAAATCCAGGAGGAAGCTGATTAAGTTAGGGTTTGATATTCAACACAACAAATGGACCACCTTCAACCATGGGGAAAAGTACCAAAAAAGTCCTAAACCTATTGCATTGGTACCAATTCAATCATAAACTTTTCAATTGGACCAATTTAGTCCTAAACCTTTTAGTATTGGTACCAATTTAGTTCATCCGGCCAATTTTTGCAGGTCGGCGCTAACGTGGATGTCGGCTGGTGGCTGGACGCTAATGTGGTAATTTTTATGATTTTTTTATTAATTTTTTCCTTTTTTCTTTTTCCTTTTCTTTTCTCCCTTCTTCCTCCTTGGACTATTCCGGAGGCTCACCAGCCACTAGGCGAGGGCTGCGAAGCCCTCACCTACCGTCGGCGAGGGTCGCGGCCCTCGCTCGACCTCTCCCAGGGTCGTTGGCGAGGCGGCTTCACCTGGATCTGGGCGAGGCTAGCCTTGCCCTGGTCTTGCCGCCGGCGAAGGCGGCCTCGCTGGCGGTTGGCGAGGCTAGCCTCCCCTAGATCCGGGCAAAGCCGCCTCGCCGGTGGCCCTGGGAAAGGTCGGGCGAGGGCCGTGACCATCGCCGGTGGCTAGTGAGGGCTTCACAGCCCTCACCCAATGGCCGGTGAGCCTCACTAGGCTCACCACCACCTGTTGGAAACAGTCCAAGGAGGAAGAAGGGAGAAAAGAAAAAAGAAAAAAATTAATAAAAAATTCGAAAAAATCATAAAAATTGCCACGTCAGCGTCCGGCCACCGGATGACATCCATGTCAATGCTGGCTAGCCAAAATTGGCCGGATGGACTGAATTGGTACAAATATTAAAAGTTTTATGACTAAATTGGTCTAATTGAAAATTTTAGGACTGAATTGGTACCAATGCAATAGGTTTATGACTTTTTTGGTATTTTTCCCTTCAACCCTATATATAGAGAGGAGTAGTGACTCTGATCTGCATCACATCAAAGCTTAGAAAAGTTCAAAGCTCACTATGTTTCTACTCCATACACCTTTCTATCGGCCTAGGTCGGCATGAGTCTCCTCTCTGGCTTGTGCTCGGGGTGCTTCTCTGGTGATATGGGGAGGGTGAACTGCGAAGGAGAATATCATATGCAGTGCAACTCGAGAGGCAGCAAAGATGGCGTCACAAGTAAAGAGAAAATGAAGGAAATTGTGAAGAGGGAGTCCGAGTCTCCGCCCATCGTAGCAGCTTATTTCCCCGGCAGACCTCAGCTCTCGACAATCTGAAGAGATGACAATCGTCTCGCTTGATTGCGAGCTAAGTTCGAATAAATTTGTTTTGATTCTCTCTTTTATTGTTGGGTGGGGAGAAGTATGAGGAACATTTTGTCTGTTCTTTCCTATAGCTTCATTCTTTCTATCCTTGGGGAACTCATTCCTTTGTCCATTTAAAATATTATTGTCGCGATTGGGAGGTTTGACGGTCCTAGTTGGAACCCATATCATCACAATGCGTCTCTTGCTAGACAACACAATTCATGTGTTTTGGTCTCCAATGTCAAGGACACGAAATTGAGATCTGTCCACGATGTTGTTTCGAAGAATAACTAAAAGGTTACACGAATTCTATGAATTATGTGACTTTGGTAATTAAACCACGTTAATGACTTGACACAACATTAGAACAAAATACTGATCGACACCATATTAGAGCAAAATACCGACCTTGAATATGACACTTATGAACTTTAATTACTTGAAAGTGACAGAGCTTAGATACGTTTCGATCCATTTTTCATGAAAGGAAACACTGCATCTTATTAGAGCAAGTTTATACGAACTTGAGAAGGTAAAAAAACAATACAAGTGATGACACGAATACCAAATATGGGTCAGGCGTAAGTTATTAAATTTGTATCCATGAAAACGGATCAATATTAATGAAATTGGTCAATTTGTATCGCATCATTTTCAATAAAAAAAAAATTGTAGTTTAATAGTATTTATAGACAGTTTTTCGATGACACTCAAGTGAACAAATATGTGAACAAGTCTTTCATAATTCGGGATACCCTATATTAGATCGCAACACATGGCTCCGATCTAGATTATTTCATCAATTCCAATATTTTCCCCTATTTAATGTATTTTTGTAGGCTCAAGAATTGAGTAGCTGAACTTAAAACGAATAAGCAACTAAAGGTGAGAGTTTAACTAAATTCCAAAAAAAAATTATTATTACAAATTAAAAGGGAAAATTTCAAATAAGGATCCTACATTGAGCCATTTCCTCAAAAAGGGTCCATAATGGATATGGTCTCAAATAAAGACCTAAAGTGACCAAGTCAATTCAAATAAGAGCCTGAAGTGATCAAATCGTTTTAAATAAGGACCTATTTGGCCGGCTAATGAGCATGTGACTATTCTGGCCGCTAGAGAAGGGGTATTTTAGTCAGAAAAATTCTAGGTATATATTTTTCCTTTTCCTTTTCCTTTTTTTTTTTATTCCCTCCCCCAAGCCACTGTCGGATCTCGTTAATGGCCAACGCCTACCTAGGCAAGGACAGCCCTCGACTTGGGCCTCATCATTTGGGGGATGGATGTGTCGCTACTTCACTTGATTGAAGAAGTCGAGCAGAAAAGGGATGATGCAGTTGTTCGTGATCCGGACGATCAGGTCTTGGCGAGAGAGATCCGTGTCGGAAGCTAACGACATGGCTGTTGAGGAGCAACGATGACTGAGTGACAAAGAGAACGGAACTAGACTTGTAAGCCATTGTCAAGAGTTCTGGGAAAGTTATCAAAACGGTCTTAAACATATTGTAATTTTTCCAATTCAGTCATAAACTTTTTTTGGCCAATTCAGTCTTAAATCTTTTGTAATTGTGCTAATTCAATCCATTATGCATAATTTGGTTGGCCAAAGTTGACGTGGATGCCAGCCACCGTCAGCATCCACGTCGGCGGTCCGAACGACGCTAATGTAGTAATTTTTTAACAATATTTTTATTTTTTTCAAAATTTTTTGTTAATTTTATTTTTTTCTTTCTTCTTCTTTAGATCGACCAAAGGTTACGGCCGACGAGGTCGACCTCACCGTCGCCTAGATTTGGCAAGGGTGAGGGGGAGCTCGCTCGTGATGGTGAGGTCTTGCCTAGCCATGGCAAGCTCGACCTCCCCTAGCGACGGTGAGGGTGAGCTCGCCCATGATGGTGAGGCCTTACCATGGCTAACGAGGTCAACCTGGCTAGTTGTAACCTTTGGTTAGTCTAGCGATCGGCCAGAGGAAGAGGAATAAAGAAAAAAAAAAAAAAAAAAATAAAAAATGAAAAAAAAAGTTATTATCAAACTGTCAAGTCAGTATCGTTTGGCGCCAACCGGCATCACGTTAGCGTCGTCTCTCTCTCTCTCTCTCTCTCTCTCTCTCTCTCTGCCGTACATCATTTGTTCTACATCTCATTGCCCCATCACGAACAAAAATACTAATCTGAGTATTACTAGCATTGCGAGCGAGGGTTACCCTCTCTCTCTCTCTTTTTGCCGTACATCATTTGTTCTACATCTCATTGCCCCATCACGAACAAAAATATGAGTATTACTAGCATTGCAAGCGAGGGTTACCCTTGCTTGAGGCTGGGGAGAGGCTAAGCGATGGCCGAGGAGAGGGGGAGAAAAAAAAACGAAAAAAGGAAATTGTCTCATTATGTCATCACATGACACATCATTACATGATTTGACATCATATTACCTAACATGTCACCACATGATATATCATCACATGAAATATCACGCCATTGCATGACACGTCATCATACGAGGCTTGAACCGTCGCGTGGCATGGCATCTCATCAAATGGACTCATTGCCGCTTATAACAACCGCCCCGCGGAGGCAGCAAAATCCCACATGGTTCTCGAGCCGTGGAATAAGGCAGGCTACAAGAAAACTTCGTCATTGGATTCGAAGTGTTGAAAAGGAAAGACAATCCCCAAGAAAGGTGTTGGGATTGTCGGATTCCCAAAAACCGGATTCGACACTAAATCGAACCCCTAAAACGAATGCGGAAGACGAGCCCAGGAATGACATGTATCACCAATCGAAAGTTACACTACATAATCAAGCGTACCTTATTGTCCATAGATTAAACACCAACGTTGAAGTTCGAGGAAGAATCTGATCCCGGTCTACCAAGGAGCCTACTTTTGTTGGTTCAAATGGGGGACGAGTTACGTTGGTTTTTGGGAGAGGGAGAAAAGAAAAGCATACGTTTTTTCCAAAAGGTGCATTCTCTTTTTATTTTTTCCCCTTAAATACGTCTTCTCCAAAAGACGTGTCCCTTCAGTAAAAGACGTCCCCCCAAAAGTTACAACTCTTCAATGTATCCCTCCATCCATGGGCCCTAATTTTGTGGGTCAAGCTTTTAGGCCCAACATGGGCGGACGGGCCTTAAGCCCATCGTCATACAAATAAATAAAACCAATATCTCCCACTCGCGCATGGTGGGCTGAACAGGATCCTCTTTACCTCTCTGCAATATTCATACCGGTGAATAATCCGTGTGACCAGCATACTTTGAGAGCTCGTTGCTATATATCTGTTAGGAATATATAGCAGCTCATAATGGGCATCACACTCTGAGTAGATTTAGTATGCAGTACCCTAGATCGATTGATCACATTTATATATAATTGTATTCACAATTATGATTATCCCAAAGACAGTCATAATTGGTCGACTAGTGAATACAAAACTACAATGTGATTCTCCAAATTCGATCTTCCTCTTTCCTTCAAACTCTCAATTTCAGTTCAGCTTGCTTTTCTAGAAATGTCCCATTAGATCAAATCAACCCATGACCATTGACAACATCCTAAGATAACAAACACTAAATAGAAATTTTGAGAATAAGTAAGAGTCATGAGGGCACTCAAATTGAGGAACTCTTTTCCTCAAGAGTCTTACACGGCATAAAAGTTGAAATCAAACTTTTGCAACTCTTATTGGTCGTCACATGCATACGTAGTATGAAATACGTATTACGGTATTAACTCATTTCCCATGGAGCGTATGTCTACACCTTCAATACCGTACAGATGATAGTTCAGACATACCCAATGTCTAACTTGAGTTCACGTATCTACTCATTCACATAATTCATCAGAACTCACATATGGCATCTTAGACAAATAAAGTAAAATATGTGGGGTATTTTACTTTCGGACATAGTACATATCATGTCCTCATCTTAACACTTAGTTAATGCGACATATATATTTTAAGCTTGAGCTCTCGATTATTACCTAGATAATAAGCTTAAAAATCGTCTCATCTCTATTTATCACATAGTAAATAGATGCGATTACCCGTGTGAGTGGGCTAATCTTATATCTGTTCGACATACTTTCTCAACTTAATGTAATGCACTGAGCATTAAGATGCATAAAGGTCAAACATAGATTCATAGGCATTAATGATGAAAACACAAATTCATCAAATGTGAACACTTAAAGGAAATTACAATATTCAGTACATCGGCCTCTACGCAATCCTAGAGATTTCACATGGCCACAAAACACATCTCTAGGTATTGGCTTTGTCATAGGATCTGCTATCATTCTATGCGTAGACATGTACTGTAAGTTCACATCTTTTCGTGCAATCATATCTTTGATAAAATTATACTTGGTATCTATATGTTTGGTTTTGCCATGATATTTTGGATCTTTGGTGTACGCTATAGCTGCTTGGCTATCATAGTTAACCAATAATGGATTTGCAGCTTTCTCAATAACACCTAAATGATCCAAAAAATCTCTTAAGCCAAACTCCTTATTATACCGCTGCTGATAATGCCACGAATTCAGCTTCCATCGTGGACAAGGCTATACACGTTTGTTTCTTACTGCTCCAACATATGGCGCCATTATTCAGTAAGAAAACAAACTCAGAGGTAGATTTCTTTTCATCTAAATCTCCTCCCCAATCAGCATCAGAATAGCCTTAGAGTCGCAGATCATTTCCTTGATAACTCAGCGTATAATCAACAGTTCCCTTTAGATACCTTAGTATTTACTTAACGGTTTCCAATGTGCTTGACCTGGATTGGATTGGTATCTACTCACCATTCTAACTGCAAAACATATGTCGGGTCTTGTACACATCATAGCGTACATCAATCTCTTAACAGCACTAGCATAAGGAACATGTTTCATTTGTTCCTTCTTTTGTGGAGTCCTTGGACACAGTTTATGGCTCAATCCTTCACCTTTTACAATAGGAGTGTCTATTGGTTTACAATCTTGCATACGAAATCGTTCAAGAACCTTATTTATATATGTTTCTTGCGAAAGAAATAACGACCTCTTCGAACGGTCTCTTGAAATCTTAACTCCAAGAATGTATGCAGCCTCACCCATATCTTTCATCTCAAAGTTGGAAGATAACCAACTCTTCATATTATTTACAAATTCCATATTGCTTCCGGCAATTAGTATATCAACAACATATAATGATATGATCACAAATTGATCTTTGGATCTTTTGATATATACACAATGATCCTCATCTATCATTGTAAAATTATATGCCATTATGGCATTATGAAAACTTATATACCATTGTCTCGATGACTGTTTAAGGCCGTATATCGATCTCAAAAGTCGACATACCTTTCCTTCTTGGCATTCTTTAATGAAACTAGCAGGTTGTTCCATATATATTTCTTCCTCTAATTCTCCATTGAGGAAAGCAGTCTTTACATCCATTTGATGTAACTCAAGATCCATACTAGCCACTATTGCCAGAATAATGCGAATCGAGGTAAATCTCACTACAGGAGAAAATTTTTCTTCATAATCAATTCCTTCCTGTTGATTATATCCCTTCGCCATAAGGTGAGCCTTATGCCTTTCTATCGAGCCATCAGTTTTTCGCTTTATTTTGAGAACCCACTTGTTCCCAATAGCTTTGCGTCCCTTTAGAAGATTAACCAGTTCCCAAACTTGGTTTGACTTCATTGACTCAATCTCCTCTTCCATTGCATGAATCCATTTTTCCTTACTAGGGCAATTTAGAGCCTTATTAATATTTCTTGGCTCATCCTCATCTTGCGGAGCAATCATAAAAGTTTCCCCTTCAATGTCAAAACGTCGACGGGGAATATTTTTGCGACTTGTTCGCCGTATGGAAGATTGTACACTTTGCACATCATTCCCCATTATGCTTCCACTAGGATTAGATAATGATGATGTCGTCTCATCATGTGGTTGTAATTGAGAATGAGTTGAATTCAATTCATCACTTCTCATATTACTCCCACCTGGATGAACTCCACTAATATCATTATCTTGATCCAATGTTTCAAATATGGAGTAATCTTCACCTATTTTGCCCTTCTTAGGAAATTCATCCTTTAAGAATGTGACATCCCGTGATTCAAATTCAGTTATACTCCCATTTTCCTACTCACCTATGAACACATACACTTTCGAGTGTTCGGAGTATCTTATGAAAATACTCTTATTTCCTCTAGGACTCAATTTCCCAAACTTGTGAGAGGGCTCATGAGTATAGGCAGCACAACCCCATGGCTTAAGAAAACTTAAGTCGGGTTTTCTACCTGTCCATAACTCATATGGAGTGGAAGTAACTGATTTGGAAGGCATTCGGTTAAGTATATAGGCAGCAGTTAACAACGCATCACTCCAAAAAGTAATAGGTAAGTTAGCATGCGCCATCATGGACCTAACCATTTCCAGTAGGGTTCTGTTTCTTCTCTCCACAACACCATTTTGTTGAGGAGTATATGGAATAGACAACTGTCTTTCTATTCCTTTTTCATCACATAATTTTCTAAACTCATCAGATAAATATTCTCGACCTCGATCGGATCGCAATACTTTTATTTTCTTGTCTAATTGATTTTCTACCAAGTTCATAAACCTTTTGAAACAACTCAATGCTTCAGATTTATGAGAAATCAAATAGATATATCCGAATCGAGTATAATCATCTATAAAAGTGATGAAATAAACAGCCCCATGCCTTCCTCTCACATTCATTGGACCACAGACGTCAGAATGGATTAAATGTAGAGGAAATTCAGCTCTTTTACCTTTTCCAAATGGTTTTCTTGTCATTTTCCCTACTAGACAATGCTCACATATGGGCAAATCGACTTTTTCAATGTTGCCCAACAAGCCCTCTTTGGCTAGTCTATTCATACGTTGTTGGCCAATATGACCAAGTCTAGCATGTCACACATTCACATCATTATCATATGAATTAGGAGACGTGAGAAGGGAATAACAAACATTTGCATTAACATAGTCAATATCTAATACAATGAAACCATCCAGAAAATAACCACGACCATAGTAGTTTGTATCCAAATACAAATCTACACCTCTATTATGGAAGTTCATATTAAAACCAAGCTTGACCAACACCAAAACAAACACTAAATTTCGACGAATCCTCGGAACATATAAAACATCATGTAGGAACAAGGTGCGTCCACCACGCATGTTCAATTGGTAGGTGCCAATCCCTTTAACTTCAGCTCTGGAGTTATTTCCCACATAGATCCACTTAGTTCCAGTTGGTACTCGTCGGAATTCCACGAAGGATTCTCTATCCTTCGCTACATGGTCTGTCGCTCCTGAATCTACAGTCCACAAAGGATTGGATTCAGCCAATAATACAGAACTTGACACATAAGCAAAGTTCTCAAATATACAAGAGGTGTTTACCTTTTTCAGCTTACAACAGTTGCAAGCATAGTGACCTTTCTTGTCACAATTATAACACCTCACCCTTGACATTTTCTTCACTTGAGGACTTTTTCCTTTCTTGTGTTGGTTAACTCTTGATTTTTTGCAATAAGGACTTGATCCTTTGCATTCCCACATATTGAACGAATCAATACGTTTACGCTTAGAGCTCAAAGCCCTTTCTGAGCTAGAACCAGCATTGCAAATATCTATTTTTGGCTCAAATGCCGTTAGACAGTCCTCTACTAGCTCAAGGTGGCGCACAGCATTCTCAAGATCTTCCATAACATGGTCAAGAGCTTCTAATGCTTCTTGCTTTTCCAGCACATATTGAATCTTCATATTCAATATTTCATAATTGTTGCCATTCATATTAGCAATTACGTTCTTAGTTGCTGAAACCATCGATCCGAACACATCGACATATATGCACGAATAATTAATGCCTATCATTTATGCATCCACTTTGCACAGACCCATCATATCAATGAACAATTTCAAGTAAGGTTTCAGAATCAAAAGGTCAATATGTTTCCAATCATCCTCCAAAAATTCTAACTTAAAACTATTATTAATATAATTGTCTTATGCAAAATAAATTCTATGAAGTTACAAAAACTTCTATGAACTACCCACAGTAGTCAACAATAACAAAAAGCAAATAATATTTGACATCCAATAGAATAATAATGCTTTCACATAATACAACTGTCCACTACACTAAGTAATATATACAGAGGAAAATATCAACATAGAAAGATATATTTACACCCAAAACATCTCAAACTAATCTAGGAAATAAATAGGGAAAGTCCCTGCTAATCTATTAGTCAAAATATCTAAGAAATTTGAAGGCAAATTTGCCAACCATGGAAAAATTTTTGGAGAGCTTTCATGTCGCCTTCAAGGCGCATTTACTCTGCGCCATGTAGCGCTCAATCTAAGGGTTGAAGTTTTGGTTAACTCAATCCTATAATACTCTCTTACAAAAGCTACTACTAGCCTCCTATAACCCGGGACCACGTTGACCTCTCATAGGCGATCTAACACTGCTTGCCATTCAGGTGGAAGAGTGTTAATCAAGGCCGGCACTTTCTCAAAATCCGGCATAAGAGAACCATTCCAGATGATTTCTTGTATCATCTGATTGACCCTGACCACATGTGATACTAAATCACCGTCATGCCACCGATAATTAGCTAACTCTGTCATCAGCCTTTTAAGTCTTGCACTTCTTTCGTCCGTTCTCGGGAATGCAGGTATCCGTGCATAACGCATCATAGTTCCTGCAACAAATGCAAAACTAAAAATGGATCACTTATAATCCATAATGAACATAAGGGAAAATACATAATTTTCCATGATTCATGCAACAAATGTAGAATAAAAAATGGATTATTTATAACCCACATAGACATAATTGAAAAAGAAACAGATTCTTTTTCCCTTTTTTTTGGGGGGGGTCAACGGTCAAAGTCAACGGTCAACGGTTGGAGTCAACAGGCGGCGGGTCGGGCCGGTCAGACCGGACGGGCCAGTTGGACCGGTCGGACCAGACAGCCCGATCAGGCTGGTCGGGCAAACTGATCGGCATGTGCCGTGCGCGTGCGAGGGCTGACGTCACGCAGACGTCAGCCGGCGCATGCGCGGCACGCGCCTTCGGCAGAAACGGCGCGTGCGTCACACACGCCTGCGGGGGATCGAATCGGCACGACCCCCGTTCGTTCCGGTCGCGCGTGGCGGCGCGTCCGGTGGCCTCCGGCGGCGATCCGCCACTCATTTTTCTCGTCTCGACGAGGGCTTCGATCCTACGCTTTTAGAAAAAAATTTCGACTTACAGAAAACAAAAAAATGGGGCGAACAGAATTGGGTGTCGGGATTTTTCCGCCCCTTATCGGTGTCGGCCGATTTTTCACGAAAATTCAATCAAAAAACATTCATATCAGGAAAACATGAACTAGGGCTCTAATACTAATGTTGGGATTGTCGGATTCCCAAAAACTGGATTCGACACTAAATCGAACCCCTAAAACGAATGCGGAAGACGAGCCCAGGAATAACATGTATCACCGATCGAAAGTTACACTACATAATTGAGCGTACCTTATTGTCCCAGATTAAACACCAACGTTGAAGTTCGAGGAAGAATCTAATCCCGGTCTACCAAGGAGCCTTTGTTGGTTCAAATGGGGGGACGAGTTACGTTGGTTTTTGGGAGAGGGAGAAAAGAAAAGCGTACGTTTTTTCCAAAAGGTGCGTTCTCTTTTTCTTTTCTCCTCTTAAATATGTCTTCTCCAAAAGACGTGTCCCTTCAGTAAAAGACGTTCCCCCAAAAGTTACAACTCTTCAATGTATCCCTCCATCCATGGGCCCTAATTTTGTGGGCCAAGCTTTTAGGCCCAACATGGGCGGACGGGCCTTAAGCCCATCGTCATACAAATAAATAAAACCAACAAAAGGAAAGAAAGCCCGCCGATTGCTGTAGGATTTCTCAACTACCACTTCCTTAGTCACTAAGCATGTTTGTCGTCGCGTAAGAATGACATCGATTAGTCCAATCAGCTCTCTTGAAAGAATGAACCCCAACGCATTTTCCTTATTCACCACTAATTACGGAGTCTCCCAAAAATTTCCAGGAAATTGAGGAGGAAGCTGATCAAGTTAGGGTTTGATAGTCAAACACACTCATCATTTACCCCATGGGAACCGCCTTCAACCCTATATATAAAGAGAGGAAGCGACTGAGATCAGCATCACATCAAAAAGCTCCGGAAAGTTCACTTTCTATTCCTCACACCTTCTTTCCATCGTCGTAGTCGCTGCTGCGGCCAGTATGATTCTCCTCTCCGGCTTGTGCTCGGGGTGCTTCTCCGGTGGTTGTGCGAAGAGGGTGAACTGCGAATGAGAAGATCACATGCGGTGCAATTCAAGAGGCAGCAAAGATGGCATCGCGAGTGAAGAGAAAATGAAGGAAATTGCGAAGAGGGAGCCCGAGTCCCCACCTATTGTAGTGGCTTATTTCCCCGGTGGATCTCGGCTCTCTCCTCTCTGAAGAGATGACGATTGGATCGCTTGATTGCGAGCAATTTTGAATAAATTTGTTCTGATTCTCTCTTTTGTTCTTCGGTGGGGAGAAGAATGAGGAACATTTCGTTTCTTCTTACTATGGCTTCCTTCCTTCTTTCTTTGTGGAACTCGTTCCTTCATCCTTTAAAGAAATTATTGTCGCGACCCACCCGAGACGAACCTAAAAAGGATTAATGGACGGACAGCAAAAATAATCTCTTGCGAGATGGGATTTGACGGCCCTATATGTAACCCATGTCGTCGCGATGTGTCTCTTGCTAGACAACGCAATTCGTGTGTTTCTTTCTACATTTTCAAAGACGCGAAATGGAGATCTGTCCAAGATCATGTTGTTTTGCGGAATAATGAAAAAGGCTACGTTAATTGTATGAAATTGTGACGTTTGGTAATTAAACCTCGTTAGAACAAGATACTAATTGATACCATATTAGAATATAAGATCTACAATGTCGTACGACTATTATCGACTCTTGGACATCTTACAAACCTGGCGAGGCGACACTACCACAAAAGTTAAAAGCTGTCTCAGTGGCTCTTTTAAAATGGAGCAGATCCAGATTCAACAATGCCAAGGATCAGATTTCTGACCTCAAATATCAGCTTTAAGCTCTGACAAATCAACCCCATGGCCAGTACGATAAAGCTGTGATATCTGACCTGAAAGAGAAAATACATGGGTTATGGCAGCAGGAAGAGAAATTTTGGGCTATGCGATTACGTGTTAATTGGCTTTAATGGGGGGATAGGAACACCAAATTTTTTCATGCAACCACTGTTCAGAGAAGACAAAACAATAAGATCATCAGCATGCTGCAGGATGATCAACAAAGGTGGGTACGTGACCCGAATTCTCTCAAGGAGATGACCTCTCGTTTTTTTCGGACTTTATATACTTCTACAGGGTCTAGAGATTATCGCCCTACTTTGGATATTTGTAAGCGTGTGGTGACTGCAGAAATGAATGACACTCTTATTGCTGAAGTTACATCTGAGGAGGTCCAGAAAGCAGTGTTCCAGCTAGGTGCAATCAAAGCACCAGGCCCAGACGGACTTAATGGTCAATTTTATCATGCACACTGGGATATTTTACAAGCGGATATTGTTGTTGCTGTGCAACAATTCTTCCGCACAGGAGTTTTGCTGCCAGAATATAACCACACTTATATTGCTTTGATTCCAAAAACCCCTCATCCCGAAAGATTAGATCAATTCAGACCTATTAGCCTTTGTAACTTTATTTATAAAGTCATTTAAAATCCTGGCCAATCGTCTCAAACCCTAGCTGCCAGATTTGATAGCCCCCGAACAAAGTGCTTTCGTAGGTGGTCGGCAAATCCAGGATAATATTATTGTGGTTCAGGAGGTAATTCATCAACTTCGAATACGGAAAATAAAGAAGCATTTTCAGGCGGTGCTTAAATTGGATATGGCAAAGGCTTATGACCGGGTAGAGTGGGACTTTCTTGGTGCATATCTTCTAAAGCTGGGCTTTCATACTCGATGGGTGAATTGGATCCTCCAATGTGTGACTACGGTCTCTTATAGTGTGAAATTCAATGGCGAATCTCTACCCTATTTTCATCCAACTCGAGGTCTGAGGCAAGGGGACCCTTTATCACCATACTTGTTCATCCTGATGGCAAATGTCTTAACAAGCTTAATCAACAATGCAGTGGCAATTGGCAATCTTAAAGGTATTAAGCTAAATCGTTGGTGTCCTACCTTATCCCATTTATTTTTTGCAGATGATGCTATTTTCTTCCTTGATGCGAAGCTTATCGAATGTCAGAACTTAGCTTTTATCCTGAATGAATATTGTATAGCTACAGGACAAGCTGTGAATAGGAATAAATCTGGTTTGTTTTTTAGTACTGCTTGTCCTAGCAACTTGAAAGAGAATTTGGCCAGTGAACTTAGAGTCCCTATTTTGCAAAAAACTGGCAAGTATCTTGGCATTCCTTCAGATTGGGGGAAATCTAAGAGAGACATGTTTCAATGGATTCTGAGTCGTGTGCATTCCAAGCTCGAAGGTTGGAAGGAAAAGTTGATCTCAAAAGGGGGTAAGGAAGTCTTACTTAAAACGGTAGTGCAAGCAATACCCCAATATGCTATGTCGATATTTAAAATCCCTCTTACGTTGTGTAAGTTAATTGAAAAGAGGATAGCTCGATTCCGGTGCGGCATCGATTATAGCAAGCAAGGTATACATTGGAAGAACTGGGAGACTATCAAGCGACGGAAAGATGAAGGGGGTTTAGGTTTTCGCGATCTTTTGGCTTTCAACCGAGCATTACTAGGAAAACAAGCTTGGCGGCTAGTTCAACAACCACATTCTCTACCTAGCAGAATCCTTAAAGGTATATACTTTCACTCTCAGGATTTCTGGAATGCTTCTAAAGGTGCTAGACCCTCTTGGGGTTGGCAAAGCATTTTGCTAGGTCAGGACTCTATTGCCGATAAGGTCTTATGGTCTGTTGGGGACGGCACACAAATCAACATTCGAGAGGACAAGTGGCTAGCTAGGGGTGTAATAGGGGGCCCTGCTCCTAGAGATGAACCACAGCAAGTTGCAGACTTTATAATCTCAGAACAGCAAGCATGGAACACTACCCTTTTAAACCAAAGTTTTGATAGTAAACTAGTCGTTGAAATACTATCTCTTTCTATCCGGCCACAATACACGCAAGACAAACTTGTCTGGACAGGAAAACAAAATGGACAATTTACGGTAAAGAGTTGCTATAATCACATCAGAGCTCAGCAAACATGCCATAACAACAATCAAGCCTCTTCATCATATCAGCCGCCTCGCAAGTTATGGAATGCCCTATGGAAACTCACTACTATGCCTAAATTAAGACCTTTTATGTGGTCAATTTGCAGCAATGCCTTGCCGACTAGAGAAAACCTATATCGTCGACACATTATCTCAGACCCTACTTGCTATATGTGCACTACACAGGTACCTAAAACACCAGAGCATTTATTTTTGTTCTGCCCATGGACTTTAAATGTATGGTTACACTCAGAACTCGACCTCAAGCATCATCCTACAGGAGTGAATTGCATAGAAAGTTGGCCGGTTGCTGTTATTGAGAAACAGAACGGCTTACCTGAGCTCGAAACAGTTGCGGCTCTTCTCTGGCATATCTGGAAAGCCAAAAACAACTTCTTGTTCCGACAGCAACGCCCCAACGTTGACCACGTTGTGCACTCTGCGTTAGTAGACGTACGATCCGGTTGGAGTTTCGGCCAGAAGAGGCAACGGCGTGTGAGAAATCAACATAATTCCGATCAGCAATGGCATCCACCAGCCAACGGCTCTATAAAAGTCAATATTGATGCGGCTTACCTATCTCAGATTCATGATGCTTCGATCGCCTCTGTGTGCCAAGATTCCTTTGGTGTCTTGCTCGATGGCTTCGTGCAAACAATGTCTGCATCTTCGGCACTGCAAGCTGAGGTGCTCGGATTACATCAAACCTTGCACTTCTTGCTCCAAAGCGGGCGAGGATCGGATCATCTTGAAGTGGAATCTGACTGCTCGACTCTTGTAGACGCCATCAACGATCCTGCCTTGACGCCGTGGGAGCACCGAGGCATTCTTCACGAGATAAGGGATATGAAGCTTCGGTGCCCTAATCTCACCATCGTTCACTGCAATAGGGCAACGAATTCTGTGGCGGACCGGGCTGCAAAGGCCCATTGGGCTTCTCTGCTTTCCTCAGATTAGGTGCAGCATCCTCCTTCCTTTTTACAAGATCTTTTGTATTGTGATATGCCTAAGTTTGTAACTTCAAATCTAAGTTTATAATATTTTCTTGCTTTCGACCAAAAAAAAGAATATAATACCAACTTTGAGCATCACACACATGAACGTTAATGACTTAAAAGTGACAGAATTTACATAAATTTCGACCCATTTTTCAGGAAAAGAAATTCTTCATCTTATCAGACCAAGTTTATACGATCTTGACAAGACAAAAGAAATAAAATAAAAAAATACAAATGATGGACATGAATACGAAATAAGGATTGAGTCTAGATCGGGTTAGTGTATGTTGTTAAATTTGTATCCATGAAAATAAGTTAATATAAGTTAAATAGATTGATTTGAATCGGATCATTTTGGATCAAAGAGTGTAATTTGATAATATGGACCAAGAGTTTTCCAGTGATGCTTTAAGTCATCGAATTTGATTGTAAGAGTACACGATGTAACATCTTATCGTCACAAGCGTCCGACCTAGATGACTTCATCAATTTCAAGAGTTTTTCCCATCCAAGGGTATTTTCGTAAAACTAAAGTCACGAACACTTTCTTTTTTGGCGCCTTGAAAATCGAGCCAATTGTACTCAAAATAAAGAAATGATTGAAGGTGAAAGTTTGGTTAAACTCTTTGGCCAAACTTCCGAAAAAAAATTAATCAGAAAATACTGTTCAAATTATGACCGATGGTACAAAGGGATTAGAAATTCCCTTTGAAAGCTTGGAAGTGTGCAAAATTCGACATTTGAGTAGGGCATGGAGGGGTATCCTAGTTGTCCTCACTCTGATATAGTGGAAACATTATCAAAAAAGTCACAAATCTATTATTTATGTGCCGATTTACTACTAAATCTTTCAATTGTGTTGATTTCGTTATAAACTTCTTAAGAATTTGACAATGTAGTCCTTTTACCCAACTTTGACTAGAAAAAACTAACGTGACAACCTAATTAGCTCTAGTAGACTTATATGATGTGATTGGCGTTGATGTGGACAATTTGTAAAAATTTCTCTAATTTTTTTCTTGTTTTCCTTTTTTTCCCTTTTCTATTTTTTTCTTTTCTTGGGCTAGGCGAGGGTTGCCCTTGCCCAATCTAGCGAGGCTCATCTTGCTTGCAGCCAGCGAGATCTAGTCAAGGGCAACTCTCACTTGTGACCGATCACCGACTATGGCTTAGTAATAGCCACAAGAAAAGGGAAAGAAATTTTAAAAATGCAAAATTTATTTATATTAGCACTAACTACGTCACGTAAGATGGGTAGTGTTTACGTTTTTGATTTCCAGTCAAATTTGGCATGTTGTCAAAAGGTTTAAACTAAATTGACGAATTATCAAAATATTTAAGACTAAATTAGCATAATTGAAAAGTTTATGACTAAATTAATACAATTAAAAGACTTATGATTGAATTATCCGCTGTAAAAATAGGTATAGGATTTTTTGACAATTATCTCAACTTTTGATCATAGTAAAGAAGGATGAGTTCCTATCCATTCAAGCAACAACAAGATCAATATGTAGCGTAAAAAAATGAAATAATGGAACGGCATGATATTATTTTTCATGTATACTTTTCTTTAGACTAGCAAATATGCCTAAGTTTTGCATTTATACTAAAGATGGGAAAAAAAGCCACCTTAGTACGAAATTTTTTTATTATTAAGTAATGGGTTGACAAAAATATCCATACAAAAGATATTGTATAAATATATGAGGAAAGAGAAAAATATTTTAAGATCTGAATTTTTTTAGGAAGGTTATCCTATTAAATACAAGATTCAAATTTTAAAATTAATTCGCAAAAGACAAGGTAGAATTAATAATCTATGCATATGCCTGCAAATAATATATTTGTAAAATAAATAGTCAAGGACGTTTGGGGAAGCAGAAATGATCAAGATGTCGTAAAAGTAGGAGGTTCATGTTGCTTTATATAATAAGTATAGATAAGCACATGTTATGTACTCAAAATTGTTTCAACATTAGTCGCTCGGGGTTTGATCCAGTAATAAGGGCATTCCAATTCTTTGGGCTCAAGATTCAATAGTTGCGGATACGATTCTCACCATGGGGAATGTAAATTTAAGCGGGGAATTCTGACGATGGATTGTCGTGCTAATTCCCATCTAGATGGGAAAAAAAAAACACAAACAAACAAACCCCTTTGTCTTGGTTCTAGTAATTCAAGACTTGGAAAATAAAGAACGTAATTTTTTAGAAAGACGGAAGAGATCAAGTTGCTCAAATTTAGGATGATATGTTATCATCCCTTGCAAGCTGAGCACGGTTGGCTAAAGGTGAAGGTTGATATGCAAAAATCTGATGCGATTATAACTTAGTCCTTTTATGAACAAACCTACAATTTGATCTTTGCTGGAGATGAACTGAATAGTGAGAGTTTTACGCCCAACTTGTTCCTTGACATAATGAAAATCAATAGCAACATGGTTCATTCTTGAATGGAAAGCTGGATTGTAGGCAAAAGAGATTGCTGAAACATTATCACATTAGATGGTGGGTGGTGTAAGGAGTAGGCAATGCAGTTTAAGTAACAAGGAGGATAGCCAAACTAATTTAGCTACAATGTCAGCTAGACACCAGTATTCAACTTCAAATGAAGAATGTGCCACTGTAGCTTGCTTCTTAACACTCCAAGAAATGGGTTTGGAACAAAAGAAAACACGAAACCCATTAGTAGAGTGTTGATCAATTGGGTAGCCTGCCCAGTCGGCGTTGCAATAGGCAATGAGTTGGTGTTGGATTAGACAAAAGTGAAGACTATGAGTGATTGTGCCTTTTAAATAACACAAAATGAGTTTGATTGTCACAAGATGATCCTCAGTGGGAGACTTTAGGAACTGACAAACTTGATTGATGTTGAAGAAATGTTAGGATGCATCAGAGTAGGATATTGTAGCACTCTAGTAAGAATTCGATAAAAAGTGGGATTCAATATTGTAGCACTCAAGTTCTTGAGACACTACAAGCATTGGGATTGGTTTACATCCGTCCATATTTGCATGTTTTTAAACATCCATATCATACTTCGATCGATTGATTGTATGCCTTTAGATATATACCTTATTTGAACACCAAGAAAATAAGAAAGAGGTTTGAGGTCCTTCATAAGAAAATGATGGCTAAGATATGAGATTAACTATTGCAACGTTAAAGTATCATTGCCAATGAGCATGATATCATCAACGTATAGGATGAGATATACAGTCATATGCCCTTAGTGGAAGATGAATAGTGAATGATCGGAGTTAAAGACAATGAATCCAAAATCTCAAAGTTTTGAATTAAATTTGTCATACTAGGCTCGAGGGGCTTGACGAAGGCCATAAATGAATTTCTTCATGTGACAAACATGATTAGATTTGCCCAAATCAACATAGCCTAGAGGTTGGGACATGAACATTGTTTCCTACAAATCACCATGTAAAAATGCACATTCGACATCCAATAGTCGAAGTGGCTAATTGTGAGAGATCACAAGAGATAAAATAATTCGAATGGTGATAGGTTTTACCACGGGATTGAAGGTCTCAACTAAGTCAACACCCTACTATTGATGAAAGGCCTTAGCAACAAGGCGAGTTTTGTAGTGACTAATAGTGCCATTTGGATTTCGTTTAACTCAAAATACCCATTTACAATCCACTACGTTCATAGTGGGATCATAAGCGACCAAACACCATGTTTTTTGTTGTTGAAGCGAGGTAAATTCTTGATCCATGGCATGACGCCATCGAGGGTCCTTAACTGCTTGAGAGTAATATGTTGGTTCTGAGATATGGTTGGCAATAAGTGTAAACAGAATTAGGTGAAGGGTGTGGGAAAATGCCTTTTGTTTGGTAATACCAAGTTTAGACCTTGTTTGCATTGAGTGAATGGAAGAAAGAGGGATAGGTTAATTGTCAATAAGTGGAGGAAGGGTTGGCTAGAGGTTTGAAAGGTAGGTTCGGTAGTTGATGAAGAAGGCACTGTGGAGGTATGGTTGGATGTGAGAATGACATATGAAGTAGTGGAAGGACCATAATGAACATGCTTAGTTTGAATGACTCCAAAGAAATCGAGACTATGAGTTGGAGGATGTGAGGAATGAGTGGGAGTGAGGAAATTTAATTTCATTAAAGATGACATGACGAGAAATATATACTCGACCATATGAGAGACCCATACAATGATACCCTATATGACTAGAGCTATATAGCCTATAAAACAACAGGGAGTTGATCTAAGTTGCAATTTGTTAGCATTGTAAGATTGGAGTCATGGGAAGAAAGCCAAAGTTTGTAAGGGTGAGTAATTAGAAGGGATGTGAAATAAAACTCGATATGGGAAGAAAGTGTGATGTTGAAGTAAGGGTTTAGAAGGCATATGAGCATAGGCCATCATAGCTAAGCCAGTTTCGATGATATGGAGATATATATGCTCCACAACACCATTTTGTTTTGGTGCGTGGGGGCAAGAATATTCATGTATAATGTCATTTCATTAAAGAAAATTGTTAAAGGTATTATTTGTGAAGTCACCACCACCGTCTGAGTGAAATGTGGTGATAGTGTGCTGCAAAAGATTTTCAACTTGCTTTTTAAAACTAACAAAGATGTCATAAAAGTCATATTTTAATCTTATAGGAAATAATTAGGAATTTTTGGAAAAATCATTGACAAAGAGAATGTAATAAGAATAACTAGAACAAGATAATGTAGGAGCAGGGTCCCATGCATCACAATGTAATAATTTTAGAGGACTTCACCCGCTGACATAAAAAGCAAAGCGAGAGCCCAATTTATTGGAAACCAAAAATGATGAAGAAAATGGCCCATTAAATATCATGTGACGGGTGATCATGACGAAGATACCATTGATCCATGGTGATGATGAATTGTGATAAGCCTTTAGAGTGATGGATGATAATGGAGTATGAAGTGGGTACAAGCTATACCCAATTGGCTCTTAATATAGTATCCTCCCCAAATCATTGTCCTTAATATAAAAACCAGAGGCGTTGAAGTTAAAGAGACAATTTATATTTTTGGAAAAGCGGTAAGTAGATAGTAAATTGTGTGAAGTTATGGGACAATGAAGTATAGATTTGAGGTGAAGAGGTGAAGAAGAGGATAAGATGGTGGTGGAACCAACATGTGCAATGGGCCCCTTGTGGCCATTATTTATCTCAACAGTGTCATTAACATTATAAGTGGTTGAAATCTGGACATTTTCGGGGCTGAAATGACGAGTGGCTCTAGTGTCGATGTACCAAGTGTTGGCTAGGGTGGAGGCAATGGCTACTGTGACATCCTGAAATTCGAGCCCCCTAAGGGATGAGTGAATGTGAATTTCGTCAATGCATTGGTAGTTGATCTCACTCGGAATTGATCACTCTTGAGATACTGACCTTGAAGGGAAATGCTAATGAGGACATAACTCGTACGACTAAAGGACTCGACCTGGGAAAACGACTTGACTGTTAGACTTGCGTGAGAACGATCCTGTAGATAGGCAGACCGATTATAAGGACGACTAGAAGTCGATTTGCGGACATAACATAATGGAACGACGGGTGATTTCATTTACTGTTATTGAACCCACGAACGACTCTATGTTGATCCTCAGTAATCGTGTACTTTGAAATAAGAATCTATCCTCCGTAATTTCATGCCGTTAAGGACATCCATGCGTCAAGATGTCTTGAACGTGGTTTGACATGAGTTGGTTATGCGTGAATCCTTGGAGCCGCCCGTCAGTCTAAGTTGTAACCGAAATGGCATTGGACGAAATTGACATGATAAGAGAACTTAGGATTGGACTTCAAATTATCGGGAATGTCCGGGATGGACTTTGGATGCAACTACATCAAATAGTCAATAGAGTCAGTTAAATCGAGCAATTGGAAAAGGGATTTTCGGATCGAGGAAGCGAGCCCGTGAGGATGTGAGCTGGGCCAAGCCAGTGTGGGCCTTAGGCCCAAGTTGGGACAGCCACCAAATGGGCCTAAGTCAAGCAAATGACCCCATTGGGCCAAACCAACTATTCATCTTCTAAGCTCATGGGCCAATTCTTAACCATTTCAAGCCCAACCAATTCCCGAGCCCGTTACTATTCATTTATAAGCTCATTCCTTAGGCCCATCCACCAATTTCAGCCCAAGGACAGAATGGTAATTGTGCAAGGTGAAATGACCAAATTGCCCCTAGTTGTAGGGAGAAAAAGCTAGAGAAGAGAGATAAGGTGATGTCATCATGCATGGGGACTTGAAGCCAGCCTTCAATGGCCTTGATGAGGCCTTGACAGCAGCTCTCCCATCACTATCTCTCCCCCCCTTCAGCCCCAAACAGTCGCAGCTGCTCTCTCCTCCATTTTCTTCTTCCTCCAGTTTCTGCTCCAGTTGACCCTTCGGTGAAGAATCGAGTCAAAAGTGGTCTTACCTGATGAATCAGCCAACGAGCCACATATCACCATGCCCGGGAGAGACATACCATTCCAACGAGCCTGATTTTGTCCCGAATGGAGCCACCGGCTGTCTTGTACGGCCTTTGCAAGCCGCCTATCGCCGGTCCGTCGGTCTGCCTGCAGCCTGCACTGTTTCGCGTTTTCGGCCATATTTCTCACATTCCAGCCCTTCCTTTGCCTATTCCATCCACCCACAAGATCCCCAAGACCCCCGGGAGCCACCGGTTGCTGGTCAAGCCCTTCGCCGGAGCTCCGGCCAAGCCGTTCAACTCAGTTTCTCCTCCAACAGGGCTATTTTTTAGTGTTTTCAGTGGGAGTCCGAGCTGTGGTTGCTGTGTTGAGCTTGGGACCACCTTGGATCGTTGTGGTAGAGGTCCCAGTGCGTAGCCACCGTCGTCGCCGCCACGTCGGTGCCTCCGGCCCGCTTAACGGGTGAGTTTAGTTCCTAATCCTTCGATTAGTACCTAAACTTGCTTAGAGTTTGTTTAGTTAGTGTTAATTCTAGTTTAGGTGATTTAATTAAGTTGTATTAGTCCTAAGATAGGTGGTTAGATGGATGGATTGGATTAGTTTAGCTTAATCTTGCTTTATTTGCTTAATGATACTTTTGTGTTTAATTAAGCATTGTTTGCCTTAATTAATTGATTGTTTATTTTAATTAACATTTTGTTTAATTTCTGAATTTAATTTATTAAATATTGAATTCTGAAAATTTACTGTTCATGCGACACTATTCACAAATTACTATTCACGAGTACTGTTCATGAGCACTGTTCATCCAGAATGTGAAAAGTATCTAAAATTCATATGTGTTGATTCTATGAAGTGATTGGATGTGTTATTGCATAAACATCCGCATGAAATGTATGTTTTCCACAGAAAAGGGGAAAACGGTTTGTTCGAGGGACACCGAAATGGTCACCTTGAGGAGAAGATGATTTAAAAATGTAAATGCAAGCGTGTGTGCAGTGGCTAAGTGCCCAAAGATAAAAAGGGAGTTGTGGTTGTGCGATTATGTGATTATTAAGTTGAATCCGTTCCCCGCTGTGTGTCAGGTGGGCAATACTCCTTTGTGAAATGCCTGTGTTGGCGATAATCATGCTTGTGTGGCGGTAATTATACTTGTGTGGCGTGGAACTTGCCTGTGTGGCGTGGAACGTGCCTGTGTGGCGGTAATCGAGCCTGTGTGGCAGTGATCAATTAGAACATGCCTGTGTGGCGATAATCCTGCTTGTGTGGCAGTGATCAATTAGAACATGCCTGTGTGGCGATAATCCTGCTTGTATGGCAGTGATCAATTGGAATGCATGAGTGAACCACATTGTTTATGGCATGCACGCATGAATCGATAACGTGTAGGGTGTGACAATGGTCAGGTGAGATCGCTTGTGATACGACTCGTATATGAGTGATGAAATGTATAATCTAATGGTCATGTGCATTGCGTGTATTGTGCTGAATTATAACGTGCAGGGTATGGTATACCAGGTAAGGTTGTATGCGAATCGATTGTTGGTTGTTGCTTGTGGTGGGGTAGTTCTGGATAAATACCCTAAGTTGAGTTGGTGTACTAACCGGGGCTTAAGGGTGGAACTCGCTGAGATTTATATCTCACTAGTTATTGAATAGCCATTTTCAGGTCCCTAGTGTGAAAAGCCGTGAGCTTGAAGCGGAAGGGTCAAGAGCATAGGTGGCTCAGTAGTTCTTTATAACATAGATCTTCTGTATAAGCTTGAAGTGTTTATAAAAGTGTATTTGATTTGAAATTGGCTGTCCTACTTTTTTATCCCATGTATGTCGTTGTTAGGGGATTAGTTAATTCACTTCCGCATGTGCAATAAAATAAAAATGGTCGGCGACGAGTCTTGGGAACGTCGTGAAATTCTATCGACCACCGAGGGTTGTGCGCGCGCTCGAGGTTCGGGCGTGACAGCTTCCATCGTTGCAAGTTTTTTTGGTGGATGGCAATCCTGATAGAGTCCATTCAATGATAACAATTGATGGCAGTATCACCCACACGAAAGCAAACTCGACATTGTGGACGAACACCTTTTGAGATTTTTGTTGACCTTGGGGAGATGGTCGTTGTTGCATTGATCTAGAGGAGGTGGAGGACAGCTAGCTTGGAACATATGTACCACGAGATGGTACATGGCAGCGGCCTTGAGAGAATCGACAAGAATTGTTGGGCTTGGAAGGTTTAGAAGTCACCAATGCAGTAGACTGAGATGAAACCACGAGCAGTGTATCTTTAGTCAAAGAGAGATCTTCACAAATCAACAGTGTATGAAGTTCCTCAATAGATAGGATTGATGACTTGGCACAAATACGAACCGAACCGAGGAATAGAATTGTCAATATGATGTTGGTAGCCCATGAAGGATGCGAATAAGTAGATCATTCTTGTTTAGGGGAGAGCCACAAGCTGCCAGCTGATCAGAAATGACCTTAAATTGCTGGAGATAATCAGCTATAGATTGAGTTCCCTTCTTGAGTCGAGAAAGCCGCTATTTGAGGGATATCACATGGGCAGGTGCTGTAGAGGCATACATATCATTGAGCAGATCCAAGGCTTGCTTGGCAAAAGTAAGTCCAACGATATACGAAAGAGCGGAGTTGCTTAATGTGGCATTGATCCAGGATAACAGTAGCTAATCTTTTTCAAACCATATCGGATATGTGGGATCGTTAGGTGAACGTGGAGGAATAGAGCCATCAACGTGATTCATCAATAATGACCACACGAAATAGGCGTGAACAAGGCTTTCCAAAGGAGATAGTTGGAGACATTCAATTTGATTGCAATGAGGCTGGAAATATTCGAAATCACAATAGGTGGGGACTAAAGTGAGGTATCGACATCTTTAGAATCTTCAAAATTGGTGGATGGAGCCACGAAGAAGAAAATGCAAGATACAAGTAATGCTCTTACGCAGAGGGCTTTGATACCATAAAGAACGCAAGGAAACTTTGAATTTTTTATTTTCCCTTCATATCTATTGATGTACAAAATAAGTTTAAATAAATACATAGTTATGTGATGAGGGAAAAATTGATTCCTCAAATCAAGGAAAGCAAATTGTTCCTTAAATTAAAGAAATTATCCTCAAATTAAGGAAAGAATTTTAAATTCAAAATATTTGAAATTTTAAGAAAGGCCAAAGTAATCAAGTTGCTTAATTTTAGGACGATACGTTATTAGAAAAACAATTATGGGACAGTTGCGTAAAAACTATAAGAAAACAAACGAAACTTCCTTACGTGTCCAACAATTGGCCGAAATAGCAGGTTTTAAAAACGTTCTCAGTTTCATACCCAAATATTATTCTCGAATGACAACATCACCAAGCCAATAAGATGACGATGCAGCAACAGAAGCACGCCGTAGAAGAAGAAGAAGAAGAGGATGGTTGGTGAGAGAGGAGAGAAGTGATGGAGACGCGATGGCGACGGTACCAACTGCAATGGCCACTGGTTGAGAGATCGTGGAGGATGAAGTCATGTGAATCGCAGCGGATAATATTTTTGTAAGCAATCAGCGGTTGGTTGGACGCGTTCTAATATTTCTTTTGAGCTTAGAAAAATTCTGGCGATGTCAAAGATGACTTTGAGCTTGGTATGAGATGACACTGAGGCCAAATAATGAGAACCTCAGATGGTTCCAAGAACCTGTAAAGGAGGAAGACCGAATAGTGACAGTGACACATGAAAGAATAGTCCGATTACTTGGAAGCTAAGGCCACATCTCTTGAGAGCTTTATCGATATGTCTCTATACATAGTGAAACAATCGTGAATTTCACAACAACTCAGAAAAGCTAGCTATTACAACGGCTTCAGTTGTTCTGAAAGAGAACCGGCCAAAGTACAGATTTCCCAGCCTGTTCTGCTCGTAGAATAACATCGCCATTTTTCATCCTCATCAATCATGAGTCTCTTCTCGAGCCTCTTCAGTTGCTTCTCTGATCATTCAAATAGTAGAGTGATCAGCTTGGAAGGAGAGGATCACTCGAACAAGAGCTGTTCGATAAGCAAACACGGCCATGTCGAAGGTGAGGGCAAATCGAAGAACAACTCCAGGAGCAAGTCCAAGCCTCCTCCAATACCAATGAGCTACTTCCCCATCGGATCTCAACTCTCTCGTCTCTGAGTCCGGCCGAAAACTGAAGACCAGTTATAATCATCTTTTTCGTGCAAGAGGGTGGTACAATCTGTGTATTGGTCCACATTTGTTCTTAAGAAATTGTTGGGAACTGAAAGTACAACACTTAGAAATGTTTTTTGTTTTCCCTTTTTATGAGGTTAATGTATGGTATTGTGTTCAAGTATCACACCATTTTTATGTGAAAGAATAGTCAAAAGTTGCTTTTTCTATGTTTGTTTCCCTAGTCCTCTTCTCTTTCAAGATTAATCTAAATCTGTCTGTGCTTGTGGTATCAAGGGTAAAAGTAGATCTAGCTATTGTTTTGTTCAAGCATCCATCATCTTTCCGTGAAATTTATAGTCAAAAGTTGCTTTTTCGATGGGGAAAAAAGAGAGAAAGAGAAGGTTTGCCTAAATCTGTCTGTCTTCTCGTTATCAAGGGTAAAAGAAGCTCTAGCCTTTAGAGTGACTCATTTTTAACATTTCAAATTTCTTGATCTAATGTTAAACTAACCTTCGGAATAAATTATCTATCATATTCATGTCTGATAGAAAGTATGTTTGCATCACTAACAATAGCCAAACTGACATACAAGCAATCTGAAATCTCAAAAAATGAGTTTGAAAGTAGAGGTAATATCACATCGATATTTCTGATATTGCATGTTTGGCCTTCATAATTAGACTTGCTAATCACTTAAATCCGTTAAGACCAAACTTGAGCACTAACCTGTTTAGTGTACTATGGCGATTTATACTTGCCTTGGGTACCTAATTGGACGAATGGACTATGATCTTATGATGGATGTGAAAAAAAAAGTGTACATCCTGCGGAGTTGATATTAATTTCTGTTCTAATTCACTTTAACATTGCTCGGTACTTCAAAAATTTGACCCCCTCTAAAATCTTACTTGATGGTGCTTGCTGCAATCCCACCTCCTCCAATTAACGCATCCCATTTTTTATCGGGATTTTTATTAAATACAATGCCAATGCAAAAGGCTTTTTTTTAAATATACAAAGAGTCTTAGAATGGTTAAATCAATTCATTTATGGAATACATTTCTAAAAAGCAAATAGATCGTACAGTGTCTGTGTAAAAGAAAGTTTATACAAGTTATCTTATCTGCTCTAGATTTGGGAATTATAACTACCCACTCTCTCAAAGCAATGATGTTCAAACCATTTGTGTTTAGTGTTGATTTTGACTGCCTGAGTATGCTATAATGTTCATAAATTTACAAGTTAAAAATGCAAATTAAGTATGCCATTCTCCAAGACTTGCTTGTGTAAAGCAACTTTTACATTTCCAATGTGCAGAATAAAAGTCCTTTAAAAGTGTCTTCATGAAGCATATAACATGTAAGGATTTTTATTTGGTACACTAATTATGTCAAAACAAAAAATTTGAAAAGATGGTTCAGACGTTGACATGCACGTATAGAGTCTTCAATTTTCGTAAATAAGTTGATTCCTTTAATAGATGAGAGTTTCTATTTTATGACTACTTGGGTAAAATGTATTTTACCCCGCTAACGCACTTCATATAAATCCCATATGTAAGCCCTGACTTCTAGGGTAAATTGCATGCAGACAAACTTGGAGGCGTTAAGCAAGGAGGAGGACATGTCCCCAGAAGTAACCTCATACCTTAACCCACCATTAAAAAAAAAGCAAAGTATCGTACGGAATTCGAAACCCAAACATCACGAGTAAAGAACTAGTCTAAACCACGTGGTACTTAGAATTGGTCTGGCACCCAATAACTGATTTTCTAGCGTACATCACCAAGCCAATGACGCGACGACGCGTGGTTCTTGGTCAAGAAAATTGAGAAGAAATCTTTACACAAGAATCTTGATTAACGTAGGCTGCAAGGAAATGGTGGTCCTCCAAATTAAATATGATTGCAGGTCGTGGCATGTAGAGTCAAACGCTCTCGACCCCACGAAACGTGACTCCCAGTCCCTTTCTTCATTTGATTTAGAGGCCAAATTGATTAGCTAATTTGAAAAAAATTGTGTAGATTGAAGTTCTCATGAAAGGTACGCAGGGACTGTACCATATATCATCGAAATCTTGCCATTGAATTTGAATATTTAGGTGCTGATGGGTCGAATCAAGAAACGTGGTCTGTACAGCAACGCTGATTGACTTAATCAAAATGTTCGTTAAAGAAAGCGTTTGCATTCTCTACAATTGATGAGATTCAACGTCTGGCCACCGTTTCGCATCTAATCGCTCCTCAATTTGAGAAAATCCTAGTTCATCAGTGGTGTAGGATCGGCTGGTACATTGTATATAGCATAACTCCTGCTGTATCCAACTTGCAAGTCTTCTTTTTGACCATACATCTGTGGATCCAATCATAATTCAGGATGTGTGACTGTGATTAGGTCCATTGAGAAGGAGCCATGGCAATAGGACAAATCAAACACTCCAACCGCAGATGGAGAACTGTTAGGATGATGCCAAGGGGGTCATCCTAATAGTTCCGTGGTCTGTTGTCCTTCTACTATGCCGTGATTGGTCTTACCAAACCTTTCGCATTTCTTAATCAAAATCTTGCGGTTCACGCACTTTGAATTTTTTTTTAAATTCCAAACATCACTTCCGTCAAATGCAAATATTGACTATACATAGTTTTCCTATAATTATTTGAAATTTAAATAATATTACTTTCGCTTTTGCTTAAACTGAAACAAAAGAAAATCTTAAGAATTGGCGGGTCAAAGAGAACGTGCTGCTAAAGAGAAACAGCGCACCTGTACTAATGTTTTTTTATGGTAAGGGCACCTGTACTAATGTTGTAGGCCGATGTAGTAGTAAGAAAAGGTCATTCGTCGAGAGAAAGTCAAAAGTAACCTCATTTGGACCTGATGAACACTCGGTTTGTTGGCGGCTGAGGGTAACCAACCTAGATGTTTCCAGGAACCTGAGGAAGGAAGAATGAGTTACTGAAATCATTTATTATCTTGGAAGCTAAGCCGGCCAAGTCTCTCCAAAGCTTCATCACTATGTCTATATATAGCTCAAGAAGAAGCTCGGGTCTTGCGCCAAGCAACTCAGAAAAGGAAGTTCTCAACTCCAATTCCTACGATTGTTCTTTGAGAGAGATTCAGCTGAAGTGTTGAATTCTCCGCCTTTTCTTTTTCCTTGCCGGCTTTGTTGTTCTCATCCTCAATCATGAGTCTCTTCTCGAGCCTCTTCAGCTGCTTCTCTGATCATTCTGACAGTAGAGTGATTAGCTGCGAAGGGGGGGATCACTTGAACAAGAGCAGTTCGATCAGCAAAGACGGCCATGTCGGAGGTGAAGCCAAACTGAATAAGAACAGTTCGAAGAGGAAGTCCAAGCCTCCCCCAATTCCGATGGCTTACTTCCCCATAGGATCTAACCTTTCTCGTCTCTGAGCCCTGACAAAAACTGAAGACTATTAATGATCCCTTGCTTGTGCAGGAGGGTTTCTAGGATCTGTGTATTGGTTCATTCATTTGAATATAAAACAGTGAAATGTCTTTTGATTTCTTCCATTTTATGAGGCTATATTGTGTTCAGGTATCACATCATCTGTATGTGAAAGAATAGTCAAAAGTTGCTTTCTCTATGCTCGTTTCATGAGTCCTCTTCTCTTTTAACTCAATTCCTCAGTGCTTAAGATCAAGACCATAACATGACTACATGCATGAACACCCACTGTGGAGCTTCGACTTTAGGGTTATTCTCTCCATCCCACTGGAAAAAAGAAAAAGAAGGTTAGCCTAGATCTGTCTGTGTGCTTGCTGTCAAGGGCAAAACTAGACTTTGGAATAAACTCTTCATCACTAACGGCTGCCCGTCAACATCCGTTGTTAACTCTACCGATGTGGAAATGGTTAAGCAAGAAAAGAGAAATCAATAAGAAGCAAAACTTGAAGAAAAAAAGATTTTACAAAAATAAGACAAAAGGGCAGAACTATGGTAAAGCTTAAATTAGACTCCACTAGAATATCAGAAGTGGCTATATAAACATTCAACCCTCCAGCTCAATTTGAAAACTTAAGTTTGCTGAGCACGATGAAAGATGGAGGTAACATCACATCGATTTTTGTAAAATGGACATTTGATTTCAAAATTAGACTTACGAGTCACTTGAATCAGTTATTAAAAAACATGAGACCAAACTCTATTGAGTATACTCCAGTTACTCATACTTAACTCTACTACTCAGTTTGGACAACTCAAATATGATCATGTGATGGACGTGGAATGTGTAGAAAAAACGTGGACATATTGTGTAATTGATATTAATCCATGTTCTAATTCAATCTCGAAACACCGCTCTACACCCAAAATTTCGACACCCCTTGAAATCTTAATTGGGTGTCATCACTCGGATCCCACCTCCTCCCATAACATTATCTCATTTGAAATGGAACTTATATTAACACATTTAAGGGATAAATTTAGAAAAAAATAAAGCAACATCACCCGTTTAAAGGAAATTTAACACAAACTACTTATCTACCATTGATTTGAGAATTATAACTACCCGCTCTCTCCAATCAATGATGTAGTAAACCACTTATGTTAAATGTTAATAATATGCTATAACTGCCCTTAAATATACATGTTGAAAATTAAAACTATATGTGTTAGTCTCTAAGACTCAGTTGTGTAAAGAAATTTTTACTTCGCAAGTGTGCACAACCAGAATTCAGGCAATGATATGCACATATATTGCTTTTGATAAGATAAGGTTTTCTATTTCATGACTACTTTGTAGAAATATTTTACTCCGACGTAATTTGTATAAATCCAATGTGCAAACCCTAATCTCTAGAGTAAATTGCCTGCTGAAATACTTGGACGTGTCAAGCAAGGAATGTACATCAGTCATCAAGCCAATGACGTAACGACCTGTGTCTCTTGGTCAAGAAAATGAAAAGGGGAAATTCAGAGAAGAATCCTAATCAACGTAGGCTCCAAGAAAACGCCCTCCATATTTTAATATGATTGAAGGTCGGGGAATGTATGGTGGCGACACATGAAATCCTCCATTTTCTTGGATATTTTTAAGAACCTGAGGAGGAGGAAGAAGACTAAGTAATGATGGTTTCTTGGAAGCTAAGGCCGCTTCTCTTCAAAGCTTTATCGATATGTCTATAAATAGTGAGAGAACCGTGAATTTTCTCAAAACAATTAGCAAAGTCAGCCATTACAGCAGCTTCAGGTGTTATCATAGAGAACCAGCCAAAAGTACTGATTTCTCAGCCTCTTCTGCTCTTACAATAATACTTGCCATTTACAACCTCGTTGATCATGAGTCTCTTCTCAAGCCTCTTCAGTTGCTTCTCCGATCATTCCGATAGTAGAGTGATTAGCTTCGAAGGAGAGGGTCACTTGCACAAGAGCAGTTCATTAAGCAAAGATGGCCATGTCAAAGGCGAGGCTGAGTTGAAGAAGAACAGCTCAAAGAGCAAGTCCAAGCCTCCTCCGATTCCGATGGCTTACTTCCCCATCGGATCTAACCTCTCTCGTCTCTGAGTCCGGCCGAAATCTGAAAAACATTTGCGATCATCTCTTTTGTGCGGGAGGGATGATAGAATCCATGTATTAATTCATTCATTTGTTCCTACAAATTTGTTGGGAGTTGAATATAAAGCAGCGAGAAACGTGTTTTATTTTTCCTTTTATGAGGTTAATGTATAGTATTGCGCTCAAGTATCACATCATGTTTATGTGAAAGAATAGTCAAAAGTGGCTTTTTCTCTATGTTTGTTTCGTTAGTGCTCTTCCCTTTCAAGCTATTCCTACATGCATGAACACCCAATGTGGAGCCTAAACTTTAGGGTTAGTCCCTCCACCCATTTGTCAAAAAACAGAAGAAGGTTAGGCTAAATCTGTCTGTGTCCTTGCTATCTGGGGAAAAAGTAGATTTACCCATTGTTTTGTTCAAGTATATCTTTATCTGAAAGATTAGTCAAAAGTTGCTTTTTCTATGTTTGGTTCATTAGTCCTCTTCTCTTTAAAGTCTATTCCTAAATGCACGAACACGCATTGTGGAGCCACCCAATTGGGAAAAAAACAACAGGAATGATCTAAATCTGCCTGCTTCCTGGCTGTCAAGCGCAAAAGTAGCTCTAGCTTGTGTAGAAAAGATTTTACACCGATAAGGTAAATTGCATGCAGACACGCCTGGAGGCGTGAAGCAAGAAGCAAGCCGACATGTTCCTAGAAGCAGTGTCGTGCCTTGACCCCCATTAGAAAAGGAAAAGTACATACCAATCCTGAAACAAAAGCACTACGGGTCAAGAACTAACATACACCCACGGGATAATAAAATTTGGCCTCTCACGGATATTATATTATGCAGTGTGCATCACCAAGCCAATGGCGTGATGACGCGTGGTTCTTGTTCGAGATAATGAAAAGGGCAAGTTCAAATCTTAATCAACGTAGGATCCAAGGAAATGGTGGCCCCCAAGATAAAAAGATGATTGACATGTGGAATGTACGGTCAAACACTCTCGAGTCTCGAACCATCAAAAGTGACCCCTGGTCCTTTTATTCGCTTAATGTTGGGCCAAATTGATGAGTAGCTAATTTGAAAAAGTGAAGCAAAAAAAAAAAAAAATGCCAATTTAGTTTGAAATTTTTTAATTTTTTTAATTTAGTCTTAAATATTTTGACTTTTTTTAATGTATTTCTGAATTTTGGTTGGAAATTACTGATAGTCATGATAGGAAAAAAAAAAGAAAAATATAAAAAAATTAAGAAATTTATATAAAGTGATGCAATTGTTCATGTCAATATTGATCATGTCATGTAAGATGGTTACCATTCAAATCGGCAATTTCTAGCCAAAATTAGCTAAATTCATTAATAAATTATCAAAAGATTTGAGACTAAATTGATATCCATACAAAAATTTAGGATATCTTTAGTAAATCTCACAATTTATAACCCTACTATTTCCAAGGACCGGAGGAGGAGGAAGATTGAGTAATGATAGCCACACATGAAACCCTCCAATTTTTTGGAAGCCAAGGCCACGTCTCTTCAAAGCTTCATCCACATGTCTATATATAGTGAAAGAATCGTGAAAACATATATAGTTTTTTAAAATTTCAAACATCAAAACTTTCATAAAATGCAAATATTGACACAGAAAAACATATATAGTTTCCCTTAATTTTTTGAAATTTAAATAATATTATTTTTGCTTTTGCTTAAGCTGTAACAAAGAGAAAATCTAAGAATTGGTGGGTCAAAGAGAGAAACACAATATGATTCAATTCTGTTTGACTTGATCAAACGTGCTGCTAAAGAGAAACAGCGCACATGTCCCTCGTGTTAGAGGCCGATGTAGTAATAAAAACAAGAAGGTTATTCGTCGAGAGAAAGTCAAAAGTAACCTCATTTGAACGTGACTCGAAGCAGATAAACACTCGGTTTGTTGGCGGCTGAAGCTAACCATCCTAGATGTTTCCTAGAACCTGAGAAAGAAGCCTGAGTTACTGAAATCATCCATTTTCTTGGAAGCCAAGGCAGCCAAGTCTCTCCAAAGCTTCATCACTATGTCTATATATAGCTCAAGAAGAAGCTCGGGTTTTGCACCAAACAACTCAGAAAAGAAAGTTCTCAACTTCGATTCCTCCGATTGTTCTTTAAAGAGAATCAGCTGAAGTGTTGCTGGCTCTTAGAGTTTTCTTATTCTCATCCTCAATCATGAGTCTCTTCTCAAGCATCATCAGTTGCTTCTCCGATCATTCTGGTAGTAGAGTGGTTAGCTGCGAAGGGGAGAATCACTCGAACAAGAGCAGTTCGATGAGCAAAGACGGCCATGTCGGAGGTGAAGCCAAACTGAAGAAGAACAGTTCCAAGAGGAAGTCCAAGCCTCCCCCATTCCGATGGCTTACTTCCCCATTGGATCTAACCTCTCTCGTCTCTGAGTCCTGCCAAAAACTGAAGACCATCAATGATCTCTTGCTTGTACAGGAGGGTTTCTAGGATCTATGTATTGGTTCATTCATTTGAATATCAAACAGTGAAATGTTTTCTGTTTTTCGTTTTTATGAGGCTAATGTATAGTATTGTGTTGGGGTATCACACTACCTGTATGTGAAAGAATAGTCAAAAAGTTGCTTTTTCTATGCTTGTTTCATTAGTCCTCTTCTCTTTCAAGTCAATACCTCAGTGATTAAGATCAAGACCAGAACATGACTACATGCATCAACACCCACTGTGGAGCTTAGACTTTAGGGTTTCTCTCTCCACCCCACTGGAAAAAAGAAAAAGAAGGTTAGCCTAACTGTGTCTGTGTTCTTGCTGTCAAGGGCAAAACTAGACTTTGGAATAAATTCTTTATCGTATTCATGTCTGACAGAAAGCATGTTTGCATCAACAACGGCACCCGGTCAACATCCATTGTTAATGTTAAGCAAGAAAAGAGAAATCAATAAGAAGCAAAACTTGAGACAAAAAAAGAAAAAAAGAGATTTTGCATAAGAAAACAGAAAGAACAGACCTAAGGTAGAGCTTAAATTTGTCTAGCACGCATGATTTTTAACTCCGTTCATACGTATGCTGCGGCCTTTGGGTTGTTGCCCATCGATTGTTGATAACTCTGGCGCGAGTGGGGACTCGGTCGATTCGTTTTCGCCCCCTTAGCCAGTGCTACTCATCCGTTCGATGGAATGCTCCTGCCAACCTAGCTTAATCCTGCTCCTGTTCGAACCAATCGCTACGTATTTGAAAAAAATGCTTCAACTAGATCCACGAACCTTTTCTTGAGCTTGATTTGCTTCGGGAAATGTAACTCAATAGAGAGGAGACGTTAAAAGGTTTGGAAGAAGAAAAAGGGAAAAGAAAAAATAATAATAAACCGACGCCCAGGTCAGTTTATTATATTTATATTATAATTTTTAGATTTTTTTAATTAAAAAAAATCTCTTTTTTAGGGAAAGGCCTAAAACTGATTTTGAGCATTTTTTTTTCTTAAAAATGAACGAAAAATCCTTTAAAATTTCTGAAATGAGGGAACGGCCTAAAATGTTTTTGTTAGTACTTTTTAATGCAAAAAAATAAAATAAAATGAAACCTCAAGGTTTAAACTGGATTATGTACCGAAAGAACATTAGTTAATTAACTAGTGTAATCAAGTTCACAATCCTAATTTCTCTGGTTGCGTAAGAGTAAAATATTTCTCCCAATATTTTGTTTGGATTCCTAATCAATTTACCACAAATCGATTAGTGGCGACTTATATTATGAAATTAACTTGTAGGTTAATAAGTTCGCGAATTGGTGGACTTAGGAGAGTCTAGGCTAAGTCTATTAATACTTAGCGAGCCATTAGCCTCCGTATGCGCCCGCGCATAAGAGGGCGCTCGAAAAATGAGGTCGCGACACTATCCGCTCTCTCCAATCAATTGTGCAGTAAACCACTTTGTGTTAAATGTTTTGTACATCACTGTAATATGCTATAACTGCTCTTAAATATATACGTTGAAAGTAAAAATAATGTGTCGGTCTCTAAGAACCAATTGTGTGAAGAAATTTTTACTTCGCAAGTGTACACAACCAGAATTCAGGCATTGACATGCACATATATCGCTTTTAATTAGATAAGGGTTTCTATTTCAAGACTACTTTTGTGCCAACGACATAATTTATATAAATCCAATGCGCAAACCCTAATCTCTAGAGTAAATTGCCTGCCGACATCCTTGGTGGCGTTAAGCAAGGAACAACACGACATGTTCCTGGAAGTGAGGTCGTACCTCAACCACGATTAGAAAAGGAAAAGCAGATACCAAGTTAGAAACAAGAACATTACGAGTCAAAGAACTGATATACACCACGCGGTAATTATAATTGGTCTCCCATGGATGTACATCAACCAACTAGCCAATGAGGTAACGACGCGTCTCTTGGTCAAGAAAATGAAAAGGGGAAGTTCAGAGAAGAATCTTAATCAACGTAGGCTCCAAGAAAATGTTGGCCCTCCAAATTTTAATATGACTGAAGCTCGGGGAATGTATATTGGCGACACGTGAAATCCTCCATTTTCTTGGATATTTCCAAGAACCTGTGGAGGAGGAAGTAGACCGAATAATGATGGTGACACATGAAATCTCATCCACTTTCTTGGATATTTCCAAGAACCTGAGGAGGAGGAAGTACACCGAGTAATGATGGCGACACATGAAATCTCCTCCATTTTCTTGGAAGCTGAGGCCGCTTCTCTTTAAAGCTTTATCGACATGTCTATATATAGTGAGAGAATCGTGAATTTTCTCAAAACAACTCAGCAAAGCCAGCCATTACAATAGCTTCAGGTGTTATCACAGAGAACCAGCCGAAAGTACTGATTTCTCAGCGCCTTCTGTTCTCAGAATATTACTTGCCGTTTACATTCTTGTCGATCATGAGTCTCTTCTTAAGCCTCTTCAGTTGCTTTTCCGATCATTCCGATAGTAGAGTGATTAGCTTTGAAGGAGAGGGTCACTCGCACAAGAGCAGTTCATTAAGCAAAGACGGCCATGTCGAAGGCAAAGACAAGTTGAAGAAGAACAACCCCAAGAAGAAGTCCAAGCCTCCTCCGATTCCAGTGGCTTACTTCCCCGTTGGATCTAACCTCTCTCGTCTCTGATCCTGCCGAAATCTGAAACAACATTAGCGATCATCTTTTTTGTGCAAGAGGGATGATAGAATCAGCGTATTAATTCATTCATTTGTTCCTAGAAATTTGTCGGGAGCTGAATATAAAGCAGCGACAAACGTTTTTTGTTTTTCCTTTTCATGAGGTTAGTGTATGGTATTGTGCTCAAGTATCACATCATCTTTATGTGAAAGAATAGTCAAAATTTGCTTTTTCTCTATGTTTGATTCTTTAGTGCTCTCTTTCAACGATTTCTCAGTGCTTAAGATCAAGACGCAAAACTGCACTACATGAATGAACACACAATGTGGAGCCTAAACTTTAGGGTTAGTCTCTCCACCCATTTGGAAAAAACAAAAAGAAGGTTAGGCTAAATCTGTCTATGTTCTTGCTATCTAGGGTAAAAGTAGATTTACCCATTATTTTGTTCAAGTATCACATGATCTCTATGTGAAAGATTAGTCAAAAGTAGCTTTTTCTATGTTCTTATTAGTCCTCTTCTCTTTGGAGTCTATTCCTAAATGCACGAACACGCATTGTGGAGCCACCCACTTGGGAAAAAAACGAAAGGTTTAGCCTAACTCTGTCTGATTTCTTGCTGTCAAGCACAAAAATAGCTCCAGCTTGTGTAGAAAAGACTTTACACAGATGAGGTTACCGGCATGAATGGAATGCGTAAACCCTAACTTCTAGGGTGAATTGCATGCAGACACACTTGGAGGCGTGAAGCAAGAAACGAAACGACGTGTTCCTACAAGTAGCCTCGTACCTTGACCGCCACTAGAAAAAGAAACGTGTATTCCAATCTTGAAACAAAAGCATTACGGGTCAAAGAGCTTATATACACCAGTGTGCATCACCAAGCCAATGGCGTGATGGAGCGTGGTTCTTGGTCAAGAAAATACAAAAAGGCAAGTTTATAGAAGAGTCTTAATCAACGTAGGCTCCAAGGAAATTGTGGCCCTCCAAATTAAATATGATTGAAGTTCGTGTCAAACGATCGCGACCCCTTAAAAAGTGACTCGTGGTCCTTTTATTCGTTTAATGTTGGGGCCAAATCGATGAGTAGCTAATTTGAAACAGTGGTGTTCGAATGACGGTTCGGTTCAAAATTTTTTAATTTGGCTAATTTACTCATAAAACCTTCAATAATTTACCAATGTAATCTTGAATTTTTACTAGAAATTGCTGATGAAGAAAAGAAAGTAAATAAAAGGACAAAAAAATCTATAAAGAAAATTAAGAAATTTATACTAATTATTGCAAAAATTGTTTACATTAGTGTTGATCTTGTCATGTAAAACAGCCGTCATCCACGTTGGTGACTTCTCGCCAAAATTGACTGAAAAGACTTCATTAGCAAATTGTAAAAAGCTTTAAGACTAGATTAACCCAATTAAAAAATTTAGAACTAAATTGATATCCCTACAATAGATTTAAGATTTTTTTTTTTTTTTTTTGTGATTAGCACAATTTATAACCTAAGTAATTCCAAGAACCTAAGGAGGAGGAAGACTGAGTAAATGATAGCGACACAGGAAACCCACCAATTCCCTGGAAGCCAAGGCCAGGACTCTTCAAAGCCTCATCCACATGTCTTTATATATAGTGAAAAAAAATCGTGAATTTTCTCACCACATCTCAGCAAAGTTAGCTAGTACAACGACAGCTTCTGCCAAGTGCTAATTTGTCTCAGCCTCTTCTGCTTCCATCCTCATCGATCATGAGTCTCTTCTCGACCCTCTTAAGTTGTTTCTCCGACCGTTCAAATGGCAGAGTGACCAGCTTCGATGGGAAGGACCGCTCGAACAAGAGCCGCTCGGTAAGCGAAGACGGCCGTGTTGAGGGCAAAGGCGAGTCGAGGAAGAACGACTCCAAGAGCAAGTCGAAGCCTCCTCCGATACTGACGACTTACTTCCCCGCCGGATCTCAACTCTCTCGTCTCTAAGTCACGGAGAATGAAGGACGATCAATCACCTTTTTCCTGTGCACACCCAAGGTACGATCAGTCGATGACTGCGAAGAAAGCATCTACCATGTGGTGCTAATACCGTGCGGCAAGGTAGCTCGGCACGACCATCCGATCGAGACTGTATTCGTTTGCTTTGATGTTTAAACGTGTGTTATAGAACGATTACCATTTAGGTGGCAGAGGTTGCATTTGTGTTTTTCTATTTCCACTCTGAACTATGCTTGCCCAAATCTCTTGTTAAGATGTACGGTTTACCATAGTACTACCGTACAATAAATTGGATAAGATCGTAATCTAATAATCACGATAATTGTAACATCATTTACATTTCCTTCACAAATTAGTTTGCAATTCTCAGGTATTTAATCTTTGCCATGCACATTTATCTTTTTTCAGAGACGTATACGTATGCGCTGTTTGTTATTACATAGTATGTGAACTTGGTCTCTTGGCAATGGCATGCGAAGAAAGTAGAGTGAACTATGCAAGAAGACGAACGAGGTAACATCTAGCATCGAATCAAAGCGGTCAACAAATTGGAAATTAGGAAGAATTACCAAGAAGTCCTAAACCCATAATAAATACACCAATTTAGTTGTAAACATTTCATTTTGGTCAATTTAATCCTAAATTTTTTGACGATTTATTAAGGAAATCTGAAAAAATCACAAACGTGGATGCCAACACTATTATATGACATGACCAACTCTCTAAATAATTTTTGTAATTTTTCATTTTTAAATTTCGTTCATTTTTTTTTTTCTTTTTTTTTTTTCCCCTTCTTTCTTTCTTATTTCCTTCCGCCGATTAGTGACCTCAGTGGTGGCCAACGGAGGTAAACGGCCAACAGGCAAGGGCTGCAACGCCCTCACTTGACCTGGGTAACGGGCCATGAGCCCTCTCTATGGCCAACAAGGGCTGCCATGCCCTCACCCAATCTTAACAAGAGTTGCCAACCACAGTCAAAAAAGAAAGAAAAAAAGAAAAAATTCAGAAAAATTATTTAAAAATTACAAAAATTATCCACATCATTATTGGCCGTGCCACATAGGATGACCGACATCTACGTTAGTGATTTCTAAATAAAATTAGTTCAAAAGACTATATTATTGTCAGAGAGACTTGGGACAACTCACTTATTCCATGAATGGTATTAAATGGTGTTTACCACAGGGTGATTGAGAAAAAGTCTCGCACGCATATAATAGTGGCTGGGGGCACATCACCAAGCCAATGGAGAGGCGGCGGCATCGAAGTGCCGTAGCCCTCCATCCACATCTTTTCTCGGTCCAAATTCATGCGATTCAACTTTCGCTGAACGCCGACGTTTACCAACCTTTCGACCCCGTGAAAATCGACTCCTCGTCCTTTTCATGCACGCGACGTACCTTGCCACCCCAATTAAAATCACTCCGGTCGCTTCCCGATCTCCAAGAAAATCCCAATTTTTCGACTGCTACCCTAAGTATACGATAACTCCAGTTTTATCCAAGCTCCTTTAAAAAGGGCAGTAGCTATAACTCAAATTCAATGTTCCGATGGAGAGTGCGAAACTCCTACGGTGACGTAGTAGGGGTCATTGGCACCGGTTGCCCCATCCTACCTTTCTTTTGCCAAACAAAAGTTTATTTTAAAAAAAATTTGGCGTATGTTTTGTAGAACATTCCATTTAACATAAAAATTTGGCGTATGTTTTGTAGTAAATAAAAAAATTTATTCCAAACAATTTTTAATATAAACTGCACAAAATTTCTATTATTGGCGAAAAAAGCATAATTACGTTTGGTAAACTTGTATAATTTTTTTGTTTCTTTTAATTTTTAAATATTTTTATTTTTTTTCCTTTTTTTTTCTTCCTTTTGGCCGGTTGCCGGCCTTAGCCATGGCCGGCGACCGGCTGATGAGGGCCTGCGGCCTCACCCAGCCACGGTGAGGCTCACCGGCCCCCGACAAGCTCGGCCTCACCAGATCAAGCTTGCCCAGCCAAGGTGAGGCCAAGCCTTGCCAGGGGTCGGCAATGCTCCGGTGAGGTCGCAGGCCCTCAATGGCCGATCGCCGGCCATGGCTGAGATCGACGACCGGCCAAAGAAAAAAGAAGAAGAAAAGAAAGAGGAAAAAAAAGGAGAAAGAAAAATTTCTTCTCAGAAGTGTTTCAAAAACAAGAAAAAAGTTTTTTCTTTTTCTTATTTCTATTCCAAATTTGTTCTTAACAAAAAAATAGATTTAACAAAAACGTAAACAAACGCGTTTTTTTCTTTTTTGTTAGGAATAAAAAAACAGAAATTGTGTTAATGACAACAAAAAAAGAGCACAAATAAACGCAGCCTTATTGGCTATCCATGAGAAATTTCGAGGAACCTGGGGAGAAAGACCAAGTCATGTTGGTGACCCTTGAATCCTCCATCTCCTTGGAAGCTGGCAATATTTTTTTGAATCCTTAATGATAAATCTGAATATATACTAGAAGACAAGGAAATGAGCTAAATTCAACTTTCGAACACGACTAATCGTTCTTTTGCAGTGTATTGATTGAGGAGGCTAAGGATAGAATCGGATCGTGTGACTATATCATAGTTGACAAGTATGTTGAAAGTCCTCTCATTGTTCTTGGGCTGGCCCAAACTTCACAAGTTGTATTCGTTTGCAAGCTGGCCATGTTGTTTTCAAATTAGGATTGTTTTTGATAACAATGACATGAATCACGGCAATGATCATGAGTAACAAGCCATAGGTCATACTCATTTACATGGTCATATCATGTCATATTACCTTAAAATGCTACAACGACAACAACAAATGAGTGATGAGCGTTGTGCACATAACTCTTGTATGGACGCCAATCGGTTTTATTTAATTTTGCTAATGCAGTATTGAACATTTGTGTAAAATTTCAATGTAATCTTCCGGTAAATTGCTGTAAGAAATTAATGACGTGGTGTTCAGTCATAGCTTACCATCCCATGTGGCATGCTGACGTAAATAACTTGTAGATAGTCACTTAGCAATTTCTGGGGGCATTTAATTGGAAGGATTACATCAATGTTTTGCACAAAGGTTTAGGACCACATTTGCAAAATTGAAAAATTTAGAGTTAAATTGGTATTTGTATAGTAAGCTTAGTATTTAATGGTAATTTTCCCACAAACAAGTGGTAACCAGTACATGCATAACATTTGGCATACCGGTCTTTATGAAATTATTTTATCTGTTGAGTTCGCTTATGGAATTATGAAATCTGCATGAGATTCACATATGTATATGCAAGATAGATGAATATTAGATGAGAGCTTGATTTATTATTTAAATATACTAACACTATCAATGAACTACAAATTAGGAAATCATCTCATCTAAAGATGAATTCAAACATCCTTTTATCTCATTTCTAGAGACTTTTAATCACTGCTTTCTTCAATCCACTCTGCTCTTTTCTTTGTTCATGTTACTTAAGAATGCTGTCGTCCCTAGAAATATCTCATGGGATTTTGTGATCTATTGCCGAATGTATATTATTATAACTTCTCATATACAGAATTAACTTCCATAGGCCTAATTTAGTTTGATATTTTCGCTCGGTAATTCACCGGAAAAGTATGGTACCGTATGCTAGATCTACACTGTATATAGCAATATTCACCTCAAAAGTCCTAAACCTTATTTTGAATTTACTTTAGTCAAGAAATTTTCATTCCATGCAGTTAAGTCATGAAATTCGTCACAATCGTCCAATTTAGCCATTTTGTTAGTTCACACATAGAATTGATAGAATAATAGAAAATGTCGCATGGCATTTTTAGTCTATTTAAAACTCACGGAATTAACGGAATGATTTGAGTATATTAAAGTTGCAAATTCTAGCAACCTAACGCAAGAAATGAATATTTTAGGACCCAAATATGTTATCACGACGAGGAGTTTTATGACTAGCCCATTAACTATCCCCTTCGAATTTTTTAATTAACTTTATTGTGCCGGCCGGATTATTCTTTAAGGGAGCTCAATCTGACTCTTGGTGATCAAGAAACAAACAGCAAGAAAATATACGTTTAATTACGTGACAACGTGGAAGCGCAATGAAAAGGAAGAACGTAGGGACCAAAAATACTCGAGCCCATTACAGCACTAGTCAAACTTAAGATGGCAAACAAAGATTGACCATAGAATTGCAGTCCCATTTGCCATCTGGGAGTCAAGGATAATGACTAATCCCATGGTTGTCCCTTTCTAAAACCCCTTGCAATTACCACAAAACTTCTTCTTGGTTTGTTAACCTTGTGGCTTGAACATGTTACCTAATATGATTACAGACACCTCATTTTTTCAACCACGCGATACAAAAAATCAATCTAAAAAAGAATCCGTGATTTTGAATAGAATCCTGTGAATTGTTCCTTTAATAAATGCTTGAGGACAGTTGTTGCACCTACTCTTTCTATTTGAAGTGCCCTAAACCTAGAGACAAATCATCAAGCAAACCTGCGCTCGAAGTTCAGGTCTAATGTGTTGTCGAGGTCCGCAATAGCCCCTAAGACATAAGGATGTGCCAGGACTGAGTCCGGATGGGTTCGAATTTAAGTTGGGCAGTGCGGGTCCTTTAACCCATTCCTTTGCCTTCTGAATCTCGACGGGCACAGTTGGCCTCCCATCCATTAATTAAAATTTACCTGTATATGCTACGGAATGTAGGGTTTTGAGCCATAATTATTTCTTCCATAGATAACCCAAAATCCGAGCTCGAGGGCTCATGCACGCATTAACTGTTGAAGGTAATAACTAGTCAAAAATCCACCTGACCACGTGGGAGAGAAGAAGAAATCTCTTTGTCGCAAGGCTTATCGTTCTTCCTGTTCGAAAGCACCCATTTCAGTAATCATTTTGTCCTATACCATACTATACTATTACATCTTTTTCGAGGACGTTGACATTGAATATTTATGGAGTATACTATACCGCCCATATGAGAGAAAAATTGGAGTACTATACTTTTAAAAAATATTCCTTTAAATTGATGGATACTGCGCGTGCGACCCAAGCAACATCTCTCTATATAAACACAAGGGAAGTGCATGTAATTCGCTTCACAACAAAAGAAGAGACTCACCAACTTTCCCACTTGTTCTTGTCAGCTTTTCAGCTTTCAAGGGTCATAGAAAAATCAGGCCAATTCAAGACTCGACAACTAGAAGTCCGTCCCTCGTCGCCGCCACGGCCGCTACCGCCGATCATGAGATTCTTGTCGAGCTTCTTGGGTTGGTTTCGCTACTCCAAGAAGATCAATTGCGAAGGAAAGGACCAGCCGCAGAGGAGCTCAAGAAGCAAAGGCCACGCGAAGGATGAAGAGAAATCCAAGAACTCCTCCAAGCGGAAGTCGAAATCTCCTCCGATCCCGATGGCTTACTTCCCCATCGGATCTCAGCTCTCTCGTCTCTGAGTCCCGGAGAATGAAGGACGATGAAACTACTTTTTCCCCGTGCACACCCGAGATGCGATCGGCCGATGATTGCGAAGAAAACATCTTCTGTGTGATGTTAATACCGTGCAGCAAGCTGGCTCGGCGCCACCCATACGGTCGAGACTGTATTTGTTCGCTTTGATGTTTAAACATGTATTGGAGAACGATTACCATTTAGATGGCAGAGGTCGCATTCGTGTTTTCCATTTCCACTCTGAACTATGCTTGTAGTTGTAGTAGCGTTTGGAGCGGGAAAGGCCGTTGAATTAAGGGGTAGAAATAACGCCATTCCATTAAATGCCCAAATCCCTTATTAAGATGTACAGTGTACCGTAGTACTACTGTATAATAAATGGGATAAAATCGTATTTTAATAATCGCAATAACTTTAACATCGTAAGTGTCTCGTAAGTATCTTGTTTGCCGGAATTGAATGGAAACAACTTACAATCATTTATATTTCTTTCTCAAATTCATTCATAAACATTCATTTAGGCTAATTTAGTCTTAAATATTTTGACGATTTATCAGTATAATTAAAAAAACAAAGTGAAGCCAATTATCCTATGTGGCATAATCAACACTGACATAAAATTTTTAAAATTTTTAAAATTTTAATTTTTAAAATTTTGTTCATTTCTTCCTGTTCTTTTCTTTCATTTCATTTCTTTTTTCTTTCTTCCTTTCTTATTTCCTTCTAACGGTCAACAACCTCAGCGGTAGCTAGCTAGGTGAGGGCTGTGATGGATCTAACAAGTGCATCATGCCCTCACTAGATTTGACAGAGGGTCATGAGCCATCTTTGTGGCCAGTGAGACGTGTGATGCCCTCACCCAATCCTAAAGAGGGTTAGTGGCCCACAATAAATAAATAAATAAATAAAAATATCAAAAATTTACGAAAATTATCAACATCAGTATCGGTCATGTCATATAGAATGGCCGACATTCACGTCATTCATTTCTGATCAAAATTAGCTGAAAAGACTATATTGACAAATTGTCAAAAATGCGTCAAACAATTTACTTGGACATTTCTGATCAAAATTAGCTGAAAAAACAATATTGACAAATTGTCAAACTTGTCCAAGAAATGGTATTAAAAGGTGTTTACCATTTCCTGAAAATGATGGTGGCCGGTGCGTTGCACATCACCAAGCCAATGGAGAGGCAGCAGCAACATCATGGTGCCGTAGCCTCCGAGCACACCTCATTTCCTGGATATGATAGTGGCCGGTGCCTTGTACATCATAAAGCCAATGGAGAGGCAGCAGCAACATCATAGTGCCGTAGCCGCCGGGCACACCTCGATCCTTCCAAATCCATGAAATTCAAGCCTCATTGGACGTCGACTCTGATCGACCTCTCGACCCCCGTTGAACGTCGAACTCCTCGTCCTTTTCATGGCGTGCGATGTCACCCCTGCCGCCCGGATCAATTAAGTAGCCGCATTAACTGTTGGAGGTTCTAGCTAGCCAGGAGCCCGCCTGACTTCAGGGTTCATGCTTATCGTTCTCTCCGGTTCGAAAGCAGCCGTTTCACTAATCATTTCATGTCGCATAGCATACTATACTATAATATACTATTAGATCTTTTCAGGAGGAAGTTGACTTAGAATATTCTTGGAGATCCTACGCCCGCCCGTGTCAGAAAAGTTGGAGTATCATACCATTAGTCTTTTTTCCCCCTCCTTTAAATTGATTAGATACTTCGTGGGGAACCCATGCAACATCTATCTATATAAACACAAGGGAAGAGCATGTAATTCGCTTCACAACAGAGGAAGAGACTCGCCAGCATTTCCACTTGTTCTTGTCAGCTCTTCAGCTAGAAGACTTGACGACTATAAGTCCATCGCCGTTGTCGTCACCTCCCGCCGCCGCCGCCGCCGCCGATCATCATGAGAATCTTCTCAAGCTTCTTGGGTTGGTTTCGTTACTCCAAGAAGATCAACTGTGAAGGAAAGGATGAATCACAGAGCAGCTCAAGAAGTAAAGGCCATGGAAGAGATGTAGAGAAATCCAAGAACTACTCCAAGAGGAAGTTGAAATCTCTGCCGATCCCGATGACTCGCTTCCCCATCAGATCTCCGCTCCCTCTCTTGTGAGCAGCGCCGGAGCTACAACTTCAATCCGGAGAGGGCAGCACGATGGAAAGATTATTTTCATTTTGCTCATGACTCCGAAAATCCAAGTATTTTATGCAATCAAGTCCTAAATTTCACTCGTCGATCTCATCCCAACCACCCTCGTCACAGATATTCATCATTGCAATGCTCCATGAGGATACCTTTTATGAAACTTTATTAATTTGTGGAGGCAAATTCAAATGAAACTTTCTTACACATTTAACGGGGGCAAAGCTTCATTTTAGGCCAAAATAATGTAACAAAAGTTAAAAATGATGAACTACTTTCAAATTTTTAGACGAGTGAGTATGGGGGAGAGTCTCCACTACGTTCGACATAGATATGTGATGTCTATCTCTAGATAGTGTATCGACTCGGCTTAGCTTGATTATAACCTTATGTGTGATGTTGGCGGATTTCTTTAAAATTAAATCTGGACAGTGCGATTGTATGACATATTATCGATCGGAAATTGTTTTTCTATGAATTAGGGTTTAGTTAGGACGATTGATTTTTTTTTTTTTTTTTTTGGGTGAATAGGACGATTGATTTCGTTTATATATGAGATGAAACTTGCTTTGATGATGGGATAAATTTTTGCGCCCGCGGAGGGACTATCTCATGGGCCCAATATAGCCCGATTATGTTTTATGGGCGGGCTAGTGCAGCGCAACATTTTCTTGATTCGAACTTGGGCTTGCCCTGTTGACCAAATTTGCATTCACTTTTCTATATTTTATCAACCTTAGGCCCAAAATTGATGCGTTCCCTTTTACTTATCATTCATATTACCATGATTTCTTTATTTATTTTTACTTATCATTTATATTTTCGGTAACTTTTGAGCCTATGAAGTACCTTACTAACCCCCTAAACCGACTAATACAAGCAAGCCTAGACCTGAGGTGAGATTATTTGCATAAAATGATATGAGCAACTAAACACGTGCGGTATCTCAATGACACACGTCTACATTCTAATGATTGAGCTAATCTCACAATGTTACATAATACCGGTCTTTCTTTTCTCATAAATACATTGTTAGAATGGACTTGTTGTGAGATTGTAAGTATCTATGTACATCGAGACTATGGGCAAGCATCAATTCCAGTTCAACTTGAGAATCACAAAGACAAGTATGTATTCTATGATTAAAAATCTCACAAGCTCATAGAATAGCATACTCATTTTTTTTCTCTTAGATAGCATTCTTAGAACGAATTTGTGATCCCGTAAGCATCCCCTCTATGTTGAACTATGCTGAACATTGAAACTCAATTCAATCTGGGAACCGACTAAAACCAAACCAAATCGGCTAGTTCTTATGTGAAGCAAGGAGGCTTATTGGTAAAAGCCCAAAAGCCACCGGTCTAGTCCCAATTTAATCCTTTGACCCACCGGTTTTACTCAGGAATGTTTTACCCAAGCCAATCCTAGAAAAGCCTCGAAATGCTTCAAACATTTGGTTAGGGGAAACTGATGTGCTAATTATGCTGAAAATAAGTTGAATATATTTTAAATATGAAATGAAAAGTTGCGATTGAGTTCTTGAGTCTACCTCAAAATCCACCAGTTCGATTTCAAGGCCAATTCCAAAGGGTCTTAGTTCCAAAAGGTTAGAACTTGTATTAACTAGGTATATTTCAGGTTCTTGGTCGAGAACCAACCCATTCTTAAATGAATCACCCCTAACCGGAGTCGAGGACCTATCTCATCCATTAGGACGGCAAGGGAATAGGCAGCACATCGTTCTCTCCAGGATGTTGTTGGCTGCCTATCCTAGATCTTCCCATTTTCCAGAAGACTCTGGGCTAATCGGGTGAAACAGTAAACCGAAGAGAAACTGGAAGCGGTAATCTTATGCTGGTTAATGAAGGCATGCTTTAGTTTGGTGGAGGATTTATTTAAATTAATGGTTGCAATCATCAACTAAAAGCAAGCATAAAGTCACGGAAATCGAAATCAAAAGCTACTTCTCTTCTGCTTAGATACATTGCAACCAGATCAGGAAGGGTACAGTCAATTCAACTTTTTTCCGCAATGGCAAATCTTGACTTGGTCTTGTCCCCCCGCAACAGTCGTATCATAACTAGGCATAGGCAATTCTGTAATTTCATTTTATTTTTATTTTTATTTTTGGTTCAATACTGTAAAGTTCTTACCATCTCACCGACAAGAAAGTTAGAGGTGTTTGATTTGACTTAGAAAATTTCAAAAGTTAGTTTAAACGTCGGAATCAACGTTAGTGAAGCTCAACGCGAAAAGGGTAGATGGTGATGGGGACAAGATACATGTCGAGCTTTGATTCCTGTGGTAGTTCATCCAATAGACTCTAGTCAAATTTATTTGAGAACATATTTTAGACCGCGAGTCTCTCTCCACAAATCACAGCCTTTCGTTCTTCACAAAAAAAGAAATAAAAAATGATTATTGGGGGACAGAGTGTAAGTAATATAGTCTTGAACATTGATAAGGTATTCTTGTGTATTTTGATGAAGAGTTGAAATTTGTTATTTGTTACTTATCTTCCAAACCCTATTTAAGAAATTACTGAAAAATTGTAGCATGTGACTCAACCAGGCAATATTTGCATGCTGTGAATGGTTCGAATGTTTCCGGGTTAAAGAAAAAAGTCCAAATTCGTTCATCACGAAATTTAAATGAAGCAAAAGACAGAAGCAAAAGTCTATTTAGACAAGCCTAGTAATTGAACTGAGGGCAAGACAATCTTGCGTTAAAAACCATGGAGTTTCAAGTTTGATATTGTTTTATGAAATCTCTTTAGTATCAGATTTTGTGGAATTACAAAACTTCTTTATTATTTTTTGGTTGAACTATGCAAAAAATTAACTTAATGTGATAATTACCCATGTAAGTAAAAAATTTAATACTTGTGTGTTTATGTTATTATAACATAACCTTTTTTTTTTGTGGTATGTATAAATTAAGACAGTCATAAAACAACATATATATATGGTGTAATGTGTGTTTGTATAGAAAATAAGGATGTATGGATAGAATTTATTAATGGGAAAATTGCCCAAAAAATATTAAACTTATTGTATAGCAACTGATTAAGTCATGAATTTTTCAATTTGGTCAATTTAATCCTAATTCATTCGACGATTTATCAATTCAATTCTTTTGGTGATTTATCAATTCAATTATTTCGACCAATTTTGACCATAAATTATCGACATAATTGTGTCACACAATCTTTACAATTTCGCCATTATTGATTTGTTAAATGCACCTATAATGGTATTCAATTATCAGAAACCGAATTTCCAAAAAATTGGTTGACAGACAGTATTCAGATAAAAATTCCATTTCTTTTTTACCTTAAACCTTGGCACAGATCTAAGGTGCCACCCCCCCAGAGAGATCCACTGAGAAATAAAGAGCAAAAAAACGATTTTTGTTTTTTAACAGTTTGAGGAATGGAAACTAAAGTTCTTTTTGGTTCTCCTAGAAAACAACGTTCATTTTTTGAACCCATTTTTAAGATCTCAGAAAAAAAAATTATAAAATTACAAAAGAATCTTTTTTTAGTTATACAAGTTTTAAAAGAAAGAATACAATATTTTTTTAAACCTTTGAAAAGAAAGAAAAAAATCAGTCATGAAAATCATTCTATTTTTTAAAGGAATAATAAAAGAACTTTCCAAAAGAAACCCTATAGGGAGTGAAGGAATCGTATGGAGTGACGTCGTTGTAACATAGGAGGACAAAATTTCCCATCGAAGTGCAGTAATTGACCTGCAGGAGAAAACCGGTGGGTGAGCTGAACTAACTGAAATTGTCAGCATCGGTCCACCAATTATATAGTTACCAACGTCATCTGTAATTGGTTCTCAAATGGCCATGTGTCGCACATTTCTATTAAATTGCGGTACAATTGGTACCCGAAAAGGACCTGACCAAGTCCTCGTGATTTGAAAATTGCTGTCCTGTTTGCACATGATGCTTTGGCTGTACTCATTGAAAAATCATGTTCTGATTTCGAAATTAAGTCATAATAAAGTGATTCCTGATGAACTTTCGTTAATTCGAAGAGCATACTGTGATTCAGATATGAAAAAAAAAAAATGGAAGGAATTAATGCAATTGGTCTCTAGCAATTACTTGATGTGTGTCCATCTACAAGAGTTATAATGTATTATTAGATTAGTCAGGTATTTAGCATTTTATTTATTATCGAGTTGGTTCGTTTGATCTATCAAAAGAAGATACTTAAAACAAAATTAAAAAAAAAAAAGTAAGTAACAAATAATTATCTAAATTATGAATAACGTCAACAACTTGAAATCAAAATGTGATATTTATATATTTAAAGGAAGGTGATGTATCATGAACAATCATATAATCAAATAAAAAGAAATAATTGTGTGACAATCTTTAATGTATTGTAAGAATAACAATTTATTTTAAATAATAAAAAATCAAATCATAAATAATTATAAATTATTTGGGGACTCACTTTTTCAAGAATTTATGGTTCATAATAAACTATTATTCTCACAATACTCCAATAACCGTTATGTTAATAAAGCCCATCAAATAAAGCTTACTCCAACACATTCCCTAAAAGAGAAAAAAAGAAAAAGAAAAGGGAAGAATGTCAAGTGCTCATCTTGAAATTGCCATTTTCAGGTGCTATCTCTTTTACCAATCATGGACAATCCATGAAAAGGAAGTGAAATGTTGTCAATCATGCAATGAGATTTTAGAGTATATTGCAATCAATGGTTATTGACATATTTGAATGGAAACATCTGTCTTTCTCCTTGCGCATATTTATCATTTTTAATTCTATGTGTTGATGACCGCGTTGATTATGAAATTTATATCTCGAATTTGGACAGACGTCTTTACAACCTCGATTAAATAGAAATGCTAATAAGGCAAGGCAGTGTTCCCAACCCTCGTAACCATAACACTGCTCCTCGTCCCGACCCCCCACGCATTAGGCTAGTTAGACAAAATTTCCTTCCCTAACTGTATACCCGATGGGCATATTGATGGAGATCATCTTTAATCAAATGTAGACATTTAGCTCAATATGCATTCTTAAAATGAATAATTTCATACTATCAATATAATATTCTGTATAATTGAACACAAAGACTACTTTGTTAAAAGAGATTCCTTCAATTAATCGAACATAAAAATTTAGCCTGCCATCCCTAATTTTTTTTTATTTGTTCAATATAGTCCCCATATTTTTTGTAAATGTTCAAACAAGTCCATAGACTATATGAAAATAATCAATTTTATCATTCAATTAATTGAACATTTTTATATAAAACATGTACCAAAAATTTATAACCACATTGAACAAATTAAAAATTTAGAGACGACATTGCAGATTGAGTTAAAGTTCAGGAATCATATTGAATAAATTATAAGTTTAGGAATCACATTGCACATCGAGTCATAATTCAAGGATCATTTATGTCATTTTCCTTATTATTTACACATTAAATCTAACTTCTATGTTAGGAAGCTTCTCTCCAGGAGGGCTGTTGGATTTTTGTTTGGTGGTCAGATTATACTAAACATTCTAGAATAACTCATATTGAGAAAAGGTTCGAATTCGAGAACATCAACTACAATTTCCCTCATTTATATCAATTTATTTCTTGACTATCATGCTTTCAAAGTTGCTTAAGAACTTTTATGCCATAGGATTTGGGTGCATGAATGAGACAAACTTAACTCCTAAGACTCCTACCTCAGTAAAAATTTCAACTTAAAAGACAATGGCTAAAAAAATATTGCAAGGGGGAAAAAAATAATGCTAACGTCTTGCAATATTTTTTTTAGCCATTTTGTCTTAGTTGGCAAAATGACCACTTTTATATATCCCCCAATAATCTATTTATTATATTTTATCCTTTCGCTCTCTTCATTATTTCAATATCATTTTTATAACTCCTTATCATTTAAAAAGTGGGTCTACTTTAATGCAGAAAGTTATACAAAAGAAGAAATAATTCGAGATATTGAAGAGAAGCATCTAGAATGGCTATACCATAATGAATTTATTAAGGCAAAAAGAAAGAGTAAAAAATTTGAAATTTCTTAATCTAATATTTTATGCTACGTCACCAAAAGACTTGAAAAGACAGTGGTCAAATTATTCAAACACGACACTTTGAGGACATTGTCGGTAGCAGAGCACAATTTTCTCCCTCCTCAGTTGCTAGTGTACGAGAACGTTTCTGTTTTTCAAAATTTCTGTTTTTTTATTTTTCAAAATAGAAATAAAAAGAATTATTTTTGAAAAAAAACTCTTCCTCAACCAAAAAAGTGTTGTCATGCGCAAGTTTAGCATTTTTCTATTACTGGATTCGTTCGTGTGTTTTCTCAGAAAAAGATACTCAAAATAAAGCACAGAAATCAAGCACAAATAATGATTAGACCTACGAAAACATATTAAATTTATCGTAACAAGCGTAAAACTAAATATTCAATTGGAGAATCTTGACTTAGGAAGGGCAACATCTGTGTTTCTCCTTGTTGCGTTTTTATAATTTACAAATTGTACACGCTGATTGGGCAATTCATTAAGAGAATTTATATTTTTAATTTTTGATGTCTTCGCAACCTCATTTGAGTAGGAATGATAATACGGCCGGACAATATTCCCAACCCCCCGTACCCTTAACCCTTCTCCTCATCCCCACCTCCATGCACAGTGCTAGCTAGATAAAATTTCCCTCGTTAACTATAGACTCGATGGACATTTTAGTGGGGATCATGTGTACACATTTAGCTTACAATGCATTCTTAAAGCTAATGATTTAATAATGACAAAATAAATGTTATGTAAAACCCAACACAGTGACTTCTTTGACAAAAAGTTTCTTAAATGGAACATAAAATTTTTAGCAATGATGATAATAAGAGTATTTGAAAAAATTTGAATAACTTACTCACATTTGTCAAAAAAATAGGATAGATACAATCATAATAATTATCTAAGGCTGAAAGTGACAAACGAGGAGAGGCCAAGCCAAATTCAGTGCAGTCTACGTTCAAAACTTTGACTATTTAAACATTCAAAAAATTATTTACATGTTAAGCCTAACTTTTGTGTTAGGTCGGTCAATAGTGTATTTATATATGTATATTATCATGAAAGCTATTGCAAATGAAGCAATTTAGAGGTTCGCAAGTCGTTTTAGCAATTTTATCTTATTTGGCAATATTTCGCTCTCTTCACTATTTCAATATCGATTTTGTAACTCCTCATCATTTAAAAAATGTGTTTCTAATTCAATCTTAAAATTCATATAAAAGAAAATGTAATATATGAAATATGTTTGAGATATGGAAGAAAGATATCTCTAGAATGGCTCTACCAAAATAATTTTATGTTTACATTATGCGGAATCTAATATTTATACACATGTTAGTTTGCTAATTGATAGATCTAAACTACTCTAATAATATGTTGAATCAGTACTTTGTGTATTTTTTAAGTTGTAATTATGACTATTATATTCTCCTCGGTCCCTCCATTTCTTTTCATTATTTTATCACCTTATCTTGTGACTGCTTGTAAACAAATGAATATTGTTTTTCTCTATTTGTAGAGAATATTATGCAATATTAAAGCTACAAAAAGTAAAATATATAGTGAAAATATAGTAAAGAATATTGATAAAAATGCAACAAAGGATAATATTACTGGTGCCATCAGTCATAGATATCTCATACATATTAATTGCTTTAAACATTTTATACAATACCGACATGTATATATTGTAACTCTTTCATATTTTTACAATTTGCCTAGTTTATATATAAATTAAATTCTTTATATGCATTATTTGTATGCCACATAGAAAATGAATGTGAGTTGTTTCTAGCGGACGATAGATTTATGAATATCGGAGGTGATATGTGTGGTATTAAAAAGTAGAACTTTTGTTATGCATTTATTTAGAGTTATTAAATCTTCCTTAGAACTATATTTGATTATGCTCTTTTCGTCTTCTACATGTTACAAGTTAGGGTACTTATTTAAAGGGTGGACCACTAATTTCAGAAATTTGGTTTTGTATATAGTTTGGATAGTGTATTCATACACAAATTCATTTGATAAATCACGCTTTGGACTTGTCATCATCATCAACAAACTTTCTTCCGATGATCATTTAGATATTCAGAAATTGTCACTGTCAAGTTAAATTGCAGAAAATTAGTTGGATGAGTCCTTCAAAGCTTTTTAGCCTGGTTAGATCCTCAATTGCGTGGGCAACAGCAAAAGAATGGAAATTCCTTTTTGAACAAGCGACTTAGACCCTCAATTTGGAAATTAAGAGCACATGTTAACCTACCTCCCTCACCTAAATGTAGCCACAATTCTAATTAACTCCACCTAATCACCTGATTTAGGCAATAATCGGGGTTGGAAAAGGTCAATGTCTTCTTTTTTTTAAATTGTCAATGCATACCTTTAATGCCAAAGAGATTTAGATGATTTTAGTTGAAACATTTTATTTCAAAGTTTAGTAAAAAAAAAAAGTGTATTACTCGAAGGAAACACTCAAATTTTACACTTAAGTTTAAGCATAAGCTTCGTTTTAATATTTAAATATTAATCATACCTTAATTTAGCATGTTAAGTTTTTAAGATAATATTACAAAATCTCTCACCCTTTTCAATAGAATTATACATGCAATATTGAGCAAAAAAAGGGTATAAAATAAAGGGGCTAATCGACTTGCTTGAGTAGAGTACTTAAACATGTTGTTAATCGACTCTAGGTTAATATTGCAAGTACATGAATTTGCAAATAAAGCAAGGGGATTAATACTGATAAACAAATTGTGGAAAGTTATAGTGATTGCTTCTTTCAAAATTAGTCCATTGCCTAATACGACCTCACCAAAACCTTCCCCTTAAAATAACAAATTTATGGGCAAATATTCAGCAAAAGAGAGGTAGAAAATAAAGGGATTGTGAGTGGGACAAAGATAAACCAAAACTAAATTTTGACCTTTAAAAGTGCAAATAATTGAGTAGAATACTTAAACAGGCTGTTAATTGACTCTAGGTTAATATTGCAAGTACATGAATTTGCAAATAAAGCAAGGGGGTTAAGACTAATAAATGAATTGTGGGAAATTATAGTGATTGCTTCTTTCAAAATTAGTCCAATGCCTAATATTCCCTCACCAAAACCTTCCCCTTATAATAAAAAATTTATTGGCAAATATTGAGCAAAAAAGGGTAGAAAATAAAGGGGTTGTGAGTGGGACAAAGATAAACTAAAACTGGAATTTCGAGCCTTTAAAAATGCAACTAATTGGGTAGAGTACTTGGACAGGCTGTTAATTGACTCTTGGTTAATATTACAAGTATATGAATCTGCAAATAAAGGAAGGAGATTAATACTAATAAACAAATTGTGGGAAATTATAGTGATTGCTTCTTTCAAAGTTAGTCCATTGCCTAATACTACCTCACCAAAACCTTCCCCTTATAATAACAAATTTATTGGCAAATATTTAACGAAAGAAAGGTAGAAAATAAGGGATTGTGAGTGGGACAAAAATAAATCAAAACTGGAATTTCAAGCCTTTAAAAGTACAACTAATTGAGTAGAGTACTAAAACATGTTGTTAATTGACTCTAGGTTAATATTGTAAGCACTTGAATTTCCAAATAAAGCAAGGGGATTAATACTGATAAACAAATTGTGGGAAATTATAGTGATTGCTTCTTTCAAAATTAGTCCATTGCCTAATACTACCTCACCAAACCCTTCCCCTTATAATAACAAATTTATTGGCAAATATTTAACAAAAAGAAAGGTAGAAAATAAAGGGGTTGCGACTGCGACAAAGATAAACCAAAACTGGAATTTCAAGCCTTTAAAAGTGCAAATAATTGAGTAGAATACTTAAACAGGCTGTTAATTGGCTCTAGGTTAATATTGCAAGTACATGAATTTGCAAATAAAGCAAGGGGATTAATATTGATAAACAAATTGTGGGAAATTATAGTGATTGCTTCTTTCAAAATTAGTCCATTGCCTAATACTCCCTCACCGAAACCTTACCCTCATGATAACAAATTTATCGGCAAATATTTAACAAAAGAAAGGTAGAAAAAAAGGGGTTGTGAGTGGGATAAAGATAAACCAAAATTGGAACTTCGAGCCTTTAAAAGTGCAACTAATTGAGTACAGTACATGAATTTGCAAATAAAGGAAGGGGATTAACACTAAGAAACGAATTGTGGGAAATCATAGTGATTGCTTCTTTCAAAATTAGTTGATTCCTTAATTACTCCCTCACCGAAACCTTCCCCTTACAATAACAAATTTCTTGGCAAAAATGTTTGGTTATCAATATAAAATGCGTTTGTTTTACTGAAAATTTCACGAATAAAATGAAACATTTTCCACGGAAGTTTTCATTTTTTGGTGATTTAAAGAAATTAATTACCTTCTTATTAAGAAGGAAAATTGCTTTCTCTCAATTCAAACTTGTTATCCTCAATTTTGACCCTTTTTGAGTCATTAAAAGACGTATTTTATATAATAATTAGTTTTCAGTCATTCAAATACCGAAATATCATAAAACAATTTTCCTTCAAATAAAGAGTACCCTAATAAAGAGTACCCTAACTTGCTTTTTGTCAAAAAGGAAGTTCTCCATATTTGGCAAACAAAAATCCACAAGCTTCTTTATATGGATTAAAACAGCTTTGCACTAAGAAATGGCAAATTTACCAAAAAAAGAGAAGATGAAATTGCAGATTTAACTCTAACGTGCAGAGAGACAGCCGACAAGAGAAGGAAGAAAGAACTCAACCTTCTCTCTCTCTCTCTCTCTCTATCAGTCTCTCTCTCTACCCCCCTCTCTATCTCTCTATCAGTCTCTCTCTCGGTCTCTCTCTCTCTCTCTCTCTCTCTCTCTCTCTCCCTGGGTCATTATTTTTGTAACCCAGAAAGCGTCACAAGAACTTGCTGTGTCTCCATCTATCCTTCCATGCGTTTCCGGGGAAACGTGTAGCCAACATTCCGCTCACCTACCCTCCTCTGTTCTCTCCAAGAAGTCCCGACTCAATAAGAAAGCAGGGAACAAGATCCACCCACAAGACGTCTCCTTCCGCATTCTCCACAACACCCGCGCAGCGAAGGGAAAAATCTTTCCTTTTTTCGCGCCGGTTAATGATTACGTGCGCCTGCACCCGCTGCCGTGGGGCCCGCAGCCTCGCCACCGGTTCTTGATTCCCTTCCCGTCGAGCAATGCCCCACCGAACCCAGCAGCAGCAGCACATGGTTGCGCGCTCGTGCGGTCGTGTGGATTGAATGGTGGCGCTGATGGCTTCGAAGGGCGTGCTGCCCATCTGGGTCTGCGCCAAGACGGCGGCGGGGCAGCAGGTTCACGTGGGTTGCCCGGATTCCGGGGCTAGGACGTGTGGGTTCGGTCTGAATTTGAGCGCCGAGGTGGGTTCGGGGAGGCCTCGGAAATGGGAGTGCCTGAGCGTTGGGGTCTTGGCTCAGAGAGCTATCACTCCGGTCGAGGATGAGAAGCCTCAGACTTCTGGGTTGGAGTCGTCTGGGGCTATTGAGAGGACCCGGCAAGAGGAGGCCAAGGCGTTTCACAAGGACTTGAGTCTTCTTCCAAGTGAGTAGTTTTAACCTTGCATTTTGTTATGTGGTTAATGTAACTTGGAAGCTTTTGAGATTCTATGTGGAGTGAGGGAGAGTTTATTTATTAATGTCTGCTTGAAGATTAGCCTCGATTGTGTTTTGAATTGAATTAGCTTGGAGAATGCAGATTGACTTTGGGTTTTGTTATGTGATGCTTGGGGTCTTTCATTTTGGGTGTTGTTGGATCTGCTATGGTTTAACTGGTTTTGCTATGGAGAAGATGATTGAATGAATATAATTGTGTGGTTCATACGAGCGATGGATGTGAAAAAGAAAGGACATGCCCGACGAAGAAGTCTTGCTCCAGAATATGTGGATGGCGTTCATGATAGTTATGTTTACCTTAATAAATGCTTACGCATTTAGTTGAGAAGTTCTTGATCAAAGGGAAAAAGCAAGTTGTTTCAGATCAGAAATTGCATATGCCTTAGTCGGAGGGGATAACTGATGAGTGCTTTAAGAAGTAGTAGGTCTATGAGATTCTTTAGTGAACAAATTTTGGTTGTATTTGGAGTTGGCATTTATCTATGCAAACTTGATTGATTAGAGAAAAAAAAAGAAAAAGAAAATAAAAAACTAGTTAGCATCCAAGTGCTGAAAAAGTTTTGCGCTTTTGAGATAGGCTATTTACGAGTTAATGACCATAAATGACTTTATATGGATAAAGTGTTAAAAGGGATCTAGGTTTGCTCCCAACTATCTGCAAATCTCTCAACTCCAGCAACTAATGGAGAAAAACGGAAAGAAAATCTTTTCAGATGCATATTCAAAATTCTCGGAGACCATTTATTTCTGATTGACCAAAAATTATTAATTACTGATCACTTACCAAATCCCGTTGGATGCCATTGGAACCTAACAATATACTGTTGGCTGTTATAATGTCTGTAAGTTGATGATATTAAGATTAATGGTTTTGATATTAAATTTCCAGCTCTCTCCTCTGTGTTTTTGACAATTTCATAAACTTGGTCACATGTATAAATGGCAGAACCACTGTCTGCGCTGGACCTTTATTCTAATTCAAATGATGGTTCAAAAGTGCGAGTTGGTTATCAGGTACAGAACCAGCTTTTGCTTATTTTTCCCATTCATATTTTTAGAATGCTATATTTACGAACTATGATGTCATCAATGCAGGGTGTACCCGGAGCATACAGTGAGGCTGCTGCTCTAAAAGCATACCCAAATTGTGAGACAGTTCCATGTGAAGAGTTTGAAGCTGCATTCAAGGTTTAAGATACTGCTATGGTGTATGCTCAACTGATAATTTTGCACGACCAGACCTAAATATGGTTACGTGTTTTTCTTTCAGGCAGTTGAATTGTGGCTAGTTGACAAGGCAGTCTTACCTATCGAGAACTCTGTAGGTGGAAGCATCCACCGTAACTATGACTTGCTTCTTCGTCATAGATTGCATATAGTGGGGGAGGTGCAATTACAAGTTAATCACTGTTTACTGGGTTTGCGTGGCACAAGAAAAGAGGATATTAAACGGGTTTTGAGCCACCCACAGGTCACTTATTTTCCTATTTTCACCTTCTCTTTTCCCTGGTTCCTTAAAAAGGAAGGCTGTTTAACTTTATGATCTGCTTGTATGCAGGATATGGGTAATGATTACCAACTGATTATGACATTCTATAAAACTGTGGCCAATAGATATGATCATAAATCAATTGTGATGAAACTGTTAAACTATCTTTTCAGCTGTAGGTATATGTGCTGTCATTACAGCTGCCTGTTTGGATCATAACCTTTTGGTTGCTGACTAGAAATAGGAGCTAGATGCCAAATCCTAGTCACTTGTTTTAAGCATCTCATGTGCTGGTATTTACTGTGATATCTATCTGATGCTACCGACTGTATTACATATTACGTACTCTCCATGAAAATGTACATGATCCTATTAGTCTCCAATCTAACATGTAATTTATGTCTTTCAGGCTCTGGCTCAATGTGAGATGACGCTAATGGAGTTAGGTGTTGTCAGAATAGGTACTGAAGACACTGCAGGGGCGGCTCAGGTAACCATGCTGAAAAGTCATGTGTCTCCTTTTGGCATCATTTTAAATTACTGATGTTGCTAAGATTTCATCACAATAATACTCCGAATAGATTGTCGCCTCAAAAGGTGTAAGAGAAGCTGGAGCTGTTGCAAGTTCAAGAGCAGCAGAGATTTATGGACTTGACATTCTTGCCGAAAAAATCCAGGTGATGCTTGTTGCCTGGGAACATAGAGGAGTTTGCACTGTTTGGTGCATGCATATGCCATAGTGAATCACTTGTTTAGAATATTAGTCAGTCTGTCTTCGTCTATTTGCTACAGCAATTCACTGTGATTGTGCATTTATTATTATAAATATCCAGGATAACAATACAGCACAGTAGTTTTAATGCACCAACATTGAGATATCTGAGAATTATCCCATGACATTAATAGTTTATTTTAAACCATTTCACATCCCTTATGCACAACCATCATGCATCAATCATCTGTGTATTCGTAAAACTACCATACTCTGCTCTTTTTAAATGGCATTAGTCTTAAGTTTTGTGTAGCATGTGTTTCTTTTGCATTTGTCTTTCTCATGATCATACTTGATTGGGTTTGTTTCCACTTAACATTTATCAGGATGATGATGATAACATCACCCGTTTCCTTATACTTGCTAGAGAGCCTATCATCCCAGGAACTGACAGACCCTTTAAGGTATTACATTGCTACAATGACATTTTGACGTAATTCTCTTGATAGCACCATCAACAATGTTTTTCTTCTTTTCTTCTCTCTCTTTTTTTTCCCTTTTTACATCTTCCCATCAGACAAGCATTGTTTTCACTCTCGAAGAAGGTCCTGGTGTACTATTTAAAGCCCTTGCAGTTTTTGCTCTTAGGAACATTAATTTGACAAAGGTATGTTTTACTGTGGTCGATTTTGGCCTTTGATTGTACCACCAGCAGACATTTTTCCATTACATTCTCTAGTGAAATTTCAGATAGAGAGCCGTCCTCAGAGAAAGCGTCCATTACGGGTTGTGGATGACTCAAATAAAGGCAGTGCCAAGTGAGTGGTCTCACTGTCGACTGGTTTTCCATTACATAGTGATAATGCAATTTCTGGTTTCTGAAAGAGTAGGGTTTATCTTCTACTCTTCGGGGATGCAGAGTTTATTACGACTTTTGTACTTTGTTATTTGACTATTTGATATTGAAACATGGCAGGTACTTTGACTACCTTTTCTACATTGACTTTGAAGCGTCCATGGCAGAGCCCCGGGCCCAACTTGCCTTGGGACATCTGCAGGTTTGTTGTTTCACATCTCACTAGAGATTGGTATTTTGGAAATTTGATGTTCTTCAGAGTTTAAATTGTACTATAGTATCAATTCCTAGGAAGCAGTTCATTGTCTTATTCTTTGCCGCGCCCAATTTTTCAGTTTACTTCCCAATCTGAGGTTGTATCGAGATTCGATGATTTAGCCATAACCAGCTCTCTCTCACTCTTGTTTAATGTGTACGCAGAGCACCGGCAAATTCGTACTAGAAAGTACAAGAATGTAATCTTTTTTTTCGTTTGCCTAAATTGTTTGCAGGAATTTGCCAGTTTCCTCCGTGTCCTTGGCTGCTATCCATCGGATAATATTCCATGGAGTGATTCTTTGAGCAACTGAATGCAGATTCACATTCTGAACATAAAACCCACTTTTTGTTGCCAACTCTACCTCTCCATCTGTGCACATCTAAACCCCAGAAGCAGGGGTTGAAAGATGGCATTTGCCATTCTTATATAGAGTTATTGTTGGTAGGAGCTTTCCTTGTTAGGATCGTTCATCATCAATTCTTTGATCCTCTTCATGGTGGCAAGTTTTGCGTTATCAAGATCTGCAGGCGTCATCGAAAGGCCTGAGATTAAATCATTCTTCTAGGCCTCATCGGGCATCATGTCTATTGTTTAGATGCGGACAAACTTGCATCATCTAGCGACGCCACCACCATTAGTCCATGCCTTTTCTTAAGCTCTATTGATTCTGACTAATGCATTATTCAAGCAGTTCATTTGTGGAAGACTGGGTTGAAGCGACTCGGCAAGAATGTGTTTATTGTACTCTTTAATTTACCAAATAAAGAAAAGATGGACTCTTTCTTCAGTTCTTGAAAATCTAGTACATCTATTGTTTGCATTGCCAACGTAAGAATTATGAATATGAGCTGCTCTACATGATTGAAAATAGATCATTGCTGAATGGCAGCTGAAAAGCTAAAACATTGCAGGATTTGCTGCACACCAGTATGCTCTTGCATGTGATTATTTCATCAACAGAGCTACTAGTTCCTTCTTGGAATTATCAGACATGTTGAACCATATGGAGAGATCCTGTTATACAATCGTTCATATTGAACAATGGAAACACACTGCTAAAAGAAATGGAAATTGCTTATGACCAAAATTGAGATCGAGAATTATGGCAAAACTAAATCTGCTCTTTCTCTCTTACATATAACCAAAATCTTAGGGCGAATTTGGGGGTTTTATTAGTTCTTCAAAACGTGAGGCGCTCTGGGGGAAAAATTAGCAGATTGTCGCAAATTTCTCTATCTTGGTTCACTATATCATTCAAGACAACCATCTGTGTTGGAATTTTACGTTGTGCCCAACATCATTCTAGTTGTTAGTCATGTGTGTTAGTCACGTGTGTTTTCACATTGCCCTCTGAAAGTAGATTTGTCATGAGAGCATAAATTTGAGATCTTTTCCTAATGGGATAAACATGGCATTGAAAACATCATTTTGAATACTTTTTGTGATATCAAAATCAGTTAGATAAATATGACATGATTGTATTGATTTTGAGATATTTATAGTATAACTGTACAAGTAGTTTTTCTTGGAAGCTTCGTAAAGCGAGATCAAATGTCACTTGTTTTTTTTGAAGTTATTAATTAAATTAGAAAACATAAGACAATTTTGAGAATTTGATTTGTCTGGGCTTTTGCTTTTTCTTGGTAATTTCCGCTCTCCAATGCGCTCTATTCACGTTGCCTAACTTTCCGTGCAAATTCCAAACGTTGCGTGTCGTTTTCCTTTCCCTTCCCTTTCGTTTTTCTTGGTCAACAACGTTGCATTGCATCGCCATCGCTTCACTCCTTTCGAGAGTCCAGATGTTGCTGCTGCATTTTTAACCGTCTTGATCCTCAAACACTGCTAAACCTCAAACGTTTAACTTCCACGTTCTGTTCTCAGCTGAACCGAACCCATGTTCGGCATTCATCGGCGAATGAACTCCAGCAATTCTTGTTAATGATTCTATCCAAAATCAACTTTTTGGGCTCTCTCTCTCTCTCTCTCGGTGAGGCAAGATAACTGTTCGGCATAATGCCAGTGCCAGCAGCCGAAGCTGGACTGCGCGATGAAGGAGCGCGCGGTGCCGTGTTTCGGTAACGGCGAGCTTGGGATGGTTCCCGTCTTCTTGGCCGCCGTCTTCTTGCTCTGCTCCGGAATTCCAGGTAACCGACGTAACCGACACTTCAGCCCGTGAGGAATTCAAGAAAACAGGGGAGGATTTGGGATTTTCGTTAACTGGGTCTCTTTCTTTCTTGGTTATCTTGAATTGGTTCTGCAGCTGGGTCGTCGTCTCCTGCCGTGCAAATTAAGCGAACCCGAGGCCCGAGAGACGAACCCTTTCTGGGTTTGAACATAGGCACGGAGGTTTCGAATCTTGTTTCCCCGGAAGCTCTGGTGTCGTTTCTGCAAGTGCAGAAGATCGCTCACGTGCGTCTCTACGATGCGAACCCGGACATTCTCACGGCTCTGGCTCGCAGTAAAATTCGGGTAATCATCAGTGTTCCCAATAACCAGATTATTGCAATCGGGTCGTCGAATGCCACGGCTGTAGCTTGGATTAGCCGAAACGTTCTTGCTTACTACCCGAAAACCCTAATAACAGGCATTGCAGTTGGGGATGAAGTCTTGACCACAGTACCCTCTTATGCTCCCATTCTTGTGCCTGCAATTGAATTCCTTTACAGTGCTTTGGTAGCTGCAAATTTGCATAATGAAATTAAGATTTCGACCCCACATGCTGCGTCTCTGATTCTTGACACGTTCCCACCTTCTCAAGCTTTCTTTAACCAGAGCCTTAGTTCAGTGATAGTCCCTTTGTTGCGGTTCTTGTCTAGGACTGGCTCGCCATTGATGATGAATTTGTACCCTTACTATGTGTTCATGGAGAATAAAGGTGTAGTTCCTCTTGAAAATTCGCTCTTCAGGCCAATAGCTCCATCCAAAGAAATGGTTGATCCCAACACTTTGCTTCACTATACTAATGTGCTCGATGCGATGATTGACGCTGCCTATTTTTCAATGAAGAATTTTAACATTACAGATGTCAAAGTTCTTGTGACTGAGACAGGATGGCCTTCGAAGGGTGATTCAAAGGAGCCCTATGCAACCATTGATTATGCTGATACTTACAATTCAAATTTGATTAAACATGTACTTGATAAAAGTGGTACTCCTCTGCATCCGGAGCTCACGTCCAATGTGTACATATATGAGTTGTTCAATGAGGATCTTAGATCACCTCCAGTATCTGAAGCCAGTTGGGGGTTGTTTAATGGGGACTTGACGCCGGCTTACTTGCTGCACGTATCAGACACCGGGGGCTTTTTGGCCAATGATACAACCAACCAGACGTACTGTATTGCAATGGGCGGTGTAGATTCAAGGACATTACAAGCAGCACTGGATTGGGCATGTGGTCCTGGGCAGGCAAATTGCACAGAGATTCAGCCAGGAGAGAGTTGTTTTAAGCCAAACAATGTGAAAAGCCATGCTTCGTATGCATTTAATAGTTATTACCAGAAGGAAGGGAAAGTTGCTGGGTCTTGTGATTTCAAGGGTTCTGCTATGATCACCACTACTGACCCCAGTAGGCATTCTTCTTTCTTTTTGGATGTTGCTTTCTTGAACTGCATAGATATTGGATTTGTGTCATACCCCGTGCTTGGCCATGCTTGTAAGGGGCTATGACTTCATTGGCGAATGTGTGGAATGCTTTTCCCTATGAGCAAGAGTACAGCTTGTCTTAGTAAGAAGTATGAATAAATTGGATGAATCTTTTCTTCTCAAACATGAGCCCTAAGAGTGCACAACCTGTTACTAGCCAATGTAACTAAAGGGTTTGTGAAGAAGTAGTAGTTCTTGAAGTTGGCATTAGGACTTCCTTGTGAATGCACCTTTCCTAAGCTCTAATCATTGAATTGGATTGGTCTTAGGATAATAGACTAGTGAGTACTATTGGTCGATCAAACTTCTCGATCTGTCATTTAACCATTTACCTAGTCACAGGATGGTTCTTATCTTCCTTATCTGGGTTGAGCTGGAAGACTCCTAAGTGACCATAAACTTAGTAGAGATGCCTCATTTCCAGTGCAATGCTTGCAATGCTTCTTTACAAAATTAGCATTGCAAGATCTTAATAAGAAATATTATTTTCCTGTTTGTATTATGTTCTCTGTGCTTCTGAAAGTTTTGAGCCCATCTGACGATTTTATTGTTCCATTCAGGTCATGGAGACTGTATCTTTCCTGGAAGGTGAGAAAGGCCATTTCTTCAGTACTTTCTTTTCTTGTGTTTATGCCATCTTGTGTTGGTAAATCTCATTCTCCCCACATATTGCATTATGCATGTGCTCATTGGACGTGTTAAACTTAGAAGATTGCTTAATTAGAATCCTTCTTGACGTTCTCATTACCGGGTAATGCCTAACTTTGGGTGCAGCAAGGAAAGCAACAACACAGGGCAGGCAAATTCCACCGACTCAAGTGGTGCGGCCAACAAATTAGGGCTCATCACCTCAAGAAGTGGAGGGATAGGTGCATTGGTGAGGGCATTTCAACTTCTTCTAGCCACACGTTTCTCCCTTTTCTTTTCGATTCCTATGTTGATGCCACGCTAAGTTACAGACCGATGACCGTGGATCTTTGGTTGGATGAGATTCATTCATTTGTTATTGTCCCCTGATTCAGATCATATTTTTTCAAACATCTGCCCCCAATTTCACGAAAAGTTAGGACAGAAATAGGTTGTAGATGCGTGTTTGAGGAATCTGACTCTTCCTTCTGTGTACATTTATGTAACGAGTTTGTTCTTTTATAGTTTGCAATTTCGGGGCATCTTTCCTCTGACTCGCCATGGCCGTTTCTTTTGTTTTTTTTTTTTTAATGCTCTTTTCTTTTTGGTTCTGTTTCCTGAATTTTAAACTGCCTCTTTTCTTTCAAGTCGAATCATAACGGGAAAGATGTGCTCTGAGTGTCATGCGATGCACGGCTCGAGGAATTACTGCTCGAGAATATAAAATTGATTAAACTCAAAAGCTCAAAAGCATGGAGCAACATATGGAAATATGATGATTTTACAAAGAGGCCTGCAATTTTAGTTTCATTTAGGCCGGTGGCAAAATGGCAAAAATATGGAAGATACATACCAAGAGATTCAAGGAAATGAAAGTTAGTTTTCCAAACAAAAATTAAGAAAAATTTATAAAATAACTAAAAATATAAGAGACTATGAAGTTTGATTGCTGCTCACGTCACCTAATGGTGGAGACAGTCCCTACTCCCAACCCTCGAGAAAAATAAGAAGAAAGCGAGAGACAGTGGGATCCAACCGGGAACAACATACCTTTCGTATATTCTAAATTACTTTGTTTTTTGTTCTTTTTGGGAATCGTTCTAAGTCTAATATAAATAAGTCAATTGATGTAGATCCAGCAGAAAGACCTTACTGTATTAAACTAGAGGAATTCAACTCGTTTCATGAATGAAATGGTAACAATTAACCTATAAAAATGAAGGGACTAGGGGGCTCTCTGTGTGTGTGATGTGGTTGAGAACCGAGAGAGCATGTATTGGACCGTCCTTGGCTTGTAATGGGTATGGACCACTGCATCGTGTCTAAACAGCAGTTCCATTTCAGCTGCTTATTTATTTAGAGCTGTGGGGCTTGGGTTCAACAAGGCCGAGTAAGGTGGCTTGACTTGGTGAAGCTCTCAAGCTGTCAAGAACAATGAATACATTTAACAGCGCTCTTCTCCTTGCTCTTCTTCTTTCTACCGTCGTTGTTTCCATGAGTACTGTCGACCATGACATTGCCAGAGAAATTGATTGGAATAACTTTCGTCATTGATCAAGCGGCGGGAAGCTTAAGGTCGACAAAGATGATGATGATGAGCACTGCTCGTTTAGAAGTTGGCAAAGTTGTGGAAGTTTCTTTGGCAGGTATGCTGAAAATTTTGACAAGGGAGGTAATGTGAATGATATTGCAGGCTATGGTAGAGCCGGAGGTGGAGTTGGTGGCGGCAGCGGAAGAGGAGATAGTGGTGGAGGAAATGGCGCATATGGCCATGGAGAAGGTTATGGAGGAGGGGCAGGGGCAGGTGAGGGTAGTAGAAATGGAAGAAAAGGCAAGGGTGGTGGAGGTGGAGAAGGCGGCTCTGATGGAGGCTTTGGCCATGGAAGTGGGTTTGGTGCTGGTGGTGGTATTGGAAGTGGAATTGGCGGTGGCGGTGGAGGTGGCGGTGGTGGAGGTGGAGCATAATGCAGCAGTGGCTCTGGCGAAGGGTTTGGTCAAGGAAGTGGCTTTGGCGCTGAATTTGCTTCAGGAGCTAATGGAGGGGGAGCTGGTGGTGGAGGAGGAGGTTTGGGGGCAGTGGTGTTGGGGGCGGAGGCGGAGGTGGTGGGGGTGGTGGTGGGGGTAGTTTCAGTGGAGGCTTTGGCAAGGGAGGATTCACTGGTGTTGCTGGAGGAGGAGGGGGTGGCAGCGGCAGCGGACAGGGGGGATATGGCCATGGGAAGGCAGTGGTTTCGGAGCAGGTGGAGGCGGAGGCATGGGTGGTGAGTTCAACGGTGGCGAAGGCAGCGATTCATCTGGTAAAGGGATGACAACTGGGGGAAGTAATGGTATTAGAATTGGGTTTGGCATGGACATTGGGATTGGATTTGGAAGGGGGGGCGGGTACGGAGCCAAACGTAGCAGCGACGGGAAACACTAAAAGTTCCCATCTGTATGTCCACATCAAGACCAAGAAAGTTTCTACCATATTCTTCTGTTTGGTGATGCATAGACAAGCATCACTCCTATCAATTTCAAGTGCCAGTGCAAATGCAGAAGGCGAATAAGTGATGTAGGAATGAGAACTAATAAGTCAATTACACATCTTGTATCTTTCTAATTGCGAAGGTATTCTGAACATTGAATGAGCTAAAAAGAACGATGGCAGGGCCTATATGTAGACTCGAATATTTGGGCAAACATATTCACAAATTTGCGTAATTATTACACAAATTACTATGTACGATGACTAGTGAAAATTTATGGGTCACCGAACATTATGGAACTTATAATCTGCACAGTTCTGACAAGGGATGATATGCTTGAAAAATGAGTACACCTCAGTCAGGAGCACTTAGACTTTTGGCCACTGTGGACTCACCACCTGCACAGGCCAATAGATAATCTCACCAGCAAAAACACATCAAGTAGATGCATATATCAACTCAAAATTCATTGTCATCGTAGAAATCGGATAAGATAAGGACAAACCAGTTTTTAAGACCACTCAAGGAAGAAAAGGGAATCGGATGGCCAATAAAGAAGTTTAGTACATAATGGTCGAAAGCAGGGTGTCAATGTATTCTTCATGGCAAGGAGAATGCATGTAGTGGAAGGATATGAGACCGGGACATCCACTGTGTTCCAGTCTTTTAAACTTCAGAAGACGCATTCTCTCAACATTTGTGCTGAAATGGGAAAAATTGTAGTAGAATAGGAGCTAACCTCGAGTGTACTGAACACCAGACGCATTCGGCTAGCAACTACCGACGGCTCTTCTGAACGGCCCATCACAGCCATCTGCTCCAGTTGAAGAGTTTTCACCGGAAGCCTTAATTTAATCATACAGTTCAACCGGTATCAACATTAGATTCTAAAACTAAAACGTGGTATGCGAGGACAAGTAGTTTCATTCTAGAATCTTTTGTCACTATGAGAAGGCTTGCATTCAGAAATCAATAATAATGATACGAAGAAAGCAAAAGCTCACCATGCCATTCCCCTAACATAATATGCATTTGCTATGAGAGCACAGAATCCTTTCCACTGGAGTAGTATTTCTTCCGACACTGGCGGGGTAGATGACCATCTAACGACTGTCGGTTGTGGCGTGCACAAGATGGTAATGAATATAATGCTCAACCAAAATATGCACTCATCAATCTGCAGATAATGAACACCAGTGGACATCTTAAAACAGTCAAATGCATTGATATTGGAAAGGGAATAAACTAAGAACAGGATCATTATAGATTAAAGAGCCCAAAAAGTCACCAAGAACACTGGAATGCCACAATTATTATATAGTTCATGAAGTTTACAGGTTCTAATCATTAATTACCTCCTCAGAGATGATCTTAGATTTTAAAGTGGTGTTTCCACCATAAACTTGCATTGCTTCAATCTCAACACCAGATTCCTTCATATCAGTAAGTTCATCCCTCAATCCTTGGTCGGTGCAGCCGAGTGCGTATGCATTTACCCCAGCACTGATGAACTCCTGATACAAGGAAAAGGTTTTGACTTACAAAAGACAACAACTCAAGCTCACTCATGAAAGATCCAGCAAACTGCTAAATATACTTTTAAGTTGTCACCTCCTCCACGATCAACAGCATTCCTGTACCGCCTAAAGAGACTGATAGCTATGTTTCGGGATGAACGATATTCATCATCAAACGAACTGGAGTCACCCAGTCGGCACTATAGCATTGCAGCAATTGCACAACCTTCAGCACCAGAACTAGATCGAGATATTACAAAAGAAATTGGAACTTGGGATAAAGAACATGCATACTAGCCATTTCTTTGAAGCCACATGGTGAAGGGTCTGCAGTTGAGTGCGGCCTTTGTCGGAAAATGAAGAATTCAAAACGTTACTAGTACTCCTCACAGGAATGAAAACTGCACTTTTAGTGGAGCAAATCACATGGCTAGCTCCGCATGAAACAGTCTCATGCAGAACCAGATTCTTTGGAAGTGCCTGGTAATTGCTAACACTGCCTGTTACAGTAAGCATGGTTGTACCATGATAATTCTTCATTCAGCATGCCATCCCAAAACAAATGACTGTAAACCTGACAAGATTAACAAAACCAACATGTTGAGCACTTTCAACAATCAACAAAACCAAAGTTCAGCAACATGGACAGATAAAGGACTTGACTTTCTCCATCCCAGAAAAGAATCCACAAATCCATAATTCAATTTACTAACATAATTGGAAATTGCCCTGACCAATCAAAAATTGGCAATCAAGAATTTAAAAATGGAAAGAAAGGAAAATTCGGCCCACAGAAACAAAAGGAAGCCATTCACATCATTAGAAATTGGCTTATGGAAACTCCAACACTTCTTATATCCTCTGTTTTCTCTGTTCAACACCAGTATTGAAGTGAAGATAAACTAGAAAACAAGGCTGAAACTTCACACTCTTACGTTTCTCCCACCAAAATTTTCATCTAAAAACAACATGGAACCAAGCATAAGCACGTACAAGCTCACCCCCCTAATTGACAACCCCTTTCGATTGCTCGCCTTGACTCAAAAACACATCATTCACAGAAAAACCAATCAAACAAACGAGAATCCAGTAAACAGAACGAACCGCGAAACTCAAGACGATCTATCACCAGAAAACGCAAATCCGCGAAGGGGAAAAGCAGAGCAGCAGGGTCATTTGCATCTAGAAACAACATAGAACCGATTGCATCAGCACCTCCAAACTGGCCCCCCAAATCAACAACGCCTTTCGATTGCTCGCCTCGACACAAAAACACGTCATTCACAGCAAAAGCAATCAAACAAACGAGAACCCAGTAAAAAGAACCCAATGAACCGCAAAACTCGAGACGACCCATCACCCAAAAATGCGAATCCGCGACGGGAAAAGCAGAGCAGCAGGGTCATTTGCATCTAACAATCAAACAAACGAGAACCCAGTAACCAGAACCCAATAAACCGCGAAACTCGAGACGACCCATCACCCGAAAACGCGAATCCGGGGAAAAGCAGAGCAGCAGGGGTCACGCACCTCGTCAGGAACGAGACGAGCTCATCGCACGGGAAATGCTAAGAGAGAGGAACTCTGTTTTCCCCCGCGAGCAGCGGCATGCATCATCCAAGTCGAGATAAGAAGAGAATTCGAAGCAGGGGATGGACCCAATAGCCATCAAAGATCTTTGGGGGCGGGGCAAGGAATCTTTTCTCGGCCACCAGTTATTTGCATGGCTCTGGAGATTCCGGTTGGATTCTCCCCCTCGAATTCTCGGACTTTTTGTCGTGGCGAATTTCGGCTGCCATGAAAATTAACGTGCGGGGGTTGTCTCTCGTTTGGTTTTTTTTGTCCTGTTCTTGGTTCTGCAGTTTTGGGAGAGAGGGAAACGGCGCCGTGCTGTGCAAAAGGCAGTCCAATTTTATTTCATAGTTAGGTGGAGATATCATGATGAGAAAAATGGATATTTTGTTGATGTTCCTAAAATCTTATAAGGCAAAGGTGGAAATCCGATGTGCAAAAGTAGGGTAGAAAAAATGGTGGATAAACCATGGTTTTTTTCACCATCAAAATACGACAAATTCAATGAACCTTTTCATTTTAGACTCGTGATTATGACTAATTATATAAACATCATAAGTAGAGGGAGAAATTGAGCCAATTCAACTTGGGAATTCAAAGTTGATTCACAAGGAGATAAATATTCTAGATTGGGAATTGAATTGAGGTTGGTTCCCAATTTTATACTTGAAATTGGTCAGTTCTACTCGAGAATCTTCTATAAGGTCGATTCTAAGGTAGAATTTAGAACCAAACCATATTACCACTAATATTAAGTAAGGTTTTTTCTACCTTTTTTTTTTTTTTTTTTTTTGTAAAAAATAATTTTTGTGGATATTAAGTAAATTTGACATATTGTCATCAAGCAAAACAAATTATATTCAAATTTGACACATGCATATTATATATAATATATGAAACAAAAAATGCAAAATAAAAGTCTCGATTGGTTCTAAAGTCAATAAAGTCAATTCTCTGTCTGAAAAATTGGAAATCAAATTGGACAGTATAAATTTCAATTTTAGATTTGAAATCTGTGCAACCTAAAATCAATCACCCTTAATCTTAACAAGCCTAAAATTGTTTTATGATGTGGTGACATGTCTAGGTAATCTAGTATAGAAGGATTGTGTGTTAAAAAAAGGGGTTATAAATGTAAGGTAAAAATTATCTGGTTATCAAATATCAACTTCCGCGATTTATATTCCTTTGAAAAAAAAAATAAAAAATCTTTTGTCTGTTTCCACGTTGGTGTTGGAGCCACTTAGGTAATCTGTCAGATTCTACCAAGAATCCAGTACATTCAATTCCAAGCTCACCGACCAATCTTCGATCGACCCAACGACAGATCCCTTCTCAGAAAACGCACGTCTGGTTCCTTGACCATCGATGTTCGAAGACCACCATAACATCATGGAACTCAGCAGCACAGGAACACCAGGGAAAGGAAAGAGATGGGGTTGCTCCCGTTGCCGAGCACCACTCGGTAACGATGGGTTTTGATCTGAACAGAGGAACCCTCCTCCACCCACTGCGCTCCCTGTCTCACCAACCCAAAAAACAATAGAATAAAAGACTGCCCTTTTGTTAATTATCCACCATATTACGAAGCACACATAAAAGGACATCCTTTATTCTATCGCCAACCTCGTGCATTGATGCCCTGCTGGCTTCCGAGATTTGGTGGTCTTTCGTGGAGGAGCAGAGCGTGTTCTCGGGTGAGTCCTCTCTCTGTACGTGAGGTTTGTGCTTAAATGCCTGAAAGATGAATTGGGTTCTGTTCTTTTTGATCAACTCTTGGCGAAAGATCGGTGCTTTCTGTGTGGGAATCGAATCTCTCTGCAGGGCACGTTCGTTCTTGTCCTGGGAAAAGTGGGTTTTTGATAGGATCTGAATGTCATTTTGTGCTTTTGGTTGAAAATGAATGATATTCAGAGTTTGCTTCTCAGTTTTGAGACCATGTAGTGTATGTGTGTGCAATATGAAAGCCATATCTATTTGATATGTTTTCGGTGAATCAAGGCATCAGCTATTTTGGATGGGTTGGTTGTGTTTCTCATAGAATCTGAGGCTCTTTCATTAGTTTTTCTTTTCTTTTTTAGAGTATCTTTGGACAATATAGTTGGTCTGCTCAAAATGAATTCTAAGATTTAGAGGGCTGATGACCATTGTCTTATCTTGTGACCTTACATATGATGAAAGCCTGAGGTGATATAGATCTATTATTTGTTCTTTTGTTGTATGTTTTGTCTGGGTTGTGATGTTGTTCTTATGATGTTTTGCATGACTAAATGCTGCCAGTTTCTGAGAGGAATATAGCACCTGATGGGACTTTCATGAAATGCTTAAGCTCCTTATGGAGTTGCCCGTGTGAACATGGAAACTCTCTGTCAAAGAATGTGCTTGCTCTTTCCACATTCGATTGTTTTAATGATGCATCATTTCATCCTTTTGCCGAAATATTCAAGTCACCATGTACACTTACCAAACCAATGCCCATCATCACTTGTCCTGATCCAATTAAAGCTGTTGTCTGGAGAATGGAGAATGGGAACTGAGGCGAGAGGGGGGGAAAAAACTTAAATTGTCCTGGATATCTTACTTATAACGTCTTCTATTTCTTTGACCAGATTTTTTTCATCTAAACATGAGAGGAGGTTTGTGGCAGCTTGGCCAGTCAATCCGTCGCCACCTTGCTCAGGCTGATAAGAAGGCTGTCGCACGTCGATACTTCGCAAGCGAAGCTGATCTCAAGAAGACAGTGCTTTATGACTTCCATGTCACTCATGGGGGAAAAATGGTGCCTTTTGCTGGGTGGAGCATGCCCATTCAATACAAGGACTCAATCATGGAGTCCACAGTGAACTGCAGAGAAAATGGTAGCCTCTTTGATGTCTCTCATATGTGTGGGCTTAGCCTTAAAGGGAAGGATTGCATTCCTTTCCTTGAAAAGCTGGTCATTGGCGACGTTGCTGCACTAGCTCCTGGCACAGGGACACTGTCTGTGTTTACTAATGAGAAAGGAGGGGCAATTGATGACTCTGTGATCACCAAAGTCAAGGACGATCATATATACCTTGTGGTGAATGCTGGGTGTAGGGATAAGGACCTGGCCCATATCGAGGAGCATATGAAGGCTTTCAAGGCCAAAGGCGGGGATGTTTCGTGGCACATTCATGATGAAAGATCTCTCCTTGCTCTCCAGGTTGATCTTACTGAACACATCTTTTTCCTAATTTCACAGTTTTTGGGCGGACATGCGGTTTTCACTACTTGACTCTTTATTCTTAAATAGATGATTATTTTTTGTACTCAGAAATGGGCCAAGAAGACTGTCTGATCAACCTATCCTTGTCCTTCCAATTGAGTGATAATAATGTTGATACTAGAATTGAAAGCTTGGTTTAGGATAAGATTGAAAAAACTCTGAAAGTATCGTTTTTCAAGTAATCTGGCCTTGCTTTGTTTATTTATCTTATTATTTGTAGTTGATACTCCTGATTGCATAAATGAAATATGGAGGGACAAATGAAAGGTCATGTGCTCCGGTTTATAAAAGAATCTATTCTAGACTCTATTGTAACTGGGGGGACTGTTGTTTTCTTTATAGCCCTATCTGTCATGATTTCTGAATTCCAAAAGCAGCTTGATTTAGAAAGGGAAGTTTAAATGTTCCAAGTGTCTATCTCAGGGACATAACTATGATCCTCCTATCTTCTTTCGTATAGGGTCCTCTTGCCGCCCCAGTTCTCCAGCACTTGACAAAAGAGGACTTGAGCAAGATTTATTTCAGCGACTTCCGCATCATTGATATCAATGGTGCTTCCTGCTTTCTCACCAGAACGGGGTACATGAAAATTTTCTCAGTTGATCCTTTTATTGCCTTTTACTTCATAAAAATGACCATAATTCTTGTATCTCCGCGATCAGCTTGTCCTCCTTTATTTGGTCCTGAAAGATCATGTCTTGTGGAAAGGCCTCTCTTGTCCGTCTATAATTTCATGTTCCTCACAAGTGAGCAAAGAAAATGATCCAAATATATCTAGTCAGCTGGATCGATAGTTCAAATTCTCTTCATATTTATGCCACTTCCCTATTCACATCCAACTAGCATGAGAGCCTATTGGATGGTTTTCTGTGTTGTTGCAGTTACACTGGTGAAGATGGATTTGAAATCTCAGTTCCTTCAGAGCATGCCGTGGATCTGGCCAAAGCGATCCTGGAGAAGTCAGAAGGGAAGGTGAGGTTGACCGGCTTAGGTGCTCGGGACAGTCTCCGTCTTGAAGCTGGACTTTGTTTATATGGCAACGATATGGAACAGCACATAACTCCGGTGGAAGCCGGACTGACATGGGCCATCGGGAAGAGGAGGAGGGCTGAAGGCGGATTCCTTGGAGCTGAGACAATCCTCAAGCAGCTCGAAGAGGGTCCAAAGATCAGGCGTGCTGGATTCATCGCTTCAGGCCCGCCTGCTAGAAGCCACAGCGAGATCCAGAATGATAAGGGAGCAAACATTGGCGAAGTCACGAGCGGAGGGTTCAGCCCTTGCTTGAAGAAGAACATAGCCATGGGGTACGTGAAATCCGGGTCACACAAAGCTGGAACCAAGGTTAAGATCCTGGTCCGAGGAAAGGCCTACGACGGCGTCGTCACAAAAATGCCGTTCGTCCCCACAAAGTACTACAAACCATCTTAATTGTTGGATGGTACATGAGCCCCATGGACATTTTCCTGTTCTTCCTAATGTCTCTCTGTTTTTGATTTGCTTTGAATAACTTGACATTGACAGTTGCAATCAATGATAAATCTTCATATTCATACTTGATTCATAGATAGGTCGAATGATGTGGTTTTTGCAGGGCTTTTTTTCCGGAATTTTTCATGATTTTGAAATTTACTTAAAGGAAGAATGACATAAATGATATATGAACTTTGACCAAATATGTAATATGGTTCATAAACTTTTAATTTGTTCAATGTCTCCTAAACTTTAGCCTAATTTGTAATGTGATCCCTAAACTTTTATTAATGTTCAAACTGGTCCTTGGACTATATGAGAATATTCAAGTTGTTGAACAACGTTAATGTATGGACTAGTTTTGACATGTACCAAAAATTCAGGAGTAAATATGTTAAAAATGACATTGCACATTTGGCTAGAATTTATAGATTGAATTGGACATATTAAAAGTTCAGGGGGACCATTTTGTATATTGGATTATAGTTCATAAATTATTATGTCGCTATCCCTAACTTAAATTAAGATAAACCATCGTTATAAAAGTACGCGTCGTGTTGTTTAACTGATAAAGATTAACATCAATCGGCCTTTCTTGACATTTTCAAGCAAAGCAGGCTAAGTTACACCCCTGCGTCGAATTGACTGCTCGCCACATTATAGCCACAGCTTGAAGAAGAAGCCAAAAGTGAAACGCCAGAAATTTATGTTGACTTCAACGCCAAAATAACAAACTGAAGCCAAAAAAACTGACCAACGCCATATTGAGAAGAATCAATTTCATTCTATTGGACCAAATAAATTTCAAGATTTGCTCAAATAAAAACTATATTAATAATTTTATCTTGAAATTGAGAGTGAAAAAACACTTTTTTCAATGATTGAATATACTCGTCCCCCTTCTATTTTATGCAAAAAGTGATCTCTTTGAATATGATTGTGTCTTGAATATTGTTTCAAGTATTCAACTAAATTGGGTTTTGATACCCGATTTGAAATTTGTGACAACTTAATTTAAGAAAAAAATGGACAGATAAAAAAAGTCTTTTAAGGTTTTCCAAGACACCGTTTGTAATTCTTAAATTTCCATAGTGAGTTTTGCCTTTCCTTTCCTTTCATCGTGGTTTTTCCTATAAGAGTTTTGCAAGTTTGTGTGTTCTTTTATTCTTTTTAGTTTTAATTTTGTTGTAATTTCCGCATTAGTCATATAGGTGTTACCTATAAATAAAAGAGACACTAACCTAATTCTCGAAATTAGAATAATGAATAATGTGACAAATTGCCATGGTCGAAATTGAGTACCACTCACATACCTACATGTTCACTTGCACTATGTGGTATTCGTTGAATATGTCAAATAAAAGAAATCTAGTACCATTATTAAAACATAAGCGATGACGCATTTCGCGTATATAGATGGGATTTAAGAGTGGTTTTCTCCTGCTAATTTACGTAGCATTTGGATGTTTGAAATGTCTCGAAATCTAGAAAAGGTCAGCCCCCATGGGCAGATTCAACTCCTTGCGTTCTACAGTCAAATTTTCAAAACTTCGACCGTTTCTTCATTTTTACATCGCGTACTTCGCATGCATAAATACGAGCCCAGAAGAGCCTCCAACCTCCCTAACCAAAACCACTCCAATCCTCAAGAAATCCTCTCATAAACCATCGCATTCAAACGCTTGAAACACGCAAAATCCAACAGCAACACAAGACTCAACGACTCCATTAATGGCCGCTTTACAAGCTTGCTCTCTCTTAGTTCCTTCTTCTTCTTCTTCCTCTTCGGGTCGTTCTTTGAAGAGAACGATCACTGCTTCGATCCAAGCCCCGAAGCCCTTGAAGCTTAGCCTTGACAATCACCAAGGCGCTGCGATCACGAAGAAGCTAGTCAAGGAATTGAGTTCCAGGAATGGTTATACCTTCACGGAGCCATTACAAATGGACGTCATCCAGAATGATAGGGTTTTGGAGCCGCGCCTATCACCGACTTCTGTCAAAACGATCACGAAGCTCTATGCGATCTTAGAGGCTGTTGAAGATAGAGTGGAGATGCACGATAACATCGGCGAGCAGCGAGACAACTGGAACAAGCTCCTGTTGAACTCGGTCAACATGATGACTCTCACAGCCACCACCACGGCGGCGATGGCTACGGCTGTGCCGGCTCCATCGCTGAGAGCATGTTCCGCTCTCTTGTTTACGGCAGCCACCGGGATGTCGCTTGTCATGAGTAAAATGCAGCCCTCACAACTGGCTGAAGAGCAACGCGTTGCCTCAAGGTTGTTCAAGCAGCTCCAAAGCGAGATCAAGTCAATGCTCGTGCTACAATCCCCGACTGAGTCAGACGTGAAGGAGCTGATGGAGAAGGTGCTGGCCATTGATAGGGCTTATCCGCTGCCTCTGCTCGGAGCGATGATCGAGAAGTTCCCCTCGAAATTTGAGCCTGCCGCATGGTGGCCTAGGGATTCCAACAACTGCCACCAATACCGAGGACAGAAAACCATTCCGAACACGGAGCGAAATGGATGGAGCGAGGACCTAGAAATGGAGATGAGAGCCATTGTCCAAGTTCTCAAGAGCAAAGACAAGCAAGACTACTTGAGACTCGGGAATGTGGTTCTAAAAGTGAATAAGATATTGGCGGTTTCCTCTCCTTTGCTAACCGGCATTGCCGCGGCCGGCTCTGCCTTTGGTGGCTCAACAGCCATGACGGTGGCGGCCATGGCCGGGGCAATGGCTGCAATCGCCAACAGCTTCGAGCACGGAGCCCAAGCTGGTATGGTGGTGGAGATGTACAGAAACTGCGCAGGGTTCTTCGAGCTCATGGAAGAGACGATTGAAGCGACGCTCGAAGAGAGAGACTATAGCAAGAGAGAGAACGGAGAGATATTCGAGATGAAGGTGGCGATCAAGCTGGGACGGAGCTTGTCGGAGCTCCGAGGTTTAGCAAGAAAATCAATGGCTTCTTGTATAGAAGGGATTGAGGTGGATGAGTTTGGAAGCAAGCTTTTCTGAACTCCTTTGAACAGAGATATTCAGTGTATATACTATACATGTACATGAGGCTGATTAACACGTTTCTTTTTGTTATTTATTTCTTGGTGCATAATTGTATCAATTAATTCCACAAAATAAATAATTAAAAGCATTAATTGATATGTGGATCTGATTTTCACAACCCCATTTCATTTCATTAATTAATTAGCCTGTTGATTTTATTGATTCCTTTTAGTTTGACTGTGTATATAATTGTCAAACGGACAATGCTTTTATTATAGATCACGGTAGAAAAGTTTGGTACTAAAGGCTTTACTAAGACAAAATGAATCCATCTTTATTACATATAAAACGCGAAAAATCATGTGCTTTACTTCTTAACATATGAACTAAAAGAAGAAGTTGCCAGTAGGGAAAAAATTGTTTCTAAAATGTGGTCTTAACATATTATCATGAAGTATATACTGTATAATTCTATATGCGCAAATGGTCAAATCTTGATTAAATAATATGAAGTATATACTAATAGAATCATATGATTTCTTGTGCACAAATGGTCAAATCTTGATTAGATACTCAGTTAAAGATAATATAAGCTCCTAGTCAGAATTCCACATCTAATCTAATATTCTGCTTCTTAAATAAAAATTTAGTGATTCTATTTTCTTACTAAAGGATGAAGCATTTTTATGAGGCCATGTTTTTAATTTTCATAAGGGTAAGATTTGTAAAGAAAAACGAAGGGCCGTGCGTCATACCTTTTTCACGATGTGGACGCAATCAAATGGTTGAATTCTTCAATGTCTCCTGCCGCACAAACGGTCTCCATGCGAAAGCCGCTTTTAATTTTCTGAAAGAGTTGACATCATTGACACATTCGGGTTCTCTTCACCCGTTGTCCTTGGGCGTTGGCATGCGAAAGCATTTTTTGACCTAACAATAACCTTTAGCATTGTAACTCTAATGTTTGGTTAGAGTGTTTAGACGAGAGCACTATCAGGATGGGTGATCTCTTGGGAAAATACCCACCCATATGCCAAAAGGACAAAACCGCAAATCTCAATATGGTAAGGGTCAAAACGGACAATATCTAAAGTGAATTAATCTAGGAGGGGTCATGATTAAACTTTTCAATAATTCTTAAAGCAGTTTTTCTAGTTTTGTGTATAAGTTTATGAGCGACTTTCATATTATTTTAAACATGATGGTCAAATAGGCCAGCTTCTTGCTTAAACATATTTAACAGCTAATACGATAACAGTATAGCGGGTCTTCAAATAACCATGATATTTACGACGCCACTCATTTTCACGGCTTGGAAGTTCATTTATTTAAGATAGACTGTCTTCATAAAAGTATGTGTTGCTTATTCAACGTCTAAGGTTAACGAGAAATATAATTAATATCTAATTATACTTTTATCCACCCTTTTGTCATACGGACTTGACATCTTCAAGCAAAGCAGGCAAAAGTTCACCCAGCATCGAATTGACTCGCCCACACATTATAGCCAATTTGAAAGAAAAAGCAAAAGATTCAAACGCCCGAAAATTAGGTTGACTTGATCGCAAACATAATGAACTCAATCCAAGGCTGTGCAATGCAAAATCGGAAACCGACCTGACCTAAAACCCGATGCTCTCTGAATCCAACGAAATTCCATTTCAAGAAATGTTCAAACCTCAAGTAACTCAACGGATTTGACTTGACAATTCTTCTCAACAATTCTACAGTTTGCCAATGAATTTGTCAAATAAGCAATATGCATATAGTCTAGCAAATCAATATCGAAAGGCCATTTGTAACAAGGGCATATCATATGTAATTTGAATTGGGTTTGCCAATAGAAAATATGAATAATTAACTAATAATTTATATATAAGAAATCCCTAAAAGATAATATATGTGAACTATAAGTGGGAAAAGGGTAGAGAGGTCTAACTATTTGGGCTAGCCTGGTTGACAAAAGAGGCATAAGCTCACGGGCCGGTGGCGCATGTGACATGTGGTAATATCATGAAATTTGATCATATGGCAACACTTTTTTAATCAAAGAATGCTACCATTCATTTCTAATAAGGAATGGTGATCTTTGTAAGCATTACCTAAAACTAAAAAGTATACTAATACTGATTTTTAGAGTTATTATATTAATTAAATAATATGATAAATTGTCACTTTCAAAACTGGATATGACTTGCATGTCTAAATGCTTACTTGCAATATATCGCGTTTATTACGCATTTCGGCCACTAATATTGATTCTACTTCAGGAACGTACGGATGAGATGATGTGACGTAAGAATTCGACATATACAAATTCAAATAATAGAAAAGGTCAGCCGAATGGGCTGAGTCAACACCTTGCGTTCTACAGTCAAATTTTTAACAATTCCGACCTCTTCTTCATCCGACATCCCGCACCTCGTATCTATAAATACGCACCCGAAGGAGCCTCCAACCTCCAACTACCAACCACCAACCTCCGCAACCAAAACCACTCAAATCCTTAAGAAATCCTCTCAAAATCATCGCATTCGTTAATGGCTGCTTTGCAAGCTTCCTCTGTCTTAGTTTCTTCTTCTTCTTCTTCCTCCTATTCAGGTTGTTCTTTGAAGAGAACGATCACCGCTTCGATCCAACTCCCGAAGCCCTTGAAACTCAGCATCGCTGGTGATCCAAGCGTTGTGATCACGAAGAGTCTAGTCGAGGAATTGAGCACCAGGAATGGTTACGCCTTCACGGAGCCACTACAAATGGACATCGCCCAGAAAGATAAGGTCTTGGAGCCGCGCCGATCGCCTACTTCTTCAGTCGAAATGATGAAGAAGCTCTATGCGATCCTGGAGGCTGTTGAAGATAGAGTGGAGATGCACGATAACATCGGCGAGCAGCGAGACAACTGGAACAAGCTCCTGTTGAACTCGGTCAACATGATGACTCTCACTGCCGCCACCACAGCCACGATGGCTGCGGTTGCACCGGCTCCATCGCTGAGAGTATGCTCAGCTCTCTTGTTTACGGCGGCCACCGGGATGTCGCTCGTCATGAGCAAAATCCAGCCCTCCCAGCTGGCTGAAGAGCAACGCAATGCCTCAAGGTTGTTCAAGCAGCTTCAGAGCGAGATAAAGTCGATGCTCGTGCAGCAATCTCCGACTGAGTCAGACGTAGAGGAGACGATGGAGAAGGTGCTGGCCCTTGATAGGGCTTATCCGTTGCCTCTGCTCGGAGCGATGCTCGAGAAGTTCCCTTCTAGATTCGAGCCCGCTGCATGGTGGCCCAGGGTTTCCAATGACTGCCGCCGATACCGAGGGGGGAAAACCGTTGCAAACACACAGCGAAATGGATGGAGCGAGGACCTAGAAGTGGAGATGAGAGCCATCGTCCAAGTCCTCAAGAGCAAAGACAAGCAAGACTACCTGAGGCTCGGGAATTTGGCGCTAAAATTGAATAAGATGTTGGCGGTTTCTGCTCCTTTGCTAACCGGCATTGCTGCAGCCGGCTCGGCCTTCGGTGGCTCAACAGCCATGACAGTGGCAGCCATCGCCGGGGCGATGGCCACGATCATCAACAGCTTCGAGCACGGAGGCCAAGTTGGCATGGTGGTGGAGATGTACAGAAACTGTGCGGGCTTCTTCAAGCTCCTGGAAGAGACCATCGAAGCGACGCTTGAAGAGCGAGACTATAGCAAGAGAGAGAACGGAGAGATGTTCGAGATGAAGGTGGCGATGAAGCTGGGACGGAGCTTGTCGGATCTCCGAGATTTAGCAAGAAAATCAATGGCTTCTTGTATAGATGGGAGTGAGGTTGATGAGTTTGGAAGCAAGCTTTTCTAAACTTCTTTTGAACAAAGATATACAACAGTGTATATACGATACATGTACAATGAGGCTCATTAACATCATTCTTTCATTCTTTATTTCTTGGTACATAATTTGAATCGATTAATCCCAAAAAAGAATTAATTAAAAGCATTAATTGATAAACGGGTCTGATTTTTTAGTTTGCACAAATGGTCAAATTTTAATTAAATACTCAGGTAAATATAATATTGCACTTCTTAAATAAGAATTTAGTTAGTCTATTTTCTTACTAAACGATGAAGCATTTTCATAAGCCGTGTTTATAATTTTCATAAAGGTAAGATTTGTAAAGAAAAACGAAGGGCAATGCGTCATACCTTTTTTCACGATGTGGACACAATCAAATGGTTTTATTCTTAAATGTCTTCAGCTGCACAAACGGTCTCCATGCGAAAGCGGCTTTGAATTTTTTGAAAGAGTTGACCTTAGTGATGCATGCAGTTTCTCTTTGCCCCTTCCTCTTGGGCGGTGACTTTTGCTTTTTTCCACCCTGTAGTAGCAATTTGAGCATATTTCATTAGTGTGACAGAACCCGGTCAAAAGTTTAAATTGATAAGTTGAGAAAAATCACATGTATATGAAAATTATACAAATTCAAGGACGTAAGATTTGTGATATTTAACACCATGGATCAAGAATGACAAATGAAATTTGACGAACGAGGGTCGAAACATGAAATAAACTGGAATAAAACTTGCCTTTAATATGATATCAAATTGTCCAATAAATTTGAAGTTATGTATGAGGGATATTACATGAATATGAAAAACATATAAAATCTGTAAACAAGTGATTCAATACTAAGTCAAAATGTTTGAGACTTTTTATCTTTCTTCGAAAGTTCTTTTTTCCCTTTGCTTTAGTCTTTTGTGTTGTTAAAATAACCACATCGCTTGACTATGTGATTTCTATACTCTTTATATACACACGTGTTCTCTCTCCATCTCTCAATTTAAGTTTTTGGATTGGGCATTTTAATATGTGTTAAATAGCTTAAATGGTTATGTCCTTAATACGAGTGTTTCTTAAAATACGCTAGTTATTTAGACTAAAAATTACCTCTAGCTTTTTAGCATATGAGGTTTTAACTCTGGTTAGTACTGAGCAACCTAATCATTTGAAATCATGTTAATGTTATAATCTTGATTCTACAAGAGGGGAATTTTTGTTTAGGCCAGAGAATCTGGATAAAAAGCAACTCCCAAAAGATATCTAGGATGGAGAATAGAGCAGTATTGAACCAAATTGCTCATCAAACTAAGGGAAAGATATGTATGTGAAATTATTTAAAATATATGATTTTTTTATGTAACGACAACATTTAGCATTGAAACACCAATATTAAGCATGCTTAGGCGAGAGCATCATTAGAATGAGTGACCTCTTAGGAAAATGCCCACCTATACCTCAAAGGATGAAACCTTGAGGCTTGGCATAGGATGGGCTAAATCAGATAATACATTGGGTGAGTTAATCCAAGGATATCACAATATTGTATTAGAGCGAGATCCTCTCTAGTAGGTGTATGATTCAAAGATAAACCACATAGAAGCTAGTGGATCTATAATGACTCGGTTTGATGAAGGCAGAAAGTGGCCATGGCTGCTTCAGCAAGGAGTGACTCTTGGCAAACTTCTAAGATGGTAAACAGAGCAAAAATTAACCAAATTGTGCACCCAATAATGAGAGAGCATTCCTGAGATACATATGTGAAATTGAAATTAACTCACAAAAGGTATCCTTTGACATAACAATAATGTTAGGCATTGGAACTCTAAAGTTAAGCATACTCATATATGAGCACTATCAAGATGAGTGATCTCTTGTGAAAGTTTCAACTTGTACGCTAAAGGACAAAATCATGATATTTGATATAAGATGGGCCAAAGTGGACAATAACTCAAATAAGTCAATCTAGAAGTGTCATAATATAGTATTAGAGTGAAACCCTCTGTAAGTGTGTGGTCTAAGAACGAACTACATGGACACTGGTGGGCCTATAATGACACGATTTGATGAGAGTAGGGAGTGTTTGCCAAGGCCAGAGGGTCCGAACGATGAGTGGTTCCTAGCAGGCTTACAAGATAGCGAAGGAAGTTCCCACCTGTTTGCCGATGAACAATAACATGAAACTCAATATATGATGAGTTAAAGTAGACAATATCTTGAGTGAGTTAATCCAAGAATACCACAATTAAACTTTTCAATAATTCTTGAAGTAGTTTTTCCAATTTTGTGCGAGTAAGTTTATGAGTGACCTTTGTATTATTTCGAAAATGACGCGGTCAAAATTGGCATACGTCTTATATAAACATATTTGCCAACTAATGCAATAACATTAGAGCTGGTCTTCAAATAACCATGACATTTATGAAACCACTCGTTTTCGTGGCTTCAAAGTTTACTTATTTAAGGTAGATTGTGTTCATAAAAGAATGCGTCGCCTTATTCAACTACTAAGAGTAACAAGAAATATAATTAATATCTATCATTCGGACTTGACATATTCAAGAAAAGCAGGCTAAAGTTCACCTTGCAGTAAATTGACTCGCTCACACATTATAGCCATTTTGAAGGAAAAAACATAGAGTCAAACGCCTGAAAATTAAGTCGACTTGCCGCAAAAGAATATTACAAATTGTCCTTCTAAAATTTGAATATAACTTGTACGTTTAAATGTTCATTTTTAACATGTTGTGATTCATTAATATATTAATTATCTAAACGGAATTGAAATACATTGCATGATGAAAATTATATTTAGTGACATTTCACGTATATGGAGGTGACGTGACAATGTTTCTATACTGCAAATTCACGTAGAATTTGGATGTTTGAAATTTAAAAAATCAGAGAATAGACAAGGTCAGCCTCATGGGCTGGGTCAACCCCTGTGTTCCACGGTCAACATTTTCAACAGCCACGACCTCTTCTCTCCCCATGTACGTCGCTTGCTTCCCCCATATATAAGTACAACCCAGAAGAGCCCATCTTCCATAACCAAGACCACTCCAATTCTCATTCAATCCTCTCAAAAACCATCACATTCACACGCTGAAAACTAACAGCAACACCAGACCCGTCACCTCCATTGATGGCCGCTTTACAAGCTTCCTCTCCCTTAATTTCTTCTTCTTCCTCTTCGGGCTGTTCTTCGAAGAGAAAGATCATGGCTTCGATCCAACTCCCGAAGCCCTTGAAATTCAGGCTCGCTGATCCAAGCGCTGGAGTAACGAAGAAGCTAGTCGAGGAATTGCGCACCAGGAATGGTTACGCCTTTGCAGAGCCACTACCAATGGACATCGCCCAGAAAGATAGGGTTTTGGAGCCCCGCCTATCGCCTTCCTCTTCTTCCATCGAAACTACCAAGAAGCTCTATGCAATCTTGGAGGCTGTCGAAGATAGAGTGGAGATGCACGATAACATTGGTGAGCAGCGAGACAACTGGAACGAGCTCTTGTTGAACTCGGTCAACATGATGACTGTTACTGCCACCACCACGGCAGCGATGGCTGTGGCCGCGCCGGCTCCATCGCTGAGAGCATGCTCTGCTCTCTTGTTTACAGCAGCCACTGGGATGTCGCTCGTCATGAGCAAACTCCAGCCCTCACAGCTGGCTGAAGAGCAACGCAATGCCTCAAGGTTGTTCAAGCAGCTCGGAGTGAGATAAAGTCGATGCTCATGCTCCAATCCCCGACTGAGTCAGACGTGAAGGAGATGATGGAGAAGGTGCTGTCCCTTGATAGGGCTTATCCGCTGCCTCTGCTCGGAGCGATGCTCGAGAAGTTCCCCGTGAAATTTGAGCCCGCCGCATGGTGGCCTAGGGTTTCCAACAAACACCGCCAATCCAGAGGGAGGAAAACCGTTGTGAAGACGGGGCGAAACGGATGGAGCGAGGACCTAGAAGTGGAGATGAGTGCCATCGTCCAAGTCCTCAAGAGCAAAGACAAGCAAGACTACTTGAGGCTCGGGAATCTGGCTCTAAAATTGAATAAGATGTTGGCGGTTTCTGCTCCTTTGCTAACCGGCATTGCTGCAGCCGGCTCCGCCTTCGGTGGCTCAACAGCCATGACAGTGGCAGCCATCACCGGGGCGATGGCCGCGATCATCAACAGCTTCGAGCACGGAGGCCAAGTGGGCATGGTGGTGGAGATGTACAGAAACTGTGCCGGCTTCTTCAATCTCCTGGAAGAGACCATCGAAGCGACGCTTGAAGAGCGTGACTATAGGAAGAGAGAGAATGGAGAGATGTTCGAGATGAAGGTGGCGATGAAGCTGGGACGGAGCTTGTCGGAGCTCCGAGATTTAGCAAGAAAATCAATGGCTTCTTGTATAGATGGGAGTGAGGTTGATGAGTTTGGAAGCAAGCTTTTCTAAACTTCTTTTGAACAAAGATATACAACAGTGTATATACGATACATGTACAATGAGGCTCATTAACATGATTCTTTCATTCTTTATTTCTTGGTGCATAATTTGTATCGATTAATTCCACAAAAGAATGAATTAAAAGCATTAATTGATAAACGGGTCTGATATTTTAGTTTGCACAAATGGTCAAATTTTAATTAAATACTCAGGTAAATATAATATATGCTCCTAGTCTGGTTTCGACCAATAAAAGAATTCCACATCTTATCTAATACGGCACTTCTTAAATAAAAATTTAGTTAGTCTATTTTCTCACTAAACGATGAAGCATTTTCATAAGCCATGTTTTTAATTTTTATAAAGGTAAGATTTGTAAAGAAAAACGAGGGGCAATGCGTCATACCATTTTCACGATGAGGACACAATCAAATGGTTGAATTCTTAAATGTCTTCTGCTGCACAAACGGCCTCCATGCGAAAGCGGCTTTGAATTTTCTGAAAGAGTTGACCTTAGTGATGCGTGCAGTTTCTCTTTGCCCCTTGCTCTTGGGCGTTGACTTTTGGTTTTTTCCGCCTTGTAGCAGCAATTTGAGCATATTTTATTAGTGTGACAGTACCGAGGTCAAAAATTTAAATTGATAAATAGAGAAAAGTCACATGTATATGAACAATATACAAATCCAATGACATAAGATTTGTGATATTTAACACCACGGATTAAGAATGACAAATGAAATTTGACGAACGGGGTCGAAACATGAAATAAACTAGAATAGAACCCGCCTTTAATACGATATCAAAATGTCCAATAAAATTTGAAGTTGTATATGAGGGATATCACATGAATATGAAAAACATATAAAATCTATACACAAGCGTGCGGTAGTCAATACTTAGTCAAAATGTTTGAGACTTTTTATCCTTTTTCAAAAGTTTTTTTTTCCCTTTGCTTTAGTCTTTTGTCATTGAAATAACCACATCGCTTGACTATGTGATTTCTGTATACTTTATATGCACGTGTTCTCTCTCCATCTTTCAATTTAAGTTTTTGGATTGGACATTTTAATTTGTGTTAAATAGCTTAAATGGTTATGTCCTTAATATGAGTGTTTCTTAAAAAATTCTAGTTAATTAGACTAAATTTTACCCCTAGCTTTTCACTTTTTAGCATATGAGGTTTTTGGTCAGTATTGAGCACTAATCATTTGAAATCATATTAATGTTATAAGTTGATCCTACAAGAGGGGAATCTTTGTTTAGGCTAGAGGGTCTGGATCTAGGATGGAGAATAGGACATTATCGAACCAAATTGCTCATCAAATTAGGGGAAAACAATCTTGAGAAATATATGTGAAATTAACTCACAAAATATGCTTTTTTATGTAACGACAACATTTAGCATTGGAACACCAATATTAAGGATGCTCAGGTGAGAGCATTATTAGAATGAGTGACCTTTTAGGAAAATGCCCACCTGTACCTCAAAGGATGAAACCTTGAGGCGTGGCATAGGATGGGCTAAAGTAGATAATACATTGAGTGAGTTAATCCAAGGATGTCACAATATAGTATTAGAGTGAGATCCTGTCTAGTAGGTTTATGATTCAGAGATAAACCACATAGAAGCTAGTGGGTCTATAACGACTCGGTTCAATGAGGGCGAGAAGTGGCCATGGCCGCTTGGGCAAGCAAAGTGACTCTTGGTAGACTTTTAAGATGGTGAACGGACCAAAAATTAACCAAATTGTGCACCCAATAATGAGAGAGCATTCTTGAGATATGTATGTGAAATTGGAATTAACTCACAAAAGGTATTCTTTGACATAACAATAACGTTAGGCATTGGAACTCTAAAGTTAAGCATACTCAGATAAGAGCACTATCAAGATGAGTGATCTCTTGTGAAAGTTTCGAGTTGTACACTAAAGGACAAAATTGTGAGATTTGAATAAGATGGGCCAAAGTGGACAATAACTCAAATAAGTCAATCCAGAAGTGTCATAATATGGTATTAGAGTGAAACCCTCTTTGTAGGTATGTGGTTTGAGAACGAACGACACGGACACTAGTGGGCCTATAATGGCCCGATTTGATGAGAGTAGGGAGTGTTTGCCAACGCTAGAGGGCCTAGCTGATGAGTGGTTCCTAGCAAGCTTATAAGATGGCGAAGGGAACATGAATGAATCAAATTACTCACTAGGCAGTAGAGAGTGTTCTTAAGATGTGTGCGCAGGCGCGCGCGTGTGGACCTAAAATTAACTCACAAAAAGCATTTTTTTTTAATTTACGATAACTTTTAGCATTTAAACTCCAGTGTTTGCTTAATGTGTTTAGATTAGAACACTACCAAGATGGGTGACCTTTTAGAAAAGTTCCCGCCCGTTTGCCGATGGACAATACCATGAAACTCGATATATGACGAGTTAAAGTAGACAATATCTTGTGTGAGTTAATCCAAGAATACCGCACTTAAACTTTTCAATAATTCTTGAAGTAGTTTTTCCAGTTTTGTGCGCGTAAGTTTATGAGTGACCTTTGTATTATTTTGAAAATGACGCGGTCAAAATTGGCCTACGTCTTATATAAACATATTTGCCAACTAATGCAATAACATTACAGCTGGTCTTCAAATAACCGCGACATTTATGAAACCACCCGTTTTCGTGGCTTCAAAGTTTACTTATTTAAGGTAGATTGTGTTCATAAAAGAATGTGTCGCCTTATTCAACTACTAAGAGTAATAAGAAATATAATTAATATCTAACCAGGCTTTCTATCCACCCTTCTGTCATTCGGACTTGACATATTCAAGAAAAGCAGGCTAAAGTTCACCTTGCATTAAATTGACTCGCTCACACATTATAGCCAATTTGAAGGAAAAAAACATAGAGTCAGACGCCTGAAAATTAAGTTGACTTGGCCGCAAAATAAAGAGCTCATCTAAAACTGTCCATCGGAAAACCCGATACTGTATGAATCCGAGGAAACTCCAAGAAATGGTCAAACCTCAAACAATCAGAGATTTGACTTGACAGTTCTTCTCTCCAATTCCACAGTTTACCAATGAATTTGTCACATAAGCAATGTGCATATAGTCTAGCAAATCAATATCAAAAGCCATTCGTAACAAGAGCATATTAAATGTAATTCGAATTGGGTTCGCCAATAAATATGAATAATTAACTGATTACTTCTATAAAAGAAATCCTGAAAAATAATTTATGTGAATTATAAGTGGGAAAGGGTAGAGGCCTAACAATTTGGGCTAACCATGTTGACAAAAGAGGCATCGGCTCACGGGCCAGTGGCGCATGTCCCATGTGGTAATATCATGAAATTTGAGCAGATGACAACACTTTTTTAATCAAAGAATATAGTCATCCGTGTCCAGTTAATGCTACTAGCGAAATTGATATTTCATAGTTCTAGCAAAAAAATGATTATCTTTGGTAAATATTACCTAAAAGTAATAGGTATAATAACACTGATTTTCAGAGTGATTATATTAAATAATGTGATAAATTGTCTTCTTTTTTTTTTAAACGACCAAAAAAAACTGTCTTTTTTTGAAATTGAATACGACTCGCTTGTCAAAATGCTTACTTGCAATCTACCGTGTTTATATACTTATTTCTGCGACTAATAGTGATTCTACTTCAGGAACGTACGGATGAAGGTGATGTACCAATTTGACATATACAAATTCAAAAATAGAAAAGGTCAGCCCAGCGGGCCGAGTCAACACCGTGCGTTCTCCAGTCAAATTTTCGACAATTCCGACCTCTTCTTCATTCTACATCGCGTGCTTCGCATGTATAAATACGCACCCACAGAAGCCTCCAACCTCCATAACCAAAACCGCTCCAATCCTCAAGCAATCCTCTCAAAACCATCGCATTCACATACAAAATATTAACAGCAACACAAGGCTTGTGACCTTCGTTAATGGCCGCTTTACAAGCTTCTTCTCTTTTAGTTTCTTCTTCTTCTTCCTCTTCAGGTTCTTCTTCAAAGCGAACGGTCACCGCTTCGATCCAACTCCTGAAACCTTTGAAACTTAGCCCCACTAATCATTCAAGCACTGTGATCACGAAGAAGCTAGTCGAGGAATTGAGCACCAGAAATGGTTCTGCCTTTGCGGAGCCGCTACAAATGGACGTAGCCCAGAAAAATAGGGTTTTGGAGCCGCGCCTATCACCTACTTCTTCTATTGAGACAACCACGAAGCTCTATACGATGTTGGAGTCTGTCGAAGATAGAGTGGAGATGCATGATAACATAGGCGAGCAGCGAGACAACTGGAATAAGCTCCTTCTGAACTCGGTCAATATGATGACTCTCACTGCCACCACCACGGCGGCGATGGCTGCGGCTACACAAGCTCCATCGTTGAGAGCATGCTCCGCTCTCTTGTTTACAGCGGTCACTGGGATGTCACTTGTAATGAGCAAAATCCAACCCTCGCAGCTGGCTGAAGAGCAACGCAACGCCTCAAGGTTATTCAAGCAAATTCAGAGCGAGATCAAGTCGATGCTCGCCCTCCAACCCCCGACTGAATCAGACGTGAAGGAGACGATGGAGAAGGTGCTGGCCCTCGATAGGGCTTATCCACTGCCTCTGCTCGGAGCGATGCTCGAGAAGTTCCCCACGAAATTTGAGCCCGCTGCATGGTGGCCTAGGTTTTGCAACAACCACCGCCAATCCCGAGGGTGCAAAACTGTCACGAACACAGAGCGAAACGGATGGAGCAAGGAGCTGGAAGTGGAGATGAGAGCCATTGCCCAAGTCCTCAAGAGCAAAGACACGCAAGACTACTTAAGGCTCGGGAATTTGGCCCTAAAACTGAATAAGATGATGGCGGTTTCCGCTCCTTTGCTAGCCGGCATGGCTGCGGCTGGCTCAGCATTTGGTGGCTCAACAGCCATGACGGTGGCAGCCATTGCCGGTGCAATGGTGGCTATCATGAACGGCTTTGAGCACGCAGGTCAAGTTGGTATGGTCGTGGAGATGTACAGAAACTGTGCAGGGTTCTTCGATCTTATGGAAGAGACCATCGAAGCGACGCTAGAAGAGAGCGACTACAGCAAGAGAGAGAACGGAGAGATGTTCGAGATGAAGGTGGCGATGAAGCTGGGGCGGAGCTTGTCACAGCTCCGAGATTTAGCAAGAAAATCAATGGCTTCTTGTATAGAAGGGAATGAGGTGGATGAGTTTGGAAGCAAGCTTTTCTGAACTTCTTTGAACAAATATATACAGTGTACGTACTATACATGTACAATGAGGCTCATTAACATGATTCTTTCATTCTTTATTTCTTGGTGGATAATTGTAACACTTGATTCCACAAAAAAATTATTAAAAGCATCAATTGATATGCAGGTCTGTTTTTCACAACCCCGAATCATTTCATTAATTAATTAGCTTGTTGATTTTATCGATCCCTTTTAGTTTGCCTGTGTAAATAAATGTCAAACGGACAATGCTTTTGTTATATATTATGGTAACAAAATTTGGTACTAAAGGCTTTTTTAAGACAAAATGTGTCCATCAATATTACATTTAAAATGTGCAAAATCAAGTGTTTTACTTCTCAAAGTATGAACTAAATGACAAAGATGCTTGTAAGGAATCAATTGTTTGGTCTTAACATATTATCATGAAGCATATACTGATAGAGTCATATGATTTTATGTGCACAAATTGTCAAATCATAATTAAATACTCATGTAAATTTATGTTCCTAGCCTGGTTTTGACCCATATGAACATTCCACTTCTTATCTGATATTCCACTTATTAAATAGAAAATAATTTTTTTCTATTTTCTTACTAAACTATTGAGCATTTTCATATCGGCATGGTTTTAATTTTCATAAAGGTTAGATTTATAAAGAAAAACGAAGGCCAATGCGTGATACCTTTTTCAAGTGGTGGACACAATCAAATGGTTGAAATCTCAAATGTCTCCTACTGCACAAACGGTCTCCATGCAAAGGCGGCTTTGAATTTTTAGTTGACACTATTGAAACATTCGGTTTCGCTTTGCCTTTTGTTCTTGGGCGTTGGCTTTTGCTTTCTTCCATCCTAGAGCAGCGATTTGAGCATATTTCTTAGCGTTGCAATGCCCAGCTTTAAAGTTTAAATTAATAAGTTGAGAGAAATTGTGTGTCTATGAAAAAATATACAAACCCAACAACACGCGATGTGTGATATTTAGCACCATGGATCAAGAACAACAAATGAAATTTGACGAACAAGTTGAAACATGAAATAAATTGGAAAAAAACCTGCCTTTAATACGATGTCATAATGTCCAACAATAACTCAAGTTATATGTGAAGGAATATCACATGTATATGAAAAGGATATAGAACTTCTACACAAGTGATATGAGGTACTTAACACTTTTGCAAAAGTTTGTGACTTTTTATCTTTTTTCAAAAGTATTATTTTTATTGTTGTCCTTGCTTTGGTCTTTTGTGTTGTTGAAATAATTACATGGAATACATGTGCTTTCTCTCCATCTATCAATTTAAGTTTTTGTTGATCACCTGTTTTTTGATTGCTGTGTCACAGTTGGCATTGTTTTCTTTTGGGCTTCCAGATGCAATTTGCCTTGGAGCAACAGAACTTGGAGGAGAACCTCCGTTGGGCCGCTATCTATTTGATGGATAAAGATTTCTACAAGTGCATTGCCCGTTTTTCCTTTGGCGCACTTTGTCATATCATTTGGAAAAACAGGAATAACATCATCTTTAGAGACCAGCCCCTGACGGTCTCGGCCATGAAGAACCACCTCTTCAAAGTGGTCCAAGACAAGGCTATCACCTTCAGGAACGTCGAAGATAATTTCATAAACAGAAGGTTGCAGAGAAGTTGGGGCCTAGACCCGATTATTTTCACTGGGGACCCGTAGGTAGTTCGTTCCGACGGTGACCTCTTCCTCGCCTGTGGCGTCTTTTGTAGCCAGTTGACCATGCCGTGCTTCTTTTGGTCTAGGTGTTGTAGTGTTGTGCCGCGTTTTGCGGCTTTTTCATCTTGTCACCCTTCCACTCCTTTTGTTCCTGCATTTGGAGTGTAAGTTTCTGGTGATGAGATCTTTTGTACTTTTGGCATTTCCTCAATATATTTCTTACCTTTACCAAAAAAAAAAAAAGGGTTTAAATGGTTATGTTCTCAATATGAATGTTTCCTAATATACTCAAGTTGTTTGCACAAAATTTTACTTCTAGCTTTTCACTTTTTAGTAAATGATGTTTTAACTTTGGTCGGTATTGACCAACTTGATCATTTGAAATCATGTTAATGTAACGACCTAATCCTATGAGGGGGAATGTTTGTCAAGGCTAGATAGCCTAGAAAAAGAGCGTCTTCTGGCTGATTCCAAGGATGGCAAATCAAGAGATCTGTGCGCGCGCGCGATGCATGTGAGTGCACGCGTATGTGTGTGTGTGTAAAATTAACTCACAAGAGATACTTTTTTTTTTTTTTTTAATGTAAAGACAATATTTAACATTGAAACACAAACATTAAATGTGCTCAGGTGAGAGTGCTAGTAGGATGAGTGAGCTCCTAGGAGAGTGCCCATCTGTACCTCAAAGGATGAAACCTCGAGACTCGGTATAAGATGGGCTAAAGCAGACAATACATTAAGTTAGTTAATCTAAGGGTATCACAATATAATATCAAAGTGAGATCTTCAATAGGAATATGATTAAGGGATAAACCACACAAAAGCTAGTAGGTTCGTAATGATTTGGTCCAAGGGGGACGGAAAGTGTTAGTGGGGGTTAGAGGGCCCGAGCAAAGAGTGATTCCCGGCAAGTTTCTAAAATAGTGAATGAAACATAAATAAACTGAATATTGCACCCAATAATGAGAGAGCATTCCTCTATATATATATATATGTGAAAGTGAAATTAACTTATAAAAAGTGTTTTTTTTTTCCAGTGTATGACCACCCAGTATTTGAAGCTTTGGCCCTGACTAATCCGGATGTGAGCACTGTCGGACCCATAATGGTGAGGCTCTCCCAACGCCATCTACTCCATACACAAGGCTTGAACTCGAGACCTTCCATAAGGGAACCCAAGCTCCTTACCACTTTAGCCAACGGACGTTAGTACAAAGTGTTCTTTGATGTAACAATAACATTTGGCATTGGAACTCCAATGTTAAGCATGCTTAGGTGAGAGCACTATTAAGATGGATGAACTCTTGAGAAAATTTCAACTTGTATGCTAAAAGACAAAACTGTGAGACTCGATATAGGATGGGCCAAAATGGATAATGCCTCGAGCTCGAGTAAGTTGACCCTAGAGTGTCATAATATGGTATTAAAGCAAAATCCTCTCTCATAGGTGTGTGGTTTAGAACAAACCACAATAAAGCTGGTGTGTCTGTAATAACCCGATTCAACAAGGGCAGGGAGTGTTCGTCGGGGTTAAAGGGCATGGATAATGAGTACTTCCTAGCAGGCTTGTAGGATGGCGAAGGGAGTATGAATGAACTCACCGAACATGTAAGAGTGTTCTTGAGAGATGTGAAGCTAAAATTAACTCACAAAAGGTATTTTTTTTACTTAATAATAACCTTTAGCATTAGAACACCAATGTTTGTTTAGTGTGTTCAGATGAAAGTACTATCGGAATGGGGGGCCTCTTAGGAAAGTGCTCATCCATATGCCAAAATACAAAACCGTAAAATTCAAAATAGGATCGGTCAAAATAGATAATATCCTAAGTGAGTTAATCTAAGAGAGCCACGGTTAAACTTTTCAATAATTTTTGAAGTAGATTTTTTTAGTTTTGTGTGTAAGTTTATTAATGACTTGTATATTATTTCGAAAATGATAGTCAACATAGGCCTACTTCATGCTTAAACATATTTACAGACGGTAACATTACAATAGGTCGTCATATAACCATGAAATTTATGACATCACTAATTTTCATTTCTTCGAAGTTTACTAATTATTGTCCTGATAAAAGTATGCATCGCGCTATTCTACGACTAAAATTAACGAGAACTATAATTAATATTTAACTATACTTTCGATCCACCCTTCTGTCATTCGGACTTGACATTTTCAAATAAAGCAGGCAAAAGTTCACCTTGCATCGAATTGACTCGTCCACTTATTATAGCCAATTTGAAGGAAAAAGAAAAAAAAGTCCAATGTCAGAAAATTAAGTTCGTTTGACCGCAAAATAATGAACTCAATCCAAAACTGTCCAATGCGAAATTGGAGGACCCAAAATCCGATACCATCCCAGGAAACTCCATTTCAAGAAATGGTCAAACCTAAAACAATTCAGAGATTTGATTTAACAGTTATTATCCCCAATTCTATAGTTAGTGAATGACTTCGTCATATAAGCAATATATCTATAGTCTGACAAAAGCATATCATATGTTATACAAATTGCGTCCGTAATAAATGTGAATATTTAATTTATTATAGAGCATAACATATGTAATTTGAATTAGGTTGCCTAATAAATACGAATAATTTATTTATTTTTTTAAAAAAAATCCCTATAATAAAATATATGCGAATTATAATTGGGAAAGAATTGAGAGGGGTTTAAATATTTGGGCTAGCCAAGTTGACAAAAAAGGCATGGGTTCACCAGCCGAGGGCGCATGTGGTAATAGTAAATGATTTCATAAAGTTCATTCTATTTGATCAAACTAAATTTAAGATTTACTCAAATCAAAACTAGATTAATAATTATATTGTGAAATTTGAGCATAGGATGCATCGGATCCTATATATTGTCCATGTAACGCTACCACTCATTTCATATAGTAGAACCACTTCAATTTATGCAAAAGTGATCTATCATAAGTATCACCTATAATTAAAAGATACATCGACACTAATATTAAATAATATTACAAATTGTCCATCCAAAATTTGAATATAACTTGTATGTTTAAATGTTTTATTTTTAACATGTTGTGATTCATTAAAATATTAATTATGTAAACGGAATTGAAATACATTGCATGATGAAAATTATATCTAGTGACAAATTTCACGTATATGGAGGTGACGTGACAATGTTTCTATACTGCAAATTTACGTAGAATTTGGATGCTTGAAATTTACAAAATCAGAGAATAGACAAGGTCAGCCTCATGGGCTGGGTCAACCCCTGTGTTCTACGGTCAACATTTTCAACAGCCACGACCTCTTCTCTCCCCATGTACGTCGCTTGCTTCCCCCATATATAAGTACAACCCAGAAGAACCCATCTTCCATAACCAAGACCACTCCAATTCTCATTCAATCCTCTCAAAAACCATCACATTAACACACTGAAAACTAACAGCAACACCAGACCCGTCACCTCCATTGATGGCCGCTTTAAAAGCTTCCTCTCCCTTAATTTCTTCTTCTTCTTCTTCTTCTTCCTCTTCGGGCTGTTCTTCGAAGAGAAAGATCATGGCTTCGATCCAACTCCCGAAGCCCTTGAAATTCAGGCTCGCTGATCCAAGCGCTGCAGTAACGAAGAAGCTAGTCGAGGAATTGCGCACCAGGAATGGTTACGCCTTTGCAGAGCCACTACAAATGGACATCGCCCAGAAAGATAGGGTTTTGGAGCCACGCCTATCGCCTTCCTCTTCTTCCATCGAAACTACCAAGAAGCTCTATGCAATCTTGGAGGCTGTCGAAGATAGAGTGGAGATGCACGATAACATTGGTGAGCAGCGAGACAACTGGAACGAGCTCTTGTTGAACTCGGTCAACATGATGACTGTTACTGCCACCACCACGGCAGCGATGGCTGTGGCCGCGCCGACTCCATCGCTGAGAGCATGCTCTGCTCTCTTGTTTACAGCGGCCACTGGGATGTCGCTCGTCATGAGTAAACTCCAGCCCTCACAGCTGGCTGAAGAGCAACGCAATGCCTCAAGGTTGTTCAAGCAGCTCCGGAGTGAGATAAAGTCGATGCTCATGCTCCAAGCCCCGACTGAGTCAGACGTGAAGGAGATGATGGAGAAGGTGCTGTCCCTTGATAGGGCTTATCCGCTGCCTCTGCTCGGAGCGATGCTCGAGAAGTTCCCCGTGAAATTCGAGGCCGCCGTATGGTGGCCTAGGATTTCCAACAAACACCGCCAATCCAGACGGAGGAAAACCGTTGTGAAGACGGGGCGAAACGGATGGACCGAGGACCTAGAAGTGGAGATGAGAGCCATCGTCCAAGTCCTCAAGAGCAAAGACAAGCAAGACTACCTGAGGCTCGGGAATTTGGCGCTAAAATTGAATAAGATGTTGGCGGTTTCTGCTCCTTTGCTAACCGGCATTGCTGCAGCCGGCTCCGCCTTCGGTGGCTCAACAGCCATGACAGTGGCGGCCATCACCGGGCGATGGCCGCGATCATCAACAGCTTCGAGCACGGAGGCCAAGTGGGCATGGTGGTGGAGATGTACAGAAACTGTGCCGGCTTCTTCAATCTCCTGGAAGAGACCATCGAAGCGACGCTTGAAGAGCGTGACTATAGGAAGAGAGAGAATGGAGAGATGTTCGAGATGAAGGTGGCGATGAAGCTGGGACGGAGCTTGTCGGAGCTCCGAGATTTAGCAAGAAAATCAATGGCTTCTTGTATAGATGGGAGTGAGGTTGATGAGTTTGGAAGCAAGCTTTTCTAAACTTCTTTTGAACAAAGATATACAACAGTGTATATACGATACATGTACAATGAGGCTCATTAACATGATTCTTTCATTCTTTATTTCTTGGTGCATAATTTGTATCGATTAATTCCACAAAAGAATGAATTAAAAGCATTAATTGATAAACGGGTCTGATATTTTAGTTTGCACAAATGGTCAAATTTTAATTAAATACTCAGGTAAATATAATATATGCTCCTAGTCTGGTTTCGACCAATAAAAGAATTCCACATCTTATCTAATACGGCACTTCTTAAATAAAAATTTAGTTAGTCTATTTTCTCACTAAACGATGAAGCATTTTCATAAGCCATGTTTTTAATTTTTATAAAGGTAAGATTTGTAAAGAAAAACGAGGGGCAATGCGTCATACCATTTTCACGATGAGGACACAATCAAATGGTTGAATTCTTAAATGTCTTCTGCTGCACAAACGGCCTCCATGCGAAAGCGGCTTTGAATTTTCTGAAAGAGTTGACCTTAGTGATGCGTGCAGTTTCTCTTTGCCCCTTGCTCTTGGGCGTTGACTTTTGGTTTTTTCCGCCCTGTGGCAGCAATTTGAGCATATTTTATTAGTGTGACAGTACCGAGGTCAAAAATTTAAATTGATAAATAGAGAAAAGTCACATGTATATGAACAATATACAAATCCAATGACATAAGATTTGTGATATTTAACACCACGGATCAAGAATGACAAATGAAATTTGACGAACGGGGGTCGAAACATGAAATAAACTAGAATAGAACCCGCCTTTAATACGATATCAAAATGTCCAATAAAATTTGAAGTTGTATATGAGGGACATCACATGAATATGAAAAACATATAAAATCTATACACAAGCGTGCGGTAGTCAATACTTAGTCAAAATGTTTGAGACTTTTTATCCTTTTTCAAAAGTTTTTTGTTTCCCTTTGCTTTAGTCTTTTGTCATTGAAATAACCACATCGCTTGACTATGTGATTTCTGTATACTTTATATGCACGTGTTCTCTCTCCATCTTTCAATTTAAGTTTTTGGATTGGACATTTTAATTTGTGTTAAATAGCTTAAATGGTTATGTCCTTAATATGAGTGTTTCTTAAAAAATTCTAGTTAATTAGACTAAATTTTACCCCTAGCTTTTCACTTTTTAGCATATGAGGTTTTTGGTCAGTATTGAGCACTAATCATTTGAAATCATATTAATGTTATAAGTTGATCCTACAAGAGGGGAATCTTTGTTTAGGCTGGAGGGTCTGGATCTAGGATGGAGAATAGCGCATTATCGAACCAAATTGCTCATCAAATTAGGGGAAAACAATCCTGAGAAATATATGTGAAATTAACTCACAAAATATGCTTTTTTATGTAACGACAACATTTAGCATTGGAACACCAATATTAAGGATGCTCAGGTGAGAGCATTATTAGAATGAGTGACCTTTTAGGAAAATGCCCACCTGTACCTCAAAGGATGAAACCTTGAGGCGTGGCATAGGATGGGCTAAAGTAGATAATACATTGAGTGAGTTAATCCAAGGATGTCACAATATAGTATTAGAGTGAGATCCTGTCTAGTAGGTTTATGATTCAGAGATAAACCACATAGAAGCTAGTGGGTCTATAACGACTCGGTTCAATGAGGGCGAGAAGTGGCCATGGCCGCTTGGGCAAGCAGTGACTCTTGGTAGACTTTTAAGATGGTGAACGGACCAAAAATTAACCAAATTGTGCACCCAATAATGAGAGAGCATTCTTGAGATATGTATGTGAAATTGGAATTAACTCATAAAAGGTATTCTTTGACGTAACAATAACGTTAGGCATTGGAACTCTAAAGTTAAGCATACTCAAATAAGAGCACTATCAAGATGAGTGATCTCTTGTGAAAGTTTCGAGTTGTACACTAAAGGACAAAATTGTGAGATTTGAATAAGATGGGCCAAAGTGGACAATAACTCAAATAAGTCAATCCAGAAGTGTCATAATATGGTATTAGAGTGAAACCCTCTTTGTAGGTATGTGGTTTGAGAACGAACGACACGGACACTAGTGGGCCTATAATGGCCCGATTTGATGAGAGTAGGGAGTGTTTGCCAACGCTAGAGGGCCTAGCTAATGAGTGGTTCCTAGCAAGCTTATAAGATGGCGAAGGGAACATGAATGAATCAAATTACTCACTAGGCAGTAGAGAGTGTTCTTGAGATGTGTGCACATGCGCGCGTGTGTGGACCTAAAATTAACTCACAAAAAGCATTTTTTTAATTTACGATAACTTTTAGCATTTAAACTCCAGTGTTTGCTTAATGTGTTTAGATTAGAACACTACCAAGATGGGTGACCTTTTAGAAAAGTTCCCACCCGTTTGCCGATGGACAATACCATGAAACTCGATATATGACGAGTTAAAGTAGACAATATCTTGTGTGAGTTAATCCAAGAATACCACACTTAAACTTTTCAATAATTCTTGAAGTAGTTTTTCCAGTTTTGTGCGCGTAAGTTTATGAGTGACCTTTGTATTATTTTGAAAATGACGCGGTCAAAATTGGCCTACGTCTTATATAAACATATTTGCCAACTAATGCAATAACATTACAGCTGGTCTTCAAATAACCGCGACATTTATGAAACCACTCGTTTTCGTGGCTTCAAAGTTTACTTAATTAAGGTAGATTGTGTTCATAAAAGAATGTGTCGCCTTATTCAACTACTAAGAGTAATAAGAAATATAATTAATATCTAACCAGGCTTTCTATCCACCCTTCTGTCATTCGGACTTGACATATTCAAGAAAAGCAGGCTAAAGTTCACCTTGCATTAAATTGACTCGCTCACACATTATAGCCAATTTGAAGGAAAAAAACATAGAGTCAAACGCCTGAAAATTAAGTCGACTTGGCCGCAAAATAAAGAGCTCATCTAAAACTGTCCATCGGAAAACCCGATACTGTATGAATCCGAGGAAACTCCATTTCAAGAAATGGTCAAACCTCAAACAATCAGAGATTTGACTTGACAGTTCTTCTCTCCAATTCTACAGTTTGCCAATGAATTTGTCACATAAGCAATGTGCATATAGTCTAGCAAATCAATATCAAAAGTCATTCGTAACAAGAGCATATTATATGTAATTCGAATTGGGTTCGCCAATAAATATGAATTATTAACTGATTACTTCTATAAAAGAAATCCTGAAAAATAATTTATGTGAATTATAAGTGGGAAAGGGTAGGGGCCTAACAATTTGGGCTAACCATGTTGGCAAAAGAGGCATCGGCTCACGGGCCGGTGGCGCATGTCCCATGTGGTAATATCATGAAATTTGAGCAGATGACAACACTTTTTTAATCAAAGAATTTAGTCATCCGTGTCTAGTTAATGCTACCAGCGAAATTGATATTTCATAGTTCTAGCAAAAAAATGATTATCTTTCGTAAATATTACCTAAAAGTAATAGGTATAATAATACTGATTTTCAGAGTGATTATATTAAATAATGTGATAAATTGTCTTTTCTTTTAACCGAACAAAAACAACTGTCTTTTTTTGAAATTGATTACGACTCGCTTGTCAAAATGCTTACTTGCAATCTACCGTGTTTATATACTTATTTCTGCGACTAATAGTGATTCTACTTCAGGAACGTACGGATGAAGGTGATGTACCAATTTGACATATAAAAATTCAAATAATAGAAAAGGTCAGCCCCGCGGGCCGAGTCAACACCTTGCGTTCTCCGGTCAAATTTTCGACAATTCCGACCTCTTCTTCATTCTACATCGCGTACTTCGCATGTATAAATACGCAAATTAAGAGATGTATGTGCGCGCTCGTGGGCGCGTGTGAAATTAACTCACAAGAGATACTTTTTTTTTATGTAAAGACAACATTTAACATTGAAACACAAATATTAAACGCGCTCAAGTGAAAGTGCTAGTAGGATGAGTGAGCTCCTAGGGGAGTGCCCATCTGTACCTCAAAGGATGAAACCTTGAGACTTAGTATAAGATGGGCTAAAGCGGACAATACATTAAGCGAGTTAATCTAAGGGTGTCGCAATATAATATCAGAGTGAGATTATCAATAAGTGTATGATTAAGGGATAAACCACACAGGAGCTACTAGGTTCATAATGATTTGGTCCGATGGGGATGGGAAGTGTTAGTGGGGGTTAGAGGGCCTGAGTGAAGAGTGATTCCTGGCAAGTTTCTAAAATAGTGAACAGGACAAAAATAAACTGAATATTGCACCCAATAATGAGAGAGCATTCCTAAATATATATGTGAATTGAAATTAACTTATAAAAGTGTTTTTTTTTTCTTTTATTCAATCTATGACCACCCGGTATTCAAAGCTTTGGCCCCGACTAATCCGAATGCGAGCACTGTCGGACCCATAATGGTGGGGGCTCTCCCAACGTTGTCTACTCCATACACAAGGCTTGAACTCGAGACCTTCCTTAAGGGAACCCAAGCTCCTTACCACTTCGGCCAACAGACGTTAGTACAAAGTGTTCTTTGATGTAACAATAACGTTTGGCATTCGAACTCCAATGTTAAGCATTCTTAGGTTAGAGCACTATTAAGATAGATGACCTCTTCTGAAAATTTCAACTTGTATTCTAAAAGACAAAATTGTGAGATTCGATATAGGATGGCCAAAATGGATAATACCTTGAGTAAGTTGAGCCTAGAGTGTCATAATATGGTATTAAAGTGAAATCCTCTCTCATAGGTGCGTGGTTTAGAACGAACCATGATAAAGCTGGTGTGTCTATAATAACCCCATTCAATAAGGGCGGGGAGTGTTCGTCAAGGCTAAAGGGCCTGGATAATGAGTACTTTTTATCTGGCTTGTAGGATGGTGAAGGGAGTATGAATGAACTCACCGAACAGGGAAGAGTGTTCTTGAGAGATGTGAAGCTAAAATTAACTCACAAAAAGTTTTTTTTTTTTTTTTTTTTTTTACTTAACAATAACCTTTAGCATTAGAACTCCAATGTTTGTTTAGCATGTTTAGATGAAAATACCATCGGGATGAGGGGGCCTCTTAGGAAAGTGCCCATCCGTATGTCAAAGGACAAAACCGTAAAATTTGATATAGGATGGATCAAAATAGATAATATCTTAAGTGAGTTAATATAAGAGAGCCATAGTTAAACTTTTCAATAATTCTTGAAATAGTTTTTTCCAGTTTTGTGTGAGTTTATTAACGACTTGTATATTATTTCAAAAATGACAGTCGACATAGGCCTACTTCGTGCTTAAACATATTTACAGACAGTAACATTGCAGTAGGTCGTCATATAATCATGACATTTATGACATCACTAATTTTCATGTCTTCGAAGTTTACTTATTATTGTCCTTATAAAAGTATGCATCGCACTATTGTACGACTAAAATTAACGAGAAATATAATTAATATTTAACTATACTTTCGATCCACCCTTTTGTCATTCGGACTTGACATTTTCAAATAAAGCAGGCAAAAGTTCACCTTGCATCGAATTGACTCGTCCACACATTATAGCCAATTTGAAGGAAAAAGAAAAAAAAGTCTAATGTCCGAAAATTAAGTTGGTTCGACCACAAAATAATGAACTCAATCCAAAACTGTCCAATGCGAAATTGGAAGACCCAAAATCCGATACCATCCTAGGAAACTCCATTTCAAGAAATGGTCAAACCTCAAACAATTTAGAGATTTGATTTGACAGTTATTATCCCCAATTCTATAGTTTGCGATTGACTTCGTCATATAAGCAATATATCTATAGTCTGGCAAAAGCATATCATATGTTATACAAATTGCGTCTGTAATAAATGTGAATATTTAATTTATTATAGAACATAACGTATGTAATTCGAATTAGGTTGCCTAATAAATATGAATAATTTATTTATTTATTTTTTGTAAAAATCCCTAAGATAAAATATATGTGAATTATAAGTGGGAAAGAATTGAGAGGGGTCTAAATATTTGGGCTAGCCAAGTTGACAAAAGAGGCTTGGGTTCACGAGCCACGGGCGCATGTGGTAATAGTAAATGATTTCATAAAGTTCATTCTATTTGACCAAACTAATTTTAAGATTTACTCAAAAAAACTAGATTAATAATTATATTGTGAAATTTGAGCATAGGATGCATCGGATCCTATATATTGTCCATGTAACTCTGCCACTCATTTCATATAGTAGAATCACTTTAATTTATGCAAAAGTGATCTATCATAAGTATCACCTATAATTAAAAGATACATCAGACACTAATTCTTGAAATTATGATATTAAATAATATTACAAATTGTCGTTCTAAAATTTGAATATAACTTGTATGTTGAAATGTTTATTTTTAGCATGTTGTGATTCATGAATATATTAATTATGTAAACGGAATTGAAATACACTGCATGATGAAAATTATATCTAGTGACCCATTTCACGTATATGGAGGTGACGTGACGATGTTTCTAGAATTTGGATGTTTGAAATTTACAAAATCAGAGAATAGACAAGGTCAGCCTCATGGGCTGGGTCAACCCCTGTGTTCTACGGTCAACATTTTCAACAGCCACGACCTCTTCTCTCCCCATGTACGTCGCTTGCTTCCCCCATATATAAGTACAACCCAGAAGAACCCATCTTCCATAACCAAGACCACTCCAATTCTCATTCAATCCTCTCAACAACCATCACATTCACACACTGAAAACTAACAACAACACCAGACCCGTCACCTCCATTGATGGCCGCTTTACAGGCTTCCTCTCCCTTAATTTCTTCTTCTTCTTCTTCCTCTTCGGGCTGTTCTTCGAAGAGAAAGATCATGGCTTCGATCCAACTCCCGAAACCCTTGAAATTCAGGCTCGCTGATCCAAGCGCTGCAGTAACGAAGAAGCTAGTCGAGGAATTGCGCACCAGGAATGGTTACGCCTTTGCAGAGCCACTACAAATGGACATCGCCCAGAAAGATAGGGTCTTGGAGCCCCGCCTATCGCCTTCCTCTTCTTCCATCGAAACTACCAAGAAGCTCTATGCAATCTTGGAGGCTGTCGAAGATAGAGTGGAGATGCACGATAACATTGGTGAGCAGCGAGACAACTGGAACGAGCTCTTGTTGAACTCGGTCAACATGATGACTCTTACTGCCACCACCACGGCAGCGATGGCTGTGGCCGCGCCGGCTCCATCGCTGAGAGCATGCTCTGCTCTCTTGTTTACAGCGGCCACTGGGATGTCGCTCGTCATGAGCAAACTCCAGCCCTCACAGCTGGCTGAAGAGCAACGCAATGCCTCAAGGTTGTTCAAGCAGCTCCGGAGTGAGATAAAGTCGATGCTCATGCTCCAATCCCCGACTGAGTCAGACGTGAAGGAGATGATGGAGAAGGTGCTGTCCCTTGATAGGGCTTATCCGCTGCCTCTGCTCGGAGCGATGCTCGAGAAGTTCCCCGCGAAATTTGAGGCCGCCGCATGGTGGCCTAGGATTTCCAACAAACACCGCCAATCCAGAGGGAGGAAAACCATTGTGAAGACGGAGCGAAACGGATGGAGCGAGGACCTAGAAGTGGAGATGAGTGCCATCGTCCAAGTCCTCAAGAGCAAAGACAAGCAAGACTACTTGAGGCTCGGGAATCTGGCTCTAAAATTGAATAAGATGTTGGCGGTTTCTGCTCCTTTGCTAACCGGCATTGCCGCAGCCGGCTCAGCTTTCGGTGGCTCGACAGCCATGACAGCGGCGGCCATCACCGGGGCAATGGCTGCGATCATCAACAGCTTCGAGCACGGAGGCCAAGTTGGTATGGTGGTGGAGATGTACAGAAACTGCGCAGGGTTCTTCGATCTCATGGAAGAGACCATCGAAGCGACGCTTGAGGAGAGAGACTACAGTAAGAGAGAGAACGGAGAGATGTTCGAGATGAAGGTGGCAATGAAGCTGGGACGGAGCTTGTCAGAGCTCCGAGATTTAGCAAGAAAATCAATGGCTTCTTGTATAGATGGGAGTGAGGTTGATGAGTTTGGAAGCAAGCTTTTCTAAACTCCTTTTGAACAAAGATATACGACAGTGTATATACGATACATGTACAATGAGGCTCATTAACATGATTATTTCATTCTTTATTTCTTGGTGCATAGTTTGTATCGATTAATTCCACAAAAGAATTAATTAAAAGCATTAATTGATATACGGGTCTGATTTTTTAGTTTGCACAAATGGTCAAATTTTAATTAAATACTCAGGTAAATATAATATATGCTCCCAGTCTGGTTTCGACCCATATGAGAATTCCATATCTTATCTAATATTACACTTCTTAAATAAGAATTTAGTTAGTCTATTTTCTTATTAAACGATGAATCATTTTCGTAAGCCGTGTTTTTAATTTTCATAAAGGTAAGATTTGTAAAGAAAAACGAAGGGCCATGCGTCATACCTTTTTCACGATGTGGACACAATCAAATATTTGAATTCTTAAATGTCTTCTGCTGGACAAGCGGTCTCCATGCGAAAGCGGCTTTGAATTTTCTGTAAGAGTTGACCTTAGTGATGCATTCAGTTTCTCCTTTTCCCTTATTCTTGGGCGTTGAGTTTTGCTTTTTTCCATCCTGTAGCAGCAATTTGAGCATATTTCTTTAGTGTGATAGTCCACAGCTCAAAAATTTAAATCGATAAGTAAAGAAAATCACATGTATATGAAAAATATACAAATCCGAGGACATGCGATTTGTGATATTTAACTCTATGGATCAAGAACGACAAATTTCAGAGTTGAAACATGAAATAGAGTAGAATAGAACCCACCTTTAATACAATATCAAAATGTCCAATAAAATTTCAAGTTATATATGAAGGGATATCACATGTATATGAAAAGTATATAAAATCTGACACAAGCGATATGAGGTATTCAGCACTTAGTCAAAATGTTTGAGACTTTCAAAAGTTCATTTTTGCCTTTGCATCTTGTGATGTTGAAATAATCACATCGCTTGATTATGTGGTTTCTATATTCTCTATATACTTGTGTTCTCTTTCCATCTATCAGTTTAAGATTTTGAATTAGACATTTTAATATGTTGTAGATAGCTTAAATGGTTATGTCCTTAATACAAGTGTTTCTTAAAATACTCTAGTTATTTAGACAAAATTTTACTTCTAGCTTTTCACTTTTTAGTATTTGATGTTTTAACTTTGGTCGGTACTGAGCAACCTAATCATATGAAATCATGTTAACATAACAACATGATCCTATAAGAGGGGGATGTTTGTTGAGGCCAAAGGATCATAAAAAGCAGTTCCCAGTAGACATCTAGGATGGAGAGTGGGGCAGTGTCGAACTAAATTGCGCATCAAACTAAGAGAAAGCGATCCTGAGATATATATGTGAAATTGAAATTCACTTGCCAAGATGTTTTTCACGTGACAACCACTTTTAGCATTGGAAAACCAATGTTAAGCATGCTGAAGTGAGAGCATTATTAAAATGAGTGACCTCCTAGAAAATGCCCACTTGTACCTCAAAGGACGAAACCTTAAAGCTTGGCATAGAATGGGCTAAAGCAAAGAATACATCGAGTGAGTTAATCCAAAGATGTCAAAATATGATATTAGAGCGAGATCCTCTCCAATAGGTGTATGATTCAGAAATAAACAACATAGAATCTAATGGATCTATAAGGACTCGGTCACGCAAGGAGTGACTCATGTTAGATTTCTAAGATGGCTAATGGAGCAAAAATTAACCAAATTGTGCACCCAATAATGAGAGAGCATTCTTAAGAAATATATGTGAAATTGAAATTAACTCATAAAAGCTTTTCTTTGATGTAGCAATAACATTTGGCATTAGAACTCTAAAGTTAAGCATGCTCCGATGAGAACACTACCAAGATAAGTGATCTCCTATGAAAGTTTCAACCTATACGCTAAAGGACAAAACCATGAGATTTGATATAATACGGGCCAAAGTGGACAATATCTAAAGTAAGTCAATCTAGAAGTATCAAAATATGGTATTAGAGCGAAACCCTCTTTGTAGGTATGTGTTTTGAGAACAAACCACGTGGACACTAGTGTGCCTATAATGACCCGGTTTGACGAGGGTAGGGAGTGTTTGCAGAGACTAGAAGGCCCAGACAATAAGTGATTCCCGGTAGGCTTCTAACATGGCGAAAGGAACATAAATGAATCAAATTACTCACCGGACGGGAAAGAGAGTTCCTCATATATATATAAACCTAAAATTAAGTCACAAAAAGCATTTTTTGACTTGACAAAAGTATTGAAACTCCAATCTTTGTTATATAGATTAGAGCATTACTAGGATGGTTAACCTCTTGGAAAAGTGCCCACCCGTATATCAAACGATGAAACTGTGAAATTCAATATAGAATGAGTCAAAGCGGACAACATTTTGAGTGAGTTAATATAAGAGAGCCACATTTAAGCATTTCAATAATTCTTGAAGTAGTTTTTCCAGTATTGTGCGCATAAATTTATTAGTGACCTTTATATTATTTTAAAATGACGGTCAAAATCGGCCTACTTCTTGTGTAAACATATATGCCGACTAATGCAATAACATTACAGCGGGTCTTCAAATAACCACGACATTTATGAAACCACTCATCTACATAAAATAATGCGTTGCCTTATTCAACTCTTAAGAGTAACAAGAAGTATAATTAATATATAACCATGCTTTCTAACCACCCTCCTATCATTTGGATTTGACATATTCAAGCAAAGCAGGCAAAAAGTTCACCTTGCATTAAATTGACTCGCTCACACATTATAGCCAATTTGAAGGAAAAAGTATAGAGTCAAACGCTTGAAAAATTAAGTCGACTTGACCGCAAACTAAATAATTCAATCCAAAACTTTCCATGCGAAAACCCGGTAGTCTATGAATCCGAGGAAACTCCATTTCAAGAAATGATCAAACCTGAAACAACTTAGAGATTTAACTTGACAGCTCTTCTCTCCAATCTCTACAGTTTGCCAATGAATTTGTTGGATAAGCAATTTGCATATAGTCTAGCAAATCAATATCAAAAGGCCATTCGTAACAAGAGCATATTAAAAGTAATTCGAATTATGTTCGCCAATAAATATGAATAATTAACTAATTATTTCTATAAAATAAATCCCTAAAAGATAATATATGTGAACTATAAGTGGGAAAAGGGTAGAGAGGTCTAACTATTTGGGCTAGCCAGGTTGACAAAAGAGGCAAAGGCTCACGGGCGGTGGCACATGTCACATGTAGTAATATCATGAAATTTGAGCGTATGATAACACTTTTTTAATCAAAGAATATAGTCATCCAAGTCTAGTAATGCTAACATTCATTTTTAATGACGTGAAATTGATCTTTCACAATTCTAGCAAAAAATATGGTGATCTATTGAAGTATTACCTAAAACTAAGAGTATACTAATAGTGATTCTCAGAGTTGTTATGCTAGTTAAATAATATGACAAATTGTCATTTTCAAAATTGATTTTGACTTGTCTAAATGCTTACTTTGCATCATATCGTGTTTATTACGCATTTTGCCACTGATAGTGATTCTACTTCAGGAACGTACGGATGAAGTGATGTGATGTACCAATTCGACATATACAAATTCAAATAAAGAAAAGGTCAGCCGTATGGGCTGAGTCAACACCTTGCGTTCTATAAACAAACTTTAAACAATTCCGACCTCTTCTTCATTCTACAGCGCGTACTTCGCATATTTAAAGACGCACTAAGAGAAGCCTGCATCCTCCATGACCGAGTTTGCCTCGATTTGGTACCGCCCTCACAGCCCGCACCGAAACAATGCTTTACCCCTATAACAAACTTCATATATCCCTTTTCCACTCAATCCAGAAACAAGATCGGACGTTATTCCGGTTCGTCTCCATTTTCGTGAAACTATTCCTCAAGCAAGGCTGCCAATTGATTTTCCATGTAGGGAAGCATAAAAAGGAAAGCGGTCCCTTACCTTATGACCTCTATTTCCTTCCTGTAATCAAATCTAACAAGAAAGCAGCTCACACTCGGTAAAAGGAAAGAGGGGAGTTAGATTTTTGAACATAGAAAGGCAGAACGCCCATGACATGTACGTGTGAAATGAACCAAATCATCATTGAATTTGATTTTTCCATTAGAGGGGGCTCGCACATGTTCCGTAGTACCATGGGGACGTCAAAAAGGGGATCCTATCAACTTGTTCCGACTTAGGATTTAATGAGCTCATGAGCTTGGGAACCTCAAAGTGGCTCTATTTCATTATCTTTCATCCATATCACAATTCCATTCATTTAATATCCTTTTGGTGTCCATTGACATAAGAGATGTCAAACAATTCCATCTCCGTCTACCAAAACAACCGGAAGTGTTTAAAAGAAAAGTAGGCATACGACGTACAAAAAGTTCACGTCCTTCGTAAGGGGACTGGAGCAAACTACCATGAAACAAAAGATCTTCTTTCTAAAAAGATTTGATTCGGAACTATTATATGTCCAACTTTTTCACCCTTTCATATACTAGGGGATTTCACTTGGAAAAGAAAATGTTCCATACTACTTTTTTCCTTAGATATGAATTTATATACATTCTTTTCAACTCTTTGTAAGGCTTTGTGATTAGAGGCTCATAAAGATCCATTTACAAGCCAGGGCCATGAAGGCCTATATGAGATCCTAACACCATCATAACATGCTCAATTATCTCTTAACCTAGCTCCTTTTTCTCTTCCCAGATTTTCCTCCATATCTTCGCCGCCTTCTTCATCATCTTGTTCCATCCTTTAGGGATGTTCGGTAGGTATGGCTACTAATTAATATTTTGACTTGCTCTGCTATTTTGACCAAGTCTGGTTGAGGAAGAGTTACGAGGCGTAAAACAAAAAAAAATATGCCAAGGCATACTCTATTTCATTTTTCAGCATCAATTCAAATCCTTGATTTTCGAATTGAGAGATATATTAAGAGAGATCAAGAATTCTCACTATTTCCTCTTCTTCTTCTTCTTTTTTCTTTTCTTTTTTGATTTCTTTTTTTATTCCCTTCCATCATTCCTTAAGTCCCATAGGTTTCACCCGAAGCATCGGATCAATGATCAGCCATGACTTCTGTGTACCACGAGTGCCACAAATCTTATTGGCACATACCACAGTGGGGTCTTCAACTAAAAAGTTTTGTTTGGGTTCAATTGAGAATTGCCCTAAGATTGATGGTTTGACCTCGAAGAATTTTCTCCCCTATTTACTATGGCAACGAAGAATCAAATTATCACTATATTTCTTCAGTCCCTCCACCACCACGAACCCCAGTTAGATTCAAGCATGATACACTTTTTCGTTATTGGGAGAACCCAAGTACTCTCTTTCAGATCCTATGGTTAAAAAGATAAACTCTAGACTAATAATACGATAACTCCACCGATCTAGTTGTTGAATCAGTTGAGCTCAACACATGTGCTCTTTACCTACTTATGCATTCATAGCACAAGACTTTACTACTCAAGCTACTGTCCCCAATAATTAATTTTCGCTGACCACGTCCTATAGGGATCATATGTATGGCTCAACCCAATTCTTGTTTCCATTGAAGAGAAGCAAATAAAATGCTTTCATAAAAATTCTTGTAGAATTGAGAATGAGGTTTTCATTTTGTACATGCCAGATTGCCCCATTTTGAAATCTGGGGAGGGGGATCGAGATCAAGAAGTTATCAAAATTTTTTCTTTAAGAATTTATTCGAACCACTCCAATCCTCAAGCAATCCTCTCAAAAACCATCGCATTCCTTAATGGCCGCTTTACAAGCTTCCTCTCTCTTAGTTTCTTATTCTTCTTCCTCTTCGGGTTGTTCTTCAAAGAGAACGATCATTGCTTCAATCCAACTCCCGAAGCCCTCGAAACTCAGCCTCGCTGATAATCCAAGCACTGCGATCACAAAGAAGCTTGTTGAGGAATTGAGCACCCGAAATGGTTATGTATTTGCGGAGCCATTACAAATGGACGTCGCCCAGAAAGATAGGGTTTTGGAGCCGCGCCTATCGCCTACTCCTTCTATTGAGATGACCACGAAGCTCTATGCAATCTTGGAGGCTGTCGAAGATAGAGTGGAGATGCATCATCACATCGGCGAGCAGCGAGACAACTAAGACAAGCTCCCGTTGAACTCAGTCAATATGATGACTCTCACTACTGCCGCCATGGCAGCAATGGTTGCAACTGTGCCGGCTCCATCTTGAGAGCATGCTCCGCTTTCTTGTTTATGGCGGCCACTGGAATGTCACTTGTAATTGTTGGATGCAAAACATGCAATCCCAAGATCTCCATAACCAGAACTAAAGCACAGATGATTGAGTAGAAAGATTAACGCACTTATTTTGGAATCCATCATTCTTGAAGTAGAAGCAGAAAAAAGATGATCCATGCACAAGTCTTTCTCCTCTATTGCCCTATGTATCACTAGCTCAATAAGACAGCCTCCTCACCCTTTAGTGCTAGGTAAATGCTCCTTATGTGAGTATACTTGTGAAAATTAGGGTTAGAAGAGAGATTTGAGCACTATTTATAGAGTTTCCAACTAGACCCTCTCATTACGGGTTAGGTTCAACTCGGCCCACACTAGCCAGTCCCATATTAAACTAATTAAGAAACTTTCTATTGGACCTTAAACCAACCCTGTAAAAACGATAATCGTAAAATGGTAAATTACAATATCAATTAATGCATTCCACATTAGGAAAACTCTTACAGTAATGAGCAAAATCCAGCCCTCACAACTGGCCCAAAAGCAACGCAATGCCTCAATGTTGTTCAAGCAGCCCCAGAGCGAGATAAAGTCGATGCTCGCCCTCCAATCCTCGACTGAATCTGACGTGAAGGAGACAATGGAGAAGGTGCTGGCCCTTGACAGGGCTTACCCACTGCCTCTGCTTGGACCGATGCTTTAGAAGTTCCTCGCAAAATTTTAGCTCGCCGCATGGTGGCCTAGGGTTTCCAACAACTACCGCCAATCCCAAGGGCGCAAAAGTGTCACAAACACAAAGCGAAACGGATGGAGAAAGGAGCGGGAAGTGGAGATGAGAGCCATCGTCCTAGTCCTCAAGAGCAAAGACAAGCAAGACTACTTGAGGCTCAGGAATTTGGCCCTAAAACTGAATAAGATGATGGCGGTTTCCACTCCTTTGCTAGCTGGCATGGTTGCGGCTGGCTCAGCCTTTGGTGGCTCAATGGCCATGACGGTGGCAGCTATTGCCGGTGCAATTGGGGCTATCATCAATGGCTTTGAGCACGGAGGTCAAGTTGGTATAGTTGTGGAGATGTACAGAAACTGTGCAGGGTTCTTCGATCTTATGGAAGACACCATCGAAGTGATGCTAGAAGAGAGCGACTACAGCAAGAGAGAGAACGGAGAGATGTTCGAGATGAAGATGGCGATGAAGCCGGGGTGGAGCTTGTCATAGCTCCGAGATTTAGCAAGAAAATCAATGGCTTCCTGTTTAGAAGGGACTGAGGTGGATGAGTTTGGAAGAAAGCTTTTCTGAACTCCTTTGAACAAAGATATTCAGTGTATATACTATACATGTACAATGAGGCTCATTAACATGATTCTTTTTATTCTTTATTTCTTGGTGCATAATTGTAACACTTAATTCCACAAAATAATTATTAAAAACATTAATTGATATGCGGGCCTGATTTTCACAACCGCATTTCATTTCATTAATTAATTAGCCTGTTGATTTTATTGATTCCTTTTAGTTTGCCTGTGTAAATAATTGTCAAATGGACAATGCTTTTATTATATATTATGGAACCAAAATTTGGTACTAAATGCTTTTCTAAGACAAAACGTGTCCATCACTATCACACATAAAATGTGAAAAATCAAGGGTTTTACTTCTCAAAGTATGAACTAAATGACAAAGATGCCTGTAAGGAAACAATTGTTTGGTCTCAACATATTATTATGAAGTATATACTCATAGTCTTATGATTCTACGTGCACAAACTGTCAAATCATAATTAAATACCCATGTAAATTTATGCTTCTAGCCTGGTTTTGACCCATACGAACATTCCACTTCTTAAATAGAAAATAATGTATTTCTATTTTCTTAGTAAACGATTAAGCAATTTCATATGGCCATGGTTTTAATTTTCATAAAGGTAAGATTTAAAAAAAAAACGAAGGGCAATGCGTCATACCTTTTTCAAGATGTGGACACAATCAAATGGTTGAATTCTTAAATGTCTCCTACTGCGCAAACGGTCCCCATGCGAAAGCGGCTTTGAATTTTTAGTTGACACTATTGAAACATTCGGTTTCGCTTTGCCCTTTGTTCTTGGGCGTTGGCTTTTGCTTTTTTCCCTCCTAGAGCAGCAATTTGAGCGTATTTCTTGGAGTTGCAATGCCCAGCTTTAAAGTTTAAATTGAAAAGTGGAGGGAAATCATGTGTCTATGGAAAAATATACAAACCCAGGGACACGGGATGTGTGATATTTAACACCATGGATCGAGAACGACAAATGAAATTTGACAAATGAGTCGAAACATGAAATAAATTGGAACAAAACCTGCCTTTAATACAATATCAGAATGTCCAACAAAAACCCAAGTTATATATGAAGGGATATCATGTGTATATAAAATGGATATAAAACTTGTACTTTAGCGATATGAGGAATTTAACACTTACACAAAAGTTTGTGACTTTTTTTATCTTTTTTCAAAAGTACTTTTGTTTTGTGCTTTGCTTTGGTCTTTTGTGTTGTTGAAATAACCACATGGTATACCTATGTTCTCTCTCCATCTATCAATATAAGTTTTTCGGTTGGACATTTTAATATGTGCTAAATGGTTTAAGAGAGAGAGAGAGAGAGAGAGAGAGAGAGAGAGAGAGAGAGCTCCTATGAGAGTGCCCATCTGTACCTCAGAGGATGAAACCTTGAGACTCGATACAAGATGGGCTAAAGTGAACAACACATTAAGTGAGTTAACCTAAGGATGTCGCAATATAACATCGGAGTGAGATCTTCTCCAGTAGGTGTATGATTAAGGGATAAACCACACAAAAGTTAGTAGGTTCGTAATGATTTGTTTGGATGGGGGTGGGAAGGTTAGTGGGCGTTAGAGGGCTTGAGCAAAGAGTGATTCTGTAACGACCCGGGTCCCACTATATACAGATTCTTGGTAGGTTTCTAAGATGGTAAACGAGACAAAAACAAACCGAATTGTGCACCCAATAATGAGAGAGCGTTTGTGAATATATATGTAAAATTGAAATTAACTTATAAAAAGTGTTTGTTTTTTTGTTCTATGACCATATGGTATCTGGAGCCTTTGACCACAACTAATTCAAATGTGAGCACTATTGGACCCATAATGGGGGGGCTCTCCCAGTGCCGTCTACTCCATACACAAGGCTTGAACTCGAGACCTTCCTTAAGGGAACCCAAGCTCCTTACCACTTAGCCAATGGACATTGGTATAAAGTGTTCTTTTATGTAATAATAACGTTTGGCATTAGAACTCCAATGTTAAGCATCCTTAGGTAATAGCACTACTAAGATGGGCGATCTCTTGTGAAAATTTCAACTTGTATGCTAAAAGACAAAACCGTGAGACTCGATATTGAATGGGCCAAAATGAATAATACCTCGAGTCAATAGTGTCATAATATGGTATTAACGCGAAATCCTCTCTTGGAGGTGTATGGTTTAGAATGAACCACAAGAAAGCCGGTGTGTCTGTAATGATGCTATTCAACAAGGGCGGGGAGCGTTCACTAGAGCTAAAGGGCTTGAACAATGAGTATTTCCTGGCAGGCTTCTAAGATGGTGAAAGGAGTATGGATGAACTCACTGGACAGGGAAAAGCGTTCTTGAGAGATGTGAAGCTAAAATTAACTCACCAAAAGTATCTTCTTTTTTTTTTTTTAACTTAATGATGACCTTTAGCATTAGAATTCCAATGTTTGTTTAGTGTGTTTAGATGAAAGTACTAACAAGATGGGGGGGGGGCTGCTCTTAGGAAAGTGTCTATCCATATACCAAAGGAAAAAACCGTAAAACTCGATATAAGACAGGTCAAAGCAGATAATATCCTAAGTAAGTTAATCTAGGAGAGCCCCAGTTAAACTTTTCAATAATTCTTGAAGTAGTTTTTTTCCAGTTTTATGTGTAAGTTTATGAACGACTTGTATATTATTTCAAAAATGACGGTCAACATAGGCCTACTTCTTGCTTAAACATATTTACAAACTAATGCAGTAACATTACAGTAGGTCTTCATATAACCATGACATTTGTGACGCCACTTGTTTTCATGTCTTTGAAGTTTACTTATTATTGTCCTAATAAAAGTATGTGTCACGTTATTCTACGACTAAAATTAACGAGAAATATAATTAATATTTAACTATGCTTTCGATCCACCCTTTTGTCAGTCGGACTTGACAATTTCAAATAAAGCAGGCAAAAGTTCACCCTGCATCGAATTGACTCATCCATACATTATAGCCAATTTGAAGGAAAAAAGAAAAAAAGTCAAATGTCAGAAAATTAAGTTGGCTTGACCACAAAATAATGAACTCAATCCAAAACTGTCCAATGCGAAATTGGAAGACCCAAAATCCGATACCATCCGAGGAAACTCCATTTCAAGAAATGGTCAAACCTCAAACAATTCAGAGATTTGATTTGACAGTTGTTGTCCCCAATTCTATAGTTTGCAAATGACTTTGTCAAGCAATATATCTATAGTCTAGCAAAAGCATATCATATGTTATACAAATTGCTTCCGCGATAAATATGAATATTTAATTTATTGTAGAGCATAAGGTATGTAATTCGAATTGGGTTGCCTAATAAATATGAATAATTTATTTATTTTTTGTAAAAAATCCCTAAAATAAAATCTATGTGAATTATAAGTGGGAAAGGATTGAGAGGGGTCTAACTATTTGGGCTAGCCAAGTTGACAAAAGAGGCATGGGTTCACGAGCCGAGGGCGCATGTGGTAATAGTAATTGATTTCATAAAGTTCTTTCTATTTGACCAAACTAATTTTAAGATTACTCAAATCAAAACTAGATTAATAATTATATCGTGAAATTTGAGCATAGGATACATCGGATCCTATATATTGTCCATGTAATGCTACCACTCATTTCATATAGTAGGACCACTTTAATTTATGCAAAAGTGATCTATCATAAGTATCACCTATAATTAAAAGATACATCGACACTGATTCTTGAAATTATGATATTTAATATTTAGTGACGCATTTCACGTATATGGAGGTGACGTGACAATGTTTCTATACTGCAAATTCACGTAGCATTTTTTTTTTTTTTGGGGGGGTCAAAACAGCGGTTTTATATATTAACTCACGTTTGAACAACCACTGTACATAGCTTCGGAATACAGAAGATCCAACAGATGATGCGGAGGAGAGACAACCCAATTAGAGGGGAGTAAGGAGAGCCCATGGGCTTTGGCAACCTAGTCAGCGAGGAAATTTGCTGTCCGTCGACAGTGCTGGAATGTACACAATCAGAGAACAGAAAAGGTCAGCCTCATGGGCCGGGTCAACCCCTGTCCGTTGAATGTTTGAAATGTACACAATCAGAGAACAGAAAAGGTCAGCCTCATGGGCCGGGTCAACCCCTGTGTTCTACGGTCAACATTTTCAATAGCTACGACCTCTTCTCTCCCCATGTACGCCGCTTGCTTCCCCTATATATAATTACAACCCAAAAGAACCTCCATCCTCCATAACCAAGACCGCTCCAATTCTCATTCAATCCTCTTAAAAACCATCACATTCACACACTGAAAACGAACAGCCACACCAGACCCGTCACCTCCATTGATGGCCGCTTTACAGGCTTCCTCTCTTGCAATTCCTTCTTCCTCTTCAGGTTGTCATTTGAAGAGAATGATCACGGCTTCGATCCAACTCCCGAAGCCCTCAAAACTCAGCCTTGCTGATCCAAGCGCTGCAATGACGAAGAAGCTAGTTGAGGAATTGCGCACCAGGAATGGTTACGCCTTTGTAGAGCCACTACAAATGGACGTCGCCCAGAAAGATAGGGTTTTGGAGCCACGCCTATCGCCTTCCTCTTCTTCCATTGAAACTACCAAGAAGCTCTATGCAATCTTGGAGGCTGTCGAAGATAGAGTGGAGATGCACGATAACATTGGTGAGCAGCGAGACAACTGGAACGAGCTCTTGTTGAACTCGGTCAACATGATGACTCTTACTGCCACCACCACGGCAGCGATGGCTGTGGCCACGCCGACTCCATCGCTGAGAGCATGCTCTGCTCTCTTGTTTACAGCGGCCACTGGGATGTCACTCGTCATGAGCAAAATCCAGCCCTCACAGCTGGCTGAAGAGCAACGCAAAGCCTCAAGGTTGTTCAAGCAGCTCCGGAGTGAGATAAAGTCGATGCTCATGCTCCAATCCCCGACTGAGTCAGACGTGAAGGAGATGATGGAGAAGGTGCTGGCCCTTGATAGGGCTTATCCGTTGCCTCTACTCGGAGTGATGCTCGAGAAGTTCCCCGTGAAATTTGAGCCTGCCGCATGGTGGCCTAGGGTTTCCGACAAACACCGCCAATCCAGAGGGAGGAAAACTGTTGTGAAGATGGAAGGAAACGGATGGAGCGAGGACCTAGAAGTGGAGATGAAAGCCATCGTCAAAGTCCTCAAGAGCAAAGACAAGCAAGACTACTTGAGGCTCGGGAATCTGGCTCTAAAATTGAATAAGATGTTGGCGGTTTCTGCTCCTTTGCTAACCGGCATTGCTGCAGCCGGCTCAGCCTTCGGTGGCTCGACGGCCATGATGGTGGCAGCCATCGCCGGCACGATGGCGGCAATCACCAACAGCTTCGAGCATGGATGCCAAGTTGGTATGGTGGTGGAGATGTACAGAAACAACGCAGGGTTCTTCGATCTCATGGAAGAGACGATTGAAGCGAGGCTTGAGGAGAGAGACTACAGCAAGAGAGAGAACGGAGAGATGTTCGAGATGAAGGTGGCAATGAAGCTGGGACGGAGCTTGTCGGAGCTCCAAGATTTAGCAAGAAAATCAATGGCTTCTTGTACAGAAGGGACTGAGGTGGATGAGTTTGGAAGCAAGCTTTTCTGACTCCTTTGAACCAAGATACGTAGTGTATATACTATACATGTACAATGAGGCTCATTAACATGATTCTTTTCGTTCTTTATTTCTTGGTGCATAATTGTATCGATTAATAACACAAAAATTAAAAGCATTAATTGATTTGCGGATCTGATTTTCACAACCCCTTTTCATTTCATTAATTAATTGGACTGTTGATTTGATTGATTCTTTTTAGTTTGCCTGTGTAAATAATTGTCAAATGGACAACGCTTTTATTATATAGTATGGTAGCAAATTTTGGTACTAAAGGCTTTTCTAAGACAAAATGTGTCCATCACTATCACTTATAAAACGTGAAAAGTCAAGTGTTTTAGTTCTCAAAGTACGAACTAAATAACAGGGGTGCCTGTAAGGAAACAATTGTTTTTAAAATGTTGTCTTAACATATTATCATGAAGTATATACTGATAGAATCATATGATTTTATATGCACAAATTGTCAAATCATAATTAAATACTCATGTTAAAAAATGCTTCAAGCCTGGTTTTGACCCATATGAACATTCCACATCTTATCTGATATTCCAATTCCTAAATGAATATAATGTTTTTCTACTTTCTTGCTAAAAGATCGAGCATTTGCGTATGGCCATGGTTTTAATTTTCATGAAGGTTAGATTTATAAAGAAAAACGAAGGGCAATGCATCATACCTTTTTCACGATGTGGACACAATCAAATGGTTGAATTCTCAAATGTCTCCTACATGTAAAGCGGCTTTGAATTTTCTGAAACAGTTGACATTATTGAAACATGGATCAATAATGACAAATGAAATTTGACGAACAAGTTGAAACATAATTAAAAAAGAAAAAGAAAAAAGAAACAGAAATAGAACCTGTTTTTAACACGATATTAGAATGTCCAACAAAAACTCAAGTTATATGTGAAGGGATATTGCATGTATATGAAAAACATATAAAACCGGTACACAAGCAATATGAGATATTGAACACTTAGTCAAAATGTTTGAGACATTTTTATCTTTTTTTCCATTTTTTTCCCCTTTTGATTTAGTCTTTTGTGTTGTTGAAATAACCACATGGCTTGATTACAAGGTTTCTATACCCTTTTATATACATGTGTTCTCTTTCAATTTATCAATTTAAGTTTTTGAGTTTGACTTTTTAATATGTGGTAAATAACTTAATTGGTTATGTTCTCAATAGGAGGGTTTATTAATATACTCAAGTTGTTTAGACGAAATTTTTACTTCTAGCTTTTCGCCTTTTAGTGTATGATGTTTTAACATTGGTCAGTATAGAGCGACCTAATCATTTGAAATCATGTTATGATCCTATGAGGGGGATGTTTGTCGAGGCTAGAGAGCCTAGAAAAAGAGTGGCAATATAGAACCAAATTGAGCATCAAACTAGGGGAAAGCATTCTTGGGATGTGTGTGTGTCGCGACCAAATTTTCGGGTGTGGACCACCTAGAGTTTGGCTAATGGATTACTAAGTTAGACTTAACTCGGGCTCTCCCAAATCCATACCAATTCACGACTTAAATTCAAATTCTTAACATGCAGATAGATTTTATCTAGGAGTCGCCACTAATCTATTTTTGGTGGGTTGATTAGAAACCCAAGTAAAGTAACAGGAGTTTTACTTTACTTCTACGAACCAGAAACTATGTGTACGGGGACTTGGTTATGTTAGATTTCTCTAATGTCCTTTCGATACCATTCTTTTATTTTCAAAAAAAATTTTCGTAAGCAATTTGAATTGATTTTAAATCTATTTCCCTAACATGTGAAGTGATCATGCGGGTGTGCAAACCATCAATTTAACACTCGGATAAATAATAAATAAATTATAAAAACTTACTTCAAAGCAACGAAAGCATTTACAGTGTTAAATTAAAATCCACATCAACAACCCTAGATATGGTTTCTAATTAACACGCAATTTTTTCACTTAATTAATGAAAATCATGCAATAAGCAATGCAATATTAACTAAATTACCTAATTCTAATGACATGTAATTTTTAATTAAATGGGCCTAGCAAAAATACTAAATGACCTATATCTCAATGAATCTAACCCATAATGACGTGCATATGACATTTTTTCTTTTTCCTAAAAGAATGCATTTTGTCCTAAATAATAAAACTAATTTAACCTATGACATTTTTTGTATTTTTCATGAAATTCGAAGTTTGGTGAAATGTGAAAATTACCTAACTAGATTAAGATTTTATTTAATTTACATTAGGAATTAGGTTGAGCCAAATCCTAATTTAAACTAAAATATTATCTTAACCTAAATAATCCTAAAATGCAATATATCTAAAACAATACTTAAACTTATAATAAATTAAGAAAAAATATTATCTAAAATTAAACTAAGTGCAATTAAACCCTAATATGCAATGACGTAAAATATGCCATAATTCTACATGACATATGCATGATGATTTTTTAATTAATTTCAAAATTAAGAAATGTCAAATAATTAAACATGCAATTTAAGCTAATGAAATAAAAATCTAACATCCTAATTTTTGTCTTTTTTATTTTTTTCGAAAATTCATGATAAATAAAATGTTTAGTCTAAATATGCAAATAACCCCAAAGCATGCAATATTCTAACTCAAACATATTTCAAGATAATTAAAGTAATTAAGAAAAACAGATCATCCAAAATTATCGAAAATATCACACATCATTAGATCAAAGGGTAATATTTCGCTAGTAAAATCGATAAATCGATCTTAAGTCTTAAAAATCAAAATATCAATTTTATTCCAGCTTGATTAATTATTTCATCTAAAGCCTTATAGATAAAATAAAAAACTCAAGTGCAATTGCGAATTAAGTGGTGTGTTGAAATTTCCAATTATGCATAGATAGGTATCTCAACCAAATAAAACAACATATAAAGAGATGATAATAAAAAAAATAAAGAAAAACCTAAACTTGCCTAATAAAGTAAAGCAAAAATACCTAATAAATTTTTTTCTTTTTTTAAAAAAAATAAAAAAGGGAAATCTTGGCCGCTAGTTTTTGGGGGAATCGCCGGCGAGGGTTTCCGGCGAGGACACCAGGAGCGGCGCGACGGCGGCGAGGCAACAGGGAGAGTCGCGGGTCAGGGTGTGGGCGTCGCGGTTGAGGCAGCAGGGAGCGTCGCGGGTCTGCTCGGGCTGGAGGCGAAGCGGAGGCGGCGTCGGGGCGGCACAGCGAAACCGGCGGGCGGCGTCACGGGCAGAGCAGGGGCTTCGTCGCGTTCCGGCGAGGCAGATCTGGGCAGAGGTGGGCAGATCTGGAGCAAACGGCGTCGGGACGGCACGGCGAGGGAATCGGATCGGGATCGGCTACGGACTGGCGTTGCGGGCTGGGCGGAGGACTCAGGCGACTGCGGCGAGGAGCTCCGGCGTCTGGATCTCGGCTCGGAAGCGGCGGCGACTTCACGGGCGGAGCAGGGGCGGTGTGGTCTCCAGTGGCGTCGGGCGAAGGCGAGCAGGGGCGCTCGGATCCGCCGGCGGACAGGTCGGACAGACTCGTGGCGCAGCAGGCGGGTCGCGGTGGTGGCTGCACGAAGGAGACGATGAACAGTGCTCTCCCTTTTCTTTTCTTTTTTTCCTTCTGCTGCACACGCTTCTCTCACGTCACTCTCTCATTCTTTTTTTGACTTTTTCTTTTTCCTAGAAAACACACCGAAGGCTTTTTTCTCTTTTGAAAGCCAAACCCTCGAGAGAGACCTCAATGTGGCCGTATCTATCAATTGTGTGGCCCCCTTTTTTAGCCACGAAAAATGCAGCTCTCTTTTATAGTGATTTCAGATGGTCGTAACGTATGGTATTTTCCGAGTTTCCATCTTCTGTCATATTAAATCAAAGCTGTAAATCAGAGTGTGATTTCACAATTAGCTCGATTTTACTCAGATTTTTTTCATTTTATAAAAATTCTTACCATTTATTCACTTAATTTTTAAATTGCTTCGCATTTAACAAAATCAAAATATCCATAAGAATTTCAAACTTCCATGCATAATCCATCAAATCAATTTCTCATTTTTTCCATTTTTTTCATTTTATTTGTTCTGATGCATTTTTTTTTAGGGGTTAAAATTAATCCCTAATTTTTATGTAAAAAAATCAATGAATGGGTCGCCAAAATTTAGGTGTCAATAGTGTGTAATTGGAATTAACTCACAAGAGATGCTTTTTTATGTAATGACAACATATAGCATTGAAACACCAATATTAAGTATGCCCAAGTGAAAGCATTACTAAGATGAGCGACCTCCAAGGAAAGTGGCCACCTATAGCTCAAAGTATGAAACCTTGAGGCTCAGTATAAGATAGGCTAAAGCGGACAATACAGCGAGTGAGTTAATCTAAGGATGATATAATATAATATTAGAGTGAGATCCTCTCCGGTAGGTATATGATTCAAGAATAACACATAAAAGTTGGTAGGTCTAGAATGACTTAGTCTAACGGGGTGGGAAGTGTTCATGGGGGTTAGTGGGCCGAGGCAAAAAGTGATTCCTGGCAAGCTCCTAAATGGTGAATGGGGAAAAATAAATCGAATTGCGCACCCAATAATGAGAACACATTCTTGAGATATATATGTGAAATTGAAATTAACTCACAAAAAATGGTCTTTGACGTAACAATAACATTTGGCATTCCAATGTTAAGTATGCTTAGGTGAAAGCACTATCAAGATGAGCGACCTCTTGTGAAAATTTCAATTTGTACGCTAAAAGAGAAAACCATGAGACTCGATATAGGACACGCCAAAGTGGACAATACCTCGAGTAAGTCAATCCAAGAGTGTCATAATATGGTATTAGAGCAAAATCCTCTCTTGTAGGTGTGTGGTTTAGGATGAACCACGAGAAAGCTAGTGAGTCTATAATGACCTGATTCAACGAGGGCGGAGAGTGTTCCTAGGGCCGGCCCAGACAATGATTAGTTTCTAGCAGGCTTTTAGTATGGTGAAAGGAGCATGAATGAACTGAATTACTCACCGGACATGAGAGAGTGTTCTTCAGATATATATATATCTTAATCTAAAATTAACTCATATAAGTGTTTTTTGACCTAACGATAACCTTTATCATTGGAACTCCAATGTTTGTTTAGCATGTTTAGATGAAAGTACTACCAAGATGGGTGACTTCTCGAAAGTGCCCTATGTCAAAGGACAAAACCATGAAACTCGATATAGGATGAGTTAAAGTGGACAATATCTTAAGTAAGTTAATCTAGAAGAGCCACGGTTAAACTTTTCAATAATTCTTCAAATAGTTCTTCCAGTTTTGTATGTAACTTTATGAATGACTCGTATAATATTTTGAAAATGATGGTCAACATAGGCCTACTTCTTGCTTAAAATAATTACAGACTAATGCAATAATATTACAATAGGTCTTCAACTAATCATGACAGTTATGAAATCACTTGTTTTCATGTCTTCAAAGTTTACTTATTATTGTCTTCATAAAAGTACGCGTCACGACTAAGATTAACAAGAAATATAAATAGTATCTAACTATTCTTTCTATCCACCCTTTTGTCATTTGGATTTGGTATAATCAAGTAAAGCAGGCAAAAGTTCGCCCTGCATCAAATTGACTCGCCCACACATTATAGCCGATTTGAAGGAAAATGAAGAAAGTCAAATGCTCGAAAATTAAGTTGACTGGATCGCAAAATAATGAGCTCAATCCAAAGATGTCCAATGCGAAATCGGAAACCGCCCCGACCCAAAACCCGATACTATGCGAATCCTGCATTTCAAGAAATGGTCAAACCTCAAACAATTCAGATATTTGATTTGACAGTTCTTGTCCCCAACCGATTATATTGTTTGCGAATGAATTTGTCATATGAGCAATATATCTATTGTCCAGCAAGAGCATATCATAGGTTATTCAAATTGTGTCCGCAATAAATATGAATATTTAATTTTTATAAAGCATAACGTATGTAAATTGGAATTGGTTGCCCAGTAAATATGAATATTTAATTTATTTTTTTGCAAAAAAAATCCCTAAAATAAAATATATGTGAATTATAAGTGGGAAAGGGTTTAGAGGGGTCTAACAATTTGGGCTAGCCAAGTTGACAAAAGAGGCATAGGTTCACAAGCCGGGGGCGCATGTGGTAATAGTAAATGATTTCATAAAGTTCATTCTATTTGACCATATTAATTTTAAGATTTACTCAAATCAAACTATATTAATGATTATATCATGAAATTCAAGCATATGCTAACAATTTTTAATCAAAGAATAGAGTCATCCGGATCCTGCATATTGTTCATGTAATGCTACCACTCATTTCATATACTTATTTATGCAAAAGTGATCTGTCATATATATCACCTGTAATTAAAAGATACACCAACACTGATTCTCAAAATTTTAATATTAAATAAGATGACAAATTTTCTATCTAAAAATTGAATATAACTTGTATGTTTAAATGTTTATTTACAACATGTCGTAATTCATTAATGTACTAATTATGTAGATAGAATTGAACTGTGATTTGACAATGTTTCTACATTGCAAATTCACGTAGCATTCAGATGTTTGAAATGTACAAATTCAGATAATAGAAAAGGTCAGCCTCATGGGCTGGATCAACCAATGTGTTCTTCGGTCAACATTTTCAACAGCTACGACCTCGTCTCTTCCCATGAACGTTGCTTGCTTCCCCAACATATAAATACAACCCAGAAGAACCTCCACCTTCCACAACCAAGACCACTCAAATTCTCATTCAATCATCTCAAAAACCATCACATTCACACACTGAAAACTAGCAGCAACACCAGGACCGTCATCTCCATTGATGGCCGCTTTACAAGCTTCCTCTCTTGCAATTCCTCCTTCTTCCTCTTCAGGTTGTCATTTGAAGAGAATGATCACTGCTTCGATCCAACTCCCAAAGCCCTCAAAATTCAGCCTTGCTGATCCAAGCGCTGTGATCACAAAGAAGCTAGTCGAGGAATTGCGCACCAGGAATGGTTACGCCTTTGCAGAGCCACTACAAATGGACGTCGCCCAGAAAGATAGGGTTTTGGAGCCACGCCTATCACCTACTTCTTCTATCGACACGACCACAAAGCTCTATGCAATCTTGGAGGCTGTCGAAGATAGAGTGGAGATGCACGATAACATTGGTGAGCAGCGAGAAAACTGGAACAAGCTCTTGTTGAACTCGGTCAACATGATGACTCTCACTGCCACCACCATGGCAGCGATGGCTACGGCTGCGCCAGTTCCATCGCTGAGAATATGCTCCACTCTCTTGTTTACGGCAGCCACCGGGATGTCTCTCATAATGAGCAAAATCCAACCCTCACAGCTGGCTGAAGAGCAACGCAATGCCTCGAGGTTGTTCAAGCAGCTCCGGAGTGAGATCAAGTCAATGCTTGTGCTCCAATCCCCGACTGAGTCAGACGTGAAGGAGATGATGGAGAAGGTGCTAGCCCTTGATAGGGCTTATCCGCTGCCTCTGCTTGGCGCGATGCTCGAGAAGTTCCCCGCGAAATTCGAGCCCGCCGAATGGTGGCCTAGGGATTCCAACAACCACCGCCAATCCAGAGGGAGGAAAACGGTTGCGAACGCGGAGAGAAATGGATGGAGCGAGGAGCTAGAAGTGGAGATGAGAGCCATTGTCCAAGTCCTCAAAAGCAAAGACAAGCAAGACTACTTGAGGCTGGGAAATCTGGCTCTAAAATTGAATAAGATGTTGGCGGTTTCTGCTCCTTTGCTAACCAGCATTGCCGCTGCCGGCTCAGCCTTCGGTTGCTCAACAGCCATGATGGTGGCAGCCATCACAGGGGCAATGGCCGCAATCATCAACAGCTTCGAGCACGGAGGCCAAGTCGGCATGGTGGTGGAGATGTACAGAAACTGCGCAGGGTTCTTCGAGCTCACGGAAGAGACTATTGAAGCGACGCTCGAAGAGAGAGACTATAGCAAGAGAGAGAACGGAGAGATGTTCGAGATGAAGGTGGCGATGAAGCTGGGACGGAGCTTGTTGGAGCTCCGAGATTTGGCAAGAAAATCAATGGCTTCTTGTATAGGGACTGAGGTTGATGAGTTTGGAAGCAAGCTTTTCTGAACTCCTTTGAACAAAGATACATAGGGTACATACAAGACATGTACAATGATGCTCATTAACATGATTCTTTCATTCTTTATTTCTTGGTGCATAATTGTATCAATTAATTCCACAAAAGAATTAATTAAAAGCATTAATTGATATGAGACTCTGGTTTTTAGTTTGCACAAATGGTCAAATCTTAAGTAAATACTCAGGTAAATATAATATATGCTCCTAGTCTGGTTTCGACCCATATAAGAATTCCACATCTTATCTAATATTGCACTTCTTAAATAAAAATTTGGTTAGTCTATCTTCTTACTAATCGATGAAGCATTTTTATAAGCCATGTTTTTAATTTTCATAAATGTAAGATTTGTAAAGAAAAACGGAGGGCAATGCGTCATACCTTTTTCACGATGTCGACACAATCAAATGGTTGCATTCTTAAATGTCTCCTACTTTACAAACGGTCCCCATGCGGAAGCGGCTTTGAATTTTCTGAGAGTTGACCTTATCGATACATGCAATTTCTCCTTGCCCCTTGTTCTTGGGCGTTGACTTTTGCTCTTTTCCACCCTGTAGCAGCAATTTGAGCATATTTCCTAGTGTTACAGTGCCTAATGCCAAAGCTTAATTCGATATGTGGAAGTAAATCACATGTATATAAAATATATATAAATCCATGAATAAGTAACGTGGGATATTTAACACCTCGGATCCAGAACGACCCATTAAATTTGATAAATTGAGGCCATAATGTGAAATAAACTATAATAGAACCTGACTCTAATACAATATTAGAATGTCTAATAAAAATTAAAATTGATAAATGGAGGAAGATCACACACACACACACACATATATAAAGAGTATATAAACTTTGTAGACAAGTGATGTGAGATATTCAATACTTAATGCTTGTTTAAGTGTTTGAGACATTTGATCTTTTTCAAGAGTTATATTTTTCTTTCTTTAGGCTTTTGTGTTTAAATTCTCATATTTCTTGATATGATGATTATATGTTTTTTTTTTCATATTAATGTGGTTTTCTTTCATCTATCAGTTTAAAATTTTAAATTGGCCAATATGATATCGAAGTAGAACTCTCTCTAGTAGGTGAGTTGCTCAAGGATGAATCACAAGAAAGCCGGTGGGCTTGTAATGACTTGATTCAACAAGGGTGGGGAGTGTTTGCTGGATCCAAAGGGCTTGAACAATAAGAAACCCCTAAAAACACTTCCAAGATGACAAAGGGAGCAAGATTGAATCAAATTGCACACCAAACATGGAGAGAACATTCTTGGATTATGTGAAATTGGGATTAACTCACAAGATGCATGACATAATTGAAACGTTCCAATCTTAAAGCGTGCTCAAGTAAGAACATTATGAAGATGAGTGGCACAAGAAAACCTTATGAGCCGAGAAGACCCTAGTCCACTTAGTAATTATTTTTGAACTCAAGTCCAACCAATAAAATACGGATCTAAACTATAAAATTCCTCTGGCTGCCCAAGGGCGTTGCCCTTTGCAATCCTCATGCTTTCTTGTTGATGGGGAGTATGATCCACACTTCAACAATTTTTTTGAGTTTTGCGTCTATAAGTTTATGAATGACCTTTATATCATTTTAAAAATGACGGTCAAAATAGGCCTACTTCTTGCTTAAACATATTTACTGACCGACTAATGCAGTAACATTATAATGGGTCTTCAAATAACCATGACATTTGTGACAACACTCGCTTTCATGACTTCGAAGCTTACTTATTTAAGATAGATTGTCTTCATAAAAGTATGTGTCGCTTTCTCAACGGCTAAGATTAACGAGAAATATAATTAATATCCAACTATGCTTTTTTATCTACCCTTCTGTCATACGGACTTGACATTTTCAAGAAAAGCAGGCAAAACTTGAACCCACATCAAATTGACTCGCCCACACATTATACCCAATTTGAAGGAAAAAACAAAAAGTGAAATGCTAAAAAATTAAGTTGACTCGATCGCAAAAATAATGAACTCAATCCAAAGCTGTCCAATGCGAAATTTGGAAACCGACCCGACCCAACCCAAAAGAACCCCATACTCTTTGAATCCGAGAAATGGTCAAACCTGAAACAACTCAAAGATTTTCTATAGTTTGCTAATTAAGTTTTCGTATAAGATATAGTCTGGCAAATCAATATCAAATGGCCATTCATAACAAGAGCATATCATATGTAATCCGAATAGGGTTTGCCAATAAATACGAATAATTAATTAATTATTTTTATGAAAGATATCACGTAAAGATAATACTATGTGAGTTATAAGTGGGAATGGGTAGGGAGGTCTAACTATTTGGGCTAGCCAAATTGACAAAAGAGGCTCACAGGCAGTGGCGCATGTCACATGCGGTAATAGTAAATACTTTTTTAAATTGTCATTCTCGTTATTTAAATATTTATTTGCAATATACCGTATTCATTTCCGCATTTCTGCCACTAACAGTGATTCTACTGACCGACCAAAGAAAAAAAAACAGTGATTCTACTTCAGGAACGTACGGATGAAGTGATGTGATGTAACAATTTGACATATACAAATTCAAATAGAAAAGGTCAGGCTCATGGGCGGAGTCAACTCCTTGTGTTCTACGGTCAAATTTCAACGATTCCGACACTTCTCATTTTACATCGCGTACGCGGACTTCACATGTATAAATACGCACCCCAAAGAACCGCCAACCTCCATAACCAAAGCCACTCCAATCCTCAAGCAATCCTCTCAAAACCATCGGATTATACACTTGAAAAACACAAAAAGTTAATGGCCGCTTTACAAGCTTCATCTCTCTTGGTTTCTTCTTCTTCTTCCTCCTCCTCTTCGGGTTGTTCTTCAAAGCGAACGATCACCGCTTCGATCAAACTCACAAAGCCCTCGAAACTCAGCCTTGTGAATGATGCAAGCGCTGTGATCACGAAGAAGCTAGTCGAGGAATTGAGCACCAGGAATGGTTACCCCTTCGCGGAGCCACTACAAATGGACGTCAGCCAGAAAGATAGGGTTTTGGAGCCGCGCCTATCGCCTACTTCTTCGGTTGAAATGACGAAGAAGCTCTATGCAATCTTGGAGGCTGTCGAAGATAGAGTTGAGATGCACAATAACATCGGGAAGCAGCGAGACAACTGGAATAAGCTCCTGTTGAACTCAGTCAACATGATGACTTTCACTGCCACCACCATGGCTGCGATGGCTGCGGCTGCGCCGGCTCTGTCAGAAAAAAAGGAGCACGGCCTCTCTCTCTCTCTCTCTCTCTCTCTCTCTGGATTTTTCCAGATTTCTCTCCCTTTCTCTGCTGCACCAGAATATTCTCCCTCTCTCCAGACTTTTCTCTCCCTCTCTCTCCAGATTTTTCTTGGCCATTTTGTTCATGGACTCCACCGACTTTGGCTCCTATAAATAGGGGCTGTTGTCTCTTGAAGTGTAAGTGTGAGGGGATGGTGTGTGATGTGAGTGGAGTGTCTACGTGAGTGTGTGAGTGGGTGGAGTAGGTGATGTGAGTGTAGAGTGATAGAGAGTGAATGGGTGTGTGCAAGATTTGTGTTCGTGTGAGGTGTGAGAGGTGTATGAGAGTGGTGTGTGAAGAGAGTTTGTATTATTGTTTATATAAAATAAAGCAATTGTTTTACTTGTACATCCACTTGCTTCTCAACAATTGGTATTAGAGCAGGTCGTCGGAGGCCGTGCGAAGACAGTGGTCGGGGACCATTGTAAGTGAGCAAGGTGGTCAGGGATCGTCGAGCCAAGGAGCGAAGAAGTGAAGGACGTCGGAGTTCTGCCAGTGCACAATCTGGGATTGTGAAGTCGGTTGGTCCTGGACCAGGCTTACTTGGTATAGTGCAGGGCATTATATTCAAGTCATGATGGCAGATTTCTCAAGTTCGGTAAGTGGCATCGAGAAGCTCAACAACTCAAATTATAATAATTGGAGTACCCGCATACAATATTACTTGCTAGGATAAGATTTGTGGGATATTGTTGGCGGGAGCAACACCACCCCACCCACAAATGATAGCGAATTAAGAAAATGGAATATAAAATCGGGTAAGGCTCTTTATGTGCTTGCCGTGACTGTTGAAGATGAATTACTGCAACACATAAAGAGTGCGACGACCCCGAAGGAGGCCTGGGAAAACTTGGCAACGCTGTTTGCAAGGACAAATGATGCCAAGTTACAATGCCTGGAGAACGAGCTCCTCTCAATCTCGCAACAAAATATGACGGTGAGTCAATACTTTTCTAAAGTTAAATCTATTTACAAAGAAATTTCAAAATTAGATCTTGAGAATGCCATCTCTGAGACAAGAATGAGAAGAATAATAATTCACGGGTTAAGGCCGGAATATAATGGTATTGTTACGGCCACTCGTGGATGGGCAAATGAGCCAACTCTAACATAGTTGGAGAATATATTGGCCAACCAAGAAGCCTTAGATAAACAAATTTCTAAGGTCTCAATTAAGGAGGATGAAAGTGCCCTCTTTAGTAATAAAAGAGGGTTCAAAGGCCAAAATAGAAATAGAGCAAGTGCAAGAGATGGCAAACCGTGGAAAAGTCATGGAGAATGGCAAAAGCGAATAGAAGGAACTCGACCTCGGCCAGGGGGAGCTCGTCGAGACCGCGATAAGGACGACAATGAAGAAAAGAAGAATAGAAGGCGTAATGGACGGTGTTACACGTGTGGCAAAGTAGGTCACTTTGCCAGGGATTGTCGATTCAAAATAGTTGAAGGAAATGTAGCAGCATCCAAGGAAAATGATAGCGAAGAAGAGTGGGATTTCCAAGCATCCTTTGCAATGGAGGAACAAGAAGAGCTTGCAAGCTCCTCCATCATAGAAGATGCGATGGCCCTCATCACGGTAAGTGATAAATTGATTGATTATGAAGAAGATTGGATAGTCGACTTGGGGTGCTCAAATCACATGACCGGAGATCAAGGCAAGTTATCAAACATGTGCGAGTACAAAGGTGGACGAGTGGTTGTCACCGCAGACAACTCAAGGTTGCCAATTACCCATGTGGGCCAAACGTTGATGACACCCCGATTCAGTTCGCATCAAGTCGAACTGAAAAATGTGTACCATGTGCCAGGAATGAAGAAGAATCTATTGTCTGTGGCACAACTTACAGACTCAGGCAATTATGTGGTGTTTGGTCCTAGAGATGTTAGGGTGTACCGCAATTTGAAACCAACTGGTACACCAATCATGGAAGGGCGTCGATTAGAGTCTGTCTACATGATGTCGGCTCGGGACGGCATACGTGGACAAAACTCGAAAGAGTGAAACGCCGATTTGTGGCATGCACGACTTGGGCATGTGAGCTACCATAAATTAAAGGTAATGATGAAGAAAGGTATGCTAAAAGGTCTCCCCACTTGGAAGTCCAAGAAGATGTCATCCTTATTTGGATGCCAGTATGGGAAGGCACATCAGCTTCCATATGAAGAGTCCAAATTCAGAGCTAAGATGCCTCTCGAGCTTGTCCACTCAGATGTATTTGGACCAGTGAAGCAACCGTCAGTCAGAGGATCAAAGTACATGATAACATTCATCGACGACTTCTCCGGGTATGTCCTGGTCGACTTCATGAAAGAAAAATCCGAAGCATTAAACAAATTTAAGGAGTTTAAAGCAAAAGTAGAATATGAAGTAGGCAAGAAAATACTATGCCTTCGCACGGATAATGGGGGAGAATACACATCAGATGTATTTACAAAATTTCTTCAAGAATGGAAGATACGTCGACAATTTACTTGCCCAAATACGCCACAACAAAATGGAGTTGCCGAAAGAAAGAATCGGCATTTGGCGGAGACATGCAGGAGTATGTTGCATGCGAAGAGTGTTCCACCCAAGTTTTGGGCTGAGTGTATGAAGACGGCAGCGCACGTGATCAACAGACTACCTCAAGCAAGGCTTGGCTTTATGTCACCTTATGAGAAGTTGTGGAATCGCAAGCCCACGGTAAGTCACTTTAGAATATTTGGGTGTGTATGTTATGCATTCGTGCCAGACCATCTTCGTAACGAGTTCGATAAGAAGGCAGTTCGCTGCATATTCGTGGGCTACGATGATCAAAGAAAAGGATGGAAGTGTTGTGACCCTACAACAGGGAGGTGTTACACTTCCAGAAATGTGGTGTTCGGCGAACTATCATCTTGGTGGACATCACAACCTAATTCAAAACAAGTTGAAGAAGAGATTCGTGAAGGAATGGAAGAAAATGACAAGATTGATAAGGGCCAACCAATTGAAGAAGGAAATGATAATGTAATTGGAAGAAAAGAAGTCAGAGCACAGTCACCAGAAAAATCAAAGAGCCCATGGCTAACTGGTGTACATCCAAGAACTATAGAAGAGTTCCGACCAAGTCAGATGGAAGAACCTGAAGAGGAGGAATCTCAATTAAGGAGATCAACAAGACAAAGAAGACCAAATCCCAAATATGCAAATGCGGCGCTGACCGAAGATGTCGGAGTAGTTGAGCCGTCCACATATGAGGAAGCTTCGCAAGACATGGAATGGAGGAAAGCCATGGAGGAAGAGATACAAGCACTAAGAAAGAACGAAACATGGGACCTAGTACCGAGACCTAAAGAGGTACGTCCTATATCTTGCAAATGGGTCTATAAACTTAAAACTCGACCGGATGGGTCGATAGAAAGATATAAGGCACGACTAGTTGCTCGAGGATTCTCTCAAAAGTATGGCTTAGATTATGATGAGACCTTTAGTCCAAAGTGGCAAAGATCACTACGGTTCAAGTCTTACTAGCACTTGCAGCAAGCAAGTCGTGGAAATTATGGCAAATGGATGTGAAGAATGCCTTTTTACATGGAGAACTAGATCGAGATATATACATGGAGCAACTAGATGGTTTCAAAAGTAAGTTTCATCCAGATTATGTTTGTAAGTTAAAGAAAGCCCTCTGTGGCTTAAAACAAGCCCCAAGAGCATGGTATGGGAAGATTGCTGAATTTCTGGTGCAAAATGGCTACTTTGTAGCCCCGAAGACTCGAGCTTGTTTGTAAAGGCGGAAGATGGCAAGCTTGCAATAGTATTAATCTACGTGGATGATCTAATCATCCTTTGGAGATAATGAAAAGGAGATATGCCAAATCAGAACCAACCTCTCAGTGCGGTTCCAGATGAAAGAGCTTGGAGAATTAAAACATTTCCTAGGACTCGAGATTGAGAAGACCAATGAAGGATTATTCCTATGTCAACGAAGTATGCACGAGACCTCCTAGACAAGTTCGGGATGCTTGATTGCAAACCTATTTCTACTCCAATAGATGGAAATGTAAAGTTATGTGCAATTGAAGGACGAGAATTGGAAGACTCAACTATGTACAGGCAATTGGTGGGTAGCCTTATTTACCTAACCATAACACGGCCTGATATTGCCTTTGCAGTGGGAGTAGCAAGCCGATTCATGGAGAAGCCGCGAAGGCCCCACTTAGATGCAGTCAAGCGCATACTAAGGTATGTAAAGGGTACATTTGATTTTGGGCTTCTGTATAAGAAAGAAGCATCATGTGAAGTTGTAGGCCATTGCGATGCTGACTTTGCTGGAGATCGTGACACTCGACGATCAACTACTGGATATATGTTTAGCCTCAGATCAACAGTAGTGTCATGGTGTAGCAAAAGATAGGCAACTGTGTCACTATCTACGACAGAAGCTGAGTATAGAGCAGCAGCAATGGCAGCACAAGAGAGTACATGGCTGGTACAGCTAATGGAGGATCTCCATCAACCAATAAATCAACCTACACGGATATATTGTGATAATCTGTCAGCCATAAGCTTAGCGGAGAATCCAGTCTTCCATGCGAGGACCAAGCATGTAGAAGTGCACTATCATTTCCTACGGGAAAAAGTATTACAAGACGAGATAAAGATGGAATATGCCAAAACAGATGATCAAGTTGCAGATATCTTCACCAAAGGGCTTGGAGCTGTAAAATTCGAAGAGTTTCGAAGGCAACTTGGTATGATCACAATGTCCATGCTAAGAGAGAGTAGTCGGTGAGGGGGAGTGTCAGAAAAAAAGGAGCACCGCCTCTCTCTCTCTCTCTCTCTCTGGATTTTTCCAGATTTCTCTCCCTTTCTCTGCTGCACCAGAATATTCTCCCTCTCTCCAGACTTTTCTCTCCCTCTCTCTCCAGATTTTTCTCGGCCATTTTGTTCATGGACTCCACCGACTTTGGCTCCTATAAATAGGGGCTGTTGTCTCTTGAAGTGTAAGTGTGAGGGGATGGTGTGTGATGTGAGTGGAGTGTCTACGTGAGTGTGTGAGTGGGTGGAGTAGGTGATGTGAGTGTAGAGTGATAGAGAGTGAATGGGTGTGTGCAAGATTTGTGTTCGTGTGAGGTGTGAGAGGTGTATGAGAGTGGTGTGTGAAGAGAGTTTGTATTATTGTTTATATAAAATAAAGCAATTGTTTTACTTGTACATCCACTTGCTTCTCAACAGGCTCCGTCACTGAGAGTATGCTCCGCTCTCTTGTTTACAGCGGCCACTGGCATGTCGCTCGTGATGAGCAAAATCCAGCCCTCACAGCTGGCTGAAGAGCAACGCAATGCCTCGAGGTTGTTCAAGCAGCTCTGCAGCGAGATCAAGTCAATGCTTGCGCTCCAATCTCCAACAGAAACAGACGTGAAGGAGACGATGGAAAAGGTGCTGGCCCTTGATAGGGCTTATCCGCTGCTTCTGCTCGGAGGGATGCTCGAGAAGTTCCCTGCGAAATTTGAGCCCACCGCATGGTGGCCTAGGTTTTCCAACAACAGCTGCCGATCCCGAGGGCGGAAAACTTTTGTAAATAGTGAGCGAAACGGATGGAGCGAGGACCTAGAAGTGGAGATGAGAGCAATCGTCCAAGTGCTCATGAGCAAAGACAAGCAAGACTACCTGAGACTTGGGAATCTGGTGCTAAAATTGAATAAGATGTTAGCGATTTCAGCTCCTTTGCTAACCGGCATTGCTGCGGCTGGCTCAGCCTTCGGTGGCTCGACCGCCACAATGGTGGTGGCCATTGCAGGGGCAATGGCTGCGATTGTTAACAGCTTCGAGCATGGAGGCCAAGTCGGTATGGTCGTGGAGATGTACAGAAACTGTGCAGGGTTCTTCGAGCTTATGGAAGAGATGATCGAAGTTACACTTGAAGAGTGAGACTACAGCAAGAGAGAGAACGGACAGATGTTCGAGATGAAGTTGGCGATGAAGCTGGGGCGGAGCTTGTCGGAGCTCCGAGACTTGGCAAGAAAATCAATGGCTTCTTGTATAGAAGGGACTGAGGTAGATGAGTTTGGGAGCAAGCTTTTTTGACTCCTTTGCACAAAGATGTTCAGTGTACATATTTTATGTATATTTTGCGGCAGAGAAAGATAGATGATCGAAGTATCGAAATTTTTATTTCCCTTTTTAATTATTGAAATGGATATATGCTTTAATCTAGCTCGACACAATATACCTTTTTTCCACGATGTGGACGCGATCCAATGGTTGAATTCTTTAATGTCTTCCGCCGAAAGCGGCTTTGAATTTTCTGATGGTGTTGACCTCATTGGCACATGCAGACTCTCTTTGCCCTTTGTTTTTGGGCGCTGACTTTTTGCTTTGCTGTCCCACTTAGAACAGCAATTTAATCATATCTTAGTCCTTGATCAGAGTGTTTAAAATAGCATGCGGAGTGTAGGGAGGCCAGACGCGCACCCCGTGGATAAACGTCGTTTGATACTTTAACAAAATATTTTTACATGCTAGAATGTCCAACCTAAAGATTAAGCTAATAGGTGGAGGAAGACTAAATAAAACTCATAAATAAGCGACGTAGAATGCTTTAACAACTTCAATCTTTTGCGTCAAACATTATCGCTTAAAATCAGTTTTTCCCTCAAGGAGCTTGTTCATGAAATGCTCGAGTTACTGCTCTGTTCGAGTTCGAGCTCGAGCAATCCACTACAGAATATATGTTCCTAGTAATCTTTTGCTGCCCCCAAACTATTACATACATTACATAGATCGGCTCGTATTTTAATTAATCGTGACACCTTCTCTACTATATAAATCAACATCGTGATAATTGCCCTCAAACAATCGTAAACTAATTAAGACCATCTCCCCTAAATCAACTTAGTCATAGTAGTCTGAACATACAATAGTACAAGGACGAATTTGCAGAAAAATTGGTCATAAAATGGAAAAAGAGGGGAAAAAACACACGCGTACGCACATGGGTGTCGCCCCTCACGTGTTCAACATCAGCTGATCTCGAATGATTCGAGGTTTGAGGCTAAAATTGAATGACATAGCATGTCATTTCTGACTGGAGCGTCGTCGTTTTCCAGGCCATTTTGCATCCTGTCTCTCCCATTCCCATAAGATTCAACGGTCCACTGCTTTGTTGCTTTCTTCAAGTTCACATTTTGCATGACTCTTTGACCATAAGGAAGTATACCTCTCACAACGCGGGAGGAATTTCAAAGGATCTTGGAGGAACGGATTCTTGATCTCTTGATGACCTTAGGATGACAATAGAGTCGGTCTCACCCGTTTGATCGTGGAGTCCTTAGATTTTTGTATGTTGCGACATTTTATGTAGAGGTTACGAAAAGTTACTGTGAAATTACGGCCAATTAAAGATCCGAGAATTCCTTTCTCGAGAGATTTTGTATGGAAGTCATGAAAAGTTATCAGAAATTATGGTCGGTCCAGATCCGGGGATTCCTTTCTCTAGAGAATTTGTATAGAAGTTATGAAAAGTCTCTCTCTCTCAAAAAAATTTATCAGCACAGAAAAAAACAATCTTCTTTTTATAATAAAATAATCGTCGCATATGTTCTAGTACCGAAATTAACGTGTCTCCAAAGGTAAATCCACATGGAATTTGAGTGAATAATTTTCAATTTAGTCAAAAATCAAAGTTAAAGCAAAATGAGCAACTTAAGCTCCTTTTCTTTGTTACAAGAATCAAGGAATGAAAGAATCATGTTAATGAGCCTAACTTGTACATGTTACATTATGTACTCCACTAATCTTGCTCAAAAGAGAGTTTCAGAAAAGCTTGCTTCCGAACTCGTCCACCTCAGTCCCTTGTAGACAAGAAGCCATTGATTTTCTTGCCAGGTCTCGAAGCTGTGACAAGCTCCGCCCCAGCTTCATCGCCACCTTCATCTCGAACATCTCTGCGTTCTCTCGCTTGTCATAGTCTCTCTCCTCGAGCGTCACTTTGATCGTCTCTTCCATGAGCTTGAAGAACCCCGCGTTGTTTCTGTACATCTCAACGACCATGCCGACTTGTCCTCCATGCTCAAAGCCGTTGACGATAGCCGCCATTGCACCGGCGACGGCTGCCACTGTTGTGGCTGTTGAGCCTCCGAAGGCTGAGCAGGCTGCAGCGATGCCGGTGAGTAGAGGACCCAAAACTGCCAACGTCTTATTCAATTTTAGAGCTAAATTTCCTAGCCTCAAGTAGTCTTTCTTGTCTTTGCTCTTGAGGACTTGGACGATTGCTCTCATCTCCACTTCCAGCTCCTCGCTCCATCCGTTTTGCTCAGTGTTCGTGAAGGTTTTGTGCCCTTGGGGTTGGCGGTGGTTGCCGGAAACCATTGGCCACCACACAGCGGGCTCAAATTTCGCAGGGAACTTCTCGATCATTTTCCAAGCAGAGCCAGCGGAAAAGCTCTATCAAGCGCCAGCACCTTCTCCATCGTCTCCTTAACGTCTGACTCAGTCGGAGATTGCTGCACGAGCATCGACTTTATCTCGCTCTGAAGCTGCTTGAACAACCTTGAGGCATTGCGTTGCTCTTCAGCCAGCTGCGAGGGCTGGATTTTGCTCATCACAAGCGACATCCCAGTGGCGGCAGTAAATAAGAGAGCAGAGCATGCTCTCAGTGACGGAGCCGGCACAGCTGCAGCCATGGCCGTCGTTGTGGCGGCAGTGAGGATCATCGTGTTGACTGAGTTCAATAGGAGCTTGTTCCAGTTGTCCCGCTGCTTGCCGATGTTATCGTGCATCTCCACTCTATCTTCAACAGCCTCCAGAATCGCATAGAGCTTCGTGGTTGTTTCGATAGAAGAAGTAGGCGATCGGCCAGGTGAACGGCGTGCCTCAGAAGGACTAACTTTCTCCACGACCTCCATTTGCAAGGGCTCCGTGATGGTGTAACCGTTCCTGTTGCTGAACTCCTCCACCAGCTTCCGCGTCATCGCCGAGCTCGCATTGGAGAGGCGGAGTTTAGGGAGCTTCGGGACATGGATTGAAGCGGAGACCCTTCTCTTCGAAGGACAACCCGAAGAGGAAGAAGGGATCAAGAGTGAGGAAGCTTGCAAAGCGGCCATCAATGGAGGCGATCGGTCTTGTGTCGTCAGTTTCGAGAGGGATTGGTTGAGAATCTGGAGTGGGTTTGGCTATGGATGTTGGAGGTTTCCATCTCGGTTTGCACTTATATAAGCTGGAGCAAGGGACGTGAATGCGAGGGAGAAGAGGTCGTAGCTGCGGAAAACTTTGACTGAGGAACACAGGGGTTTGACTCAGCCAGCTCCGTAGCTTGACGCGTTCGTAGGGACTTTTTCTATATTGCATATTAGGGTTCAGCTTCAACCGTCAAGTTCAACGGCTCCGGTTTTAGCCCATTCAAAGGCTCGTTCTCAAGCAGTTTGCCCGGGTCTAGCTAGGCTAGGGTCTGCTCTCTTCTCGCTCTTGCATAAAATCACAAGAACCATGACCCCACCTTGCACATGTTAGACCTAAACCCAAAGATTAGTAACGATTCAAATGCCTAGACCATATCAGAATGGATTGGCCGATTTGGTTTAGTTTTCGGGAGTGTCGATTTGGTTCCCAATTCCTAAAAATGGAATCGGTGTCCAAATGGTCTGATTCCTGATTCCAAGAGAGAATTAGACCGAACTGATTAAATATACATTTTTTATTTTTCTTTAAAAATTAATAAAATGTGAATGAAACACTATCTCGATCCGGTTCGAAGTGGTGAGAAAAAAAGTAATGGGAAAAAGTAGTGGAAAAAAAATGAGTGACCAGTTTCATTGAATTGGACTAATGGTATGGTCCGATTCCCAATTCCACCTTAGAAATGGACTAGAGGAACCGAATTGGATTAAGAATCGATCACCCCTATTGATTGCACCCGAGGGTACGAGTTTGGAATTCATCTTTAGGGAGCAGGAAGGTAAGCCAATCTCTTCACTCATATTCGCCCTCCCATCTCAACAATCGCCCCAACACGACAAGACAGAACTACACTCGACACAGTTGAATTAGATAGGCATTGTAATAGCTTCCGCCGCGTACCTAACATCTAGAAAAGTCAGATTTCGTGTTGCCTATATAGATTGGACGGAATCACATGGATTTCACACTTTCGTAGAAAGTCAGATTTCCAAGCATCTTTTAACTGAAGGGTTTCGTTCAACAAGCAGCATACCTTTTTTTCGTTAAAAACAAAGAGCAAGTCTTAGAGGAGTTTGAGGTGGGTCGGTAGCTACTGCTAGCTCAAAGACAGATAGGGCAGGTGGGAATTAGCTAGGTAGTAATCTATTATCAAGTCGGTGATCTTCATTCTTTTAAGAAAGAGTAAGCAGGCTATATTAACCTTGTAGAAAAGAGTTTCTGATGCGGGCCATGAATGATGTGACTCCTTTTTGTTCGAGGAAATAGCCGGAAAGGGATTGAAAAGATTGAGTTATGATGTTGTTTTGATAGTAGCGGCACCGCCACCCGGGGGGAGGGGGATAAGAACGCGTTATGACATTAATATTGTTCTTGGGAATTCATGAATAGATGTTAGGGGTGTGCATGGTCCGGGCGGGCGGTTCCCGACCTAGAACCGGGAACCGCCCGCTAAGGACCGGTTCCGAAAATTGAAACCGGGATCCACCGGAAACCGGACCGCCGGTCGGTCCGGTTCCGGGTGGATCCATGGAACCGATCTTGACGCGAAACAATTTTAGTTTTCAACATAGAACGGTCGGGTTTATGAGTTGGGAAGGAGGGGAGGAGGTCTATGATCGGGTTTTCAACATAGAACGGTCGCGAAACAATTTTTCGCGGCTATGGCGGGTGGCGGCCAACGCGAGGGGGCGAACAGCGGTGGCGGAGGAGCGGCAGCGGCGGCGTCGATGCTCGGGGAGGAATCGAAATGGCGATAGGATTAGGAGGAACCGAGGAAGAGACAAAGAGAGAGAGAACCGAAGACAAAGGGAGTGAGGAGATGAGATCTAATCTAGGGTTTCTTTTAGTAATTTTTTTTTTTAATATTAAAAAGGTTCCGGTCCGGTCTAGGTGGGCGGATCCGCCCATGGAACCGGGAACCGGACCGGTACCCACCGATTCCGAAAAATTGGAAACGGGAACCGGACCGGTTCCTCAAGAACTGCCGGTTCCGGGCGGTTCCGGTCCGGTTTCAGGCGGTCCGGGCGGTTCCGGGTATTTTGCACACCCCTAATAGATGTAAACGAAGGATATAAATAAGGAAAAAAAAGAAAGGAAATGAGTTATGACATTTTATGTATTTATAAATAGATATAAAATAAGGGAACGTTTGATGGCAACAACAAAACCTAAATAACTTTGTTTAGATCGGCCATCAAATTGACTAACTCCGACAATCCCCGTTATTGGATTAGTAATATGTTGATGAATCGCCAATATGGGATTAGCTATAGCTTTTCATTATTATCAAATAGAGAAAAAAAAAAAAAATGTCAAAAGATTTTCTTTTAACCAAAGATTAAATCAAGGGAAATTGTTCAATTGGTCATAAATCTATTGTACATACACCAATTTAGTCATAAACTTTCTAATTTTACCAATTTAGTCATAAGTTATGCGAAGTTCTAAATGTATTACTTTTAACTAATTTTCACAAGAAGTTGTTGACATAGTGGTGTGTCATGTACGAAATCCGATGATAGCTTAATCACTTGACAACTACTTGACCGTCACATCCGTGATTTCTAGTGAAAATTGAATGGAATGATTACACTTGGTAAAGGTTTAGAAATGAATTAGTAAAATTTGAAAGTTTTGAACTGAATTTACATTTGCACGATAGATTCATAGTTAATTATATAAATTACCCGTAAGTTGTGATTGCTATTTATACGTATGGATCAATATCAAAGACAATGTCTATATAATCTATTTTTTTCACACAACACTAACGACCATTATTTGGAAATATTTAGAATTCTTCGGTTGTAATTTTTTTTTTCTTTGTTCGGGAATTCCTCAACTCCCAAGGTCAACCAAATACTATTCCTACAAACATTGACATGTACTCCAAAAAGGAGTTTGGATCTAGCTTGGTAGAAGGCGTTGAAAGCGGATCGAGTCTTTTTATATATTTTTGTTTATTTAATATCCCAAGAAAAAAATGGAAAAAGAAAATGAATAAAGAGAAGGCACTTTGGTGGTTAGCCTAACCTCAACCTGAGGCAGCAGAACGGACGAGACCCCATACATGATTCCTTTTTAATAATAATAATAATAATAATAATAATAATAATATAATAATAATAATATTAATATTAATAACAAGAATGAATCTGCATATTCTATTTTCATAAGAAAAGTTTAAAAATAAAAAAGAATCATCAAAAAGTTATCCATATTTTAGATGGAGATTCTTATGGTCCCTTCGCTATAGTCTCAGCCATAAGTATTCAGAATCAAATAGAAAGAAGAGAGACAATTCATCAATTAAATTTGAGTAATTGCGTGAAAAATAAGTCTGCCGTGCATGAAGAAATAACTTTTACTAATTATCCCTACATAACTAATAAAAAGATATAATTATCATTTCTAACAAGTTCCATTTTCTACTTTTTGGTTCCCAAAGTTAATCTTGCATGGAAAAATAAAACTGCCCATTATTCTCTTGATTAACCTCTCGATATACACGTGTTTATAATTACCCACTGCTTATCCACTTAATTAAATAATCACTTAACTCTTTTAAAAAAACAAATCAGTTCTCTTCATGAGTGCGTGAAAACCAGTTTATAGTAATTAGGAAAGCATTTTAAGGAAAATTCAATTTTTTTTTATTTGATTGATTCAAATTGCGATCCATCCATATTGACCTTTCGAAACAAAAAGATATAAATAAATGAAAATTGAACTTGGATAGACAATTTTAGAATGTTAGTCTCTACTATTGAAACTGTGACTTGCTTTCTTGATGAATATAACTAATTCAGAATGAATTTTCGAATGAACCATAAGTTCAATTATATAAGGTATGACACAAAAAATATATCTCTGATAACACGGTCTTAAAATATATTAATAGGATTCCTCTCATGATACCCCCACGTTATCCTTTTTTATCTTCTTGATTATAATTTAATTAAGATTTTCATGGGCACAGAGACATTGCATTATTTAGTCATTGTAAAGTCGGAAAGAGTTCCCAGTGATTGGTGGATCGTTCTTTTAAGACCTTTGCTTAAAAAACTTTAAACTAAAAATATTTTACATGACAATAAATAACATCGCGAGTCTTTAGGAATAGATTTGAAAATATATTATAATTTTTCAGGATTTAATGAAAATGGAAATATTTAATGCTAACCCAGCACAAAGCTCGTGCCTTTTCTGGGAAAAGGCAATCATGAGTACACGAAGTTCCCCACTTGCCTATGAATTTGTAAATATATATGCTATATTCTTTAGAAAAATATTCGATTTACTAAGATTGATTTACAAAAATGATTTATAAAGTAATGCGTTTATATTCTGATGGTGTATCTAACATCAATATCAATATTTAAGACATTCTTACTATACCTAGAATTCTTATTTCTCGTGTTTTGTTGGGAAATGCAAATTGTAGTTTTTAAAATTAAGGATGCATAAAGGGGTGGGACACCGAAGATGGTTTTTGAATTTTTTTCCCAAATTAAAGTGAAGCTTTGTCGGTCATCATCGATAATGTAACCTACCCATGTGACAACTTGAAATTACATATGGGACAATTTTAGCTAAATTACAAATTTTCAAGAAAAGAATAAGGACTTTATTATATTTCTCGGGAACGATTCCAAATTTAGTTGCATCAATTAAAAGATTTCGGATGTGGCTATTTGGAAGATAATTTCAACCTAACTAATATTGATGGTACCGACCAAATAGTGTCCTTTCATTACACCTTTTAATATAGAAATGTAAAGAGAATTTTGGGGTTTTATCAACCAAAAATGGACTCAAGACATCTACAAAAATTTCTTTAGAGATGGGATAAAATGAGGAGGCCCTTCCAAACTTATGATGCCTTAAAATCAAGGGATAAGTGCAGCGAAAATCCTAAAACTTGTCACGAAAATGCATTTGAGTTATAAAACTTGCAAAAAGTGCAAATAAGTCCTAAAACTTGTCAAAATGTTCCATTTGAGTCTTAAAATCGACGCCGTTAGCCTTTTTTCGTTAAAAATGCTGACGTGGTATTTAAAATTAATTTTTATTTTCCACATGGATTTCTTTAATGATTTTTTATTCATTTTTTTAAAAAATAGATTTAAAAACTAAAATATTAGATTAAATCATTTAATCTTATTTTCAACAAAAAAAAAAAAAGAAAAGTGAAAATTTATTTAAAAAAGAAAACAGTTCAAAAAAAAAAAAAAAAAAAAAAATGGTAGCCTCGCCGGCCTTGGGCGCGGGTTGCCGGCCCTCGCCCTTCGCCGACCCAGGTAAGGGCCGGCGACCCTCGCCAAGCCTGGGCGAGGGTGCCCAAATCTGGGCACGCCAACCCTCACGGGGGGCGGCGCCTCCGGGCCGGGCGGCGTTGCGGCCCTCGCGGGGGCGACGATCATCGCTTGCCCTAGGTGACGCCTTGCTGGCCCTCGCTTGAGGCCGGTGAGGCTCACCGGATCCGGGCGAGATTTGGGCGAGGCTTGCCCAAATCGGCAAGATCTCGGCGTGGCTTGCCCGGATCCGGCGAGCCTCGCCGACCTCGAGTGAGGGTGATGAGGCATCGCCCAAGCCGGCAACGCCTTGCCCAGGCCAAGCGATGGCCGCCGGCCCCCCGCGAGGGTTGGCATGCCTAGATTTGGGCACCCTCGCCCGAGCTTGGCAAGGCTCGCCGGCCCTCGCCTGGGGCAACGAGGGTCGGCCACCCGCGCCCAAGGCTGGCGACGGTCGCCGACCCCTTTGACGAGGCTGACATTTTTTTTTCTTTTTTTCAACTGTTTTCTTTTTTAAATAAATTTTCACTTTCCTTTTTTTGTTAAAAATAAGATAAAATGATTTAATCTAATTTTTTTGTTTTTAAATCTATTTAAAAATGAATAAAAATCATTAAAAAAATCCACGTGGAAAATAAAAATTAATTTTAAATGCCACGTCAACATTTTTAACGGAAAATGCTAATGACATCGATTTTAGGACTCAAATGGAACATTTTCACGAGTTTTAAGACTTATTTACATTTTTTGCAATTTTTAGGACTCAAATGCATTTTCGTGATTAATTTTAGGACTTCTGCTGCATTTATCCCTAAAATCAAATATCACAAATAGCTCTAAATTTAGGGAATCGCATGCACAAATCTCTAGTTCTACTTACTAAGTCTTTATGTTTATAAACTCTCTATTCATTAATCATGGAAAAAAAAGGTTAACCTCATTAATTTAGCAATACAAGAATCGGTAATTGACAATATGAAGAATCAAACATGTGCTATGTCTTAATCCACACACTGAAATCTCATTTTGTAACCGCTGCATGTAGTTTTCTATTATAACAAACCAATTAAGTTGCTTTTATCATTATGACTTATTGGAATGGAACCAAATATATTTATGCACTACCCCTTTTTAAAAGGGATAACAACATAAATGATCTATGAACTTTGGTATAATGTATAAATACTGTCTCTAAACTTTTGATTTGTACAATATAGTCCGTAAATTGTTAAACTGATGTTGAATCAAGTTAAATTGGAAAAATCATGATTTGCATTAATTGGAGATGACAAGAAACGTCTTAGTAAGAAAATGGATAATAAATCATAAATAAAAGAAAAAAAATTGCCAAAGTCCATAATGTTGGAAATTTCCTATAATATGGGCTTATATTAATTAATTAATTTTCTATGTTAAATAATCGGGTTAATAGATATTCCAATATTGGTTAAGGCCTTAAGTGATTTTATTGAATTGGGTTTTGGCATCTATTAATAATGGGCTAGTTGAGTAGTAAAATATAGGCAATTGTGTTTAATTGAAACCCATAATGAGAGGGGCTCAATTGACATGCTACCCAATTAGAGTTTGTTAGGTCTCCTCTTTAGCTTATAAAAGGGTAAGTTATACCCATCAGTTGCTTAATTTCATTAAAAGCTACTATATTAAAATAGGTCATAGAGAGGAAGATCTAGCATTCTAATAGATCTTTGATTATCAAGTTGATCTATTTTTCTTCAAGTGAAGCAATAGGTTAAACAAGTACATTTTAATTCCGTCTTGCTTATCAATTTCGGTGTTTTACAGTCATATATGGATTCGATTGTTCTTAATTAATTAATTATTTATGTGAACAATTTTCTACATGTGGTATCAGAGCGACTCATATATGATTGTACAACCCAAAATTATGTATTTTCTTTTTTTATGAACAAATTCAAAATTTCCTTTTTGAGCCGAATATTGGTGTTTTTTTTTTCATGTGGATTTTTTTGCTCGATTGATTCTTAAACCTTAGGAATTTTTTTTCTACATGTCGAGATCTTTCCAACCATATATAATTTGTATAATTTCATTGAGAATTGAGTGAGAATTTTGAATTTGAAATTGTAGGGTTTATACATGGAAAAGTTCTAAAATTTCAAATTACTTTCAATTGATTGATGTTCGTTGTAAATTGTTACATGGGTATATATGTTTTAGCATCCTTTTGTTGCATTAAGGTAAGTTCTTTTGGGCTTAAACATGAGGAAACCGAATTCGATTATGGGCGGTGTTAGATCCGAATTTTTTGAAGCTTAAATGTAGAAGATTTTCTTGTTTTTTCTTCGTTTAATTCATTCTAGTAAATTATATTGATGTTAGAAGCAAGACCCATGGAGAGATTTCAAGAAAAATCAACTTAATTGGTGTTTTTTGTATTCCGGGTCAAAACCGAGTTGTGTGACCCGATTTTGCAGGGTTTTAGGACCTGGCTAGAGGTTGAAGATGACCTCTGGTAGGGCCTAGGCAAAAATATGGGCTTTTGCCCATATTCTATTTAAAATTCGGATTATGGGCATGAGCCCATAATCTTGGGGCTATAAACTCACCTAGGCTGGGGCCTAATAAGCCCAAAATCTTATATTAATTCATGGGCCATTTTTTAATTAATAGGAGCATGGACTCCTGCGGTTGGGCCAGAATTTTAGGCCTCGCTAGTCTGGCCTAGCGTCTGAAGGGCTGCTTGCGGGTCAGGGCCCGCAAGAGGGTCCGAAAGGCTGCTCGCGCGTCCTGGGCCCTGCGGGAGGGTCTGAAACATTAAAATAATAAAAATTAAAAAACAATAGAACTTGCTCAGGTAAGAACACTATGAGGATGAGTGATCTCTTGGGAAAGTGACTACCCATACGTCAAAGGACAAAATTGTGAAACATGGTATAGGACAGATGAAAGTGAAGAATATCTTGAGCATGTCGCAATTAAACTTTTCAATAATTCTTGTAGTTTTGTTAGTATTAGGTGCACAAATACAATGAAACGGAGAGTAAGTATGAGAAATTGAAATCGAGAAACAAAGTATATTTCGTTTTACCCTTAAATTAGGGTAACATTTAGTAGAAGATTCCGCTATAATTAGCAACTCCCACCTCTCTCCATATAACTCTTAGTTATAAGAGAAATAGATTATATATAAGTAGCACAAGAAAACCCTAGGGGCTGAGAAGACCCTAGACTACTCAGTAATCATTTATGGGTTCAAACCCAAACTATCAATAAAATACAAGTCTAAACTATAAAATTCCCCTGGCAACCCAAGGTTGCTGCCCCTTGCAATCCTTGTCTTTCTATCGATGAGGAGTATGAACCACACTCCAACAAATCATTCCAATTCCATGTGTGTAAATTTACCGACTAACTAATACAATAGCATTACAATGGGTCTTGAAATAATCATGACATTTATGACACCACTCGTTTTCATGACTTCGAAGCTTACTTATTTAAGATAGATTGTCTTAATAAAAGCATGCGTCACCTTACTCAACACCTAAGATTAACGAGAAATATAATTAATATCTAACTATGTTTTTTATCTACCTTTTTGTCATTCGGACTTGACATTTTCAAGCAAAGCTGGCAAAAGTTCACCCCACATCGAATTGACTCAACCACACATTATAGCCAATTTGAAGGAAAAAGGAAAAGTTAAATGCACGAAAATTAAGTTGACTTGATCGCAAAAATAATGAACTCAATCCAAAGCTGTCCAATGCAAAATTTGAAACCGACCCGACCCATAAACCCCATACTCTTCGAATCCAAGAAAACGTCATTTCAAGAAATGGTCAAACCGCAAACAACTTATAAATTTGTCTTGACAGTCCCCCCACTGGGGGCAATTCTATAGTTTGCTAATTAATTTTTCATATAAGATATAGTCTAGCAAATCAATATCAAATGGCCATTCGTAACAAGGGCATATCATATGTAATTCGAATAGGGTTCACCAATAAATACGAATAATTAACTAATTATTTCTAAGAAAGAATCCCTAAAAGAAAATATTAAGTTATAAGTGGTGGTCTAACTATTTGGGCTAGCCAAATTGACAAAAGAGTCATAGGCTCACAGGCGGTGGCGCATGTCACATGTGGTAATTGTAAATACTTTTTTAAATTGTAATTTTCAAAATTGAATATAACTCGTTTATTTTAAATATTTGTTTGCAAGATACCATATTCATTTCTGTAATTCTGCCACTAAGAGTGATTCTACGCCAGGAGCGTACGTATGAAGTGATGTGATGTGACAATATTTACGTAGCATTTGGATGTTTGACATATACAAATTCAAATAATAGAAAAGGTCAGGCTCATGGCCGGAGTCAACTCCTTGTGTTCTACGGTCAAATTTTCAACAATTCCGACCTCTTCTCATTTTACATCGCGTACGCGTACTTCGCATGTATAAATAAGCAACCTAAAGAACCTCCAACCTCCATAACCAAAAACACTCCAATTCTCAAGCAATCCTCTCAAAACCATTGCATACATACACTTGAAAAACACCGAAAAATTAATGGCCGTATTACAAGCTTCCTCTCTCTTAGTTTCTTCTTCTTCTTCCTCCTCATCGGGTTGCTCTTCAAAGCGAACGATCACTGCTTCAATCCAATTCCTGAAGACCTCAAAACTCAGGCTCGCAGGTGATCCAAGTACCGTGATCACGAAGAAGCTACTCGAGGATTTGAGCAACAGGAATGGTTATGCCTTCACAGAGCCACTCCAAATGGATGTCAACCTGACAGACAGGCTTTTGGAGCTGCGCCTATCGCCTACTTCTTCTATTGAAATGACGAAGAATCGCCTACTTCTTCTATTGAAATGACGAAAAGAAGCTCTGCCACCACCATGGCTGCGATCCTCGGCAAAATCCAGCCCTCACAGCTGGCTGAAGGCTGTCAAAGCAGACGTGAAGGAGATGACGGAAAAGGTGCTGGCCCTTGATGGAATGCACGATAACATGGTGGCCTAGGGTTTTCGCAAACAGTGGCGCAGGGCAGCGAATCTGGCGCTAAAATTGTATAAGAGACAGCACTGGAATACTGTGGCAGCTCCTGTTGAAATGGTCGTGGAGATGTCAACATGAAGGCAAGAAAATCCCTTTGAATTTTCAAGAACTCCCTTCAAGCTAGCTTGATACGATATACTCTTTTTCCATGATGTGGACACAATCCAATCGTTGAATTTTTTAAATGTCTCCTGCCGAAAGCCCCTTTGAATTTTCTGAAGGCTTTGACTTCATTGGCACGTGCAGACTCTTTGCCCTTTGTTTATGGGAGTTGACTTTTGCTTTGTTGTGTCCCCCCTTAAAACAGCAATCTGTGCATGTCGTACTCCTTGATTAGAGTGTTTAAGATAGCACGCCGAGTGGAAGGAGATCACACGCATATTCATGAATAAACAGCATTTGATACTTTTTTTTTTGTCAAATAAATATTCCTTTCATTGCTACGTAGAGCATTTGATACTTTAACATGACATTTTTGCACATTAGAATGTCCAACCTAAAAGTTAAGCTAATAGGTAGAAGAAGATTAAATGTATGTAATGAACATATAAATTTCATAAAGAAGCAATGTAAAATGCTTTAACAATTTTAGTCTTTTGTGTCAAATATTGTGACTTAGAATCGGTTTTGCCCTCAAGGCGTGTGTGTGTTCCTTAAATGCTCGAATTACTACTCCGTTCAAGCTCGAGCTCAAGCAATCCACTAGAAAATACATGTTCCTAGTAACCTTTTTGCTGCCGTCAAACTATTACATACATTACATAGGTGGGCTCATATTTTAATTAATTGCGACACCTTCTCTACTATATAAAGTGACATCGTGGTAATTACACTCAAACAATCATAACCTAATTAAGACCATCTCCCCTAAATTAACTTAGTCATAGAAGTCTTAACATACAATAGTAGAAGGACGAATTTGCAGAAAAATTGGTAATAAAATTGAAAAAGAGGGGATAAAAAACACGCACGCGAGCGCACGTGTGTCGCTCCTCACGTGTCCAACATTAAGTCATCTCGAATGATTCGAGGTTTAAGGCTAAAATTGAACGACATAGCATGTCATTTCTGACTGGAGCGTCGTCGTTTTCCAGGCCATTTTGCATCCTGTCTCTCCCATTCCCATAAGATTCAACGGCGTACTGCTTTGTTGTTTTCTTGAAGTTCACATTTTGCATGATTCTTTGACCATAGGGAAGTATACCTCCCACCACGCGGGAGGAATTTTGAAGGATCTTTCAGGAACGGATTCTCGATCTCTTGATGACCTTAGGATGACAAGAGGGCTGATCTCACCCGTTTGATAATATAGTCCTTAGATTTTTGTATGTTGCGACATTTTATGTAGTGGTTATGAAAAGTTACTGTGAAATTACAGCCAATTAAAGATCCGAGAATTCCTTTCTCGAGAGATTTTGTATGGAAGTTATGAAAAGTTATCAGAAATTATGGCCGGTCGAGATCCGGGGATTCCTTTCTTGAGAGAATTTGTATAGAAGTTATGAAAAGTTTCTCTCTCTCGCTAGTATACCGGCGATGCATCAAGGGTAGGCAAAAAGGAGCATCTTAACAATGGTCATCTAATGCTTATCAACTCTTTCAAAAAGTTTTATCGGCACGGAGAAAACCATCTTCTTTTTATAATAAAATAATAGTCGCGTATGTTCTAGTACCAAAATTAACATGTCTCCAAAGGTGAATCCACGTGGAATTTGAGTGAATAATTTTCAATTTAGTCAAAAATCAAAGTTAAACCAAAATGAGCAATTTAAGCTCCTTTTCTTTGTTACAAGAATCAAGGAATGAAAGAATCATGTTAATGAGCCTAACTTGTACAAGTTACATATGTACTCCACTAATCTTGCTCAAAAGAGAGTTTCAGAAAAGCTTGCTTCCGAACTCGTCCACCTCAGTCCCTTGTAGACAAGAAGCCATTGATTTTCTTGCCAGGTCTCGAAGCTGTGACAAGCTCCGCCCCAGCTTCATCGCCACCTTCATCTCGAACATCTCTGCGTTCTCTCGCTTGTCGTAGTCTCTCTCCTCGAGCGTCGCTTCGATCGTCTCTTCCATGAGCTTGAAGAACCCCGCGCAGTTTCTGTACATCTCAACGACCATGCCGACTTGTCCTCCATGCTCAAAGCCGTTGACAATAGCCGCCATTGCACCAGTGACGGCTGCCACTGTTGTGGCTGTTGAGCCTCCGAAGGCTGAGCAGGCTGCGGCGATGCCGGTGAGTAGAGGACCCAAAACTGCCAACGTCTTATTCAATTTTAGAGCTAAATTTCCTAGCCTCAAGTAGTCTTTCTTGTCTTTGCTCTTGAGGACTTGGACGATTGCTCTCATCTCCACTTCCAGCTCCTCGCTCCATCCGTTTCGCTCAGTGTTCGTGAAGGTTTTGTGCCCTTGGGATTGGCGGCGGTTGCCGGAAACCATTGGCCACCACACAGCGGGCTCAAATTTCGCAGGGAACTTCTCGATCATCTTTCCAAGCAGAGCCAGCGGAAAAGCTCTATCAAGCGCCAGCACCTTCTCCATCGTCTCCTTAACGTCTGACTCGGTCGGAGATTGCTGCACGAGCATCGACTTTATCTCGCTCTGAAGCTGCTTGAACAACCTCGAGGCATTGCGTTGCTCTTCAGCCAGCTGCGAGGGCTGGATTTTGCTCATCACAAGCGACATCCCAGTGGCGGCAGTAAATAAGAGAGCAGAGCATGCTCTCAGTGATGGAGCCGGCACAGCCGCAGCCATGGCCGCCGTGGTGGTGGCAGTGAGGGTCATCATGTTGACCGAGTTCAATAGGAGCTTGTTCCAGTTGTCCCGCTGCTTGCCGATGTTATCGTGCATCTCCACTCTATCTTCGACAGCCTCCAGGATCGCATAGAGCTTCGTGGTTGTTTCGACAGAAGAAGTAGGTGATCGGCTAGGCGAACGGCGCGGCTCAGAAGGACTAACTTTCTCTACGACCTCCATTTGCAAGGGCTCCGTGATGGTGTAACCGTTCCTGTTGCTGAACTCCTCCACCAGCTTCCGCGTCATCGCCGAGCTCGCATCGGAGAGGCGGAGTTTAGGAGCTTCGGGACATGTATCGAAGCGGAGACCCTTCTCTTCGAAGGACAACCCGAAGAGGAAGAAGGGATCAAGAGTGAGGAAGCTTGCAAAGCGGCCATCAATGGAGGCGATCGGTCTTGTGTCGTCGGTTTCGAGAGGGTTTGGTTGAGAATCTGGAGTGGGTTTGGTTATGGATGTTGGAGTTTCCCATCTCGGTTTGCACTTATATAAGCTGGAGCGAGGGACGTGAATGCGAGGGAGAAGAAGTCGTAAGCTGCGGAAAACGTTGACTGGGGAACGCAGGGGTTTGACTCAGCCAGCTCAGTAGCCTGACGCGTTCGTGGGGACTTTTTCTATATTGCATATTAGGGTTCAGCTTCAACCGTCAAGTTCAACGGCTCCGCTTTTAGCCCATTCAAAGGCTCGTTCTCAAGCAGTTTGCCCGGGTCTAGGCCAGGGTCTGATCTCTTCTTGCTCTTGCATAAAATCACAAGAACCATGACCCCACCTTGCACATGTTTGACCTAAACCCAAAGATTAGTAACGATTCAAACGTGGTATTACTAGGGTTATATAAAACGGACCGCTCAAACTAGAAACCACCTAGATCATACCAAAACAGATCGACTGATTTTGTTTAGTTCTCGGGAGTGTCGGTCTGGTTCCCGATTCTTAAAAATGGAATCGGTGTCTGGACGGTGTGATTCCTAGTTCCAGAGGGGAACTAGAACAAACCGACTAAATATACCTTTTTTATTTTATTATTTCTTAAAAAATTAATAAAAGCCCATTGGCCTGCGACCTTTAAGAGAAAACGACCGTGCACCCGATTTATGGAACGAAATCTTCTAGATGGTTTGGGTCGGACAGAAAATGAGCAAGCAAAGAGACGAAAGCGTTCATTGATCTGCACGGGGTCCTGCGCGTGATGAGTAAAAGAATAACCTAACTCAACCAATTTTTCCAACAACCTCTAAACTTTAATCTTTCTTAGGATAGGTTAACACCTAAATTTTGACTAAATATTTAGGATTAAATTACATGAAAAATTAGGGATCGATTCGGCCATAACAAAAAGGATTTTCACATCACATAGGCATTAATATTATTTGCATCAACTAAGTTTTATTTTTCCCTTATTTTACTGCATTTCGGATAAATAGAAATTTTTAAAAAAATATTAATTAATTTCTTTGATTTTATTTTTAAAAAAAAATTGTGCTTAAGTTCTTGGAAGCAAATGCCAAATTGTTATTTGCATTTTCTTTATTCCAATTGCACTCTTATGATGCATGGATTGCTATATCCTTAGCTTGGTTAGGAATTGAATCCTAAGACTCGCGATTGGTATAAAATGCTATATAAATGCTTTATTTGAAGTTTAAACAAAATAAGGTATCGAAAGGACACTAGTTGGTGTGATCAATTCCCCGATTCTAATTTCTCTAGTTACGTAGGAGTAAAATATTTCTCTTAGTATTTTACTTGAGTTTCTAATTGATCAATCACAAATCAATTAGTGGTGAATCCTAATTGAAATTGACTTGCAGGTGTCGCGACCTCTTTTTTTTTTTTTTTTGGCGCCCGATCGGGGTAGGCGCCTTCAGAGGCTAATGGTTCGGCTATGTCTATTAGGCTCAGCCTGGACTCTCCCAAGTCCACCAATTCATGACTTAATAGTCCAAGTTTTTAACCTATAAGTTAATTTTAAAACGGAGTCGCCACTAATCGATTTGGGGTGGGTCGATTAGAAACCCAAGCGAAGTATTCGGGAGAAATACTCGCTCCTGCGCAACCAGAGAAATTAGAATCGGGGACTTGATTACACTAGTTAATCACCAATGCCCTTTTGGTACCTAATTTTGTTTAAACCCTAAGGCTTTTGGATTTTTGAGAGATTTTCCATGCATTTATGGAGGAAAAAACATTTTTTGGTCTTTTTATCATTTTTTGGACATAAAAAGGATTTTTTGGGATTTTTGATCTTTTTCTGAAAATAAAATCATTTTCTGACTTTTTCTAATTTTTTTGGCTTTTTCTAACATTTTTTGACTTTTTTTTTGGGAAAATATATGTTTTTGATTTTTTTTTGATTTTTTGGAAAATAAATTATTTTTTGATTTTTTTAATTTTTAAATATTATTTTATATTATAATAATATAAAAAACGAACCGGGTCGGATCCCCAGGTTGGGTCCGACCCGAGCCATTCACCCAGAATGCGGACGAGCCTGCAACACGGGCCCGACTCATTTTTTTTTCTCTTTTAATCGCGGCCTAGTAGCCCGCTGTTTGAAAATGACCTGGCCCGACCCGATGACCTGATCCTGGCAAAACCCTACCCGACCCAACGACCTAGCTTCGCGGGAACCCTAGGGCTCGACGATTTGCGGCGCCGAGAGGGGGAAGCTGTGATGTCGCCTGGCGGTGACTCGGCGGCCGCGGCATGGACGGACAGTGGCTATGGTTTCGACGGTGACGGCGCGAGTGAGACCCGTTGTTACCTGCTTGTAGAGAAGGCACGGCGCAACGACGAACGGTGGCGGGATGGTGTCAGCTGCCACGACGGCGACGGACAGTAGATATCCGTCTTAGGGATGGCGTCGCTGGCGGTGAAGGCGACTACCCAGAGCAATAGACACGACGAGGCAGCGATGGTCACGACGAAGGGTCCTCGGCTTCTCAGATCTAGTCCTCTAGAACCTCCTCTCTCCGGCTCCTCTCCTCCGGCTCCGATCTCTTCCCTCTCCCTTAGATCTGGGCTTGCGAGCGCTTGGGCCTCCCCTGAAGTCTCTCGGGGGAAGCTTGCGACGCTTGCCCGCTTTCGATCGCTCTCTCTCCGGGTTCTCTCTCTGGGTTCGCTTGCCGTTGGCCTCCCCTGAAGTCTCTCGGAGGGAGGTCGTTCGAGTAGACGACCGGATTTCTCTCTCGCTCACTCTTCAATCCTTCCCCTAAAGTCTCTCGGGAGAAGGTTTTGAGCTTGCATTGTGTGTGTGTGTTCTTCGACGGAGGTTGCGCCCTCCTATTTATAGGCAAGGAGGAGGCCGGTTGACGGAGGTTCGGCTGCCGGCCCTCGCACGTCGACCGCCTCTGCCGGCCGAACCGGCGTCAAATCTTCCCCTTCCACGGAGGCATGCTCGCCTTCAATGCCGCATCCTTTCAGTCACCGGCCTATGCTCCTCTCTCTTCACTAGCTTGTCCGTCACGCGTTGGCACCCTCTGCGCGCGTGAGTTGTAGAGGCGTAGGGGAAGAAGAAGGAAGAAGGAAGAAGAAGAAGAGAAGGGGGCCGGGCTTTGGGGGAAAAAGAAAAGGAATGGGCCTGGGGGCCCACGCGGAAGGGAAAAAGGGGGCTGCTTCTGTTTTCTTTTTCTTTTTATTTATTTTTTTGTTGTCTTTATTATTTATTATTTATTATCCGAAAAAAAAAAAGGAAAAACAAAGATTAAAAGAGACTAAGGCCTAATTAAAAAAAACCTAATCAAAATTTAGGAGTCAACAACAGGTTAATAATTTGGACCACAAGTCGCGAATTGGTGAACTTGGGAGAGCCCGCACTAAGCCTAGACTTAGCTAGCCATTAGTCTCCATGCACCCGCAAGAGGGCTCACAGGAGGTCACGACAAGGTATCAACCACTCTTCATTCACAAGCTGGGAGTTCGATTTCCTGACCTGATTGTCGTGAACGTTTTTGTTGCTCTAGAGCATGCCTTTTTGCTCATGCTTGGCGAAGACTTTGACTTGGTTTTGGGTGAACTGGTCGTTTCGTTGCGCTTGGCGAGTTCTTGATTGTGACAGAACATGCCTGTCTTGAATTAATTAATTGTCTTATTTTACTGCATTTCGGATAAACAGAAAAAGTTTAAAAAATATATTAATTAATTTCTTGGATTTTCCTTTTAAAAATTGTGCTTAAGTTCTTGGAAGCAAATGCCAAATTGTTATTTGCATTTTCTTTATTCCAATTGTGCTCTTATGATGCATGGATTGCTATATCCTTAGCTTGGTTAGGAATTAAATCCTAAGACTCGTGATTGGTATAAAATGCTATATAAATGCTTTATTTGAAGTTTAAACAAAATCAGGTACCGAAAGGGCATTAGTTGGTGTGATCAAATCCCCAATTCTAATTTTTCTAGTTACGTAGGAGTAAAATATTTCTCTTAGTATTTTACTTGAGTTTCTAATTGACCCATCACAAATCAATTAGTGGTGAATCCTAATTGAAATTGACTTGCAGGTTAATAATTTTGGACCACAAGTCATGAATTGGTGAACTTGGGAGAGCCCGCACTAAGTCTAGACTTAGCCAACCATTAGTCTCCATGCACTCGCAAGAGGGCTCACGGGAGGTCACGACAAGGTATCAACCACTCTTCATTCACAAGCTAGGAGTTTGATTTCCTGACCTGACCATCTTGAACGTTTTGTTTCTCTAGAGCATGCCTTTTTGCTCGTGCTTGGCGAAGACTTTGACTTGGTTTTGGGTGAAATGGTCGTTTCGTCGCGCGTGGCGAGTTCTTGATTTTGACAGAACATGCCTGTCTTGAATTAATTAATTGCCTTATTTTATTGCATTTCAGATAAACAGAAAAAGTTTAAAAAATATATTAATTAATTTCTTGGATTTTCTTTTATAAAAATTGTGCTTAAATTCTTGGAAGCAAATGTCAAATTGTTATTTGCATTTTCTTTCTTCCAATTGCGCTCTTATGATGCATGGATTTCCTTAGCCTAGCTAGGAATTGAACCCTAGGACTCATGATTGATATAAAATGCTACATAAATGCTTTATTTGAAGTTATAACAAGATTAAGTACTGAAAGAGCATTAGTTAATGCGATCAAGTCCATGATCCTAATTTCTCTAGTTATGCAGGAATAAAATATTTCCCTAGTATTTTACTTGGGTTTCTGATCGACCCACTACAAATCGATTGGTGATTAATCCTAAATAAAATTGACCTCCAGGTTAATAACTTGGATCATAAGTCGCGAATTGGTGGAGTTGGGAGAACCCGCGCTAAGCCTAGACTTAGCCAGCCATTAGTCTTCGCGCGCCTGCAGGAGGGCTTAGAGGAGGCCGCGACAAGGTATCAACCAATCTTCATTCACAAGCGGAGTTCGATTTCCTGACCTGACCGTCCGTCTTGAACGTTTTGTTGCTCTAGAGCATGCCTTTTTGCTCACGCTTGGCGAAGACTTTTGACTTGTTTTGGGTGAACTCACTTGGCGAGGACTTCTTGATTTGTAACAAAACATGCCCGTCTTGAAAAGAAGGCAAATTACAAAAGGCCTCTTCATTTATATCGAGCATGCGGACTTCGCATGTATAAATCCGTACCCAAAAGAACCTCCAACTTCCATAACAAAAGCCATTCCAATCCTCAAGCAATCCTCTCAAAACCATCGTATTTACACACTTGAAAATCACAAAAAATTAATGGCCGCATAACAAGCTTCCACTCTCTTAGTTTCTTCTTCTTCTTCCTCCTCCTCCTCTTTAGGTTGTTCTTTGAAGCGAACGATCACTGCTTTGATCCAACTCACAAAGCCCTTGAAACTCAGCCTCATAAATGATCCAAGTGCTACAATCACGAAGAAGCTAGTCGAGGAATTGAGCGCCGGGTATGGTTACACCTTCACGGAGCCACTACTGATGGACGTCACCGAGATAGATAGGGTTTTGGATCCGCGCCTATCGCCTACTCCTTCTATCAAAACGATGAAGAAATTCTATGTGATCTTGGAGGCTGTCGAAGATAGAGTGGAGATGCACAATAACATCGGCGAGGAGCGAGACAACTGGAATAAGCTCCTGTTGAACTCGGTCCACATGATAACTCTCACTGCCACCACCACGGCAGCGATGGTTGCGGCTGCGCCAGCTCCATCGCTAAGATCATGCTCCGCTCTCTTGTTTACAGCGGCCACCAGCATGTCTCTCGTCATGAGCAAAATCCAGCCCTCACAGCTGGCTGAAGAGCAACGCAATGCCTCGAGGTTGTTCAAGCAGCTCCGGAGCGAGATCAAGTCAATGCTTGCGCTCCAATATCCGACTGAACCAGACGTGAAGGAGATAATGGAGAAGGTGCTGGCCCTTGATAGGGCTTATCCACTGCCTCTGCTCGGAGGGATGCTAGAGAAGTTCCCTGTGAAATTTGAGCCCGCCGCATGGTGGCCTGGGGTTTCCATTAACAGCCGCCAATCCCAAGGGCAGAAAACTTTTGCAAATACCGAGCCAAACGGATGGAGCAAGGAGCTGGAATTGGAGATGAGAGCAATCGTCCAAAGTCCTCAAGAGCAAAGACAAGAAAGACTACTTGAGGCTCGAAAATCTGGAGCGAAAACTGAACAAGATGTTGGCGTCTTGGGTCCCCTACTCACTGGGATCACCGCAGCCACCTCGACCTATGGTGGCTCGATGGCCACAACTTTGGCTGCCATTGCCGGTGTGCGATGGCGGCAATCATCAACGGCTTTGAGCACGGAGGTCAAGTTGGTATGGTCGTGGAGATGTACAGAAACTGCGCAGGGTTCTTCGAGCTCATGGGAGAGACAATCGAAGCAACGCTCGAAGAGAGACTATAGCAAGAGAGAGAACGGAGAGATGTTCGAGATGAAGGTGGCGATGAAGCTGGGGCCGAGCTTGTCGGAGCTCCGAGACTTGGCAAGAAAATCAATGGCTTCTTTTATAGAAGGAACTGAGGTGGATGAGTTTGGAAGCAAGCTTTTCTAAACTCCTTTGTACAAAGATATTCAGTGCACATATAATACAAGTGTCAAACATGAACACTTTCATTCTTTAATTCTTGGCACATATAAATATAATTTGTGTGGCAGAGAAAGGAAAATGATCGAAGTATCGAAATTCTTGTTTCCCTTTTGATAATTGAAATCGATATATGGCTTAAGCTAGCTTGATACGGTACACTTTTTTTCCACGATGTGGACGCAATCCAGTGGTTGAATTCTTGAATGTCTTCTGCCGAAAGCGGCTTTGAATTTTCTGATGGTGTTGACCTCATTGGCATCTCTTTGCCCTTTGTTTTTGGTAGACCCGTTAAACGGGTGGGTCGGGTCGGGTTTGGGTCGGGTCATAAATGGTCCGACCCAAATCGACCCATTTAACCTGTCTATAACCCATTTATTGCAGTGCAAAATTTTTGACCCATACCCGAAAATTTACCCGACCCATACCCAACCCATTTAACGAAACCTAAAAAGTTTATATATATATTTTATTTTAAAAATGATATTGCTAAAATGGTTTTATACAACACAAATTTAATGGACAATTTTTATAATTTTTAAAATAATTATTTTTAAAAATCGAATTTTAATTTTTTTAAATTAATTTTTTAATTTTTTAATTTTTATTTTTAAGAATATAATATTTCTTTTTTCTTTTTCTTCTTGGTCTTGGCCGCCAGCCACAAGCGAGCCTCGAGCTCGCCCGGCCTTGCCGACGCTGACGAGCTCGAGGCTCGCCAGATCCGGCGAGCTCGAGCTCACCTAACGCCGGCGAGCTCAAGTCTCGCCAAATCCGGCGAGCTCGAGTCTCACCAGATCGACGAGGCTCCAAATTCGGCGAGCTCGAGGCTCGAGCCTCGCCGGACATCGGCGAGGCCTCTATCTCGCTAGATCTCGGCGAGCTCGCCCCTCGAGGCCGGAGCCTCGCCCGGCGAGGCTCGAGCCTCGCCAAATCCAACGAGCTCGAGCTCGCCGAGATCCCGAGCTCGCCGCGCCGCTCGCCGGCAAGCTCGAGGCTCACCTTGCCGATCGATGACCATCGCGTGTGCGGCGACCGGAGAAATAAGAAAGAAAAAAAAAAAAAAAAAAAAAAAAAAGGAAAGAAAAAGAAAAAAAAAATAATTATAATTATAATTTCGGTTTTTAAAAAAAAATTTGTAAAGTTAAAGAGAGGAGAGAGATGGTGAGGTTTTGAGTAAAAATAAATGGGTTCATTTTTAATGGGTTGATAAATGGGTCATAAATGAGTCAACTCTCTAACCCATTTAAAACCCATATATTTTGGTATTGACCCATTAAAACCCATTATAGGTGCTTCATGAAAGAAAGCTTGACCCATTAATGACCCATTTAACCATAAATGGATCCATAAATGGGTTGTGCAACCCATTTAACACCTCTAGTTTTTGGGCGTTGACTTTTTTGCTTTGTTGTCCCTCCCACCCCACCCCCTTAGAACAACACTTTGAGCATACCTTAGTTCTTGATTATAGGGTTTAAGATGGCACGCGGAGTAGAGGGAAACCACACGCGTACCCCCGTGACATCCCGATTTTCCAATTCTATTTTCAATAAATTGAAACGGGCATTTCGTTGGCACGCATATAGTTCTTTTCCTTGAATCGGCCACTCATGTGAAAACTAGTTTATCGGGTGAAGCCGTTAAGAGTTTTTAATGCATTAGACTCGAAAATTTGATCAGGAAACGACCTTTCGACCGAGCTAATCTGCAAGGGTCATTACGGCACAATTAAAAATCGATTAGAGATCGGAGATAGGTCGACTCGACAGAGGCATGTGATTAAGTATGGGTGATTCCACCAGATCGCACAATTCTTGTCGATCGGCACTGGACCGACTTTACTGTCGATTGAGTACCCTGTGTCCGTATTTGAAACCTTGAGATTACCCCGACAACCGAGAGTCGCCAATGTGTCAAAGATGTACATTGTGGCTTGATCAACCACAAGTCAAATGCATAAAAATTTCTAAAGGCTACCCGGTAGGTTGGGCCGCGCTAGTATCGTGCCAAAGTGAAATTAACCGTGGAATTGAGATCGAATTCAGAAATTGGAAGTCTAGGTGTGTCACAAATCATTTTAGGAATATTGACTCATCTTTGGAAGATTTTTCATGCAAGCCGAGTTTTTCGGCAAATTAATCAAAGAATGGCTAATTTGGTTAGGAAAATTGGTAGGCCCGCTTTTGGTCGTGCTTTTGGGACTTAAGTTGGTTGTATGGACAAGTGAAGATGTGAATTGAAGTGTGGTGATATTGGATTAATTTTATGAACTTCAATTGGACTCAATTGGAAGAGAATTGAATGGAATTAGAGAAATTAGTGTACAAGATTCCATGCCACGGCGGAAAAGTAAATTGCAACCATTGGAAAATGTTGTGGGAGGTTTGGAGGTAGTGGAGTATGACATCACTTGATGATGTCATGGTGAGCCATTTTGTGGGATTAAAGAAAAAGAAAAAAAATAAAAAGGAATTGTCCCATCTCTCCCTCTCTCCTCCCTCTCTCTCCCCCGTCGCCTCTCTCCTCCATCTTCTTCTTCTTGCTGCTCGACGGAACCGAGCAGACCAGCGGAGCCGAAGAAGTCGCACGCCTCCGCCGGAGCTAGACCCGCCGCCGCATGTCGCCGGAGCCGTCGCCGTTGCCGCCCGTTCACATGCGAAGCCTCGCATGTGCGCTCGTCGTTCCTCCATCGCGCCATCTTCCTTTCGTCCGCTGCTTGTCGCCGTTCGCCGGAGCCTCCATCGCCGCCGTTCGTCGTCGTCAGCCACCGCCTGAGCTGCTGTTGCCCATCCCCGCCGGTTTCGCGCCCGAACCGCCGCCGTGTAGCCCTTCGTGGACCTCAACCAGCAGCTTGGAAAAATGGGTATTCCAGCTCGGTTTTGGCCCGTTTTGGCCGTCTTCCCGACCCCGAATGCTTGGCCCGCTTTGAGGAAAGTTGTTCCCCTCGGCGTCCCCGTCGTTTTAGTCCGCTCGGCTCGCTAATCCGGTGAGTTTAGCTCACTAAATCTTGATTAGACGGTTAATGATGCCCTAAGTGTGCTTAGTCTAAGTTAAGTAAGTTTAGGTGGTTAGTTTAATTTATTTAAGTGTAGATTATATTAATGTGCTTGATTAACTTGAAGTGGGTTTAATTTAAGGCTAAATGAATGTTTATATTAATACAAGCTTTGACGTGACTTAAAGGAATTTGTTTTTGATTTATTTAAGTATTCCGAAATTATTAAATAATTTAATAATATATATTTATTCGAAATTATTAAAATATTATTATTTAAATAAATTTCGGAATAAAATTAATTATTTAATAAATTCCGAAAATTATCTCGGGACCTTATTTGCTCAGAATTTCGTGCTGATCGCGGCTGTGTATTCGGATTTTGAAATTGATGGTTGGATATTATAAATTGAGTGTGGATGGCGAAAAATATGGATATTATTATTTAATTAATTTTCGGAATAAATTTAATTATTTATTAAATTCCGAAAATTTCGTCGGGACCTTATTCTTTTAGAATTTCGTGCTGATCGTTGCTGTGCATTTAGAATTTGAATTTAATGAATGAATGTGGCAAATTGAGTGTTGATTGTGATAAATAGGAATTTTATTCATAAAAACCCATGTGTCGGGTTTTGATGCAAAAATTGAATTTTAATGATTATATTAAATAGTGGGGTTTGAAAAAGTGAGATATTGGCTTTTTGTTTCGAAATTAGCGTGCCCCCACACACGTGAGTAATTTCTAGAATATTTTTAATATGAAAAAAAAAGGCCGGGATCACTATTTTAAGTGGAAGTATTGAGTGAAATGCAAAGTGTCCTGGGGCCAAATATGAATTGTTGTGTGATAATTAAGAGGAGATCGTCCTGGGCTATTGAGCCGGACTTGCCCCTATATGGGATGCCCCTTACAACGGATGCGGGTCGCAGTAGATTCTGGGCCCATGCTTCTTTGGGAATGCTGTCGACGTACTGACGAAGCCGCGCTCCATGGGGGGAAGCGATGCCTGGCTATATGCCAGTAGATAACCGAACTGCGAGTAGGCTATGCCCTTGTGTGGCAGTGAATAACAATTGGAATGCATGTTGAGTGTTGTTGATGTGTCGGATTATGGGATGGAATTGTGTGGCATGGAATGGGACGTGTCATAACGATTTAGTCTTATAATCAGGACCCTCGCGGTTGTTGGTTATATGAAAGTGAATGAGTTCCGGTTGTTTAAGTTCTTATTATTGCTTATGATTGAATGATATGAATTGTGCTAATCTGCGGGAATGAATTAAGACGAGGTAAGTCTTCTGTGTAATGTGGCTAGGCCACCCGGGACGTATTTTCTTTCTAATAGGGGTTTAGGGGGTTGATCTTGCTGAGACATTATCTCATCCCGGTTTGGGGATTACAATTTTAGGTCCCTGGTGGATGGAGCGGCCAGATAACTTTGGTTGGTCTTGAGAAGTTGCAGAATTGAAGTCATAAGAATTAGAGAACATGTCCGACTTGTAGGTCGTAGGATAGTTCCTTTTTAAGAGTCGGTCTTTTGTAGACTTTTGGCCGTAGACCTCTATTTGTAATTCTATTGAATTATGAAAGTGTTATATTGTGGTTTTGCTTCTTGCTTTTCTATTCCATATTTCATTGTCAGGGGTTTTATAATATGTTCCGCTTGCGCAAAAAAAGTGAATGGGGTCGGCGACATTACCTGGAAATGTCGCATTTGCATGACCATGGTGAGATGTTGGCGCGCTCGAGATTCGAGGCGTGACACCCCCTAGATAAAGGGCTTTTGATAATATGACACGACATTTTTACATGCTAGAATGTCCAATCTAAATATTAAGCTAATAAGTAGAGAAAGGTCAAATGTATATAATGAACATATAAATCTCATTAATGATGTAGATTGCTCAACGATTTTGGTATTTTATGTCAATCGTTGTGGCTTAGAATCGGTTTTGCCCCCAAGGCATGTGTGTTCCTTAATGCTTGTGCTACTACTCCGTTCAAGCTCGAGCTCAGGCAATCCACTAGATTATATATGCTCCTAGTAACCTTTTGCCCCCTCGAACTATTACATACGTTACATAGATGAGCTCGTATTTTATTTAATTGCAACAGCTTCCCTACTATATAAATTGACATCGTAGTAATTACCCTCGTAATAATTAAGACGATCTCCCTTAGTCAGTCTGAACATACAGTGGAACAAGGACGAATTGAAGAAAATTTGGTCATAAAATAAGTACGCAGTCTTTGTGGGTAAGGGGCCGCGCTACATAACAAAGTTACCTAAAAATAATTAATCTTAAATATATGAACAGCCAGAAAGATCTATATATATACACACGTGTACGTGCACGTGTGTTGCCCCTCACGTGTTCATCATCAAGTGATCTCGAATTATTCGAGGTTTAAGGCTAAAATTAAATGACATAGCATGTCATTTCTGAGTGGAGCGTCGTCGTTTTCCAGGCCATTTTGCATCCTGTCTCTCCCATTCCCATAAGATTCAACGGCGCACTGCTTCGTTGTTTTCTTGAAGTTCACATTTTGCATGATTCTTTGACCATAGGGAAGTATACCTCTCACCACGCGGGAGGAATTTTGAAGGATATTTGAGGAACGGATTCTCGATCTCTGGATGACCTTAGGATGACAAGAGGGCTGATCTCACCCGTTTGATCGTAGAGTCCTTAGATTTTTGTATGTTGCGACATTTTATGTAGAGGTTACGAAAAGTTACTGTGAAATTACGGCCAATTAAAGATCCGAGAATTCCTTTCTTGAGAGATTTTGTATGGAAGTTATGAAAAGTTATCAGAAATTATGGCTGGTCGAGATCCGGGGATTCCTTTCTCGAGAGAATTTGTATAGAAGTTATGAAAAGTTTCTCTCTCGCTAGTATACCGGCGATGCATCAAGGGTAGGCAAAAAGGAGCATCTTAACAACGGTCATCTAATGCTTATCAACTCTTTCAAAAAGTTTTATGGGCACGGAAAAAACCATCTTCTTTTTATAATAAAATAATAGTCGCATATGTTCTAGTACCAAAATTAACGTGCCTCCAAAGATGAATCCACGTGGAATTTGAGTGAATAATTTTCAATTTAGTCAAAAATCGAAGTTAAACCAAAATGAGCAATTTAAGCTCCGTTTCTTTGTTACAAGAATCAAGGAATGAAAGAATCATATTAATGAGCCTAACTTGTACAAGTTACATTATGTACTCCACTAATCTTGCTCAAAAGAGAGTTTCAGAAAAGCTTGCTTCCGAACTCGTCCACCTCAGTCCCTTGTAGACAAGAAGCCATTGATTTTCTTGCTAGGTCTCGAAGCTGCCACAAGCTCCGCCCCAGCTTCATCGCCACCTTCATCTCGAACATCTCTGCGTTCTCTCGCTTGTCATAGTCTCTCTCCTCGAGCATTCCTTCGATCGTCTCTTCCATGAGCTTGAAGAACCCCGCGTTGTTTCTGTACATCTCAACGACCATGCCGACTTGTCCTCCATGCTCGAAGCCATTGACAATAGCCGCCATTGCACCGGCGACGGCTGCCACTGTTGTGGCTGTTGAGCCTCCGAAGGCCGAGCAGGCTGCGGCGATGCTGGTGAGTAGAGGACCCAAAACCGCCAACGTCTTATTCAATTTTAGAGCTAAATTTCCTAGCCTCAAGTAGTCTTTCTTGTCTTTGCTCTTGAGGACTTGGACGATTGCTCTCATCTCCACTTCCAGCTCCTCGCTCCATCCGTTTTGCTCAGTGTTCGTGAAGGTTTTGTGCCCTTGGGGTTGGCGGCGGTTGCCGGAAACCATTGGCCACCACACAGCGGGCTCAAATTTCGCAGGGAACTTCTCGATCATCTTTCCAAGCAGAGCCAGCGGAAAAGCTCTATCAAGCGCCAGCACCTTCTCCATCGTCTCCTTAACGTCTGACTCGGTCGGAGATTGCTGCACGAGCATCGACTTTATCTCGCTCTGAAGCTGCTTGAACAACCTCGAGGCATTGCGTTGCTCTTCAGCCAGCTGCGAGGGCTGGATTTTGCTCATCACAAGCGACATCCCAGTGGCGGCAGTAAATAAGAGAGCAGAGCATGCTCTCAGTGATGGAGCCGGCACAGCCGCAGCCATGGCCGCCGTGGTGGTGGCAGTGAGGGTCATCATGTTGACCGAGTTCAATAGGAGCTTGTTCCAGTTGTCCCGCTGCTTGCCGATGTTATCGTGCATCTCCACTCTGTCTTCGACAGCCTCCAGGATCGCATAGAGCTTCGTGGTTGTTTCGACAGAAGAAGTAGGTGATCGGCTAGGCGAACAGCGCGGCTCAGAAGGACTAACTTTCTCTACGACCTCCATTTGCAAGGGCTCCGTGATGGTGTAACCGTTCCTGTTGCTGAACTCCTCCACCAGCTTCCGCGTCATCGCCGAGCTCGCATCGGAGAGGCGGAGTTTAGGGAGCTTCGGGACATGTATCGAAGCGGAGACCCTTCTCTTCGAAGGACAACCCGAAGAGGAAGAAGGGATCAAGAGTGAGGAAGCTTGCAAAGCGGCCATCAATGGAGGCGATCGGTCTTGTGTCGTCGGTTTCGAGAGGGTTTGGTTGAGAATCTGGAGTGGGTTTGGTTATGGATGTTGGAGTTTCCCATCTCGGTTTGCACTTATATAAGCTGGAGCGAGGGACGTGAATGCGAGGGAGAAGAAGTCGTAAGCTGCGGAAAATGTTGACTGGGGAACGCAGGGGTTTGACTCAGCCAGCTCAGTAGCCTGACGCGTTCGTGGGGACTTTTTCTATATTGCATATTAGGGTTCAGCTTCAACCGTCAAGTTCAACGGCTCCGGTTTTAGCCCATTCAAAGGCTCGTTCTCATGCAGTTTGCCCGGGTCTAGGCCAGGGTCTGATCTCTTCTTGCTCTTGCATAAAATCACAAGAACCATGACCCCACCTCGCACATGTTTGACCTAAACCCAAAGATTAGTAACGATTCAAACACCCGATTACTAGGGTGGTACAAAATGGACCACTCAAACTGGAAACCACCTAGATCAAACTAGAATGGATCAACCGATTTGACTTAGTTCTCGGGAGTGTCAGTCTGGTTCCGGATTTCTAAAAATGGAATCGGTGTCCGAATGGTCTGATTCCTGATTCCAAAAGGAAACTAGAACAAACCGACTAAATATACCTTTTTATTTTATTATTTAAAAAAAAACATTAACTAAACACTATCTCGATCTGATTCCAAGTAGTGAGAAAAAAAGTAATGGAAAAAAGTAGTGGAAAAAAATTAGTGGAAAAAAATTAGTGATCAATTCCATTAAATTTGATTGATGGTATGGTCTAATTTCCAATTTTACCTTGGAATCGAACCAAAGAAAGAGGACTGGACTAAGAACCAATCAACCCTATTGATTGCACATGAGGATATAGGTTTGGAATTCATCTTTAGGGAGCAGGAAGGTAAGCCGATCCCTTCGCTCATATTCCCCCATTTCATCTCAATAATTGCCCTATCACAATGGGACGGAACTACACGCGACACGGCACGATTAGACAAGCATTGTAATAGGTCCGGACATGTACCTAACATCTAGGAAAGTCAAATTTCGTGTTGCCTACTTAGATCGGATGGAATCACATGGACTTCACACTTTCGTAGAAAGTGAGATTTCCTTATCTTTTAACTCAAAAGGGTTTCGTTCGACAAGCAGCATACTTTTTTTTTTTGTAGAAAACAAAGGGCAAGTCTTGGGGAGTTCTGAGGTGGGTCGGTAGCTAGCTACTGATAGCACTAAAGGCAGATGGGGTAGGTGGGAATTAGCTAGGAATTGATCAATAATCAAGTTGGTAATCTCCATTCTTTTAAGAGTAAGCAGGCTATATTAACCTTGTAGAGAAGAGGTTTTTGCTGCCGGACATGAATGAGATGGTGCCTTTTGCTCTAGGAAATAGCCCAAGAGGGGTTGAAAAGAAGAGATAGGGATTGAAATGATTGAGTTTATGATGTTGTTTTGATATTAGCGAGGGTGAAAAAAGGATAAGAACGTGTTATGACGTAAATATGGTTCTCGGGAATTCATGAATAGATGTAAAATAAAGATACAAGCGAGGGAAAAAGAAAGAAAACAAATTTGTTATGACATTTTTATATATTTATAAATAGATATAAAATAAGGGTATGTTTGATGACAACGACAGAACCAAAATAACTTTGTTTAGATCGGCCATCAAATCGACTAAGCCCGACAATCCGCACAATTGGATTAGTAATATGTCGAATCGAAAATATGGGATTTTTATAGCTTTTCATTATTATTAAATAGAGAAAACCAGAAAAATGTCAAAAGATTTTCTTTTAACCGAAAGAATAAATTGGGGGAAATTGTTCAATCGGTTTTAAATCTATTATACTAATACCAATTATGTCATAAACTTTCTAATTTTGTCAATTCTAAATATATTCATTTCAACCAATTTTTACAAGAATTGTTGACATAGTGGTATGCCATGTAAGACGTTAGATAATAACTTGATCACTCGGCGATGACTTGACTGTCACACCCATGATTTCTAACGAAAATTGAAGGAAATGATTACATTGGAATTTTGATAAAGGTTTGTAAAAAAAAAATGGTAAAATTTGAAAGTTTTGGACAAAATTTACATCCACACAATAGATTTATAATTAATTATATAAATTACCCGTAAGTTGTGAATGCTATTTGTATTTAGGGTTAATACCCTGAAAAACTCAAAACTAATACATCTATAACAAATTTACCCTAAATTAAAAACTTTAAATCGGTATACTTTTGACAAATTTATCCCAAACTAGTATACTTGTGACAAATTTACCCTCTATTAATTTTCATTAAATTTTACTATCAAATTATTAAGTTGAATGACACGTAATGGTTTGGTGGTGTACCAGTTTGAGATTCTACTCTTTGTTTGTCACCATTAGACATTTTTTTGTGATTTTATATGATATTAATCCAATTTAACGAATGGTATATTTATCATAAATGCACTAGTTTAGGGTTTTTGGCGATCAAATAAATTAGTTTATGGTAAATTTATCATAAATATACTAGTTTTGGGTTATATATGGTTAATTTGAGTAAATTTGTCATAGGTGTATCAGTTTAGAGTTTTTCATGATTAAAAAAATAGTTTATAGAAAATTTATCACACGTATACCAATTTGAAGTTTTTTCAGGATGTTAACCCTTGTATTTATAGGTCCATACCAAAGTCTCTGAAATCTATTTTTTTTGCACACCATTGTTTGAAAATATTTAGAATTCTTCACTTGTAAATTTTTTTTTTTGGAACTCCTCAGCTGCATAGGTCAACCAAATACTTTTCCTACAAATGACATGTTGACATGTACTCCAAAAAGCAGTATGGATCTGGCTTGGTAGAAAGCGTTGAAAGTGGATCGAGTCTTTTCATATATTTTTGTTTATTTAATATCCCAATAAAAAATGGAAAAAGAAAATAAAGAAAGAGGAGGCACTTTGGTGGATAGCCTAACCTCAACCTGAGCAGCAGAACAGACAAGTCCTTTAATAATAATAATAATAATAATAATAAACAAGAATGAATCTGCATATTCTATTTCCATAAGAAAATTTTAACAATAAAGAAAGAATCAGCAAAAAATTATCCATATTTTAGATGGAGATTCTTATGGTCCCCACAATGTCACTATAGTGTCAGTCATATAAGTATTCAGAATGAAATAAAAAGAAGAGATATAATTCATCAATTAAAATTGAGTAATTGCGTGCAAAATAAGTCTGCCGTGCATGAAGAAATAACTTTTACTAATTATTTCTACATTAACTAATAAAAAGATATAATTATTATTTGCAATAAGTTCCATTTGCAGCTTTTTGGTTCCCAAAATTAATCTTGCATGGAAAAATAAAACTACCCATTATTCTCTTCATTAACCTATTGATTTATACGTGTTTATAATTACCCACTGTTATCACTTAATTAAATAATCACTTAAATCTTTAAAAAAAAAATAGTTCTCTTCATGAGTGCGTGAACACTAGTTTATAGTAATTAGGAAAGTGTTGTAAGGAAAATTTCATTTTTTTTTTATTTGATTGATTTGAATTGCAATCCACCCATAGTGATCTTTCAACACGAAAAGATGTAAATAAAATTTTTTGAACTTGGACAGACAATTTTAGAATGTTAGCTCTATTGTTGAAACTGTAACTTGTTCTCTTGATGAATATCACTGATACAAAATGAATTTTCAAATGAACCATAAGTTTAATTATATAAGGTAAGATACAAAAAATATATCTCTGATAACACGGTCTTAAAGTATATTAATTTGATTCCTCCCATGATGCCCCCACGTTCTCTTTTTTTATTTTCTTAATTATAATTTAATTAAGATTTTCTTGGGCACATGGACATTGCATTAATTAGTCATTGTAAAGTCAGAAAAAGCTCCCAGTGAATGGTGGATCGTTCTTTTAAGGCTTTTGCTTTAAAACTTTAAACTAAAAATATTTTACATGATAATAAATAACATCGCATGTCTTTAGATATAGATCTGAAATATATTATAATTTTTTGAGGATTTAATGAAAATGGAAATATTTAATGCTAACTCAGCACAAAGCTCGTGCCCTTTCTGCGGGAAGGCAATCATGAGCACACGAAGTTCCTCACTTACCAATGAATTCGTTAATAATTCTTTAGAAAAATATTCGAAATACTAAGATTGATTTACAAAAATGATTTATAAAGTAATGTGTTGATATTCTAATGGAGATTCTAACATTGTTATCAATATTTAAGATATTCTTATTGTACCTAGTATTCTTATTTCTCGTGTTTTTTTAGAAATGCAAATTGTAATTTTTAAAATTAAGGATGCAAATTGATATAGGGGTGGGACACTGAAGATAGTTTTTGAACTTTTTGTCAAACTAATATGAAGCTTTCTCTGTCATCATCGATAATGTAACCTGCCCCTGTGACAACTTGAAATTACCTATATGTCGATTTTAGCTAAATTATAAATTTTCAAGAAAAAAGTAAGGACTTTGTTATATTTCTCGTGAACGATTTCAAATTTAGTTGCATTAGTTAAAGATTTCGGATGAGGCTGTTTGGAAGATAATTTCAACCTAACTAATATTCATGGTACCAACCAAATAGTATCCTTTCATTACATATTTCCATATAAAAATCTAAAGAGCTTTTTGCGGTTTTGTCAAACCATAAATGGACTCCAGACATACACGGAAAATTTCTTTAGAGATGGGGTAAAACAAGGAGGCCCTTCCAAACTTATGATGCCTTAAGATCAAATATCACAAATAGCCCTTAAATTTGGGAATCACATACGTTAATCTCTCTAATTCTACTTACTAAGTCTTTATGTTTTTAAACTCACTGTTCATTAATCATGGAAAAAAAGTTAACCTCATTAATTTAGCAATACTAGAGTTGGTAATTGACAATATGAAGAATCAAACATGTGCCATGTCTTAATCCACGCACCGAAATCTCGTTTTGTAACCGCTACATGTAGTTTTCTATTATAACAAAGTAATTAAGTTTCTTTATCATTATGACTTATTGGAATGGAACCCAATATATTTATGCACAACCCCTTTTTGGGAAGGGATAACAATACAAATAATTTCTATATTTTGGTCTGATAAACAAATATTCTCCTTGAACTTTTAATTTAGAAATTTTTTTGCAGAAGAAGTCTATAATTCTAATTTGGAGAAACTCTGAGAGAGAGAGAGAGAGAGAGAGAGAGAGAGAGAGAAATCTTGTGGAAGACGGCAAGCTTTCCTACTTCCGGTCTCTGCGACTCTCTGCAGATCTCATCACTCTCTCTCTCTCTCTCTCTCTTCCCCTATTCGATTCATCTCCTGCTCCTCCTCCTCCTCTTCCCCCGGCTGGCTTTTGCTTTTCTTCGTTTTTAACCAGGCCCTGTTCTTGTTTTAGCCTCTCGCTCTCAGTTGGGCCCCACCTCTGACCTCCTCTCCTCCTTCCTCCATCATGATCTCCACATTCTCCTCCACCCTCCTCCATTCCTCCTGATCTGAAACACAAAAACACCCATTTTCTCTCTTTCTCTCTCTAGAAAACAGGGGACGGGGGCGGCGATGATCCAGCTCCTGTTCGCGGCGATACTCGCCGAAGGGTCGCTGATACTGCTGCTGCTGTTCAAGACGCCGCTGAGGAAGCTGGCCATAGTGGGTCTGGATCGGGTCAAGCGCGGCCACGGCCCGGTGGTGGTCACGACGGTGGCCGCCACGGTCTGCGTCGTGCTGGGCTCCGGCGTGTACAGCATGGTGAAGATCCGGAGGCGCGGGGCTGAGGACGGCGGCGGGGCCGCCAACCCGACGGACCAGGTCCTCATGGCCAAGCACCTGCTGGAGTGCACTCTGATGGGTGAGTGATGGGTTCTTGGGATTTCTTCGTTTGATCGGTGAAAATGCTATCTTTTTCCATGTGGGTGCGTGTGTTTCTGGATGATGGTCACTGAAAGGTTCGCAATTTGATGGTCCGGATTGAAAGAATTTGGATAGTTGGATTTGGGTTCGATGCGGTTTGATGTAGTCCTCTTGATGAGACTAGTTATTCCTCGGTGAATTTGAATTGGTGGCATTGGTGAAGGCGAATGGAATGAGAAGAAAGTGAAAGGAAAGGTTGATTGCCAAGTAATGAGGTGTCTAGTTTTGATTCTGCTTTGGTTTTGTCGTTGGCATTGGTGGATGATCTTGTTTGTGCGTTCTTAGACTTGGAGGAAACAAGGCCTGTTTCGATACGATTCCTTATTCTGTTTAAATGAACTGGATTTGAAGGTTCTAGTGGATTGATGGAAAAGTTGTGGGCCTTTGATCACACTATATTGCCTTAGCATCTCCATCAGTCCTTGGCGTCTGTATCTGTGGGTTGTCTTAATGTTTATGAAGACATACTTCTGTTTGGAATATTCTTAGGCTGCATCATATTGATTTGACCACTTTTAGCAAGGATGGGATTTCTTTCGTGGGACTACAAATTTTTTCTCTGGGTAAAAGAAGAACGGCTGCCCAATCGAATTCCTCACTGCAATGTCCGATGCAGCATCTCTGTTTTCAATTTTCAGACATGATGGTGGGAAACCTTGAACAATTCTAGCAGCATATAATCAAAATAATTCCATATCATTTGTAGAGGAATTTGATAATATTGTGCTAGTAGTACCTGGTGATAGGTTGATTATGCCTTTTTAGTTTTACAGTATGAACCTTGATGCTGTCTGAGTCCTCAATTTAATTATGTGAATTTTGTAGTAATCTTCTCCATACGAGGATGAGGATTAGCAGAGACAGATGGCGTCTGTGCTAGTGTAAAACAGTAAATTCGTTTGCTAACAATTCGAATCGCCCTTTAGAGTACCTCATATTATGTGTATTAATGTTACTCTACTAGTTCTATACAATCGTAATTGTGGATTAAATCATAACATGATTGAATCATATATAGGCTTCTTCTGAGTTACAACACTGTCCCTTTCTATATTGTCCCTGCAACTCATTTCCAGTGTTGCTTGTCATGAAACTGATTCATCTGGGCCATTATGTATCACTCCTCTCTTGTGTTGCCCATTTGCCTTTCGCTGCAGAACTTGTGTTTCAATGGACGTTTGTTTTGCAGGAGCCACCTTGTTCCTTGCTTTGATGATAGACAGACTGCATCACTACATCAGAGAGCTCCGGTTACGAAGGAAGAGCATGGAGGCTGTGAAGAAACAGACCCGAGCCTTTGAGGATGGGAAAAACGGGAACTTAGAGGAGCTCAAGAACTTGGAGGAGGAAACAAGGGTCTTGAGAGAAAAAGTCAAGCAGCTGGAATCGGATCTTGAGACGAGGACCAAGGATGTGCATGCTGCAGAAGCCAACTCGGTCGCTCTGAGGAAACAGTCAGAAGGGTTCCTTCTCGAGTATGACCGCCTGCTCGAGGAAAACCAAAACTTGCGGAACCAGCTGCAATCGCTGGATCGGAAATTTTCGCGTTCGGGAAGCAAGAAGAATACCTGAGAGGCTAACTAATCTTTTTGGTGTAGACATGAACTCTTCATTTTACTATATTCTTGGCTTCATTTCACTCAGTTCTTGTTTTCTTAGTGTGTATATTTTGGAAGCTGAGGCATTTGTTCAGGTTGGTTATACCTGCGGTTGAATCACATTTGGGTTTTGTTAAGGATGAAGAGGGAAAAGGGGGACAAAGGTTGAAAAAGGAGAAACAATACGAATTTATTTATCCTGTGCTTTTCTCGGTGCTGGATTATATTTCTTGTTTGGTTCATTACACTTTAAACCTTGAATGTTAGGAATTTTCTTCTTCATTCGTCTGTTCATATTTCTCATTTTGCTCCTCCTCATCTAGCTAAGTTGTCTCGAATGGCAAAAAGTATGTTGCCCCAGTCTATTCTATAGGCTCTCAAGAGATCATTCTGTAACGTATCGTGTTGTGCTCGAGCTTACTGTGTCGTAATTTCTGTACAGACTGCTTGAGCACCACCAAGTAAGTTTTGTTTCGATGCATAGTTCACTCGAATAACATGATTAACCGTCAATCCCATCGGACTGTTCGAAGAGTTTCGGATTCTTTATTACTGGTTAACAGCTTATTCTTTCTCCTTCAAGCTAGCTGATTCTATTCTCTGAGGTGCCCAAAGAGACGATGTGATTTGCCTTCCTGATCTTCAAACCACGAAAACTCTTTTTTCCGCTGGGTTTTCTTCCTTGGAATGAATCAGACAATAACATGTGATGATGCTGGGGATGATTCGGTACGTCCGTTCACAGCTCTTTCATGCCTACTTATGCCTTAGAAATTCTTCAGGAAAATCGTCCATTTGTGTATTGCCTGCAAAAGAGCATCCCTGAAAAGCCTGTTCCTGTCAAGAGGCGATACTGTTGCTATCATCGGTCCAAAATTAACGAGCTTATATCAGCGGTTCATAGTAATTCAAAGCATGTTCGCTGCTGCGCAACATGGGAGGGTGCTCAGATGCACCAGCGAAGAATGAGGCAGGTCCTATGCAGATTATCATGATCATGGCCATTGATCTGAGTGAGTCCCATTGTGCAGTCCGCACAATCGATAGCTATGATCATGTTCGTATACCGTAACCCAAGTCTATGTAATACTTTTAGAGGGGAATCAATTTGAATGAAATTGAGGTACACAGTATGTGTAAAAGAGGCAATTACTCTGTACCAACAATGTGTTTGCTGAGATGTAAGGGAACATATAGTTGTCATGGTATGCCACTATGCATTCGAGTGGTCAAACGCGCATTAAGCTTGTGAATTCATGAAACCTAGCATGATCCTTATTTAAGTCTCCCTCTCTATATGCAAAAATTGTTCGCGTTAATGTTAGCCAACTGCAGATAGGCCATGTCGGACGGCCGAAACTAACTAAACTATCATGTCAGCGATTTCGGATCAAAATTAATCGGAATGACTATATTGACAAATCGTCAAAATGTTTATGACTAATTTAACAAAATTGAAAAGTTTAGGACTAATTTAGTTGTCATATAATAAGTTTACAGCTTTTCGGATACTTATCCCCATAACTATAATGGACTATCATAAAATGTCTCATATATAGTGAGTCTTTCTTTAGCCAACACAAGGTAATTTTGCTATTAATGGCTGCCCATATACAGAAAAATTCCTAACAAAGCTCATTTACGTGCATGCTCTTCGCTTGCTACTAGTGCTCTGTTTGGTAAGGGGTTGGGTGGTCTTGGAATCATTGACATGAAGTTTTATCATCGCCTTTTGTCACATGAATACCCCGAAGATCGCTCTAGTGAACAATTTAGAAGTTTATGATAATAAAACATGCGCAATTCCCATTAATTGGGTGACAGTACATGACAGTTCTTGGCAGCTTGTTGAGGCCGGTTGCCGTATCGAAGATGAGCGGAAACCAGTACAGCCAAGCAATCTTCTCAACCATAACATTAGGACATGAAAACGACATCAGCTTTGGCTCCATTCTATAGATCCGAATCAACAAAGTCTACTTTTCTTAGGCCTAGAAGATCTTTTGATTTGGTATTCCCTATAGTTTTATTTGCTGCTATTAGTTTATCGTTAACTCTTGTTTGTTTATGCATTTCGCATTGGATTCTGCCACATCAAGTTCATATCGCAACTGAAAGTTTCGTGTTGTGTTTCCATATATGCGCCTGGATTTTGAAATTGGAGACAAACTTGATACAAAGGCTAGAAAATGTTTTTTTTTTGCCCCCATTCATTGGATATGGTTTTGACCATTTTGGCAATCGGCTTTGATATGAATCAAGTAGGAAACTAACAAAAATTGATGATGTTAGGGTCAATGAAAGTATGTTGTACAAAGACAAATCTATGGTAGGATCTAGGGTGAGGAAACAAACAAAAGGGACTAAAGAGATTGTATTGGAGGGAGATTCTAAGAATATTCTGGTTAGGAATCCTGAAACTATTGTCGTAAACTGATTGAAAATCAAAATGAAAACCACCTATGTCTGAACCGCTTTAAGAAAATCCAATAGAACATCTAAATCTGTGTAGAGGCATTCTTAATCATTGAATTATTTGCTTTTGATTGATGTTGGCTCATCAGAATATTTTTCTGAAGCATTGCAGGTTAAGAGGTAAAAGGTGAGGCAGTAAGTTCAAAGAGAACCCGATGGCAGCAAGAGGTACAAGGTGAGGTTGGTAGTAAAAGGCTTATGTTGAGTATTGTTGCCACCGAGAATTTATACCTAGAACATTCAGATGTGAAGATTGCAATCCTCATTGGTGACTTAAAGGAGGATATCTACATGGTTTAACCAAAATGTTTTAAGTTCCTGTGAAACAAAGCTATATCTCTAGGCTAAAGAAAAAATTTGTGTGGTTTGAAATAGACTCCTAGATAGTGGTAGAAGAGTTTTGATTCATTAATGTGCCGCAATAGGTTCACTAGATCTAAAATGGATCGCTATTATGACTTCAAGAAATTTATAATTGGCATAGTAATTTGCCATTGTATGTAGATAATATGGTCATTGTAGGAACAAGCATGAGGAAATTAACATACTGAAGTAGCAATTGTCAAATGATTGTGCGAGATGGATCAAAAGGATTTCTTAAAATGTCTCAAGAAAAGTATAATGAGAAAGTGTTGGACAAATTCAGAGTTCAGAGTGCAAAGTCCATAATGGCTCATTAGGGAAGTCATTTCAAACTCTTAATGGAGCGGTCACTAAACATATGAGGAGTGGGAGTACACGGCCAAGGTACCTTGAGTTAGCTACCAATCGTTTAATGTATGCTGCGGTGTGTATTGGACAAGACATGGCTTGTGTAGGGGGATTGTGAACTAATATATGGCTAATCATGGAATAAAGCATTGGGAAGCTATAAAAGTAGCTACTAAGATACCTAAGAGGTACTTTGAGCACTACATTTTTTTTTTTTTCATAAAATATAATGTGCCTTTACAAGGCTTTGTCAATAGAAAACTTGGTGGTAACATTGACAATGGGAAGAGCACATCGGGGTTATTTTTTTTATCTTTAGTGGCATTGTAGTCAATTGGAACTCCAGATGTCAGAAGTATGTGTCATTCTCAACCACTGAAGCATAGTACATTGCTATATCTAAAGCTGGCAATAAGATCATTTGGTAGAAGAATTTTCTACAGGAGATAGGTAAGAAGCATGATAGTAGTGGTCCTTTCATTGATAGTCAGGATGCTACTTGGCTCGCAAAGAGTCCAGTATTTCACTCAAGGAAAAAACACTTTTAGTTGAAGTATCTTCATATCTTTGAGCCGATAGATGATAACACGCTATCATTGAAAAAGATTCTTGGTACGAAAAATATTGCAGATATGTTAACCTAAGGTGTCATAACTGAGAACTGAGGTTGTACATTACCTTGTCTCCAAGGTTAGTGATGAGGAGGTGCCACCACACTAGGACAATTTGGTTATAAAGACGAGTAGAGACTATTGCCATTTTGAAGATCAAATTCAAAGTAGGAGATGGATGGAGTTGTGAAGTTTTTTTTTTTTTTTGGTAAAGTTTTTTTAAATTTTTTTTGGTAAAGGATGGAGTTGTGAAGTTTGATAAATGAAAGAATTGTTAAAAAAGTGTACATATAATTTCCTCCATTACTCTATAACCTAAACTATTGTTGTATATTAATATGATCTCTCTTGTAATTATAACTTGATATAATAGTTAAAAGATTACCTAGTACGGCATTATAATTTCCCTTAATTATTTTGAAGGATTTTTAACGTAATTATTTGCTTGCCTGCTTCTCTAACTATTCTCTTTTACGTTTCTCATTCCCAATAGAGGGGAGCTTCCTATACATAAGCCCATATCCATCATCAGTCTCAATTAAAACACTGAACTTACACCAAGCCGTGCGACTACATTAATACCAATTGAGTTATGTGCATAACCAAAAATCCATATGTAGTCAAATAATTATATTGGACTATCATAAAGTGCCTCATATATAGTGAGTTTTTTTTAGCAAACATAAAGTACTTTTGCTATTAATTGCTTCCAAATACAAAAAATTCTTTCGGAGCTCATTTACGTGCGCACTTTTTGCTAATGTTTTGCAGCTAGTGTTCTGTTTGGTAAGAAGTTAGGTAGTCTTGAAACCACCAACATAAAGCTTTGCACTTACCTCTTATCACTCAAACAACCCTCTCCTTGTCTCTCAATGCTGAGAGAGAGAGAGAGAGAGAGAGAGAGAGAGAGAGAGTGATCCCTCTCATGGACAATTACGACTGGTAGATGACGAAAGATGGGAGTTGAGATCCTACTTTTTATGCAATCTCTGTATAATGTCAAATGTTAATTACACAAATTTTTTGCCATGCATTTCATTTAGAATTTATAAAACTAAACTTGTACACTTTCTCAAACCTTGTGTTGGTTGAACATGATAAAACGTTCATATCACCCCTAATCTCGCCCATGAAGTAAATCATTGGACCTATGGTAGATTCATTTATTATATTTGTAAGTCCTAGATGCACAATATATGCCGGAGTTGTTCCTTATTAATTGGGTGACGGTACATGACAATTTTTTGTTAGCTTGTTGATGCCAGTTGTAAAATTAAAGATGAACGGAAAACAATTAGACGCATTCAATCTTCTCAAGCATATCTTTGAAAAAAATAATGAAAGGGACATCAGCTTTGGCTCCATAGTAAGACAATATCAACAAAGTCTACTTATATTAGGCTTACATTGCTCCTTTAATTTTCTATTAAGCCTATATTTATTTATTGCTATTAGTTTTTTTATTAACTCTCGTTAGTTTGTGCATTTCTTCTCCATGACGTCACCCTCGTTCCCTTAATTTAGTGTTTGTTTCTTCCTCATCGTCATTTTGCACGCAACGACATCCATTTTATGGAATATTTTTGTGAGACCAAACTTTCCAGGGTTTATTATAATACGAATATTAAATGTGCAGACGTTTCGCGATCATACTCTTTGACTATACATACAGTAATCATTGACGAATGAAGTAATAAACTGAAGTTACTAGTAAAGTATAAAAGGCTTGCTTGTGATAGGTTAAATTTTTGAGTGTACCCTTCTAAAAAAGATTTTTGCATGCGCAAGACATGACCTTTTAGTGTATGCCGCATTTAATTCAAAGACTGATTGGACATTGCTAGAATGATGCGAGGGAGGCAGCGTCATTTGTAGTTAAGAACCATGGATTAGAGAGGCTAGATAGACATTTCCCCGCCAAGTATTGATGTGGAGGTGACCTAAACACAAGCTATTGGCCAAGGTTACTTCCTCTTGTTTGTTTGTGCATTTTGTATAGATAACAATATATGATGAGTTGGATTCACCCGTGAAGAATATAACTTGGGTGTTGTCCCAAATAACACTTGGAAAGAAGGCATCGTAGAACAAGTGGGTGTATGAGATCAAAGAAGAAACTGATGGCAGCAAGAGGAACAAGGGGAAAATTTTAGTAAAAGGTTTTCTCCAAATTTGTAAAACAGTTCGATGTGAAGATCACACTCCTCCTTGGTGACTTAGAGGAGGGTATATATATATGGTATAATCAGAAGGCGTTCAAATTCTTGGTAAATAGAACTATGTTTGCAAGTTGAATGAAAGTCTGTATGATTTAAAACAGGCTTGTAGATGGTGCTATAAGAAACTTGACACATTTATGTGCGATAATGAGTTCACTAGATGTGAAATAGACTATTGTTGTTACTTCAAGAAATCTAATGGTTGCTATATTATTTAATAGTTGTATGTGAATGATATGATCACTGCAAGATCTAGCACGGGGTAGATCAATAAATTGAAGCATCAAATGTCAAAGGAGTTTGAAATGAAGGACTTGAGAGCAGCAACTTGGCAACTCAGATTCTTGGCATGAAGATCATGTGAGATAGATTAGAAGGATTTAAAAGTTGTCTCAAGAAAAGTGTATTTGGGAAGGTGTTGGATAGATTAGAGTTCATTCTACAAAACCCAAAATAACGCCTTAGAGAAGTCACTCCAAGCTCTTGAAGGAATAGTCATTAAAGACAGATGAAGAGTGGGAGGACATTATAAATTATTAAGATATATCCTTTGGTTTAATTATATCTCTCAAAATTATGCATATATCTCTTGTGTATATCTCTAATTAATTTATAATTAATAAATTTTGTAAATAGGCACATGGACTCTTCATTATGGCACATAGAGACACAGTGAGATATAAAGAATTTTCACAATTCTCTCTTCCACTGTATTCTTTATCTGTTAGCTTGTTGAAATATTCAAGATGAGCGGAAACCATTTCATGCATGCTATCTTCTCAAGCATGATTAAAGACAAGGGAAAGGACATCAGCTTTAGCTCCATTCAAAGACACCGTATTATCAAAGTCTACTTTCCCCAGGACCACGTCGATCTTCTAATATATTATTCACTCATAGTTTTATGTGTTGCTAACTCTTGCTTGTTCATCCATTTCCTCTCCATTCCGTCACCCTCGCTCCCTCAGTTTTGCTTTTCCCTTGCCGTCATTTTGCATGTAACGACCACAAATTTGAGGGTATTTTTTTTTTTTTTAAAACCAAACTTTCAAGGTTTATTATATTATGAGTATTTAATCTCTAGGTGTTTCGCGATCATGCTCTCGGACAACGTATATAGTTTTCTCTGACAAAGGAAGTTGAAAACTGAAGTTATTAGTAAAGAAAAAAAGGCTTGGCTGTGTTAGGTTAATTGCTTGAGTGTTTCCTCCTACAAAAAGATTTTTCACACGTGGGCTATGATATTTTAGTATGCGCCGTATCTAATTAAAGACTGATTGAAGATTGCTTGAATATTACCATTTGTAGTTATGAACTATGCATTAGAGAGAGACATGAACCTATTCATTTGTAGTTAGGTTACACGCCAAGTATTGATTAGGAGCTTGACCTAAACACAAAGTTATTAGCTTAATTTATTACATATTACCGATGGCATCTATATAGCCAATGTCACTTCCATGATGATGAAAGATGTTGTCTGAACTCATTTTGTCATATCGCGTGATAGATAGTTATCAACATTCAGTCTCTATTAGAATGTCCAATCAAAAAAAGGTGGAAGAAGATCACATGTATATAAAAAAGAAGAAGATATAAACCTTATAGATAAGTGATGTGGGATACTTTAAGGCCTCTCTCATGTAGGAGCCAGATTAGGAGAGGATTTGACAAACAGGAGGTGGCGCATGCGAAATAAACTAAGGTGGAACTTGGCCGTTTTAACACGTTAGAATGTCCTACCCAAAGCATAAGCTCATGAGGCGAGGCAAGCCAAATGTATCTAGGAGTACATGATCTCCATAAACAAGCGATGATGTGGGGTACTTTAACATCATGAATGAATGACTTTTAAAATTCTTGAAGGCCACATTAAACAAAGACTTAGCTTTACGGAGTTTTTGTGTGATCAACAATCTATTAACAATCAAAATGATGTTGCTTTAGTTTTAAGGGAAGAAGCTGGAATTGCATCCCCTAGAATTTGGCTACTTTCCTTTTAGGTAATCTTTTCGTGGATCAACCGATACGTTTGAATCTCTCCTATCTATCAACGATTTGTATCAAGAAATTAAAGATGCTGAAGGTGGAAGAAACGAGTTTCCTTAGCCCAAGTTCGGACTGTACCCTCAAATCATCTCATACTATACACACTTGTGCGCAGAGAGAGAGAGTAAACAGGTTTTTTTTTTTTTTTTCTTACTCTACTTCTACTCTAACTCTCACTTTCATATTTTTGTTTTATCTCCTTATAGGGCATTGGAGTCAAAGCTCACACTTAAAACTAAATCGTCCCCACCCCAACCCCCTAAGAAGGTGGAGATTCGAACCCTCCACCTCGTCCTTCCATATTGAAAGGATGGAGCAAACCCCAATGGTTGAGTAAACAGAGTTAGAATATTTAAATCATAAATCATGCTTTCATATTAAAATTTACGCTTTTAGATTAGTTGGCACTAATCTCACTAAATCGCACACACTACTAATATATCCCTGGATATGAAGAGCACATGCACTAAACACCGCAGTTGCTCCGTGGATGAGCTAAAGATACAAAACCATGGCAACATACGTGTATCTCTTCCTTTGCCCATCCTTAATTATAAGTTATAGACCGGGAAACCATCTGAGTGACTAGGTCCTTGCTCTCTTCCCTTTGTCGAAGCGCAAAATTGGGTCGTCCTCGCGGAAGAGCCGCTCGGTGTTGAGCATGGTGAGCAGGATTAGGCCGAGGAGGACCAGGAACGAGAGTGCCGACAGCACGAGCATGAGCCCCGAAGCAATCGGGCCCTTCACCTCCTGCGCGTACTCCGACGACGCCAAGGCGAGGAAGGTCAGCGGGAACGAGTACGCCCACCACGCGACGTTGAATTTCCTCATCGACTTCTTGAAGAGCGCCGGTCTGCATGCCTGTTTCGACACCACCACAAGACAAACCCTAGTTCAATAATTTATAACAATTTACCCAAGATTAAAGAACGCATGTCAACTGAAACCCTAATTTATTGGTCATACCCGACATTGCGTCATCTCTTTCAAAAGCAGCCGGCGGAAGCTGTATATATTAAAGATTTTTGGAGGTAAAATTAATAAAGGATGAGTATTTTGTAATTGGGGTCAAAAGTCACGCAAGAAAGTTGCGGAACTCAGTTGCCTTAATCGAGGGGGATATTTTTGTTTATTGAATATTTTAGACCCTTAAACTATGGTACGATCCATACAATAGAGAGAGCCAATTTCCCGGTACACAATTTCCAAGGATGAATCTGATGAAGGGGACAAGAGAGAGTGGAAAGAAAAGGTTGCTATAGAAACATCATGAAAAAAAATATGTACCACGTGGTTTTTTCCTAGTCACTCCAAGTGATGAAGTTTCTTCGTCCAAAGAAAGGAGAGATTGGTTGAGCTGGATGACTAAGTTTGTCCACTTCGACATTAGATATGCACCACTTCAATTTTCAAGAAAAAATTTGATTGCATAAGCATCTTTTACTACAACTTGAAAGATTTTAGGTAAATATTTAGACTTTATCTAATGATGGGTCGGCATGATTTCAATCCCAAATCGATACCAAATTCTCATGTCTCGTTCTAAAAGATAGCACCCTTTCGTTTTTTACTTATGTCCCTCCGTTTGTCTATTAAAAATTTGATGGAGTTAGAAAAGTTAACCGTCATGATATAATCTATTATTGTAATCTACTAAGTTATAAGTATTTTGGAGAAATGGTTAGAGAGAACTTTCGCCAGATCACCTCTTCAAAGCTTAGTCATGATACTAGTAGGTTGAAGATATTATCTTATGAAACTCCATATAAAAAAATGAATTTAACCTAGACGCACCAGGACACCTACTACATCGAAACTCGAGAGATCAGTAACCCTGCACAGATTTTTCTGTACTTTGATTGGTTGCAAATGAGCCTGTTGCTGCAGCATGAAAGATTTGCGTATCAACTAGAGAGACGAAGGGAAGGTAAGTGCTGATTACCAGAGAGGTGAACAGAAAGAGGGAGAGGAAGAAGAGCATCTTCGACGCGATGTCGAACTCGCCGGCGATGGACTTCCAGGCGACGCTCGCCTTGCTCGGCGCGGCAAAGAACAGGAAGAAGACCGGCCTCAGCATCGCCGGCAGCTTGTCGCCGCCGGACAACCGCTGGTACAAAGTGACGAACAGCACCAGGTAATGCGCCATCCCAAGCGAGAACATGCAGACCGCGGTCTCGCGCCACCCCATCTCGGCCGCGGCCCGCGCGCCCACCAGGTTCCCCACCACCGAGAGCTGGCTCGTCGGGTTGGCCACCATCGAGAGGAACCGCCTCTCGGTCGTGAACCACTGCCCGTAGACCTTTACGTCGAGCAGGATCACGGGGACCGCGAAGGCCCACCAGAGGACCAGGTACAACGTCGTCTTCGGCAGGTCCGACGTGAAGTCGGCCGCCTGGAGAAGCACGAGCCACGCTATCCACGGCGCGAACAGGTAGTTCACTCCGACGTGGTGCTGGAACTCCGCCTTCACCAGGCCAAAGTGAAAGAAACACCGGAGAATATAGAGGAACGAGAGGGAGATCTGGACCAGGAGGGCGAAGCCCCAGAAGATCACGAACGTCATGTGAGGGATCACATGAGAGAGATGCTCGAGGGGCAGCGAGTCGTCGGGCGTCGGCGACGGGCGGCGGAGGATCTTCCACAGCAAGGCCTGGCTCGCGAGGGAGAGGCTGATGCGGAAGTAGCCGGCGTGGAGCCGGGTCAGGATGGACGACTTGAACGTCTTGGCGACGGGGACGAGGTGGTGCTCGGGGGTTCTCGCGCAGGAAGGGTCGATCACCGGCTGGAGCGGCGGCTCGTATTCGATCTCTGATGCCATTCGACGACGCCGGAGGTTGCGGTGGCGATAGGCGTTGTCTCCTCTAAGGTACGTTTGGACGCTTTGGGTTATGAGGTCTTGACGATATATGTTGAGATGTGTATGGAAGGTTTATGTAGAAAATCAAGTCGAGCACGGAACGAGTTTATAGTTTTTCTTTTGGATTTGTCCTTTTATTTGGATTTTTCGGTGAAGTTTAGTCAAGCAACTTGGCCTCAGTTTAAAAGATTTTCAAGAATATATGCCGGGGGCAGGGTGTATGGAAATGAACGTTCCGCACAAAGAGCAAAAACGTGACGGGGAGAACCTCCCCGCCCTTCGTTGAGTATTACTACCGCCCCTTCCATTTCTGTCGAATCATAATGACAAGACAACTGCTTGCTTTTTTTCTTTTCTTTTCTTTTCTTTTGTATTTTTACGATCAAAGTTATCTTAATTTTAAGTGTCGAGATCATACACATGTGAGGTACACCGAGCCCAAGGATATGTCATTGGCGATCCGACGCTTGCCCTTTGAGCTCGACGGCATCGCTCGGCAGCCACTCTCCCCCACCTCTCTCTCTTCCACCACCTCCACATTGCTACCCGCCCCATTGCCGGGGGCTGACGGTGGCCACTGATCAGGATGAGCCCAAGCCGAGATCAAGTGTGAACCTTGGAGATCCCGGGCTTGATGCCGTAATTATCTTAGGATTTTTTTTTTTTTTTTTTTTTTTTTTATGAACTCATATTCGAAACATAATTTAACACTTTTTTGATTAGCGACACTATTAAATTGCATGCACGGCATGATCACAAATGTGGAGGGGGAAGATATATGCACTTTCAAACAATCGTTTTCATGTCATGATCATGACACCTGTGTAATTGTCATTACCCTTTATAAACCAGTTTCACAATATGCTTAATAAATCACTTAACATTACTCACGGAAAGCTTCGTCTATGTCGTGGCCCTTGTCTACCATTCAACATGATATGATTATATCACTTTTTTCTTTGCTTTTGTCTCAGTAACTTTCTCCCCTGCAAATCGACGATTGAATTCAAGGATTCGAGTGAGCATAGATAATGAGACAAAGCATAGATAATGAGACAAAGATTAATTAAAAGACACCAGTCCAAGGGAGGCCTTGGGATTTGTCTAGCCTACCAAGAACTTTGGGTTCAGCAGAAGTTGGGCCAGCTCACATATGGGTCCATTAAGGGCCTCTAATTATAATAATTAGAATTTTGGTAAAAATTCAATTGGAAAATAACGGAATCAGACTTTAAGACGCGAAACGACACTTGTCTTTAAAGAATTTTTGACCCCACAACATTGCTAATGATTAATGGTAAAAATCCTTCAAGATACAATAAAGTCTCAATAAGAAAACTAGATAATAATTATGGTATTTCTCTAAAAACTCTCAAAATGAAATAATTAAAAACAAAAGCTGTACTTTGAGAAAGAAAAATCAACAAGAAAAAAATGTGAGACAGAAAATGACAAATTTATATTAGTCTATAAAAATAGATGCTTCGGGAAAGGTTGCATTGTAAATAGATGCTTTCTCAAAAGACAGAGTGAAAATTCGTATTAAAAAAATATTAAATAATAATTTATTCTTCCGAATTTTATAACTTCTAAAAACTAACATTTGAACAAATACAACATTTCAAAAGTTGTAAGAGTGCCTAATAACTAATAGGTAGAAAAAATAAAATTCAAAATTAAATAATAAAAACTCTATCATGAACGGTCACACAATTTCAATATGACAAAAAGGTCATCTTATAATTAGAAATTGAATTTAATAAATAAAATATAATAATAATTTTTTTTTGGTCGGTAAAAAAAATAATAATTGTTGAATGGTGCCAAATTTGGTTCTCATGCACTCGCAAGCAGGTCTATTAGGGCTTAGCCCACTGAGCCCATCGTTTTCATTTGTAAGAATTAGAAGACTTCGATTGGCCTATACAAACCCATCTATTTTATACGAGACAAGGCACTTCCAACATAGAAGACCTTATTAAAAGATTGGAAATAAAAAAAAAAAATTCTTATTGCATGTCAATCCAATAATCTATACTTTTATCACTGCTTATGATTATTTCAATATCATGTATGACAGATAATTGTCAATATCATGTAAACAAATGTTCTAGCAACTCAGCAGCTAAACTACACAAAAACAAGAGATCGTGGACAGATCTCCACGTTCTCATCCTGTGCAAGGTCTGCAGCTCATCAAGCATGCCCATCCAAATCATGAAACCAAACCTTGGCATGCAGGGATGGAACGACGCCAACTTATGCCGATTAACCATCTGCTTTCTCTTCCACCAAAAAAAGGAAAAACCTTCTGCTTCTCACTATGATCATGTTCCAACAACTTGCAGATGAAAAGAAGCCAGTTTTTACGCCTGCAAAGGAGTACTTAATGGCATGTGAAACATAACTAAGTCCCTTCAAAGACCTAAGAGTTGGAGGAACTTTTAGTAACTTAACCCAGATAGGAGTACGAGAATTATCAATATCAAGACTCTTTGACTCGTGAAGATGGGATGGAACGATGCCATCTTATGCTGATAAGTCTTCTGCTTTCTGATTCTGATCATGTTCCAACAACTTGCAGACAGAAATAAGTCAGTTTTCATGCCTGCAAAGGAGTAATTCAATGGCATCTGAAACATAACTGAGTCCCTCCAAAAACATAAGAACTAGAGGAATTTAAGAGTACCTTGATCCAGATAGGAGTACCAGAAGTGACCAGAAGTGTCAGTATCTGAACTCTTTGGCTCAGGAAAATGGACATTATTCGAAGGACCATTCTCAATAGCACGATGACAAGTTGTAGCTGTGGGGAGTTTGAACAAGGACAGTCCGTTCTCAATCTCACTACCCTCAACTCCGCCGTCAGCATGTCAGCAGCGGAAAAAATCACACCGCACTGAATTTCTTCCTCCCCAAGACTTCTTGGCCAACAAGAGCAGAACCCCAAGTTTCAACCCCTTTATCAACAGCAGATTTCAGAATCACTAGCAATTTTCTCCCATCAACAAAATCTGAGATTCACAGTACCTCATAACGTGAGCTTTCGAATATTCACCAACTAGCGCATCCCTTCACTTGGTACCCATTACAGCATCAAACTTTCAGTTATGGCAATGGTTAATCTGATATCGGCTTCATAAATCTACTATGAATGGAGGATGATAACTCAGATACACAATTACGAACATATCACGTTTGCAAATTTTCGGTAGATCGACACCCACGTCTACTTTTTGATGACCAATATCACTTGAACCTATCAGTTTTTATGTAAGAACTAGTAACGTGAAAAGGGGGAAAAAGGAAAAGATCGTATGCCACAAAGATACAATTTCATCTCTTGAATACGATCACCATGCAACGTTGAATCGCTTCATGCATTTCTCGAACAGCAAAGGTCGGCAGGCCTTGTCGAGATTTTGGAGTTCGCGAGAAATCAAATCCAAGAAAGAGTCAGTCGGAGTTTCAAGGAAGCGTTTAGATCAAGGGACATGAATGAAATATGGACTTGCTCATCCAACAACAAGAAAAACAATGGTAGTGCATGATTCGTCCATCCAACTTAATTGCTGCCGTACAAGATTAGCTAAGCTAGTGCATCATGTCTACGTAGTAATAAAGTCGCTATTTAGGTCTTGGTTCATCAAACGCACATCAAGCTTGTGAATTCATCAAACCTAGCATGATCCTTATTTAAGTCTCCCTCTCTATATGCAAAAATTGTTCGCGTTAATGCTAATCAACCTCAGATAGGCCATGTAGGATTGCCGATAACAACTAAACCGTCGCTTCAACAATTTCCAACCAAAATTAATCGGAATGACTATATTGACAAATCGTAAAAATGTTTATAACTAAATTGACAAAATTAAAAATTTTAGGATTGACTTGGCCGTCATACAATAAGTTTATAACTTTTCGGACAATTATACCCATAACTATAATGGACTATCATAAAACATCTCATATATAGTGAGTCTTTCTTTAGCTAACACAAGGTAATTTTGCTATTAATGGCTGCCCATTTACAGAAAAATTCCTAACAAAGCTGATTTACGGGCATGCTCTCGCCGGTTTCATTTTTTGCTACTATTGCTCTGTTCGGTAAGAGGTTGGGTGGTCTTGGAATCATTGACGTGAAGTTTTATCATCGCCTTTTGTCGCGTGAGTACCCTGAAGATCGCTCTAGTGAACAATTAAGAAGTTTATGAAACTAAAACATGCGCAATTCCCATTAATTGGGTGACAGTACATGACAGTTCTTGGCAGCTTGTTGAGGCCGGTTGCCGTATCGAAGATGAGCGGAAACCAGTACAGCCAAGCAATCTTCTCAACCATAACATTAGGACATGAAAACGACATCAGCTTTGGCTCCATTCTATAGATCCGTATCAACAAAGTCTACTTTTCTTAGGCCTAGAAGATCTTTTGATTTGGTATTCCCTATAGTTTTATTTGCTGCTATTAGTCTATCATTAACTCTTGTTTGTTTGTGCATTTCACATCGGATTCTGCCACATCAAGTTCATATCGCAACTGAAAGTTTCGTGTTGTGTTTCCATATATTCGCCCGGATTTTGAAATTGGAGACAAACTTGATGCAAAGGCTAGAAAATGTTTTTTTTTGGCCCCCGTTCATTGGATATGGTTTTGACCATTTCGGCAATCGGCTTTGATATGAATAAAGTAGGAAACTAACAAAAATTGATGATGTTAGGGTCAATGAAAGTATGTTGTACAAAGACAAATCTGTGGTAGGATCTAGGGTGAGGAAACAAACAAAAGGGACTAAAGAGATTGTATCGGAGGGAGATTCTAAGAATATTCTGGTTAGGAATCCTGAAACTATTGTCGTAAACTGATTGAAAATCAAAATGAAAACCACCTATGTCTGAACCGCTTTAAGAAAATCCAATAGAACATCTAAATCTGTGTAGAGGCATTCTTAATCATTGAATTATTTGCTTTTGATTAATGTTGGATCATCAGAATATTTTTCTGAAGCATTGCGGGTTCAAGAGGTAAAAGGTGAGGTAGTAAGTTCAAAGAGAACCTGATGGTAACAAGAGGTACAAGGTGAGGTTGGTAGTAAACGGTTTTCTACACAAAACCCAGTTGTGAATTCTACTAAATTTAGGCTTATGTTGAGTCTTGTTACCACTGAGAATTTATATCTAGAACATTTAGATGTGAAGATTGCAATCCTCATTGGTGACTTAAAGGAGGATATCTACATGGTTTACCAAAATGTTTTAAGTTCTTGCGAAACAAAGCTATATCTCTAGGCTAAAGAAAAAAATTGTGTGGTTTGAAATTGACTCCTGGATAGTGGTAGAAGAGTTTTGATTCATTAATGTGCGGTAATAGGTTCACTAGATCTAAAATGGATCGCTATTATGACTTCAAGAAATTTGATAATTGGCATAGTAATTTGCCATTGTATGTAGATAATATGGCCATTGTAGGAACAAGCATGAGGAAATTAACATACTGAAGTAGCAATTGTCAAATGATTGTGCAAGATAGATCAAAAGGATTTCTTAAAATGTCTTAAGAAAAGTATAATGAGAAAGTGTTGGACAAATTCAGAGTTCAGAGTGCAAAGCCCATAATGGCTCATTAGGGAAGTAATTTCAAACTCTTAATGGAGCAGTCACTAAACATATGAGGAGTGGGAGTACACGGCCAAGGTACCTTTAGTTAGCTACCAATCGTTTAATGTATGCTGCGGTGTGTATCGGACAAGACATGGCTCGTGTAGGGGGATTGTGAACTAATATATGGCTAATCATGGAATGAAGCAGTGGGAAGCTATAAAAGTAGCTACTAAGATACCTAAGAGGTACTTTGAGCACTACATTTTTTTTTTCATAAATATAATGTGCCTTTACAAGGCTTTGTCAATAGAAAACTTGGTGGTAACATTGACAATGGGAAGAGCACATCGGGGTTATTTTTTTATCTTTAGTGGCATTGCAGTCAAATGGAACTCTAGACGTTGGAAGTATGTGTCATTCTCAACCACTGAAGCACAGTACATTGCTATATCTAAAGCTGGCAATAAGATCATTTGGTAGAAGAATTTTCTACGGGAGATAGGTAAGAAGCACGATAGTAGTGGTCCTTTCATTGATAGTCAGGATGCTATTTGGCTCGCAAAGATTCCAACACTTCACTCAAGGAAAAAACACTTTTAGTTGAAGTATCTTCATATCTTCGAGCTGATAGATGATAACATGCTGTCAACCTCTTAACAAAAAAAAAAAGCTCCAAAATCACACAACAACTAATTTTTTTTGAATTTTGAAATGAGGATATATTTTCAACAACAAAGATTTTCAAAACCAAATGTTTTATTTTATTTATTACTTTCTAAAATATTATGTGTCAACAGCTGCTCCTCTTTGAAGGGAAGCTCGTCGAGGTTTCCTTCAAAGATAAATGACACCTAAATTTAAACCATGCAAAATGAATATGCAAATGAATATGCAAATGTTAATTGTAATGACTTTTTTTTTTTTAAGAAATGGACTCAAATAAATTAATCCCTTTTGAAATGCACGGTCATGTAATAAAGAATGCCATGTAAATGCAATGATTTGGTTAGGAACATAGATCTCAATGTGTCTATGCCCAATGCGAATGCAAAGAAGAACACGTACCTGTCGTACTTGTGAAATGATTCTTATGAGACCTAACAAACATTTGGAACTCTCTTCAGATAATTGAAAGGTTCAAAGTTTTCGGGGATCTGGAACTTTCATTAGATTCCAAGCACTTGGAAATTGCATCAAGTACTTGAAATTTCAAAAATCTGATTCTTATGTTAGACATTTGAAAACATTTACTAAACATCTGGAAATCACATCAGATGTTTGAAAAGACAAACACTTGGAAGTGACATCAAGCGTTTAAAAGTTCAACTATCTAGCATTCACACCAGACATTTGAAAACATTTTATAAATGGGTACTTGGAATTCTCATCAAGTATTCAAAGATGATTGAACAAACTCAGGGCTTCAAAGACAAATCCTTTGGTCTTTGAGGAAAAATTCTTTCATTTTTTTTAAAATTCAATGAAGGTCCATGCATGATGGCTTTTTCAAACTTCCACCGGAAAAATTATCATTAAGACAATTTTCACTAAGTTGTGAATCTCTTGAACATGCTAAATGAGACACCTTTTGTGTGAAAGACTTTTTCACTCACTCTCATTTAGGAGGAGTTATTTGTCCCGACCATTGATGCGGGAATATATCACTCTATCTTATCATCATCTTGTCGACAAGAGTTCGAATTTTCTTGCAAGCGGTACGACCTTACCAATCTGAGAGGTCTTTGACAGATACTATAATGTAGGTTTGGTCAATGGCTTAACAAAAGGAACTCTTTGAGTCAATGCAATTGAAAGAACAATTCTGTAATCATCTCCAGGTTTATAAGTCAAGAACCCTGCAAATTGAGAAAGAAATAATCTTGCTTGCACTTCTTCGAGCAACGCTTAAAACATGTGAACTCCCATGTTAATTCAAGTGCCCTAATTTGAAGAGACTTTGTAAGGGACGTAACAAAGGTTGGGTTCATGGGCTGAGAAACAAAATGATCGTTAGGCTCAAAATGTGTGTAAAGGGTGAGAGTTGGTGATCATCTTGACATTACCACCAGTTTTCTTTTTCCACCTTTGAAGATTTTCTTCATATCACAACTCCATTGATTGCAACAGCATTTGAGTTTTTTAGTATCGCCTTATTGGGGATATGACTCACTACATCAAGTGTTTGATTTTTCTCTTTGGCCATTGGCTTTACTTTTACCAAGCACACTGCTTTTTCATGCCCCTTATTTTTTGCACTTACTTTCTTTGGACTCACGTAGCCCCCATCTTTCATCAGCATTCTGAGCCATGCTATTTGAATTTTTTTCCTTACCTTGCCCTAGTGTGGGGGATGATCACCAACTGGATTTAAAGAAATGAAATTATAGGCTCAAGTGGGCTATGCAAAAGATATAACTGTATAGGATAGGGAAAGAAATGCTCTTCATCATCCTAAGGCACTTAAATTACCACATGAATTCAACGTAATAGCACAACTTGAAGATTGATGCAAGTGAGAGCAAGAAAATTTCTATCCATTTTCCTCTCCTTCAATGTCGACTTACCTCCATTTGCCCTGATGTGGGGTGGTTCTTGACAGGGGTAGTATAAAAGAAATTCTTCAAGTATAGGCTCAAAGAAGGGTTAAACAAGGGTTCACTAGTAGAGAAATGAACTGCCTTTCGTCATTTTAGTTGTCGTACTTTTTGCAAGAAAACTCTTCACCTTGAAACACAAAATGTTTCCATACTCACCTCACAATGTATAGACAAGGGACTGTGTATGGGATAAAGCTTGCCTTTCACGCCTCATTTAGCATGTTCAAGTAACTCGACATCCTTCACTGAATCATCCATTTTGACAAATTTCAAGTGGAATTGGTGAATTGCTCAATATCATGTGAAAGCATTTTATGATGAAAGACCATGTTCTATTCTTGCACCTCGGATCATAAAGTCAAAACTATTAGGTGTCCATGTCTTGCCCCCTCTTTGTAAGGGAGCTCATAGAGGTTCCTTACAAAGATAGAGGACACCGTCATTCACATCCGTTCTTTGCCCCTGCAAAAATAAAACATGCATCATTATACACTAGAGATTTGATCAACTTTGAGTGAGGGAAAGGCTTTTACAAGCCTTTTTTATTCATGGATAGTATTTCTTTACAGCATTAGAGTTTACAGGATTCATGAATTCACGCCCATCCATTTCTGCTAAGATTAAAGCACCTCAAGGAAGTACTTTCTTCACGATGTATGGCCCATGGTAATTTGGAGTGAACTTGCCACGAGGATCAAGGTTAATTGGTAGCATCTTACGTAGCACCAAATCATGGACCTTGAAATGCCTTGGGTGAACCTTTCGATTGAAAGACTTGGCCACCCGTTGTTGATAACACTGACCATGACATACGGCCTTCAATCGTTTTTCATTCATATTGAGTTGGTCATACCTCTATTGTGCCAATTCAGCTTTTGTCAGCTTAGACTAAGACAATACTCTTAGAGAAGGGATTTCTACTTCAACTGGCAGGACTGCTTCCATGCCGTACACCAAAGAAAAAGGAGTTGCCCCGGTAGAGGTGCGAATTGAAGTCCTATACGCCATCAGAGCGTAAGGAAGCCTTTCATGCCAGTCACGATAATTATCGGCTGTCTTTGCCAGAATTTTCTTGATGTTCTTATTTGCTGCTTCAACAGCACCATTCATCTGGGTGCGATAAGGCGATGAATTCAAATGACGAATTTTAAATTCCTTGAACAAATCATTGACAAGCTTGTTGTTTAGGTTTGTCCCGTTGTCTGTGATGATAGCTTCGGGTACGCCATAATGGGCGATAATATCACGTCGCACAAACTTCGCGACATTCTTTGTAGTGACAACTACATATGACGCTGCCTCTATCCATTTTGTGAAATAATCGATGGCAACAAGGATGAAACGGTGACCATTTGAGGCTTTTGGGTTAATTGGGCCGATTACATCAATGCCCCACATTGAAAAAGGCCATGGTTTTGACAATTGATGCAGCTCGTTTGGCGGAACATTTATCTTGTCTCCATAAATCTGACAACGGTGACAACTCCGGACATGTTGAATGCAATCACTTTCCAAGGTCAGCCAGAAGTAACCTAACCTCATAATTTTCTTTGCTAACATGTGGCCGCTCATGTGAGACCACACACTCCTTCATGTATTTCCTCCGTCAACTGAGTGGCTTCCTTAGCATTGACGCATCTAAGTAGGACAGAGTCAAAGGACCGTTTGTATAATGTATCCCTGCTAATAAAGAACTTGGAGGCAAGTTTCATAAGATGCTTTCGATCAGCTGGATTGCTACCTTCTGGGAACTCTCGCCTTTGAATGTAGGTCATGATGTCATGGTACCATGGTTTTTCGTCCGGTTCTTCTATCACTACCATGCAATAAGCTGGCTTCGCAAGCACTTCAACTTTAAAGGTTCAATTTCTAACCCTTCCGTAACTGTGAGCATAGACGACAAAGTTGCAAGTGCATCTGCAAACTGATTATGAGACCTTGACAAGTACTCGAATGATACAAGGTCTTCCAGATAATCATGGTAAGGGACTAGTTTGGCATATTTAGTCTTCCATTTTCCAACAGTCTAAAGTATAATAAGTGCGGAATCACCGAACACCTTTAACTTGCTAACCTCCATTTCAATGGCCGCCTGCAGGCCGAGAACGCACGCTTCATATTCAGCTATGTTGTTGGTGCAAGGAAATACCAACTTTGCAACTATAGGATAGTGTTGACCATCGGGAGAAATTAGAACTGCTCTAGTACCACACCCGGATAGGTTAACTACACCGTCAAAGAACATAGTCCACGACTTCTTTTCCATTGTCAAAATGCGATCGTCCAGGGAATCATATTCGTCTTCATCCTACATCCTCATAGTGCCATTTGCTAACATGTCTGCAATTACTCGACCTTTAACTGATTTTTGTGGTACACTTTGCAAGTCAAACTCGGAAATCAGGATTTGCCATTTCGCTAATTTCCCCACCAAAGCCGGTTGTTCTAACAAGTACTTGATGCGGTCATTCTCACAGATTAGAAATGTCTGGTAATGCAAGGTGTATTGCCGCAGTCTATGTAAAACCCATACTAAAGCAGCACACGTCTTCTCAACATTAGAGTAGTTCATTTATGTTATTGAGAACTTCTTGCTTAAGTAGTAAATGACACATTCCTTCCCATCTGTCGATCTTTTTTTTGAGCCAGCATTGCTCCCAACGACTCTCTATTAATTGTGAGATAGAGAATTGAAGGCTGCCCTGGTGTAGGAGGAACGAGTATTGGCGGATTCATCAAGTATCGCTTCAACTCTTCAAATGCTTCCCGACATTCATCATCCTATTTAACTCGGGCATTCTTCTTAAGAAGCTTGAAAAAAGGCTTAGCCGTTTCAGAGAGTTGGGAGATGAATCGAGCTATATAGTTCAACCTCCCTAAAAGGCTTCGGACTTCTTTCACCGTGGTTGGAGGGCGCAAATCACAAATTGCTTTGGTTTTTGAGGGATCAATCTCAATACCCCTACTACTAACTATGAAACCCAATAGTTTGCCAAAAGTTGCTCCAAACACACACTTTGCCGATTAAGACGTAACTTAAACTCACGAAGTCGTTCAAATAACTTCTATACAGTCTTAACGTGATCTTCTCCTGGTCGGGTTTTGGCAATCATATCATCCACATAAATTTCCATCTCTTTGTGCATCATATCATGGAAAAGTGTTACCATGGCCCGTTGATATGTTGCCCCAGCATTCTTAAGGCCAAAAGGCATGACCCTATAGCAAAAAGTTCCCAATGGAGTGATGAATGCTGTTTTCTCTTTGTCCTTTTCATTCATCCTGATCTGGTTATATCCTGAAAATCCATCCATAAAAGCAAAAAGCTCAAAGCCAGCAGTACTATCCACGAGAACATCAATGTGAGGCAACGGGAAATCATCTTTGGGGCTGGCTTTGTTCAAATCTCTATAGTCAACGCAAACTCTAATGCGACCATCTTTTTTCAATACTGGCACTATGTTTGCTATCCACTCAGGATACTGTGATACCTCGATGAATTTCATGTCAAGGAGTTTCATGACTTCCTCCTCTATTTTCTTGGAAAGTTCTGGCTTAATTCTCCGTAATTTTTGCTTCTTGGGAGGTATATCGGGATTAGTCGGGAGACAATGTTCAACAATGGATGGATCTAGACCTGGCATATCAGCATAAGACCAGGCAAAGATATCCTGGTATTCCTTCAGCAACTAGGTCAAGCGTTGAGCTTCGGATTTGGTCAAGTCTGCCCCAATTTTGACCTCCTTGGTGTCTTCTGTGTCACTAAGATTTATGGTGACAGTCTACCCAGCAGTGATTGGCTTCAAACTTTCTTGTTGCTCCCAACTACGTTGAATATCCGTCGAATCAGCTTGCTCCTCATAACTTGGACTTAACACTTCATCTTCATTAAAGAAAATATGCGCAGGGTTGCACTCTCGAGCTTCGTCGATGGAAAACACTAAATTCTCTTCGAACAATTCAGTCATTCCTTCGAGTGCGTCATCTTTTCCAGTGGATCGAGTGGTGTCTGCAACCGGCTTGTCTACCTCTACCCATCCGACATCGATATTAGCACTTGGAGGCTTGGAGTATTGAACATAGGTATCGATTACCCCTTCTTCCTCATGCATCATTTTCGCAAGCCTAGGGAATGTGGACCTAATATGGGGTATAGTGAAACCAGTTCGTCCTCGTCCTCTTCCTCTACAGGATTGTCCACCTCTACCATGATAGCCCAATCCACTCGTATATGAATTCCGCCCGACCTCAATTGGTTGGCGAGTGCCCTGACCATGTCAACCTAAACCATTACCTGGGGCAATGCCATTCCCCACCATGATCTTGCCTACCATGATTGCCGACTTTGATAATTTTGGAGTGGGTAGGGTAGTGCCTTGAGAAATGTGAATGGTCGAAACCAACTCAAATGCTTGAAAACTAGATTCTTCTTTACAATTTGGTTCAACATAAGGGATAGCTGTCTCGTGATAAATCCTGAACTCATCTTCTCCTCGGACTACAATAAGCTTCCCTTTCGTCACGAACTTCACTTTCTGGTGAAGACTTGAAGGAAATGCCCTTGCTGCATGAATCCATGGACATCCTAACAAAAAGTTGAATGCTGTGGGTATGCTCAGGACTTGAAAAACTGCATTAAATAGCACTGACCCTATTTGCAAGTCCAAATCAACTTCCCCAACTGCTTCTTTTTTGGTTCCGTCAAATGCTTGAACAGAGGTTTTAGCTATGCGAATTTTCCCCAAATCATACCCAAGACGCTTTAGAGTTGCTAGAGGGCATATGTTTAAAGCCGATCCATTATCAATAAGTACACGGGACACCAAGGTATTTCGACACTTGGCTGAGATATAAAGGGCTTTGCCGTGCCCTCTTCCTTCATTTGGGATTTCATCATCTAAGAAAGTAATCTGGTCGTTTAACAAAATGGCCCCCACAAATTCCTCCAACTTCTCATGTTCAATGGACTCTGGGACATGTACTTCGTTAAGGACTTTCATCAAGGACTTTTGATGTTTCTCCGATGTCAAAAGCAACTCTAATATGGAGACTTGTGCTGGCATTTTATCAAGTTGGTCCACTACGTTATACTCACTTGCCTTAATTACAGCTAAGAATTCTTTAGCCTCATCATCAGTGACTGGCTTGACAGGTTGTGAGTTGGCCTGAGCGTAAGTGCATCCCGATCGAGTGACCACATCTATCTCTGCATCATAACACCATGGTACCGCCTTATCATTCGTGTATGCATAGGGTTGCGTAACATCGAGAATCAATTCTTCATCCTCTAATGGTGGCACATCATTAATGATTAATCCATCTTCATCCGACGCATCTTCCAACGGCGGCATGTCAAGAGCTAGGGAATCGTTAGCTTTAATATTCAAGCCAGTAAACTCATCTTCAAAATCAGAAAACTCATCTTCTAAAACATGGTGGGTTATTCTACATCTGAATAATATCCAGCTCGAACCAAGCCATTATAAACATCGTCTACATGCACTTTCAAGTTCTTCTTTCTACCAGCATCAAAACTGAAAATGGCATTCACAGCTTCTAAGTGGTCAGGAAGTGGGTTATTTTGAATGTTTGACTATGCATTGCGGAATGAGACCACCTTGGCATCCAAAAGATTTTGGATTTTGTGTCGCAGCGTATAACAATCATCAACAGAATGCCCTACCTCCCCCATATGGTAAGCACATGTCTTGGACGGATCATAGTTGGGGAAACGCTCAGGATTAGATTGCTTAGGTTCCTTAACGAGTAATCATTTCTTTTGAAGGGTCGGTAAGATCTTGGACAAGGGCTTAGGAAGTTGCGTAAATTGACCCCTGGAAGAGTTTTTCTATTGGCCAAAGAATATTCGTACTCCTCCTTGTTGGGTGTTCGGGGTATGGCAAGATGGTTGAACATAAGTTGCATTAACCATCGTTGCAGGTTCCTTATCCTTCTTGGTCAAGATTCTCCTATATGAACTGGTTTGATCAGATGCCCATCCATCATACAATGCTACTTCAATTCGCTCGCCAACAGGGATTAGCTGATTGAATGACTCAGCCGTCGAACCAAGCATTCGATTTCGATATTTAGGCGGAAGTGTCTTTATGAACAAATCCATCAGCTCCTTTTCTGTCGACTCCGAAGTAATTTGAGCAGCTACGGTCCTCCATCTCATGACATATGCCTTGAAAGATTTCGTCTTCTTCTTCTCAGCGCGAAGTAAATCTTCTCGAGATGGAGTGATATCAATATTATACTTATATTGCTTGAAGAAGGCATCAGTCAAATCCTCCCAAGTCTCTAGGAGATTAATTTTCTTCATAATGTACCATTGCAGTGCCGGTCCTATCAGGCTTGCTTGAAATTGTTGAATTATCAAGGGCATGTTATCAACATATTGGGTCATCCTGACCACATAAGTCTGTAGATGGATCTTCGGGCAAGAGGTGCCATCATACTTTTCAAAGTCTGGCATTTTGAACTTCTTTGGCATCTTGATCTTTACATAATGGGACAAATCAGTTGGGTCATGGCTAAATGAACCCTACAGTTGCTTAAGTTTCTCCTCGATTTTTATCAAGCGTTTTTCTTGCTCAGTTTTCGGTACGACCGAATGTACCACTTGTACTTCATCATCAACAACAATTTGAGGTGCGTCGGTAATTTTAACCTTGGAGGGATCATCAGAGGTTGATGGCCCAACTGCGGATGTATTCTTGCCTTTATCTCTCAGATCAGCCATGGGAGCATGTTGTGGTAACACCACTTCAACTTGCGGAGCTGGTGGGGCAGTGTTTGCTTGGAGAGAATCAATTTGTTTAGAGAGCTACTCAAGAACATTCAGAACTTGCTTCATCTCTGATTTGAGGGCAGCAACATGAGCTTGTTCAGCAACACGCATTTGTTCGGTGTTATCAGCCATTGTTGCCCTAGAACGAGTACGGATTGGTGATCTTGGATGAGCCATGTTGTTACCTATCAATGTAAACAAAATACAGTAAGCATTATAACAAATGAGACTGGTCCATGACAATGGTCAATCGTTTATTTTATTAAGTGAAATCAAATTCCAAAGACATCAACTTAAAACGTTAAAATAACTCCTTAGGAAATTAAATTCCTAAAACATCAATCTAAGAAATTGAAATAACACCCTAAAGCCAGAATTAAACTCCTAAATCTAGCGACTCTTTTCCATATACAATTGGAAGATCACAGTCTTTCGAAGCTTCATGTTCTGCCGAACCAACTCAGAGATACGAGCCTCCTTCCTTTCCATTGTTTCTTCAAGACGTTCAATTTGTGCTTTACGAGTGGGCTTCATGGTCACTTCAGGTATCACGGGAAGTAGAGCTTGAGGGATCTCATGATGGTGGATATAATAATCCGAGGCATGAAAAACCCTCTCTTTTCCTTTCAATCTTCTAGGCACCACTATCTTTTCCGGATGACATTCCTTCCATGCATTTTCAAGATGCTCAATCTCATCGAGGTATTTGTGATCCTTGCGCACGAAGCGGGCTTGAAACAGATCCACTCGGAGAGGAGGTGGGATATTTTGGAGCACTCGATACTGGTGGGCCACTCTATAAATATAGTAAGATGTGGCACCAGTAATTCCCATCAGTGGAATTGGATTATCTGTCCTGTGAGAGAAATGAGCCACGCTAACATGGAACCATTTAGCATACCATAGGAAGCCCTTGAGATCTGGATCTTTAAGAAAAGTTACCCAATCGGAAAATGATTTTTTGGTATACTTTTTCTCTAAGATTGAAAATCTCTTTATTGGGTGATTAGAATCATCAATTTCACCTCGACGCATGAAATGACCAAACTCCTTCACATGAGAAAGAAACCAAATTTGTAAAAGTTCAAGAGAGGCATTCATGATTTTTCCTCCATTTTGTTTAAAACGGTTGAGGAATAAAAATGTCTCAGCTAAAATCATGTTTATAAAGTTCATGCCAGCACATACTTGTCTGACCACCCATGCAATCGAAGGATCAATAGCATTTCTTCGATGAGGAAATATTATAAGTCCAAAGAATGCTAAGATGAATATCCTACCCTTTTGGCGCATTGAAGATTGATTTAAAAAATGATTAGCCAAAAAGGAGAAAGGGCATGCATTACAATTAGCTTTCAAAACTTTCTTAACCTCATCAGTTTTAATTCTTAGAAACTGAGATAAAATTGATGTGAGTTCATACCAAGAGGTGGCCTAACAAGTGCAATCTCAAGGGGCATTCCTATCATAATGTTTTACTCTTCCAGTGTTGGAGTAAGCTCGTTCTTACCAAAAATAAAAGCAGTCGTCTCGGGACACCAAAAGTGTGATATAGCTTGCAAAACACCACTATGGACTCCAATATCCAAAAGGGGGATGAGCTGTCCCAGTATCGACTCCACATAATCCTAACCTTCTTTACTTAATTTGTTCCACCACCCTCTGAGCTCAATCTTGGGAGTTGGAATGAATTGAACATCGGATCTCCCCATTGTATATAGATTACAACTCACGATCAACCTTTTGTTATGGACCAAAAGAAAGTGCGATAAAGTAAATAGATTGCATAATATAAGGTAAGAATACTTACTTCACAAAGGAAAATGGCAACCACATAGACAGGCGCATGAGATGTGAGGCTTAACACCTAAACTACAAGGCTTAGCAAGTTAGAGCCAAAAGGATGGGCCGACTAGTCATAGTCTCACGTACAAATGTTGAGTCCTCTTAACTCTTGCTTGGTCAAAAGGAAAATCCCATGATCACGCAGTCTCGTGGACAAGGATAAACATTTTGACACCAAGAAAAAATTTCAGGGTTGAGAAAGGCAACCTCTACATCGCGGTCTTGCATTCAAGGTTGGTTCATTTCTCAACACCATCCTAGAATCCTTAAATGCGGTCCAGGTCCGACGGTAGGTTGTGTGTGCAATGTGTAGTGCTAAAACATTTTGAAAATCATGCACATCAATTTTTAATGCAAGCAACACTTCAATGATAAGAAAAACATTTAATCCCAACACCTTCCTACAAAACAAAGAGTCAGCAAGCACTACTCCCCTTATACCTCCTTTCTGTAAAAACATTTAACATTTCATGTTAAAAGCATACCTTGTTTCCATGCTGCCAAACAAAATATTTTTTTTTAAAAAAAGAAACAGGCCTATGTCTACTATGAGTTTTAACTCTGTCCCCAGCGGAGTCGCCAAGCTGTTGCGACCAAAAATTCGAGGGGAATTATTCAAAGAAAAGGCTAATGGATTACCAAGTCTGAAGACTTGGCACGGACCCTCCCAAGTCCTACCAATCGCGACTTGATACTAAGAAATTAACTCATTCAAACATGCAATTATATTCAATTTGGAGCTACCACTAACCGATTAGGGTTGATTAGAAACCCAAATAAAGTATGGGAGGATACTTTACTTTTGCGAACCAGAGATTCAATAGGTCTGGGAACATGGTTATGCTAGATTAATCTGACGCCCTTTCGGTACCTTTTTCATTTTAATTTCAAAAATATTTTGCAGGCAATATTGATTAATTTTAACCTAAGCTGCTAACATGCAAATGGTGGTCATGCGCGTGCACAATCAATGAAATAACATTCAATAAACCGAAGTGATAGATTGTAAGAAATTATAAACTACAACCTTATTAAAGTCTATTCTCTAAAAATTACAAAAATGCTAAAAAAATGCATGCCCTAAACATGATTTTTTAAATGACATGACACCTAATTTTTTATTTTATGCAATCTTAATTTAAACTTAATATGCATGAATTTTACTTTAATGACTTGTGAGATGCAATTCATATGGCATAACTTAAACCATCACAATATATGTACAATCTAATTTACATAATCCTAAATATGCATGTGCTATATGATATGGGATGTATGACGTGGTAATTCTATATGCATATTCTTTTTATGATTTTTTAATGATTTTTTTATTACACATATGCAACCTACACTAACAATGATGACATGAAATGGGATTAATTATGAACTAACCTATTAACTAACCAAATAAATGACCTTTGTGTTTTTTTTTCAAATGACTTAATAATTCTTATTAAGAAAAACAATATAATGATGCAATAATAATCTTTGGCTTTTTTTTATTTAAAAAACTATACGACGGGAATATTAAAACATTAACCTATGACCCACTAATTAAAGCGCAACATGTGGTGTGCACATTATGAAATCTATATAACCTAAATAACATTTTTTGTTCTTTTTTTGTTTTGGTTTTATTAAAGGAAAATTATCCTAATTCTATATGAATCTTAAAAATTAAAATGCGTTGATTTAAACATGAAATGTATATGGACCTAAGTACCTAAGTTCTAGATATGACATATGATGCATGATATGTGATGAGCAAATAACGATGACACATCAAAATATATGTCCTATTGAAAATCCACCAATGTAAATCAATGACATATTATCTCAATGATGCAAAGCAATTCATGAATTTGCCATGAAAAGTCGAAATAATCAAAAATCTAACCCGACGTCTCGCAGCTCAATATTTTTGATTATTATGACTTAATATGACAAATTTCCTAATCGGATAATGATAAAAATAAATCAAAACAAATCAAGTTAGAATAAAATAAAAAAAACTATGAAACCGAATATCTAAAAATTTACCTAGTCTAACTCACGGTTGACTTGAGGAATGGCGAGGAAGCAGTGGTGGCCAAGCTGCGATGGTGGTTCGGTGATGGGTCGCCGTGCGAAACAGGGGCTGTCCGTCGGAGCTCCGGCGCATGGTTCGGGCAGTTACCAGACCTGCGGCAAAACAGGGAAGGCAGCAGGTGGCTCTATTCGAGCATGCAACAGCAAGCAGAGGAGCAACAATGTCGTGTGTAGGGGCGTCGGACTACTGGGACTGATTTGGGTTAAGGCAAAGCACTAGGGGAGAGTTCCCGGAAGCACGGTGGTGGTCCGGTAGAGGGGAGCTGCGACCGCGAATAGGCTGTAGGTGGAGCACCATGAACACAGCAGCGAGCGGAAGAGGCTAGGTCGCGGCTGTTGGAGTCGAAGATGGAGGTAGCAACAGCGATGATGAACGCGCGGACGATCGAGCAAGCGGAGGGACGACTCGGCTGCATGAGCAGCGACCAGCGGGGCGTGGACAGCAACGTCAAGGGCACGTTGAGGCAGAGGCACGGCGGAACGGCAAATCTCAGACCGGCGATGACTGGCAGATCGCAAACAAGGCAGAGGAAACAACGTCTTCGTGGATTGGCACTAGCAAGGCGAAACTTCGGATGACTGGTGGAACGGCGATGGTGTGGGGCGCAAGAGTAGCAGTGGCAGCTCGGCGGCATAGAGGAGGTGCGCAGCAAGGACGCCGGACGGGAACTCACGAGGAAAATAAACAGTTGTTCATCATTTTTTTTTTTTTTTTTGCTCGACCTCTCTCTCTCACGTCATTTTCATGTCTCCTCCTTCTGTCTCTCTCTCTGCACTTTCTGCATCTTCTTTTTACTTTTTTCTCTTTTCCTCTCTAAAGAAACGAAGCTGTCCTTTTCTCCTTTTCTATTTTCTCTTCCTCGAACCTTAGAGAAATTCACCCCCTCCCTCCCCCTCCCAAGTTTCAAAGCCTCACATCCTTTATTTATAGAGGAAAACTTAAAGTTGTTTTTGCAAGTGAGATATTCACTCAACCTCTTAACAAAAAAAAAAAAAAAAAAAAATGGCTCCAAAATCACACAACAACTAATTTTTTTGAATTTTGAAATGAGGATATATTTTCAACAACAAAGATCTTCAAAACCAAATATTTTATTTTATTTTATTTATTACTTTCTAAAATATTAGGTGTCAACAGATGATAACACGCCGTCATTGAAAAAGATTCTTGGTACGAAAAATATTGCAGATATGTTAACCAAGGGTGTCATAACTGAGAACTGAGGTTGTACATTACCTTGTTTCCAAGGTTAGTGATGAGGAGGTGCCATCACACTTGTCACGCCTTGAACCTCGAGCGCGCCAACATCCCACCATGGTCATTCAAATGCGACATTCCTAGGTTAAGTCACTGACCATTCAGTTCTTTAATGCACATGCGGAAGCGTATTACAAAACCCATGACAATAAAATACGGGATAGAAAAGCAGGAAGCAATTTCACAACAATACACTTTCGTAAATCAACGGAGTTACAAACGAAGGCCTATCGTCAAAAGTCTACAAAAGATCGGCTCTTAAAAAGGAACTATCCTACGACCTACATGTCGGATACGTTCTCCAATCCTCCTGACTTCACCTCTGCAACTTCTCAAGGCCAACAAAGCGATCTGGCCGTTTCGTCCACTAGGGACTTGGAAATATTGGCTCACAACGGGGTGAGACATTGTCTCAGCAAGTTCACCCCTAAACCCCTATTAGAAAGAAAATACACCCTAGGATAGCCTAGCCACGCCACACAGAGGACTCACCTCATCTCAGTTCCTTCCTGCAGGTTAGCACAATTCAAATCATTCAATCATGTTCATATCGCTCAATCATGTGCGGTGATAAGAACTGAAACAATTGGAATGTAATCACTTTCATATAACCAACAACCACATGAGTCCTGATTATAAGACCGAATCGTTATGACACGTCACATACCATGCTACACAATTCCGTCCCATAATCCGGCGTGTTAACAATACTCAGCATGCGTTCCAATTGTTATTCATTGCAACTCAAGGGCATAGCCTACTCGCAATTCGGCTATCTACTGACATTAATGCCAAGCATCGCCTCCCCCCATGGAGCACGGCTTCGTCACTACATCGACGGCGTTCCCAAAGGAGTATAGGCCTAGAATCAATTGCGACCTAAGCCCGTTGCGTGGGGCCTCCCATGTAGGGGCAAGTCCAGCTCAACAGCTTAGGACAATTCCTCTTAATTATCACACAACAATTCATACTCAGCCCAAGACACTTTGTATTTCACTCCAGGCTTCCATTAAAATAATAATCCTTAAAATCCAATTTCAGTGTCAAACTTGACACCTGGGATTTTCTGAATAAAATCCATATTTTTCACAATCAACACTCAATTTGCAATATCAAACCATCAAATTAATAATCAGAATACACAACAGCGATTAGCACGAAATTCTGAGAATTTAAGGTCCCGATGAAATTTTCAGATTAATAAATAATTAAATTTATTCCGAAATTTAATTAAATAATAATATTTTAATAATTTTAAATAATATAAAATATTAATAAATAATTAAATAATTTCGAAATATTTATTTATTCAAAAATAATCAATCAAAGCCAAATCGTCATTATACTAACATAACCACCAATTTAGCCCTAATTAAACATGCTTTAAATTAAACCCCACCTTAATCTAATCTACACTTAAATAAATTTATCTAACCACCTAATAACATTTAACATAAACTAAGCACACATAAAGCATCATTAACCCAGTGAGTTAAACTCACCGAAATCGCTTTCCGATGAGTCTCCGGCGAAGACAACGATGAGGTGGTTGGAAAACCTCCTCGGGGCGGCAACAAAAGAGGACCGGAAGGCGCCCAAAATGAGCCTTGAAGATCTGGATCTGAGTTGGAACTCCGGCTACTGACCTTGGCCGGAGGAGAGCTGTCCGGTGGCTGGTTGGGCACGGAAACGGCAGGGATGGATGGCAGCAACTCAGGCGGGTCGAGGCGGCGGCTCACGATGGTGTTGGTGACGACAAGTAGCGGCTGGGGACGGTCTGGGCGACAGTCGACGATGCTGGGACGCGCGGTTGACGGCGAAGCAACGGCACGAGCTGGCTGACTGGCGTGCGGAGCAGCGTGCAAACGACGGTGACGGCAAACGACTCCGGTGACAAGCGAGCGAGCGGCCGAGCGGGTGTGCGAGCAGTCCGTCAAGCTCCTGGTTCACACGGCTCCCCCTCTTCCTCCATCGATTCCAAGCTTGAAGAAGAAAATGATGGGACCTCATCACTTTTTGAGGGCCAATCCACACCCTGCACTTGTCAAAATCCTCTTCACTTTGGCCCCAACCATCATGACATCACATGAGGTCATCTTCCACTAACTCAAATCCTCCACAACTATCTTCAATGGGTCCAATTTCTTCCTCCGCTGTGGCATACGAATTTTGCAAATCTTGTACATCACATTACTTCAATTTCCTTCCAATTGAGTTAAATTGAAATCCATAAAATTAATCCAATGTCACCACACTTCAATCCACATCTTTATTTGACCATAGAACCATCTTGAGTCCCAAAAGCGGGCCTACCAATTTTTCCCGAACCAAATTAACCGTATCCTGATTCTTCGCCGAAAACTCGGCTTGCATGAAAAATCCTCTGGAGATGAGTCAATGATCCTAAAATGATTTGTGACACAACAGGAATTCCAATTTCTGAATTCGATTTCAATTTCATGGTTAATTTCAATTCGGCGCGAATTTAGCGTGTCCTAATCCACCGAGTAGCTTTTAGGAATTTTCGTGCATTTGACCTTTGGTTAATTATTTTCAAGCCACAAGGTACATCTTCGATACATTGACGACTCTCGGTTGTCGTAGAAATCTCAAGGTTTCAAATACAGACACAGGGTACCAAAACGACAGAAGAATCGATCTAGTGCCGATCAACAAGAATTGTGCAATTAGGTGGAATCACCTACACTTAATCACATACCTTTGTCGAGTCGACCTATCTCCGATTTCTAATCGATCTTACTGTGTCGTAATGATCTCTTGCAGATTTGCACGGTTGAGCAGTCGTTTCCTAGTTGAATTCTCAAGTGTAATGCGTTAGAATTCCTTAACAGTTTCACCCGATAAACTAGTTATCCCATGAGTGATTAGTTCAGGGAAAAGAACTATAAGCGCATCGATGAAATGCCTAACTATTTCGATCGAAATCAGAACCTAAAATTCAGGATGTCACAACACTAGGACAATTTGGTTATAAAGATGAGTGGAGACTATTGCCATTTTTAAGATCAGGTTCAAAGTAGGAGATGGATGGAGTTGTGAAGTCTAATAAATGAAAGAATTGTTAAAAGAGTATACATATAATTTCCACCATTACTCTATAATCTAAACTCTTGTTATATATTAACATGATCTCTCTTGTAACTATAACTTGATATAATAGTTAAAAGATTACCTAGTACGACATTATAGTTTCCCTTAATTATTTTGAAGGATTTTTCGCGTAATTATTTGCTTGCCTTCTTCTCTGACTATTCTCTTTTACGTTTCTCATTCCTAATAGAGGGGAGCTTCCTATATATAAGCCCATATCCATCATCAGTCTCGATTAGAACACTGAACTTATACCAAGCCTTGCGACTACATTAATACCAATTGAGATATGTGCATAACCAAAAATCCGTATGTAGTCAAATAACTGTATTGGACTATCATAAAGTGTCTCATATATAGTGAGTTCTTTTTAGCAAACATAAAGTACTTTTGCTATTAATTGCTTCCCAAATACAAAAAATTCTTTCAGAGCTCATTTACGTGCGCACTTTTTGCTAATGTTTTGCTGCTAGTGTTCTGTTTGGTAAGAAGTTAGGTAGTCTTGAAACCACCAACATAAAGCTTTGCACTCACCTCTTATCACTCAAACAACCCTCTCCTTGTCTCTCAATGCTCTGAGAGAGAGAGAGAGAGAGAGAGAGAGAGAGAGAGATCATGGACAATCACCACTGGTACATGACGAAAGATGGGAGTCGAGATCCTACTTTTTACGCAATCTCTGTAAAATGTTGAATGTTAATTTCGCAAATTTTTTGCCACACATTTCATCTAGATTTTATAAAACTAAACTTGTACACTTTCCCAAACCTTGTGTTGGTTGAACATGATAAAACATTCATGTTGCCCTCTGATCTCTCCCGTGAACTAAATCATTGGACCTACGATCGATTCATTTATTATATATGTAAATCCTAGATGCAAAAAATATGCCGAAGTTGTTCCTTATTAATTGGGTGACAGTACATGACAATTTTATGTTAGCTTGTTGATGCCAGTTGTAATATTAAAGATGAACGGAAGACGGTTAAGACACATACAATCTTCTCAAGCATATCTTGAAAAAAAAAAAATGAAAAGGACATCGGCTTTGGCTCCATAGTAAGACAATATCAACAAAGTCTACTTATATTAGGCTTACATTGCTCTTTTAATTTTCTATTAAGCCTATATTTATTTATTGCTATTAGTTTATTATTAACTCTCGTTAGTTTGTGCATTTCTTCTCCATGACGTCACCCTCGTTCCCTTAATTTAGTGTTTCTTTCTTCCTCATTGTCATTTTGCATGCAACGACATCCATTTTATGGAATATTTTTCTGAGACCAAACTTTCAAGGGTTTATTATAATACGAATATTAAATGTGCAGATGTTTCGCGATCATACTCTTTGACTATACATACAGTAATCGTTGACGAATGAAGTAATGAACTGAAGTTACTAGTAAAGTATAAAAGGCTTGCTTGTGATAGGTTAAATTTTTGAGTGTATCCTTCTAAAAAGGATTTTTCATACGCAAGACATGACCTTTTAGTGTATGCCGCATATAATTCAAAGACTGATTAGACATTGCTAGAATGTTGCAAGGGAGGCAGTGTCATTTGTAGTTAAGAACCATGGATTAGAGAGGCTAGATAGTCATTTCCTCGCCAAGTGTTGATGTGGAGGTGACCTAAACACAAGCTATTAGCCAAGGTTACTTCCTCTTGTTTGTTTGTGCATTTTGTATAGATAACAATGTATGATGAGTTGGATTCACCCGTGAAGAATATAACTTGGGTGTTGTCCCAAATAACACTTGGAAAGAAGGCAGTGCAGAACAATTGGGTGTATGAGATCAAAGAAGAAACCAATGACAGCAAAAGGAACAAGGAGAAATTTTTAGTAAAAGGTTTTCTCTTGGTGACTTAGAGGAGGGTATATACATGGTATAATCAGAAGCTTTTCAAGTTCCTGACAAACAAAACTATGTCTACAAGTTGAATAAAAGTCAGTATGATATGAAACAGGCTTGTAAATGGTGGTATAATAAATTCAACATATTTATGTGCGATAACAAGTTCACTAGATGTGAAATAGACTATTCCTGTTACTTCAAGAAATATAATGGTTGCCATATGATTTAGTTGTTGTATGTGAATGATATGATCATTGTAAGATCTAGCATGAGGTATATCAATATATTGAAGCATCAGGTGTCAAAGGAGATTGAAATGAAGGACTTGAGAACAGCAACTCAGCAACTAAAATTCTTAACATAAGGATCATGCAAGACAGATTAGAAGGGATTCAAAGTTGTCTCAAGAAAAATACTTTTGAGAAGGTGTTGGATAGATTAGAGTTCACTATACAAAGCCCAAAAGCACTCCTTACAGAAGACACTTCAAATTCTTGAAGGAACAGTCACTAAAGACAGATGAAGAGTGAGAGGATATTATAAATAATTCAGATATATCATTTGATTCTTTATCTCTCAAAATTATGCATATATCTCCATTGATTATGAACATCTCTTATTAATTTATAATTAATAAAATTTGTAAATAGGCTCATGGACTCTTCATTATGGCACATAGAGAACGGAATTTTCATAATTCTCTCTTCCGCAGTACTCTTTATCTGTCAGCTTGTTGATGCCGGTTGCAATATTCAAGATGAGCCTAAACCATTTCATGCATGCTATCTTCTCAAGCATGATAAAAGATAAGGGAAAAGACAAGGGAAAGGACATCAGCTTTAGCTCCATTCAAAGACACCGTATTATCAAAGTCTACTTTCCCCAGGACCACGTCGATCTTCTAATGTATTATTCACTCTAGTTTTATTTGTTGCTAACTCTTGCTTGTTTATCCATTTCCTCTCCATCCCGTCACCCTCGTTACCTCAGTTGTCCTTTTCCCTTGACGTCATTTTGCATGTAACGAACACAATTTTGAGGGTATTTAAAAAAAAAAAAAAAAACCACAAACTTTCAATGTTTATTATATTATGAGTATTTAATCTCTAGGTGTTTCGTGATCATGCTCTCGGACAACGTATATAGTTTTCTTTGACGAACTAAGTTGAAAACTCAAGTTATTAGTAAAGAATAAAAGGCTTGGCTGTGGTAGGTTAATGGCTTGAGTGTTTCCTTCTACAAAAAGATTTTTCACACGTAGGCTATGATCTTTTAGTATGCGCCGTATTTGATTAAAGACTGATTGAAAATTGCTTGAATATTGCCATTTGTAGTTATGAACTATGCATTAGAGAGAGATATGAACCTATTCATTTGTAGTTAGGTTACACGCCAAGTATTGATTAGGAGCTTGACCTAAACACGAAGTTATTAGCTAAATTTATTACATATTACCGATGGCATCTATATAGCCAATGTCACTTCCATGATAACAAAAGATGTCTGAACTCATTTTGTCATATAGTGTGATAGATAGTTCTCAAAATTCAGTCTCTATTAGAATGTCCAATCAAAAAAAGGTGGACGAAGACCACATGTATATAAAAAAAAATATAAACCTTATAGATAAGTGATGTGGGATACTTTAACGCCTCTCTCATGTAGGAGCCAGATTAGGAGAGGATTTGACAAACAAGGGGTGGCGCATGCGAAATAGACTAAGGTGGAACTTGGCTGTTATAACACGTTAGAATGTCCAACCCAAAGCATAAGCTCATGAGGTGAGGCAAGCCAAATGTATCTAGGAGCACTTGATCTCCATAAACAAGCGATGATGTGGGGTACTTTAACATCATGAATGAATGACTTTTAAAATTCTTGAAGGCCACATTAAACAAAGACTCAGCTTTACGGAGTTTTTGAGTGATCAACAATCTATTAACAATCAAAATGATGTTGCTTTAGTTTTAAGGGAAGAAGCTGGAATTGCATCCCCTAGAATTTGGCTACTTTCCTTTGAGGTAATCTTTTCGTGGATCAACCGATACGTTACGTTTGAATCTCTCCTATCTATCAAAGATTTGTATCAAGAAATTAAAGATGCTAAAGGTGGAAGAAACGAGTTTCCTTAGCCCAAGTTTAGACTCTACCCTCAGATCATCTCATACTATACACACTTGTGCACGCGGGAGAGAGAGAGAGAGAGAGAGAGAGAGAGAGAGTAAACAAAGTTTTTTTTTTTTTTTTTTTTTTGTTATACTCTACTCCTACTGTAACTCTTACTCTCATACTTTTGTCCTATCTCATTGCAGGGCGTGAAAGTCAAAACTCACGCTTGAAATTAAATCGTCTCTACCCCAACCCCCCTGAGAAGATGGGGATTCGAACCCCCACATCTCCCTTTCATATTGGAAGGGTGGAGCAAACCCCAATGGTTGAGTAAACAAAGTTAGAATATTTAAATCATAAATCATGCTTTCATATTAAAATTTATGCTTTTAGATCAGTTGGCACTGATCTCACTAAATCGCACACCCTACTAATATATCCCTGGATATGAAGAGCACATGCACTAAACACTGCAGTTGCTCCGTGGATGAGCTAAAGATACAAAACCATGGCAACATACGTGTATCTCTTCCTCAACCCATCCTTAATTATAAGTTACAGACCGGGAAACCATCTGAGTGACTAGTTCCTTGCTCTCTTCCCTTTGTCGAAGCGCAAAATTGGGTCGTCCTCGCGGAAGAGCCGCTCGGTGTTGAGCATGGTGAGCAGGATTAGGCCGAGGAAGACCAGGAACGAGAGTGCCGACAGCACGAGCATGAGCCCCGAAGCAATCGGGCCCTTCACCTCCTGCGCGTACTCTGACGACGCCAATGCAAGGAAGGTCAGCGGGAACGAGTACGCCCACCACGCGACGTTGAATTTCCTCATCGACTTCTTGAAGAGCGCCGGTCTGCATGCCTGTTTCGACGCCACCACAAGACAAACCCTAGTTCAATAATTTATAAAAATTTACCCGAGATTAAAGAACGCATGTCAACTGAAACCCTAATTTATTGGTCATACCCGATATTGCGTCATCTCTTTCAAAAGCAGCTGGCGGAAGCTGTATAAATTAAAGATTTTTGGAGGTATAAATTAATAAAGGATGAGTATTTTGTAATTGGGGTCAAAAGTCACGCAAGAAAGTTGCGTAACCCAGTTGCCTTAATCGAGGGGGATATTTTAGTTTATTGAATGTTTTTCTTGAGTGGGCTTGACATTTTAGACCCTTAAACTATGGTACGATCTATACAACAGAGAGAGCCAATTTCCCGGTACACAATTTCCACGGACGAATCTGATGAAGGGGACAAGAGAGAGTGGAAAGAAAAGGTTGCTAAAGAAACGTCATACAAAAATGTGCCACGTGGTTTTTTCCTAGTCACTCCAAGTTATGAAATTTCATCGTCCAAAGAAAGGAGAGATTGGTTGAGCTCGAAGACTAAATTTGTCCACTTTGACATCAGCTGCACACCACTTCAATTTTCGAGAAAAATTTGCTTGCATAAGCATCTTCTACTACAACTTGGAAGATTTTAGGTAAATATTTAGACTTTATCTAATGATGGGTCGGCACAATTTCGATCTCCAGATCGATACTAGATTCTTATGTCTCGTTCTAAAGGACAACTCCCTTTCATTTTTTACTTATGTCCCTCCGTTTGTCTATTAAAAATTTGATAGAGTTAGAAAAGTCAGCTGTCATGATACAATCTATTATTGTAATCTACCAAGTTATAAGTATTTTGGAGAAATGGTTTGGGAGAACTTTCGCCAGATCACCTCTTTAAAGCTTAGTCATGATACTAGTCGATTGAAGATATTATCTTATGAAACTCCATATAAATAATGAATTTAACCTAGACGTACCACGACGCCTACTACATCGAAACTCGAGAGATAAGCAACCCTACACAGATTTTTCTGTACTTTGATTGGTTGCAAATGAGCCTGTTGCTGCAGCATGAAAGATTCGCGTATCAACTAGAGAGATGAAGGGAAGGTAGTGCTGATTACCAGAGAGGTGAACAGAAAGAGGGAGAGGAAGAAGAGCATCTTCGACCCGATGTCGAACTCTCCGGCGATGGACTTCCAGGCGACGCTCGCCTTGCTCGGCGCGGCAAAGAACAGGAAGAAGACCGGCCTCAGCATCGCCGGCAGCTTGTCGCCGCCGGACAACCGCTGGTACAAGGTGACGAACAGCACCAGGTAGTGCACCATCCCAAGCGAGAACATGCAGACCGCGGTCTCGCGCCACCCCATCTCGGCCGCGGCCCGCGCGCCCACCAGGTTCCCCACCACCGAGAGCTGGCTCGTCGGGTTGGCCACCATCGAGAGGAACCGCCTCTCGGTCGTGAACCACTGCCCGTAGAGCTTTACGTCGAGCAGGATCACGGGGAACGCGAAGGCCCACCAGAGGATCAGGTACAAGGTCGTCTTCGGCAGGTCCGACGTGAAGTCGGCCGCCTGGAGCAGCACGAGCCACGCTATCCACGGCGCGAACAGGTAGTTCACTCCGACGTGGTGCTGGAACTCCGCCCTCACCAGGCCAAAGTGAAAGAAACACCGGAGAATATAGAGGAACGAGAGGGAGATCTGGACCAGCAGGGCGAAGCCCCATAAGATCACGAACGTCATGTGAGGGATCACATGAGAGAGATGCTCGAGGGGCAGCGAGTCGTCGGGCGTCGGAGACGGGCGGCGGAGGATCTTCCACAGCAAGGCCTGGCTCGTGAGGGAGAGGCTGATGCGGAAGTAGCCGGCGTGGAGCCGGGTCAGGATGGACGACTTGAACGTCTTGGCGACGGGGACGAGGTGGTGCTCGGGGGTCCTCGCGCGGGAAGGGTCGATCACCGGCTGGAGCGGTGGCTCGTATCCGAACTTCGATGCCATTCGACGACGCCGGAGGTATGCGGTGGCGAAAGGCGTTGTCTCCTCTAAGGTATGTTTTGGACGCTTTGGGTTACGAGGTCTTGACGATATATGTTGAGATGTGTTTGGAAGGTTTATGTAGAAAATCAAGTCGAGTACGGAACGAGTTTATAGTTTTTCTTTTCGATTTGTCCTTTTATTTGGATTTTGCGGTGGAGTTTTGTCAAGCAACTTGATCTCAGTTTAATAGATTTTCAAGAATAAATGCCGGGGGCAGGGCGAATGGAAATGGACGTTTAGCACAAGAACAAAACCTGACGAGGAGAACCTCCCCGCCATCCGTTGAGTATTTCCGCCCCTTTCATTTCGTGTCGAATCATGATGACAAGACAATTGCTTGCTTTTGTTTTTGCTTCTTCTTTTATTTTTTTGACGATCTAAGTTATATTGATTTTAAGTGTCGAGATTATACGCATGTGAGGTACACCGAGCCCCAGGATATGACGATCGCGATCCGATGCCTACCCTTCGTGCTACCCAGCCCCTTGCCAGGGGACGGCAGTGGCCGCCGAACATGATGAGCCTGAGCTGAGATCAAGTGTGAGCTTTGGAGATTCTCGGGTTCAACGGGGCACATGTCGTGCTCGCAATTTTCTTAGGGTTTTTTCTTTGTAAACTCATAGTCGAAACGTAATTTAACATTTTTTTGATTATCGGCACTATTAAATTGTACGCATGTCATGATTGCAAACATGAAAGAGAAAAGAAATTTGCACTTTCAAACTATCGTCATCAAGTCATGATCATAATCATCATGACATTTCACAAACCAATTTCATAATATGCTTAATAAATCGCTTAATATTACTCACGGAAAGCTTCGTCCATGTCATGGCCATTGTCTACCATTCAACATGATACGATTATATCACTTTTTTCTTTGCTTTTGTCTCAGTAGCTTTCTCCCCTGTAAATCGACGATTGAATTCAAGGATTCGAGTGAGCTTATGTGAATTTCTTCTTTTGAAAATTTAATTAAAAAAAAAAAAAAAAACTTAGACAATGAGACAAAGATTAGTTAAAAGACACCAGCCCAAGGCAGGCCTAGGGATGTGTCTAGCCTACCAAACACTTAGGATCAGCAGAAGTTGGGCCAGCTCATATATGGGTCCATTAAGGGCCCTCTAATTATAATAATTAGAATGTTGGTAAAAATTCAATTGGGGAATAATGGAATCAGACTTTAAGACGCGAAATGACACTTGTCTTTAAATAATTATTGACCCCACAACGTTCCTAATGATTAATGGTAAAAATCCTTGAAAATACAATAAAGTCTTAATAAAAATACTAGATAATAACTTTGGTATTTCTCCAAGAACTCTCAAAATGAAACAGTTAAAAACAAAAGGTGTACTTTGAGAAAGAAAAATCAACAAGAAAAAAAATGTGAGACAGAAAATGACAAATTTATAACAGTCTATAAGAATAGATGCTTCGGGAAAGGTTGCATTGTAAATAGATGCTTTCTCAAAGGACATAGTGAAAATTCGTATTGAAAAAATAATAATAAATAATAATTTTTTCTTCTGAATTTTATAACTTATAAAAACTAACATTTGAACGAATACAACATTTCAAAAGTTGTAAGAGCACCTAATAACTAATAGGTAGAAAAAATAAAATTCAAAATTAAATAACAAAAACTATATCGTGAACAATCACACTATTTCGATAGGACAAAAAGGTTATCTTATAATTATAAATTGAATTTAATAAATAAATAAATAATAATTGTTGAATAGTGCCAAATTTGGTTCTCATGCACTCACAAGCAGGTCCATTAGGGCTTAGCCCACTGATCCCATCGTTTTCATTTGTAAGAATAGAAGACTTCAATTGGCATATACAAACCCATCTATTTTATACGAGACAAGGCACTTCCAACATAGAAGACCTTATTAAAAGATTGGGAATAAAAAAAATTTCTTATTGCATGTCAATCTAATAATCTATACTTTTATCACTGCTTATGATTATTTCAATATCATGTATGACAGATAATTGTCAATATCATGTAAACAAATGTTCTAGGTTCTATAATTGTCTCAATTCAGCAGCTAAACTACACAAAAACAAGAGATCGTAGACAGATCTCCAAGTTCTGATCCTGCGCAAGGTCTGCAGCTCATCAAGCATGCTCATCGAAATCATGAAACCAAACCTTGGCACGCTGGGATGGAACGACGCCAACTTATGCCGATTAACCGTCTGCTTTCTCTTCCACCAAAGAAAGGAAAAACCTTCTGCTTCTCACTATGATCATGTTCCAACAACTTGCAGATGAAAAGAAGCCAGCTTTTACGCCTGCAAAGGAGTACTTAATGGCATGTGAAACATAACTAAGTCCCTTCAAAGACCTAAGAGTTGGAGGAACTTTTAGTAACTTAACCCAGATAGGAGTACGAGAAGTATCAATATCAATACTCTTTGACTCAGGAAGATGGGATGGAACGATGCCACCTTATGCTGATGAGTCTTCTGCTTTCTGATTGTGATCATGTTCCAACAACTTGCAGACAGAAAGAAGTCAGTTTTCGTGCCTGCAAAGGAGTAATTCAATGGCATCTGAAACATAACAGAGTCCCTCCAAAAACATAAGAACTAGAGGAATTTAAGAGTAACTTGATCCAGATAGGAGTACCAGAAGTGTCAGTATCTGAACTCTTTGGCTCAGGAAAATGGACATTATTCGAAGGACCATTCTCAATAGCACGATGACAAGTTGTAGCTGTGGGGAGTTTGAACAAGGACAGTCCGTTCTCAATCTCACTACCCTCAACTCCGCCGTCAGCATTTCAGCAGCGGAAAAAATCACACCACACTGAATTTCTTCCTCCCCAAGACTTCTTGGCCAACAAGAGCAGAACCCCAAGTTTCAACCCCTTTATCAACAGCAGATTTCAGAATCACTAGCAATTTTCTCCCATCAACAAAATCTGAGATTCACAGAACCTCATAACGTGAGCTTTCGAATATTCACCAATGTTGACACCTAAAATTTTGATTAGGTTATTAATTAGGCCTTAATTTCTTTTATTTTTCCTTTTTTTAATAATAAATAATAAATAACAAAAACAGTAAAAAAATAAATAAAAACAACAAAAGAAAGCAAAAATCAGCTGCCCATTTTCTCTTCCCCCTCCGCATGGGCCCTTACAGCCCATTTTCCTCCTCTTCAAGCCCGGCCTTCTTCAGTCATCTTCTTCCTCTGTCCGCCTCTACAGCGCACGCGTAGAGGGCGTGACGCCGGATGAGCGGACGGACGGCGACGCACGTGGGGGGCAGCTGGCGAACAAGTGGTGGATGGGACACCGGTTCAATCAGCGGAGGCCGTTCGGCGTGCAAGGATCGGCGGTCGAAGCTCCGTCAATCGGTCACCCTCTCGCCTATAAATAGGCCCTCCACCTTCGTCGAGAAAGACAGATAGAGGAGAGAGAGGAGGCCAGCAAGCTCAGAGGGGTTCCCGAGAGACTTCGAGGAGCTCAAAGAGCGAGCAAGGCAGAAATCGGGTTGTAAGCTCAAACCGACCTCCCTCCGAGAGACTTCGGGGGAGGTTTGAGGGCGAGCGACCGGAGATCCGAGGCCAGCCGGAGGAGAGGGTAGAGAGGGAGAGAGAGAAATCGAAGGGAAAGGGGTAACACGCACCCTCTGCCATCGTCGCCGTCTCTGCCGCTCGCCGTCCGCCACCTCGCCACAGGTAATAAGGGTCGCCGTCATCACCGTCACCACCGTCACCATCATCACCGCCGCCACCATCGCAGTCGTCGCCGCCGTTGCCCAGGCGACGCTTCGTTCCCCCCTCGGCGCCGCGAATCGAGAACCCTAGGGTTCCCGATTTTTTGGGTCGCGGCCCCGGGTCATCGGGTCGGACCCGGGCCAGGAGTTGGGTAGGGTTTTCGCGATTTTGGGCGGTGGCTGGAAACCGGGTCGTGCGGGTCAGATCCGAGCCGAGTAGGGTTCCTCGCGAGAACCGGGTCATTGCCGGAATTCGGGTCGGATCCGGGTAGGGTCTCATCGAGTCGTCAGGTTGGGCCGGACCGCTCCCAAAACGACAGGCCATCGAGCCGTTTTAATAATTAAAAAAAACGAGTCGGGCCCGTCTACGTTTCGGGTCAACGACCCGGGTCGGACCCAACCCGCGGACCCGACCCGGGTCGGCTTTTCTATTATTTTAAATAATATTTTAATAAATAAATAAAAATAAATAATTTATTTTTAAAAAAATCAAAAAATCAAAAAATGATTTATTTTCAAAATATATATTTTAAAAATAGTAAAAAATATTTTATTTTACAAAAATCAAGAAAAATAAAAAATACTTTATTTTCAGAAAAATATTTAAAAAATATTTTATTTTCCGAAAATCAAAAAAATCCAAAAAATTTCAAAAATCCAAAAAATGCCAAAAATTCATAAAAAAAGCCAAAAAAAAAAAAAAAAAATCCATAAAAAGCCAAAAAGACTTGTATTTTCTAAAAAAAATACCAAAAAATCCAAAAAAGTCCCTTTTATGTCCAAAAAATAGAAAATGACCCAAAAAATGTTTTTCCTCTCCAAAAATGCATGGAAAATCCCTCAAATATCCAAAAAGCCTTAGGGTTTAAACAAGATTAGGTACCGAAAGGGCATTAGTGATTAACTAGTATAATCAAGTCCCCGATCCTAATTTCTCTGGTTGGGCAGGAGCGAGTATTTCTCTCGATACTTCGCTTGGGTTTCTAATCGACCCACCATAAATCGATTAGTGGCGACTCCTTTTTAAATTAACTCACAGGTTAAAAAAACTTGAACCATTAAGTCGTGAATTGGTGGACTTGGGAGAGTCCGGGCTAAAATAAACCTAGCCAAACCATTAGCCTCTGCCAACTCCCGTACCTAATTGTGGGCACCAAAAAAAAAAGGTCGCGACAACCAACTAGCACATCCCTTCACTTGGTACCCATTACAGCATCAAACTTTCAGTTATGGCAATGGTTAATCTGATATCGGCTTCATAAATCTACTATGAATGGAGGATGATAACTTAGATACACAATTACAAACATATCACGTTTGCAAATTTTTGGTAGATCGACACCCACGTCTGCTTTTTGATGACCAATATTCACTTGAACCTATCAGTTTTTATGTGAGAACTAGTGACGTGAAAAGGGGGAAAAAGGAAAAGATGGTACGCCACAAAGATACAATTTAATCTCTTGATTACGATCACCATGCAACGTTGAATCGCTTCATGCATTTCTCGAACAGCGAAGGTCGGCAGGCCTTGTCGAGATTTTGGAGTTCGCGAGAAATCAAATCCAAGAAAGAGCAGTCGGAGTTTCAAGGAAGCGTTTAGATCAAGGGACATGAATGAAATATGGACTTGCTCATCCAACAACAAGAAAAACAATGGTAGTGCATGATTCGTCCATCCAACTTAATTGCTGCCGTACAAGATTAGCTAAGCTAGTGCATCATGTCTACGTAGTAATAAAGTCGCTAGTTAGGTCTTGGTTCATCAAACGCACATCAAGCTTGTGAATTCATCAAACCTAGCATGATCCTTATTTAAGTCTCCCTCTCTATATGCAAAAATTGTTCGCGTTAATGCTGGTCAACCTCAGATAGGCCATGTAGGATGGCCAATAATGACTAAACTGTCGCTTCAGCGATTTCCAACCAAAATTAATCGGAATGACTATATTAACAAATCGTCAAAAGATTTATAACTAAATTGACAAAATTAAAAATTTTAGGATTAACTTGGCCGTCATACAATAAGTTTATAACTTTTCAGACAATTAGACCCATGACTATAATGGACTATCATAAAATGTCTCATATATAGTGAGTCTTTCTTTAGCTAACACAAGATAATTTTGCTATTAATGGCTGCCCATTTACAGAAAAATTCCTAACAAAGCTGATTTACAGGCATGCTCTCGCCGGTTTCATTTTTTGCTACTATTGCTCTGTTCGGTAAGAGGTTGGGTGGTCTTGGAATTATTGACGTGAAGTTTTATCATCGCCTTTTGTCGCGGGAGTACCCTGAAGATCGCTCTAGTGAACAATTAAGAATTTTATGAAACTAAAACATGTGCAATTCCCATTAATTGGGTGACAGTACATGACAGTTCTTGGCAGCTTGTTGAGGCCGGTTGCCGTATCGAAGATGAGCGGAAACCAGTACAGGCAAGCAATCTTCTCAACCATAACATTAGGACATGAAAACGACATCAGCTTTGGCTCCATTCTATAGATCCGTATCAACAAAGTCAACTTTTCTTAGGCCTAGAAGATCTTTTGATTTGGTATTCCCTATAGTTTTATTTGCTGCTATTAGTTTATCGTTAACTCTTGTTTGTTTGTGCATTTCGCATCGGATTCTGCCACATCAATGACAGAAAACAGAGTGGAAGCGAGAAGAATAACGAGAATAGGAGAGAATGTATTCAGTGCACTTCATTGATTGTTTCAATGTATAAAGGGAATTAAATAATACAGAGGATGTTTAATGAATAATTATATCAGATCTAATCCTAGTATATCAAATCTAATCCTAGACTGATACAAAATAATCAATTACAATCTCGAGTATATATCCACCATAATCTAGCGTATCTTCGGCATATCTTCCAACACCCCCCCTCAAGCTGGTGACTTGTATATGTCCAAGACGCCTAGCTTGCTTAGGAGATATGCATGTTGCCTTTGACATAAAAGTTTGGTGAATATATCTGCAGGTTGTTCGGCAGTCCTGATTCCTCTTGTTTTGATTATCCCTTCTTGAATCTTCTCTCGAGTAAAGTGGCAATCGACCTCTATGTGTTTTGTTCTTTCATGTACTATTGGATTTGCCGCAAGTTTAAATGCAGAATCATTATCACAGAACAGTAAGGTTGGTCCCTTGACTTGTACTCCGAGATCTAGAAGTAAGCCTCGTAACCAAACTACTTCGCACATGGTCTTAGCCATGGATCGATACTCAGCTTCAGCTGATGATAGGGAGACAGTGGACTGTTTCTTTGTCTTCCATGAAAGTAATGATACCCCAAGTTTGATGCAGAAACCAATGATAGATTTTCGACTCATAGGACAAGTCGCATAATCCGCATCACAGTAAGCTGTCATTTCCATGTTGCAATCACGAGAAAGGAGAATCCCAAGTCCTGAGCATGTCTTCAAATATTTCACAACTTTCAATGCAGCATTCATATGAGACTGTTTTGGATTATGCATGAACTGACTTAGTGTCTGAACCGCATAACATATATCTGGTTTGGTCATAGTGAGATAGATGAGTTTCCCAACTAGTCTCTAATAGCTCGATGGATCTTTGAGCAACGAGTCATTATCTGTAGATTGTAGACTCGCATCATAATCAGTAATGGTCAACTTGACATTTTGCTCAATAGGGATAACTGCTAGTTTGCATCCTGATAGCCTGCCTCCAATATAATCTCCAACACAAATTTCCGTTGGCTAAGCGAGATCCCTTGGTTTGAATGAGCTATCTCAATTCCAAGGAAGTATTTTGGTGGTCCCAAATCTTTAATATGGAAAGCGGAATGTAAATATGCCTTGATACTTTTCACGGCAGATTCATCATTTCCCATAATAAGTGTGTCATCGACATAAATCATCAAGTAGATAGATGACATACCTTTTGTCCACGTGAATAAAGCATAATCATGTTTGGATTGCTTGAATCTTGCTCCCATAAGTGCATTCATAAATTTGGCATAACACTGTCAAGAAACCTGCTTAAGACCATATAAGGATTTGTGGAGATGACATACTCTAGACTCTCCCTGTCTCCGTAATCCTGGTGAAAGGTCCATATAGATTTCCCCATCCAAGTCACCATGAAGGAAAGCGTTGTGGACATCCATTTGGTGCAATGACCAATCACAAAATGCAGCAATTGCCAAGAAAGTACGAACCGTAACATCTTTCGCTACTCGAGAAAAGGTTTCATGGTAATCGAAACCTTCTCGTTGAGTGAAACCTTTGGCCACCAATCGAGCCTTATATCTTTCTACTGAACCGTCATCTTTATATTTAATCTTGTAGACCCACTTGTAGCCAATCGGTTTTCGATGAGACGATAAAGGGACAATGTCCCATGTATGATTCTCCATTAATGCATGCAATTCTGCCTCCATAGCTTTTTGCCATCGTGGATCATTCACTACCTTGTTATAATTGGATGGCTATGTTTCTTCAGATACACAACTGATGCAACACATGTGATCCAACGATAACTGGTGAAAAGAGACATATGAGGAGATAGGGTAACGAGTACCTGGAGAATTTGAAGCAGCACAGACATAGTCTTTTGTCCATGTGGGTGGATGCGTAGCATGCTTGGATTGCCGTGGTGGACTGTTATGTGGTGTTGGCTGAGAAGGTACTGAAGAAACTAGTGATTCCTCAGTTGATGCTGGAGATACTGCTATTGGTGAAGAAGTATGCTCCTCCTCACTTATGGTGGAAAAATGTATATCTGAAGTATCCACAACTATTGTAGGAAAGGCAACTGTACCTTATGGCAGATATGCTGGAGGGGCAATGATATATGATCGTCTAGGAGATAAGTCTTCTTCAGATAAAAATTGATGAGTATCCACGCCCCTATCAGACTCATCGTGTAAAGATAATTTGTCACCAAAGGGAAATACATTCTCATGGAAAATGACATCCTTGCTGACAAAGAAATCCCCAATGGACAGATCGAAAACCCGATATCCCTTTGTGAGACTCGGATATCCCATAAATATGCATCGTCGAGCTTGTGGACTTAATTTATCCCGCGGTCCCACCGTAATCACATAGCACAAACAACCAAAAACTCTCAAATGCTGAAGTTCTGGTTTCTTTCCATAAAGCATCTCAAAGGGTGTCTTCTTGTTGAGAACACGGCTTGGCATTCGATTGATCAAGTAAGCTGCAGTGACCACACAATCTCCCCAAAAAGTTTCGGGAATGGAAGCTTGAAATTTAAGAGCGCGGGCTACTTCTAAGAGATGACGGTGTTTACACTCGACAATCCCATTTTGCTGTGGGGTGTAAATGCAAGAACTCTCATGCAAAATTCCGTTTGAAGAGAGAAAAAATGCACATTCACTATTGAAGAATTCCCTTCCATTGTTAGTACGAATACGTTGAATTGATTTTTGGAGAGGAAGAAAAAAGCTCTTAGATGAGAAAGAACTTGACTCTTTGATTGCATGAGAAATGCCCATGTGGCACGAGAAAAATCATCCACAATTGTGAGGAGAAATGAGAACCATCACGATTGGGTGTGTGATAGGACCCCCAAACATTAGCATGGATTAAGGTAAAAAGACTTTGCACGAGATTTGCTATTGTCAAAAGGTATACGAGCTTGTTGCCAGAGGACAAATTGAACATTGAGGGTAAGGAAAAGCGGCAGAATGACCCAGTCTTCGATGATTAAGAAAAAGCTTATCATTGGTAGTAATGTTACATAATGATTGTTTATTGGATTTAATACAAGATGAACTGAAATTACTTGAAAAACTGGTCCAAACATATAGCCCTTGTCAAATTCTACCAAAGCCCATCAATTTGCCAGTCGAAAGGACCTAAAAATAAACAGTGATCAGGATTGAATAGAACATGACATGAATTTTTTTCACAAGCCCAAGAAACTGATATGAGATTGAAATGGAATTCTGGGATAAAAAACACGTTCTGGAGTGTGATAAGAAGGCTAAGATTTACTGTGCCAGTCATCGTGACATAAGTAGCATTTCTATTTGGAAGTTGGATTGAGATAGGAAAGTTTAATTTTTTTTTATTTCGAAAAAAAACTTTCATCGCAGATAATATGGTCACTAACACCTGAATCAATTATCCAAGCAGTCTTCAAAATTGAATTCATCAAACAATAAGAAGTACCTGTAAAACTTCTAATGCTGTCAAAGACGTCCAACTTCTTGAGAGTCTTCATAATTTCTTGATACTGATCATGGGTAATTGACTGATTTGATTTATCAGTATGCTACCCTGTCACCTGTAAAGTTGTCAAAAAATCCCTATTCCCTTTCTCTCTAGGTTTACCATGCAATTTCCAGCAATTATCAATTGTATAATATGGATGTTTGCAATAATCGCAGTATAGCTTACCTTTTCCTTTAAAATTTTGCACATTATGCTTTGATGACGTGGCAAAAGGTGGCCCGTTGGATGGTTTAAAAAATGAAGCCATCACAGCCTCATTTGGGTCGTTGGATCCATGCGCGGAAAAGGAGCGTTGTGAGCCATCCGATCCTGCTAGAGAGATTCCTCATGGACTGTCGGATCTGGCGAACGGATTGAGCCCTCGTGAACCATCGAATCGCATCATCAGATCCTGGCTATCCGTTCCTTTCTTGAAGGATTTAGGGTTTGCTCCTGCAAACCAGACTTGCGACCACCTTCCTTCGAGCTCTCTGGTCATGGCTCCTCCTTGTGGGTGATTCGCGTGAGCCGTGAGCGCCATCCCATCACCGAATTTGTGCAAATCGATGGCAACAAGACGCTGGCTTTCTTCTTGGACGGCAAGCTGGTAAATCCGGCCAAGCGTCGGCATGGGTCCCATTGCGAAAATCTAAGATCGAAAGGATTGGTAAGACTCGTTCAAGATCAATAGGAATCTAATGATCTTTTCCCCATCTCTTATGGCGCTGTACTACTGTAAGGTTAGATCTGGGCCTTCTAATTTCTCCTCAACTGCCTCCAATTCGTTCCATAAAGCTGAGAGTTTGTTGTAGACCGCGGCGATGCTTATATTTCCCTGCTTTAGATCCGAGAGTTGTTGGATCAAAGAGAAAATTTTCACCCAATCTAATTTTCCATACATTTCTTTGATATTTTCCCACATTTTTCTTAAATCTTCCGTCAGAGGGAGTTCGGCCGCGACTTCGATGGTGATGCAGTTGCCGATCCAAGTTCAGATTAATTGGTTGCATTTCCTCCATAGTCATGCCATTCGCTCGTCCAACAGAATCGGTAAAATACCATCGATAAAAACCTCATTGTCCTTCGTGACCAACGCTCACCGGAACTCCACCAACCAGCTGGAATAATTGTCAGGGCCTAAAAGTTGTTGGGTGATGAGTCACAGCTCCGGTCCGTCACCTGTTGCCGTGTAAAGCGGATCACCGAGCTCCGGTCGACCGTTGGCTGTGATAAATGGGTACGGGAGGAAATTGGGTAGGGATTTAGTCCCGAATCCAAAATACCTGGTTTGGACGAATAGCCCGCATTTGTTGAATTCAGCCCAGTGGTTTGGCTTGCCCGAAAACGGTTGGTGGGCCTCCACTAGGCTAAACTAGTTCTCTAAGGCTTTGACCCATCAACCATGGGCTTGTTTGCATGGGCCCATAGATCCATGGGCCAAGTGCCATTTGAATAGGCAGCCAGTGGATGGATTCCCCTGAAGCATGCTAGGCTGCGATCGGTTGCCTCGAAGTGGCCTGGCCCGTGATAGGTTGTCCCTGGTTCGGCTGGGCCTGGATTCTTTGCTCCTGGTCCACGACGTGTTCTTGCTACATAGTTAACTCTTCTAGAGTTCTTCCTTCAGAAGTCGATGAATCTTCCTTAACCATGGTGTCGGTAAGAAAGAAAACGGTAAGAAGAAATTATTTTTTTGGTTTTTTTGAAGTGCTTAGATACCGATTCCTACACCGGAGTGCGAACCTTGTTTTGCATGTTTAGTGTTCCTACATCAACGAAGGTAAGAAATGTCCAGAAGGCAATCAAAAAATGCGGAAGTCAGAAGAAAATGAACGCTTGCTTTGATACCATGACAGAAAATAATGTGGAAGCGAGAAGAATATCAAGAATAGGAGAGAATGTATTATGTGCACTTCATTGATTGTTTCAATGTATAAAGGGAATTAAATAATACAGAGGATGTTTAATGAATAAGGAAGTATATCAGATCTAATCCTAGATTGATACAAAATAATCAATTACAATCTCGAGTATATATCCACCATAATCTGGCGTATCTTCGGCATATCTTCCAACAATCAAGTTCATATCGCAACTGAAAGTTTCGTGTTGTGTTTCCATATATGTGCCCAGATTTTGAAACTGGAGACAAACTTGATGCAAAGGCTAGAAAATGTTTTTCCCCCATTCATTTGATATGGTTTTGACCATTTCAACAATCGGCTTTGATATGAATAAAGTAGGAAACTAACAAAAATTGATGATGTTAGGGTCAATGAAAGTGTGTTGTACAAAGACAAATCTGTGGTAGGATCTAGGGCGAGGAAACAAACAAAAGGGCCTAAAGAGATTGTATTGGAGAGAGATTCTAAGATTATTCTGGTTAGGAATCTTGAAACTATTGTCGTAAACTGATTGAAAATCAAAATGAAAACCACCTATGTCTGAACCGCTTTAAGAAAATCTAATAGAACATCTAAATATGTGTAGAGGCATTTTTAATCATAATTATTTCCTTTTGATTGATGTTGGCTCATTAGAATATTTTTCTGAAGCATTGCAGGTTCAAGAGGTAAAAGGTGAGGTAGTAAGTTCAAAGAGAACCTGATGGCAACAAGAGGTACAAGGTGAGGTTGGTAGTAAAAGGTTTTCTACACAAAACCCAGTGTGAATTCGACTAAATTTAGGCTTATGTTGAGTATTGTTGCCACTGAGAATTTATATCTAGAACATTCAGATGTGAAGATTGCAATCCTCATTGGTGACTTAAAGGAGGATATCTACATGGTTTAACCAAAATATTTTAAGTTCCTGCGAAACAAAGCTATATCTCTAGGCTAAAGAAAAAATTTGTGTGGTTTGAAATAGACTCCTAGATAGTGGTAGAAGAGTTTTGATTCATTAATGTGCGGTACTAGGTTCACTAGATCTAAAATGGATCACTATTATGACTTCAAGAAATTTGATAATTGGCATAGTAATTTGCCATTGTATGTAGATAATATGGTTGTTGTAGGAACAAGCATAAGGAAATTAACATACTAAAGTAGCAATTATCAAATGATTGTGCGAGATAGATCAAAAGGATTTCTTAAAATGGCTCAGGAAAAGTATAATGAGAAAGTGTTGGACAAATTCAAAGTTCATAGTGCAAAGCCCATAATGGCTCATTAAAAGTTATTTCTGTTAAAATATGTCTCGAGTTTGAGCCCAATACGAAATTTTGAATATTTCAAATTGGATATTTTGCAGATGTTCAAAATCGAGCAAAGAACATCCGAAGATCAACTTCCCAAAATTTTCGAATTTGTGTTGGAAAGTTTGGCCGCTAAAATAGGAAAGTCCAACTTTAACTTGGACTTGGACTTGGACTTGGATTTTGTTTAAAATACATGAAGATCTGTTTTGGTTGAAATCAGCAAGTTAGCTGCAGAGAAAAGTCAAAACTTTTATTTTGGTTGACCGGATGCTAGCTTGATTTGGTTTCCTCAGCCCTGGACTTCTTTGGCAGTGGTGGATATATATATATATATTCTCAAGGCTTGTTCATTGGGGGAAGCAGACGTGAAGGTTTTTTGAAGGGCCGTTTTCACACGAGTGCTTGGTATTGAAGTTCGTTCATGGAATTACATCAAGAAAAATTGGTGTTTGTAGTAGATTAAATCTTGTGGTAAAATTTGCGTGTAATTCCTTCGTGACTCGAGTATGTAATCTCCTTATATTGCTTGATCTATAGTGAAATTCGTCAATGCTCTCCCTATGAACGTAGGTCTTTACGACCGAACCACATAAATTCGGTGTCCGATTTATTTTCTTCTTCTGTTTATATTATTGTTCGATCGCTTGGCTTTTTGTAACAATTGGTATCAAAGCCAAGTTTGGCTAAATTGAAGCGAATCGATGGTGACAGAAGAAGTAAAAGTGAGAATCGACAGATTTGATGAGAATGATTTTAGTTTCTGGAAGATGTAGATTGAAGATTATCTTTACCAAATGGAACTGCACTTGCCTTTATCTGGGAAGAAATTAGAGTCGATGAAGCAAGCTGATTGGGATTTGCTGGATAGATGAGCTATGGCTGTTATTCGGCTTACGTTGGCTCGTAACATCGCGTTTAACATCTTGAAGGAGAAGACTACTACTAATTTGATGCAAGCCCTATCAGATATGTAGGAGAAGCCCTCTGCGATCAACAAAGTCTATTTAATGCGACATCTGTTTAATTTGAAGATGAGCGAAGATGCGTCAGTTGCAGATCATATCAATGAATTCAATGCGATTGTTAGTTAATTGAGTTCAATTGAGATTGACTTTGAAGATGAGGTACGTGCTTTGATTCTGTTATCCCCATGGCCTGATAGTTGGAATACTACTATTACTGTTGTTAGTAATTCCTCTGGGTCAACAGGTTTGACGTTTGATAGGGTTCGAGATTTGATTCTAAGTGAAGACATCCATAAAAGAGAATCTGTTGAACCTGTATTTGCTGCTTTAGTAGGTGAAAATAGAGGAAAATCTAGAACACATGTGGGTAAGAGTAGTACTAATATGAACAAGTGTAGTGAATCTAGGACTGTTGATGTTGTCTGTTGGAGCTGTGGCAAGAGGGGGCATCTTAGAAGGAATTGCCTTAAGCTGAAGAATGAGAAGGGTAAAGGAATTATAGTTGATTTTGCAGATAATATTGCAGTTGTAGCAGATAATGCCGATTATGTATTGTCTGTCACTGATTATTCATCGTTTGATGGATGGACTATGGATTATGGTTGTTCTTTTCATGCTACATCAAATAGAAATTGGTTTACTACTTATCAATGCATGGATAATGGTAAAGTGCAATTAGGGAACAATGCCGAATGCAAGGTTGTCAGTGTTGGCAATGTTAGAATCAGAATGCATGATGGTATCTTGAGGACATTGACTAGAGTAAGGCATATTCCAGAGTTGAAGAAGAACTTAATTTCTTTGAGTGCCTTGGATTCAGTTGGGTATCGATATATTTCAGAATGTGGAATTCTGAAAATGGTTCGAAGTGCTTCGATAATAATGAAAAGAATCAAGCATAGTGGCCTATATGAGCTTCAAGGTGAGATAGTGACAAATTTCGCTGCGGAGATGTCAAATGCATCTGTTCGAGAGTCTAAATTGTGGCATATGCATTTGAGGCATATTGACGAGAAAAGCCTAATGGTTTTAAGTGAAAGAAATCTGCTATGTTGTTATTTTCCTAACGAATTGAATGTATGCAGGTACTGTGATTTAGATCAATGGTAGAAAGTGCAATTCAGTACGACTGTCAAAGAAACCATGGAAATTGCAGAGTTAATTTACTTGAATGTTTGCAGGTTGTCGCGATTTCCTTCGAGGAAGAGTGCTAGATATATGCTAACAGTTGTTGATGACTACTTGATGAAGACGTGGGTATTTGTGCTTAGGCACAAGTTTGATGCTGTTGTCAGGATCAAGTAGTCGATAGCTTTGATCGAAAAGGAGATTAGTAAAACAATCAAGTAGGTGCGGACTAACAATAGTATGGAGTCTTGCTCGAAGCTGTTAAACGAATTCTGCATGAAGAAAGGTATAGTGAAACACTGCACTAATGCTGATGAACCACAATATGTTGTGGAATTGAAGAGCAAAACATTGCTAGAGACAGCCCATAAAATGTCCTCTAATGCTAGTATGGCAAGGAGATTCTTGGCGGATGCGCTTAGTACGGCGAGCTACCTAATAAATAGATCTCCATTGACTGCGATTGGATATCGAACTCCCGAAGAAGTGTGGTCAAGTAACATTGCTGATTATTCTGTTATTAGAATATTTGGTTGCCCATGTTATATTCGAGCAAATGATGGTAAGATCGACGGAAGGGTAAGAAAGTGCATATTCTTAGGCTATGCACGAGCTGAGGGGGGTTATCGATTGTGGTGTACAGAGTTAAATTCACCTATTATCAGCAGAGAAGTTACGTTTGACGAGTCTCCAGTATTTCTGGCTATGAGTGATTATAGCAGTATTCAAATGGATCTAAATGGTATTTAGCTTGAGATGGAGTTATGAACAAAAATTCCTGAGGTAGCGAGTACGAATACTAACAAAGTAATCGATACAAATGGTGCTTGTAACGAGGTGGAGCCTATAGAGCCAATGGTTGCCATAACTGCTAAAATTAACAAGGTATGTATCCGATCTCTTAACAGATATGGATGCAACAATAGTTTTGTTTTATCTGCGGTTAAGGAGGTTGTGTCGGAAAATGCTTGCAGAGTAGTTAAAGGTGCATGTGGAGTTGGTATTCTGATGAAGTCATCGGTTATGGCGAAGTTCAAGTGAAGCTTGGACTTGGATAATATCTGTGGTGGTTGAGCCCAACGGGGGGCTATAGGAAAGTAGCAGCAGAGTTTGAATTTTTGCGAAGCGATTACGACTTAGCCCAAACGTCGAGCCAATGTGGAGATTGTTAAAATATGTCTCGAATTTGAGCTCAATGCAAAATTCCGAATATTCCAAATTGGATATTTTGCAGACGTTCAAAATCGAGTAAAGAACATCCGAAGATCAACTTTCCAAAATTTTCAAATTTGCGTTGGAAAGTTTGGCCGCTAAAATAGGAAAGTAAAACTTTGACTTCAACTTGGATTTTGTTTAAAATACATGAATATATGTTTTAGTTGAAATCGGCAAGTTAGCTGCAGAGAAAAGTCAAAAAAAAAATTTTGGTTGACCAAATCCTAGTTTGATTCGGTTTCCCCACTCGTGGACTTCTCTGGCAGTGGTGGTGGCTTTATATATATATATATATATATATATATATATATATTATATATATATATATATATATTCTCAAGGCTTGTCCGTTGGGGAAAGCATACGTGAAGGTTTTTTGAAGCGCCATTTTCACACGAGTGCTTGGTATTGAAGTTCGTTCATGGAATTACACCAAGAAAAATTATTGTTTGTAGCCGATTAAATCTTGTGGTAAGATTTGCGTGTAATTCCTTTGTGAGATTGAGATATTATTTCTTGAGGAATTTCGGGTCTAAACATTGCGTGCGTTATTGGATGTAATTGGGGCTTAGGAAACACCGAGAGAGTGTTTGAGTAACTTGAGTATGTAATCTTCTTGTATTGCTTGATCTATAGTGAAATTCGTCGCTGCTCTCCCTGTGAATGTATGTCTTTACAACCGAACCACGTAAATTCGGTGTCTGATTTATTTTCTTCTTTTGTCTATATTATTGTTCGATCGCTCGACTTTTCGCAACAATTTCAAACTCTTAATGGAGCAGTCACTAAACATATGAGGAGTGGGAGTACACGGCCAAGGTACCTTGAGTTAGCTACCAATCGTTTAATGTATGCTACGGTGTGTATCGGACAAGGCATGGCTCGTGTAGAGGGATTGTGAACTAATATATGGCTAATCCGAGAATGAAGCATTGGGAAGCTATAAAAGTAGCTACTAAGATACCTAAGAGGTACGTTGAGCACTGCATTTTTTTTCATAAAAAATAATGTGCCTTTACAAGGCTTTGTCAATACAAAACTTGGTGGTAACATTGACAATGGGAATAGCACATCGGGGTTATTTTTTTATCTTTAGTGGCATTGCAGTCAATTGGAACTCTAGACGTCAAAAGTATGTGTCATTCTCAACCACTAAAGCACAGTACATTGCTATATCTAAAGCTGGCAATAAGATCATTTGGTAGAAGAATTTTCTACAGGAGATAGGCAAGAAGCATAATAATAGTGGTCCTTTCATTGATAGTGAGGATGCTACTTGGCTCGCAAAGATTCCAGTACTTCCTTCAAGGAAAAAACACTTTTAGTTGAATTATCTTCATATATTTGAGCTAATAGATGATAACACGCTATCATTGAAAAAGATTCTTGGTACAAAAAATATGCAGATATGTTAACTAAAGGTGTCATAACTGAGAACTGAGGTTATACATTACCTTATCTCCAAGGTTAGTGATGAGGAGGTGCCACCACACTAGGACAATTTGGTTATAAAGACGAGTAGAGACTATTGCCATTTTGAAGATCAAATTCAAAGTAGGAGATGGATGGAGTTGTGAAGTTTGATAAATGAAAGAATTGTTAAAAGAGTATCCATATAATTTCCACCATTACTCTATAACCTAAACTCTTGTTGTATATTAATATGATCTCTCTTGTAATTATAACTTGATATAATAGTTAAAAGATTACCTAGTACGGCATTATAATTTCCCTTAATTATTTTGAAGGATTTTTCACGTAATTATTTGCTTGCCTGCTTCTCTAACTATTCTCTTTTACGTTTCTCATTCCCAATAGAGGGGAAGCTTCCTATACATAAGCCCATATCCATCATCAGTCTCAATTAAAACACTGAACTTACACCAAGCCGGGCGACTACATTAATACCAATTGAGATATGTGCATAACCAAAAATCCATATGTAGTCAAATAATTATATTGGACTATCATAAAGTGCCTCATATATAGTGAGTTTCTATTAATTGCTTCCCAAATACAAAAAATTCTTTCAGAGCTCATTTACGCGCGCACTTTTTTCTAATGTTTTGCAGCTAGTGTTCTGTTTGGTAAGAAGTTAGGTAGTCTTGAAACCACCAACATAAAGCTTTGCACTCACCTCTTATCGGTCAAACAACCCTCTCCTTGTCTCTCATTGCTGAGAGAGAGAGAGAGAGATCCCTCTCATGGACAATTACGACTGGTACATGACGAAATATGGGAGTCGAGATCCTACTTTTTACGCAATCTCTGTAAAATGTTAAATGTTAATTACACAAATTTTTTGCCATGCATTTCATTTAGATTTTATAAAACTAAACTTGTACACTTTTCCAAATCTTATGTTGGTTGAACATGATAAAACATTCATATTGCCCTCTGATCTCGCCTGTAAAGGAAATCAATGGACCTACGGTTGATTCATTTATTATATATGTAAATCCTAGATGCAAAAAATATGCCGGAGTTGTTCCTTATTAATTGAGTGACAGTACATGACAATTTTTTGTTAGCTTGTTGATGCCAGTTGTAATATTAAAGATGAACGGAAAATAGCTAGACGCGTAGAATCTTCTCAAGCATATCTTTTGAAAAAAAAAAAACAATTGAAAAGGACATCAGCTCTGGCTCCATAGTAAGACAATTTCAACAAAGTCTACTTATATTAGGCTTACATTGCTCTTTTAATTTTCTATTAAGCCCATATTTATTTATTGCTATTAGTTTATTATTAACTCGTTAGTTTGTGCATTTCTTCTCCATGACGTCACACTCGTTCCCTTAATTTAGTTTTTCTTTCTTCCTCATCGTCACTTTGCACGCAACGACATCCATTTTATGGAATATTTTTCTGAGACCAAACTTTTAAGGGTTTATTAATACGAATATTAAATGTGCAGAGGTTTCGCGATCATACTCTTTGACTATACATACAGTCATCATTGACAAATGAAGTTATAACTGAATTTACTAGTAAAGTATAAAGGGCTTGCTCGTGATAGGTTAAATTTTTGAGTGTATCCTTCTAAAAAAGATTTTTCATACGCAAGACATGACTTTTTAGTGTATGCCGCATTTAATTCAAAGACTGATTAGACATTGCTAGAATGTTGCAAGTGGGGTAGTGTCATTTGTAGTTAAGAACCATGGATTAGAGAGGCTAGATAGACATTTCCCTGCCAAGTATTGATGTGGAGGTGATCTAAACACAAGCTATTAGCCAAGGTTACTTCCTCTTGTTTGGTTGTGCATTTTGTTTAGATAACAATATATGATGAGTTGGATTCACTCGTGAAGAATATAACTTGGGTGTTGTGCCAAATAACACTTGCAAAGAAGGCATTGTAGAACAAGTGGGTGTATGAGATCAAAGAAGAAATTGATGGCAGCAAGAGGAACAAGGGGAAATTTTTAGTAAAAGTTTTTCTCCAAATTTGTAAAACAGTTCGATGTGAAGATTGCACTCCTCCTTGGTGACTTAGAGGAGGGTGTATATATATGGTATAATCAGAAGGTTTTCAAATTCTTGGTAAATAGAACTATGTTTACAAGTTGAATGAAAGTCTGTATGATTTATAACAGGCTTGTAGATGGTGCTCTAAGAAATTCAACACATTTATGTGCGATAACGAGTTCACTAGATGTGAAATAGACTATTTCTGTTACTTCAAGAAATCTAATGGTTGCTATATTATTTGATTGTTGTATGTGAATGATATGATCACTGCAAGATCTAGCACGGGGTAGATCAATAAATTGAAGCATCAATTGTCAAAGGAGTTTAAAATGAAGGACTTGAGAGCAGCAACTTGGCAACTCAAATTCCTGGCATGAGGATCATGTGAGATAGATTAGAAGGATTTAAAAGTTGTCTCAAGAAAAGTGCATTTGAGAAGGTGTTGGATAGATTAGAGTTCGTTCTACAAAACCCAAAAGAATGCCTTAGAGAAGTCACTCCAATCTCCTGAAGGAATAGTCATTAAAGATAGATGAAGAGTGGGAGGATATTATAAATTATTGAGATATATCCTTTGGTTCTTTATATCTCTCAAAATTATGCATATATCTCCATTGATTATGTATATCTCTGATTAATTTATAATTAATAAAGTTTGTAAATAGGCACATGGACTCTTCATTACGGCACATAGAGACACACTGAGATATACAGAAATTTCACAATTCTCTCTTCCACTCATGGTTTTATGTGTTGCTAACTCTTGCTTGTTTGTCCATTTCCTCTCCATTCCGTCACCCTCGCTCCCTCAGTTTTGTTTTTCCCTTGCCGTCATTTTGCATGTAACGACCACAATTTTGAGGGTTTTTTTAAAAGAAAAAAAAAAAACCAACCTTTCAAGGTTTATTATGTTATGAGTATCTAATCTCTGAGTGTTTCGTGATCATGCTCTCGGACAACGTATATAGTTTTCTTTGACAAACGAAGTTGAAAACTGAAGTTATTAGTAAAGAATAAGAGGCTTGGCTGTGTTAGGTTAATGGCTTGAGTGTTTCCTTCTACAAAAAGATTTTTCACACGTAGGCTGTGATATTTTAGTATGCGCCGTATTTAATTAAAGATTGATTAAATATTGCTTGAATAAGAGTCTTTCCTTAATTGCTAAAGTTGAGGGTTCGAAACTCGCAATTACTAGCGTTGTAAGTGGGGGGCCATGGTGGTGGGGTTCTGTGCTAATCTCCCCCAAGGTATAGTCGTTCGATCCAGGTGCTGTCCAAGCACTGTAGGACCGTGGGACCCCGAATAGCGTAAGCGAAAGGGGGCCTAGTGGATCCTCGGTCACAAAAAAAAAAAAAAAAAAAAACTATGCATTAGAGAGAGACATGAACCTATTCATTTGTAGTTAGGTTACATGCCAAGTATTGATTAGGAGCTTGGTCTAAACACAAAGTTATTAGCTCAATTTATTACCTATTACCGATGGCATCTATATAGCCAATGTCACTTCCATGATGACGAAAGATGTTTTTTGAACTCATTTTGTCATATCGTGTAATAGATAGTTATCAAAAATCAGTCTCTATTAGAATGTCCAATCAAAAAAAGGTGGAAGAAGACCACATGTATATTAAAAAAAAATATAAACCTTATAGATAAGTGATATGGGATACTTTAATGCCTCTCTCATGTAGGACCCAAAGTAGGAGAGGATTTGACAAACAGGGGGTGGCGCATGCGAAATAAACTAAGGCGGAACTTGGTTGTTATACCACGTTAGAATGTCCAACCCAAAGCATAAGCTCATGAGGCAAGGCAAGCCAAATGTATCTAGGAGCACACGATCTCCCTAAACAAGCGATGATGTGGGGTACTTTAACATCATGAATGAATGACTTTTAAAATTCTCGAAGGCCACATTAAACAAAGACTCAGCTTTACGGAGTTTTTGAGTGATCAACAATCTATTAACAATCAAAACGATGTTGCTTTAATTTTAAGGGAAGAAGCTGGAATTGCATCCCTTAGAATTTGGCTACTTTCCTTTTAGGTAATCTTTTCGTGGATCAACTGATACGTTTAAATCTCCTATCTATCAAAGATTTGTATCAAGAAATTAAAGATGCTGAAGGTAGAAGAAGCGAGTTTCCTTAGCCCAAGTTCGAAGTGTACGCTCAGATCATCACATACTACACACACTCGTGCACACGGAGAGAGAGAGAGAGAGTAAACAGGGTTATCATATTTAAATTATAAATCACGCTGTCATTTTAAAGTTTAAGCTTTTAGATCAATTGACAGTGATCCCCCAAAATCGCACAAATACACTAATAAAATATCCCTGGGTATGAAGAGCATGTGCACTAAGCACAGCGGTTGCTCCGTGAATGACCTAAAGATACAAACCCATCGCGACATACATGTATACTCTTCCTTAACCCCCCCTTAGTCATAGGTTACAGACTGGAAAAACCATCTGCGACTAGTTCCTCGCTCTCTTCCCCTTGTCAAAACGCAGGATCGGGTCGTCCTCGCGGAAGAGCCGCTGAGTGTTGAGCATGGTGAGCAGGATCAGGCCGAGGAGGACCAGGAACGAGAGCGCCGACAGCACGATCATGAGCCCCGAGGCAATCGGACCCTTCACCTCCTGCGCATACTCCGACGACGCCATGGCGAGGAAGGTCAGCGGGAACGAATACGCCCACCACGCGACGTTGAATTTCCTCATCGACTTCTTGAAGAGCGCCGGTCTGCATGCCTGTTTCGACACCACCACAAGACAAACTTAGTTCAATAATTTATAACAATTTACCCAAGATTAAAGAACGCATGTCAACTGAAACCCTAATTTATTGGTCATACCCGATATTGCGTCATCTCTTTCGAAAGCAGCTGTATATATTAAAGATTTTTGGAGGTATAAATTAATAAAGGATGAGTATTTTGTAATTGGGGTCAAAAGTCACGCAAGAAAGTTGCGTAACCCAGTTGCCTTAATCGAGGGGGAAATTTTAGTTTATTGAATTTTTTTCTTGAGTGGGCTTGACATTTTAGATCCTTAAACTACGGTACGATCCATACAACAGAGACAGCCAATTTTCCCGGTACACAATTTCCACGGACGAATCTGATGAAGGGGACAAGAGAGAGTGGAAAGAAAAGGTTGCTAAAGAAACATCATAGAAAAATATGTACCACGTGTTTTCCTAGTCACTCCAAGTTATGAAATTTCCTCATCCAAAAAAAGGAGAGATTGGTTGAGCTCGATGACTAAGTTCGTCAACTTCGACATCAGATGCGCACCACTTCAATTTTCGAGAAAAATTTGCTTGCATAAGCATCTTCTGCTACAACCTAGAAGATTTTGGGTAAATATTTAGACTTTATCTAATGATGGGCCGGCACGATTTCGGTCTCCGGATCGATATCAGATTCTTATGTCTCACTCTAAAGGACAGCTCCCTTTCGTTTTTAACTTATGTCCCTCCAATTGTCTATTAAAATTTTGATGGAGTTAGAAAAGTTAGTCGTCATGATACAATCTATTACTGTAATATACAATCTATTATTGTAATCTACCAAGTTATGAGTATTTTGGAGAAATGGTTAGGGAGAACTTTCGCTAGATCACCTCTTCAAAGCTTAGTCATGATACTAGTCGATTGAAGATAGTATATTATGAAACTCCATATAAATAATGAATTTAACCTAGACGTACCCCGACACCTACCACATCGAAACTCGAGAGATCAGCAACCCTGCACAGATTTTTCTGTACTTTGATTGGTTGCAAATGGGCCTGTTGCTGCAGCAGCATGAAAAGTGATGCGTATCAACTAGAGAGATGAAGGGAAGGTAAGTGTTGATTACCAGAGAGGTGAACAGAAAGAGGGAGAGGAAGAAGAGCATCTTCGACCCGATGTCGAACTCTCCGGCGATGGACTTCCAGGCGACGCTCGCTTTGCTCGGCGCAGCAAAGAACAGGAAGAAGACCGGCCTCAGCATCGCCGGCAGCTTGTCGCCGCCGGACAACCGCTGGTACAAGGTGACGAACAGCACCAGGTAATGCGCCATCCCAAGCGAGAACATGCAGACCGCTGTCTCGCGCCACCCCATCTCGGCCGCGGCCCGTGCGCCCACCAGGTTCCCCACCACCGAGAGCTGGCTCGTCGGGTTGGCCACCATCGAGAGGAACCGCCTCTCGGTCGTGAACCACTGCCCGAAGAGCTTTATGTCGAGCAGGATCACGGGGACCGCGAAGGCCCACCAGAGGACCAGGTACAACGTCGTCTTCGGCAGGTCCGACGTGAAGTCGGCCGCCTGGAGCAGCACGAGCCACGCTATCCACGGCGCGAACAGGTAGTTCACTCCGACGTGGTGCTGGAACTCCGCCCTCACCAGGCCGAAGTGAAAGAAACACCGGAGAATATAGAGGAAGGAGAGGGAGATCTGGACCAGCAGGACGAAGCCCCAGAAGATCACGAACGTCATGTGAGGGATCAAATGAGAGAGATGCTCGAGGGGCAGCGAGTCGTCAGGCGTCGGTGACGGGCGGCGGAGGATCTTCCACAGCAAGGCCTGGCATGCGAGGGAGAGGCTGATGCGGAAGTAGCCGGCGTGGAGCCGGGTCAGGATGGATGACTTCAACGTCTTGACGACGGGGACGAGGTGGTGCTCGGGGGTCCTCACGCGGGAAGGGTCGATCACCGGCTGGAGCGGCGGCTCGTATTCGATCTCCGATGCCATTCGACGACGCTGGAGGTAGCGGTGGCGAAAGGCGTTGTCTCCTCTAAGGTACGTTTGGACGCTTTGGGTTACGAGGTCTTTGACGATATATGTTGAGATGTGTATGGAAGGTTTATGTAGAAAATCAAGTCGAGTACGGAACGAGTTTATAGTTTTTCTTTTGGATTTGTCCTTTTATTTGGATTTTTCGATGACGTTTAGGCGAGCAACTTGGCCTCAGTTTAATGGATTTTCAAGAATATATGCCCGGAGCAGGGCGAATGGAAATGGACGTTTCGCACAAAGAGCTAAAACGTGACGAGGAGACTCTCCCCGCCCTTCGTTGAGTATTACTACCGCCCCCTTCCATTTCTGTCGAATCATGACGACAAGACAATTGCTTGCTTTTGCTTTTTGTCGTCTTTTTATGTTTATACGATCAAAGTTGTCTTGATTTTAAGTGTCGAGGTCCGCGACCGCAGTACACAGCAGCCGCTCTCCCCCACCTCTCTCTCTCTCCCACCACCTCCACATAGCTACTCGCCCAATTGCCGGGGGCTGACGGTGGCCACCGATCAGGATGAGCCCAAGCCGAGATCAAGTGTGAACCTTGGAGATCTTGGGCTTGACGCCGTAATTATCTTAGAATTTTTTTCTTTATGAATTCATATTCGAAACATAATTTAACACTTTTTTGATTGGCGGCACTATTAAATTGCACGCACGGCATGTTCGCAAATGTGGAGAGGGAAGATATATGCACTTTCAATCAATCGTTTTCATGTCATGATCATGACACTTGTGTAATTGTCATTACCCTTTATAAACCAGTTTCACAATATGCTTAATAAATCACTTAACATTACTCACGGAAAGCTTCGTCTATGACATGCCCTTGTCTACCATTCAACATGATAAGATTATATCACTTTTTTCTTTGCTTTTGTCTCAGTAACTTTCTCCCCTGCAAATCGACGATTGAATTCAAGGATTCGAGTGAGCATATGTTTATTTCTTCTATTGACACCCCCCCCAAAAAAAAAAAAAAAAAAAAAAAAAAAAGCATAGATAATGAGACAAAGATTAATTAAAAGACACCGGTCCAAGGCAGGCCTTGGGATTTGTCTAGCCTACCAAGAACTTTGGGTTCAGCAGAAGTTGGGCCAGCTCACATATGGGTCCATTAAGGGCCTCTAATTATAATAATTAGAATTTTGGTAAAAATTCAATTGGGAAATAACAGAATTAGACTTTAAGACGTGAAACGACACTTGTCTTTAAAGAATTATTGGCCCCACAATATTGCTAATGATTAATGGTAAAAATCTTTCAAGATACAATAAAGTCTCAATAAAAATACTAGATAATAATTCTGGTATTTCTCCCAGAACTCTCAAAATGAAATAATTAAAAACAAAAGCTGTACTTTGAGAAAGAAAAAACAACAAGAAAAAAATGTGAGACGGAAAATGACAAATTTATATTAGTCTATAGGAATGGATGCTTCGGGAAAGGTTGCATTGTAAATAGATGCTTTCTCAAAAGACATAGTGAAAATTTGTATTAAAAAAATAATATTAAATAATAATTTTTTCTTCCGAATTTTATAACTTCTAAAAACTAACATTTGAACAAATACAACATTTCAAAAGTTGCAAGAGCGCCTAATAACTAATAGGTAGAAAAAAATAAAATTCAAAATTAAATAATAAAAACTCTATCTTGAACGGTCACACTATTTCAATAGGACAAAAAGGTCATCTTCTATTATAAATTCGAATTTAATAAACAAAAAATAATAATTGTTGAATGGTGCCAAATTTGGTTCTCATGCACTCGCAAGCAGGTCTATTAGGGCTTAGCCCACTGAGCCCATCCTTTTCATTTGTAAGAATAGAAGACTTCAATTGGCCTATACAAACCCGTCATTTCCATATTGCACTTTTGAGAAAGGAGTATCCCTTGGCCTGGACATTTCTTCAGGTATTTCACTACCTTCAAAGCTGCATTCATGTGGGACTGTTTTGAACTGTGCATGAATTGACTAAGAGTCTGTACTGCATAGCAAATGTCTGGCCTAGTCATGGTGAGATAGATATGTTTTCCAACAAGTCTCTGATAGCTTGATGGGTCTTCTAATAATGGATCGTCAGAAGGAGATATCCCAACATCATAATCAACAATAGTCAACTTGGCATTTTGTTCAATGGGAATAATGGCTGGTTTGCACCCTGATAATCCTACTTCTGATATAATCTCCATCACGAATTTTCGTTGGCTAAGAGAAATTCCTTGATCTAAACGAGCTATCTCTATTCCAAGAAAACATTAGGTGACCCTAAATGTTTGATGTGAAAAGAGGAATGTAAATACTCCTTAAGCTTTTTTACAGTATAATCATCATTTCCCATGATAAGTATGTCATCAATATAAATCATGAAGTAAAAAAGACGACATACCTTTTATCCAAGTGAATAGAGCATAATCATGCTTGGACTGTTTGAATCCAGCAGCTGAAAGTGCATTAATAAATTTGGCGTACCATTGTCGAGAGGCTTGTTTCAGTCCATAAAGCGATTTGCGGAGACGACATACTTTAGACTCCCCCTGTCTCATAATCCTTGTGGAAGATCCATGTAAATTTCTTCATCCAAATCACCATGAAGAAAGGCATTGTGGACATCCATTTGGTGCAGTGACCAGTCGCGAAAAGCAACAACCGATAAGAAAGAACGAACCGCGACATCCTTGGCTTCCGAAGAAAAAGTTTCATGATAGTCAAAACCTTCTCGCTATGTAAAGCCCTTGGCCACCAACCGGGCCTTATATCTTTCTACAGAACCATCTGCTCTGTATTTAATCTTATATACCCACTTATATCCAATGGGTTTATGATGGGGAGGTAATCGTACGATATCCCAAGTATGATTTTCCATTAGGGCTTGTAGTTCTGCCTCCATAGCTTTTTGCCAATGTGAATCATGCATTGCCTCATTATAACTAGAAGGCTCTTGTTCCTCAGAGATACAACTAATGCAACATAAATGTTTTGATGACAGTCGATCAAATGAAATATATGAAGGGATAGGATAACAAGTACTTGATGAATTCAAGGAAGAACACACATAATCCTTTGTCCAGGCTAGTGGGCGAGTAACACGACCAAATCGTCGTGGTGGCTCATTCTGCATCACCAAAGATGATTCTTCAATAGTTTTAGGTTCTACAGAAGCTGTCATCTGAGACTTCTTTTCCATAGGATGGTCTTCAATTGAATGTCCAGTAGAAATCTCATTGGATGTTGAAGGCGATATTGTATCCATTCTCTGATGTCTTGGAGGAGAAACAATAATATATGATTCTCCAAAAGATAGATCCTCTTCCAACAAGAATCGATGATTAGTTTTCATCTCATCTGCAGACGTAGAAGTGGCATCTCGGAAAGGAAAAATATCCTCATGGAAAGCAACATCACTGCTAACAAAAAATTCTCCCGTGGACTGTTCATAAACCCAATATCCCTTTTTTAGGTTTGGATATCCCATGAATATGCACTGACGAGCATGAGGGCCTATTTTATCCCGGGGCCATACTGTAGTCACATAACAGAGACAGCCAAACACTCTGAGATGGCTCGTGTCTGGTTTCCTCCCATACAATATCTCAAATGGAGTTTTCCCTTCTAGAATGCGTGATGGCATACAATTTATCAGATATGCTGCAGTGACCACACAATCTCCCTAAAAATTTTTAGGAATAGATGCTTGAAATTTAAGAGCACATGCTACTTCTAAGAGGTGACGGTACTTTCACTCAACAACTCCATTTTGCTATGAGGTATAAGTGCATAAACTCTCATGCAAAATTCCATTCGAGGAAAAGAAAGAGGCACACATTAAAGAATTCTCTTCCATTATCAATGCGAATGCGTCGAATCAACTTCCCAAATTGATTTTTGGACAAGGAAAGAAAAATCCTCAGGTGAGAAAGGGCTTGATTTTTTGATTGCATGAGGAACACCCATGTGGCACGTGAGAAATCATCTACGATTGTGAGGAAAAATCACGAACCATCATGATGCAAAGTGTGGTATGGTCCCCAGACATCAGCATGAATTAAAGAAAAAATACTATCTACTCGAGAACTATTGTTTTGGAAAGGGGCATGAGTCTATTTTGCCAAAGGGCAGATAAGACACTAAGGACAAGGGAATGAAGCAGTGTGACCCAATCTTTGATGATGAAGAAAATTCTTGTCATTGGTAGTAGTGTTACACAATGATTTATTGAATTCAATATGAGATAATTTAAAACTGCTCGGAAGATTGATCCAAAAATACAGCCCTTGATAGATTCTACCCAAGCCCATCAGTTTGTCAATCGAAAGGGCCTGAAAGAAACATTTATCATAATCAAACGAGACATGATAGGAATTTTCTTCACAAGCTCGAGAGACTGATACGAGGTTGAAATGGAAATCAGGGACATAAAGCACATTTCGAAGTGTGATGAGGGAACTAAGATTCACAGTGCCAATCATTGCAACATATGTGGTGTTTCCATTTGAAAGTTGTACTGATATAGGAAAATATAACTTCTCGATGTTGGAAAAGAAACCTTTATCGCAGACAATGTGGTCACCAGCACCCGAATCGATAATCCATGCATCATTTGAAATTGAGTTCATCAAACAATAGGAAATACCTGTTAAGCTTCCAATTTTATTGGAAGCATCCAATTTCTTTAAGGCTTCCATCAACTCCTGATATTGCTCATGGGTAATTGACTTGTCTACTGGTTGACCTGACACCTGAAAGACGGTTGAAAATTTCCCTTTTTTCCTTTTTGCCAGGTTTACCATGCAACTTCCAACAATTTTCAATTGTATAGTGTGGACGCTTACAATATTCACAATATAACTTACCCGTTCCCTTTTGATTATTGTTTTTCGCGGCTAAAGAAGGCCTGTTCACGAGCTGGAAACATGGGCCAACGTTGCCCCATATGGGCCATCAGATCCAAAGAAAAAATGGCCACGTGAGCTATCCGATCCATAAAGATTCAGCCCACGTGGACCGTTAGATTCAGGTGTACCACTGCTTCGTGGACCGTCAGATCTAGCCGCTCCAAGAGTCGATCACGAGCTGTCTGATCGTTCAACGAAATCATGGCCATCCATTAGCTTCTTGTATCTTCTAGGGTCTTCTTTGAGAAACCCTAGATGCAGCCTTCGATGTTCTCTCCCTCCTGTGGTTCTTTGCGGCGGGCGAGAAAAAACCTTCGCTGCCAGAGCCATTCCTTCGCCACTTTTCCCGTAGTCCACCACCTTCTGTTGGCTCTCTTCTTGGATAGCAAGTTGATAGATGTGGCCAAGGCTCGGCATGGGTTCCATGGTCAAGATATATGAGCGAAATAAGAGGTAAGTCTCGTTTAGAATGAGGATAAACCTCGTTGCCTTCTCCCTTTCCCGCATGTTTTTGTACTGCTGTAATATGGGCTCTGGCCAATCAAACTTCTCGTCAGCTACTTCTAACTCATTCCACAGAGCCGAAAGTTTATTATAAATGGCTGCAATGGTCATGTTTCCTTGTTTCAGTTCCCAGATCTGCTGTGTCAAGGAAAATTTTTTGACCTGATCCAATTTTCCATACATTTCCTTAATGTTTTCCCACATTTTTCTTGAATCCTCCATCAGGGGAAGTCCAGCCGCGACTTCGGAAGCGATGCAATTTCCGATCCATGTTTTGACTAGTTGATTGCATTTCTTCCAAAGTCGTGCCATTCGCTCGTTGGACGGAATTGGAATCATTTCGTCAATAAAACCCTCCTTGTCTTTCGTTACCAGTGTGCGCCAGAACTCCCGCGACCAGCTTGAGTAATTGTCCGGTCCGGTTAACTGCTGAGCGACAAGCTTCAGTTCTGGTCCATCGACATTTGTTGTGTAAAGGGAGCTGCTGGGCTCCGGCCAGCCGCTGGTAATGAGGATCCGGTATGGGAAAAAAACCAAATGGAGGATTCGGGTAAGGATTTGCTCCTAAACCCAAATCGCTAGATCTGGTTCCATGACCCACATTGAAAAAAACTCGAGTAGGGATTCATTCCCATACCCGGTTCACCTAACTCGCCCATTTGCTGTGGGCTGATGGTTGAGCTTGCCCCATTGTTGGTTGGTGGGCCTCCATCAATCTGCACACTACTCTGATAGCTCGGCAATGATGTATTTGGGCCTAGCCCATAGTACCATGGATATGGTACCTACTGGTAAGGATGGCCCGAAAAGGGCTACCCCACATCAAACTGAGCCAGAACAGGTTGCCATTGCGCGTGTTGGGCCTGACTCTAGGTCTGACTATGCTGTTGCTTGGACACAGTAACTATTACGGATGAATCTTGGTTCTGCGAGGTTTGTGGCATTACCTCTCCTGCAGACTAGTCATCAGAGGCTAAGGTCACGTTTTGTGGTTTGGTCATAATGAAAAAATTTCTCCTTTCAAAATTGATTCCTACAGCAACTCTGTTCTACAGGTTGAATTTTCTTGGCAAAGTGAAGACGGAAGTTCAAGAACGAATTCCTACCGGATGCTGTTTGTTTTGCAGAATGGGTGTCACAACAACAAGACAGAAAAAAAAAAAAAAAAAAAAAAAAAAAAAAACGGAGGCAATTCGAAAAGGAACGCGGAAGCTATGCTAGGATCAGAATTTCTCTGATACCACGTCACAAATCTGAGTGAAGGAGAAACGTAGGAAAGATTTGGAGAGGAAAATGTATCAATCTCATTCGATGTATAATCTATATACAAGAGTGTATATATTACAAGAGAAGACTCAATAAAAAAGTAAATAAATATTTTCTGATCTTTCTAATCCTAAAATAATCACAATTCCTATCAATTACAATCGACACAAATCTTCTAGATCTCAATCATATCTTCCAACAATATTCACCAACTAGCACATCCCTTCACTTGGTACCCATTACAGCATCAAACTTTCAGTTATGGCAATGGTTAATCTGATATCGGCTTCATAAATCTACTATGAATGCAGGATGATAACTTAGATACACAATTACGAACATATCACGGTTGCAAATTTTCGGTAGATCGACATCCACGTCTACTTTTTGATGACCAATATTCACTTGAACCTATCAGTTTTTATATAAGAACTAGTGACGTGAAAAGGGAGAAAAAGGAAAAGATCGTACGCCACAAAGATACAATATAATCTCTTGATTACGATCACCATGCAACGTTGAATCGCTTCATGCATTTCTCGAACAGCAAAGGTCGGCAGGCCTTGTCGAGATTTTGGAGTTCGCGAGAAATCAAATCCAAGAAAGAGTCAGTTGGAGTTTCAAGGAAGCGTTTAGATCAAGGGACATGAATGAAATATGGACTTGCTCATCCAACAACAAGAAAAACAATGGTAGTGCATGATTCGTCCATCCAACATCATTGCTGCCGTACAACATTAGCTAAGCTAGTGCATCATGTCTACGTAGTAATAAAGTCGCTAGTTAGGTCTTGGTTCATCAAACGCACATCGAGCTTGTGAATTCATCAAACCTAGCATGATCCTTATTTAAGTCTCCCTCTCTATATGCAAAAATTGTTTGCGTTAATGCTGGTCAACCTCAAATGGCCATGTAGGATGGCCGATAATGACTAAACCTTCGCTTCAACGATTTCCAACCAAAATTAATTGGAATAACTATATTGGCAAACCGTCAAAAGATTTATAACTAAATTGACAAAATTAAAAATTTTAGTATTTGACTTGACCGTCATACAATAAGTTTATAACTTTTCGGACAATTATCCCCGTAACTATAATGGACTATCATAAAACGTCTCATATATAGTGAGTCTTTCTTTAGCTAATACAAGGTAATTTTGCTCTTAATGGCTGCCCATTTACAGAAAAATTCCTAACAAAGCTGATTTACGGGCATGCTCTCGCCGGTTTCATTTTTTGCTACTATTGCTCTGTTCGGTAAGAGGTTGGGTGGTCTTGGAATCATTGACGTGAAGTTTTATCATCGCCTTTTGTCGCGTGAGTACCCTGAAGATCGCTCTAGTGAACAATTAAGAAGTTTATGAAACTAAAACATGCGCAATTCCCATTAATTGGGTGACAGTACATGACAGTTCTTGGCAGCTTGTTGAGGTCGATTGTCGTGTCGAACATGAGCGGAAACCAGTACAGGCAAGCAATCTTCTCAACCATAACATTTGGACATGAAAACGACATCAGCTTTGGCTCCATTCTATAGCTCCGTATTAACAAAAACTACTTTTCTTAGGCCTGGCAGATCTTTTGATTTGATATTCACTATAGTTTTATTTGCTGCTATTAGTTATCGTTAACTCTTGTTTGCTTGTGCATTTCGCATCGGATTCTGCCACGTCAAGTTCATGTCGCAACTGAAAGTTTCGTGTTGGGTTTCCATATCTGCTCGCGGATTTCAAAACTGGAGACAAACTTGATGCAAAGGCTAGAAAATGTTTTTTTCTTTTTCATTCATTGGATATGGTTTCGACCATTTTGGCAATCGACTTTGAGATGAATAAAGTAGGAAACTAACAAAAATTGATGATGTTAGGATCAATGGAAGTATATTGTACAAAGACAAATCTATGGTAGGATCTAGTGTGAGGAAACAAACAAAGGGGACTAAAGAGATTGTATCGGAGGGAGATTCTAAGAATATTCTGGTTAGGAATCCTGAAACTATTGTTGTAAACTGATCGAGAATCAAAATGAAAACCACCTATGTTTGAACCACTATGAGAAAGTCCAATAGAACATCTAAATCTGTGTAGAGGCATTCTTAATCATTGAATTATTTGCTTTTAATTGATGTTCGCTCACCAGAATTTTTTCGGAAGCAATGCAGGTTCAAGATTCTATTAAGTGGGATTAGCAATACAGGATGAGTCGCCTACAAGAGGTAAAAGGTGAGGCACTAGGTTCAAAGAAAACCTGATGGGAACAAGAGGTATAGAGTGAGGTTGGTAGTAAAAGGTTTTCTATACAAAACCCAATTGTGAAGTCAACTAAATTTAGGCTTATGTTGAGTATTGTTGCCACTGAGAATTTATATCTAGAACATTCAGATGTGAAGATTGCATTCCTCATTGGTGACTTAAAGGAGGATATCTACATGCTTTAACCCAAATGTTTCAAGTTCCTAGCAAACAAAGTTGTATCTCTGGGCTAAAGAAAAATTTGTGTGGTTTGAAATAGACTCCTAGACAGTGGTAGAAGAGTTTTGACTCATTAATGAGCGGTAATAGGTTCACTAGATCTAAAATGGATTTGACTTCAAGAATTTTGATAACCGGCAAAGTAAATTGCCATTATATGTAGATAACATGGTCGTTGTAGGAACAAGCATGAGGAAATTAACATACTGAAGTAGCAATTGTCAAATGATTGTACGAGATAGATCAAAAGGATTTCTTAAAATGTCTCAAGAAAAGTATAATGAGTAAGTGTTGGGCAAATTCAGAGTTCAGAGTGCAAAGCCCATAATGGCTCATTAGGGAAGTCATTTCAAACTCTTAATGGAGCAGTCACTAAACATATGAGGAGTGGGAGTACATGGCCAAGGTACCTTGAGTCAGCTACCAGTTGTTTAATGTATGCTGCGGTGTGTATTGGACAAGACATAGCTCATGTAGGGGGATTGTGAACTAATATATGGCTAATCCGAGAATGAAGCATTGGGAAGCTATAAAAGTAGCTACTAAGATACCTAAGAGGTACTTTGAGAACTACATTTTTTTTCATAAAAAATAATAGCCTTGACAAGGCTTTGTCAATACAAAACTTGGTGGTAACATTGACAATAGGAAGAGAACATTGGGGTTATTTTTTTTTTATCTTTAGTGGCATTGCAATCAATTGGAACTCCAAACATTAGAAGTATGTGTCATTCTCAACCTCTAAAGCATAGTAAATTGCTATATCTAAAGCTGGCAATAAGATCATTTGGTTGAAGAATTTTCTAAAGGAGATAGGTAAGAAGCATGATAGTAGTGGTCCTTTTATTGATAGTCAGGATGCTACCTGTCTCGCAAAGATTCCAGTACTTCACTCAAGGAAAAAACACTTTTAGTTTAAGTATCATCATATCTTTGAGCTGATGGATGATAACACTCTGTCATTGAAAAAGAATATTGCAGATATGTTAGCCAAGGGTGTCATAATTGAGAACAGAGGTTGTACATTACATCGTCTCCATGGTTAGTGATGAGGAGGTGCCACCACACTAGGACAATTTGGTTATAAAGACGAGTGGAGACTATTGCCATTTTGAAGATCAGATTCAAAGTAGGAGATGGATGGAGTTGTGAAGTCTAATAAATGAAAGAATTGTTAGAAGAGTATACATATAATTTCCACCATTACTCTATAACCTAAGCTCTTGTTGTATATTAATATGATTTCTCTTGTAATTATAACTTGATATAATAGTTACAAGATTACCTAGTACAGCATTATAGTTTCCCTTAATATTTTGAAGGATTTTTCACGTAATTATTTGCTTGCCTTCTTCTCTGACTATTCTCTTTTACGTTTCTCATTCCCAATAGAGGGGAGATTCCCATATATAAGCCCATATCCATCATCAGTCTCGATTAAAACACTTTACACCAAGCCGTGCGACTACATTAATACCAATTGAGATATGTGCATAACCAAAATCCATATGTAGTCAAATAATTATATTGGACTATCATAAAGTGTCTCATATATAGCGAGTTTTTTTTTTTTTAGCAAACATAAAGTACTTTTGCTATTAATTGCTTCCCAAATACAAAAAATTCTTTCAGAGCTCATTTACGTGCGCACTTTTTGCTAATGTTTTGCTGCTAGTATTCTGTTCAGTAAGAAGTCAGGTAGTCTTGAAACCACCAACATAAAGCTTTGCACTCACCTCTTATCACTCAAACAACCCTCTCCTTGTCTCTCATTGCTGTGAGAGAGAGAGAGAGAGAGAGAGAGAGAGAGAGAGAGATCCCTCTCATGGACAACTACGACTGGTACATGACGAAAGATGGGAGTCGAGATCTTATTTTTTACGCAATCTCTGTAAAATGTTAAATGTTAATTACACAAATTTTTTTCCTTGCATTTCATTTAGATTTTATAAAACTAAACTTGTACACTTTCCCAAATCTTATGTTGGTTGAACATGATAAAACATTCATATTGCCCTCTGATCTCGCCTGTGAAGGAAATCATTGGACCTACAGTCGATTCATTTATTATATATGAAAATCATAGATGCAAAAAATATGCCAGAGTTGTTCCTTATTAATTGGGTGACAGTACATGACAATTTTTTGTTAGCTTGTTGATGCCAGTTGTAATATTAAAGATTGAACGGAAAATAGTTAAACGCGTACGATCTTCTCAAGCATATCTTTTGAAAAAAAAAATTGAAAAGGACATCAGCTTTGGCTCCATAGTAAGACAATATCAACAAAGTCTACTTATAGTAGGCTTACATTGCTTTTTTTAATTTTCTATTAAGCCCATATTTATTTATTGCTATTAGTTTATTATTAACTCGTTAGTTTGTGCATTTCTTCTCCATGACGTCACCTTCGTTCCCTTAATTTAGTGTTTCTTTCTTCCTCATCGTCACTTTGCACGCAACGACATCCATTTTATGGAATATTTTTCTGAGACCAAACTTTCAAGGGTTTATTATAATACGAATATTAAATGTGCAGAGGTTTCGCGATCATACTCTTTGACTATACATACAGTAATTATTGACAAATGAAGTTATAAACTGAATTTACTAGTAAAGTATAAAAGGATTGCTCGTGATAGGTTAAATTTTTGAGTGTATCCTTCTAAAAAAGATTTTTCATACGCAAGACATGACTTTTTAGTGTATGCCGCATTTAATTCAAAGACTGATTAGACATTGCTAGAATGTTGCAAGTGGGGCAATGTCATTTGTAGTTAAGAACCATGGATTAGAGAGGCTAGATAGACATTTCCCTGCCAAGTATTGACGTGGAGGTGACCTAAACACAAGCTATTAGCCAAGGTTACTTCCTCTTGTTTGTTTGTGCATTTTGTATAGATAACAATATATGATGAGTTGGATTCACCCGTGAAGAATATAACTTGGGTGTTGTGCCAAATAACACTTGCAAAGAAGACATTATAGAACAAGTGGGTGTATGAGATCAAAGAAGAAACTGATGGCAGCAAGAGGAACAAGGGGAAATTTTTAGTGAGTTTTTCTCCAAATTTGTAAATCAGTTCGATGTGAAGATTGCACTCCTCCTTGGTGACTTAGAAGAGGGTATATATATGGTATAATCGGAAGGTTTTCAAATTCTTGGTAAATAGAACTATGTTTGCAAGTTGAATGAAAGTCTGTATGATTTATAACAGGCTTGTAGATGGTGCTATAAGAAATTCGACACATTTATGTGCGATAATGAGTTCACTAGATGTGAAATAGACTATTGCTGTTACTTCAAGAAATCTAACGGTTGCTATATTATTTGATTTTTGTATGTGAATGATATGATCACTGCAAGATCCAGCACGGGGTAGATCAATAAATTGAAGCATCAATTGTCAAAGGAGTTTGAAATGAAGGACTTGAGAGTAGCAACTTGGCAACTCAGATTCCTGGCATGAGGATCATGTGAGATAGATTAGAAGGATTTAAAAGTTGTCTCAAGAAAAGTGCATTTGAGAAGGTGTTGGATAGATTAGAGTTCGTTCTACAAAACCCAAAAGAACGCCTTAGAGAAGTCACTCCAACCTCTTGAAGGAATAGTCATTAAAAACAAATGAAGAGCGGGAGGATATTATAAATTATTGAGATATATCCTTTGATTCTTTATATCTCTCAAAATTATGCATATATCTCCATTGATTGAGTATATCTCTAATTAATTTATAATTAATAAAGTTTGTAAATAGGCACATGGCCTATTCAGTATGACACATAGAGACACACTGAGATATACAGAAATTTCACAATTCTCTCTTCCACAGTATTCATTGTTGACACCAAAATTTTGGCGATCCGTTTAGTCATTTATCGCATTAAAAATTAGGGGTTAATTTTATCCCTGAAAAAAAAATTAATTGCATAGCATATAGATTTAGGTACATTTATTTTTAATTTCCATTTTTTGCATTTATTTATTAGACTGACGGTGAGCGCAAGATTTTTCACATATTCCGCTAAGATTTTTCACATATTCAAGTAATATACACTGAGGAACATAATTTCGAGTAGAAAGGAAATTTTCGGATGGAATATTTGAAAAATACAAAAAAGAATATCGTGTGAGGTATAATGATATATTCAGGGGGATTATGCACAATCAAAATCGGAAGTGAAATATTTCACCAAAATTTAATTCCTTCCCCTATATAAGGTGCGGTGCGTGTACGACAAAAGGGAGAGGACTTCGAAATATTTTAGAGCAAATACATGAGGAAGTTTTAGGGTTTTTTGGGGTTTGAAGCTGAAATTCAAAAGAAAAAAATTCTTTTCGGTGAAGTGAACTCACGTCTGAAAAGCAGGAAAGAGAGAGGGACAAGACTGGTGAGTGACGTGAGAGAGAGAAAAAAAGAAAAAAAAAAAAAAAAGAAAAAAAGAAAAAAAGAGAAAAAAAAAAAAGGAAAGAGAGATGAACAATCGCACCCCCTGCCTACACTGGCGCCACGTGCTAGCGTCATCGACCGCGCCGGCACCGCCTCCACCAGCTACCTCCACGTCTTCGCCGTTGTCACTCCGCTGCCGTTGCTCGGCCGGCATCCTACCAATCGCCGGAGATCCCCCTCATCCGCAAGCTTGCGCCAACCCGTGACGTCTCAACAACTCGCGACCCAGCAACCCACCTGCAGATCCCGAGTCGCCAATCGCTACCGCCGTGCCAGCATGGCCGTGTCCCGCCTGCGAGCCCTGCGATGCCCTTGCTACCGCCAGATCTACCTCACCTGCAACTAGAAGCCAGAAGCCACCAATCCTGTCGCGATTTCGTCCTCAGGCCGTCTGTTCGTAGTTGCTGGTCGCTAGGCTTCCAACTCTGACCCACGACGTTACTGCTGCTGTCTCCGCCTCTGCTCCGACGACCCGATGCCAACAGCATCGACGCCTGACGCCATTGCCTCGAAGACTAGTGATCGACATCCCTGCTCAACCCGACGCCCTGCTGCCTGGAGCCAAAGCTAGGGGTGAGCATCAGTCCAGGGTCAATCCTAGACCGACCCTGGACCGGCCTAACCCTACCAATCCTGGTACGGTTCCTAAGGAGATTGGGTCGGTCCTTGGTCCTAGAATTCATGGACCAACACTGTGCCGGTCGGTCCTCGATCCTGAGAGTTCCGGGTTGGTCCAATCTAGACCAACCCTGAATATATATATCTAATATATTATTTATAATTTTTTTATATAGAGAAAATCTTAAAATGAACGACGTCAACAACATTAAACAGCTTTTTAACGAGGAGTTCAAGTAATTTTACATTGTTTTTAATAACTTAGGTTTTTAATGTCTTTTATGGCATCAATAGTCATAATTGGAAAATGTTTTGTAAGAAGTCCTTACGGCGTCCAAAAAGATATAAACAACTCTTTATGGCATCCTCCTCTAGTATTCGTTCTTTTTGTCTGATTTGTCCTCTTAGTGTTCAATTTGCCAAGATCAAAAGAAATAATTTCTTCGCTCGCCACTCGACACTCACCTCGCTCGCTTTGTGTCACTCGTGCTGCTCGCCACTCGATGTTTGCTTGGCTTGTTGCTCCCCTCTTGACATTCAATGCTTATTCTATTTGACACTCATCCCACTTAACACTTACCGCTTGCCATTCTTAGCTGACCTCGTCATCATCGAACCCATTGGGTCAGTATGGTCCTCAGTTGCCCTTTCAAGGAGTACATAAAATGAAATAAAAAGTTATTGGTTAGTCCTAGGTTGACCTTGAAATCAAACTGAACTCATTGGGTTAGTCTAGTTCTCTATCGCTTTTTTAAGGAGTACAAAAAAGGAAATAAAAAATTATCGATTGGTCTCGGGTTGACCCTGTAACCAGACCGAACCCATTGGGTTGGTCCGGTCCTCAGTCCCAAGCTCAATAGGGTCGGTCCTCGATCCCAAGAATTGAGGACCAGTACTGTGCGGGTTGGTCCTAGGGTTAAGGGGTGGACTGGCCCAACCCGGACCATGCTCACCCCTAGCCAAAGTCCTATGACCCGACATCCCTAACCGCTGCACCTCACGCCCAAATGCTGCCCCCCGTTGCCCATGCCGAACGTGCTGCTCGCCACTGTGCCCTCGCTGGAGACCCTTGCCAGTGACTCCCCTCGCCGGAGCTCTGAACGGTGGCCGAGATTTCTTTTTTTAAGAAAAAAGAAAAAAAATCAAATTAGGTATATTTGCTTTATTTTATTAGGCAAGTTTATCTTATTTTTTTTATTTATTGTTTGTTTATTTGAAATATTTCCCTAAGCATAATTGGAAACTCTGACATATCGCATGATTCGCAACCGCGCCTAGGTTTTTTATTTCATCTATAAGGCTTTAGATGAAATAATTAATCAAGCGGGAATAAAATTGATATTTTGATCTTTAAGGCTTAAAATCAATTTATCGATTTTACTAGCGAAATATTATCTCTTGATCTGAACGATGTGTGATATTTTTGATGATTTTGAATGGTTTGTCTTGTCTTGATTGCTTTATTTATCTTGAAATATGTTTGAGTTAGAATATTGCATGCTTTAGGGTTATTTGCATATTTAGATTAAGCATTTTATTTATTATGAATTTTCGAAATAAAAAAAAAACATAAATTTAGGATGTTAGATTTTTGCGTCATTAGCTTAAATTGCATGTTTAATTATTTGACATTTTTTTCTAATTTTGAAATTAATAAAAAAAAAAACAAAAATCATCATGCATATGTCATGTAGGATTAGGGCATCCTTTGTACATCATTACACATTAGGATAAAATTGCATATTTCATTTTAAGTTTAGATTGATTTAGATAGACTGCATCTTAGGTTAGAGATTACTAAATTAAGATAATATATTGGTTTAAATTAGGGTTTAGCATGACCTAATCCTTAATATAAGTGGGATAGAATCTTGATCTAGCTAGATAATTTTCACATTTTCATAATTTCGAATTTATGAAAAATACAAAAAAAAATGACTTAGGATAAATTAGTTTCAATCCCTAGAATAGATTGCATTTTTTTTCTTTTTTAAGAAAAATTAAAAAATGTCATGTGCATGTATATAGAATTAGATTCATGAAATGCATGCCATTTAGTGATTGTTGCTAGGTCCATTTGATTAAAAATTGCCTGTCATTATAATTAGGTCATTTAGTTATATTACATTGCATAAAGCATGATTCTCATTAATTAAATGAAAACAAAAAGAAATTGCATGTTAATTAGAAATCATATCTAGTGTTGATGATGTGAATTCTGATCTAACAACGCAAATGTTTTCGTTGCTACAAGGTAAGTCCCATAATTTATTCATTATTTTCTTGAGTGTTAAATTGATGGTTTGCGCACCCGCATAATCACTTCACATGTTAGGGAAATAGATTTAAAATCAATTCAAGCTGCTTGCAAAAAATGTTTTTGAAAATAAAAAGAAATGGTACTGAAAGGGCATTAAAAAAGTCCAGTGTAACCAAGTCCCCGTACCAAAAATCTCCGGTTCGTAGGAGTAAAATAATTCTCCCATTATTTTACTTAGGTGTCTAATCGACCTACCATAAACTGATTAGTGGTAACTCCTAGATAAAATCCATTTGCATGTTAAGAAATTTGAATTTAAGTCGCGAATTGATATGGGCTTGGAAGAGCCCGAGCTAAGTCTAGACTTAGTAATCCATTAGCCAAACCCTAGGTGGTGCATCCGAAAATTTGGTTGTGACAGCTTGGCGACTCTGCTGGGGACTTGAGTTAAAACTTTTAGTAGATTTAGGCCAATTTTTCTTTTCTTTTGAAAAATGTCTTTGTTTGACAATGAGAATCCCAAGTACGTCCCTAACATTTAAGGTGTTAAATGTTCTTGCAGACGGGGAGATATAAGGGGAGTAGTCTTTGCTAACCCTTGTCTTGCAGGTTAGAGTTGGGAATAAATGTTTTAAATTCAAGTTATTGAAGTGTTGTTTGATTTAAACTATTGTGTATGCCTTGCATTTAGCACTACGCTATTGCACACATAACCTACCACTGGACCTGAGCCGCACTAGGATACTTAGGATGGTATTGAGTTGGATACGACTTCGACCGCGAGGCCGCGTAGTAGAGGTTGCCCAACTCAATCCCGAAAGATTTTTTTTCTTGGTGTCAAGAATGTTTACCTCTGCCCGCGAAACTGCGTTGCATTGGGGTATCATTCTTGACTAAGCCGGAGTTAGGAGGACTTGACTTAGTACGCGAGATTATAACTAGTCATCCCACCCTGTTAACTTCACTTTGCTAAGCCATCTAGGTAGAAATCGAGCCTCACATCTCACGTGCATGTCTATGTGATTGCTGTCGATTTCTCTTGGTAAAGTAAGTTTTCTATCCCTATACCATGCAATTTATTTTGTTGTGCTTTTGATCAGTCCATGACAATTTAGGTTAATCATTGATTTAATCCCTTTGTCAATTAGAAATGAAATGAGGAAATTGCCATGCAATGAGTCATTTGAAAAATAAAAAATTTGCAGAATTTGTTTTCAATTCATGTCTAGGAAATTTGATCTTGCTATGATGTCTGTTTTTTTAGCTCTCTTTAGGAAATTCCCTTATTGTAAGAGCTTTTCATGAAAAAAAAAATGAAAAAAGTTGATAGATCATTGTCATGGATTGATTCTCTATTTGCACCTCGTACCTATATATTTTCATTCATTTGAATTAGGTGATAATGGATCCCTCACCCTCGCCCATTATTACACGATTAAGAGCTAGGATGGCCGATCAACCTGATTTGCGGGATCGTATCTCCACTATGGAAGAACAACTTCAACATTTAGCCGCCTCTATGCAGCTTCTATAACTCAAATCCAATCCCTCTGAGCGAATCCGACTCCTGCACCCGTTCTCCCCGAGATAGTTGTCCCGAGGCAGGCAAACAAGGCCCAATTGGGTGATGATGACATGCTTGGGTTGGAAGATGACCCTTCGCCGACCAATGTGCAAAAGGCTAAGCTTGACAACATCCCTAAGGCAGAGCAAGATGAACGCTTCGCAAAACTGGAAGAAAAATTGAAACAACTGCAGGAGTCGCAGAATTCACTCCCGTTCGACCTGTCTGTGTATGAGAAGGTCAAGATGCCAAAGAAATTTAAGATGCCGGACTTTGAGAAATACGATGATACTTAATGCCCAAAAGCTCATTTGCAGATGTATTACGTACGCATGGCCCAATATTTCAAGAATGAGCCCCTCATGATTCAATTATTCCATGCAAGCTTGACTGGGCCCACACTGAACTGGTACATAATGAAGAATGTAAACCTTCTCGACACCTGGAATGAAGTGGCTGACGTATTCCTCAAGCAATATAAGTTAATATGGACATTGCACCTTCCCGAGATGATATTGAGAGGATGGAAAAGAAGAAGAATGAGTCGTTCAAAGAGTATGCTGTGCGATGGCGAAACTAGCGGCTCAAATCACTCCTGAACCTACGAACAAGGAGTTGATGAAGTTGTTCGTCAAGACTCTCCCATTTGAGTTCTGTAATCGGATGGCTAGCACATACGTTGAGAACTTCAACCAACTTATCTCGGTGGGTGAGCAGATCGAGATTGGGCTAAGAGATGGATAATTCAACGAACCAACCCATCAAGGCAAAAGGTTCACCTTGGAAAAGGACAAAAAACCAAGCACATAAGTCAATGTTGCATATACACAATCTAGCAAGCCTCCAATTGTTCATGTCCCCAAGAATCAACGAGGCGGAGGCCGTCTGACTGCGCCTTGGCAGTTTACTAAAAGGCAATTCACTCCTCTTCCTAGCCCTCTGTCCCAGGTCTTAAAGGTTCTTCAAAAGAAGGGGTTGCTATCCTATGAGCCAAAGCAACCTAATGCTGAAAAATTTTCTAACTACGACCCTTCCAAGAAATGCGAGTACCATATAGGGAAAGTAGAACATTCAACTGATGAATGCATAACTTTGAAGCATAAGGTCTAAAACTTATTGGACACCAAGGCGTTTGCCTTCAATACCGCTCAGCAGAATCCTCTACCTGAGCATGAGGATAGGGTGAATGCTATTTTCGAACATGACGCCGGTCGAATCAAGAACTTGAAAGTGCACGTGATGGACACCCTGGGGTAGCCAAATGATGGATGGGATGCCATGGACGATCCGACGTCTCTAAACACAGAGAGCTATGATGACACCCTAGAAGGAATCACAAGTCTGTTCGACAACTTCTTCATAAGAGCCATTGACGACGGACTTTCGGAAGATATGAGCCCTAGCACACAAGAGTAACCTATTTATAGCTTTTGCACATTCCCCTGTGCGGGAATTTTATTCGCTTTATAGGAATTTTTATCACTTTTTAGGAATTGTTTTTGCTTTCTAGGAATTGTTTTCAATTTCTTCTTTCACTTTCCTTTTAGGGCTTAGGAATCGCATTTTCCATTCAATAAATGTAATTGATTGATGAATTTCAATGAAATTACAAGCTTTATTTTGAGGGCATGACGAGGTACGCCAAACCAGCCTAGTGATGATATCCAACCAATAAAACAAAAGAAAAATCCAAGGAGAATTCTGAGACCTGGGCTTCATCATGCTTTCTCGTGTTAAAATGTTTAAAAAAAAATGTTTTTCAATGCTTTTCAAAAAAAATTTCAAAAAATAATTCATAAAAAATAAAATATGATTTACCCTATTTGTCTTTTTGATCCACCTACTTTCCGTTTCAGGGACAGTCATATAGCATGCAGAGGTGTGGAAATTGTCCAATCCAATTCCAGATCCTGGGGGCAAGTTTGCTCCAAATTACGGTGGTCCATATATGGTGAGGAAGGTACTTTCTGGAGGTGCTTTGATTCTGGCAAAAATGGATGGTCGTGAATTTTCCACTCCAATTCATTCTGATGCTGTCAAAAAATATTACCCATGATTGAATTTACCGTGTCATGTTTTGAACTGCAAGCATTTTAATGATGAATAAATTGCCTCAATGAGTTGCAAATTCAATGGTCCAAATTTGTTACAAATCTTACATGTTTTCCTTGATGAATTGTGTGAGATGAATTGAATGTGTCAAATGGGATACTTTGAAATGATGAAAGGCAAGCCTTATTCCATACACTATTTCATACACTAATCCCCAGTGAGTGGTTCGAAAAATTTCATGCCTATGAGGAAAATGGTGATCTCGCAAAGGGTACGTCAACCGAAGTGATGAGAGACAATTTCTTCCTCTACCCGAAACATTATAGGTATACCCATATCAGCCCTTTGAGCCCACACACATGAAGAGCTTGTTAAATTATCCCTGTCAAGGATTATCCCGCATTGGGACAAATTTAAAATGAATGGTAGGAATTTTCTTACTTACACTTGCATCAATCTTCGAGTATTGCTTTCACAGTGTAACTTGTATTATAATTGAAGTGCCTTAGGATGACGAAGAACAGTTCTTTCTCTATCATAAATATTTCTATCCATTGCATAGCCCATTTAAGCCTATAAATTCGTTTCATATTAAACCCATTTGGTGATCATCCCCCACATTGGGACAAGACAAGAAAAAACAACCACTCAAGTAGCATGGTTTAGAATGTTGATAAAAGATTAAGGCTGTGCAAGTCCAAAATGCAAAAATAAGGGGTATGAAAAAGCAGTGTGTCTGGTAAAAGTAAGGCCAATGCTCAAAGAGAAAAATTAAACACTTGATGTAGTGAGTAGTATCCCCAACAAGGCGGTACTAAAAAAACCTCAAATGCTGTGATGTTACACTCAATGGAGTTTTGATATGAAGAAAATTCTCGATCATGGAGAAGAAAATTGGTGGAGATGTCAAGATGATCACCAACTTTGACCCTCTAAACACTTTTTGAGCCTAATTATCATTTCGTTTCTTAACCCATAAACCAAGCCTACGTTACGTCCCTTGCAAAGTCTCTTCATATTAGGACACTTGAATTAACGTAGAAGTTCATATGTTTGAAAGCATCGCTCGTAGAAGTGCAAGTAAGACAATTTTTGCCTCATTTCGTATGTTTCTTGACTTGTAAACCCCAAGATAATTGCAAAATGTCATTTTTCAATAGCCTCGACTCAAAGAGTCCCCTTTGCTAAGCCATTGACCAAGCCCGCATTACAATCCCTATTAAAGACCTTCAGATTGGTAAGTTCGTACCACTTGTGAGATTACTCTGATCATTGTCTGGCATGACAATGGTGAGATAGAGGATTGTCAAATCCTGCATCAAAGGTCAAGATGAAATAGCTCTTTTAATGAGGATGAGTGAAAAGTCCTTTCAGACTGAAAGATCCCTCATTTGACACATCCATGACAATCATGTGTTCATATTGGAATATTCAATTGAAATATTTCCCAATGGAAATTAGGTGATGCAAGATTAATAGAAATCATTACGCATGATCCTCCTTGAGTTAATGCATGTTTGTAATTACAAATGCATGTTGCTTCTCCTATGACCATGTTTTGCAGGAGACATATCCCCAAGGATCAGAGATGTTACCGGGTAAGTATATCTCTATCCATACCTTAGATACTTGTCATTGCACAGGTATTCTTCCCTCAAGTGCACCGACACTCGACTCAATCGAGCTATCCCCCAAAGATTTTTCTCCAGATTCAGTCTGATTAAGGCGACCGAAGAAATGTTCGGGTCCTGGTCAAATAATCTATGCTACAACATTAGGCGACCGAAGAAAGATTCGGGTCCTAGCCAAGCAAAACCTTAGTTCAGGCGACCGTAGAAAGATACGGATCCTAGAAAATGATTCCTTATTCAAGCGACCGTAGAAAGGTACAGGTCTTGGAAAATGAATCCCCGTTTAGGCAACCGTAAAAAGGTACGGGTCCTAGACACAACCCAAACACTACCATACTAAGCGACCGTAGAAAGATACGGGTCCTAGGAAAGCAGTTTCCTTACAAAATCTTGCTGCCATACTAGAAGACCGTAAAAAGGTACGGGTTCTAGGATATCAGTCTCCTTACAAAGCCTCGTTACTATTCTAGGCGACTGTAGAATGGTACAGGTCCTGGACAGGTAACACCAATTATCTTGAATCACTCTACCCTCATTCAAGGTAAGATATTCCAAGTAGGTTCCTTTTGACATCTCAGTCTGGATCTGGATGTCTTAATTATTTTCGTTAAACATTTCACTTTGGACGTGAATGTTTTTCAATCTTTCTCGTTATACCTTAGTCTGAATTTAGGTATTTCGAGCACAAAATCTTGACATCTCAGTCTGGATCTGGATGTCTTAATTATTTTCGTCTAAACACTTCACTCTGGATGTGAATATTTTTCGATCCTTCTCGTTATATCTTAGTCTGGATCTAAGTATTTTGAGTTCCAAAATCTTGACATCTCAGTCTAGGCCCGGATGTCTTGATTATTTTCATTTATACATTTCATTTATACATTTCACTCTGGATATGAATGTTTTTAATCTTTCTCGTTATACCTTAGTTTGGATCTAGATATTTCAAGTCTCAAAATTTTGACATCTTAGTTTAGATTTGGATGTCTTAATTCTTTTCATTGAGCATTTCACTCTAGATGTGAATATTTTTCGAACTTTCTCATTATACCTTAGTTTGGTGACATCCCAGTCTGGATTTGGATGTCTCAATTCTTTTCGTTGAACATTTCACTTTGGATGTAAATGTTCTTCTCAGTCTTGACGTCTCAATTTATTACCTATTAGACTTTTCAAGGAACCTAAGTGAGAGTTAGGTACTTGCAGAGTAAATGAGGATTTATCATGTACCTCAAGATGCTCTACCACACTGACTGGTAAGTAACTGTACGTACATTCTTTCCTTTCGCATCATGGATTTGCATTAGCATTTCCATGAATCATAAAAATTGCATTAAAAAACGGAATTCATTTTCCAACAAAAAAATCATTCATTGCATACACATAACCAAAATTTAGGTCTCAATTTATCTTTAAAAGCAACCTCTACGAGCTCACCTTCAAAGACGGACAGCTGTTGACACCTAAATTTTGTCGATCCATTTAGTCATTTATCGCATTAAAAATTATGGGTTAATTTTATCCCTGAAAAAAAAATATTAATTGCATAGCATATAGATTTAGGTACATTTATTTTTAATTTCCATTTTTTGCATTTATTTATTGGACTGACGGTGAGCGCAAGACTTTTCACATATTCTATTGAGATTTTTCACATATTTAAGTAAAATGCACTAAGGGACATATTTTCGAGTAGAAAGGAAATTTTTCGGATGGAATATTTGAAAAATACAAAAAAGAATATCGCATTAGGTATAATGATATATTCAGGGAGATTATGCACAATCAAAATTGGAAGTGAAATATTTCACCAAAATTTAATTCCTTCCCCTTTATAAGGTGCGGAGGACTTCGAAATTTTTTAGAGCAAATACGTGAGGAAGTTTTAGGGTTTTTTGGGTTTGAAGATGAAATTCGAAAGAAAAAAAATTATTTTCAGTGAAGTGAACTCACGTCCGAAAGCAGCAGAGAGAGAGAGGGACAAGACTGGTGAGTGACGTGAGAGAGAGAAAAAAAGAAAAAAAAAGAGTAAAAAAAAGAAAAGGGGGCGCGACTGTTCATCTTCCTCACGGGGCTGCCCTTGCCCGCACTGGCGCCGCGTGCCAGCGCTATAGACCGCGCCGGCACCGCCTCCACCAGCTACCTCCGCGTCTCCGCGATTGTCACTCCACCGCCGTTGCTCTGCTGGCGTCTTGCCAGCCGCCGTGGATCCCCCTCATCCACGAGCTTGCGCCGGCCCGCGACGTCTCATCAACTCGCGACCCAGCAACCCACCTGTAGATTTCGAGTCGCCGATCACTACCGCCGTGCCAGCATCGCCGTGTCCCACCTGCAAGCCCCTGCGATGCCGCTGCTACCGCCAGATCTACCTCGCCTGCAACCAGAAGCCAGAAGCCACCGTTCCTGTCGAGATTTCATCCTCAGGCCGTTTGATCGTAGCTGCTGGTCGCTAGGCTTCCGACTTTGACCCACGACGCTACTGCTGCTGTCTCCGCCTCTACTCCGACGACCCGACGCCAACAACATCGACGCCTGACACCGTTGCCTCGAAGACTAGCGACCGACGTCCCTGCTCAACCCAACGCCCTGCTGCGTGGAGCCGAAGCCCTGTGACCCGACGTCCCTGACCGCCGCACCTCACGCCCGAATGCTGCCTCCGTTGCCCGCACCAGACGTGCTGCTCGCCATTGTGCCCTCGCCGGAGACCCTCGCCGGTGACTCCCCTCGCCGGAGCTCCGAACGGTGGCCAAGATTTCTTTTTAAAAAAAAAAGAAAAAAAATCAGATTTGGTATATTTGCTTTATTTTATTAGGCAAGTTTATCTTTTTTTTTTATTTCTTGTTTATTTATTTGAAATATTTCCCAAAGCATAATTGGAAACTTTAACATATTGCATGATTCGCAACTGTGCCTGATTTTTTTTTATTTCATCTATAAAGCTTTAGGTGAAATAATTAATCAAGCGGGAATAAAATTGATATTTTGATCTTTAAGGCTTAAGATCAATTTATCGATTTTATTAGCGAAAGATTATCCCTTGATCTGAATGATGTGTGATATTTTTGATGATTTTGAATGGTTTGTCTTGTCTTGATTGCTTTATTTATCTTGAAATATGTTTAAGTTAGAATATTGCATGCTTTAGGGTTATTTGCATATTTAGATTAAGCATTTAATTTATTATGAATTTTAGAAATAAAAAAGAAAAACATAAATTTAGGATGTTAGATTTTTGCTTCTTTAGCTTAAATTGCATGTTTAATTATTTAACATTTTTTTTGGTAAAATTTAACATTTTTTTTAATTTCGACATTAATATAAAAAAAAAACAAAAATCATCATGCATATGTCATGTAGGATTAAGGCATTCTTTGTACGTCATTGCACATTAGAATAAAATTGCATATTTCATTTTAAGTTTATATTGATTTAGATAGACTGCATCTTAAGTTAGAGATAGCTAAATTAAGATAATATCTTGGTTTAAATTAGAGTTTAGCCTGACCTAATTCTTAATATAAGTGGGATAGAATCTTGATCTAGCTAGATAATTTTCACATTTTTCCGAATTTCGAATTTCATGAAAAATACAAAAAAAAAATGACTTAGGATAAATTAGTTTCAATCCCTAGGATAGATTGCATTTTTTTCTTTTTTAAGGAAAAAAATGTCATGTGCATGTCATATAGAATTAAATTCATGAAATGCATGCCATTTAGTGATTGTTGTAGGTCCATTTGATTAAAAATTGTCTGTCACTATAATTAGGTCATTTAGTTATATTGCATTGCATAAAGCATGATTCTCATTAATTAAATGAAAACAAAAAGAAATTGCGTGTTAATTAGAAATCATATCTAAGGTTGATGATGTGAATTCTGATCTAATAATGCAGATGCTTTCATCGTTACAAGGTAAATCCCATAATTTATTCATTGCTTTCTTGGTTGTTAAATTGATGGTTTGCGCACCCGCACGATCAATTCACATATTAGGGAAATAGATTTAAAATCAATTCAAGCTGCTTGCAAAAAAAAAATTGAAAATAAAAAGAAATGGTACCGAAAGGGCATTAAAGAAGTCTAGTGTAACCAAGTCTTCGTACTAAAAATCTCTGATTCGTAGGAGTAAAATAATTATTCAATTATTTTACTTAGGTGTCTGATCGACCTACCATAAACTGATTAGTGGCTACTCTTCGATAAAATCCATTTGCATGTTAAGAAATTTGAACTTAAGTCGTGAATTGGTATGAGCTTGGGAAAGCTTGAGCTAAGTCTAGGCTTAGTAATCCATTAGACAAACCCGAGGTGGTGCACCCGAAAATTTCGTCGCAACATTCATTATCCGTTAGCTTGTTGACGCCGATTGCAATATTCAAGATGAGCGGAAACCATTTCATGCATGCTATCTTCTCAAGCATGATTAAAGACAAGGAAAGGACATCAGCTTTAGCTCCATTCGAAGACACCGTCTTATCAAAGTCTACTTTCCCCAGGACCCCGTCGATCTTCTAATGGATTATTCACTCATAGTTTTATGTGTTGCTAACTCTTGCTTGTTTATCCATTTCCTCTCCATTCAGTCACCCTCGCTCCCTCAGTTTTGTTTTTCCCTTGCCGTCATTTTGGATGTAACGACCACAATTTTGAGGGTTTAAAAAAAAAAAAAAACCAAACTTTCAAGGTTTATTATGTTATGAGTATTTAATCTCTGCGTGTTTCGCGATCATGCTCTCGAACAACGTATATAGTTTTCTTTGACAAACGAAGTTGAAAACTGAAGTTATTAGTAAAGAATAAGAGGCTTGGCTGTGTTAGGTTAATGGCTTGAGTATTTCCTTCTACAAAAAGATTTTTCACACGTAGGCTGTGATATTTTAGTATGCACCATATTTAATTAAAAATTAATTAAAGATTGCTTTAATATTGCCATTTATAGTTATGAACTAGGCAGCTGCGTTAGTTAAGAGTCTCTTATTCATCGCTGAAGTCAAGGGTTCGAAACCCACAATTGCTAGCGTTATAAGTTGGGGGCCATGGTGGTGGGGTCCTCTGCTAATCTCCCCTGAGTTATAGTCGCTGGTCCAGGTGCCATCCGGGCACTGTAGGACCATGGGACCCCGAATAGCGTAAGCGAAAGGAGGCCCGGCAGATCCTCGGTCACCCAAAAAAACAAAAAAAGACTATGCATTAGAGATAGACATGAACCTATTCATTTGTAGTTAGGTTACATGCCAAGTATTGATTAGGAGCTTGACCTAAACACGAAGTTATTAGCTCAATTTATTACCTATTACCGATGGCATCTATATAGCCAATGTCACTTCCATGATGATGAAAGATGTTTTTTGAACTCATTTTGTCATATCATGTGATAGATAGTTATCAAAATTCAATCTCCATTAGAATGTCCAATAAAAAAAAAAGGTGGAAGAAGACCACATGTATATAAAAAATATATATATATATATAAACCTTATAGATAAGTGATGTGGGATACTTTAATGCCTCTCTCATGTAGGAGCCAAAGTAGGAGTGGATTTGACAAACAGGGGGTGGCGCATGCGAAATAAGCTAAGGCGGAACTTGGTTGTTATACCACGTTAGAATGTCCAACCCAAAGCATAAGCTCATGAGGCGAGGCAAGCCAAATGTTTCTAGGAGCACACGATCTCCATAAACAAGCAATGATGTGGGGTACTTTAACATCATGAATGAATGACTTTTAAAATTCTTGAAGGCCACATTAAACAAAGACTCAGCTTTACGGAGTTTTTGAGTGATCAACAATCTATTAACAATCAAAATGATGTTTTTTTAATTTTAAGGGAAGAAGCTGGAATTGCATCCCTTAGAATTTGGCTACTTTCCTTTTAGGTAATCTTTTCGTGGATCAACCGATACGTTTAAATCCCCTATCTATCAAAGATTTGTATCAAGAAATTAAAGATGCTGAAGGTAGAAGAAGCGAGTTTCCTTCACACTCGTGCGCACGGAGAGAGAGAGAGAGAGAAAGAGAGAGAGTAAACAGGGTTAGCATATTTAAATTATAAATCACGCTGTCATTTTTAAAATTTAAGCTTTTAGATCAATTGACAGTGATCCCCAAAATCGCACAAATACACTAATAAAATATCCCTGGGTAGGAAGAGCATGTGCACTAAGCACAGCGGTTGCTCCGTGAATGACCTAAAGATACAAACCCGTCGTGACATACGTTACAGACTGGAAAAACCATCTGCGACTAGTTCCTCGCTCTCTTCCCCTTGTCAAAACGCAGGATCGGGTCGTCCTCGCGGAAGAGCCGCTCAGTGTTGAGCATGGTGAGCAGGATCAGGCCGAGGAGGACCAGGAACGAGAGCGCCGACAGCACGATCATGAGCCCCGAGGCAATCGGACCCTTCACCTCCTGCGCATACTCCGACGACGCCAAGGCGAGGAAGGTCAGCGGGAACGAGTACGCCCACCACGCGACGTTGAATTTCCTCATCGACTTCTTAAAGAGCGCCGGTCTGCATGCCTGTTTCGACACCACCACAAGACAAACTTAGTTCAATAATTTATATCAATTTACCCAAGATTAAAGAACGAAAGTACTTCACCAAAAAAAAAAAAAGAACGAATGTCAACTGAAACCCTAATTTATTGGTCATACCCGATATTGCGTCATCTCTTTCCAAAGCAGCTGGCGGAAAGCTGTATATATTAAAGATTTTTGGAGGTATAAATTAATAAAGGATGAGTATTTTGTAATTGGGGTCAAAAGTCACGCAAGAAAGTTGCGTAACCCAGTTGCCTTAATCGAGGGGGATATTTTAGTTTATTGAATTTTCTGAGTGGGCTTGACCTTTTAGACCCTTAAACTTTGTTACGATCCATACAATAGAGAGCCAATTTCCCGGTACACAATTTCCACGGACGAATCTGATGAAGGGGACAAGAGAGAGAGGGGAAAGAAAAGGTTGCTAAAGAAACATTATACAAAAATATGTGCCACGTGGTTTCTTCCTAGTCACTTCAAGTTATGAAATTTCCTCATCCAAAGAAAGGAGAGATTGGTTGAGCTTGAAGACTAAATTTGTCCACTTTGACATCAGATGCACACCACTTCAATTTTCGAGAAAAATTTGTTTGCATAAGCATCTTCTACTACAACTTGGAAGATTTTAGGTAAATATTTAGACTTTATCTAATGATGGGTCGGCACGATTTCGATCTCCAAATCGATATTAGATTCTTATGTTTTGTTTTTTATTTATGTCCCTCCGTTTGTCTATTAAAAATTTGATGGAGTTAGAAAAGTCAGTCGTCATAGTACAATCTATTATTGTAATCTTTTGGAGAAATGGTTTGGGAGAACTTTTGCCAGATCACCTCTTTAAAGCTTAGTCATGATATTAATCGTTTGAAGATGTTATCTTATGAAACTCCATATAAATAATGAATTTAACCTAGACGTACCCCGACACCTACTGCATTGAAACTCGAGAGATCAGCAACCCTGCACAGATTTTTCTGTACTTTTTTTTTTTTTTTTTTTTGAACGAGGATTTTTCTGTACTTTGATTGGTTGCAAATGAGCCTGTTGCTGCAGCATGAAAGATTTGCGTATCAACTAGAGAGATGAAGGGAAGGTAAGTGCTGATTACCAGAGAGGTGAACAGAAAGAGGGAGAGGAAGAAGAGCATCTTCGACCCGATGTCGAACTCGCCGGCGATGGACTTCCAGGCGACGCTCGCCTTGCTCGGCGCGGCGAAGAACAGGAAGAAGACCGGCCTCAGCATCGCCGGCAGCTTGTCGCCGCCGGACAACCGCTGGTACAAGGTGACGAACAGCACCAGGTAATGCGCCATCCCAAGCGAGAACATGCAGACCGCGGTCTCGCGCCACCCCATCTTGGCCGCGGCCCGTGCGCCCACCAGGTTCCCCACCACCGACAGCTGGCTCGTCGGGTTGGCCACCATCGAGAGGAACCGCCTCTCGGTCGTGAACCACTGCCCGAAGAGCTTTATGTCGAGCAGGATCACGGGGACCGCGAAGGCCCACCAGAGGACCAGGTACAACGTCGTCTTCGGCAGGTCCGACGTGAAGTCGGCCGCCTGGAGAAGCACGAGCCACGCTATCCACGGCGCGAACAGGTAGTTCACTCCGACGTGGTGCTGGAACTCCGCCCTCACCAGGCCAAAGTGAAAGAAACACCGGAGAATATAGAGGAAGGAAAGGGAGATCTGGACCAGCAGGGCGAAGCCCCAGAAGATCACGAACGTCATGTGAGGGATCACATGAGAGAGATGCTCGAGGGGCAGCGAGTCGTCAGGCGTCGGCGACGGGCGGCGGAGGATCTTCCACAGCAAGGCCTGGCATGCGAGGGAGAGGCTGATGCGGAAGTAGCCGGCGTGGAGCCGGGTCAGGATGGACGACTTCAACGTCTTGGCGACGGGGACGAGGTGGTGCTCGGGGGTCCTCGCGTGGGAAGGGTCGATCGCCGGCTGGAGCGGCGGCTCGTATCCGAGCTCCGATGCCATTCGACGGCGCCGGAGGTTGCAATGGCGAAAGGTGCTGTCTTCTCTAAGGTATGTTTGGACGCTTTGGGTTGCGAGGTCTTGACGATATATGTTGAGATGTGTATGGAAGGTTTATGTAGAAAATCAAGTCGAGTACGGAACGAGTTTATAGTTTTTCTTTTAGATTTGTCCTTTTATTTGGATTTTTCGGTGACGTTTAGGCGAGCAACTTGGCCTCAGTTTAATGGATTCTCAAGGCGAATGGAAATGGACGTTTCGCACAAAGAGCTAAAACGTGACGAGGAGACTCTCCCCGCCCTTCGTTGACTATTACTACCGCCCCTTCCATTTCTGTCGAATCATGACGACAAGACAACTGCTTGCTTTTGCTTTTTGTCTTCTTTTTATGTTTATAAGATCAAAGTTGTCTTGATTTTAAGTGTCGAGGTCCTCGACCGCAGTACACAGCAGCCGCTCTCCCCCACCTCTCTCTCTCTCCCACCACCTCCACATAGCTACCCGCCCAATTGCCGGGGGCTGACGGTGGCCACCGATCAGGATGAGCCCAAGCCGAGATCAAGTGTGAACCTTGGAGATCTCGGGCTTGATGCCGTAATTATCTTAGGATTTTTTTCTTTATGAACTCATATTTGAAACATAATTTAACGCTTTTTTGATTGGCGGCACTATTAAATTGAACGCACGGCATGATCACAAATGTGAAGGGGGAAGATATATGCACTTTCAAACAATCGTTTTCATGTCATGATCATGACACCTGTGCAATTGGCATTACCCTTTATAAAACAGTTTCGCAATATGTTTAATAAATCACTTAACATTACTCACGGAAAGCTTTGTCTATGTCATGGCCCTTCTCTACCATTCAACATGATATGATTATATCACCTTTTTCTTTGTTTTAGTCTCAGTAACTTTCTTCCCTGCAAATCGACGATTGAATTCAAGGATTCGAGTGAGCATATGTTTATTTCTTCTATTGACCCAAAAAAAAAAAGCATAGATAATGAGACAGATTAATTAAAAGACACCGGTCCAAGGCAGGCCTTGGGATTTGTCTAGCCTACCAAGAACTTTGGGTTCAGCAGAAGTTGGGCCAGCTCACATATGGGTCCATTAAGGGCCTCTAATTATAATAATTAGAATTTTGGTAAAAATCAATTGGGAAATAACGGAATCAGACTTTAAGACGGGAAACGACACTTGTCTTTAAAGAATTATTGACCCCACAACATTGCTAATGATTAATGGTAAAAATCCCTCAAGATAGAATAAAGTCTCAATAAAAATACTAGATAATAATTCTGGTATTTATCTAAGAACCCTCAAAATGAAATAATAAAAAACAAAAGCTGTACTTTGAGAAAGAAAAATCAACAGGAAAAAAATGTGAGACAGAAAATGACAAATTTATATCGGTCTATAAGAATAGATGCTTCGGGAAAGGTTGCATTGTAAATAGATGCTTTCTCAAAAGACATAGTGAAAATTTGTATTATAAAAAATAATATTAAATAATAAATTTTCTTCTGAATTTTATAACTTCTAAAAACTAACATTTGAACAAATACAACATTTCAAAAGTTGTAAGAGCCCCTACTAACTAATAGGTAGAAAAAATAAAATTCAAAATTAAATAATAAAAACTCTATCGTGAATGGTCACACTATTTCAATAGGACAAAAAGGTCATCTTTTAACTATAAATTCGAATTTAATAAATAAAAAATAATAATTGTTTTTTTTTGGTCGGTTAATAATAATTGTTGAATGGTGCCAAATTTGGTTCTCATGCACTCACAAGCAGGTCTATTAGGGCTTAGCCCACTGAGCCCATCGTCTTCATTTGTTAGAGTAGAAGACTTCAATTGGCCTATACAAACCCGTCTATTTTATACGAGACAAGGCACTTCCAAGAAGACCTTATTAAAAGATTGGGAATAAAAAAATAATTTCTTATTGTATGTCAATCCAATAATCTATACTTTTATCACTGCTTATGATTATTTCAATATCATGTATGACAGATAATTGTCAATATCATGTAAACAAATGTTCTAGCAATTCAGCAGCTAAACTACACAAAAACAAGAGATCGTAGACAGATCTCCACGTTCTCATCCTGTGCAAGGTCTACAGCTCATCAAGCATGCCCATCGAAATCATGAAACCAAACCTTGGCATGCAGGAATGGAACGACGCCAACTTATGCTGATTAACCGTCTGCTTTCTCTTCCACCAAACAAAGGAAAAACCTTCTGCTTCTCACTATGATCATGTTCCAACAACTTGCAGATGAAAAGAAGCCAGTTTTTACGCCTGCAAAGGAGTACTTAATGGCATGTGAAACATAACTAAGTCCCTTCAAAGACCTAAGAGTTGGAGGAAATTTTAGTAACTTAACCCAGATAGGAGTACGAGAAGTATCAATATCAAGACTCTTTGACTCAGGAAGATGGGATGGAACGATGCCACCTTATGCTGATGAGTCTTCTGCTTTCTGATTCTGATCATGTTCCAACAACTTGCAGACAGAAAGAAGTCAGTTTTCGTGCCTGCAAAGGAGAATTCAATGGCAACGAAAAATAACTGAGTCCCTCCAAAAACATAAGAACTAGAGGAATTTAAGAGTAACTTGATCCAGATAGGAGTACCAGAAGTGTCAGTATCTGAACTCTTTGGCTCAGGAAAATGGACATTATTCGAAGGACCATTCTCAATAGCACGATGACAAGTTGTAGCTGTGGGGAGTTTGAACAAGGACATTCCGTTCTCAATCTCACTACCCTCAACTCCGCCGTCAGCATGTCAGCAGCGGAAAAAATCACACCACACTGAATTTCTTCCTCCCCAAGACTTCTTGGCCAACAAGAGCAGAACCCCAAGTTTCAACCCCTTTATCAACAGCAGATTTCAGAATCACTAGCAATTTTCTCCCATCAACAAAATCTGAGATTCACAGTACCTCATAACGTGAGCTTTCGAATATTCACCAACTAGCACATCCCTTCACTTGGTACCCATTACAGCATCAAACTTTCAGTTATGGCAATGGTTAATCTGATATCGGCTTCATAAATCTACTATGAATGGAGGATGATAACTTAGATACACAATTACGAACATATCACGTTTGCAAATTTTCGGTAGATCGACACCCACGTCTACTTTTTGATGACCAATATTCACTTGAACCTATCAGTTTTTACGTAAGAACTAGTGACGTGAAAAGGGGGAAAAAGGAAAAGATCGTACGCCATAAAGATACAATTTAATCTCTTGATTACGATCACCATGCAACGTTGAATCGCTTCATGCATTTCTTGAACAGCAAAGGTCGGCAGGCCTTGTCGAGATTTTGGAGTTCGCGAGAAATCAAATCCAAGAAAGAGTCAGTCGGAGTTTCAAGGAAGCGTTTAGATCAAGGGACATGAATGAAATATGGACTTGCTCATCCAACAACAAGAAAAACAATGGTAGTGCATGATTCGTCCATCCAACTTAATTGCTGCCGTACAAGATTAGCTAAGCTAGTGCATCATGTCTACGTAGTAATAAAGTCGCTAGTTAGGTCTTGGTTCATCAAACGCACATCAAGCTTGTGAATTCATCAAACCTAGCATGATCCTTATTTAAGTCTCCCTCTCTATATGCAAAGATTGTTCGCGTTAATGCTCGTCAACCTCAGATAGGCCATGTAGGATGGCCAATAATGACTAAACTATCGCTTCAGCGATTTCCAACCAAAATTAATCGGAATGACTATATTGACAAATCGTCAAAAGGTTTATAACTAAATTGACAAAATTAAAAATTTTAGGATTAACTTTGCCGTCATACAATAAGTTTATAACTTTTCGGACAATTATATCCATAACTATAATGGACTATCATAAAACGTCTCATATACAGTGAGTCTTTCTTTAGCTAACACAAGGTAATTTTGCTATTAATGGCTGCCCATTTACAGAAAAATTCCTAACAAAGCTGATTTACGGGCATGCTCTCGCCGGTTTCATTTTCTGCTACTATTGCTCTGTTCGGTAAGAGGTTGGGTGGTCTTGGAATCATTGACGTGAAGTTTTATCATCGCCTTTTGTCGCGTGAGTACCCTGAAGATCGCTCTAGTGAACAATTAAGAAGTTTATGAAACTAAAACATGTGCAATTCCCATTAATTGGGTGACAGTACATGACAGTTCTTGGCAGCTTGTTGAGGCCGGTTGCCGTATCGAAGATGAGCGGAAACCAGTAAAGCCAAGCAATCTTCTCAACCATAACATTAGGACATGAAAACGACATCAGCTTTGGCTCCATTCTATAGATCCGTATCAACAAAGTCAACTTTTCTTAGGCCTAGAAGATCTTTTGATTTGGTATTCCCTATAGTTTTACTTGCTGCTATTAGTTTATCGTTAACTCTTGTTTGTTTGTGCATTTCACATCGGATTCTGCCACATCAATGATAGAAAACAGAGTGGAAGCGAGAAGAATATCAAGAATAGGAGAGAATGTATTCTGTGCACTTCATTGATTGTTTCAATGTATAAAGGGAATTAAATAATACAGAGGATGTTTAATGAATAAGGAAGTATATCAGATATAATCCTAGTATATCAAATCTAATCCTAGATTGATACAAAATAATCAATTACAATCTCGAGTATATATCCACCATAATCTGGTGTTTCTTCGGCATATCTTCCAACACCCCCCCTCAAGCTGGTGGCTTTTATATGTCCAAGACGCCTAGCTTGCTTAGGAGATATGCATGTTGCCTTTGACATAAAGGTTTGGTGAATATATCTGCAGGTTGTTCGACAGTCCCAATTCCTCTTGTTTTGATTATCCCTTCTTGAATCTTCTCTCGAGTAAAGTAGCAATCGACCTCTATGTGTTTTGTTCTTTCATGTACTATTGGATTTGCCGCAAGTTTAAATGCGGAATCATTATCACAAAACAGTAAGGTTGGTCCCTTGACTTGTACTCCGAGATCTAGAAGTAAGCCTCATAACCAAACTACTTCACACACGGTCTTAGCCATGGATCGATACTCAGCTTCAGCTAATGATAGGGAGACAGTGGACTGTTTCTTTGTCTTCCATGAAAGTAATGATTCCCCAAGTTTGATGCAGAAACCAGTGATAGATCTTCAACTCATAGGACAAGTCGCATAATCCACATCACAGTAAGCCGTCATTTCCATGTTGCAATCACAAGAAAGGAGAATCCCAAGTCCTGAGCATTTCTTTAAATATTTGACAACTTTCAATGCAGCATTCATATGAGACTGTTTTGGATTATGCATGAACTGACTTAGTGTCTGAACCGCATAACATATATCTAGTCTGGTCATAGTGAGATAGATGAGTTTCCCAACTAGTCTCTAATAGCTTGATGGATCTTTGAGCAACGAGTCATTATCTATAGATTGTAGACTCGCATCATAATCAGCAGTGGTCAACTTGACATTTTGCTCAATTGGGATAACTGCTAGTTTGCATCCTGATAGACCTGCCTCCGATATAATCTCCAACACAAATTTCCGTTGGCTAAGCGAGATCCCTTGGTTTGAATGAGCTATCTCAATTCCAAGGAAGTATTTTGGTGGTCCCAAATCTTTAATATGGAAAGCGGAATGTAAATATGCCTTGAGACTTTTCACGGCAGATTCATCATTTCCCATAATAAGTATGTCATCAACATAAATCATCAAGTAGATAGATGACATACCTTTTGTCCACGTGAGTAAAGCATAACCATGTCTGGACTGCTTGAATCCTGCTCCCATAAGTGCATTCGTAAATTTGGCATACCACTGTCGAGAAACCTGCTTGAGACCATATAAGGATTTGCGGAGACAACATACTCTAGACTCTCCCTGTCTCCGTAATCCTGGTGGAAGGTCCATATAGATTTCCTCATCCAAGTCACCATGAAGAAAAGCGTTGTGGACATCCATTTGGTGCAATAACCAATCACGAAATGCAGCAATTGCTAATAAAGTACGAACCATAACATCTTTCGCTACTGGAGAAAAGGTTTCATAGTAATCGAAACCTTCTCGTTGAGTGAAACCTTTGGCCACCAATCGAGCCTTATATCTTTCTGCTGAGTCGTCGGCTTTATATTTAATCTTGTAGACCCACTTGCAGCCAATCGGTTTTCGATGAGACGGTAAAGGGACAATGTCCCATGTATGATTTCAATTAATGCATGCAATTTTGCCTCCATAGCTTTTTGCCAACGTGGATCATTCACTGCCTTGTTATAATTGGACGGCTCTGTTTCTTCAGATACACAACTGATGCAGCACATGTGATCCGACGATAACTAGTGAAAAGAGACATATGTGGAGATAGGGTAACGAGTACCTGGAGAATTTGAAACAGCACAAACATAGTCTTTTGTCCATGTGGGTGGATGCGTAGCACGCTCGAATCGCCGTGGTGGATTGTTCTGTGGTGTTGGCTGAGAAGGTACTGAAGAAACTGGTGATTCCTCAGTTGATGCTGGAGATACTACTATTGGTGAAGAAGTATGCTCCTCCTCACTTATGGTGGAAAAATCTATATCTGAAGTATCCACGACTATTGTAGGAGAGGAAAATGTACCTTGTGGCAAATATGCTGGAGGGGTAATGATATATGATCGTCCAGGAGATAAGTCTTCTTCAGATAAAAATCAATGAGTATCCATGCCCCTATCAGACTCATCGTGTAAAGATAATTTGTCACCAAAGGGAAATACATTCTCATGGAAAATGACATCACTGCTGACAAAGAAATCCCTAGTGGACGGATCGAAAACCCAATATCCCTTTGTGAGACTCGGATATCACATAAATATGCATCGTCGAGCTCGTGGACTTAATTTATCCTGCGGTCCCACCGTAATCACATAGCATAAACAACCAAAAACTCTCAAATGCTGAAGTTCTGGTTTCTTTCCATAAAGCATCTCAAAGGGTGTCTTCTTGTTGAGAACACGGCTTGGCATTCGATTGATCAGGTAAGCTGCAGTGACCACACAATCTCCCCAAAACGTTTCGGGAATGGAAGCTTGAAATTTAAGAGCGCGGGCTACTTCTAAGAGATGACGGTGTTTATGCTCAACAATCCCATTTTGCTGTGGGGGTGTAAATGCAAGAACTCTCATGCAAAATTCCGTTTGAAGAGAGAAAAAAATGCACATTCACTATTGAAGAATTCCCTTCCATTGTCAATACGAATACGTTGAATTGATTTTCCAAATTGATTTTTGGAGAGGGAGAAAAAAGTTCTTAGATGAGAAAGAACTTGACTCTTTGATTGCATGAGAAATACCCATGTGGCACAAGAAAAATCATCCACAATTGTGAGGAGAAACGAGAACCATCACGATTGGGTGTGTGATAGGACCCCCAAACATTAGCATGGATTAAGGAAAAAAGACTTTTTGCATGAGATTTGCTATTGTCAAAAGGTATACGAGCTTGCTTTGCTAGAGGACAAATTGAACATTGAGGGTAAGGAAAAGCAGTAGATTGACCCAGTCTTCGATGATTAAGAAAAAGCTTATCATTGGTAGTAATGTTACACAATGATTGTTTATTGGATTCAATACAAGATGAACTGAAATTACTTGAAAAACTGGTCCAAAGATATAGCCCTTGCCAAATTCTACCAAGCCCATTAATTTGCCAATCGAAAGGGCCTGAAATAAACAGTGATCGGGATTGAATAGAACATGACATGAATTTTTTTCACAAGCCCAAGAAACTGATATGAGATTGAAATGAAATTCTGGGACATAAAACACGTTCTGGAGTGTGATAAGAAGGCTAAGATTTACTGTGCCAGTCATCGTGACATAGGTAGCATTTCTATTTGGAAGTTGGACTGAGATAGGAAAGTCTAATTTTTTTTATTTCGAAAAAAAACTTTCAACGCAGATAATGTGGTCACTAGCACCCGAATCAATTATCCAAGCAGTCTTCAAAATTGAATTCATCAAACAATAAGAAGTACCTGTAAAACTTCTAGTGCTGTCAAAGACGTCCAACTTTTCAAGAGCCTTCATAATTTCTTGATACTGATCATGGGTAATTGACTGATTTGATTTATCAGTATGCTACCCTGTCACCTATAAAGCTGTCGAAAAATCCCTCTTCCTTTTCTCTCTAGGTTTACCATGCAATTTCCAACAATTATCAATTGTATGATGTGGACATTTGCAATAATCGCAGTATAGCTTACATTTTCCTTTAAAATTTTGCCCATTATACTTTGATGACGTGGCAAAAGGTGGCCCGTTGGATGGTTTAAAAAATGAAGCCATCGCAACCTCATTTGGGCCATTGGATCCATGCGCGGAAAAGGAGCATTATGAGCCATCCGATCCTGCTGGAGAGATTCCTCGTGGACCGTCGAATCTGGCAGATGGATTGAGCCCTCGTGAACCGTCAGATCGCATCATCAGATCCTAGCTGTCCGTTCCTTTCTTGAAGGATTTAGGGTTTGCTCCTGCAAACCAGACTTGCGGCCACCTTCCTTCGAGCTCTCTAGTCGCAGCTCCTCCTTATGGGTGATTCGCGTGAGCCGCGAGCGCCATCCCGTCGCCGGATCTGTGCAAATCGGAGGCAACAAGACGCTAGCTTTCTTCTTGGACGACGAGTTGGTAAATCCGGCCAAGTATCGGCATGGGTTCCATTGCCAAAGTCTAAGATCAAAAGGATTGGTAAGACTCATTCAAGATCAAGAGGAATCTAGTGATCTTTTCCTTGTCTCTTATGGCGCGATACTACTGCAAGGTTAGATCTGGGCCTTCTAATTTCTCCTCAGCTGCCTTCAATTCATTCCATAAAGCTAAGAGTTTGTTGTAGACCACGGCAATGCTCATATTTCCCTGCTTTAGATCCGAGAGTTGTTAGGTCAAAGAGAAAATTTTCACCCAATATAATTTTCCATACATTTCTTTGATATTTTCCCACATTTTTCTCAAATCTTCCGTCGGAGGGAGTCCAACCACGACTTCGGTGGTGATGCAATTGCCAATCCAAGTTTGGACTAATTGGTTGCATTTCCTCCATAGTTGCGTCATTCGCTCATCTGACGGAATCGATAAGGTACCATTGATAAAAACCTTTTTGTCCTTCATGACCAACGCTCACCGGAACTCCACCGACCAGCTAGAATAATTGTCGGGGCCTAAAAGTTGTTGGGTGATGAGTCGCAACTCCGGTCTATCACCCATCGCTGTGTAAAGCAGATCACCGAGCTCCGATCGACCACTGGTGGTGATAAACGGGTAGGGATTTAGTCTCGGATCCGAAATACCCGGTTCGGATGAATAGCCGGCATTTGTTGAATTCAGCCCAGTGGTTTGGCTTCCTCGAAGACGGTCGGTGGGCCTCCACTGGGCCGAACTGGTTCTCCGAGGCTTTGGCCCATCAACCATGGGCTTGTTTGCGTGGGCCCATAGATCCATGGGCCAAGTGCCATTTGAACAGGCAGCCAGTGGATGGATTTCCCTTAAGCATGCTGGGCTGCGAGTGGTTGCCCCGAAGTGGCCTGGCCTGTGATGGGTTGTCCCTGGTTCGGTTGGGCCTGGATTCTTTGCTCTCGGTCCACGACGTGTTCTTGCTGCATAGTTAACTCTTCTAGAGTTCTTCCTTCAGAAGTTGATGAATCTTCCTTAACCATGGTGTCGGTAAGAAAGAAAACGGAAAGAAGAAATTGTTTTTCTGGTTTTTTTGAAGTGCTTAGATACCGATTCCTACACCGGAGTGCGAACCTTGTTTTGCAGGTTTAGTGTTCCTACAACAACGAAGGTAAGAAATGTCCAGAAGGCAATAAAAAAATCCGGAAGTCAGAAGAAAAGGAACGCTCGCTCTGATATGATGACAAAAAACAGAGTGGAAGCGAGAAGAATATCGAGAATAGGAGAGAATGTATTATGTGCACTTCATTGATTGTTTCAATGTATAAAGGGAACTAAATAATACAGAGGATGTTTAATGAATAAGGAAGTATATCAGATCTAATCCTAATATATCAAATCTAATCCTAGATTGATACAACATAATCAATTACAATCTCGAGTATATTTTCACCATAATCTGGCGTATCTTCGGCATATCTTCCAATAATCAAGTTCATATCGCAACTGAAAGTTTCGTGTTGTGTTTCCATATATGCGCCCGGATTTTGAAACTGGAGACAAACTTGATGCAAAGGCTAGAAGATGTTTTTTTCCCCATTCATTGGATATGGTTTTGACCATTTCGACAATCGGCTTTGATATGAATAAAGTAGGAAACTAACAAAATTTGATGATGTTAGGGTCAATGAAAGTATGTTGTACGAAGACAAATATGTGGTAGGATCTAGGGTGAGGAAACAAACAAAAGGGACTAAAGAGATTGTATTGGAGGGAGATTCTAAGAATATTCTGGTTAGGAATCCTGAAACTATTATCGTAAACTGATTGAAAATCAAAATGAAAACCACCTATGTCTGAACCGCTTTAAGAAAATCCAATAGAACATCTAAATCTGTGTAGAGGCATTCTTAATCATTGAATTATTTGCTTTTGATTGATGTTGGCTCATCAGAATATTTTTCTAAAGCATTGCAAGTTCAAGAGGTAAAAGGTGAGGCAGTAAGTTCAAAGAGAACCTGATGGCAACAAGAGGTACAAGGTGAGGTTGTTAGTAAAAGGTTTTCTACACAAAACCCAGTGTGAATTCGACTAAATTTAGGCTTATGTTGAGTATTGTTGCCACTGAGAATTTATAACTAGAACATTCAGATGTGAAGATTGCAATCATCATTGGTGACTTAAAGGAGGATATCTACATGGCTTAACGAAAGTGTTTTAAGTTACTGCGAAACAAAGCTATATCTCTAGGCTAAAGAAAAAATTTGTGTGGTTTGAAATAGACTCATAGATAGTGGTAGAAGAGTTTTGATTCATTAATGTGTGGTAATAGGTTCACTAGATCTAAAATGGATCACTATTATGACTTCAAGAAATTTGATAACTGGCATAGTAATTTCCCATTGTATGTAGATAATATGGTCGTTGTAGGAACAAGCATGAGGAAATTAACATACTGAAGTAGCAATTGTCAAATGATTGTGTGAGATAGATCAAAAGGATTTCTTAAAATGTCTCAAGAAAAGTATAATGAGAAAGTGTTGGACAAATTTAGAGTTCAGAGTGCAAAGCCCATAATCGCTCATTAGGAAAGTTATTTCTGTTAAAATATGTCTCGAGTTTGAGCCTAATACGAAATTTCGAATGCTTCAAATTGGATATTTTGCGGATGTTCAAAATCAAGCAAAGAACATCCGAAGATCAACTTCCCAAAATTTTCGAATTTGTGTTGGAGAGTTTGGCCGCTAAAATAGGAAAGTCCAACTTTGACTTGGACTTGGACTTGGATTTTGTTTAAAATACATGAAGATATGTTTTGGTTGAAATCGGCAAGTTAGCTACAGAAAAAAGTCAAAACTTTTATTTTGGTTGACCGGATCCTAGCTTGATTCGGTTTCCTCACCCCTGGACTTCTCTGGCGATGGTGGTGGCTTATATATATATAAGGCTTGTTCGTTGGGGGAAGCAGACGTGAAGGTTTTTTGAAGCGCCGTTTTTACACAAGTGCTTGGTATTGAAGTTTGTTCATGGAATTACATCAAGAAAAATTGGTGTTTGTAGCAGATTAAATCTTGTGGTAAGATTTGCATATAATTCCTTCGTGAGATTGATATATTATTTCTTGAGGAATTTCGAGGCTAAACATTGTGTGCGTTATTTGATGTAATTGGGGCTTGAGAAATACCAAGAGGGTGTTTGAGTGACTTGAGTGTGTAATCTCCTTGTATCGCTTAATCTATAGTGAAATTCATCGATGCTCTCCTTGTGAATGTAGGTCTTTACGACCGAACCACGTAAATTCGGTGTCCAATTTATTTTCTTCTTCTATCTATATTATTGTTCGATCGCTCGGCTTTTCGCAACAATTGGTATCAGAGCCAAGCTTGGCTAAATCGAAACGAATCCATGGTGATAGAAGAAGTAAAAGTGAGAATCGACAGATTTGATGGGAATGATTTTAGTTTCTAGAAGATGCAAATTGAAGATTATCTTTACTAGATAAAATTGCACTTGCCCTTATCTGGGGAGAAATCAGAGTCGATGAAGCAAGCTGATTGGGATATGCTGGATAGACGAGCTATAGGTGTTATTCGGCTTACTTTGGCTCGTAACGTCGCGTTTAACATCTTGAAGGAGAAGACCACTACTAATTTGATGCAAGCCCTATCAGATATGTACGAGAAGCCCTCTGCGATCAACAAAGTCTATTTGATGCGACGTCTATTTAATTTGAAGATGAGCGAAGGTGCGTCAGTTGCAAATCATATCAATGAATTCAATGTGATTGTTAGTTAATTGAGTTCAGTTGAGATTGACTTTGAAGATAAGGTACGTGCTTTAATTCTGTTATCCTCATTGCCTAATAGTTGAAATACTACTATTAATGTTGTTAGTAATTCCTCTGGGTCAACAAGTTTGACGTTTGATGGGGTTCAAGATTTGATTCTAAGTGAAGACATCCGTAAAAGAGAATCTACCGAACCTGTATTTGCTGCTTTAGTAGGTGAAAATAGAGGAAAATCTAGAACACATGTGGATAAGAGTAGTACTAATATAAACAAGCGTAGTCAATCTAGGATTGTTGATGTTGTCTGTTGGAGTTGTGGCAAAAGGGGGCATCTTAGAAGGAATTACTTTAAACTGAAGAATGAGAAGGGTAAATGAATTATAGTTGATTCTGCAAATAATATTGCAGCTGTAGCAGATAATGCCGATTATGTCTTGTTTGTCACTAATTATTCATTGCTTGATGGATGGATTATGGATTATGGTTGTTCTTTTCATGCTACACCAAATAGAAATTGGTTTACTACTTATCAATGCATCGATAATAGTAAAGTGCAATTGGAACAATGTTGAATGCAAGGTTGTCGGTGTTGGCAATGTTAGAATCAGAATACATGATGGTATCTTGAGGACATTGACTAAAGTAAAGGATTGTCGCGACCTAATTTTCACGGGTGCACCACCTAAAACTAGGTTAATGGACTACTATGTCTTTAATTTAGCTCGGACTCTCCCAAGCCCATACCAATTCGCGACTTAAGGTTCAAGTTTTTTAACATGCAAATGATTTTTAACTAGGAGTCGCCACTAATCGGTTTATGGTAGGTTGATTAGACACCTAAGTAAAATAATGGGAGGATTATTTTACTCCTACGAACCAGAGACTAAAGGTACGGGGACTTGGTTACACTAGATTTCTCTAATGCCCTTTCGGTACCATTTTTTTTAATTTCAAAAATGTTTTTACAAGCAGCTGATTTATTTTAACCTAAATTACTATCATGCAAGTATAGTGACCACACAAATGCTCAAAGATTCAATAAATAAATTGCATCACACAAAGCAAACAATTTTTTTTTTTTTTTGGGTTTTCTTGAAAATTAGAATTCTTTTATAAAATGCATTTTTTTAACTAAATGACTTAATCTTATTAATATGCAAATTCTAATTAAATGGGCCTATTATGCAAACTAGTTATTATGCACCTCATGACCTAACTTCACTAATGAACAAATTCTGATTAAATGATCCTATTATGCAAACTAGTTAACATGCACCTAGTATTTTTGTATTTTTTTTTATTGAAATTCGGAATTAATAAAAACCCTAATTAAAATATCTAAAAAGGGATAATTTTCTAATTTATTCTAGGGATTAATTTGACTTAAATCCTATCCTATATTAGAAAACTATTCTTTTTTTTAAAAAAAATGAGATAATTAAACATGCGAACATCATCTAAAACCCTATTTAAAAAAGGTTATTTAGGTTCAATCCTAACCTATTTCAAAAATGCAATCCTAAAAATTTAATCTTAAAAATCTAAGTTACTAAACCTACATGTCTGATTTACTAAACCTATATGCTCATGCAGAATTTTGATTTTTTTTTATTTTCTGATTTTTTTAGTTTTTTTAAAGATAAGTAATTATTAAATCTAAACTATCAACAAAATAAAGAATTAAAATAATCGAAAAAATAACCTGTTGTCTCACAGGTCAAATTAACGATTATCCTAACCCTAATTATCACTACAAAGAGATCAAAATAATTAAAATCTGATCCGAAGTCTTACGGATCAAATTAATAATTATAATGATTTAACAATTAATATTCTACCAAAAATGTCCAAAAATTAATGTAATTAAAAAAATAATCCGACGTCTTACCAATTAAATTAATAATTACAGTAATTCAGAAAAAATTCCTGCAAATAATGTCAGAATATGCATAAAATGAAAATCACATTCCTGTGCAATAATATTGAAACTAATAAAATAAAATAATATAAAATAAAGGAAAAATAAAAATAAGCCACCTAAAAGGGGGAGTGTAGCAGGGACGGCAAGCGATTGAGTGAAGGTGGCCGACGTGGGTGCTCCGACGAGGGGACCGGGCGGCAACAGTGAGGGGCGTTGTGGGCGGTGGTGCCGCAGCAGCAAACACGGAGCTGCTGTGAACAGGAGCGCGAGTGTCGACGAGGGTTGAGGCGCGGATGGAGCGACGAGGGAGCAACTGCGGGCGTCGACGACGGTGCTGTGAGGCGGAGGTACAGGCATGAGCGTCGGGTTGACTTAGGCAGCATGAGTCACTAGTGGGAGAGGCTCCGGCGGTAGGCGGAAGGCCGACGCGCGATCGTCGGGGCGAGCTCGACGGCGTCGAGGGGTTGCTGCGTCGGCGGCAAGGCACGGAGACGGTGGTCGCGGTGGCGCAGCGGCGAGCGGGCTTCGGCGGGTTCAATCAGCGGTGGCCAGCGCAGGCACTGGCGCGGGGGGTGGCGCGGCAGTGCTGTGCAAGGAGAGTCGGCGAGGCACGATGCAGGGGGGAGGCTGACACGGCACTTGGACAAGAGAAGTCCGGGAAGAAGATGAACAGTTCATCTGTTTTCTTCTCTTTTTTTTGGCTGCACTCGTCTCTTCACGTCTTCTCTCCCTCTGACATTGTTTTACTGCTGCACTTGCTTCTTTCTTTTTCTATGCCTTGTCAGAGAAAAGAAAAGAGAAAATGGCCTTTTTTATTGATTGAAGATGGACGAAGGTTCTCTTCCTCTCTTCTTTTCACTCTTTCTCTCTTGCTCAAATTTTTTATGAATTTGCTCTCGAATTTTTTTTTCACTCTCCGAATTTTGCTTTCAATTTTTTCAAAAATCCACCATCTTCATGAAAAATGAGCCTCTCTTTTATGGTGATTCGAAACGGTCTCTTTACATGGCATTTCCCGAGTTACCATTTCTTGATCCGAAAATCCATCAGAATTCCAATTTTTCATGCATAATCAATCAAATCAATTTCCCCCATTTTTTTTTTCATTTTTCCTTTTATTTATTCCAATGCAATTTTATTTTTCCAAAATTAGATGTCAACAGCTGTCCCTCTTTGAAGGTGAGCTCGTAGAGGTTGCCTTCAAAGACAAATTGAGACCTAATTTTAATTATGCACATACATTAAATGACTTTTTGTTTTATGTTTTTTTTTGTTTTTTTGTTTTTGTTTTTGTTTTTGTTTTTGGGAAAATGAATCCCATTTTGAAATGAAATTTATATGATGCATGGAAATGCTAATGCAAATGATAAAGGAACTTACCTGGAATTACTTACCTTCGGGGATGGTAGAGTAACTCAAGATAGATTAGTATTATATGTCTAGGACCCGTACCATTCTACGGTCGCCCAGAATAGTAACATGACTTCGCAAAGTGACTGCTTTCCCAGGACCCGTACCATTCTACAGTCGCTTGAGCATTGCAGCATAGATCATCTAACCAGGTTCCGAACCATTCTTCGGTCGCCTTGATCAGAATGAATCTAGAAAAATCTTTGGAGGGCAACTCTATCGAGTGCTAGTGCTTGAAAAGGAATACCTGTACAATGACAAATATGGATAGAGATATACTTACCTGGTGGCATCTCTGATCCTTAAAGATATGTCTCCCAAATTAATGAGGTGACTCTAGGCTACGAAAGCACACCATGTCAAAGAAAGGGAACTCCGGGCTACGGAAGCACGTCGATTTCATAGGGGGACTTTGAGCTACAGGAACACGCCATGTCATATCAAAAGACACCAGGTTATGGAAGCACGCCGGGTCAATAAATAGGACACCGGGCTACGAAAGCATGCCGGATCGATGAAAGGGACTGTGGGCTACAAAAGCACACCAGATCAATATAAATGACACCGGGCTACAAAAGCACACCGGGTCGATATAAGGGACTCTGGGCTACAAAAGTACACCAGGTCAATATAAAGGACACCGGGTTACGAAAACACGTCGGGTTGATGAAATGGACTCTAGGCTACGAAAGCACGCCAGGTTAATATAAAGGACACCGGGCTACGAAAGCACACCAGGTCAATATAAAGGACACCGAGCTACGAAAGCACGCTGAGCCGCTAAAAAGGACTCTAGGCTACGAAAGCACGCCAGGTCGATTTAAAGGACACCGGGCTACGGAAGCACGCCGAGTCGATGAGAGGGACTCTAGGCTATGAAAGCACGCCAGGTCTATATAAATGACAACTTGACTGAGTCAAGTGTCGATGTACTTGAGAGAAAATACCTGCACAATGACAAGTATTTAGAGTATGGGTAGAGATATACTTACCTAGTGATATCTCCGATTCTTGGGGATATGTCTTCTAGAATTTAGATATCTTGTAGAGGTCTTTCACCTCTTGGTAAAATTTTGGAACATCAAGGATGGACCTTGAATGTTCGTGATGGTTCCTCATCTCCTAATATCATGGGGCATTTTGAAAGGGACTTGAATATCAAGAGCTCTTGGGTCTTTGAGAAAAGATTACCTGTCAGACATGATTAAAGAAAAAGTGCATTCATCAAAGAAATAAGCAATTAATGCTATTCTGGAACGCACGCTTCAAAATCCACTGAAATTTTTATCAATTCAATTGGGGTTCAGGTATAATGACCTTTACATCACCCAAATTTCCACTAGAGAGAATTATCGTCTAAGACATTTTCACTCATGACATGGATTTATTAAGAATATTAAACGAGAGACTTTCGGTTAGAAAGGACTTTCACTCACTCTCATTTAGAAGAAAATCACTTCATCTCACCATATTGATAGGGGTCCGAGTATTCTCGCAAGCGGTACGACCTTACTAATCTGAGAGGTCTTTAACATGGACCATATCGTGGGCTTGGTCAACGGCTTAACAAATGGACTCATTGAGTCAAGGCTATTGAAAGAACAACTTCGCAATCATCTCCGGGTTTACAAGTCAAGAACCTTGCAAAATGAGAAAGAAATAATCTTGCTCGCACTTCTTCGAGCGATGCTTATAAACATATGAACCCCTACATTAATTCAAGTGCCCTAATCTGAAGACACTTTGTAAGGGATGTAACATAGGTTGGGTTCATGGGTTGAGAAACGAAAGGATTATTATGCTCAAAATATGTGTATAAAGGTCAAAGCTGATGATCATCTAGGCATTGTCGCTAGTCTTCTCTTTCGCCAGGGATGCGCCATTGATCTTAACTATTTGAGTACTGCTCCATTGAGATACAACCTTTTGCAACTGATAGTCACCTATCACGACTCTTTCATTTTCATTGGCATTACTTCTACTAGGCACATCACTTTTTTCATGCCCCTAGTTTTCATGCATTTTTTTTCATTTCTTTTTCATGGGCATTGGCCTTGCTTTTACCAAGCACACTGCTTTTTCATACCCCTTAGTTCTATTTTGATTTCAATTCTTGCGCACAGTGCATGTGTCAAGGAATTACACTCTGAATGATACTTGAACTTTCAAAGGTTTTATCTGTCTTTTGCCTTGCCCCAATGTGGGGGATGATCACCAACTGGGTTTAAAGAAATGAAATTGCAGGCTCAAGTGGGCTATGCAAAGGGTATAAGTATATAGGATAGAGAAAGAAATGCTTTTCGTCATCCTAAGGCACTTAAATTAACACATGAATTCAATGTAATAGCACTACTTGAAGATTGATGCAAGTGAGAGCAAGAAAATTTCAATTCATTTTCCTCACCTCATGATGCCATTTTATCTCCTAGTTGCCCCGATATGGGGTGATTCTTGATAGGGGTGATTTGAAAAGAATATCCATAAGTGTATGGGTTCAAAAGGGTTAAGCAATGGATCACCTGTAGTGTTTGGGATAGAGAAATGAATTGCCTCTCATCATTTCGGTTGCCGTACCTTTTGCGAGAGAACTCTTTACCCTATGTATATGAACCTTCCTACACTCATCTCACAAGTGTATGAGTAGGGGACTGTGTATAGGATAAGGTTTGCCTTTCATCATCCCCACCCGTCTCATTTAGTATGCTCAATCAATTCCACATCATTCATTAAATTAGTCCATCTTGATGTTCTTTAGTGGAATTGGTGGCTAAGAGTCATCATGCAAAATCCTTTTCTAGGCATGAAAAATTGTTAACTTCAACACAAACAGTTTTCCACACTGCAAAATGATTTTAAGCATTCATTCAGGGATTCCTTTACAATGGGATTGCCTCAGCAGTTGATGTCTTTGGATTGTCCCCTATCATTCAAGACTAAAAATCCACTTTTGCCCCTGCACAAGAGAACGTGCATGAATATGATACTATGCAACATCAAAGTAATGGAATATCCATTTTTGGCTTGGGTCGAGATTTTATCTCAGTAGGGTCACTACCAAAATCTGTCATGCCTCCAATATGTCACATTAACTCTTTAGAAATGTGTCATTGACAGTTGGGCCAATTGCAACCTATTGTGCCTTTTCCAGATGCTTTCTCATCAGACCGAAAAAAGTAATGTTCTGAAACATGAAGTAAATGAGTTAGAAAATTAAACAATGCTAACCTACTGCATGCTTTTGGAAATAGCTTGACAAATGATTTTTTCTTTTTTATTTATTTTATTTTTGAGATTTTTGGATGAGGAAGCATGAAGAAGCCCAGTCCTCAGAATTCTCCTTAGATGATATTTTCTTTTCATTGTTGGATATCGTCACCGGGCTGGTTTGGCGTGCCTCATTATGCCCTCAAAAATTGGAAATAAAATTGTAATTTCATCAAATGAATTACATTATTGGGATAGAAAATGCAAACAAGCAAACCCTAGAAACAAAAGCAATAATTGAAATCTCAAAAAGCATGAAATCCTAAAGACTTGAAGTCCTAGAAGATAAGAACTTCTTCACTCAACGACAGCGTTTGCACTTCCATCATGGTTGGGTGGAGGACTTTTCTGATTACTGCTAAAAGAGAATGCATTTGTATCCAAAAGGTCTTGGACTTTATGCTTCAAAACATAGCAATCATCAGTGGAGTGACCAACCTCTCCCATGTGGTAGTCACACTTTTTGGAGAGATTATATGCAGGATAATGCTCGGGATTTGGTCGCTTCGGCTCAGTAGAGAGTAATCCCTCCTTTTGGAGGACAGGCAAAACTTTGGAGAGGGGCCCATGAAGAGGTGTGAACTGTCTTCTAACATTACGTCGTCGACCGGGGAGCTGATGGTCTCCACCTTGTTGCTCAGTAGAAATCTTAATTACTGGAGTGCGACCACGATTCGGTTGAGAATAGGTCATATTTATCTCAGCTTCAGGATCCTTCTCCTTTTTGGTAGAAAACCTTTTGTTAGATGGCTCAGTAAACCACCCTTCTCTTATCCCCATCTCAGTTTGTTCTCCTACGGGAACAAGTTGGTTGAAGTCTTCAACGTATGTGCTAGCCATCCGGTTACGGAACTCAGACGAGAGAGTCTTGACGAACAATTTCATCAATTCTTTATCAGTAGGCTCAGGAGTGATTTGAGCTGCTAGATTTCGCCATCTCACGACATACTCCTTAAATGATTCGCTCCTCTTCTTCTCTATCCTCTCAAGATCTTCTCGGGAAGGTGCAGTGTCCATATTGAACTTATACTGCTTGAGAAATGCGTCAGTCACTTCATTCCAAGTGTCGAGAAGATTGACATTCTTCATCACGTACCAATTCAGTGCGGGTCCGGTCAAACTCGCATGGAATGATTGGATCATGAGGAGCTCATTCTTGACGTGCTGGGCCATGCGCACGTGGTACATCTGCAAATGAGATTTCGGACGAGATGTCCCGTCGTACTTCTCAAACTCCGGCATTTTGACATTTTCATAGACCGAGAGGTCAAACGGGAGTGAGCTTTGAGATTCCTGCGGCTGTCTCACTTTCTCTTCCATCTTTGCGACGCGCTCATCCTGATCTGTCTTGGGAACATTGTCAAGCTTGGCTTTTCCAACAAGGACCAGGTCATCTTCTAGCTCAGGCATTTCATCATCGCTTATTTGGGCCCTGTTCCTCAGGACTACTATCTCATGGAGAACGGGTGGAGGATTTGGATTCACTTGGAGGGATTGAAGTTAAGCTGTTATAAGTTGCATGGAGGCGACTAACTGTTTGAGTTGATCTTCCACTTAGGACATGCGATCACGCATTTAAGCTTGATCGGCCATTCTAGCTCTTAATCGTGTAATAATGGATGAGCGTGGCAGATCCGTTGTCACCTAAAGGGAAGAAATGAGTAAAATAAGCATGAAGTGTAAATAGATAGTCAATCCATGACAATGATCTAATCGATTTTTTTTTCTTTTTTTTTTATTTATTCATGAGAAGTTCGTATAAAAAGGGAATTTCCCAAAAATAAACATCCTAATAAAACCAAATTTCCTAGACATGATGTGAAAAAAAAAATTTAAAAGTTTTCTTCTTTTCTTCTTCTTTCTTTTTTTTTCAAATACCTCATTTCCTGGCAATTTCATTTTTAATTGACAAATGAATCAAAACAATGATTGACCTAGATGTCATGGACCGACCCAAAAGTACGACAAAATCAATTGCATGGTACAGGGATAGATGACTTACTTTACCAAATAAAATCAATGGCAATCACATAGACATGCACATGAGGCGTGAAGCTCGATTTCTACTCTAAATGGCTTAACAAAGTGGAGCTAAGAGGATGATCTGACCGTTGCAGTCTCGCATTAACGTGTCAGGTCCCCCTAACTCCGGCTCAGTCGAATGGAATGTCCAATAGTCACGCAGTCTCGCGGATATGAACAAACACATTCGACACCATGAAAAGACTTTCAGGGAAGAGAAGGTCAACCTCTACATAGCAGTCTCACTTTTGAGGAAGTATCCTTCTCAACACCATCCTAGAAATCCTATCGCAGCCCAGGTCCGACCACAGGTTGTGTGTGCAATAGTGTAGTGCTAAAAATAATAAAACATATACAACAGTTTAAATGCAAACAACACTTCTAAATCAGGGAAAAATAAATCATTAATCACAACACCTCCCTGCAAGACAAAGGTTAACATAGACTACTCTCCTTATATCTCCCATTTGCAAGAACATTTAACACTTTAGAGATGTTAGGGACATACCCAGTTTCCTCGTTGCAAAACAAAAACATTTTTAAAAGAAAAAGAAATATTGGCCTAAGTCCACTAAGAGTTTTAACTCAACTCCCCAGCGGAGTCGCCAAGTTGTCGCGACCTAATTTTCGCGGGTGCACCACCTAAAACTAGGTTAATGGACTACTAAGTCTTTAATTTAGCTCGGACTTTCCCAAGCCCATACCAATTCGCGACTTAAGGTTCAAGTTTTTTTACATGCAAATGATTTTTAATTAGGAGTTGCCACTAATCGGTTTATGGTAGGTCGATTAGACACCTAAGTAAAATAATGGGAGGATTATTTTACTCCTACGAACCAGAAACTAAGGGTACGGGGACTTGGTTACACTAGATTTCTCTAATGCCCTTTCGATACCATTTTTTTTAATTTCAAAAATGTTTTTGCAGGCAGCTGATTTATTTTAACCTAAATTGCTATCATGCAAGTATAGTGACCACACAGATGCTCAAAGATTCAATAAATAAATTGCATCACACAAAGCAAACAATTTTTTTTTTTTTTTTTTTTGGTTTTCTTGAAAATTAGAATTCTTTTATAAAATGCATTTTTTAACTAAATGACTTAATCTTATTAATATGCAAATTCTAATTAAATGGGCCTATTATGCAAACTAGTTATTATGCACCGCATGACCTAACTTCACTAATGAACAAATTCTGATTAAATGATCCTATTATGCAAACAAGTTAACATGCACCTAGTATTTTTGTATTTTTTTTATTGAAATTCGGAATTAATAAAAACCCTAATTAAAATATCTAAAAAGGGATAATTTTCTAATTTATTCTAGGGATTAATTTGACTTAAATCCTACCCTATATTAGAAAACTATTCTTTTTAAAAAAAAAAAAATGAGATAATTAAACATGCGAACATCATCTAAAACCCTATTTAAAAAAGGTTATTTAGGTTCAATCCTAACCTATTTCAAAAATGCAATCCTAAAAATGTAATATTAAAAATCTAAGTTACTAAACCTACATGTCGATTTATTAAACCTATATGCTCATGCAGAATTTTGATTTTTTTTTATTTTCTGATTTTTTTAGTTTTTTTTTAAAAGATAAGTAATTATTAAATCTAAACTATCAACAAAATAAAGAATTAAAATAATCGAAAAAATAACATGTTGTCTCACGGGTCAAATTAACGATTATCCTAACCCTAATTATCACGACAAAGAGATCAAAATAATTAAAATCTGATCCAAAGTCTTACGGATCAAATTAATAATTATAATGATTTAACAATTAATATTCTACCAAAAATGTCCAAAAATTAATGTAATTAAAAAAATAATCCGACGTCTTACGAATTAAATTAATAATTACAGTAATTCGGACAAAATTCTTACAAATAATGTCAAAATATGCATAAAATGAAAATCACATTCCTATGCAATAATATTGAACTAATAAAATAAAATAATATAAAATAAAGGAAAAATAAAAATAAACCACCTAAAAGGGGGAGTGCAGCAGGGACGGCAAGCGATGGAGTGAGGGTGGTCGGCGTGGGTGCTCCGACGAGGGGACCGGGCGGCAACAGTGAAGGGCGTCGCGGGCGGTGGTGCCGCAGCAACAAACACGGAGCTGCTGTGAACAGGAGCGCGGGTGTCGACGAGGGTTGAGGCGCGGATGGAGCGACGAGGGAGCAACTGCAGGCGTCAACGGCGGTGCTGTGCGGCGGAGGTGCAGGCACGAGCGTCGGGTTGACTCAGGCAACAGGAGTCACTGGTGGGAGAGGCTCCGGCGGCAGGCGGAAGGCCGACGCGCGGTCGTTGAGGCGAGCTCGACGGCGTCAAGGGGTTGCTGCATCGGCAGCAAGGCGCGGAGACGGTGCTCGCGGTGGTGCAGCGGCGAGCGGGCTTCAGCGGGTTCGATCAGCGGTGGCCGGCATAGGCTTTGGCGCGGGGGGTGGCACGGCAGCGCTGTGCAGGGAGAGTCGGCGAGGCACAATGCAGGGGGGAGGCTAACACGACACTTGGACAGGAGAAGTCCGAGAAGAAGATGAACAGTTCGTCTGTTTTCTTCTTTTTTTTTGGCTGCACTCGTCTCTTCACGTCTTCTCTCCCTCTGACACTGTTTTACTGCTACACTTGCTTATTTCTTTTTCTATGCCTTGTCAGAGAAAAGAAAAGAGAAAATGGCCCTTTTTTATTGATTGAAGATGGACGAAGGTTCTTTTCCTCTCTTCTTTTCACTCTTTCTCTCTTGCTCAAATTTTTTATGAATTTGCTCTCGAATTTTTTTTTCACTCTCCGAATTTTGCTTTCAATTTTTTCAAAAATCCACCCTTGTCATGAAAAATGAGCCTCTCTTTTATAGTGATTCGAAACGGTCTCTTTACATGGCATTTCCCGAGTTACCATTTCTTGTCACATTAAATCAAATCTGTATGATTTGGCAATCAGCTCAATTCTTACTCATTTTTCATTTGATTTCAAAATTGTTGCTGCATTTAACAAAATCCGAAAATCCATCAGAATTCCAATTTTCCATGCATAATCAATCAAATCAATTTCCCCCATTTTTTTTTTCATTTTTCCTTTTATTTGTTCCAATGCAATTTTATTTTTCCAAAATTAGGTGTCAATAGGCATATTCCAGAGTTGAAGAAGAACTTAATTTCCTTGAGTGCCTTGGATTCAGTTGGGTATCGATATATTTCAGAATGTGGAATTCTAAAAATGGTTCGAAGTGCCTCGATAATAATGAAAGGAATCAAGCATAGTGGCCTATATGAACTTCAAGGTGAGATAGTGACAAATTTCACTGCGGAGACGTCAGATGCATCTGTTCGAGAGTCTAAATTGTGGCATATGCGTTTGGGGCACATTGGTGAGAAAAGCCTGAAGGTTTTCAGTTAAAGAAATCTGCTATGTGGTTATGTTCCTAACAAATTGAATGTATGCAGGTGCTGTGATTTAGATCAATGGCGGAAAGTGCAGTTCAATACGACTGTCAAAGAAACCATGGAAATTGCAGAGTTAATTTACTTGAATGTTCGCAAATTGTCACGATTTCCTTCAAGGAAGAGTGCTAGATATATGCTAACAGTTGTTGATGACTACTCGATGAAGACGTGGGTATTTGTGCTTAGGCACAAGTTTGATGATGTTGTCAAAATCAAGTAGTTGATAGCTTTGATCGAAAAGGAGACTAATAAGATGATCAAGTAGGTGCAGACTGACAATAGTATGGAGTTTTGCTCGAAGCTGTTAAATGAATCCTGCATGAAGGAAGGTATAGTGAAACACCGCACTAATGCTGATGAACCACAATATGTTGCAGAATTGATAAGCAAAACATTGCTAGAGACAGCCCACAAAATGTTCTCTAGTGCTGATATGGCTAGGAGATTCTTGGCGGATGCGCTTAGTACGGCGAGCTACCTGATAAATAGATCCCCATTGACTGCGATTGGATATTGAACTCCCGAAGAAGTGTGGTCAAGTAACGTTGCTGATTATTCTGTTATTAGAATATTTGGTTGCCTATGTTATATTCGAGTGAATGATGGTAAGCTCGACGGAAGGGTAAGAAAGTGCATATTCCTAGGCTATGCACGAGGTGAGAGGGGTTATCGATTGTGGTGTCCGGAGTTAAACTCACCTATTATCAGCAGAGAAGTTATGTTTGACGAGTCTCCAGTATTTCTGGCCATGAGTGATTATAGTAGTATTCAAATGGATCTAAACGGTATTTAGCTTGAGGTGAAATTACGAACAAAAACTCCTGAGGTAGCGAGTACGAATACTAGCAAAGTAATCGACACAGATTGTGCTTATAACGAGGTGGAGCCTATAGAACCAATGGTTGTCGTAACTGTTGAAATTAACAAGGTACGTATCCGATCTCCTAACATACATGGATGCAACAATAGTTTTTCTTTATCTGCGGTTAAGGAGGTTGCGTTGGAAAATGCTTGCGGAGTAGTTAAAGGTGCATGTGGAGTTGGTATTCTGATGAAGTCATTGGTTATGGCAAAGTTCAAGCGAAGCTTGGACTTGGATAATATCTGTGGTGGTTGAGCCCAATGGGGGGCTATGGGAAAGTAGCGGCAAAGTTTGAATTTTTGTGAAGCAATTACGACTTAGCTTAAACGTCGAGCCAAAGTGGAGATTGTTAAAATATGTCTCGAATTTGAGTGCAATGCGAAATTCTGAATATTCCGAATTGGATATTTTGCGGATGTTCAAAATCGAACAAAGAACATCAAAAGATCAACGTCCCAAAAATTTTGAATTTGCATTGGAGAGTTTGGCCGCTAAAATAGGAAAGTCCAACTTTGACTTGGACTTGGATTTTGTTTACATGAAGATATGTTTTGGTTGAAATCGGCAAGTTAGCTGCAAAGAAAAGTCAAAACTTTTTTTTTTGGTTGACCGGATCCTAGCTTGATTCGGTTTCCTCACTCATGGACTTCTTTGGCGGTGGTGGTGGCTTTATATATATTCGTTGGGGAAAGCAGACGTGAAGGTTTTTTGAAGCACCATTTTCACACGAGTGCTTGGTATTGAAGTTCATTCATGGAATTACACCAAAAAAAATTAGTGTTTGTAGCCGATTAAATCTTGTAGTAAGATTTATGTGTAATTCTTTCGTGAGATTGAGATATTATTTCTTGAGGAATTTCGAGTCTAAACACTGCGTGCGTTATTAAGTGTAATTGGGGCTTGGGAAACACCGATAGAGTGTTTGAGTGACTTGAGTGTGTAATCTCCTTATATCGCTTGATCTATAGTGAAATTCGTCACTGCTTTCCCCGTGAACATAGGTCTTTATGACTGAACCACGTAAATTCGGTGTCTGATTTATTTTCTTCTTTTGTCTATATTATTGTTCGATCGCTCGACTTTTCGCAACAATTTCAAATTCTTAATGGAGCAGTCACTAAACATATGAGGAGTGGGAGTACACGGCCAAGGTACCTTGAGTTAGCTACCAATCGTTTAATGTATGCTACGGTGTGTATTAGACAAGACATGGCTCGTGTAGAGGGATTGTGAACTAATATATAGCTAATCCAAGAATGAAGCATTGGGAAGCTATAAAAGTAGCTACCAAGATACCTAAGAGGTACTTTGAGCACTGCATTTCTTTTTAATAAAAAATAATGTGCCTTTACAAGGCTTTGTCAATACAAAACTTGGTGGTAACATTGACAATGGGAATTGCACATCGGGGTTATTTTTTTATCTTTAGTGGCATTGCAGTCAATTGGAACTCCAGACGTCAGAAGCATGTGTCATTCTCAACCACTGAAGCACAGTACATTTCTATATCTAAAGCTAGCAATAAGATCATTTGGTAGAAGAATTTTCTACAAGAGATAGGTAAGAAGCATTATAGTAGTGGTCCTTTCATTGATAGTGAGGATGCTACTTGGCTCGCAAAGATTCCAGTACTTCCTTCAAGGAAAAAACACTTTTAGTTGAAGTATCTTCATATCTTTGAGCTAATAGATGATAACACGCTGTCATTGAAAAAGATTCTTGGTACGAAAAATATTGCAGATATGTTAACCAAAGGTGTCATAACTGAGAACTGAGGTTGTACATTACCTTATCTCCAAGGTTAGTGATGAGGAGGTGCCACCACACTAGGACAATTTGGTTATAAAGACGAGTAGAGACTATTGCCATTTTGAAGATCAAATTCAAAGTAGGAGATGGATGGAGTTGTGAAGTTTAATAAATGAAAGAATTGTTAAAAGAGTATACATATAATTTCCACCATTACTCTATAACCTAAACTCTTGTTGTATATTAATATGATCTCTCTTGTAATTATAACTTGATATAATAGTTAAAAGATTACCTAGTACGACATTATAGTTTCCCTTAATTATTTTGAAGGATTTTTCACGTAATTATTTGCTTGCCTGCTTCTCTAACTATTCTCTTTTACGTTTCTCATTCCCAATAGAGGGAAGCTTCCTATACATAAGCCCATATCCATCATCAGTCTCAATTAAAACACTGAACTTACACCAAGCCGTGCGACTACATTAATACCAATTGAGATATGTGCATAACCAAAAATCCATATGTAGTCAAATAATTATATTGGACTATCATAAAGTGCCTCATATATAGTGAGTTTTTTTTTTAGCAAACATAAAGTACTTTTGCTATTAATTGCTTCCCAAATACAAAAAATTCTTTCAGAGCTCATTTACGCGCGCACTTTTTGCTAATGTTTTGCAGCTAGTGTTCTGTTTGATAAGAAGTTAGGTAGTCTTGAAACCACCAACATAAAGCTTGGCACTCACCTCTTATCACTCAAACAACCCTCTCCTTGTCTCTCATTGCTGAGAGAGAGAGAGAGAGAGAGATCCCTCTCATGGACAATTACGACTGGTACATGACGAAAGATGGGAGTCGAGATCCTACTTTTTACGCAATCTCTGTAAAATGTTAAATGTTAATTACACAAATTTTTGCCATGCATTTCATTTAGATTTTATAAAACTAAACTTGTACACTTTCCCAAATCTTATGTTGGTTGAACATGATAAAACATTCATATTGCCCTCTGATCTTGCCTGTGAAGGAAATCAATGGACCTACGGTCAATTCATTTATTATATATGTAAATCCTAGATGCAAAAAATATGCCGGAGTTGTTCCTTATTAATTGGGTGACAGTACATGACAATTTTTTGTTAGCTTGTTGATGCCAGTTGTAATATTAAAGATGAACGGAAAATAGCTAGACGCGTACAATCTTCTCAAGCATATCTTTTGAAAAAAAAAAAATTGAAAAGGACATCAGCTTTGGCTCCATAGTAAGACAATATCAACAAAGTCTACTTATATTAGGCTTACATTGCTCTTTTAATTTTCTATTAAGCCCATATTTATTTATTGCTATTAGTTTATTATTAACTCGTTAGTTTGTGCATTTCTTCTCCATGACGTCACCCTCGTTCCCTTAATTTTGTTTTTCTTTCTTCCTCATCGTCACTTTGCACGCAACGACATCCATTTTATGGAATATTTTTCTGAGACCAAACTTTCAAGGGTTTATTATAATACGAATATTAAATGTGCAGAGGTTTCGCGATCATACTCTTTGACTATAGACATACAGTAATCATTGACAAATGAAGTTATAAACTGAATTTACTAGTAAAGTATAAAAGGCTTGCTCGTGATAGGTTAAATTTTTGAGTGTATCCTTCTAAAAAAGATTTTTCATACGCAAGACATGACTTTTTAGTGTATGCCGCATTTAATTCAAAGACTGATTAGACATTGCTAGAATGTTGCAAGTGGGGCAGTGTCATTTGTAGTTAAGAACCATGGATTAGAGAGGCTAGATAGACATTTCCCTGCCAAGTATTGATGTGGAGGTGACCTAAACACAAGCTATTAGCCAAGGTTACTTCCTCTTGTTTGTTTGTGCATTTTGTTTAGATAACAATATATGATGAGTTGGATTCACCCGTGAAGATTATAACTTGGGTGTTGTGCCAAATAACACTTGGAAAGAAGGCATTGTAGAACAAGTGGGTGTATGAGATCAAAGAAGAAACTGATGGCAGCAAGAGGAACAAGGGGAAATTTTTAGTAAAAGTTTTTCTCCAAATTTGTAAAACAGTTCGATGTGAAGATTGCACTCCTCCTTGGTGACTTAGAGGAGGGTATATATATGGTATAATCAAAAGGTTTTCAAATTCTTGGTAAATAGAACTATGTTTACAAGTTGAATGAAAGTCTGTATGATTTATAATAGGCGTGTAGATGGTGCTATAAGAAATTCGACACATTTATGTGCGATAACGAGTTCACTAGATGTGAAATAGACTATTGTTGTTACTTCAAGAAATCTAATGGTTGCTATATTATTTGATTGTTGTATGTGAATGATATGATCACTGCAAGATCTAGCACAGGTAGATCAATAAATTGAAGCATCAATTGTCAAAGGAGTTTAAAATGAAGGACTTGAGAGCAACAACTTGGCAACTCAGATTCCTGGCATGAGGATCATGTGAGATAGATTAGAAGGATTTAAAAGTTGTCTCAAGAAAAGTGCATTTGAGAAGGTGTTGGATAGATTAGAGTTCGTTCTACAAAACCCAAAAGAACGCCTTAGAGAAGTCACTCCAACCTCTTGAAGGAATAGTCATTAAAGACAGATGAAGAGCGGGAGGATATTATAAATTATTGAGATATATCCTTTGATTCTTTATATCTCTCAAAATTATGGATATATCTCCATTGATTGTGTATATCTCTGATTAATTTATAATTAATAAAGTTTGTTAATAGGCACATGGACTCATCATTATGGCACATAGAGACACACTGAGATATACAGAAATTTCACCATTCTCTCTTCCACAGTATTCATTATCTGTTAGCTTGTTGACGCCGGTTGCAATATTCAAGATGAGCGGAAACCATTTCATGCATGCTATCTTCTCAAGTATGATTAAAGACAAGGGAAAGGACATCAGCTTTAGCTCCGTTCAAAGACACCGTCTTATCAAAGTCTACTTTCCCCAGGACCACGTCGATCTTCTAATGGATTATTCACTCATAGTTTTATGTGTTGCTAACTCTTGCTTGTTTATCCATTTCCTCTCCATTCCGTCACCCTCGCTCCCTCAGTTTTGTTTTTCCCTTGCCATCATTTTGCATGTAACGACCACAATTTTGAGGGTTCTTTTTTTTTTTTAAACTTTCAAGGTTTATTATGTTATGAGTATTTAATCTCTGGGTGTTTCGTGATCATGCTCTCGGACAACGTATATAGTTTTTTGTTGTTGCACGTGCGGAATACGGACCAAGCGAATCGGATAATAGTCGGAATGAAGGAAAGGAAATCGGACACCAGATTTACGTGGTTCGGTCCGAATATCGGAACCTACGTCCACGGGGAGAGCAGCACGGAATTCCACTATAGAAACAAGCGATACACCGGAGATTACAATCACTCGAGTACTCAAACACACTCAGTGTTTCCCAGCCCCAAATTACACCCAAATAACTCACACAGTGTTTAGCCCCTCACAATTCCTAGTGAAACCTCACTCAAGGAATTAAACAAATTCTACTCACAAGAATTTAACTGACTAAAACACTCGGGTGTAATTTCAACGAGAAAATCTCTCTCTGCCGAGAGCTTCTGGCTTTTCTCCAGGAAGTCTCACGACTTCTCTCACCAGCTCTTCAGCTCTCTCTCGGCCACCGAAAATAACTCAGCTCGGCGCCATCTTCTCCTTCGCTCCTCTGCCTTTTAAGGGCGAAACAAGACAGGAAATGTGAAGCTCATTCGGTGCTTGCAATCAGCACTGACACCCACCAAAATTCACGGGCACACATGCATGCATGGGACGCATTTAATAAGGCAGAAAACATGCACCCATAATCTAAGCATAAAATAAGGATGGCTGCCGTCTTCCAAGACCATCTCCACGACGTTGAACTCCTTCAAGTAATATTTTATCCTTTCTTTCCTTTGGTTGTCTGCAGCTGAATAAAATAACAAAGGAAAGAAGCAAGGAGTTAAAGAAAGAAGACAAAACAAGCCCACAATTGGCTTTAGTCTTCCACGTCCATTCACCATGCATGCACGTCTATGTGCATGCAATTAAAGAGGTAGAATAAAATAATGGTCTTCCCCTCTCGCGGCTGCACGCTCTCTTCATTCTTCACGCTTGCGGCTCATAGATCCGCATGCGATCTTCTTCTGACAATTTCAGCCAATTCACATGCGCTGCTTTAACTTGCACATGATCGAGTTCACGTATTCTCGTTAGTCCGATTTCATTACGGGCTTAAACTCGAGACATTTCAACAATCTCCACCTTGGCTCGACATTAGAGCCAGATCATAATCGCTTCAGTGGACACCTCGCTACTACTCTCCCATAGCCCCAATGGGCTCAACCGCCACAGAGTGCTTCCAAGTTCAAGCCGCGCTTGAACTTTCCCATAATCGTGGACCTCATCAAGACACCAACTCCACCTGCATAATTAGCTACTCCACAAGGATTTTCCGACATAACCTCCTGTATCACAGATAAAGCAAAACCATTATTGCTTCCATATCTGACAGAAGGTCAAACACACACCTTGTCAAATTCAACAGCTACAGCAACCGTTGGCTTTATTGGCTCCACTTCGCTACAAGCATCATCCGTGTTGATTATTCCACTAGTACCCGCTACCTCAGGAGTTTCTGGTTGTAACTCCACCTTGAGCTGAACACTGTCCAAATCCGTATTAACACAGCCACAAACACTCCTATCTAGAAGTACTGGAGACTTGTCAAAGGTAACTTCTATGCTGTCTACAGGTGAATTTATATCCGGGTACCACAACCGATCGCCCCACTCACCTTGTGCATAACCATGGAATATGCACCTTCCCCTCCCATCGAGCTTACCATCACTCACTCGAAAATAACACGGGCAACCAAACATTCTAAAAATAGAATAACCAGCAACATTACCTGACCACACTTCTTCAGGAGTCCGCCATTCAATAGCAGTTGATGGGGATCTATTCACCAGGCAGCTTACCGTACTAAGCACATCAGCTAGGATTCTCCTAGCAACACCAGCACTAGAGATCATTTTCCGGGCCGTCTCTAGTAATGTTCTGCTCATCAATTCTGTAAATTGTTGTGATTTACTGGCACTAGTGCGGTGTTTCACTATGCCATCTTTCATGCAGAATTTATTTACCAGCTCAAAGCAGAACTCCATGCTATTGTCAGTCCGCACATGCTTGATCGACTTACCAGTCTCCGTTTCGATCAAAGCTCTCGACCGCGTGATCCTGACACCAGCATCAAACTTGTGCATTGGCACAAACACCCAGGTCTTCCTCGAGCAGTCAAAAGACTCTCGAACAGATGCATCCAACGTCTCAAGGGCGGAACCTGTCATTGTCTCACCTTGAAGTTTATACAGGCCTCCGTGCTTGATTCCTTTCATTATCACCAGAGCACCTCAAACAACCTTCAGAACTCCACCTTCTGAAGAATACCTGCAACCAGCTGAATCTAGGGCACCCAAGGAAATTAAGTTATTTTTCAATTCTGGAACATGTCTTACTCCAGTCAATGTCCTCACAATACCATCATGCATTCTGATTTTAACATCACCAACACCCTCAACATCGCACTCAGCGTTGTTTCCTAACTGGACTTTACCACTACCCGTGCACTGATAAGTGATAAAACAGTTCCTATTTGGTGTAACGTGAAATGAACAACCAGAATCCATTATCCATCCGTCAAATGATGAATCCCCAGTGACAGACAAGACACAATCGACACCATCAGAATCATTCTCAGCTACAGCTGCAATATCTGTAGACTCAACTCTAATTCCTTTACCCTTTTCATTTTTTAGCTTAAAACAGTCTCTTTTACGATGCCCACTATTGCCACAATTCCAACAGACAATTCTACAAGTCCTAGACTGACTTCGTCTGTTCATGTTCCTGCTAACATGTGTGCTAGTTCTTCCTCTACTTTCACCTACTAAAGCAGTAGACACGGGTTCACCAGATTCTTTCCTACGAATGTCTTCACTCAGAATCAAATCGCGAACCTCATCAAACGTCAAACTTCTTGACCCAGAGGAATTACTAACAATAGTAACAGTAGTATTCCAACTATCAGGCAATGAGGATAATAAAATGAACGCACGTACCTCATCTTCAAAGTTAATCTCAACCGAACTCAATAGGTTAACGACCTCATTGAATTCGTTGATATGTTCAGCTACTGATGTACCTGCGCCCATCTTTAAGTGAAACAGACGTCGCATCAAATAGACCTTATTGATCGCAAAGGGTTTCTCGTACATATTCGACAGGGCTTTCATCAGTCCCGCAGTGGTTTTCTCCTTCACAATGTTAAATGCGACGTTACGAGCCAACGTCAGCCGAATAACACCCATCGCTTGTCTATCCAGCAATTCCCACTCGGCATCCTTCATCGAGTCTGGTTTCTCCCCATACAAGGGCAAGTGCAAATTTCTCTGGTACAGATAATCTTCAATCTGCATCTTCCAGAAAGCAAAATCCTTCCCATCAAATCGGTCGATTCTCACCTTTCCATCTTCCATCGTTACCGGTTTGCTTCACGTCAGCCAAACCAGGCTTTGATACCACTTGTTGTTGCGCGTGCGGAATACGGACCAAGCGAATCGGATAATAGTAGGAATGAAGGAAAGGAAATCGGACACCAGATTTACGTGGTTCGGTCCGAATATCGGAACCTACGTCCACGGGGAGAGCAGCACGGAATTCCACTATAGAAACAAGCGATACACCGGAGATTACAATCACTCGAGTACTCAAACACACTCAGTGTTTCCCAGCCCCAAATTACACCCAAATAACTCACACAGTGTTTAGCCCCTCACAATTCCTAGTGAAACCTCACTCAAGGAATTAAACAAATTCTACTCACAAGAATTTAACGACTAAAACACTCGGGTGTAATTTCAACGAGAAAATCTCTCTCTACCGAGAGCTTCTGGCTTTTCTCCAGGAAGTCTCACGACTTCTCTCACCAGCTCTTCAGCTCTCTCTCGACCACCGAAAATAACTCAGCTCGGCGCCATCTTCTCCTTCGCTCCTCTGCCTTTTAAGGGCGAAACAAGACAGGAAATGTGAAGCTCATTCGGCGCTTGCAATCAGCACTGACACCCACCAAAATTCACGGGCACGCATGCATGCATGGGACGCATTTAATAAGGCAGAAAACATGCACCCATAATCTAAGCATAAAATAAGGATGGCTGACGTCTTCCAAGACCATCTCCACGACGTTGAACTCCTTCAAGTAATATTTTATCCTTTCTTTCCTTTGGTTGTCTGCAGCTGAATAAAATAACAAAGGAAAGAAGCAAGGAGTTAAAGAAAGAAGACAAAACAAGCCCACAATTGGCTTTAGTCTTCCACGTCCATTCACCATGCATGCACGTCTATGTGCATGCAATTAAAGAGGTAGAATAAAATAATGGTCTTCCCCTCTCGCGGCTGCACACTCTCTTCATTCTTCACGCTTGCGACTCATAGATCCACATGCGATCTTCTTCTGACAATTTCGGCCAATTCACATGCGCTGCTTTGACTTGCACGTGATCGAGTTCACGTATTCTCGTTAGTCCGATTTCATTACGGGCTTAAACTCGAGACATTTCAACATTTTTTTTGACAAACGAAGTTGAAAACTGAAGTTATTAGTAAAGAATAAGAGGCTTGGCTGTGTTAGGTTAATGGCTTGAGTGTTTCCTTCTACAAAAAGATTTTTCACACGTAGGCTGTGATATTTTAGTATGCGCCGTATTTAATTAAAGACTGATTAAATATTGCTTGAATAAGAGTCTCTCCTTAATTGCTGAAGTCAAGGGTTCGAAACCCACAATTGCTAGCGTTGGAAGTGGGGGCCATGGTGGTGGGATCCTATGTTAATCTCCCCCAAGGTATAGTCATCCGGTCCAAGTGCCGTCTGAGCACTATAGGACTATGGGACCTCGAATAGCGTAAGCGAAAGGGGGCCCAGTGGATCCTCGGTCACCAAAAAAAAAACCTATGCATTAGAGAGAGACATGAACCTATTCATTTGTAGTTAGGTTACATGCCAAGTATTGATTAGGAGCTTGATCTAAACACAAAGTTATTAGCTCAATTTATTACCTATTACTGATGGCATCTATATAGCCAATGTCACTTCCATGATGACGAAAGATGTTTTTTGAACTCATTTTGTCATATCGTGTGATAGATAGTTATCAAAATTCAGTCTCTATTAGAATGTCCAATCAAAAAAAAGGTGGAAGAAGACCACATGTATATAAAAAAAAATATAAACCTTATAGATAAGTGATGTGGGATACTTTAATGCCTCTCTCATGTAGGAGCCAAAGTAGGAGAGGATTTGACAAACAGGGGGTGGCGCATGCAAAATAAACTAAGGCGGAACTTGGTTGTTATACCACGTTAGAATGTCCAACCCAAAGCATAAGCTCATGAGGCGAGGCAAGCCAAATGTATCTAGGAGCACACGATCTCCATAAACAAGCAATGATGTGGGGTACTTTAACATCATGAATGAATGACTTTTAAAATTCTCGAAGGCCACATTAAACAAAGACTCAGCTTTACAGAGTTTTTGAGTGATCAACAATCTATTAACAATCAAAACGATGTTGCTTTAATTTTAAGGGAAGAAGCTGGAATTGCATCCCTTAGAATTTGGCTACTTTCCTTTTAGGTAATCTTTTCGTGGATCAACCGATACGTTTAAATCTCCTATCTATCAAAGATTTGTATCAAGAAATTAAAGATGCTGAAGGTAGAAGAAGCGAGTTTCCTTAGCCCAAGTTCGAAGTGTACGCTCAGATCATCTCATACTCCACACACTCATGCGCACGGAGAGAGAGAGAGAGAGAGTAAACAGGGTTAGTATATTTAAATTATAAATCATGCTGTCATTTTTAAGTTTAAGCTTTTAGATCAATTGACAGTAAATTGCACAAATACACTAATAAAATATCCCTGGGTATGAAGAGCATGTGCACTAAGCACAGCGGTTGCTCTGTGAATGACCTAAAGATACAAACCCGTCGCGACATACATGTATACTCTTCCTTAATCCCCCCTTAGTCATAAGTTACAGACTGGAAAAACCATCTGCGACTAGTTCCTCTCTCTCTTCCCCTTGTCAAAACGCAGGATCGGGTCGTCCTCGCGGAAGAGCCGCTGAGTGTTGAGCATGGTGAGCAGGATCAGGCCGAGGAGGACCAGGAACGAGAGCGCCGACAGCACGATCATGAGCCCCGAGGCAATCGGACCCTTCACCTCCTGCGCATACTCCGACGACGCCAAGGCGAGGAAGGTCAGCGGGAACGAGTACGCCCACCAAGCGACGTTGAATTTCCTCATCGACTTCTTGAAGAGCGCCGGTCTGCATGCCTGTTTCGACACCACCACAAGACAAACTTAGTTCAATAATTTATAACAATTTACCCAAGATTAAAGAACGCATGTCAACTGAAACCCTAATTTATTGGTCATACCCGATATTGCGTCATCTCTTTCGAAAGCAATATTTTGTAAATTAATAAAGGATGACTATTTTGTAATTGGGGTCAAAAGTCACGCAAGAAAGTTGCGTAACCCAGTTGCCTTAATCGAGGGGGATATTTTAGTTTATTGAATGTTTTTCTTGAGTGGGCTTGACATTTTAGACCCTTAAACTATGGTACGATCTACACAATACAGAGAGCCAATTTCCCGGTACACAAAACGAATCTGATGAAGGGGACAAGAGAGAGTGGAAAGAAAAGGTTGCTAAAGAAACATCATTGAAAAATATGTACCACGTGGTTTTTTCCTAGTCACTCCAAGTTATGAAATTTTCTCATCCAAAGAAAGGAGAGATTGGTTGAGCTCGATGACTAAATTTGTCCACTTCGACATCAGATGTGCACCACTTCAATTTTTGGGAAAAATTTGTTTGGATAAGCATCTTCTACTATAACCTGGAAGATTTTAGATAAATATTTAGACTTTATCTAATGATGGGTCAGCACGATTTTAGTCCCTGGATCGATACCAGATTCTCATGTCTCATTCTAAAGGGTAGCTCCCTTTCGTTTTTTACTTATGTCCCTCCGTTTGTCTATTAAAAATTTGATGGAGTTAGAAAAGTTAGTCGTCATGATACAATCTATTATTGTAATCTACCAAGTTATAAGTATTTTGGAGAAATGGTTTAGGAGAACTTTCGCCACATCACCTCTTCAAAGCTTAGTCATGATACTAGTCGATTGAAGACATTGTGTTTGGACCTGAATAAGTTCTTAAACTGTTCCTGCCACCCTGAGGGCAGTCTCCGGGGGCTTAACCCTAAGAAGAAGTGGAAAAATGTAACTCCAATGAAAGACTTGGTAGCGCCAGGATTGGGACTCGATAAAGATTCCTCCCCCAGTGGGGTACCGCCAGACTCCTTCGGGAGCAAGACCCCAGACCTGATGGCCGCGACGCCGACTCAGGGTTCATGCTTAGCATTCCCCGGAAGGTACAGCCAGATGATGGTTCCGAGGTGTATTTAATTTAACCTAGACGATGGTTTCGATTGAAGATATTATGTTATGAAATGCTATATAAATAATGAATTTAACCTAGACGTACCACGACACCTACTACATCGAAACTCGAGAGATCAGCAACCCTGCACAGATTTTTCTGTACTTTGATTGGTTGCAAATGAGCCTGTTGCTGCATCATGAAAGATTTGCGTATCAACTAGGGAGACGAAGGGAAGGTAACTGCTGATTACCAGAGAGGTGAACAGAAAGAGGGAGAGGAAGAAGAGCATCTTCGACCCGATGTCGAACTCGCCGGCGATGGACTTCCAGGCGACGCTCGCCTTGCTCGGCGCAGCGAAGAACAGGAAGAACACAGGCCTCAGCATCACCGGCAGCTTGTCCCCGCCGGACAACCGCTGGTACAAGGTGACGAACAGCACCAGGTAATGCGCCATCCCCAGCGAGAACATGCAGACCGCGGTCTCGCGCCACCCCATCTCGGCCGCGGCCCGCGCGCACACCAGGTTCCCCACCACCGAGAGCTGGCTCGTCGGGTTGGCCACCATCGAGAGGAACCGCCTCTCGGTCGTGAACCACTGCCCGTAGACCTTTACGTCGAGCAGGATCACGGGCACCGCGAAGGCCCACCAGAGGACCAGGTACAACGTCGTCTTCGGCAGGTCCGACGTGAAGTCGGCCGCCTGGAGCAGCACCAGCCACGCTATCCACGGCGCGAACAGGTAGTTCACTCCGACGTGGTGCTGGAACTCCGCCCTCACCAGGCCAAAGTGAAAGAAACACCGGAGAATATAGAGGAAGGAAAGGGAGATCTGGACCAGCAGGGCGAAGCCCCAGAAGATCACGAACGTCATGTGAGGGATCACATGAGAGAGATGCTCGAGGGGCAGCGAGTCGTCGGGCGTCGGCGACGGGCGGCGGAGGATCTTCCACAGCAAGGCCTGGCTCGCGAGGGAGAGGCTGATGCGGAAGTAGCCGGCGTGGAGCCGGGTCAGGATGGACGACTTGAACGTCTTGGCGACGGGGACGAGGTGGTGCTCGGGGGTCCTGGCTCGAGAAGGGTCGATCACCGGCTGGAGCGGTGGCTCGTATTCGATCTCTGATGCCATTCGACGACGCCGGAGGTTGCGGTGGCGAAAGGCGTTGTCTCCTCTAAGGTACGTTTGGACGCTTTGGGTTACGAGGTCTTGACGATATATATTGAGATGTGTATGGACGGTTTATGTAGAAAATCAAGTCGAGTACGGAACGAGTTTATAGTTTTTCTTTCCGATTTGTCCTTTTATTTGGATTTTGCGATGAAGTTTAATCAAGCAACTTGCAGTTTTATAGATTTTCAAGAAAATATGCCCGGAGCAGGGCGAATGGAAATGGACGTTTCGCACAAAGAGCAAAAACGTGACGAGGAGACTCTCCCCGCCCTTTGTTGCGTATTAACGCCCCTTTCGTTGACAAGACAATTGCTTGCTTTTGTTTTAGCTTTTTAATTATTTTTTGGCAATAAAAGTTATCGTGATTTGAGTGTCGAGATCATACACATGTGATGATCGTGCTCTTATGTGTCGCCGGCGACCCGATGCCTGCCCTTTGAGCTCAACCACATCGCCCGGTGACCACTCTCATGCCCACGACCCTCTCGGCCCCCCTTCTTTGTCTCTTCCACCAGCTCCAGCCCCTTGCCAAGGGCCGACGGTGGCCACCGATCATGATGAGCCTAAGCCAAGATCAAATGTGAGCCTTGGAGATCTCAAGCCCAATGACACACGTGTCGTGATAGCAAATTTTTTTTGGGGTTTTCTCCTTTATAAACTCATATTCGAAACATAACTTAACACTTTTTTTTATTGTCAGCATTATCAAATTGCTCGCACGTCGTGATCGCAAATGTGGAGGGAAAAAGACATCTGCATTTTCAAACTATTGTTTTCAGGTTATTATCACGACACATATATGATCGTCATTACATTTCATAAATCAGTTTAACAATATGCTTAATAAATCGCTTAAAATTACTCATGGAAAGCTTCGTCCATGTCATGGCCATTATCTACCATTCGACATGGTATGATTATATCACTTTTTTCTTTGCTTTCGTCTCAGTAACGTTCTCCCCTGCAAATAGACGATTGAATTCAAGGATTCGAGTGAGCATATGAGAATTTCTTCCATTGACCAAAAAAAAAAAAAAAACATAGATAATGAGACAAAGATTAGTTAAAAGACGCCGGCCCAAGGTAGGCCTAGGGATTTGTCTAGCCTACCAACAACTTTGGGTTCAGCAGAAGTTGGGCCAGCTCATATATGGGTCCATTAAGGGCCCTCTAATTTTAATAAGTAGAATGTTTGTGAAAATTCAATTGGGGATGACGAAATCACACTTTGAGACCCCACAACGTTGTTATGGGTAATGGCAAAAATCCTTTAAGATACAATAAAGTCTCAACAAGAATACCAGATAATAATTTTAGTATTTTTCCAAGAGTTCTCAAAATGAAACAATTAAAAACAAAAGCTGTACTTTTAGAAAAAATAAATCAGCAAGGAAAAAAAATATGAAACAGAAAATGACGAATTTATTTCAGTCTTTAAGAATAAATGCTACCCTCCGGGAAAGGTTGCATTGTAAATAGATACTTTCTCAAAAAATATAGTGAAAATTCGGATTAAAAAATAATAATGAATAATAATTTTTTTCCGAATTTTATAACTTTTAAAAACTAACGTTTGAACAAATACAACATTTCAAAAGTTGTAAGAGCGCCTAATAACTAATAGATAGAAAAAATAAAATTCAAAATTAAATAAAAAATAATGGTAACTCTATCAAGAACAGTCACATTGTTTCGATAGAATACGAAATGTTATTTTATAATTATAAATTCGAATTTAATAAATTAAAAATAATAATTGTTGAATAGTGCTATATTTGGTTCTCATGTACTCGCAAGCTGGTCTATTAGGGTCTAGTCCACTAAGCCCGTCATTTTCATTTGTAAGAATAGAAGACTTCAATTGGCCTACACACTCCCAGCTAATTTATATGAGACAAGGCACTTCCACCAACGTAGGAGACCTTATTATAAGATTGGGAATGAAATTTTTTTTCTTGTTGCATGTCAATCCAATAATCTATACTTTTATCACTACTTATGATTATTTCACTACCATGTATGACAGAGAATCGTCAATATTATGTAAAAATATGTTCTAGGTTCTATAATTGTCTCGATTCAGCAGCTAAACCACACAAAACCACGGAGATCATCGACAGATTTCCTCATTCTTATCCTGTCCAATGTCTGCAGCTCATCAAGCATACTCATCAAAATCACGAAACCAAACCTTGGCACCCTGGGATGGAAGGACGCCAACTTATGCCGATTAACCTTCTGCTGTTTGACTCTGATCTTGTTCAAACAACTTGCAGATGTAAAGAAGCCAGTTTTCGTCCCTGCAAAGGAGTAACTTAGTGGCATCTCATGTTATTTTTTTATTTAATTTGATCCCACATTTAGTTAAATTACCTACATTAGATTTCATTGAGGATTTATTATCTAAATCTAGTTGCTGATAACTATGAAAATTGTCCATATCTACTAAGATTTGTCTTGATGGAAGACTATATCTATTAGAATTTGTATGGGCATATAAATAGGTCATCTAAGCCAAATCCTCTCATGATTATCATTATTCCAGTTATCTAATAATAGGAGAGCACACCATCAACATTGAGAGGGCAATTGGCTAGAAGTGCCTATTCATGATTGTTCAAGCTCCGAGTATATGTTCTTGATATCATCATTGGCTGGAGGTTAGCAAAAAATTTACACATTTCCGCAATTGATCCCTATTATTGGGATCATGGTTTTTCTTAATTTTCTAACAGTTGGTATGAGAGCATGTTTATCTTTGCCTTGATGATTTTCGTGGGGCCTTTTGATTGAATAAAAAAAAAAAATTGAACCGATGATTTTGGTAAAAATTAGGGCGGGGGAGTCGTGGCGGTTTGGGTTTGCGTTTTGGGGAACTTTGCTTCAAACAATTTTTGGCCCTTTTTGCCGAATCTTGGACCTGTGTGATCGTGCTGGCCTAATCTCCGAAACACACCACTTATTTTGGTTTGAGGTGGGTCGTGGGAGGAGAACTGGGCGGCAGAAGGCGTTGCGAAACGGCGAAAAATGGCATCCGTTCGCGCAAGGAAGAAGGCAAGTGGATCCACGCGCGTGCTACGGTTACTGGCACGTGGATATCCACGTGCCCCTATGCGCGGCAAACCACTGGCACATGTGCACCACACGCCCATGTGGTAAAGAGGGCACGTGTGCACCATGTGCTCGACGAAACTCCTCTTTGCACTTTTATTTACTGTTTTGCCCTTTTGGCCTTTAAAATTACGATTCTACCATTGACTGATTTATTTACGGTTTTGCCATTGGTCATCTTAATTTACTGTTTTGCCCTATTTTGTCCTTACATACAATTTAGTGAATGTTTTATGCATGTAATTAAATGTCTAGTGATCCGTATATATACAATCAATTAAAGATTAGCCACAATATCTTTGATTATACTAAATTATATACATTAAGAGTCTTTGCATCACATATAGTCAAAGACATTAATTGTAATTAGTCACATTAATATTATGAATTTTATCCCACTGAAATTTTCAATATGTTAAAGTGATTAATTAGGATGAAATATTATTTTATCTTTCTTAATTTACCCACATGGATTAAGGAAGGAAATATAATTTGATAGTTTCATCATGAAGTAATTATGAATCTATTCAAATTGAAAACTTAGCCCACAAGTAGTTTTTAACATTATGTGATTAACATTTTATAACATGTTTTATATTGATAAAACATGATTTAAGTTTATTTGTCTCAAATATATAATGCATAAGTTTCCTTTAACTACAATGCAGTTTTACCACCTATGATTAGTTATAGTATAATTGTTCATAAGCTAAACGGTGATAACTATAAATAATGGAAGGAATTAATTTTTCTCCAATTGGGGTGCATGGATATTGATTATGCTTTATGATCAGACGAATCACCTACTCTTACTGAAACTAGCACTCAGGCTGAAATTACTCTTTATGCATAATGGGAGCGGTTTAACTGCCTCAATGTGATGTACATAAAGACAACTTTCTGCTAGCATTCGTTGTTCAGTCATTCAGCATAACAATACCAAAGAATTACTCGAAGCTATTGATGCGCAATTTGAATCTTCAGAGAAAGTGCATGACATGACCTTGATTATGAAGTTCTCATCTTTGAAGCTTACCAATATAAAAGGTGTACATGAGCACATTATAAAGATGAGGGACATTGTAACTCAACTAAAAAATCTTGAGGTTGGGATCTGAATTTTTTCTTGTATACTATATCCTAAACACTCTCCCACAAGAGTATGCCCATTTTAAGATCTCTTATAATAGACATAATACTAAATAGTCAATCAATGAACTTATAACCATGTGTGTTCAAGAGGAAGGGAGGCTCCTTAGAAGAATGTTGATGCAACATTAAGAAGATCTACTAGAATAAAGAAATAAGCAATTCCTAATGATTATGTTGTGTATCTGCAAGAATCTGATTACAATGTTGGAGCTGAAAATGATCCAAAAATGTTTTCACAAGTTATGAGTTATGATAAATCCAATTTATAGTACAATGCTATGAAGGAAGAGATGAATTTTATGACATCTAACGAAGTATGGGATTAAGTAGAGTTGTCCAATGGAGCAAGGGTCATTGGTTATAAGTGAGTCTTTAAAATTAAGAAATATTCATTGGGAAAGATTGAGAGATACAAAGCCAAACTCATTGCCAAGGGATTCATTCAAAATGAGGAAATCAATTACACGGAGACATTTTCTTATGTATCTAAAAAAGATTCTTTTCGTATTATTTTAACATTGGTTGCTCATTTTAATATAGAATTACATCAAATGGATGTAAAAACAACTTTCCTCAATGGAAAACTAAAAGAAGTAGTTTGCATGAAACAATCGGAATGATTCTTCTCTAATGCTAGTGAGCATTTGGTATGCAAGCTTAAGAGGTCTTTATATGGCTTGAAACAAGCATCCTGCCAATGGTAATTGAGATTCTATGGGGTCATCTCTTCTTTTGGTTTTATAGAGAATGTCATGGATCAATGTATATAGTAGAAGGTCAGTGAGAACAAGATTTGTTTTATTGTCCTATACGTGGATGACATTTTACTTGCAACCAATGATAAGAGGTTGCTACATGAGGGGAAACAATTCCTCACTAAGTGTTTTGACATGAAGGATATGAGTGATGCATCTAATGTCATTGGCATTAAGGTCCATAAGGATAGACCTAGATGTTTATTAGGAGTATCTCGAGAAACCTATATTAATAAGGTCTTAGAGAGATTTCGGATAAAAGATTGTTCATCAAGTATAACACCAATTGTGAAGGGTGACAAGTTTAATTTGAACCAGTGCCCGAAGAACGATTTTGAAAAGTAACAAATGAAGAACATCCCATATGTTTCCGCTGTCGAAAGCTTGATATATGCTCAAGTTTGCACTCGACCTGACATTGCTTTTACTGTGAGAATATTAGGAAGATACCAGAGTAATTTAGGTATAGACTACTAGAGAGCTGCAAAAAAGGTGATGGGGTACCTTCAAGGTACAAAGGGACATATGCTTATGTATAGGCGGACTGACAGCCTAGAAGTAGTTGGTCACCCGAATTCAGACTTCAATGGCTACGTTGATTCCCATAAATCTACATTGGGATACATTTTTATGTTCGTTGGCAAAACTGTATCCTAGAGAAGTGCGAATCCAACCTTGGTTGCTACTTCTACTATGGAGGCTAAATTCGTTTCTTGTTTAAAGGCCACATCACATGGTGTGTGGTTGAAAAGTTTTATATAGGGGCTTAGAGTTGTGGATTCCATTACTAGACCATTGAGAATTTTTTGTAATAATTCAGCTGCAGTTTTCATGGCTAAAAACCACAAAAATGGTAGTTAAAGTAAGCACATCGATATCAAGTATTTAGCCATCAAGGAACATGTTAAAGATGAGAAAGTGGTTATAAAACATGTAAGTACTAAATTAATGATAGCCAATCATTTAACTAAAGGCATGCTACCAATGAGTTATAAGGATCATGAAGTCAGAATGGGCATTAGTTCAACCATATAAATTTTTCTTTATTTGAAAGAATTTGTGAACCTTTCATTCATTTGCGATGTTTTTTCTTAATAAAGTTGTATACATTCAATTATTCTGAGAAAAACAATCATGTTTTGACCTAGAATAAACATAAGGCTTATTCATTATGTTATGTTATCATATATGGACTGGTGAGACACATTGTGATACATGGAAGATAATAATCGTTCTAAGAGAACTTATCACAATGATTCATGTGTTTTATTTTCAGCACGAAGTTTTGTGGATTTGGTTAAATATTTCGTTCAATGAAACATTGGGATAAAGTGGGAGAATGTAATGGTTTTCTGCAAAATTTTTAACATGTGAAACATAACTGAGTCCCCCCAAAGACATAAGAACTAGAGGAATTTAAGAGTATCTTGACCCAGATAGGAGTACCAGAAGTATAAGTATCTAGACTCTTGGACTCAGGAAAATGGACATTATTCCAAGGATCATTCTCAATGGCCACTGACAAGTTGTAGCTGTGGAGAGTTTGAACAAGGACAGTCCATTCTCAATCTCACTGCACTCAACTCCGCTGTCTCTCCCCCGAAGCATGTCAGCAATGGAAGAAATCACACCACACTGAGTTTCTTCCTCCCAAAGACTTCTTAGCCAACAAAAGCAGAACCCCAAGTTTCAACCCCTTTATCAACAACTAGCACATCCCTGCACTTGGTACCCACTGCAACACCAAACTTTCAGTTATGGCAATGGTCAATTCGATATCTGATTCATAAATCTACTATGAATGGAGGATGATAACTTAGATACACAATTACAAACATATTACGTTTGCAAATCCTGTGACACTCCAAAATTTTGGTTTTTTTATCTCACCAATTCTTTTGCCATAATTTAACTATTTACATCTAATACCAAGATAAAGCTATGAATGGACAACATAAATGCTTGAGCAAAAAGAGCTAACCTAAATCTGACATAAGCTTTCAGCTAGAATCATGATAGCGTATATATACTAGTATGTATATATTGACCGACCAGCAACGCAAACAAAGGTGATGAGATCACCAATCACAATATAGGTTAAATGCATTATCTTTTGCTCATTTAAAAACAAGTCCACTGCTTTTTAACTTTTTTTCTTTTGAGTAGTTACTAATGACCAATATTCACTTGAACCTATCGGTTTTTATATAAGAACTAGTGACGTGAAAAGGGGGAAAAAGCAAAAGATCGTACGCCACAAAGATACAATTTAATCTCTTGATTACGATCTCCATTTCCTCAAACACATAATAAAATGATAAGTCCACTTCCAAATGTGTCCACCTCCTCTACTTTCATTTACGAAACTAAAAGGGTTCGAAAGGACACAATTCGAAAACAAAATATAAGTTCACTTTTGCATGGGACATACAACAATGACAGACACATCATCGCAGATTATACGAATCTACCCGGGTTTCCGGATCTACAAATTCACATTAACCATCCCTCAGATAAATCACTTTTACATCAAGAACTCTCGGGTCGCTAGAAAAACCCTAGAGAGGGTTCATCATCTTGTTCTTCATCCCACAGAAGCTGGTCGAGTTTGACCGCAGTGAAGACCAATAGACAGAGGAAAACCACGACCGACAAGGCCGATAACGCAAGCATGACTCCTTTTCTTCCGATGCCCTTCATGTCGTGGGCATATTCAGCTGAAGACACAGCGAGGAAGGTGAGAGAGAAAGAGTAAGCCCACCATGTAACGTTGAATCGCTTCATGCATTTCTCGAACAGCAACGGTCGGCAGGCCTTGTCGAGATTTTGGAGTTCGCGAGAAATCAAATCCAAGAAAGAGTTAGTTGGAGTTTCAAGGAAGCGTTTAGATCGAGGGACATGAATGAAATATGGACTTGTTCATCCAACAACAAGACAATGGTAGTGCATGATTCGTCCATCCAACTTGATGCTGCCGTACAAGATTAGCTAAACTAGTGCATCATGTCTACGTAGTAATAAAGTCGCTAATTAGGTCTTGATTCATCAACCAATGATGGAGCGTTGAGGATTTGCCTTGCCTTACGTTATATCAGATCAATATTTATATTCGGTATTGGGACATAAGACCATCATATGGGTGGGTCGGCCAGCTCTCTCCCAAAGTGAAATAATAAAACCGAAGTTTACAATCCTTTTATACGCTTTTTTGTCCAGTAAAAATGGTTTGGATTAAAGTATATAACTTACCGAACTCTTAACGTTAATGTAGTGGAATGTCTACTAGCCAGCTTGACTAGGATGTTAAATTTATGAGGGAAAGCAAGCAATATAAAACTAACGCGAAATGGCTTCTAGGAAATTACCAGACATGCGAATATGAAGAGAGACAAGTAGAACAGCATCTTGGAGGGTGTGTCAAAACTTCCTGAGATGGAGTTCCAGGCGGAACTTGCCATGCTCGGCACGGCGAAGAACAAGAAGAGACTTGGCCGGAGGTTCGGCGAGGAATTGTCTTCACCGGATAATCTCTGGTAGAGGGTCACGAAGATCACCAAATAGTGAATCATCCCCAGTGAAAACATGCATAGAGCACTCTCCTTCCACCCCATCAGCGCTGCTGCCCTCGCGCCCACAAGGTTCCCCAAGACGGTCATATAGCTCGCTGTGCTTGCGAACGTCGATAAGAACCGCTTCTCCGTTGTGAACCATTGCCCATAAATCTTCACATCAAGAGCTATCAAAGGAGCCGCAAAGGCCCACCAGAGCAACGTATACAGCGTACCATTTGGTGAAACCCATGGAGATGATTGAAGCAAGAGAAGCCAAGAGACCCAAGGGGCAAATAGGTAGTTCACTCCAACATGGTGCTTGAACTCTTGCTTGACCATATTGAAGTGAAGGAAGCACTTGAGTGCGTAGAGAAGAGAGAGAAAGACTTGTGTTGAGAAGGCTAAGCACCAAAGGAGATGGAAAGATAGTGTAGGAAGCTTGTGGAATATGTGATGGAGTCCTTGTGAGCTATTCGCTTGGTTGCTTAGGATCTTCCACAAGATAGCTTGGGATGAAATGGAGAGGGTTATGCGAAAGTAGCCTGCATGGACTCTGGTTAAGATTAAAGACAAGGGCCTTAGAGACTTGGAGGTGGTGACTTCTTCTTGGATTGTATATAAGGAAGTTTCCATTACAGGTTGAACTGAGGGTTTGTGGAATAATTCTTGGTTTTTGTCCTCCATAATTGAGACTGATTTTTGAGTGGGGTTTGGGTTTATAAGATGATGGCTTATGCTGGAGATGAATTGCACATCATAGGTGCTTTGCTTATATAAGAGTGATGATAAGTGGAGAGTTGAGAAATAAAAAAGAAAGAAAGGAAGAAAGAGGTTTCCTGGTTGTCATTGAGGATTTGATGATAAGACATGCATTAGGGGACACACCTTAAAGGCAGATCAAATGCTGAACTAAAAAGCTGCCTTACTTTCCAAAATATTGTTTTAAAACATTATCCATGATACAAAGGAGAATCATTCTCACAGAGGGCGGTACAGGGCAAGCATAGATGCATTGTGCGATGTAAATGTCTCATTTAAATTAAATACGTCCAACTATAGTTTTTATTCATTTTTTCAGTTAGGTGGTATTTCAAATCAACTTTCATGTACTAGATCAAGACCATATCCCCAATTTTTATGCCATGACTTGAGGATGTGCAAGACACATGCGGCTGCATCGGGGTCTAAGCCAAGAGATTAAGGTTTTGGATTTGGACTCTGGACTTTTATTTCTTGGCTTTTACTCTTTACTAAACAATTTTCCAAAAAAAAACAAATTAACAAGAGAGAAACCTTTCAAGGCATATCAATAATAGCCTATCAAGTCACCCAAGGCATATCGACTTATAGGATGGCAAATGGAAAATGATCGCTCAGCTTTCAGAAAGCAACGCCATGTTTATATTGCCTTATCTAGACAGTATTCTGTTTCCTGTCACATCACATATAATTTCTTCGTTGACTCTTTGCTCAAGTTGCTGAACTTATGAATATTGAGAGGAAGTTTTTGTTTTGTTTTGTTTTGTTTTACCTGTGAAAAGAGCGAGCGAGAAGTTGGGATGAGGCCATATGTTAGCATTATAGTCTTTATTTTTATCGTATAGGCCAAGCTAATGTCTTAGAAAGACTACGCTCAAGATTTCACAGCAAGAAAACGATCCTTTTTGTGACCTTGGTATGTTCTTTAAAATCTACTAGCAATGACCTGTGAAGGGATGACTTATCTCTTTAAGGAAGTCTGTCATTGAGTTATAAGCAAGAGTGAGCAATTCCAAGTTTCATATAAAACTGTCAAACGGGTGGATTGGATCGGGTTTGGATCGAGTCATAAATAATCCGACCCAAATCGACCAATTTAATCAATAATAACCTATTTATCGTAGTATAAAATTTTTTACCCATACCCGACCCGACTCATTTGCAACTCATATCCAATTCATTTAACTAAACCTAAAAAAGCTCATATTAAATGATATTTACTAAAATGCTTTCATACAATACAAATTTAATGAACAATTTTTATAATTTAAAAAAAAAAAAAAAAAGCCTTCATTTGTTTCTTAAATATTTTCCAATAAGTATTTTTAGGAAAATTTCAATTTTTTTTTTTTTGTTTTTGCCTAAAATTTGAAAATACATTAGAAAATATTTTGTCTTGTTTGGTATGAAATATATGACTAAATTTTCCTCCTTGACTCCTTTTAATTTTTTAATTTTTATTTTTTCAAAAAAATCAAATTTTTAATTTTTAATTATTTTTAAAAAATTTTTTATTATTTTTAAAAAATTAAAATTTGAATATTTTTGCCTTCTTATTTTAAAATATATATATTTTTAATTTTAATTTTTTTCCTTTTCTACTTTTTCGACCGGCCAAAGGCAAGCTCATTGGCAAGATTGAGCTCGCCTAATGCCCGTGAGCTCAAGTCTCACCAAATGTTAGCAAGGCTCAAGCCTCTCTAGTCGTTGGTGAGCTCGAGCCTCGCCTGGCTGGTCACCGACCGTCACCATGCCAGCCACTAATTAAGGAAGAAGGAAGAGGAAAGAAAAGGAAAGAAAGAAAAAAAGAAAAATTAAAAAATAATTATAATTTCTATTTTATAAAAGAAATATTTTTATAAATTTAAAGAGTAATAGAGAGAGTGTGAGGGTTGGACTAGAAATTGGTTTTTAATCCAACCCATTTAAGACCCATTTATTTTAAGTTTTCATTTTGAACACATTTAACTAGTCCATTCAAAATGTAAGTGACCCATTAAATTGGTCATATATGGGTATGAGACCCATTGTGACAAATTTCATACAAGTTTCACCTAGTACCTAGAATTTATCTGTTGGAACAGATTCATCATTTTTTTGAAACTTATAACCTACCCTATATAACCTTGAAACTTGGAACCCACCTTATCACATGTTCCAAAATTTACCTAAGTTCTGCCTATATTACTAATCGAACAATTGCAGTTAATCATCACATTTAATGATCACCACTTACTACTAATCCATTTATCACAATTTATATTTAGACACATGAAAAATATGAAACATTAACAAAACAAAAGTTTTAATCATAAAATGGAAGCTCGGACTAATGGTTTCAAATTATACACTTATTATCGGACACCATAAAATACTATAAAATCGCTCAAAGATATAGACCAAGAAAAATATAAAAACTTGTTCCAAGTTCTAGGTGTAAGTTCAAGGTTCCATCGACTTAGAACTTGGAATTTATCTATCAAAACAAGTTCTCTAATTTTTAGAACCTAAAACTTACCATGCATACCTTAAAATTTGGAACCAAACAGGTTCCCACCAGTCCATTTATCCGGTTCTACATTCTATCCTAGAACCATGCTTATCCCTAGTTAAAAGTTTGCATCTACTTCGTGGCCAGATTGCCACATAAAGTTCCCTGCCCTTAGGACTATGGAAAATTTCATCTCGTAGCCAATCTGTTGATCGTATCACGATTCCATTTTAGTCCCCAAGAAATTAACATAAGGATAATAGTGAAAAGGGATAAAAGTATATTGGATCGAAGTTTAGAAACCACATTGTACAAATAAGAAATTCAAGGACGATATTAGAAATTTGATCAAAATTTAGGAATTAATTCTGTCATTTATCCTAGTGAAAATTGATGTTGGATGGAGATTCTCTATTTCCATTTGTGCTCTCGTGATGAGGTGCCTCGAGTATCTCAATTATTGATGCATGTGAAAGACAGTAGTCACGAAACTTATTACTTAATATTTCAATGACAAGATTCGTGGGGACACCAAAATGGATTTGGTGTGGGGTAGAGGATCTTCGTCTCTTAAATCGGTTTCTTATGATATGTGGTTGTAGGAAGAAAAGGATGTTAGCTCTCGTATTAAAGCTCATGCGGAGACAATTAGTAAAAGTTTAATACCTCAATTCCGGAATTCAAAAGAAGTCTAGTAAAAGTTTAATACCTCAATTCCGGAGTATTCAAAAGAAGTCTAAACACCAAGCCAACGTATTTAATTGGGCATAAATGTCACTCAAAAGTTGAACGTATTTAATTTGTTGTGCTTGCCCCTAGACTTCATGCGACCTTTGGACTTCTATAGGGCCATTTCAACCTCCTCTTACCTCTGTTCCTTGACCCCCGTTGTTCATCTCTACCCTGAATTATAGTTTGCACGCTACATCCTGCACCAGGCCATCATCTTACAATTTTCTTTACCACTCATTGAAGAGCAAGACGGACAGTATTTCTCCCGAGATGATTCTAGTACAGCCATACTGTAGTAAATGAGTAAAGTTGTCTCATGATTCTGGTAGTAATGCTAATAATATCGTGCATTGTCTTTCATCAGTTTTGGCCTCATCATTGTTTTTAGAATCTATCATGCGTTTGTTAAACTCATCTAAGTGAGCTCTAATGTAAGTATCTTCAACAAATCAAAACCGAAACATTCTTTTCAACATGTATAGTCGATTATTTAACCCCTTCATTATGTAAAGGGCCTAACATTTGGCCCACAACGCCATAGCATACTTTTCGATCACTTCTATTAACATATCATCCGACGGGATCAACAAGATATCTCTTTGCCTTCTCCATCAATCCAACCTTATCGGCCTCTTTTATTATTTTCAACAATTTAGCTATCATTGAACACCTTGGCCAAACTTTGAATTGTTAATAATGCATGCATCTTATCTCTCCACAACTCAAAATTGCTTCTCTTGTTGAACCTATTTATTTCTACTTTTTCTCCAAACATAATTGCAACAATAGAACATCCTGAAAGTGATTAGACAAGTAAAAGCTCAAAATCAACTCCAGAAAACCCTAATTCTAACGTTATACTAGTTATTATGAAATAATAAGAAAGTTAAAGGATCTTACTATTCAAATATGATGCAAGAAGAATAAATTATCATAAATAAATGAGGAACTATAAATAACACTACATATTTATATGGTTCAGTCCCTGAGTACCATACCTACTTCGCGGAGAGAACTAGCTACAAAGAATCGACTATCAATCAGAGTTACAAAATTACAATTGATCAATCCAATTTGGGTTTCCTAGCCCTAAATCATACCCAGGAGACCCCCAATTGTGTTAACTCACAATCTCTCATAGCATATTCACCAGAAAAAAATTGTAGAGAGAATTTTAAACGCTACGTTGAAACCTATATGTGTAATTCACGGTGAACCATATCTTAGGCATCGCACACGAACTCCGCACTCACTCGATTAAGCTTTGCTTCAACAAGGCGCGGAAAAAAAAAATCGGTAAACATCGGCGGGCACACTCTGCACCAAGGAGGATTGTAAGCCATCCCTTAACTCTACCTGATTAAGCACACATATAAAAACGGTATGCTCATGATTCGAGGTGGATCGCAGTATCTACGAAAAGTCCATAAATCTCCGCCTTTGTCCTCCAACGTAATTGGGCTTCTCCCGATTGAAATTCATGGCCAATTTAATCGGGCTCAAGCTCGAGACAAAATTGACACGAACACGTACTTATTGGGACGTGGACATGACCGATTTGCATTATTGGAAGCTCTAGTCAGCACAATCATATCTTCCACGAATTTATGATGGCGCTGACTAGAGGTTCCAATTTCTTGGCGTGCTTTTCCTAACTGCTAAGTTTCCTTGGTTGTCTAGTGTCGGTTTATGTCATTCGCACAGCAGTCATACGTACATGCCTTGCTTTTCCTAACTTCATATTATTCGGCACATACTTTTAGGGACATGCGCTTGTCTCTTCATGGACTTATTGATTTATTTTTTTCTTTTCTTGATCCTGAGAGTTTAGTTTGGCGTAATCAATCCACAAAACACATGAAATCATCATTATTTCATGCAAATACAAAGGTATTTTCCAAAAATAAGTCACTCAGATAGTTTTCGGCTTAATTACTGCAGATTTTTGGGAATTTTTCCAAGAATTATCTCAAATGAAATTATTTTCTTAAAAGATGACATAGAGTGAATTTCATTTTCAATAAGGTCTCAAATGGCCAACTAAATCTTAAATAAAAACCCCAACTTGCCGAGTCATGATCTTTAATTCTCCAACTTACATAAGCAGAAAACATCTCCTACTCCTCTAAGATTAATCAACGAGAGAATAATCGAAATATATGAAATCTCTTGCAACAGACCATCCTTCGAAATTACGGATGCAAAAAAAGATAATCTTCGGTTCCTTAGTTCGCGATTGTGTTGATTACAACTCTTGTTTGTTATCAATATTTTTGTCCGTTTATCCGGTCAACACATATTTATAAACATACATGCGTGTCTTTCTTTTATTCATTTTAAAAGACCTTGCTAGGCTGCTACTTTTTAGCTCCATCGCACTACAACTGCCTATGATAGCAATCGACCTGCTACCTAACTATGAATTGATAGATGTGACTTAAATTATATATAATATTATCTTCCGTATTTCCGGAAGAGACAATCCGTGCTATGCCCTATTACGATGATCTCAATATAATAAATCATCTTCAAAGCCGACTTAGGCACGATGCTGGCGTGATGTGCCAAATCTAAAAATCTCAAATTATTAAAATGAGCGTGGGGTTTACCATAATTACAAATGCTTAAACGGCGAGTAAAATTAATGGAGGCGGCCGCTTCACCAGTCCGGGTGTATCTTGATGGGCGAGTCATGTTGCCGATTGGTGTGATTCTAAAGAGGGTGATGCTGATATAAGTTGATGTGTTCTTGATGTTGGAGGCTTTTGCTGCTGCTGATATAAGTGGTGGGTTGCTGCAGTCGCTAGTGCGCCTTTGTCTTGTTTTGCTGCGGTATATACTGCGCCCGCCACCCTTGGCCAGTTCTTACCCAAAAAGCTCCTTTTTACCTACAACTTGTGCGGCTTCAACATCCCCCACTTGATATGACCTTAAACCTTTGCTTGCTCCATTTAAACTCCACAATCTACTGGCCGGATAAAAGTTACGTTTATTTGGGAAAATTATTTTTAAAAAAAATCTTAAATTTATTATAATTACATCAATTCATTCCTAACTTTTTTTAGTTAATTCAATTCTAAACATTTTATAATTGTGTTATTCTATTCATCCGACCAATTTTGGTCAGTTGGCACTGACATGGACACCGGCCCGCACTAACCGTCCACATGATGTTGACGCAAAGAATTTTTAATAATATTTCATTTTTTTTGAATTTTTTATTATAGTTTTCTCTTTTCCTTTTCTTTTCCATTTTTTTTTTCCTTCTTTACTTCTTTTCCACATAGTGGCCAGCGAGTCTTTGGCGAGGCTTGCTAGCCACTAGGCAAGACAACTTCGCCTAGATTTGTGACATCCTAAATCTTCATTGTATTTATTATGTATATCGTGCTATAGAGAAACAAGATTCATGTTTCTCCATACAGGCATTAATAGTTGTCACATGATTCTCTCTATCTTTGATAACCATAATTTATTAGCCACTTTTCACTAATTTAATTGTCAAATTCCTTAGTTTCTTACCTAAATTCTTACTTGCAAATTACATCTTTTCTTATGTCACTTCTTGTAACTCTAGCCCATTAATGCTCTTTAAGCTTTCAAGCCAAGAGCTATGTAGCACGGACACTCTCCGAAAGTCTTCGTGTCGTGTCCGACACTCCGACACGTGTCTGACACGCGGTCAACGAGTGTCGAAAAATCCGACACGTGGTCAACTCTCTTCGACACGCTCCGACACGTGAGTCTAGAATTCCGACACGTGATTCCGACACGCACGGGGTCAATTTTAAAAATTTCTAATACTTGAGGGGTCAAAATATAAATATACACAAAAGAAGTAATAAAAGAAGTAATAAAATTGCTATAAATATACATGCACGGGGTCAAATTTTTTTTTCAGTTTGTTTTTTTATAATTGTTTTAGTTTTTTAAAAGTCTTTTACTATGAAAGAAGTAATAAAAAAATGCTATATATGATAAATAAATAATTTTAAAATATCATTTCAGCATTTTTCTTTAAACAATGTTTTTTTCCTCTAAGTTTTATGTATTATTGTAACAAATTAAAATAATGAATGGTATTATTTAATATTTTTTGTGTAAATTAATTCTAGGCTATTATTATTATTATTATTATTATTATTATTATTATTATTATTTATTATTATTATTATTATTATTATTATTATTATTATTATTATTATTATTATTATTATTATTATTTATATATAAAAATATATTTGATATATAACGTGTCGGAATGTGTCGAAATTCTCTATTTTTAAGAAATGACGTGTCGGCGTGTCGTGTCGTGTCGTGTCGCGTGTCACGTGTCCGTGTCGGTGCTACATAGGCCAAGAGTCCTCATTCATTCTCCACATCTCTTTCATTTTCAACCATAACTTTAAACTCTAGCCCATTAATGCTCTTTAAGCTTTCGAGCCAAGAGTCCTCGTTCATTCTCCACATCTCTTTCATTTTCAACCATAACTTTTAGCCTATAGATTTACATCATACATGATCTCACTCTTTTGCTTCAATAATTACAAATCAAATAGCGATTCTTATTCATGCATCTATTTGGGCTATCTTCTCTCATGCATGATCTCACTCTTTTGCTTCAATAATTACAAATCAAATAGTGATTCTTATTCATGCATCTATTTGGGCTCTCTCTCTCTCTCTCTCTCTCTCTCTCTCTCTCTCTCTCTCTCTCTCTCTCTCTCTCTCTCTCTCCATCAAGTGTTTTAACCCCAATGTAATAATTGAAATGATTACAACTCAAATAATGTTTCCTCATTTATGTGTTTTACTTGGCTAATGATGCTCTCTCTCTCTCTCTTTGTAATCAAATATCTTCATCTTTCTATACAAAATCTTGCCATTTGTCACTTAAGTAATAACTCGCATGCTCTAAAATGGTGACATTGAACTTAGCCTATCAAATTACATCATGCATGATACCATGAATGACATAATTTTCTAATTCTAGTTACTTTATGTCACACTTATAACGCTAGTTAATTAACACAAGTTGAAGCTATTCTTTAAAATAAGTACATAAGGAAGAAAATTTCATTTTCTCTTCTCCTCTTTGGTAAAGCAACTTCATCTTCTTGTTTTCAAGTGCAAATTCTCTTTTCCCTTTCAAAACAAGTGAAGCTCCCCCTAAATTTTAATTAAGTTCCAAAGTTCATTCAATTTGAGTTGTTTGAGCTTTAAATCTCATCTTTCAAGTATTTCTAGGTAAAAGTTGATTGACTTCATTTTTCTTCTTATCAAGCTAATTTTTTTTTTCTTAAAAATTGAGATTTGTTAATGTTTGCTCTTGTTTATTTTGCTTTAAATGTGATTAAGATTTTGAGTTGTCTAAGTTTTTGTTCAAGGTAAGCAAAAACCCTAGGCACTAAGTTGGGTTGATCCACTTAGTGCTTTTGACTTGGTTGTTTGTTGGTTATTAATTTGTTTTGGCTCTTGTTGTAATGTGTAGGTAAGTCTTAATGATGGTACGTGAAATCTTGTGTTCATTTGATTTGGGTTGTTAACCTCATTCTGTGCCTAAGAGGTGTTTGATAGATTTCTTATGGGTGTTTGATTACTTCTCTATGATGTCATGACAATTTTTTAAGTGTGAACCCGAAAGTGATATTTTTGTAATTTGACTAAATTACCAAATTACTAATTATGTATTATTGATTAATCATGTGATCAATTCTTTGCATTGTCAATATTCACGTTATCGATTATTTGAGTTATCGATGTTCATGATGTCGATTCTATGAGTTGTTGATATCACATTACTGGTTATATGAGATAATCTAGGGATGCTCGAGCGGGACCCCCTTTGGAAGGTGTGTGGTTTTGGGACGAAACAGGCGGAAGCTGGTAGGCCTGTAACGACTTGGTCCGATAAGGGCGGGGAGTGATCGTCGAGGCGAGAGGGTTGGGACAAAGAGTGGCTCTTAGCAAGCTTATAGGATGGTGAAGAAGGCAAGAATAAACCAAACTACCTACCGGAAAAAGGGGAGAGCATGTTGGGTACACCTCAAGAGTGTTCATGATGCCTCGTGAGGTTAAATAGATCATGACCAGTAACAAGTATGAAGTCATATGTGTAAGTGTTGATGAGTTTCATGACCCATATGAACTCATCTATGTATGAGTTTCATGATTAGTATAAACTCACTTATGAATGTTGATAAGATTCATGACAAAGATGGAAAATATGTATAGTAGTGGTGAAATGCATGACATGTATAAATTCACTTGTATGTGTGGCGGTGAGATGCATGACAAGTATGATTTTACTTGTGTGTGTGTGTGGTAGTGAGATACATGACAAGTATACACGTGTCTATGTATGTGTACGAATACTAGTGCATCTTACAATATGTTATCCATTTGCTTTTGGTTGAATGAACATGTAATGTTGTTAATGGATCTTATTGGCATATCATGTTAGAAAAGAAAAGGAGCTTGTTTATGCATAGTTATTTTGTATTGCCTTGAACTCATATTGTTTGATTAATGCCAGGTTGAACATTAAGATGATCTCCTACTTTAGACCTAGGGATTTCATTTACTAAATTTCGGCTCGTCCCTTATTTTTCATTGTGTAAGAGGGTCTCTTTGTAAATAACGGTAGAAGGGATGAGGTGATGCCTGAGACCACCAACCCTTAAGTTAGATGGTGGCTTGATTCTGGAATAGTATGGGATTAGTAGTACTAGTGGGCCCATAACCCACAGGTCCCAAGACCAATTGTGGTTATAATAAGTACTAATATTGTGTAAAGAAGAAGCAATATATATTAAACTCGTATGACTTTCTTGTACGATGTATGGTGACGTATTTTGTATTGCTTCTGCATGCTTAATTATAATTATGAGTATAAATGGAAAAGAAACATGTAGCACGTGACATACTTGGGCCATCACAAGAGTTGGGCAAAATGAGGCTCGCCATGACCTTGGGCCCACGGGTGAAGACAACCTCGCCAATTATGAGTGAAGCCGCCTTTACCACGGCCAGGAAGGCCATAGCAAGGCTGGCCTCGGCTAGTGGTTAGCGATGGGGAAAAAAAAAGCAAAGAAGGAAAAAAAATAATGATAAAGAAAAATTAATAAAAAAATCAAAAAAATAAAATATTATTATAGAATTATCCACGTCAGCTTCAGCCGGTCAAAAATGGCCAAATAGATTGAATTGGCATAATTGTGAAAGATTTGAGATTGAATTGGCCAAAAAAAATTTAAAACTGAATTGACGTAATTATAATAGGTTTTAGACTTCTCTGGTAATTCTCCCCTTTTATTTTATATAAAAAATAAAAAAAAATAAAAAAGAATGAAGTTTTACATCAAATATAACAAACCAATCCTTTTACGAACCCTGATGTGAAAATGAATGAGTTATCTATCAGAAGAAAAACCTATAGGTAATGAATGGGAAGATCACAAAATTGGAAGAAGAGAGGATTTTTTGGTTAGATGCATGGAATTGGTTAAACATTTTCTTCGAACAAATATAGAATCGGAATGGATGGTTTTGTGGAGGTGTATACACTGCAAGTGGCAAAACTTGGCCCAAATGGATACTTAAATACCAAAAATTCCGAAAGGTACACTTAAGTGTCAAAATCAAAAAAGAATGGAACACCTATGTGTCAATGGCAAGAAATTCCAATTAAACAACTTATGCGGCACATTTTCTGACATTTTTACTATTGAAGTGGCAATTTAAAAAAAAAAAAAAAAAACTATCCACGTTAGTAAAAAGCCCCTAAAATTAATTTTTAATATACCTATTTATTAAAAATAAATTAAAAACTAAATTATTTTAAAAGAAGAAGAATAAGAACAATAAAGGGAACAGTAGGTTCAGCGAGGGTCAATCGGGGTTGTTGGCCCCACCTAAGGGCCACTACCTAAGGGCCGACAACCCTGGCCAACTGCCGATGAGGGCCTATAGGCTCTCACCCAAACCCAAGGAAGGCCGCCGGCCCTTGGCTCCCCTAAGTGAGGGCCAATGACCCTCACTGGATCTAGGGGAAGGTCGTTCCTCAGAAAAAACCAACCATCCCCCCATTTTATAAACCAATTCTAAAATGGGCCTAGAAACATTCATACCCACTCGAAGTTCCACCAGAAACACCACATAGTTATTCCATTGCTATGTTCCAAGAAACAGACTTTCCTCCTCTTGTTCAGGAAAGTTCTAAACTCTCTTTTCCTGCTTCAGAAGAGTTTATCGATCCACAAGGCAGATATATGCATGTTCCCAAGATACCTGCCCCAACTGATGTGGATGAGCATGGAAGACAAAAAAGAACTCCTGTTGCTAAAGTTGTCTTAAATTGGCAATCGGAGACTCTCCTAGCACACAACAATACTTTCAAAGCAATTGATTTCAAGATTGGAAATGTGCAACAAGATTTGCGAAGATATGATGAAACCACCAAGAAGATGCTTTCAGATTTCCATAATAGGCTTCATGCCTTAGAATTTGGACAACATCTAGGTTATCACCATCTTGAAAGTCCTAGAGCAAAAATAGAAAAACTTAAAAGACAAATTCAGATCCTTGAGGAAGGAAGGCTCAATCCATTTCCAACTACTCTGCGAGCATATTCTCTCCCTCCTCCACCACCCAGATGTCTATCTTTGCTGCTATTACATCTGTCAGACAAGACAAGATAGATGTGGTTGAGATGAGGAATCGTTTCAGAGAACTTGATCGCATAAGGAAAGAAAAGGGAAAAGAAAAGATGCCCGAGAAATCCTCCCTTATCATAAGGGAGCCCGATCAAATGATGTTGTCAAACCCGTTGGAATCATTTTTAAGAGATTTAGGTAATCAGGAACCACAACCTGATCTTGATCCTGTTATTCCATAGTCTCCACCCCGAATTGATCCTGTTATTCCAACAGATCAAATTCTATTTCCAACAGAACCAGCTTTTCCAAATATTTTTGACACTGAATCAGACTCGGTATCTCTTTCATCCTCATCATCCTTTTCAATCCCTACCGTTGATTCCTTTCCTATAGCACCAATAACTTCATCAATATTCATGGCCGATCCCCCAGACCATGATATGGAATCAAATCCTTCTGAACCAAAGGTTGTTCAGCCAAACGGTCACTCTTAGAGTGTGTCCATTTCATCAAAACAGTTTTTCACTATTGATGACATACCTTACCACAAATGGCCACAAAGACTTGAGGAATTTCATACTTGGCTGAATACCCAAACTATTACCAACCAAGACAAGTATGATGTTCTTTTTAACTTTGTCACAAGATTCACAGGTAGCCTCAAACTTTGGTGGCAATCTTTAGTAGAACGGGATCAAATTCACTTTTTGCTCTCCCCAAATTTTGGCCATGCCATTACTCTCCTATATCATTTTTTTGTGAGAAAACCCGTTGATCTTATAAAACTCAAAAGAAGAGAATTTTTTGAAAGAAGATGCTACTCTCTCCAGAAAAAATATCTTGATAAACATTATTGAGAAATACTTAAGCTCTTCTATCAAATTGGAGCTGATGCAAATTTGAAGCATGTCTTCTTGACCTCCATCCCCAAAGAATTATCTCAGACAGTGGAAAGAACCTTTATGTCCAGACAAAGAATGATCCAGGATGTTCCATTGGGAGAAATCCAGCAAGAAATTCATTTGCACCTTGAAGAATTGTGTATTAAACGACAAATGATCTAGACTTATGTCAACGACAATAGAGAACTTGATAGGGCCTGTTCTCGCTAGCACTTGAAAATCAAATGCTCCAAGAAAGATTGTGATGATTCTTGCGGAAAATCTTCCAGAAAGAAGAAGCACTTCAAGAAGCTATGGATAAACAAATCTAGATATGGCTCTAAGCACTTCCGAAAAAAGAAGAAGTGGAGATACCTACGCAAAAGGAAAGATCACTCAAGCCACAAGAAATCAAAATGATGTTTCATCTGCAACCAAAAATGACATTTTGCTAAAAACTATTCTCAGGCAAAAAAATGTCAGAATCATTTGATACATTATATAGAGAATGAAATTAGTATTTCTCTTCAAAACGATGATATTAAATCTTTATTCTCTGCGGATGAAAAACCATGTGACCAAACTCTTTGTGTCATCCCTTGTTATCAAACTCCTAGTGAAACTGATTCAAATTCAGATCCTGAAGATATTTTCCATATATCTTTGACTCCTTCAGAAGAAAGCACTGACATATTTTCGAGTCAAACTCATTATCCCCATTTTCCTGTGAAAATATTCACTTCAAAGTTTGTTAAGCCAATCACTGTCATTGCTCTTATAGACACTAGAGCTGCCTCTTCCATTTTAGACACTAAAGTTCTTCCTGAAGAATATTGGACTTCCTATGTCCGATATTTCAATTCTGCTTCAGGAGATACATTCTCTACAAATGTGAGAACCACTCCAATTACCGTCCAGTTTTTTCCACAGTGTTCTATAACCACAAAGATTTTTGGCTCAAGTCTTCCCAACAAAGATTTGATCATCGGTTGGGACATTATGACTCAAATCTCTCAACTCCACATCATTCCTGGAAAAGGTCTTAAGTTTAAAGATCAATTTTCTAAATTTGTCAATATTCAGAGACTCTTTTCCATCCAAATGAGCTTATTAGATCCGATCATGCAAAAATTGCTAGAATCCTGTTCGGAATCTCATTCTGAGTTTACTCAAAAGTGTTCCCATCCTTTATGGAAAAATCCAGAATTCTTTGTTCGCCTTCCTTTCAAAAAGAATGAGGATATCAATCCAACTAAGATGAGTCATATGGGAATGAATCCAGAACGCCTAGTTTTGGCTCAAAAGGAATGCTTAGAATTATTGCAACAAGGCTTTATTGAGGTTTCACATTCTCAATCGGCATGTGAAGCCTTCTATGTTAACAAACGTGCTGAGCAAAACCGAGGAAAGATGAGATTGGTAATAAATTACCAACCCCTTAATCTTTTCCTTCAAGATGATAAATTCCCTCAACCTTCAAGAAACTCTCTTTTTGCTGGATTATCCAAGGTCCAAATTTATTCTAAATTTGATTTCAAAGCCGAATTTTGGCAATTGGGCATTCACCCTGAAGACAGACCCAAGACAGGGTTTTATATCCCAAATCAACACTTTCAATGGAAAGTCCTTCCTTTTGGGTTAAAGGTTGCACTAGCCCTTTTCCAAAAGGTGATGTGCCAGATCTTCCAGCCGATCCTCTCAAGTGCAGCAATATACATTGATGATATCCTGCTTTATAGTCCTGATGAGCAGTCCCACTGCCAACTTCTCGAGCAGTTCGCTGAAATTGTGAAAAAACATGGAATTATGTTTTCTCAAAGAAAAATAAACATTGCCCAAACAGAAATTGAATTTCTTGGTATGCACCTTAACAAAGGGACATACTACCCAGGGCCACTTATTGCTTAGAAATTGCTTAAATTTCTTAAAGAAAACTTCACAACAAAACAAGTTCAACAATTCATTAGGATAATTAATTATCTCTGAGATTTTGTTCCAGATCTTGCAAAGTTGCTAATCCCATTGCAGACAATGCTGAAAAAAAGAATCCCCCACCTTGGGGAAAATCTCAAACTATTGTAGTTGCTAAACTTAAAGAGATTATGCAGTCTCTTCCTCCGTTACAAATCCCATCAACTGGGAAGAGAATTCTCCAGACTGACGCCAGTAATGAATACTGGGCCGCCATCCTATTCGAAGAGATTGATGGTAAGAGACATTTATGTGCTTATAAAAGTGGAAAATTTTCTCAAGCTGAATGCATTATCATTCCACTTTCAAAGAAATCTTGGCGATGAAAAATGACATAAAAAAGTTTGAGTTTCATCTCATTGGCCACCACTTCCTAGTAGAATTGGATATGTCATCTTTCCCTTAGATGACCAAATTCAAACAGAAACAGATTCCAAATTCCTAGCTGCTTCGATGGGCTGAATGGTTTTCAAAATATTCTTTTGAAACCAAACACATTGTTGGAAAGAAAAATGTGCTTGCTAACTTTTTGTCAAGGCCAAAAGCCCCAGCAGAAATCAACATGGACATCATGAAGCATGTCTTTCATACTACTCATCACAATGAGAAGTATAAAATTGAGAAAGTTAAAGACTGGCCAAGCTGGCAATACCCCCTGGAGATCATTGAACAAATCCAGAAAAACAGTCTTACTGAAAATTTGAATAAACTCATGTGGCAATGCCATGTAAACTTGTTCAAACTCAATGTAGGTTCGATTATTTATCCTTTTGGATTAAATGCAGATTATCCGTTCATACATCCTTTGATTTGGAAAGAATATGATTTTCCTGATCAACTTCGATGGTTATTATGATACTTAACCAATAAGTACTTAAAACTATTGAAATTCCAATCAGAAGATTCCATTGCCAACCTCACGAGGATATTCGGACTTGGCGGAGGCAAGATTGAAAATGAGAATGACAAAAACCTTTTAGATTTTCTTAATTGGTTTTATCATCCAACTCACTGGAAATGACTCTTGGAGAAAGAATTGAGAACTACACAGCCAAACCCTGAAATTCATACCATTTTGTTTTTCAGAAGACTATGGGCTTTTCTCACTAATAATGGTAACATTATCAAAGCTCCCCTGAGTATAGGAACCTCATCCTATAGACCTATTCCACATAGTGTAGAGGCTCGAGTTCACAAATCTTATCCAGGACCTGTTGGTTGCTGTGAGCACCAGTACCGAGAACTCCAGAGAATCCTATGCCATGAAAACAAGACCATTCCTCCAGATGCATGGAATTATGATATACCCACTACATGGGATCATTATGACCTAGCATCAGAAGCCGTGAAAGCACTCGAAGAATTCAGACAAGATGCATCATCTGAGGAACATGCACAAACCTCTCAAGACCCCTATGCTAGATGGAGAGGTCCTCTTTCTCAAGACCCCTACAGCTAAGGACCCTTGTCCTTATCCCATGTCATGAACACATCTTTTTACACACAACCATCCAATTGGCCACAGCCAAGCATTCCTGCCGACACTGCAGATGATGACAATACAGACTGGGCTCAGGAAGAAGCATCCCACTAGGCTCACGAGGAAGCATCAGCATCCACAACACACTAGCTCAACCATATCCTCACACCAGAAGATCTTGAAGCTTTTGAACAAAAATATGATGAACATATTCTGGCGACAGTCCACAACTCAGATGACTCAGACTATGACTACAATGCTCGTGACGGACGAGACCGATAAGCAAGATCGTTGTCCGTACAAGTTTACTGTAACAAGTTACTGTTCACTTTTACTGTAGCAATAGGCTAGGGAAATCACTGTTCACTGTCACTGTTCATACCGTGCGAATAATTTACTGCCGAGATTTTCGGAAGCCTCTGTTTGTTTCAGGACCCGTGAGCTTGGTCCTTGTTTGTTTGTAACCTCTTATTGCCTATAAAAGGCGAGGATGGTGTATTGTGTTGGGCAGAGTCCCTTAAGTAAAGTGAGTGTGTTTTGTGAAATTCTTTCATGGCTTTCTAAACTCCCTCTTCTTCTCCAGTCTGGTAGGATCCTCTGCGAAATGCAGCTCGAATAGTTAGAAATGTTACCATGCCGGTTCTTTCCAGGTGTTTTTAGGCTCTGAACTAAAAGGGCATAGTGGTTTTTTCTGTTAAAAGGCTGTCCCTTAAGGGCTTAAATAAGAGGTTCGCCCACTGTGGGAATGCATACCTGCAGAAAAATTGACTTCGTCCTCCCTGGTTCTAAACCTAAGTCCATTCAATGCGAGGGGTCAGCCACTAACCAAGTTTCGAAGATGGTGGGGCGACAATGGCAAGGGTTGTGGAGTCTCTCGCCGACGCAACCCTCACTAAACTTGCTATGCACCTTTTTAAAAAAAATAATAATATTTAGTTTATAAATTTATTTTTAATTAAAATTTAATTAATGAATTTAGGGGCAAAACAACGTCTTTTTCCCAACCGGATTTTCTAGAGCCTCTATTTATTTCAAGATTCACGAGCATGGCCTTTGTTTTATGTGACCTCTTAATGCCTATAAAAGGCAAAGATGATGTAACGTGTTTGGCATAATCTCTTTAAATAAAGTGTGTACTTATGTAAAATCTCTCCATGTCTCTCTAAGAATCCTGTAAGAAATGCAGTTCAGCTAGTTAGAAACGTTATCCTTGAGTGTCTTTATACTTTGAACTAAATCTCTAGGTAGTTTGCTACTAAAAGGTTGTCCCTAAACGGCTTGAATAAGAGGTTCGCCCACTATGGGAAGGCATACCTGCAACAACTTACTCAACTTTCCCTTATCTAAGCATAGACCCCCTCATTGGTATTAGTAAGTATTTCGACGAACCACATAGACCACTTTGTTATTAAAATGAGTCACATTGAATTTGAATTTCCAGCCATTTTGGCCAAACTTGGCATTGACGTGTCCCAATTTTCTCCACAAAAAAAAAAAAATGTAACACTTAAGTATATATTTTGGAACTTTTGGCACTAAAGTGTCCACTTGTGTTACGTTTTGGCACTCCCGATATACTTTATCTTAGTTTTATGTCTACTACCAATTCTTCCTTCCAAACTACAACTCATCATTTAGATAGATGGAGGTAGAGGGCGAGGGGTGGGAAGATATTTGAACACATATAGAACCAGAGTGGATGGTTTTATGTCTACTACTAGTTCTTCCTCCCGAATTACAACCCATCATTTGGATAGATGAAGGTAAGGGGGACAAAAAAAGGTTGATAGTTGAGAAAGTGAATGTTAGCTATTAGAGTAATTATTATTGTTTTGTTGTTAGATTGACCTCTTCTTAAATGGGTTCATTGAAAAATTCCCAATTTTCAGTCTAATTCCAATTATGCTTCGAACTTTTTTTATCTCAAAAAAATTCCCATCTTTCACTCTTGTTCCCAATCTATCTACTCGTTCAAAAATTGCCATTGATTTTTTTCAAAATTATCAATATCCTATTTCATGCAAAGGTAAGCATGTTGGTGAAAACACGAGTTTTGATGATGAATATTTAACTAGCTATAATATTGATAATTTTGAAGAAATTAGAGATGATTTTTGGACACAAGTAAATTTGGGACTATAGAGAAAGCTTGTAATTTTTTAAGACTAAATAAAGCTCAGAGTAGAATAGGTTCAAACTTAAAGTTGTTGTTTTTTTTTTAAATGGAATTAAGCTGATGTGGTACAAAAAAAATTGATAATTGAGTGAGTGAATGTTGACAATCGGAACCGTTGAGGTTTACCCCAGTAGTCACTATTCCCAATAAAGTTCAAATTCATAACTTCTAGGGAGTTGGGATGGAGATATTTAGTTTCAGGTGTGGATTTTGACTTCCACACCCTATAAAGAAATAAAACAAAAAGCTAAGAATGAATTGAGAACTAGAGTAGGATAGACAAAGAAAAAATGTTAACGATTGGAGCGAATATTTTTATTTAATTTTCCGATTAACCTCTTATTAAAATGGGATTGAGCTTTGTTACAAGGGCAAGCCCAATCTGTACTATAGGTGTGTTCATGTCCTGTTGGCCCTCCCCCAAATCCATAATGAGTAATGTGTTTCACATCAACAAGCCCAGCCATTGAATCGTACCTAAAATACTCGCAAACCCTTTTTTTTTATCGGTACAACAAAAATAGTATCATCTAACGTTCCGTACGCTCTCGTCGTTATCTTGGCCACATGCCAACCCACCTGAACCCCTCTCTGTCTCTCCCCCTCTCTCTCTATTGCTAGTAATGACTAGTCCCAGCACTTTCCCAATCCTAAAATACCCTCCGCTTTCATTTTGATGTCGATTTCACCGTCGCTTCTCAACGCTGAAACTACTACTATCTTAAGTGTTTAAGAAATTCTTTCTCTGCCTGGAACAAGCACTAGAAATTTTTATTTTTTTTTTATTTTGCCCCCTAATAGGTCCTTCGGTTAAAGGTCTAGACCTTTTGGTTATGGACAGAACACTAACGGGTACTGTTTGTTTTTACCTCTAATATGGACATTTCGTCGTTCATTTTTTTTTAGGTAAATTTGAAAGATGGTGTTAAATGTATCAAGGTGATATTCTTTTTCTTGTGCAATTTTTGTATTTGGGCCCCAAAGAATGAACATTCTTGTAAATTAACATCAAAAGGACAAAAAGAACAAAAGAAAGGAAGAAGCTAAAGCATGTCAAGTGAAGAAAGACGGCAAATGCAACCGGTTCCCAAGATGGCGTCTTGGAAAGAAACGAACACGAAAGAAGGAAAAAGAAAGCCCTAAAGACAGACATAGATAGATGAAGATGCGAAGGAATGCAAGGGGAAAAATCTGGCAATTTTCTAACTCAATTTTCACAAATTTGACAATTCCACATGAACCAAGAACATTACATCCCCAGAGAGTCGAATCGTCGTCTCCCTCTCGCTCCCGATCAGAACTACTCTCAAGATGTTCATATCTACAAGAACCCACCACCAACCCTTCTTGATCTTCTTGATATTCTTGATCTTCTTCTTGAACTTCTTCTTCTTCGTTTGCGTTTGCATTTGCTGTGGGACCGGCTTCCGGTGCTTCTCTGCTCTCTTCGCTGCTCCTGACCGTGACCCAACTCTCGTCCTGCTCCCAATTCGGCATTTGAGGAGGAGGAATCGAATTCGCGCTCCATTCGCCGATCAACTGCTGAATTCTCTCGCCTGGAGAGCGATTCGGAGGACTCCTCTGAAGCAGGGGATGACAGGGCTCTGAATTTTCGAGGGATGACCAGATCGCCGCTTGCTCCAGCACGCTGGTCGGAGATTCGGTGTCTGGGATTTTGGTCTGGGCTTCCTCCGAGAGGAATTCGGGAGCTTCTTTTCTCCCTTCTTCTTCGACAAAAGGGTGGCGGAGGAGCTTGCTGGCCGACCACCGCTCCGACGGGTCTCTCCTCAGGCACTTGCTCAGAAAGTCCCTGCATTGCTCGGACAGGAAGCTCGGTATCTCCGGCGTCTCGCCGGAGAACCCGATTCGGTGGATCGCCGATATAGGGTCGGAGACGTCCCCCCACGGCGGCCGCCCGGTGGCGATTTCGATGACCGTGCACCCGAGGGACCACACGTCGGCCGTGAACCCCGGCCGCTCTCCGCGCGCCACCTCCGGCGCCATGAAGAGCGGCGTCCCACCGACCGGCCCCTCCGCCGCCGCTGCCGCCCCGTCGCCGCCGACTCGGCGAGCCAGGCCGAAGTCGGCGATCTTGGGCCCCTCGTCGGTGACCAAGATGTTCTGCCCTTGATGTCGCAATGCGCGACCCCCTGCCGTGGACGTACTCGAGCCCGCGGAGGATACCCCGCGCGCACCACCGGACCGCCGGTTCCCCGAGACGGCCGCCGCGCGCCCCGGCGGCGGCGGCGGCGTCGGCCAGCGTGCCGCGCGGGGCGTACTCCATGAGCAGGTTGCACACCCGCCGCCCCCCGCCTCGCGGGTGACGTCCCAGCCGCGGTACGCCACGACGTGGGGGCAGTCCAGCTCGGCGAGGATCGCCCGCTCCCGCCGGAGGAACTCGGAGCGGGAGGCCTCGGCCGACTTGACGGCGAAGACGTCGCCGGAGCCGGGGGCCGCCGCGACGGAGACGGCGGCGGAGGAGCCGCGGCCGACGGTGGGGCCCCTGGTCCAGCTCATCGGGGAGGCGGAGGGGAGGGGATTTGAAGCTTTGCTCTCGCCGGCGGTGTCGGTGCTTATATTTATACACAACAATGCAAGAAGCCCGCGCTTCGGTTTGCTTCACTTTTTTTTCTTTTTTTTATTATTTTTTTTTGGCGCTTTGTGGGGAATGGACGGCTGTCTTTTTTCAGCGCTCCGTGGGGCCCAGTGCCCCCTTATCTCCCCGTCCTGATGGCGACACGTGGCGAGGGGGGGGGGCGCCGACGGCTTCGGCCACCCCGAACGACGACGACGATGGTTTTGCTATTTATTGATTTGATTTGTTTTGTTGGTTTTTTTTTTACGGGGGGTTCCTTGAATGGGAAAACGGAGGGGTCCACGTGGCGGCACGTGAGCACGTGCGGTGGAGTGCGGTTGAGGTTTGGGGCATTTGATGTCCTAGATCGGCATGGTTGGATTGGATCTTGTTGATGAGGTTGTGGGATATTCGAGTTGGCTTAGCTGTGCATAGTTTGAGCGTCAGGACAAGAATTTTTTTTTTTTTTTTGGGGTTTTTTTTCCTTTATGGATTTTATTGAGTATTCTAGAGATTTGTTTTCTTCGACTTGTTATATGTATGTGAATAATGTCATTTTTCAAGTTGTCATGGCGGAGCAAGGAAAACCTTGATTTAGTAACGAGACTATGCGTACGGTTGTTTTGACAATGCGATGAACATGTATATTCCCGCTTGCCTGAATCGAACAATCACTTCTGGACATCAATGATGATTTGATGAAGGTCGATCCGTGGAAATGTTTTATTCAATGTGCACAGCTAGCACGTGCTCAACAGTCCAAGATTATGAGTTTCGAAACAATAGATATGACCATTCGGTGGAGAAAATGCACATGCACTTAATGTTCACCTATATATATATATATATATATATATATATATATATATATATATATATATATATTGTTTGAATTTGTTTTTGTTTATAGAGAAAGACCGCTCACCTTGCCACATAGTAAAATAGTAGATATTCCATGAGAGCTTAATGAGATAATTATATACCACCAAAGTACAAAGTAGATTCTCGAGACTGCTCACACTTTCTCCAAGAAGCATATACGATAAAGGACATTGGTTAAATCATTTATATTGTCTAGAACTTGTTTGTAAATGACAAAAAAAAAAAACTATTAGATTACTTCCAACATTAACTTTCTCTCCAAAGTTCTAAACGACAAGAACAGATTTCCAAATAATAAAAAAAATATATATAATTATAGAGGAAAATATCTAATTGATATTGAACATATTATATGAATATTAATTCAGTCATAAATTTTCGAATTTTGTAAATTTAGTCCTCAACCTTTTCGCGAAATTCTAATATAATCTTTTCAATCAATTTTCGTTAGAAATCACCAAAATAAAAACATGCCATGTAGATCGTTTGGTGACAACTAGATATCGGCTTTTTTTTTTTTTTTTTTTTGCAAAAATCAATTGAAAGAACTATATTGAAATTTTGTGTAAATATTTAGGACTGAATTGTCACAACCAATAAGTTTAAGATCGAGTTGGTATTCATACAATAAGTTTTTGACTCATCGAATAATTTTTCCCATAATTATATTTGTCAGATTAAAGCTACTTTGAATTAAATGAAAGTCAAATAAAAAAAGAACGGTAAGACTCGCGGCAACTCGTAAGTTAAAAATTGAAATGACCCCATAAAGATCTTTGCAAACTAGTAATGCATAAAAAGCACAAGTTTCCACTTTGTAAAAAGTTCACAACGTGAACCGTTATGGTGCAATCTTTGGGTCCAAAGAATTGAACTTGAATGCAACAAAATTAGGTCTTTTTGAAAAGGGTATCTCAAGAGCACCCCACCCACCCCACCCACCAAACGTTGGAATCTCCTCTTTTTTTCTCTTTTGTCTTTGAATGGGGTTGAATTTGAACATTTTTTTCATAAATGTAAAAAGATACTAATAAAACAAAACGGAAAAAAAGTAAAAAGAAAAAGAAAAAGAAAAAAAAAAAAAAAAGAAAAAGAAAAAGAAAAAGAAAGGGGTCATGATAAAAGAAAAATAGCTGGCAAAAGGAGATGGCTCAGAAGCAGACAGTTGAAACTTTAAGAAAAGAATAGAGACCACCTTAGTAACCACTAACCAACCACAGAGCACCAAAGCTACCACCGCCGCCACTCCAACTCCACGCTCCAACACCGACCCACCCACCCACCCACCCACCCACCAACCCTTCTTCTCACCTTTTTGGGCACCCAAGTTCGTTAAGATTAATAATAATAATCAGATTGGAAAAACAAAGAGTATAATTCCTTAAAAAAAGAAAGACCCTAACTTTCGGTCCAATTACCCATTTTGTCCCGACCCTTTTCTTGTGTTAAAGTAAATCACAAATTTTCTCTCTAGTCTCACATCTACCCCCCCATTAATCTATTATAAAAAAACAATTGCCATTGGTTTCTTCAAAATCAAGGCTGCTTGAAAAATTTGAAGAAGCTGGTGGTGATTTTCAAATAGAGGGTTAACACGGGTGGATTCGGGATCAAAGTAAAAGTTGATAATTTCTTTTTAGATTAAAAAAAAAGTGCAGGACATAATTGAGATTAGACCAAAATTTGAATTTTTTTTTTTTTTGAGTGAATTAAGCCAAAAAAGAGAAGGGGGGAAAAAGGCAACGCCCACCTTCTTAGTTGGTTAAGGAAAGCTTGGTTGGATCTGATCTAGGAGACTTGTGCCTTGACTTGCTGTTATGGCATGATTCAGAATTCTGTACGGCGGAGATCGCTTTGCGTGTGTTACCGCCCTTTGGAATCTGATACCATGTGTCGTCGTCCGTCCCTTTGGGATAAAGGTAAAGAAAATTGATTCCTCTCGTCACGCCCGCCGCAATTTTGATCCCGCTCATGTGATAGTGGTGATGACGTGTCGTCCTTTCATCCGTCGAGTAAAAAGCATAAGGTAGATCACCTAATTATCTTGTTCATGTGATTGTCTATGCTGCTGCTGGATTCACATCACATGTCGATAAGCCGCCCGGTTCGAACGAACCCGTGATAGCTCGAGCCTCAAGCCCGAGGGTTGAGACTCGACGGAGCCTTGGATGTCTCCGACCAAACTCGACCGAGGGTTGTTGAGGATCGGCCTAGATGATCAACATCACGATGGCGAAGGGGGAGAGGATTGGTAATGGCGGAGTTGGTGGTGAGGGAGAGGCATTTTTGGAAATGGCAAGTTGAGAGAAAGGGGTTGATGCCGTTTGAGAAAGGGCTAGGAACAAAGTAATGGTGGATAGAAACGGAAGTTGGAAGATGGCTAAGAAGCACGGGTATTCTCTGTAAGCTATTGTGTCATGTCTGATACTTCTATACTCTCCGATATGTTATAAATTGGTGTCGGAAAATCTGACACATAGTTATCTCTTTCAACATGCGAGTCTAAAATTTCGACACGCTGTTCTAATACACATATAGTCAATCCTAGAAATTTTCAATAAATAATGAGTCAAAATGTAAATATGAAAAAAAAAAAATAAAGATAATAAATTGGGAAAAAAAATTAAAAACCTAGTTCTCTCTTCTCTTTTGACTCTTACTTCTTGGATTCACGATTTTTTGTGTAAATTTATTCTAGGCTTTTTTTTTTGTGTATTTTAATTTGGTTGAAATAATAATAAAAATGATAATTTATCATGTATATATAAAATATACATTTAATATACAATGTGTCGAAATTCTCTATTTTTTTAGAAATAACGTGTCGACGTATTATATCGTATCGTATCGTGTGTCGCGTGACGATATCAGTACTACTTGGACATATGGTAAACTTAGGATTTTTTTTCTTTTATGTCTACAATTTAAAGATGTTTTTATTCATAATCTAATTCATTAGACACATCGGGAACGTATCACGATAGTAATGGGAGATACGAGAAGAATGAGGCACGAGTAGACCCTCTGCACATGTGTAACTCATATATCCAGCGACATGGTAATTAGCGTCACATGTAGCGAAGTTGATCCTTTAACTTTTCATTATACTTAACATAGGGCGCAAAAAAGGGGAAATTTATCAAAGGTTATGGCACTATGGAGTGAAGTGCATATATGTCACCTAACTTGCTTTGCACGAATTGAAATTGAGGCCATTGGACGTCAAGTTTTGGCCCAAAGCATGCCGGTCCGACTAGGATTTGAAGCGGCCCAACTTACAATCCTCTCTCTCTCTCACTCACTCACAGAGCTTCTAAGCCAAGGTCTTGTTGGGCTTTTAAGTTCAGTTAGCATCTTGATGACATCTAGAGGTAGCCTAGGTTGGAATTAGTCACCTTAATTCAAGTCGGGCTTTGAATGGTTTGGTCAACTAGTTGGACCAGTGGAGACTGAACCAAGTTGAAGACAATGGATCTATAGTTGCTCGAGGGCCATGAGATCACAACTTTCGAGTTCTCCTTTTAAAATTCGAAACTTTTTGTGGTATTATTGATATGACATAATTGGATTTTTGATATTGTCGACCGCCGTTGAAAAGCATTGTTTTTCCCATATGGAGTTAAGATCCAACCGTGCATGTAGTTATAGTGTGTCGAAAGATGAATATATACTATATATCGATGTAACCTTAGCTAGTGTTGAAATAATGTGAGTCGAAATCGTCTTTTCTTCCTCTATTGCGATGAACTAAACAGATACAATCCATCTTCAGGCACATCGACATCGATGGTACGTCGACATCGATCCTACTTGATTATTACAACGTAAATTTTGGGCGAGCAGGGATAAATTCGTAGAGATAAAAACTCCGTCGTCATATTCTGTTACTCAAATTTTATTATATATTTGGCTTTATGTAGTAACATCCCTGCTTTCTTCATTCAAAATTTGATTGGATGAAGGGAGTCTTATCTGTGTTACATAATACATGCGGGTGTAAAATGATTACGACTAATAGGCTATAAATCCGGGAAATCTAGGGGGCATTCAAAAGATCCGAGATCAATCGAATCCAATCGAATCGAACCGAAAGAACATTAACTCCATCTGTGGGGAGGGATGTAGGGGATTTTTTTCTTGGAGAGCTAAAAGCAATTTGACTCCTTTAGAGGACCACCAAGATGAGATGAGCTGCTTTTGTGTCGATTCGCACCGAGCCTGCTTCATCTTTTCCAGGCCGCTGGACAACACTGAAGTGAGAATGAAGCAATCTCGCCATGCGACACGCTCTGTGTACACCTCCTCGATTGGTGCGACGATGACAAAACCTTTTGTGCCCAAAACCTTGTACGTGGTCCTTTTTTCTTAGTAGGAGAGAGAGAGAGAGAGAGAGAGAGAGAGGGAGAGAGGGAGAGTTCGCGCACGTCATGTGTGACTTCAAACCCATATTGCCGATGGGGCACTTTTTTAAGGACTTTAACAGGTATTATTAGCAGCTTGCATATTAATGAATGATCAAATTATTAAGAAAAGTACTTGCAATACAGAAGATCTCAAGACACTAACTTGTATAATAATGATTTACAAGTTGAAAATTAATGAGCTTAGCTGGATAGCTTATTAAGAAAATAACAAGCTTTATATATATAACTTGTCGGCAGACGATGATAATTTTTTCATTTTTATGATTAAAATCTAATTCGCGTAACAAAGATGTATTTCTTTCTCTCTCTGTTTTTTTTTTTTTTTTTTTTGGTAATATAAATAAGTCTTATTTATAAAATGAATACTAAAAGATATTTGTAATCATTTTTTCATAGATTTCTAACTAGGTTATTATTCTACAAGTATTGCAATAATTCTTGACTTTTTATTATTATTATAATCATAGGACTCACAATGTAATTCTGTTCTTAACAGTAGAATTCTTTCCTTGAATCTCTTATAAGAGGCAATACATGCAAACTTCAATGGGTGCTTAACATTACCGAAGTTGCACCCAATGGTAACTACACTATTTCCATAAGCACAACATATGTTATTTCTCAGGTTGGAAACAATCAGTCGCTTAATTATCTCAATTTTTTTTTTTTTTTATGATTATAAGCTTATCACTGCAAGATTTAGCTTTTGAATTAGAAAGTTTTCATTAAGCAGTTCCTACTAATACTTTTCAAAACTTGGAACGTCAAGTGATTTGAGAAATTTGGAAGGGGAAAGGGGGAAGTTAAGGATGTACTTGTATAAGGTTACCTTTCACTCCATGCATGTGGATCAAAATAATATTTCAATCAAGAATAGAGTTTGCTTGCGAATAGGTTGAATGACTTAACATTAATTCTTGCCCGACAAGAAACAATAATGCTCCATTGAGCTCAAATAAACAACCACCTACTACTAATTGTTGATGTTTAGAGTCGCAGAGAAATTGACAACAAAATATTTACAGTGGCTTAACCCTAATTAGGGTTGCATGATATGTATTTATAAGAGTGATTAATTACAATTAGGATATAGTTAGAGACATCCTTACAAAAAGACCCCATGATACATATAAACTACATATTAATACCCCTCTCAATTCGAAGTGTAACAATTGAGAGTTTGGATCTCAATAGCACATGACATGGACTAGGTAGCCCTTTGGTCAAGATGTTTGCCAGCTGATTTGTTGTAGGCATGTAGTGAACACGTAGATCACCGAAGCAACCCAACTCAATATGTTTGGTGTGAGTATGAAACATGAGATTGAGAGCAACAAAGATGACAAAGATATTGTTACATTAGGATGTTAGGCTTGAGGAGAGGAGTAGCGGATGAGTATTTTGAGCCAAATAGGAGGAGAGGGGCCTAGAGGAATTGGAGGAAAAAAAAAGTGAAAGGGGCTTATTCAGAAAGGTGGATTCCGATGCTAATAATTGAAGGATTTTGTGAGAAGGGAAAATTCTCCTCATTAGGCCAAACATAAGTATGACCACTTGCTCGATCGAGACAATGATAGCCTTCATGATACAACACATACCTAAGAAATACGCATGGCACATTCTAAGGTGTCAACTTATGCGAGACACGAGATGGAAGAAAAGGACAACAAGCACATCTAAAAACCCAAAGAATGAGTAATCAAATTGGAATGCAAATTGGAATGCGAATAAACAGTGGAAAGGAGAAATATTAAGAGGATAGGAGTGGGAAGCCGATTAATAATGTAAACAGTAGCACAAAAGCATTAACTAAATATGAAGAGTTATATGAGTATGCAGTAGAAGAGGCAAAATGGGTCTTAGACCCATGTATGACCCATTTAAATCATAAATGGGTCATATATGGGTCACTTTTTTTTTTTTTTTTAAACAAGTTAAATGGGTTTAACAATTAAAGACTTAAGATAGGTGGATCTTAAATGGGTCTTAAATGGGTTGGATTTAGAACCCATTTTCAACCAAAACCTCACAATCTCTCTCTTCCCTCTTTAACTTTACAAAAATATATATTTATAAAAATTAAAATTAAAATTATTTTTTATTTTAATTTTCTTTTTTTCTTTCTTTTTCTTTTTCTCTTTCTTTTTCCTTCTTCCGGTGGCAAGCGATCGGCCAAGCAAACCTCAAGCCTCGCTAATCTAGCGAGACTCAAACTCGCCCGTGTCGAGCGAGCTTGAGCTCAAGCTTGCCAACGTCGGGCAAGCTCAAGCTCGCCGGCTATAGCGAGGCGGAGGCCTCGCCAATCTAGCGAGCCTCGAGCTCGAGGCTTGCATGTGGCTGGTCGCTGGCTGTTGTCGTGGCCGGCGGCCGACCAAAGAAGAAGAAGAACAAAAAAGAAAAGAGAAAAAGAAAATTAAAATTAAAAATTTTATTCTTAAAAAGTAAAAAAATAATTAAAATTCGATTTTTTAAAATAATTATTTTAAAATTTATAAAAAATTTCCATTAAATTTGTGTTGTATAAAACTATTTTAGCAATACAATTATATATATAAGAAATAAGCTTTCTTAGGTTTAATTAAATGGGTTGGGTATAGGTCAAAAATTTTGCATCGCAATAAATGGGTCATAAACGGATTAAATTGGTTGATTTAGGTCGGACTATTTATGACTCGACCCAAACCCAATCCAACCCACCCGTTTAACGAGTCTAGTACGCAGTAATAAGGTTCTGACAAATTGACTAAGGTTGCGGGCAAAGGCGGCCTCGCCCATGGCTAGTAAGTCCATGGCCTCCTACGCCTACTGCTGGCTAGGCCATGGCAAGGATTGCCTCGCCCACAGCAGCCCACGTCTGCCTGTGCCTGGCCCACATGTGGGTAAGGGTTTTGCAGTCCTAGTTGCATCATTTTTTAAGGCTTGGCCATGGCTTGACCGAGATCTAGAGGAAGAGTTGCTCGGCCATGGCTTCGCCGAGATTTGGAGGAGTTGGCGTTGGCTCAATCAAGACGTCCAAAGAAAGGTTGGCTATGCCCAATGGCCGGCGAGCTCCCGTGACCCTCGTCGACGAATCCCGCCGCCACCTCCGCCTCGTTTTTTGCCTCTTTCGTCGCCTCCGGTTCAGATTTCCGAACTGCTGCTCATCTCTCCTTCAAGTTTTCGTTGTGAGTTGGGATAGAGAGAGACCAAAGCGTGTAAGCCGGGAGGGAGAGAGACCATGAAGAGAGAGGGAAGAGATTTTGCCAATTTCTGACAGGTCCGTCTAAGAGCAGCACGTGTTTCTTACTTAATGGACTTGTATAATTACTGAAGAAACCCATTTTACATATAAATTACATATCAATACCGATAACGTTTTCTAGTTGGCTTGGAAGTTGACTTTAGTATCTTGCGACTCACTCAATTTCGACGACGGGCAAACTCATCTCAACCGAGTAAGTCCTCTGTAAACGCGCGAAATAACTAAGACTCAATCTCGGGGACCAGTTGAAACCCAGTCAGAAAATGCTCGGTGATCCGAACACGAAATTATTTATCCTCGCGAGCATGGACTTGAACCAAAGAATACAACCTCGTATTCTAGACGGTCGACATATTCAAGTCTACCTTGTTGAATCAATCCGTTTAGCTGGCCTGAACTGACGGGAGTTGATCGCGCATCTTCTTGGTTCAACTCGCACGCGACCGTGTGCAAGTCGCCACCCACTGGAGAGCCCATCAACGCCGTCGCCATCGTCGGACCCCCGCCACCTTCCCCCTCTCCTCCCCCAATGAGAAGAAGCGGAAGCGGAAGCAGAAGAAGGAAATCAGAGCGCAAAAGAGAAGAGACAGATCTCGTACGGCGGATAACGTACGGTGCGACCCCACGTTCGCTCCACGTTCTAGTCGACAAGAAAAAAGATCTCGTTCCCTTGCGTGACGTCGATCGATTTTCTTTTCTGCATGCAAAGTCAACTACGTATCGCAGTCGTCCAATCACAGGACGACAGACAGCCGTATCCACCTCGTAACATCAAGCGAGACTGCCCCAGCTTCCCCCCTCCCCTCCGCCACCTTTCTTCATTAAATCAATTTGACCAGCAAACCCCATTATTTTTCACGCCATCGTTGAGACTGCCCCCCTTCCCCCTTCCCCCGCCACCTTTTCTTCATTGAATAAATTTGACCTGCAAACCCCATTATTTTTCACGCCATCGTTTTTTATTTTATCGTCTTGATTAAAATATATGAAGGATCGATATTCATGTGCGCGAGTATTCTAAATAGTTCGTGCATTGAAGACGGTCGCACGCGCACGTAGTTGCCTCGAAGTCTCCAAAAAGTCAGACTGCTTTCAGGTCCGGCGTTCGGCCTGGGCATCAATCTAACTTGACGTGTCAACAATGGTGGCCGAATTCGTTGACCGCCGCGGCGATGACAATCTCACACGGAATCGCAACCGAGGACCCTTCTTTTGTCATCTTCCCCCAGACCGAGATTTCTTCTTCGCGTTGATTCTTGAAGGAGCTTTTGCCTTCTCTACCAAGTCAAATAGAATCAACTCTCTTCCTGGGGTTCTCGTCTACATTGCGTAGGGATTGGGATCCACAGTTGGTAAAATTGAAACCTAAGTTTGAAATCACAAGATTATTTCTCATAAAAACAATAGAAAGAATGATGTTGTGTTCTAATTCCTCCCCACATGGTAAGAAACCAAAGACCCTATGAACAAGTAAATCTCATACTTATCCGCCCAAGAAAGGAAAAAGGAAAGAGACATTGACATGAGCTAAAAACAAAGGAATTGTAAGTCGAAAATGGAAATGGACCCCCAGCTCTAATTTCCTGGGAAGCTGCTCATCTTGCTGTTGCTTGTGCTGATGTTAGTGGTGTTGTTGTTGTTGCCGGTGGTTGCGGCGGCGGCAGCAGTGCCGGTTGTGGTGGTGGCAGTGCTGTTATTGGGATGTGCACCGCCGATTATGGAGGAGATGGCAGCAGCAAGGGCCGCGGTGAAGTTGGGGTCGGCGGTGATGGCGGCTGTGGCCGCGCTGAGCGTGTCAGCCAAAGAAGTCGATTGTTGTTGTTGCTGTTGCTGCTGTGCTTGTTGCAAGTGTTGTGGTAGCGAGGCAACTTGTTGACCTAATTGGGAAGGATTGGCCAAATCTTGAGACAATTGGAGGCCAGAGAACTTGGATTGATTGTAGAGGGCTTGCCCAAAAGCTGGAGGAAGAGACTGTGAAGGCAATGAGCCAAAGTTCTGGGGCTGGCCAGGGAAGGGGACTTGGAATTGGGGCTGGGGTCTTTGGATTTGCAACGGGTTCGGGGAGTGGGTGAGGTCCAGCGTGACCGTAGGGAACGGGGCTGAGGCCGAGATCGTGGCCATGCTCGACGAGCAAGGCAGGATCGCCCTCGCCAGCAAGTTCGGGTTCATGATGCCGTCCGCGCTCGACATCGACCCCGAGAGCAGCATGCTGACCGCAGCCGCGGTGGTCGAGGCCATGGCCATGGCCGCCGGTGGGAGCGGGTGGTTGTGGTTGCCCTCATAGGTCGTTATCAGAATCCCTCGGTCTTCGGCACAGCGCTGAACCTGTAACCATTACCCAAGATTCTGGATTAGTCCCTTGCGCCACCGCATTCTTACATGAAAACCTCAATTTCGATTATCAGTCTTGGTAACTCTAGCATTTCCTTTCGACATTCGAAATTTCCGAACCTCAATTCTAGTCACGTCTAAGATCTATATAGCGAAATTCTACTTTCGACTCATGAATTGATGATAGAAAGAACGTTAGAACTTACTTGCTTGCGAACGGGGCAGCCGACCGCCATGGTGCAACGATAATAAGCTCGGGGGCACGGGTTCCCCTTCGCCATCTTCTGTCCGTATTTCCTCCATTGGCATCCGTCGGTAATCTACACGATCGCATAGCAAACGAAATTAGCATCGCACGACGAAGAAACGACCAAGATCCTGATCTAGCAAGGCGAGCTGAATTACCATGGGAGCCTCGGATCGAGCTCGGACGGAGACGCGGGCCTTCCTCATCGTGGCCTCCGCGGATTGCTCGATGCTCGTCCTCGCTGCCTCCAGTTTGGCCGCCTTGTTCGGCGCCCAACCTTGAGTTTCCGAGTCGTCGGGACTCTCGTTCCTAACACCTCTCTTGTCGCCATCTCTAGCGCCGGAGCTATCTTGTTCCGCCTTATTGTTATGAGCAGACGATGCGACTTCCATTTTGGCCAACGGCGACCTTGAGCCATCCCTCGTCCTCTCCTCCGATGAAGAGTTCGAGATCTCGTCGGTCTCGGCGGCAGCGGCTGACACCGGGCCGAGATCAAGAAACTGCCTCGGCACCACCGTCTGGTTCTTCTTCATCGCATTCTGTAATTCCGGACGCGAGGCATCAGAACGATTCAGACCCAGAAACACTTTCTTCTTCTCGTTTCGCAATGAACTTCTCTAGCAAGAACTGAAACTTACCTCGTGATCTTGCGCGGGCTCAGCGCCATTGCTCTGGTGCTGCTGCTGCTGCTGCTGCTGGTGGAGGAGTGAAGAGAGGTGCAACTGCAATGCGGTGTAGTTGCTCGACACCTGGCTGAGCATCTCCTTCAACCTCTGGTTCTCCGAATTCATTCTCTGCAGCTCCACGTGCAGGTGTGCCAGCTGCTGTAAAAGAAAATCAAGAACCGCCGTTAACTAAACAGACCAAGATCCTAAAATTCGACAGCCGCGTGCGGTTCTGACCGTGACCAGGTTTTCTTACCTCGTTCTTGGCTCTTTTCTCCTCGATATCGGAGGAGAACCCGTCGTCCACCGTCGACTGGTCGCTCCCGGTGTTAGCAGTCAGGAGGCGCAAACCAGTCTGTCGACACACAGAATTCAAGATTAGAAACCTTAAAGCAACGCAGAATCATCTCCGAGATTTAACTTATCTCCTGGTTTCTACGAAAAAGAGAAAGAAATGAAAAAAGGAAGAGGATAATTCAGCTCGAGTTCTTACATTCACGTTCATCTCCGACCTCGGGGGGCCGGACGCGACGGGGCTCTCCCTCTTGACGCTCACGGTGGCGGCTCTACGCTCCTCGCCGCCCGCGGCGGCGGTAGGAAGAGACGACCTGTTCTTGCTATCGGAGAAGAAGTCGACCTCGCCGACGACGACTCGGCCCTCGTCCGCCGCAGGAGAGGACGAATTTAGGTTGGAGGCGTGGCGGTGGTCGTCCCGGCGGCCGAGGCTGGCCGAGAAGTCGATTCCGGGGAACATCCTGGCGGCTACGGCGGCGGCGGCGGCGGGGGGGTCGCCGGGGAGGTCGCGCTTGAGCTTGAGAAAGCCGGAGGGCTTCTTGGGGAAGAAGGAGTCAGAGTGGGGGGAGGAGGAGGAGGAGTCGAGGGTTAGCCCCCATCCAGCCTTGTCCATAAATAAAGAAAGAAGAGAGAGAGATGCGCAAGAGCTCGAGGGAAGACGATGCTTATGATGATGATGATGAAGGAGGTGACGATGGCGGATCAAGGAGGAGGAGGAAGGAGGAGAGAGAAAGAAGAGAGAGAAAGGAGGGGAGGGGGGTGGTGTGTTGTTGAGAAGTGTGTGAAGTCTTTGGCCGAAGCAACTGGAGCGCCTATAAAAAGGGTTTGGAACGAAGACCGGAATACTTTGCAAGACAGAAAGGAAAATAATAAAAAAGAAAATTGAAAAATGAAAAATTATTTATTTATTAATTTGATGAAGATTTGCGTGGGGAGAGAAAGAAGGGATTTTCGGGATCTGGGGCGAGCGAGGCCACGATACGTCAGACGGTGCGTCAGCGCGACAAGTGTATTTATCTCCTGTTAGAAATGAAAAGGTTTTACACGTCACATTTTTCGGCTTTTTCCGTTCGATTTTTATTCCCCCCAGAGAAAATAAATTTAATCACATTTTAATTTGGGAATCGAAAGAAATTACGGAAAATGCATTATTGGTCCCCATTTATATTTTCCTTCAAATTTCCAAGCGAAGACCCTCGGAAACTTACATTACATTACGAAGTTTCAAGATTTTTTTTCCTCTATTCAATGTCACGTGTTTTCTAATAGTTCGAGACCTCGACTGCTCGTTTATTTGGTTTTTCTTCCCGAACGTTTTCAAAACGCATAAATTAGTTGGTACCCATAAATTTTTTAAGCAACGAACTCTACAATAATTTGTAATTATTTTTTATTTGATTTTTATAGTCGATCCTTATTCCTACGACAGATAAAAATTATCGCCCAATCAATTCTCTATTTCATACATAGAGGGTCGTCGGGCGATGCATAAAATCAAATTTTGGAGAATTCCGAAAATTCGAATAGAAAAATATCCCAATTAAAAAAAAAAAAGGAAGGAAGGAAGGAGGAAATTTCGGAAGAGATTTCGTCAAGAAAGGAGGTTGACTCGTTCGTAAATCTCCGCAGGAAAGAAAAAATGAACTCAGATGCAGAGCCACCGCCCCGTCCGGTGCGGCGCGTTCCACGTGAGGAAAACCCCCCCAAAAAAAAATAATTAAAAAAGGGGAGGGCAGAGGAAAAAGGCGTGGGGGTGGGCCCGGTGGGGCAAGATGGTCAACAGTCAACGGAATTGACGGCCCGGCTCTCTCTCTGCGACCGGCGACCGGCGACCGGCTGGCCCAGCGGCCCGGTCTCTGGGTGGGCCCGGCGACCGCCCTTTCGGGTGGGGCGGGGGGCGGAGACCACGTTGCCCCCCGCCCTCGTCGGGTTGACTGGTCACCGGCTGGACCGAGTTACCGGCTTTGACTTTTCACTTCCCTCCCGCCCGGGCAGCCACCAATCATGATCCTCTTAACGGACCGTACGCAGCGTTTTTCTGAACAGCTGGTGGTGTCATAGACGTGGGGAAAGAAGAGGGGGAAATTATTGGAGAAATTGGAGAAAGAAAGAGGAGGAAAAAGAGGAGGAAAAAGATGGGAATAGCCTTTTCAACACGATATGCATGTGTGTAATTAGGGCAATGGAAATCCCCTACCAAAAAATAAAAAAGAGAACTTTTTAATTTTGCTCACTGCGACACCACCAGTACTTCACATCTTTTTTTTTTTTGGGTTCATGTCACTAATATACCATCATGACAAAAATACTATCCATCATAACACCAGTTCCTCAAATAATTTTTTTACCACAAATTTGTGCACATGTAATCTAATGATCATTACAAAAAAGAAAAAAGAAAAAAGAACCCTCTTAATTCTTCCCACTATGACACGGGTACTTCAAACCTTTTTTTTTTCTTGTCACTAATACCCAAAATTATACTATTGTGACAAAAATACTATCCATCTACATATAGAATCCCTAATCTTTATCTAGTATGACACCGGTTCCTCGAATAATTTTTTCTTTTCATGTCACCAATACAGCAAATGAGTACACATGAAATAAAAATACCACATGTCTATAACTTTAAAAAAAAAAAAAACTTTAAACTTTGCTCATTGTGACACCAATGCTACAATTTTTTTTTTTTTGGGTGTGTGGAGTTAGTACCCTAAACTTGTGTCGATTATCTAATGAAAACCTTCGGTCATAGTTCCATCCAAGACGGCCGTTACAAATTCGGCCTGGCGACTTGCATGGATGATAGTAGGCAAATGGGGTTGATGTGAATCTGACGTCAGACAAAAGATTTGAAGGTATTTTTATCACATCGGTACAGATTTAGGGATTTTTAATGACGCAAAAAGAAGTTTGGAGCACTGGTGTTACGGTGGTCATATTTAAGGTAATTAAGGGTTTTTTTTTTGGAGATACATCAGAAATAAAATTGGGGTATTAGTGTAATTATTAGCTCAATTCAAAGCTTTTGGAGACAAAAGAAAAAAAAATTAAGGTATTGGTATCATAATAAGCAAAGTTTAGGATTTAAGATGATTAATATTGGTTGGAAAATCCACAAGTACAAAATGGAATTGTGTAATATATTCCATATATTGGTAATACAGGTTTAAATTTTTCAACCCAATAATTGAATCTTCTAAATCCTTTCATGTACGTCATTTTCAAACAAATATCCCAACATATACATTTATTTTTTTTTCCTTTTATCTATATTGAATGATTCGAAGAAAATAACATCTGTGGTCATCGGGAGTATGTGTAGGGCAATTTAGGAAATTACGATAAGATTGAATTCCGCACATTACCGGTTTGGACAAAAAAAAGGGGCAATCCACCTTCTCAATGGGATATCCTAGAATTGGATAGACATGTTATCTTGACAAACTTAGGGGTAGAGTGAGACCGACCTAGCTATACATAAAGTCAAATTTTTGGAGCAGAGCATGCAATGTAAGACATAGTTTTACATTGAAATGCATGAACATGGACATACCATATCTAGCCAATAGTCAAATTTCCACGACCTAATTTGCTCATATAATAACTCCTGAGGGGCTTGATTTTTTCCATAAGCTATATACATTTCAAACAGTGGAAATTTCCATGCATCCAAGACAAAGACTTTTTCTGCATGCCCACAGAAAAAAGAAGAAGGAAAGAGACCATGAGCTTTGAAATGAAAAGATGGACAACAGCAACATCAGTTCAATTTCCCTTTCTATTAATATCTTCTCCCTTGATCTTTCCCGCCCACATGGGTACACGAGTATTCAACTCCAAAGGGACTCTTTTTTCCTGCTTTTGGAGCCTCTAATTCCAACAGGTGCCGGCTTTTGATAGATGATGGTTAGGTGGGGTGCGTAACACAAGACAAGAAAGTAATGGCCTGGATAGAATCCCATGACTTTGTATTCATATTACCTTTGAAAGGGAGATTTCAACATCAATTTCACACGAATGGGCTAGGTTTGGCTTAGTGGTTAAGGGAACGGACTTTTCGTGCGATGATATAAATAAACACAAGACACCGGTTCGAGCTTTCCATGCATCGAATACTGGCGATATCACATCAGGGTCATTGACCCAGGATTAAACTTCGGTCTTATCCAATCAGTACTGTCGGTAAAATTCTTTCAATAATACAGAGTATCCTACCTTTCCTACTCAATCAATCCAAAAAGATTGTATGTATATCACCTCGCCTATGTACATGTAATTAGCTATACCCACAAGGTGGTGAATTGAATTAGAAATACCGTGGTCTAAACCTTAGATCTATTGGCTTGTAAGCGTTAACGACTCAGCCAATCCTAATAGGGTTAAATGTCAAATTAGCGGTGTGTTGCACAATATTCAAGGGAGCTTCCACGTGGACCGATATCGGGGCGGAAACTTTCAACATCAGAACCCTAGCAAGGTACGCACGCAAATGGGAAAGCGCCCCCACGAGTCTAAAACTTGACCAGACGTGGAGATGTTAATGTTTGATCGAAAAGAGGCCGGTCGTCACTGTTTACTTGTACGACAGGACCAGCTACAACGTGGGGATGTGTTCGGTTCCCTTCTTTTTCAAAGGTTCGGACGTGGAAAAAGTGGATTCTTCTCGTGGGGCCGATTTGTCTCTTTGAGAAATTTGTGGACAAGAAGGAGAAAAAGGGCAGAGGGAGGGAGAGCTTTGATGGCGGATTTTCAATTTCAAAGTCCAAAAGCAAACGGCGCCGGAACAAAGGGAAAGAGGAAGGAAGCTGTGGAGTGTTGGAGTGAAATTGCTCCTACTTTCGATTCCATTCAAAGGGTCTCCTTCCTGCCTCGTGCGACTCGCGGATAAAGTAGAGTTTTGTTTGGTAAAGGTTAAGTAAGCAGGCCGAAAACGTTGTCTCAATAGAATATTGAGATTTCGCGCGCCAAAGGGATAAGAAAAGGCAAAAGATTACTCGGATAATATTCGTATTCGATTGATTTTACAGCATTTATTGAGGGGGGGGGGGAGCTAATGAAAAATGGGTATGGGAAAATGTTGTATAATATGGTCAACGATCGAAGCGTGACATTATGTAAGTAGTAGTCCAAATTAAGATAATGGTAGTCAGCGGATGCAGGTAACATATAACTTTGCAGACCATCCATCAAGGCAGGACCACATAAAACTTTCCCCGGTCTCCGATTGCAACTGTACATATAAACGCTCCAAAGTCTCATTTCTTTCCGGTTTCCATGCACGTTGTTATGTTTGTTATTTTATGGCAAATCAGCCATCCTCATTAGGTACGTCTTGAACTTGCAGAATACCTCGGCAATCTCGTCGACTAGTGAGGACGCGAGTCAAAACCCTGATGAGCGGTCCATAGATGTGATTGCTCAACCTAAAAATGCACTAGTGTTTCTTAAGGTAAATCCATGATGCGATCGGAAAGATTTCCCCACGAACCTAGAACGGTCTTGATTTGAAAGCACAAGGGATTAAAGTACGAAACTAAATAGTCTAATGAACAGAAACGAGTTTTGAAACCGACAAAAAAGATGGATCCGAGGCTTAAAAACGACCCCAAATAAGTTCCCCTCTTCGATCACCGTTCTCTATGACTCATAACGCCTCTCGGATTAAAAGTCATGTTCAGTTCAACGAATACGGCGGTAAATTCTTTCCCAAGCCGCCCTTTTGAATCTGTGCTCGTTCGAATGCTCTGAAGAGTTCTTAACATTCTTGAATGTGCCTAAACGGCGGAGCGGGTATATCCAATTATCTCTGGACATGTCCGAGCCGACGGCAAAATTTCCACGAAACTTTAATTGATAAGTGCAAATTTTCTCCACAGTTTTCCAATGTTTGAAACATCGTCCCCAAGGTCTGATCACCTAGCCATCTGAAACTAAGGTTCAAGTTATCGAAATCGATGACCAAACATATAAAATGGAACCGGATCAAGTTTGAACGAGTGCTTTCATTGTCATCAGCTAACCTATCTCGTTCCGTCGCTACATGTGGATTTGGTAGCCGTAAGGTGTGCTAATTTGTCCTTATTTCAATTTGTCTTAACTAGAGTACAAAGAGAGAGAGAGAGAGAGAGAGAGAGAGAGTTGTCACTCAGGAGGGTCCAATTGTTTCCATGACCAAGTTTGAATAATCCATTAGGGTAAGGATACAAAAGGGGAGAAATCGTCCGATCAGTCCTAAACCTATTGTTTAAACATTGATGTAATCCTGAATTTTTCGATTTTATCAATTTAGTCCTAGATCTCTATGTCGAATTTCAATATAGTTCTTCTGACAAATCTTTACTAGAAACTGTCAATGCCGCGGCATGCTACGCAAAATGGCCGATGATGATCGGACCACAATGAGAAGTACTACTTCAAAATTCATCATAACTAATTTGTCATTTGCCTTAATGACTCTTAAAAACAATTCAAAAATAGAGTTCTCACTTGGGGTCCGATATTTTCAATGAATCAACTTAAATAAATCATTTGAGGAAAAGCATCCAAAAGGTGGAAATCATCTAATTAGTCCTAAACTATTTTACAAATATCAATTTAGTCTTAAATTCTTCAATTTTATCAATTTAGTTCTGAACATCTACGTCGAATTCTAATATAATTTTTCTAGCCAATTTTCACTGCAAATTATTGTTGCGGCGATGTGCCGTGGAGGATGTTTGGTGATGAACGGACCACCACGAGAAATAATGCTAAAAAATTTATTATACCTAATTTGTCCTTGTTTCAACGACTCCTAAAGAAGAATCTAAAAGTAGAGGCGTCACTCCGGGTCCAATATTTTCAATGACCAAGCTTAAAGAATCCGTCAGGGCAAACGCATCCGAAAGGCATTTCCTAGCATGATAGCCTGAGCAAGATCATAGACAAGAAGCCACAAAATGATTAAACAATATAATATTTTATTAACTAATAATTATAAAAAAAATACAGCAAAGGAAGAAAAAGACAGGGTTGACTGAGATTTCCGTTGACCATCGGATACACACCCACGTGGCTTTCTGCCATGACGTGGAAAAATCGGTCCATGGTTAGGTCGGACAGCTTGCCAATTAAAACTACATTAATAATGTGCAATAATGATATTGAAATGGAGAAAGAGACAAGGTAGAAAAAACGGGGCAATTATTTTATTTTATTTTATTTTTGTGAAACGTTTATGGTGACAGCTTATGCTGATGGCGTAGAGCCGCAAGAAACGCGAGGATGCCTTTCACATTATAAAATGAGAATAGTATAAAAGATTGGGGAGAAAGAGGCCAAAAAGATAAAGTGTTGGTCAAATTTGCTTTCCCCCTTGTGTCAACGATCCGTCTTCTAATTCCAATTTGTCCTTTTCATAAGATTAGACTATGACATCCTATGTACATCTAGTGAAGAAAAATTTACTAAATGGGTTTGTTTGATTCGGCGTCTATGATATGATTTAGTACTAACCACTATGAGCTTGCAAATTATTGTCACAAGAAGGAAATTTTTCATAAATAATATTGTATTTATAAATAATATATTCATCTATCGGTTTAAGCTTTTTCGGTCCTAATTTTACATCGTTTTGGGACTTCTTATTTACCTCCCTTATTATGTGTTTTCATATTTTAGTTTAAAGGCAAAGTTTGATATGTGCAAAAGCAAGAGCAGTTGACGATGGTCTCGTAAAATTTGGTAGATCTAATTTTTGATAAATATTTCTTTTTGACATATGCGTTTGCTATTGTGTGAATAAACAAGTTGTTTTTTAGCTTTTTTTCCATGTGCAACAATTTCTGATCATTTAAGTTTTTGCAAATAAGCAACATGAGGGAGAAAAGAAAAAGAAGAGGTTGATTAGGGTTTGCTAGCAGACAAGATTTGGTGTTTTCTTTATTAGGAAAAGTCATCGTTGATTGGCTTCCTTGCGAATACGAAGGTTTGTCTCCATCTAGAATTTTGTTCCCTTGGTTTAGATCCGAAGTTTCAAACGCCTTTCTCTTCATTTCAAACCCTCGAAAGACCGACGAATCGAATCGATATTAGTCGCATCCATTCATTCATCCTTTTGACCTACCGACCCTTCAACATCATATGAACGCTCGCCATTGGATGAGAGAAAATTGGGGGGGGGAGGGAAGGGATCAAAATCAAGCCCATCACTCGATGTGAACTCAAACAGGGGCGACAAGGGAAATGTCCGTATGAGTTTTGCACTGTTCCAGCCGGAATTTGGCAAGAATCCTAGAACTGAATTATGGATCAAACGATGATGGGTTGAACCCGATTCGTCATGGGTGATGGATTGGGTGCTTCGGTTTATTTAGTGAGAATGACATGAATAGTCTCTGAGCTTTTCCGCCTCATTTGGCATCGATAATGCTGTTTTTGGGATGTTTGGTGTACCGTGCGTATTGGTTGTGCTAGTGGTGGTGGTGGAACTCCGGTGATGTGACGTAGTGGTAGTGGCAATGAATGAGTTTGGAGGTGGTTGCCGAGTTCGTGACACAATGGAAATGGGTAGACCCCAAGTTGCAACTCAGGACATGCACAGGCGTGCAAAGAGGGAACTCTTAGTTTTATTTATGTTTAGAGAGAGAGAGAGAGAGTTGCATACGAAAAGAGAATAACTCGAATATATATAGATTAAAATCCTAAGGATATCCTAATAGAGCAAAACAGAATATTATTGAAAAGCATAAATAAAATCTTTCAAAATATTATTTACAATCTAATCAAATAACTAATAAAAAAAAATATAATTGCCAATATATGAAATCGTAATCTCGAAATTTATCAGGTTGCGTGCCATTCTCTCCCACCAAGAAAATATCATCTCTTGCGGTGTAACATTCCAACCATGCATGCCATATAGGCTAAACCTTTGAAAATTCTTCTTTGAACTAGGAAATCTCAGGGAAAATTACCCAATCAATCCTAATTTATTGTAAATATGCTAAGTCGATCTTAAACTTTTTAATCATACCTTAAAACTTGTTGTACAAATATCAATTCAGTCCTAAATTATTCATTTTTACCAATTTGATTATAAACATTCATGGGAAATTCCAATATCTTTCTTCCCTTTATCATTAGAGACACCAAATGAGAATCATCTAAATTTTCGAGCTGGGATTCGAAAGCTTCATTTCGTGAATCCCTATTTCATCAGTATGTTCACCATCCTCACCTTGAGTCTCCTAGACAACCTTTGAAGTTGGAGTCTCGGAAAGCATCGATCTTGTCAGGTTCTTACTGGGAACGTCAAGTGCTTATGGCATTGCTTGCTTTTCATTCCGAATGCAGATCTGTTCCTGAGGAAGGAAAGCATCGTTCCGAGTTCCTGGCAAACAACTCTTGCCGTCAATAATGTCTGCATCTTAGACCGAGTTATCGCCGGCACTTTGCCGTCCCTTCATCACTCTTCGCATGCCGTAGTCGTCACGGCTGACAACCGCTTCAGCCTCTATGTACTCCGTTCTCTGTACTCATCATAATCAACCGTGATTCACGACAAGCCTCAGACCGGGTAGTCATTGCATCCAACCTTTTTCTTTTAGAACCTGTCGAGACGCTTTGAGACCTAAAAAGAGGTTAGAAGTTTCGATCTGCCAAGATAGTTGTCCCCACGACTGCTGTACCAAGACGCGCATTCCCACGTTCTTCCCGTTTTGATAGCCACTGCCGACAAAGTGGGAAAGGGCTGACACGAATCGCAGATTTATCATATGTTCTAAAAGATTTACAGATTATGAAGGAGAGAATTTTACGGCTATACACGTATATGCATTCGTGCGCATGGGGTACCATTTGCTTCTTACACTCGAAACACATGCTTGAGGCATGTTATTAATAATATGGTTTTAATGATTCTATTCATTAGTACGACATTGATTTACGTGGAGAGGAGTTCTAACGGTGAGATCATGTCGACGGTTGACCAGAGGGGAAAATTACAAAAAAAGTCATTAACTTATTATATTGTTATTAATTTAATCATAAACATTTTCATTGGACTAATTTAGTCTTACACATTTTTATATTGATACGACTTGAGTCCATTTGGCCAATTTTGGTTGAAAATTAATAATGTTGACAATTTTAAATACTTTTAATACTTTTAAGAACCTTGTTTTGGGAATTTTAAGTTTTATTAACTTTTTCTTTTCCTTTTTTTCTTCTTTTTTCCTTTTCCTTCTCCTTGGCTTGTGGTAGGTACTCAGCCATGGCTCGTGAGGGCACTGGGGCCCTCGTCGACCATAGGCAAGGGTCGCCCTCGTTGGATTTGGTAAGGGCTGCTCCCACTCTCGCCTAGGCCTAACGAGGGCCGCCCTTACCTAGCAACAAGGGTCGAGCCCTCTTTGGATCTAGCGAGGGTCTTGACATCCTTGTTGGCCTTCACTTGTGGCCAATTGCCGACCATGGTTGAATACCGTCCACAAGCCAAAGGAAAGAGAAATGGGGGAAAAAAAAAAAAAAAAAAAAAAGGAAAAAAAAAGGAACATTTGATAAAAAAATTCATTAAAAATAGAAAGAAAAGTATCCATGTGAGCACTAACTATACTACGTAGGACAGCTAGCATCCATGTTAGCAATTTTTATTGGTTAGATGAACTCAATTTATCAAATTGAAAGATTTATGACTATATTGATATCAATATAATGAATTTAGAACTTTTTTTATACTTTTTCTTTGACCAAAATGTTTCTCACTGATGCTACATACGTGCAAAGGAAAAAGATCCATTGACTTTAATAAACACCTTCTTTGAAAAAGAAAGTTGCATTGAATTGATGGTGTGATTTTGAAGAGGTTAGAGTTGTTACTTAGCATGTGTCTCTTTGATTTGGTATCAAACCCACAGTATAAGTGTCATGGTTCCCAATTCCAATTTTTCATAACAAGTCATATTGAGTAGGTATCAAGTTCCTGTCTCAAAATCGGTTTACGTTGAAACCAATAATTGATGATATAATTTTTTCAATAGGGCATTATCGTGAATAATCCCAAAATTATTGTCAAATAGTATTTTCTCTAGTTCAAACAAGTTTGGTCGAATAGAAAGTCTACCCCGTGACACCGTGACCCAATATGCCACCAAGATCAGCTAATGTGACTCAGCCATTAAGGTCCACATCAAAGTTTATTTATCATTGCCATTGCTTTCATGTTAAATCGTTTTCGTCATTATTCAGAAACCCTACTACTCTAGTAAGTAGTCATGATCTGTTTTGACTCTCTCTCTCTCTCTCTCTCTCTCTCTCTCTCTCTCTCTCTCTATGTAATATAATATAGTATAAGTAAATATTTTCCACTAATTAAGAACAATTTCACATCTCCCAAGGGCTTATTCAATTTGGCCTCCATTGACCTTTTCGCTTATTGTATCCATGAATGAGGGGTTGAGTCGGCCCGGGTGAACTGTTCGGTGAAGAATTATGACTTACTTAAAATATTAGGGTATTTTAAAGCAATGGGAATATCAAATGAAATTTTACTGCGTGAAGCTCTAAATGATAGTAAGAGGAATTCCATCTTGTATAATTGGGGGTGAGAAATAGGACCGATTCAACTTGGGAGACTTACAAAATCAGCCCTATTCAAATGGTATCAGACAGTTCGTTCCGGCACCGAATTAATTTCTGGATTAAAAAATTTAAGAATCCGTTGATTGGTTCAGCTAACTAGAAGGTTTTTGGGTAGAATAGATTTTTAACTTGTTCAAAGCCAACCATAGATTTCTTCCATTTAAACACTTTCTACTTTCTTATGCTAAAGTATTTTATAATATTTTATGTTAATTTTTTTTATAGAAGATTTCTAATTACAATTGTGAAATAAATATTCTTGATGAAGAAAAAATGAAACAAGAAACAAATGTAAGCCGGTTCCTGAGTCGACTCTGCAATCAGCCGGTTCAATTTAGAGCAGTTGATGTTGGTTTCCAAAATTGGAAACTAATTCTGACAAAGTAGATTCTATTATTTTTTTTTTATCTTTAATTTACCAATTCTAGGATTGATTACCCTCACATATGACCAGTCAAAAATTAGAGGATTGACAATTTGTGTCATGTCATCTAATTCATGTCATTATCGTCAGATGTGTTTAAAGTCCTTTGTTTTTTTTTTTCTTTTTTGGTTAAAAGTTTGATGTGGGACAAGAGGCAATTTAAATCCTAGACTATTATGAGAGCCAGAACACTGTGGAGGGTACAATCCATACAACTTAGATATCAAGCCAATTAGTAGTCTTATCTAAATAATTACAAATTACTTTTAGTTAGGAGTATCACGTTCTCTTTTCTTCGGTGGTTCAAATTTCCATCATAGGATCCCTTGTTTAAGCGATGTAGGCCCATGGGCACAATGATTATTTCATTCAGTCATATTCCGATATGATTTCAAAGAGAGTTTCCCTTGTTTTGATTTATTCTCTGATTTTGTCGGAATCTTATTCCCGTGTCATGTCAAGAAACGGTTCGATGGAATTGTAGGAATGGGCTCAGAAAATACTAGCCCGAAAACGAGGGGCTACCCGGCCCGACTAGGAATGGAGAAGACTAGGCCTACCACATATTTGATCCATTCTACTAAACAAATCACAAGCCCATGGACTCATCTATTAAGGTTGTGACGATGACTTGATCAGCATCACCTTAATTTATAAAAGATTTTGTCTACTGTTAAAGTATCCATAATTTTTGTCATCAATGGGTAATGTACAGATTGTGTCCAATGTTTGAAAATACTTTTTTTTTTTCCTAATGGAGTTTTGCATCGGTATCGATTTTTCTCAATGATGATCAGTTTGGTCGATTGCAATGGCGTTCATAGTGATGTTGTCCACAAATAAGATTGCTTCTTGGTTAGAAACCTAGAATCAAGTACCGGTCTTGTGTCTCTTGATTCCAAAATTTTGGAACTACATCCGTTGGATCCCGGTTCGATTCTCAATTTTATCAATGAATTGACCCACTTTTTTTATTTTGTATAGAAAAATCATTTTTTTTATAATAAGATATAAAAGTTGCACTATTTCATATATTGATTATAGACAAAAAAAAAAAAAAAACATATATTGATTAAGTGGTTATTTCCTTTTATATTGAAGAGAATGACTGCAGAAGAATTTTCTTTTTCTAAAAGAAAATTCAAAATCAATTCAACTAAGGAATTGCAAACGGGCGATTTGGACCTTGAAATCGAGAACAAAACCTATCCTAGTCCGGTTCTAGTTCATGGAATCAAGAACTAAATAGTTCTCCCTAGAATAGGCCTTGAACCAGTCAGTTCGATCTGATTCTCAAGTTGAATTGAACTTGGTATTCACTCCTCATTATCGGTAGCTAGTCAAATCTACATCAAAAGGAATGATAATTTCTTTAATACACCATTTATATTATAATTTATGCAGAAAGAAAAGCTACATGCCTGTATCATGAAAAGAAGTAAAGTTTCTGATTTCAACCCACTCTCTCTTGAACTTCAAAAATCTCTAATTTATTTATTTATTTCAGCCGGGGATCTTCTCATTCCTTGCAAGGAAGCAAAAGCACAGTGTACCTTAAATGAAAATGATACTAAAGTAGCGAAAAAGAGAACAAAAGGCATAAAAGCTGAAGAGTGTGAACCCCACAGAAATGTTCCTTGGTCTTCTTCATATAACGCTTTAGCTTTTCCTTGTGCAGATGAGAGACAACATCAACCCCATTCAAGCCTTTAACTTTCTCTATTCAATTGCTTTTCTCCTTTAATTGCTTCAAATCATTTTTATGCTGCAAATCTCTACTCTCTCTACTTTAGTAGTGCCTCCAATGGCTTCCCTCCTCACCATCAAATCACCATCACTCCATTTCCAGATAACTCATCTCTTGGTCTTCTTTATCATCCTAGCACCAGCTCAATCGATTAGCCACTGTAGAACCTCATGCGGAGCCATTCCGATACACTATCCGTTCGGCATCGACGACGGATGTGGCAGCCCGTATTACCGTCACCTCCTCGTTTGCTCTGACACCGGCAATTTGGAGCTCCGGACCCCCTCCGGCCGATACCCAGTTCGCAACATAAGCTACACCGATCCGCACATCTTGCTGATCGACCCATTTATGTGGAACTGCCTGGACCGTGGCAACTTCCGCCCCACGCGTGCATTTAGCCTTGACACGAGCACGCATCTATCTCTCTCCCCTCAGAATGATTACTTGTTCTTCAATTGCAGTGAGGAGGATGTTATCATTGAGCCGAAGCCGATGTTCTGCGAGCGGTACCCTGACCGGTGTGACTCATCATGCGACAGCTCGAGCTACCTGTGCCGTCACTTACCGCAGTGCCCCTCGGCATTGGGATCGAGTTCTTGTTGCTCGTATTATCCGAAAGCCACTGAGTCACTTAGGCTCATGCTCAGATACTGTGCTAGCTACACTAGTGTGTATTGGAGGAACATCGGCGCAGGTCCATATGATCAGGTCGCAGAGTATGGTATTAGGGTCGATTTCGACATTCCCGTGACCACTCGGTGCTTGACATGCCAGGACAATCTGAAGAGTGGCGGGACTTGCGGATTCGATACGCAAACTGAGAGCTTCTCGTGTATTTGTGAGGGTAGGAATGGTACCGCTTCTTGTAAAGGTATGTTTCAGCGTTCTGAGCTATCCCTGCTAATATTCTGGTGAACATTTCATGTTACATGGTGCAAAACCTGATGCTAGGGATAGATCATTATTTATACATTCCAATCTTGATTAATTTCTTTATCAAATTCCACGGTATGAGTTTGTGGGCTCAATTGAGTGCCGTTTTGCAGATCGCAGCATTTCGGGGCACAGCAAGACTGCGGTAATTGCAGGTAATAGAAAACCGAAGACATATTGGTTCCAAATTCTTGATACTGAACCTCTTCAGATAGCATTTGACAGTGAAATTTGAGGTTCAGATTATGAACTCATAATAAGCTGAATTCCAAACTTCTCTTTTTGGGTTTCGATTTTGGGCTTTGCACAGGGAGTGTGACTGCAGTTTCAGGAGCAGGAGCCATAGGAATTGGTGCTGGGATTTGGTTCTGGAAGAAAGTGAGGGCAAAAGCACCGGTCACATGTGGAGTCCAAACCAATGACAACAGGCTCTTTTAATACACTAAAGCAAAGTGAAGACAGACTTCTCCTCTTGCTTGCTTTTCTTGATCCTAGATATATATATTCTGCTTTTTCTCATTCCTGAGTCCTCTCTGATTCTATTTATTTACAATACACAATATAACGCTGTCGTAAGACCGAGCCATGCCTGCTTTTTGCACTTGGTGTGTCACTCGATCTGAGAAACTTCTTAAATAAATCCGATTAATCAGAGATCACATAATCACAGCCGTCAAGTGAGATAAACCCCATGTCGGAGTCACTGTATCGATTATTGAAATTCACTCAACCACAGTAGTTAACACTGCTAGTTCAAGCATCTCCCAAATCCAATGGTTATGCTAATTTAGATAACCAAATGAATCATCATAGATGGTCAAACGAAAACGACGAGTGAAGAGGTGATTATCAGGTTGGGGCTGTGGGTTCATTTTGTGTATGGCTGGTGTTTGCTTCAGATTAATATGCTTGTTCAGCCCGAATTATAGAAGAGCCTTTGAGCAAAGGCCCAAATAAAGTGCTCTTCTTCAGTCAACTTCTTCGTTGATCCAAGCTTTTCAGGAGAACAAGCACCGACACTCAAGGGTGTTGACCATTCAAGGCCGAAAATGAAAGAAGAAAAACCCTAATCAGGCCAAAACAATGAGTGCTGTCAAATTTGACAAGAGGGACTTAAAAATGATATACCAAATTCTGTATATAATACTGAATTTTGGTGATACGTGAGTGTTGGGAATAATGGATCCCCGAAAACCGGATTCGACACTAAATCGAACCCCTAAAACGAATGCGGAAGTGAAGCCCGAAAAAATCACGTATCACCGATCCTAAAGCACACCACGGATTCGAGCGTACCTTGTTAGCCACAGATTAAACACCAATGCCGAAGATCGAGGAAGAAATTCTGATCCGATGATGTCAATTTGCCTTGAAAAGGAAACGGCGTCGCCTTCGGCGTTTTGGAAGAAAAAAAAGAGAGCGTTGGAAGGAGAGGGAGACGTACGTACGTTAATGCCAAGAGGTGCGTTCTCCCTCTCTCCTCCCTTATATATGTCCCTCCAAAAATAATTAATCGGCTCCTTCATCCAAATATGGGCGGACGGGCCTTAAGCCCATCACGGACGGGCCTTAAGCCCATCACGGACGGGCCTTAAGCCCATCACTTATAAAACCATCAGTGAGCAAATATGATCTCCAGCCCAAGTTTTTTTTTAGTGTAGTTGCAGTCTAGCATTGACACAATTTTTAGTCTCGGAATGATCATGCATTGGAGAAATTAGGTAAGTCAAGACAAAATTCATTAGGTTTAGATATACCCAATTTTGTATGGATCCTCCATTAAAAGTCGAGACATGCCTAATGAATTTAGTATCAAATCCTAACTCACCATCTCTCATTCTCTCTTTACGTTAGCAGTCACCTCGTCGCGCCATGTTGCCGATCACTCTGCATCACTATCTCGTCATTCAGCCAACATGCTGTTGCAGTCATATCTACTACCATTGTCCTCGTCCTCTCCCTGTCCCTGTCCCTCTCTCTGTGCTATGAGATCTCGCTATTGAGATCTAGACAATTCTCTTCTAGATGTCGGTGACGAGATTCACTCTGTATCTAGGGAGGTGTTGCCGCCATTCACCATCATTCTACATGTAGGAGGTATCGAGACTCGATGTCCAGGACATGAGTCTGTGGTCGACTCATGCGGGTTAAACCGAGTCTTGTAATCACCAATAAGGTCCTTGTTAGAGATAGATAAAGGAAACCATAGGCCATACTGAGATAAATTACATAGCGTTTAGATATAAGTACTCTATTCAGGGTAAAATGATATACGATACTTGCATAATATCTTCTCCTTTCAGAGATGGCAGTATTTATGCAACATGTTCACGAGATTGACAATCATTCTCTCAAAACACTGAAACTGGAAATCGATCTTGTGCCCTACCTTAATCCCGATCACTAAAAAATAACAAAACCACTCTTATTGCGTTTAAACTGGATTGAAAGATTACAATTTTGGGGGCAAAAAGTCCAATCAACCACGATGATGTTGGCCTTGCCTTTATTACCTTCAGTAACATAAAAACAAATCAAGACTTTCTACATAGTACCTCATATACAAAATGTACCAAGTTACCAACAAATTCACTTAATACGATGATAACTGCACAATTTGCTTCAGACCCTCCGACTCCAAATCTTCACGCCGCTTCACATTCATGCATAGCTGCACATCCCATAGACACAAGCAGAATTCTTCCTCTTGCACTTGTTGTTGCAACCCCCGCAATGCTTCTTGTCAAACATGGCGTTCACACACTGACCTTTGCAGCATATCTCGGAGTACCTGCACTTGTGCCCGCACATCCCGCAGTTCAGCCTGTCGGTGCTCGCGTTCACGCACTTCTTTTTGCAACAGTCCGGCCCGGGGCTTCCCTTGGCCCGGCAGATCCTCGGGTACTTGTTGCACGTCAGCGCGGTCCTCAAGCTGGTGGCCTCCGCAAGGAACCGGCCCGTGCCTCGGAGAGAAGTGGGTGGCTCCAGGGTTTCGAGGGAGGACGAATCGCGGGTCTCACCCGGAACATCGTCTTCTTCCCCATAAGCAAGGTACGAGCCTCCTCCTTGCGAAGATGATGGTATTGCAGATGCAGCATTGAATGCCGCTACTGCAATGAGCAATACCATGAGGAATGATTTCCTTGGGTACTTCATCTTTTGTGAGCTTGAGAGAGAGAGAGAGAGAGATGGTATTGATGGAGAGGAATGAAACGCAATGGGGATATTTATACAAGAGAGATCATTCATGCTGAATGAGGACAATGCATGGCTCGTCCGATAAGACGATTCATGGAGTGGAATGTTGTCTAATTTTTCAAAAGTAAACGGAGTTAGGCTTTTGATAAACTGAAAGAGGAAACCGAACTCACGGGTTTGAACGAAGAACGATCTGATACGATATCTGTACCTACAAAACGACACGCCCCTTTGTACGACGATTAGGTCAACCTTGACTTTCGGTGCGATGTGTAAATCAAGTTGAACATGATATCTGCGAAGGGGAGGTGGCGATGAAGTTCACCAAAGGAGAGAGATATCATTTCCAATAAATTGATTTTAAGACAACACATTCCTTGCTAATGCTATTGCATTATCGCATTCGCCCAACATGCTGTCGGACTGTAGCCTTGGTTGTATATACGTATACTGTACACACATACATATATATACCTCTAGCTAGGTCCGAACTAAGTACGTGCGAGAGGATTCAAACTCGCGACGCTTGAATAAGGTAATAATCGGGCTTTGCCCCTTTTCTTAAAACTCGACGCTAAAAGGTGGGATCAAACTAACACATCCCGGAAGAAAAAAAAACTAACACATCCTGGCACTCCTCATCCGTGAGGCAAGATGATCACCAAATATTATTAGTTTCTTAACATGTGTGAAATTTTTACTGTTATTGGAAGGTTTTCACAACACGATTTTAATTGGGGAAAATTACCAAAAAAACCATAAACTTTTTATAATTGAGCCAATTAAGCGATACACCTTTCAGTTTGGCCAATTTAGTCCTAAACTTTTGAAAATTTGTCAATTCAGTCCATTCAGTCAATTTCACTAGAAATTGATGACATCGACACCAACTATCCTACACGGTATATGCGGCACTAACATGGAAATTTTTTAATTTTAATTTTCGAAATTTTTTGAATTATTTATTTATTTATTATTTTCTTTTATTATCCTTTTTTTTTTAATTGATTTGGGTTAGCAAGGGGCTGCCACCCACTAGTCAAGGCCCCCAACCATTGGCAGCCAATAGATGAGGTTTAGTGAGCCCTCACCAGCCGTGAGTGGGTGAGGGTCGCAGTCCTTGTTAGGCTCACAAGCCTCCTCACAATTGGGTGAGGGCTATGAGGCATCGCCGGTTGAGCTAGTGAGAGTCGCCCGGCCTCGGTTGATGGCTAATAGCCACCTGCCCACCCTAATATGTAAAAAGGAAAAGAAAAAATTATAAAAATTATAAAAATTATAAAAATCCACATTAGTGCCGCTCATGCCATGCAAGATGACAAGGGTTCACATCATTAATTTTCAGTCAAAATTGACAGGACGGACTAAATTGGTAAATTGCTAAAATGTTTAAAACTAAATTGATCAAATTGAAATGTTTACAATTGAATTAATTCAATTGCAATAGGTTTAGGATTTTTTCGGTAACTTCCCCTGCTAATTGACATCAATTACTTTTTCCAGTTCATGATTTTCTTTTTTTTTTCCCACTACAAAGAATATAGTAGTCTTCCTTTCTTACTTTATAAAATGATTATTGGACTTAATTGAATCTTTTACCTGAATGTTATCTAAAAAAAACTTAAATCTCATCGAGGGCTGAATTTTTTCGCTTCAGCACTTAATTGGGTTATCAAACTGACCCAAAATTTATCACCGTGAGGTTATTGCAAGGACTTTTTATCTCAAGGAGCGTGCATTTCCAGATTATGATTCAGAATCGGTGCAGTCTCTTGAATTAAGCCACATGAAAGCAATTCCTTGCACAACCATCATTCTCCACGTGTGTTGCGATTGGTTTAGGTTTTAACTTTTAGATTTATATTTTAGTACTTATATCATTTTACAGTATGCATTTTATGCAATACTAAACACCCCAAATATTGTACAAGCTATGCAAATATAAATAGTAATTTCCATTTTTCGAGGAAATGCCAAAAGCACTTCTTAGAGAGCTTCAAGCCTAAATAATCAAGCTATGATTAGTGGGGTGCGCAAAAATTAACCCAAGAAAACTACCTAACTTTAAAAAAAAGTCTGGCAAAAAAGATTAAAAAATGAAAATATTCTTGTATCCTAGGTACTCTCTTTGACGGTCTCAGTCAAAACTTGTATTGATCCTCTGGAATAAGCTCCCAAAATTGAAAAATAATAATAGATGTAATTAGTCAAAGTAAGACTCTTTGGCCATGCAAATCAATTTCGATTTGAAACAAATTTCGACAAGCAGCGTAAATTGTGGATCTATTGGAGAATAACAACTATTCTCCATTTAGCCACCGATTGCATATTCACTGCAGTTTCTGATTTCCATAGCGAAAATCAAACATGAAAATAATGAGGAAGGTTCTTCAAAAATAATCATAAATATTCATAAAACCGGTACAGAAGCACATCGAGGTTTGAACAAGAACTCGTGCGTTGAGTTTTTTCTTGTCTTGGTTTTTGACTTCTCATAGATAAACAACGTAAGGAATAATTTTAGGTTTGTGTTGACAAATCGATACATTGACAGGTCAGAGAGATCACAGCAACCCTAGAGTACTGTTGATATTCTCCGCTTATGGCATGCGATAAGTCAACCAGGAAGCTACAGGACATGTTCGTGCGGCCTTGTTGACCACATATTCACGAGTTGTTTCTTTAGGGTTTTTCTCTATTCAATAGGACTCGAGATCTGTCCGCAAGCGCATCCTGGCCCGGCAACATGGTGCTCGTTGTTGCATTAAGTCAATCATCAAAAAACGATTGACTTTCGCTTTTGAAAAATGAATAAGAGGAACAAACGCACGTTTGAGCTTGATGCCTAGACTCACGGCCACAAACCAATGAGCAATGACTTACGTGATATCTATTGATTCATGTGGATCGGGTATTGTCATGTACTTGATTTATGTGAATTCAGCTCACATAATTTGTTGAATGAGGTGGGTGATATGTGAAATGTTTTAGATGTTAAAGATGTTTTCACGTAACAACCTAATCATTAGACAGTGATACTACATATATAAAGTGGCATTGCAATGAGTTGAAATATAAGAATGAGATGCAAGGCCATAACATCGAACCTCTCGTGATATTAAGCCAAAAATTAGGAAACCCCTTTATCTTACTTTCTTAAAAATTCGATTAAAGAGTGAAATTGGATCGCACTCATCAAGAGTTTTCCAACGACACCTAATTAGTCCGAATGGGACACTGGACTTAAAGATATCATATCTTTTAATCACAAACACCCAATTGGGAAATGTCAGGAATTGTATAATTGGCCCAATTAATTAATTACATCCTAAAAATCAACTTATAAGCTTTCCAGAACCCCAAAAATCACGGTGATTAGATTTTTAAGGAAAAAATATTGTAACTTTTGACCTAAAATCTCATTTTTGGAAAGTTCTGGTCGCGATCTTTTTCCATGGGTGCAAATATCGAGTCAGTCGGACATCGGACGAAAGAATTATATCCAAGAGAAGTTTCATCAAATTTTGAATTAAAAAAATAACAACTACAAAAATACTATTTTGAGGAAAAAAAATTGGCAGTTGGCCAACCTGCGACTGCCATGTGGCAATCGCAAGGTTGGACCGGTGGACCTTGCAAGGGGAAATTTTGGCCCGTCAAAGGGCTAATCGAAGGGAGTTGTTGCTTCTTCGAAGGGCCGGACTTACCCACTCGAAGGGATTTGAGCCCTTTCGAAGGACTGGCCCAACCTTGCGCAAGAATCCTTTTCATTTGCGTAAATCCCCCGATGTGAATTCTTCTGTTCTTTATGTCTAGAAATATATACATAGCTATGCAAGTAGGTATAGTCTTTATTTTTCATTTTCAACGAGGTAACTCGTTCCAGAATTTTCTTTCGATTACATTCTCTCAAATTCTCAGTGTTAATCATATTGATATTGTTTTTTGAAGGGAATTCCGATGAGATTCATGCTTGAAGATTTCGACAATCCCAAGAGGATGCTAATTGAAAAAAAATCTCATGGTGACAAGTAAGTAATCTAAAGCCCCATTAAAATCGTTATAATGCTGGAGTTAGGCTAGAATTATTGAATGAACAAGTCATTATTTTGTTGGCTTAAAATTACACTTTTCACGAATAAATAGATAGGTGTAATGCCTCAATAGATTGTTGGTTTAGAAAAAGGCCCTGAGTTTACCAACTTTTTTTTAATGGGCACAAATTAAATCTTTTGCATGCTTATTCTAGATAGGCTAGCGGCCTCGGTACTTAGAGGGGTCGTTTGGTACAACTTCTCTTTAGTAGTTTCAGTTATTAAAAGAGGTGGTGCGGCCACTTACAACATTTAGAAGATGTTTGGCAAATACCTCACAACTACAACACCTCAATAACTACAGTAGCTCATGGCTGTTTTAAAGGAGTTACTTCACTCAACTTTGAGGTGCTGCAACTTCAAAAAAAGTATTACCATATATAAAGTCAGAACACTTCACAGCACAGTTACAATATAATACGTTTTGAACTGCCACACTTTAGCTACAATCATACCAAATAAGCTCTAAAGCATGTTAAAATCACATGAATTGTCATTGACATTGACTAAATCTTGATGGAGGGAAAGAGTTTACATATGTTTTGTAATGTAAATAATGACAATATTAAGACTGCATGCATTCATTACATATTAATCTGCATAGGCCATATTAGCCCCCATGCCATATTGCAATTACATTGCCTGCTTATTGCGTCCACACACACTCATATATCTAAGCATCATGCGTATCTAGCTAGCTGCTAACTGTTCTGTAACAGCAATCTTTATTATATTATTTAGTAACATGCAATGACCGATTTTCACTTGTGGATAAATCAATGAAACCCTCATCTTTAAGCATAGTTACACAAACCATGCACGCATGAACTTCCTTTCGAGCACTTGTTACCGCATCGCCCGCAATGCTTCTCATCGACCGATGGATTCACGCAGTTCCCCTGGCAACACATCTCACCATACTTGCACCTCTTCCTGCAAGCCCCGCAATTAAGCCGGTCTGTCGCCACGTCAACGCACTGCTTATTGCAGCAGTCCGGGCCGGGACTACCCGTCGCACGACAAACCCTAGGGTACTTGTCGCATGTCATGGTTGCACGAACGCCCTCGGCAAGGAAACGGTTTCCCAAACGGAGGGGAAATGGAGCCTCGACGCTGGATTCGTCCTCATGGCTTGAGGAGATGATGCTTGGACTTGTAATACCTGGCACCTCAGAATTAACAAGCGTAAGGCAAAGTAGAACTAACATTATACAAAATGAGTTTGATAACTTCATCGTTTTGACGGATAAAGAGAACTAGGGTGGCTAGAGGAGGTTGATAATCGTGCAAAATCAATGAGAATGAGGTGCCTATTTATAGCAAATCGAAGGAGGGAAGCAAATGCCATATATCGGTAACGAGGATGTCTTTATCAATCTCTCTTTGCAAATTTCTAGTAAATGGAAGTTGGGATTCCAACCAATGCCAAGAATTTCAAACAAAGAGAACAATATGAAGTTTGAGAAAGGAGATGAACCGAGAGAATTGTGCATGTGCTCATGTGCTTTGGTTGACTTATGCAAGCGATGCAACACCACGACGAAATTTCCACTTGATTTCTTTCATTGATTTTTAGTGATAATCTTGAGGCAGGGGCGTAGTAACTAGATAACTTATCTTAAGGATCTTCATGCAGTGTTAAACTAGAAATTATGAACTCATGATCTAGATTAAGGAGTGGAAGAGAGATTCTTGGTGAGATTAAGTGCATAGCGATTCCATCTTCGTAGCTTGGACTAAAACCTAATCTTGGGTCCTGGCAAATAGCATTTTAACTAGACCCAAGTTGTCGGTTCGGGGTGGTTCCTGATTCCTACAATTTGGAATTGGTGATTATCGATCCAATTCCTGGTTCAAGGTGTGGACTGAACCATTTGGACCGCCTAGACTAGATCGATACTTTTTTTTCATCAGAAACTTAATGATACTTGATCATATTTTATCACACATTTAGCATCTTTCATCTGAGATTTTCATTAATTAAAGATCCAAAACACTAAAGATTGAGAGTTTAGACTATGCAACAACACTTGTGGTCTTGTAGGGAATAGAAAAGAAAAGAAAAGAAAAGATAGATATCACCACTGGTTCTTGGACCCATCCGGGAATGGAATCAAACTAGCCGGTCCAATCCGGTCCAGTTCCAACACTAGATGGGCCGGTTCCTAGTTTCACAAACTAGAAACCGACCCTTCTGGTATAGTTCCCAATTTCAGTGTGGGTTCTCACCCACTTTAGAACCGATCACCCCTATGAGTACACACCAAGCAGAGATTCGACCTTGGACTTTGAAGCAACAAGTTTCTCATCATTGGCATCTAAGCTGTGTGAACACAATCATCCGGTCTATGTTTACTAGTGCTAATCATGGTGTGATGATCTAATGACCATGATCTTGTCACTAATTGATCACGTACAAGAGCCTTTTTTGTCATTACATGACCAAACTGATAAGCCCAAATCGCACGTTGTCAATTTGACGATGCAAGAAACGGGTCTTCTTCGAATATCGGATTCGGTATCGGTTATACTTGCACTACCTTTCGAAGTCGATTGAATTTCTATGGATATATTGTACACGTCTCAATTAGCCCACCTTGACCGTGGATCTGCGGTTTTTTTGGTCAAAATCTATGTAAATACACATGAACTTGAAAATCTGGTCGATCGGGTCAATGCTATCGCCTGTTGGGTCGGGTATCAATCTCACCCACTTTGACATCAAATAATTTTTCCTTTTCCTCCCTCTACGATTAATATTAAAGAGACAAAAATAGAAGAAAAGAAGATATTGTTTCTTCTTGTTTTCATTGCTTGAAAAATCTATGTGCTTGTACGATATCCGGAAGAAAATCTTTAGTAGCTACGTTCATGCACCGAACTCCTAAGGTTGTGCTTGGTAAACGGAAACGAAAACCGAACACCTTTTATTTTCTCATCATAATAGAGATTTCAATCGCAACACTAAACTATAAAAGTTTTCGACGTGATTTAAAATTATTATGAATTTTAATATTAATATGTTTTTTAACCTTATGGTGTGCTTGGTAACATATTTGCTCCTGAAAATAACTTTTGTTAAGAAATAAATTTTTCCATTTCTATTTCCTAAACGAATTTCTGAGTATTCGAACGCATGTGATAACTTCACAAAATTTATACTCTCGGAATAAAAAAAGAACCGGAATGCATTTAGTATGAACTTCAAATTTTTTTAATAATTTTCTAAGATTTTTCTAAACTTTCACAATTTTTCTTTTTTTCTCTCTTCTTTTTTCCTCCCTTCTTCTCCCTCCTCTAACTAGTCGCCAGCTTGTCTCTAGTGCGTTTGGTATGACACTTCAATTTTTTTTTTTTGTGACAGAACTTCTTTTAGTTTAATTTTCTAAGATTTTTCTAATTTTTCTGAATTTTTTATTTTTCCCCCCTCTAGCTAGTGGTTGAGCCTTGGTAATGGCTAGTTAATGGCCAAAGATGAGAGCCGGCAATCTCGTTGTGATTGATTGAGATTGGTCTTGCCCAAATCTAGCGAACCTCACCAGCCACAACGAGGTTGGCCTCGCCATGGTTGAGCGAAGCTGACGTCACGTGCCAAGGTGAGTTCGACCTTGCCAAGGCCCAACGACTAGCTAGAGGAGAAAGAAGAAGAAGAAAAGAAAAAAAGAAAATGACTTGTTTCAGAATTTATTTTCAGGAACAAGGAAGAAAGTTTTTTTTACTTGATTTTATTCCAAATCTATTTCGATGAATAGAAAAATAAAATGTTGCTACCAAACAGATTCATGTTATTTTTCTGTTTTTGAGAACAAAAGAACAGAAAAATTGAGGAACGGAAACATTACCTGATAGGCCCTTAGAGTTGTTCAACATTTTAAGAAAAGAAAAGGGCAAAAGTTAATTAGTCATTGAGGCCAAAAACAATTCAATTTCCAGTTTATCTGCAGTCCGGAATGGAATCGGCCAGTTCTTGTTTTTATAGGAGAACGAGATTTCTTTTGAAGAAACAAATAATTGATCCTACAAATTATCTTTCATGGCATAGTCCAAATGACGTCTTGTTAAAGGGCAGTTGCAAAGTTCTGGAACCAAGAACCGCATTCGCCCTAGAATGGGTAGTCTTAAGATAAGAACCCAAAACCAAATCAGTAACAAGGCAGCTCCGAAATTTCAAAATCAAGAATGGAGACGGACTTAACTGGAATTGAGAATCAACCAATCGAATAGGGCTCGTTCGGTTTACTTACTATATCAAATTGGCCTGGTTGCTTATCCTGGATGAAAAAAAAAAACCTCCAATCCTCTTTGGATTGCTAAGACCTGTTTGGTAACATGCCAAATAGCATCTAATTCTATTCTTTTGTTCTCCAGAACAAAAAAAGAAGAGAGATTTGTTTGAATAGACTCAACAGTTTTTTGTTTTAGGGAACAATCGAACAACTCTTCTTCTTCTTCTTCTTCTTCTTCTTCTTCAGAACCGGTTTGTTTCTTAAAATAGATTTGGAATAGACTCAACAAATAGCATCTAAAGTCCAGAACAAAAAAAAAAGAAAATTATTTTTTTTGTTTTTTTTGTTTTAGGGAACAACTCAACAAGTAAAAAAGGAACAACTCTACGAACAACTCAACAAGTAAAAAAAAAAGAAAATTACTTTTTTTGTTTTAGGGAACAACTTCTTCTTCACAAAAAAATTTAAGTGTTGTATCAAACATATTTCTATTCCAAAAATAGAAATTTTGTATAATTTCCAAATACTTTTGAATTTTCAAAAACTCGTCCAGAAAATAGAATAAAAAAAATCATTTGTAAGTAGCAATTGTTTTTTAGAACAAAATGATTAATAAAACCATCCCTAATTTCCTGGAATCTGCTACTCTTCTCTTTGTCTTTTTAGCTCAAGCTCTAATGCCAGATCCGGCGAGCTCGGGCGAGGCCGGAGCCTCGCCCAGCTAGCCGGATCTGGCAAGCCGCAAGCTCCACCCTCGGCCGGCGAGAGCTCCGCCTCGTTTGATTTGGCGAGGCCCGAGCTTGGCTTCGCCAAATCGGGCTAGGTGGAGCCTCGCGGGCCTGGGGCAAGGCTCGAGCTGGCTTGCGGCCGGTCGCCGGACACCGCCGTGGCCGATCGCCAGTCGCCGCCAAAGAAGAAGATGAAAAGGAAAAAAAAATTAAAAACTCGATTTTAAAAGAAAAGGAAAAAGAAAGCATAAAAGTAAAACGAAAATGTATTGATAAAAAGAAGCAAGACAGAGGAAGTTATAGAAAATGTTTTCCACTTTTAAAGATTGTTTTTTTCAATGATAGAAAACATTTTTTTGTTAGTTCATTTTCCGTGGAACGAACGCTGGAAAATCCAGAAAACGTTTTCCCGGAAGTCATTTTTCGCAAAACGAACGGACCCTAAATTTGCTCGTCTCATTGGGCAACACATTAACAATTTTCAATCACATCACCTTTGGAACATAATCAGTTTTTATAATATTATGATATTTATCCTCTTTATATCATTATATTAGCAATGTACTCACGAAATAACTAGGAGATTTCTTATAAGATTTTTTTACAAGACGCTCCTTTCTTATTAGAAGCATCAAGCGAAACACAGACGACCACGAGGACCCGCAGAACTCTACATTAAAACAGAAACTGAATCGAATGAAAGCTCAGTTTTTCACTTTCCATTGCTGTTTATCCACCCCCATCAAGCGTAATCGCACATCCCGTAGACACAATAGCCCCCTTTCGTGCACCTTCTATTGCACCCGCCGCAGTTCCTCTTGTCGAACATAATATGCACGCAGTACCCTTTGCAGCAGATCTCTTGGCCCTGGCACTTGTGCCCGCACATCCCGCAGTTCAGCCGGTCGGTCTCTATGTTGGTGCACGTCTTCCTGCAGCAATCTGGCCCGTGGCTGTTCTTCACTCGGCACAACTGCGGGAACTCATCACATGTCGCCGTCGCCAACACTCGCCTCTGCTCGGGGAGGAATCACCGTGACAGTGTGTCCAGTTCAAAGTCTTCTTCGCCGCCACCATTGTTAGGATCTGTCGTCCCAGAAGCATTGGCAACTGAGGCCGCCGCAGCAATGAGAATGAAGAGGAAGTGTAGGAGCGCACTCATGCTTGAGGGCATGTGTGCTCCTCAGCTTCAAGCTAATGTGGAGTTTCGTGCTGTGAGAGCTAGCAGGGTGAGAATTAGGGTTTTTATACAGAAAACAGAGGGAGAGTTGACTAGAAAGGGGGATGGACGTGTGATGTAAGCCGTGCTGCATGCATGCTTTTCTGAGCGCTGCCTCGACGCATGAGGCTGCTTGCCTTGCAATGAAAATCTCTGAAGAAGTTAAATGGCGCGATTGGATCGAGAGCATCTAGCTGCAATTCTGAATCTTCCCCTCCGTAATTTACGGGAGTGATATATCACCGGTTCAGTCTGGGTATGGTGAAGGTTAATTGCGGTCGCCTCCCTCTTTGTTTATGGTATGAATTGCGTTGGAAGGTCAAAAGAGAAACTGAATATTCCAAAGTGAGAATCTATTATATGTTATTTCAACTTGTGGCTGGGGTGAAACATTCAAGTTAAATGATCAAGTCTAACTACACTAGCGCAGGTTACTTGTACAGCATAAGACAGAAAGATGCCTCGTTGCTATGAATTTAGACAGAAATGCTTTTGGTGGTATATATATAATTGTGGGTGATGATTCTTAGGATCGTAGGACGGTGTTGCTATGAATTTAGACAGAAAGATGCCTCGTTGCTTAATGTTGAGACTTTTTTTTTAAGTACTCAACAGCACAATTCAGTCAAGTTGTTAAACCAAAACTAGTGATCTTACAAGTAGTAGTAATTGGTTGAGTTAAGCATGATTCCCTGTAAATTTTATGCCCTCTACTTTTTGAATTTGGCATTATACCTCTCACAAAATAATAATTGCTAGAAATATTTGTGAAAGATTCCGCATTTTTCCCTTGATTTTTCATATTTGAGAACATATCTCCCTTAATTGTGCACATCCCTAATTGATTATAATTGACGTTGCAGTATCTAGTCACCTCAAATATTCATTTTGTAGAACTTATAAGTATCTCACGTGGTCTTCATTATGAAAGATACATAAATTATACAATTATCTCTTTCGCGTATTCTTATATTGCTGGCTGGGTGATATTGAGGAAATTTTGAGTACACCTAACGTGTCTCGCCTCCAACTTGGTGCCTTGTAAGCTGTATACACAAGACTCAACTGTGTATGTGCCATGTCAGTTTGTTGTCGCATAGCATGCAAATGTTAGATTCAAGCGCATCAACAAATGTTAGGTTCAAACACATATTTGTCATGTTAGCAGGCACGTCCGTCCGTTGTCACGTAACCTACACGTCATACCCATAGTAGAGAACACTAGTTAGCATGGTATGTGAGACTAGTTCTCTATTATAGGTTGATTAGACTATTGATGTCTTTACTAAGTACATCCACCTAGACTTTTTGTTTCGTTTTCATCTTTTCTCCAAACTTCCACTTCTTCTACATCACTTGAGCTTGAGAAGGAATGTTAGTAATTTATCTACAAGATTCTTCATATACTTTTAATTTTCCATATTTCTTACGATTATATATATCGCCTTGATAGTGCGTATCTCTAATTGATTAAAATTAATATTGTAATATCTTATTATCCTAAATAACCATTTTCTAAAGTCTATAAATAGCTCATGTACTATAAATTCTATCTAGTCTTTGCAATATGACTTTTTAATTTAACACATACTAATAAGGGATATGTACAAGATATGGAGAGTATGGAACATCTCATAGATATATGTCTAACACATATTGGTGTTTGGAGAAAAGATTTAAAAAACAAGAAGGTGTGGGTGGCTAAGGCAATAATCTGATCGAGTGATGATAGAAAGCCAATCCAATAGGCTAAGCGAACTGTGATATCATTCTAACATGGTAGCTATGCAATTATTTTTTATGTATGCAAGATACGCAACAATAGATTGATGTAACAAAATTTGATGTGTGTAGACTACTCGACAATAGGTTGGTATGATAGATTCACATTTGAGTCTTGCATGTACAAGTCACATGGTGGCGGATTGATGTGGCACATACAAGTCTAACGCATGTAGACTACACAACACCGTGACATCATGATAGGACATCTTGACCGTCGAATAATGTTGAGGATCCACATTGAGGCAATAGTACTAGTGGTAATTGAAGAAGTGAATGATACAACATGCAAAGTGTACCTTAGCATGCATCCTATGCACTCAAAAATTTCTAAAAGAAATTCTACAATCGTATAATTCCGATACCAAGATAAGAATTTGAGAGGTAAAAATCGTACAATTTCCGTGCACTTCAAGAGTACATGATATATTTATGAGTTTTATAAGATAACTATGAATATTTAGGATATCCTATAAGGTTTCAAGCATTTACATCAACTAAAAATCAAAGTGCAAGCATAGCAAAACATACAAAATATTGAAATTGAAAAGTAAAAATCATTCTACATAACAATAGGAATTAATTTCAAAAATCAACACAAGAAAGTACAAGTAAAAATACCTACCTTTTTAGTTAATTTTCCTATATCCTTTGAACATATTATTAAGTGATTAAAATTATCATTAGCTGAGTAATTATAATATAAAAAAATTAGCCGAGTACATACGCGACCATTAACGCGATCGCGAATCCAGACGCCACATTGCTCTCCGACGGCGGCGACGGAGCGGAGCGCGAATCGAGCCGAGAACCGATCGGAGATGGCCACGTCATCGCCGGCCGCCGTCACGGAGGCGCTCCGGGCGGTGCTCCACCGGGTCGGCCAGGCGGCGGAGCGGTGCGGCCGCGGCGCCGACCGCGTCCGGGTGGTGGCGGTGAGCAAGACGAAGCCCGTCGCCCTCATCCGCCAGCTCTACGACGCCGGCCACCGCTGCTTCGGCGAGAACTACGTCCAGGAGATCGTCGACAAGGCTCCTCAGGTGCCGTGAACTCTTAGCTGCTCGAAGTTCATTTTTTTTTTTGGCTGAAATGGCGGTTGATTTTATCGAAATTCCGAGTGCGTGGGAGGGATTTGGATGATCGCAGTGATTGAAGGGAAACTGAAGAATCTGAGTTCGGTTTCTTGTTCTGTGTCTGTTCTGAACGGAGTTTGTAGTGAAAAGTTCAAAGATTAAAGTTGCTGTTTTTCGAGGATTTGCTTCGATTGGCTTTGGCGATATGCAAAATAGTATCGAGTTCTGCGAAAAGTTATGTTCTTTTCTAATTGTTTGATTCCGATTATTGATTTTGCAAGTGCAGCTTCCGGACGATGTCGAATGGCATTTCATTGGGAACTTGCAGAGTAATAAAGTGAAGCCTCTTCTCAGTATGTTTCGATTGAGTCTCTTAAACTACTCAATAGACACTGCATTTTGTACTCTTGAATCTGGATGTCTAGGCTGCATACTATGGGATAGGATATGAAGTCCCTCAGGTTTGCTATATCTTGTTTGGTGAGTGGCAGGATAAAACCCTGGATATAACCATATAATGTCTGATTAAGTGGTTGTCATTCATAAGATTAGACCGGACTGCAGATAAGGAGATTGTTATAAAACTATGTTTAGAACAAAGTGATCGGACTAAGAGAAAGAGGGGGAAAAAGAAAATGTGACAATACTCGATCCACTGTGACTATGGTATGGTGGTCGCCATCCTTATGCAGCCCAAAAACCAAATCTACGCAGTGAGTTGATCTGAGAAACCATATTGTTGAGTTGCCTTTTGGTTTGAGATTGCAAGGTTGTGGGTAGTGATCAATGGAGGCAATGGGCGGCATCCATGGCAGCAGCGCTCCTGTCTCTACTTAATCTCCAGCTTTAGCCCTAGTCCTATAGTTTTCACTTTCTGCTTTTGTTTTTTTCTTTAATTTCATATCCTATTCCTGTCTGGCTTGGATAAAATTATGTTACATCCTCAGTGAATATTGGGCTATATCTGGGTTTGGTTAGACATATCCCATTCCAATGACTAGCCCAAATGCCATATCAGATAACTTATATCCTATCTGGGTCCGCACTGTATCCCACCCATCAAATGCAGCCTAGGTTCATAATCCGATTTCTTTTTCTTCTTTTTTTCGTTTTTTTTTTTTTTTTTTTTTTGTGTGGAAATTGTTCATAGAAAGGTTTGTGATTTCTGTCTGTCTTTCCGCCACCCTGATTCTTTTTTATTCTGGCAACCTGCCATCGTGATGTTTGGATGGAATGTTTTAGCTAGGATTGAAGTCAATATTCTTTAGGCTCTACATTATAAAGCTTTAATAGTAATTGAATCTTGTGAATTTTACTGATCCTATGGCAAGACATTTGAGTTCATTTCTAAGAGTAAGAAATGATATTGACATGCTTGCCCTAGGATTTTAGTAGGTTTTACTTTTTGTTTTTAATTTGGATGGATCAGGTTGTCATATATAGTTGTAATAACTAAACGCAATTTTCTTTGATTAAGAAAGGTGATTCCTCATGTGGCAATCAGATATTTTATCATGTATGGATCCTTTTATCTATGGTTAAAAACTATGTTTTTAAGATTGTACTGATATTATTGTGAAATTTTAGTTCTCTTTCAGTTTTTCAAAATGTCGTCCCTGCTCCCTCTTTCATCTTGATTGTAATTTCTATGGAAAATGTCTCATCTTTGCAGCTGGTGTTCCTAATCTTGCGGTTTTAGAGAGCGTAGATGATGAGAAGGTTCTTAAATTCACTCCTTGTTATTTCTTTGAGGTATCAGAAGTTTGTGAATCCACATCTGTATCTGGAAGGCTCTAACATAGTTACCATTTGCCTACTACTCTGGAACTTTCAGATTGCCAATCGACTTGATAGTTTTGTGGCAAGTGCTGGAAGAAATCCTTTGAAAGTGTTTATCCAAGTGAATACCAGTGGAGAAGAATGTAAGCTATTCAATTTTCTTAATTATTATTGAATTGATAGGCTGTAAAATTTTTGTCCCTCATGCTAGGATGATATCTTCATGACTACTTATGGATTAGGATAGAAGACATCTCCTTATTTTTGGTAATGGATATTACAAATATTATTCTTTTAACTGTTTTCATCATAATGAAAACTGTGGTTTCTGATGTTTTGTCAGCAATTCTTCATGAGTAACTGCTTTGCCCTTTGTAATGATTTTCTCACGAGAACTGTTCAGATATCATTATCAATCCACTTATAGCCATTTCCTTTTGAGAGTTTGGACCATATATCCAAGCTGCTTCATTTTTCATTTGTATATATCTCTGCCGAACATCTGTGTTTTGGATATTTTGCATTGTATCTTCTATTTCTAATTCCTAGAGGCAAAGCACTCGTAAATGCTAGAGCTCGGAGTAGAAGTCATTTCTGGACTGTATCCTGTCTTTTTAGTGTCTATAGTTAAGAGTACAAGTGTGCAAAGAATGTATTCAGCCATTCTTTCTTCAACTAGGAAGTTTATCGGCTATCAGATTTAATTGGGAGTAGAAATGAAGAATGAAGTATGCCGTGGGGGAAAAATAGCATTTGAACATGTTTAGATATGTTGTGGCCAAAAAGCATGTTAAGATATTAGGGATAATTACATTTAGCATTCTGTATTGGGGTAGTCTCACTTTACATCCCTAATGTCAAATATAACACTTAACATCCTTGAACCTGTTCAAGACATTTTACTTTAAGTCCTCTAATTATTTTCGTCAACCAACTGTAAGAATAAGTTGCCAAGTCTTTACAAGATTGTCTTTATAATGTATGGAAACACTGCAGAATACCTTTGAGATATTGTTCTTATAAATGAGGCATAATTTAGCTAAATTAATTTAGCTAAATTAATTTACTAAGCCAATACTTTTCTCTCTATATTAGGTTGCACTTTCTCTTCACCCAAACTCTCTCTTTTGGTGATTTTCTCTCTCCTCTAAAAATGATCAAATCTCACTTAATTAGAACAGTTATTACTGTGCATGCTTAATATATTTTCCTTCAAAATTGAAAAATATAAGGTTTGGGTTTCCCCTTGTATATTGGTAAAATCTTACTGCATAATGGATTAGAAATGTGAAATTCATCTCTAGGGGTAAAATTATATTTTTATTTGCGAGAAAGTTTGAGAAGTAATTCAGTTAAAAAGTTCTGAGTCATGATTGAATGGCACCATTTAGTGGGTTTTTCTATTAGACTTTCTTTTGTGTTGGCTTAAATTTTTGAAAATTTTTAAAGAAGTGACAGACTTGTTCTTTTTTCTCAATGTTGTGCATATAGATCTTAATCATAGACAATTTTACAGCAAAATCTGGTGTCGAACCCTCCAGTTGTGTGGAGCTTGCAAAACACGTGAGCCAGAACTGCTCGAACCTAGAGTTCTGTGGTCTAATGACGATTGGGAACCTGGATTACACATCAACGCCAGAGAACTTTAAGGTGATTACACGCAATCTCTGACTTGCTTTTTGATGATTTGCTATTGAGAAGCTGGTTGTTCACTGCCCCTTAATAGTAACATTTTTCTTGGTAATTCTAGACATTAGCAAGCTGCAGAAGCGAGGTGTGCAAGGCACTTGGAATACCAGAAGAAAAATGCGAGCTGTCCATGGGAATGTCCGGTGATTTCGAACAAGCTGTAAGGAACCTTGCAATTCCAGATTTTCTTGCTACCACTACTTGGCATGTTGAGTAAACATAACGTTGCATCTAAGAGATTTGTCAACATCAGTTGCACCGTGTGCTTAAACTTCTTCTGAGGCCTTATCTAGTAAATCCTGTCTATTAAATGGTAATGCTTAGTTTTACTCTTTGTTTGCTAACCTATGCAGATCGAAATGGGAAGTACAAACGTAAGGATTGGATCCATCATATTTGGCCCAAGGGAGTATCCTAAGAAATCATCAGATTAGCATCTTCCTAGCATCGTGATGATTGTGATCACTTGAACATATTCAAAAGCCTTGAAAAGTGTCACTTCTTCAGCATGGATGATCATAACTAGAGATCCAATGATGAGAAAAGAGTTCTTTCGGATCAATTCATCGTTCCCTTCCACTGGGAATGGAAGATGTCCTTGAAGCATCCTCATAAACATCGGCTTGTCCAGCAGCAATCTCCGAAACCAGGAAAATAGAAAGTTCGTTTTGCTGCATAAGATGTCTCTGTGTCCATATTTCTTTTCAGCGCATAAATTTAAAGAACGCTGATTATAAAAGGAAGTTAGACTTGAACCTGTTTTAGTTTATGTGAAATGCAGATAAATGCTAACTCAGCCAGATTTTGATCTATCATTGTCATTATTAGATCTTGAGATGAAGAATCATGCCATAACAGACCTCTTGATGAACTTGCTGTTGCTGTGCTCAAGACAGCGTAACAGTGAGGTTTTTATTCTCTTGCTGAAGCTTTTCCTTTATTTGCTGCCCGTATTTTTACGTAAAGTCTATTCTTTTAACTCGGTGTTTAATTAAAACCCTTCAGTCGGTCCAATTTACGTCGTTGGACCGCTGCAGTATATTCCACAACTTCGGTTTGCAAATTGTTAACGGACCGGTGGTTCTTCATTCAATCACTTGTATATGTGGCAAGTGTGGAAAAGTCTTATAACCACATGGGTTTTTCTTCTTTTTGCTGGAACAACCATATCTGGTACATTCTAAGCATTCATGACCAATTAAATCGCCACCAATCTACTGAATCCTAACCGGTATCATTAAGTAGAGAGAGAGCGAAAGGACGATTGCACAAGTGTGACGCACATCATCATCGATCTTGGAAGGACTTCATAATGTGCTGACCCCATGGAAACGGCCATTTCAAGTACGCTCCCGAACCCACATAGAACAATCCAGCTCACATCCATGAACATACTTATATATCAATTTCGTGTGCCATTTTGAATATTTGGCGTGCGAAACTTTAGAAAAAATTAAAGTCGGAGACGCTGAATTTCCCAGACGTAGGGCAAACGAGCTTTTACTTACTCGGGTTTAGCTTAGATGATCACGAAAGGTCCTCAGTGAGGAAATAAGCATTAAACCTTTCTAAAGTGCTTTTAGTACTCAACAAGATGATTCAGAGCACCATTTGTACCAACCGATGGCATGGTGTTAGGCCCAATTTCCCTATCATGCAACTTGTCAGTCCTTATGCGAATCGTGGGAAGGTCGAGCGCATTAAAATATTGACTTTAGGCAAGAGTTGAAGACTACTAGCTAGACGTGAATTTCTGCATAATCTCAATAGGTTTAGCTTGAGATATAAGTATCATGTGCCAACGAATGCAAGAGCAACTTGAACAAGAAAAACACAAATCAAGTAAGAATTTTCCGTTTTATAAGGAACAATTCTAGTAAAATGATTTCAAATGAATTAGAGTAAACAGTCTATGTGACGCGTGACTTGGCTACTGACATGTACCGCCATTCGGTAAAATCATGTTTCTTCTTAACTTTTTGTGAAATTTTATGAGACCATTAACAAAAGTTCTAAAAAAATTGTTTGCTGCACATACATTTGATCCCTCTAATAGTCGCCCTCACCGTAGGAAGAGATAAGATCTCGGATTAATGATTGACGAGGCAAACATGGGGCATCGAGATATTCGAACACGAAAGTATGAATCCAACTTGAAGCAAAACAAAAGTTTCGAGTGTGATAGAAGCATTGATGGGGCAGGATATGACAATGGCAACTTCTGCCCATTGGAGTTGAACGATATGGCGATCGGTCCCGAAATTATTGTGCCGCGTGACTGGTAATGGTAAATGAACACCATGGGAATGCATTTACTCCTTCAGACCCCACATGCTCTCAACCACAAAAACTGTCCTAAACCGTGAATTCCACCGAGGAAGAGGCTAATGCAGCAGAAGATTACGATGATGGCGATCAAGAAACGTGACTTACATCGAGCATGGGTTTTCTTCTATCAACCCGTTGCTATCAGACTGCTTAGAGCCATGGAAATTGGCACAGAGCAGAAACGGTTGCTTCCTTGATGAAGCTGAATTTTTATGATAATGTGGTCTTTCCACCTCTCTAGTTGGGGTGACAGTATGGGACCAGGCAATAAGATTTCTTGCTCCACTGCCAACTCTTTCCCTCTCACTTGTCCTTTGTCAAGCCCATTCATGTGATCCCACTCTCCTTATAAATCTTCATCTTCACTTATTTCTAGCAACCGTAATTTACCCTCATTTCCCTATATAACTCTTAGGTTGCAGCGAGAGAGAGAGAGAGAGAGAGAGATGGGGAGGGCTCAGTGCATAGGAATGGCAGCATTATTGATGGCTGTGTGGATTGGGGTGAGTGATGGTCAGCTGGCTTATGATTACTACAAGACAACATGTCCAAATGCTGAGGACATTGTCAGGAGGGAGATGCTGAGCTTTGCTTTCTTGGATGCAACTGCACCCGCTGCCTTTCTCAGGCTCATGTTTCACGACTGCCAAGTTCAGGTAATCATCACTTCATACACACAACCGCTCCATCATTTCCTCAATCATGCATGGTGTCATGTTGTGTCTGTGTATCCTCTGAGAGAGAGAGAGAGAGAGAGATGTACATAAATGCATGAAAGTTAGACTGCACTCCCTACCTACATTGATCTCAGAACATACAAAGAGATTTCCTTACCATAACTAACATATTCCACAGTTCTAGCATTCGCCTTCTCAATTGAATACATCCCTTTTTTACAACTCCCATTTCCTGGAATGTTAAACATTATTGTAGAACACGTTTGAATACATGTTTTTCGAGTTGGTGTTGCATTGAGAGTTCTCCTCGTTCTTTTTTTCTCTCTCTAGGGAGATACGGAGAGTGCATTATCCTTTGTTTAGTTGATAATATCTCGAGCTTGTTGCTTTCTTCCATAACTACACGATAACAATACTTCTCATTTTTTGAGGGATGTGATGCTTCGATACTTCTTGACCCGATTGGCTTGAAGTCGGAGATAAAATCGTCGAGGAACTTTGGCATCAGGAAACTCAATGCGATCGAGCATGTCAAGTCGGCATTGGAAGCCGAATGCCCGGGCCAGGTATCTTGTGCAGACATAATTGCACTAGCTGCAAGAGAATCGGTGGCTCTGAGTGGAGGACCACACATTGCCATTCCTCTTGGAAGGAAAGACTCGAGAGCTAGTAATTACCAGCAAGCCGATGCTCATCTCCCTTCTCCAAGTATTTCTGTCGATGCATTCCTTCATATCTTCATGACTAAAGGGCTGAATCTTGAGGAATCAGTCGCGATCTTGGGTAAGAATCACGTATCATTAATCTCGATATTAATCAACTAAACACATCAGCAGAACTTGTCCTAATCAGTGGCATTAATGAATCTATATGTGAATAAACTAAGCCTGATAGACTCTTCAAAAGGAGATTCTGGCGATCACGGCTAGTCCAGTATCAGAGTACGGTTTTTGCATTAGCTAATGTGATACCAACGTACCTGTTTTGCGACATACTTGTTCATAGAAGTAAAACTCGCATGGTGATTGTACGTAGATAATATTTTGTATTTTGCACATTGAAGATCGACCGACCCTTTTTGTTTTGAAACATGAATTTGAGTTGCTATAACCATTTAGAATGAATCCCGCAAGACTAGTGCCGATCCGTACTAACAAGTATGGACACTGCCACGTGAACCGCTCTTTGCAGGTGCACATACACTAGGCATCGGACACTGCCTGAACATCATCGACAGATTGTACAACCCAAAACCCGACGATCTAATGAACCCAGTGTTCGAAGCTCGGCTCAGACTACAATGCCCAACTCCAAATCCCCTAACGAATCTCACAGCCATACCCAACGACATTACCCCAACAATATTCGATAACCAGTACTACAGGGACATATTGTTGGGCAAGGGCTTGTTTTTCATCGACTCAAGAATCTCGACAGATCCTCGCACTTCTGACATCGTCAAGCAATTCGCCATTGATGGGGACTACTTCTTTCGCGCATTCTCTTCAGCATTCGTCAAGCTCTCTTCAGCCAACACCCTCAGCAAGACGAAGGGCGAAGTGCGGAAGCAATGCAATAGGGTGAACTAAGTGCACACAGAATTTAAGCATTTCCCTTTGCCTTATCACGGTCGATGAAGCATATTCATCACAGATTGATCATATGTGTGAATACTGGAGGGTGTTTCTTAAATATTATTGGTGTGATGGAATAAAATCAAGAGGCTATAAATGAAGTCACATGCGATTGCTCCTCACAACTAAGGCCACCGAGGGCCCCGCTTGCAATGTGCCTACCTCATTTAGTAGTCGGTTGCCTTAGCCATTACTCGTGCTGTGAAATTAGACATTCTTGTCTGCAACTGCAACTGCCAAAACAACCTAGTCATGGTGTAATTTGAACCTGTGTGGAAGCACATAGCTTGATTGAAAGAAATTAACGATACTATTCCACTATATAAAATGGAAATTATCATAGACCGCATTCATAGAAAGGTTAGAATACTGTAGGCCATACTTTTCATAAAATTCAATGACAGCCTAAATTGTACAAGTACCACCCCTGAGAAAGTATAGTACATAATTGAGATCCCTTGCAGAACCAAGAGACGAGGTTGAAAACTCGTATAATGAATTGTCAGGGGGGCAAATATAACAATAAGAAAGGGGCGCGCGAACTCAAATTTCGTAATTCTCAAGTCATTTTCTCGAAGCTGCTGTCACAAAATTTTGGTGGTTAATAATGTAATGCTATCGTCTGACTATATTACCTATAGGCTTATCTACATAAATTTTAGCAGGGTGCTCCACTTCCCCTCCAAATTGTCTTGAAGCTGGTCAGTTGTTACTTGTTAGGTCACCCAGAGCCTTCAGAAATAACTAGTAGTGTAGCCAATCAAGGAGTCGAATCTAACAATGAGGAAGCATCAAAGCGACCGACCACCCCCTCACTCAAAAGGCGCATGGCTGCTCCTCGTGAGAACTTCCTCGCAAACAAAAAGCAGGGAACAGATGACAAATTTGCGCGGCACCACTCTGTCCGAAACTCTGTCTCATAATACACATGATTGATTTTCTGCAAAATTGATGATAAAAGCAATGGTTTAGAAAATGGGATATAAATAAATTAAGTGGAAGAATGTGAATAAGTACCATAAGCAGTTTTAATTGCAAGGACTAATAGGGTTGAGAAGTTAAACAAAGAGATTGGTCAGTTCAAGGAAGGTTGTTTTTATTCTTTAGAATTACTTACCCAAATACCTATGTAGCAATCAAATTTAGCAGAAGCCTATGAAGATAACAAATTTACAACTTCGTTATTCACTTAGTGAAAAACTACCACTTCTGCTGCAGGGAAGTTGATCAAGGAAATAAACAAAAAGTTTAAGCATCAAAGATTGGCAACTAAAGCACTAAGCCAGATTTGCTATAGAACAAAGAGAGACATAATTTTCTCAGCCTGTCATCAACTTAATCTTAGAGAAAGCACCTTCATTTTCAGAGGATGAAAAATTAAAGGGAAACATGCTCAGGACTGACCTTTATTCCCTGGATTTGTCGCGGACTGGCATTTGCATAATCAAATGTAACAGGATGCCAACCTTTAGTATCCATCTTTGTAGCCGACTGGTTCCATGAGGTATACGTTACTGTTCTTCGTTCAAGTTCAGTGTCAAGCTCATTCAACTAGCAGAACATACACAGTAAAAGACTTAGAAGCCACGTGATATCAGAGTCCAGTAAAAAGGTGCTGGCAATGTGAGCTTTAAAAAATCAAGCGGCATCTACTAGCAATGATTGAAGTAGAGGTCAGCCAGGTATAAGATGCTTAAAATGACCAATGTAGCATTATGGGATGTAAACATGAAAGAAGGCGGGTGAGTAATGAAGAATATGTTTCTTACAGAAAGCAACGTCTGGACAAAATGCTCATCTGGAATACAATTGTGCTGCTTCTGAAGTTTCTGCAGTTGGCAATAGATCTCATATTAAAATAAATAGCAGATCCCTTTTAGAAGCAATTGTGAACATCATGCATCAACGTCATTCAGTCCCATGAAACATCGAAATCACTTAATTAGCCATACTTAGATCCTTCAAACATTGAAAATTTTCGAACATCTCCAGCTATATGCTATTAGACAGCGTGCAATATGAAGTATCCAATCGATAGCAACCTGCAGGATTTGTTGCATGAGAATTGCTAGTTCCTTTAAGAGCTCACACTGATTTGTAGATTGATAATTTGAAACATTTCATCATTTCCTATGATACGTAATTTGGCATTTAGAGTATGACCCTAAGGTTAAATTGAAACTGTGCTATGCACAGAGAAAGCAATCCAGACAACTACCAGGGGGCACAGCTTCAGAACTCTAGGCTTCAAACATATATCAGATGTATTCATAATTCCCATACTTGGAATTCTCAAAAAAGTGGAACTTGAGAAGGGTTAAGCCCACAGAGCAAAAGTCCCAGTTTCAAAAGGGCAATAGAAAACATGCAGAGAGAAGTTAAGCCTCCAAACTATGAAAGCAGCAACACTCCTGTGTTTTAAAGAATACTGATGATTATCAGAACACCACTGCAGTTGGTTGATCATGAAAACCTTTAGCATTTAGTCAGTGCGACAGCTGGGAAAAATTTAGTCAACATGGCAAGGGTTGGGAGCAGGGAGTGATCTCAATAACAAACCAAGCAATCAAAAGATTGAAAAATTTAACATAACATCATAACATGTCAGAAAGTACAGATATTGATATATCTCTATGAGGGGTCAAAAGTCACTCACAGTGTTCAGCTTTCCTTTACTGGCATCTACAGGTGGTCGTCGCTGGTAGGCAAGCAGCAGTAAATTGAGTGAGAAGCAGAAAACTTTATAAGAATGAGTGTAAACAAATAACATATGGCATCATCTACCTTACAAAACTTCTTGAATGCTGGATAAACAACCTCATCATCTACAACCACTTCTGCATGCTTACGAACTAAGGCGATCCACTGCAAATGTGGTACCAATAAGAACATCAGTACAACAAAGGCCACGGAAAAATGCTGGTCTCCATCAACACTAAATATCAGCTCAATAGATGCATCATTATCAAAATCCACAAAAAAAAAAAAAAAAAAAAAAAAACACAACAACAACAACAACAAAAAAAAAAAAGAGGACAGAAATGGAACATGGGAAGTTGAGGTGCAATTCACAGAGCAAAGAAAGGGTGAACCAGGTGGCCCGGAAATACGAAATATAATGATCGCTCTGTATAACTTGATAAATCTAAAGGAAACATCAACACAATAAGAGCTCCATCATGTAGGTTTCAAAGAAAAACCATACACCAATAGAAGCTCTAGCATGTAGATGGAAGCCACATTTACTTATCTATGTTTCCATATTACAGATAACAAAAACTTTCACAATAGATGTGAACAGAGGTGAGTCTAATTTATCCAGGGCATGCAATAGCTACAACAAACGCTCATTGAAATATCAGTTGATACATCTTTTGAGGATGGAAGACAAAAGAATAAAACAAAAAACCTGTGACCCTTTTCGCCATCTCTCTTTTGGAATAACTGGAAACATTTGAGGGTTGTACCGGCCTTCCTTTGCATCAAGAAAGCTACAAATTGTAAGGAAATGCATCAATTTACGGATGCAATGTATCAATCAAAGCATGAAATCACTATACGCAGAAACAATGCTAAGCACCTCAACTACCAAAGGCCTCCATCTACCTGTCCACAAAACTCCTCGAAGAAGCCATTAGATAGCTGTATATGTAGCTGAAGTTGTACAAAGGAACACAACTGCAGCACCAGGAAAAGAGAAACTTCATATATAATCAAGTTTTGCGAAAAATGGACAAAAAAAAATCTTATGTGACTTCATAACAACTTTGAAGAACTATTCAAGCCAGGAAATGCACTTGTATAGATCAACACTAAGCATATGTCTTTCTATATGGAAAAGAGAGACCAATTGATATGTAGCAATGACAATCTTATGCCCACATTTTAGTGCAAATGGATAACAAACTGAAAGTTAAAACTCTCTGATCATATGGAAATGGATCAAATTCAAAATTATATCAAAGAAGCAAACCATAAATAAGCAGCAACTAGAATGGTTTGGATTGAAACTCATTTATGGTATGTGGAAATTTATATAGAAGGATGCCTTCTGGAAATTCAAATCGTTTAAAATTAGATGCTTATTAGAAACATAGAAGGAGAGTGACTTATCCTCAGAAGAAAATGGCACGATGGAAATAATTTGAGCTCTTCATCGAATAAGTATTTATTTAATAACTGTGTTGCTTGTAGCAGAGACAGCATACTGCTAAATGCTGCTGGTTTAAGAAAATGATTGTTTGCTCACCCAAAAGGAGGATCAAAATCAGAGTTACTCGTCCTTAATGCAGAAGAAACTCTTAGCCTGCAATACGCACAACATAAAAATTGATTTATTCGAGTACAAAGGACACCAACCTATCGGAAAGGAGAACAAATCTTTGATTTGCTGGATCCTCAAGTGCTGCAGCAAACAACAATCTCTCCGCTTCAATCATAGTCGACTCTCCCCACCCCACCTGTTAAATCACATGGCATTCAAATAGATTCAACTTATCATGATGGATGAGTTACCACCCCGGCAACAAAGGAGGAAAAAGGCATGTTAGAGTTCAATGATAGACCTATTGTAGATCCACCTAGCAGCCAAAACCATCAAAAGAAAAGGCATCACTCAACTTAACTAATTTCGACCAAAATATCGGAACAAAATAATACACAGAAACATCAAGTCTAGTGAAGATAGTTTCATTGAAGCTGCAGACAACTCATTGTATTTTGTTCCATTCTTCTCGTCTCCAGCAAGTACATGGACAGCTAAAAATAACAACTTTTGGGAGACAACGAAAAACCCATCAACCGAACTACAGATTCAACCTCAGGGAAGACCAACTTCGAGCTTGAAATCATCATGTCCGATAGAAAAACTGAAAAACGAAGAGAACCCAAAAAAGAAAAAAACTGAAAAATCACGCATTTCCTCTGAATTCCAGGAATCACCTGAATGCTATTCCTCAACTGGCGACCATAGAAGAAGCGCGACCTCGTCGTCAACGCGTCGAACACGAACCCCGGCTCCGAGTGGATGTATATCGAGAAATTCGCCGCGTCCGCATTCTGCAGCAGAAAACACACACCCAAAAAAAAACCGTCGGTTCCCCAACACAGCGCGGATAAAGGGATCGCGAAATCTCAAGAGATCACGTCGGAAACCTCGAAGAAGCTGCCCCAGAGGAAATCGAGCGGGAGGTTGCGGCGGGCGAGGAAGAGGAAGGCGAGCTTTGGGGTGCCGGCGAAGCGCGATCCCGCGCCGCGGCGGCGGAGGACGTCGAGATGCGGAGACGTCGACGAGGAGGAGGAATAATAGTTAGGCGGGGAGTGGAGGCGGAAGAGGGCGAGGAGGCAGAGGGAGAGGGAGAGGAGGATGACCAGCTTCCAGCCGAGCCACAGCACGTGCCGGGCCGCCACGACTTGCGCGGACTTCTTCATCGCCGCCGCCGACGTCCGACTCCTTCCTGCCAACAAAGCAGCGAACGCCATGAATCCCCCACCACAGAGCAGAGCAGAATACACAGAGAGAGAAACAGAGAGAGAGAGAGAGAGAGAGAGAGTTACATTTGATTGCAGAGAGGCGGAGGAGGAAGGAGATCATCTGGAGAGAGATGATGGAGGATTCGAAGCTTGCAGGCGTAGAGAGAGAGAGAGAGAGAGGGGAAGAGAGAGAAAGCTTGAAGCTTGGTCGGGCTCTTCGTCGTCGTCGTCTTTGTCGGGGCGAAAAGCGACGTGCAGACTCTGCAGAGGAGCGTTTTTTCAAGGGGGGAGGAAGACGACGCGGGGCCCGAAACGACGCCGTTGATCGTGGGGGGGTGGGGGTTGGGTTTCGGTTTCGTTTCAGTTCACACAATTCATTAGCTGACGCCAAAGCCCAAGCCTCCTATTTTATTATTTTTTTAAAGATTCTCCCTTAGTAATTCTCTCTCTATTATAATACTCAAGTTCTCTCTCTACCTAATAAATAATCCTGTCAAGAAAATTAAAAAAAAAAAAAAAAAAAAAAAAAGGGAGAGAGAATTCGAATGGGGAATTATCTCTTTTACGAATTCGTTATACTTCATCATAAATCGAATAATTAGAAATGAGACGGCTTGGCAAGATCTTCTCAATTTCTTACGTATACGTGACATTGATACATCTTTTAATTAGTAACAAAAGACAGATCATGTATGAGTTTGGAATGGGTGTGATCCTCTACGTAAGCTTGTGATTCTTTTTTGTTAGATTTGTCAAACGGGTGAGTCGACATCAATTCAAATATTATTCTATCCAAATAGACCTATTTAATTCATTTTGATATATTTTCCATGCAATGGAAATCTAATGAATCATACCCAGCGCAACCCCATATGACATTCAACTCAATTTATGAAAACGCATACCCAAACTGAAGTGAAAATGTAGGGTGAGTGAACGCGAGGTCGAGAGTGCAAGAGAGGATAAAAAGAGTCGGATCCATTCATAACTCATTCATAGCTCATTTATGATCTATTTATTTAAATCAGTTTGCTAATATAACCGACACAAATATCAATTCAGCCGATCATATATTTGTTAAGAAATAAATTTATGACTTATTTTTTGTAATACTACTTTCCACATAATGTCGCCCTCTCTCTTTTGCTTGTTTGAGGGTAGAGTAATGGTTAAACAGCACCGTCCCGGCATGGTACAGGGACGTGCCAACAAGTAGGTGAGACCCAAACATGGGGTGTTTTGAACAAGAGGGTGGGAAAGGCATCAATGTCAGCAAGGCAAAGCGCGTCTGGTGAGTGGTCAACCTACTGCTTGTTTCTTGATCTTGGCCTTTCTTGGAGATGAAATCTTTGACCATCTCTCTCTCTCTCTCTCTCTCTCTCTCTCTCACCACCTAATTGCTCAGGACAAGACCCTTTTGCAAGGTCAACAGCTTGATTTCCCAGTGACCCCAATCTGCATTCCTGTAGACAACACGTTTAACACACAGAAACTGATGAGTCAGATGATGATGCATTGACATTGAAGCAGCACCTTATACAAAAGGGTGAAGGAGGGAATTCTGCTGGATAAGCAAGCTAAGCAACTTATACAAACTGTTTCTCAATAGAATATACGCTCGATACATCACAACCGCCGTATGGTAGCATCTCACGGACTGAAGGATACGATACAGGAGATAACGATCTTTGCTTCACCAAACCCACAAAAGTCTTACTTCTCATCTCCAAGGAGTGCATCCCCACTTTCAGGATCTAAACGTTGGAATCAAGACTGACGGCTAACGTGTCTGCATTCCCAAGTTAAACACCTACCACCACACAATGCAATGCCTCCTTTTTGGTTGATGAAGTAATAGCATATGTCGGCGACCTAGCAGATCTCACCTGGTCCATATCTTCTTCTTTGTCATCCGCTCTTACGAAAGAATCTGGAATGTTGAGGTGGGTTTATATCAGCAGAACAAAAGATTACAAGATAAAACTGGAGTCTCTTTAAGGGAAACATGACTCTCTCCTGACACTGGCAAATAACCAAATTTTAAGTGCTAGACACACCTTGGCATTTACATCTACTGGTGCGAGGTAACCAAGGACCGACTCCACAATGCACAGTCAAAGTGACTATTGAGCTCCGACCTTAACATTTTGGCGGTCCAAGATGACATTTAGGATCTTGCCGGGGACAAAGATCCTCTTCTTGATGGATTTTCCATCCAGATACTTGGAAAGTTTCTCATCTTTCGAAGCTAATCTGAAAGCATCCTCCTCAGAGCACCCTTCTTCGACCTGGATAGTACCCCTCGTCTTGCCATTGATCTGAACTGGTAGCGTTATAGTTGACTCCTTCAAGTAATCGGGATTAGCCTGCCATTCAAAACCAGAACTAGGGAATGACTGGTGACTCGTAAGGGGAGGGCTCTCACTCTAGAGAGGCGCAGAGCATCAAGCAATCACGGAGACGTGGGATAAGAAAGAGCCACACAAATAAAGATAATACATACCTTTGGAAAAGCTTCATAAGCCAATGAATGCGAGTGCCCTAGGCGGGACCAAAGCTCCTCTGCCATATGAGGAGAATATGGGGCAAGCAACAAAACAAATGCTTCTGCAACTGACACTGGCAGTTTTTCCCACTGAATGAAAGAGAAGGAAAGAAGATAGAGCACTGATCTCACACAAAAATAATGCTATACTAGACACAGCTGAGAAAAAGGAAGAAGTAAATAAAGCAACATTGATAAAGTACTAGGGGCATTTCATTCAACAGAAGAAAAGCTACCTTATACGCAGCATTAATGAACTCCATCATTGCAGAAATTCCAGTGTTAAACCGTGTCCCTTCTATTTCCTCTGTCACCTGTAAATGGTAGAGAACTTAAATTGACAGCTCCATCATTCTTATGCTGTGTCATCGTTTACATGTCCATGCTGTGGTTGAATTCCCACAGGTTCTCACCACTTCTGGTGATTCATTTGTCATTCAAAAACAAAATACACATGTGAAATGGCAAGAACTTGGCTAACAAACTAGAAACCAATGGGGCATTCTAAAGAAATGACAGATGATGCAACAGAAGTAAGACCTTAGCAATACATTTATGAAGAGCACGAAGCTGTTCTAGACTTGGTTCTACATCGGTTGCCACCGTTCCCCCCTTGAATGTACCACTAGGTGATGGTGAACCAATAAGCAGCCTCCACGTTCTCGCCAGAAACCGATGAACCCCCTCAATCCCACTGGTGCTCCAAGTTTTTGAGTCTCTGGAAGCCAAAGGAAACAATAGAAACTTGAGAATGCCTCATAATGATACTAAGAGCCTAGATAATGTGATCTTGGGGGGGACAGAAAACTGAAGGTATATAAATACCTAAATGGTCCCATGAACATCTCGTACAAGCGAAGAGAGTCCGCACCATACTCAAAAACAACATCATCAGGATTGACAACATTTCCCCTGCTCTTACTCATTTTGTAAGCACGTGCTGTTAGACGAACATTAGGATTGTCCTTCAGTACGAAAAATTCCCCAGATTTTGTGACCTAAGCAAAAAGGTGGTATTGCTTAATGCACAAGATAATGTCGTGATTCTACCTGAAACGCCAAAGTTGATGCATGAAAGTGACTTACTTTTTCTTCAGGGACTACTTCTTGAGTATATTCGCCCAATGAATCTGCAGCTTCTGCAGATACATAATTTCCATCAGCATCTTTGTATGCTGTATATTGGACCTGCCACACACACCATTTAGAAGAGCATTCACTGATGGAAGAAAATATGGACAAACAGTTATTACTGACCTCCCCAAGAATGATTCCCTGGTTTATAACACACTTGAAAGGCTCTTTCATGGAAACAATACCAATGTCATACAGAACCTGAAGCATATCCAGCAGATAAGTATGAGACTGCAGTAAATAATATTGGCATAACACCACAGGCAGACACATTCTGCCTAATAACATTGCACATGTTCCAAAACCTAAAAGCCCTTCCACACCAACTTTAACCAGCATAACTACCCAAGAGAGCAGACCCATGTAGATCTAGGCTAATAGTTAGTTTTACTCTAGACTTCCCTCTTACGCTCTGTACAAGCCCAAGACTGCCCTACTAAGAACCACTTCCAAAAAAAAAACTATTGAAAATTATGATATGATGCTTTGGTCAAGGTAATTTGGATTATTAAAGGGCTTAACCACATAAGCACGTGTTTTTAAGTATAATCCTGTTTCTCACCCATCATTTCTTTCGTTGGTTAGTTAGTTAGCATTAGACAACCTAGCCAGAGACAAAGGCAAGAGAAGTCCAAACAAACCTTGTGCCAGAACCTGGCATAAAGTAAATGGAGTACAGCATGTTCAGCACCACCAACATACACATCAACTGGGCCCCAGTACCTGAGACAAGATGGTAACATGAAATTTAACGTGGAGAGGCAAAATATAAGATGCATGATCTCTGCATTAGACCAATCAAAGAAAATTAAACTGGTGGAAGAATATGAAGTGTAGAGGTTGATCTTACATTTCTTTCTCCTTAGAGACTAATTCTTTGGAATTTTTGGGATCCATAAATCTCAGATAATACCTGGTTGAAGAAGGAAATGCACAAAGTCAAATCCCAAAACTTTTACAAGACCATTTGATACCTGCACTTTACAAGTACAAAAAGTTGCTGTAGACCACACCAAAATAATTACCAGCAAGAACCAGCCCATTGCGGCATGGTGCTTGTTTCTCTTCTACCAATTTTTCCAGATGATTGATCCATGGTTCGAACCTAATGAGAAACTAAATTCAGCAGTATCCCAGTGGAATAAGCTGGAAAAAAAATAGAAAATGTTTCACAGGCAAAAAAATAGACCAGGTGACAGAAAACATACCCATGCCTCTGCCTTTGATAATGGTGGTTCGCCCGTCCCCGTGGGTGTAAAGTCGTCTAACTCAGGAAGCAAAAGAGGCAGGTCTGTTTCGCTGAGTGGGACACTCTCACCGGTTTCATCAAAGAAAATGATAGGTATAGGTTCCCCCCAGTATCGTTGCCTAGCAAAAAGCCAATCCCGCAACTTGTAGTTCACCTGCAAAATTACAATTTTAAGCAAATACAGGTATTGCAATCTTTCACGGTCAATTTGAACCACCCCAGCCCAACCCTTCCAATCACATGGAAAATGTATTAAATAAAGATAACACTGCACCTTCTTCTTCCCATTGCTAGTCTTCTCAGCCCATTCAGTGACTCTGGAAGCAGCTTCGCCACTCAGCAAGCCATTGATGTCAAGCCCAGACGTAAAGTCCGAGGAATTAATAATTATCCCTTCACCTGAGTAAGCCACCTTGGAATCAGGGCTGCTTTCGCCATCAGGAGTCACAACCCAACGAATGGGGATGTCATACTTTAGAGCAAACTCGTGATCCCGTGTATCATGTGCTGGTACAGCCATTATTGCTCCGGTACCATAACTGCCAGGAGCAGAAAGTATAGGTGATGCACATACTGTATGATGTGCTCTCTGGAAAGAGAACCAAGTTGAAAATACAAGCAAACATGTTGACAAGAAATATCAGGGACTAAAAGTCATAGAGACCATGTTCAAGAAAAATGCTTCCAAGATTAAACTTTGGTACTGAGACATCCTCTAAATCTTACAAAGAGGTGAAGTTAAACAAATGACTAGTGATACACACCTCCCTAATACATAATCCGCAACCCATATAGGGATTGCTTCTCCATTAGCTGCGTTTACTGCGAAGCTACCACTAAAGACACCAGTTTTTTCCTTCTGAAGCTCAGTTCTCTCGAGGTCACTCTTTCTCGATGCTATGTCCTTGTATTCCTCCACCTATTCCAGCAAAATACAAAGTTATAATTCTGCTTACCGTTAAAAAGAAAAAATATATATATGAATTCAAAATAAGATGATGAGCCTACATCACCACGTTGGGCATCAGAGACAAATGCTGACAACAAGGGATGCTCAGGTGCAACAACTAAGTACCTGCAAGAAAAAGGCACGGATGAATGCATGTCATAACCCAACCAAATTCAGTATGGAAGGGTTCCTGTACAGCTAATATGAGGAAGAAGAAGTTTTACGTTACTCCAAAGATAGTGTCAGGCCTGGTAGTGAAAACAGTCAGCTCTAGATTTCTTTCCATTTTATCACCATCAACAACACGGAACTTTAACTCAGCACCTTCTGATCTCCCTATCCAATTTCTTTGCATTTCTTTGATGCTTTCAGGCCATTCGAGGTCATCTAGATCTTCAAGAAGACGGTCAGCATATTCAGTAATCTTGAGCATCCATTGCCGCATTGGCTGCTTGTAATAAACAATGACACTGTAAAATTATAAAACCATTCAAAATGATGAAATCAAGATTGTAACCAAGCTAAAAAAAGGTTTTATTGTTTCCTAAATCTCCATTTATCATTGCTTACCTTTCTTATAACTGGATGGCCACCACGCTCGCTCACACCATCTATCACCTCCTCATTAGCCAATACAGTACCAAGAGCAGGGCACCAATTTACTGGCACTTCAGCCTGAACAAGTAAACACCCAGACAATGAACATTTTAAACAAATTCTGAGTATTCAGACAGAAGCAAGTGGTTTTAAGTACCTGATATGCCAATCCTCTCTTGAAAAGCTGAAGAAAAATCCATTGGGTCCACTTGTAATATTCTGGTTCTACTGTGGAAATTTCACGATCCCAATCATAGGAGAAACCTAGTAATTTAAGCTGCAATTACAGTGCAAGTGCTCGAATGTAAGACCATACCCCGCAATATACTATAAGCTTAGAAACTGCTTTAAACAGTGTCAATCATGAAACTATAAAGTAGTAGCCACAAAAATTTCCCTGCTTCAGAAGTGAACAGAGAATACATATGAAGAAGCGTCTGCTAATGCTCTTACTTTCATTGATTGGATCCTCCATGAGAACCTCATAAAAAGATTTTACTTTGTTGAGTCCTTCTCAATGTCCTTTCAGATTGATCAAGACTATTGTAGCTTTTGTGACTACCGCTAATATTACCTAGAGATAACCAATCCACTTTCTAAGCTATGAAATCAAGTAGCTAACACACCTCTCAGATGATCAAACCCCTCTTTGCAGTTTTCTAGTACATCTCACAAAGAAGCCAAAACAAAGTGTCTTCACAAGAGAAAAGAGGTCAAAACGAAAATTTCAATGGCAGTTCTAGACACCAGATTCTTTCCCAAACACATCAAGACCAAGCTAATGCAGCTTTATGATGATGCCCTACGCTAAAACAGGAAGGTAGGTCACCTGAATGCGAAATCGGTTAATGTTCCTCAAAGTTGTGATTTTCGGGTGGGTTCCGGTCTGCCAAATACATAAAAGAAGTCCTGTTACAAACCACTACATAACCACAGCAGAATTTTTCAAAAATGCATGTAACCACCAAGCCAAAATCGAAAAGAAAACCTCAATTGCGTACTGCTCGGCAGGCAATCCAAACGCATCCCATCCCATTGGGTGCAAAACATTGAAGCCTTGCATTCTCTTGAATCTAGCCAGAATATCAGTGGCAGTATATCCCAGGGGATGCCCAACGTGTAATCCCGCTCCACTGAATCGAAAACAATCCATTAATAAAAGTAAAAAAAAAAAATCTAACTTCCAAGAACACAACATGAAAACCAAACAAAAAAATGAATTCAGTCCCAATGGATAAACCTAAAATTATTGAACTGATCACAACCAACCCTAGTTGCTCAAGACACTCAACTGAACTATGCTTCCCAATTCCCATCATTGGCCTAGTGAAGTTAGCAACTTTCCCATCACAATCACTCACTGACGACAACAACAACAAGATACTAGAGAGAGGGAGAGGGAGGGAGAGAGAGAGACCTGGGATAAGGGAACATGTCGAGGACATAGAACTTAGGCTTAGACGTGTCAATCTCATCTGGGGTTCTGAAAGTTTTGTTCTTTTCCCAGTATTCTTGCCACTTGGGCTCAATCTCATGAAAAGGGTACGCTCTTTTCACCGAAGGCTCTTGCTTCCGCTCCTGCTCTTGAACCTGAGCCAATTCACCGCTTACCCGACTCCTGATTCTTGCTCTGCCACAAGCATTCCCTCTACGTTTCGCACCATCGAAGTGAATACCCAAGAATTCGTTCTTGACGGTGCTTCTGGGGGTCAGTTTTCTGGGCAAGAACGGTCTCTGGCCCTGAGCAAAGAAGGGAATTAGAAGAGGCTGATAAGGAGGCTGTGACAGCAGCGGGTTGTGCAAATACTGAGAGCCCGTGTTCATTTTTTCCTGAGGGAGTGTGTTGGAAGCGGAGGAGGGGAGGGAGGGGATGGTGGAGAGGATCAAGATAACGCAGACCAATCCAGTCGTTGATGGCGGGTAAAAAGCCTTGCCGTTTTCTTTTATCTTCTGTCCTGGGCTTTGCTTGCTTCTACATTTTAAAAGCCTCTCCCCTGCACTTTAGCCGGAACGTGCAAAACAACCGAGACCTACCTGACTCGCACGGAACCGGATCGGACTAGACCAAAATCGATGGTTCTCGATTCTAATTTATTGAAATCAATGGGTACTGGTCTGATTTTCGATTCTAGGAGTAAAATTGCTCACCTACCCACCCGGAACGGATCAATAGCATATAATTATATATATTTAAATTTTTTTTTAAAAATTCCAATAAAAAAAATAAGAAAAATGAAAATCCGAAAATCTCAAATCCGAAGCTCAACACTCACTAAAATGAGTATCGTCTTGTCTCACTCTCACCTCGTATAAAGTGACCTTATATCTCTCACTCACAGCTTTAATTCTCAAGCTCAATGTCCATCGACTCATGGTGTTAATTCTTAGCTTTCAATATGAGTCCAATCTTTTTACTAATCTTACAATTAAGAATAGGGAAGATTTTTGCTTTTTTTCTTTACTTTGGCTTGTCAGAAAACGTTACACTGAAGCTTGATGGGATTAGTTCCATATACTCACTTGAGAACCGGATTGACTAACAATCTAGCTTTCAGATGGATCCACAAAATCAACGGACGGTTCTCAGTTCTAATTTTTCGAAACCAGTCCTTAGTAAGCGATGGCTCACTCGGACCATAATCACCCCTAATTTCAGCTACTTTTTTAGGCTATGTTCTTTTGCGCTCAACAAGAAAAGAGACAAACTGCTTCTATTCCTATCAATTCGAGGGATTGAAGAGTAAAGACCTTTGGTGCCTCCTCTACTTAGACATGATCAGTGATCGGGCCATGTATCAAACCTAAATGTCCTTATTTAGACCAAACCTTAATACGAGAAAATACTATGTCTTCTTAATAAGATGAACCGAGTCTAGGCGGACCTAGTCGGGTCTAAATGTATGGAGCCGGGTTCAAGAGAGGACACGATTGCCCAGGCCCGCCCAAATGCGCTTCGGGCCTTGGGCCCTAACCTCAGTCAAGGATTGAGGCCCTGTAATCTCAAATCAATATGCTTTTCTCTATGCTGACTTACCATTAAATTCCTGTCAATAGTCTGTTTCCTTCGCTTTATGGTTCTTCAACTTGTCCTTCCTTCTTTTCCCCCTCCTTTCCTCATTTTGTTTGTTTGTTTAAAGAGTGAGTTATACCTCCAACTTACCACATCTTGTAAACTTTGCGACTTGCACACTGAACTTTTTTGGGCAAAATTTCTAAAACATTTTCCAATAGATAAAGATTGACATAATAACCGTGACTTATAAAACGTTCACAAAGAATAGCCAGAACCAAAAGTTGTGGCTGTTTTATATTGTTGTTACTGATTTTTGGTCAAATTCATCGATGTTGATAAGGAATACGAAGAAATAATCTTATTTCAAGAGAAATTTGCAGGATCTCAAAGCAAATCATGATGACTAACAATTAAAGTAGGCTTACAATAAAACTGCTAAAATGCCAAGATGAATAAAGCAAAGCAAGCATATATTCTGCTACCTTTCTACTGCGTAAACACCTATTGACAGAGGGAAACACTATTGACCTTTTAGTCTCTTCAGGCCAAGCCAATATCATCCTACTTAATATAGTCTATAATCCTGATCTGAGTAATATAGCATATGCTTCTCTACAGTTGCAACTCAAACTTCTGGTTTGAGCTACATTTGATCCGGAGACAAAGACAAAGCCAGGAAAAGGGATTTAGCCTATGCTCGATACAATGTTCACAGGGGACAGTTCATTCCAACAGCACACAGTGTTGGGGCTCGTGTTCATAAAGCATGGCTTTTTTTCCCCCTCAGATGCCTCTCTAGCTACTACCTTCTGACATGAGACCGATAGAAGAATGGGCTTCACAAAAGGAACTGATGTCCCAATCATCTCCAGTAGAAGAAAGTGTCGTCAGCGCCACCACTACCGACCTCATGGTCGGTCGAAGTTGAGGCTTTTCCTGGGTGCATGCCTTAGCAAGGGTGGCCATCTGCAATGCAAACACTTGAGAAAGCTTTTTGAGTATGTGGACAATCATTCTATTGAGATAGTTGAGTCCTCCAATTAAGCCTATGTCAAATTCCATGGAATACCTTTCTCCATTCCATAAAATCAGCTAAAGAACTGTTTAGGAACTAGCTAACAGCTCATTTCCTAACAACTTAAATTTTTGGGACAAAAATGGTTCGTCTAACACTATCGAAGTACCTTATAAACTAAGTCCGGTGGGTAATCATCATCCAGCCTGGGGTCGACAAGTTTAAAGAGGCTATCTTTCGGATTAGGCTGGTTTAGAACATCCCCAAACTGCAAGACATTAGTTGTGTTCAGTGCAAGAAAAGCTGTTGGAATGGTAAGGACTTTACCCCAGCTAGAATAGAAGAGAGAAATGAGGGCGTGAAGAAAAGAGGACCAACCAAAGCAACAAGTCCTTTTGCTTCACTCGTAGATCCATCCATCTTTACAACAGCTTGTTTAGCAGATATGAGTTCATAGAGCACAACCCCGAAAGCATATACATCTACTTTGGAGGAGACGTCACCATATTTAGCATACCTGCACAAAAGCATTGCCGGTGAAACCCACTTCAACCTCAGAATCACAGAAATTTCAGTTAGCAACAGTGTTTGCGAATCTGGCATTGCGAATGTTTATGATGAACATGAATAACTTGAAATATGTCTTACTCTGGCGACATATATCCAAAGGTACCCACAAGACGAGTGTGTGAAGAAGCACTTCCGTACTCAGTCAATTTCGATAAACCGAAATCCGCAACCTGTAAACATAGATATGCTTCAATGGTAGAGAGAATTTCAAGTTACAAATCCACTTGGAGCAGAGCATTATCAATACCTTCCCCCGAAAGTCCCTGTCTATCAGAATGTTCGCCGATTTGATGTCTCTATGTATGTAGACCGGGACAGTGTTCTCATGGATATACTTGAGTCCTCTTGCAGAATCCAAGGCAATGTTCATTCTAGCAGACCACGGCAATGGCTTCTTCTCTATTGAAGGGAACGAGGTTATAAGAAGAAAATGAAAAGTACAAGATGTGCGATCCAAATGAGTCTGGAGGATCGTCTTACCAGAGCCACGCAAATGTTGACATAAGCTCCCATTTTCAAGGAACTCGTAGACCAAGAACAAGGAACCTTCAATGCAGTACCCTATTAAGCGTACCTGTGAAATGTTTTGAGTGCGTATTATTGGGAATCGCTAAACATTCTGCTTCGTGGAACATCATCATTCAAAATCAACCAGACCAGGAGCTTTTCTGTATTTTCCTTATCACGGGCTCAAGTAATTATACTACTATCCACTGACTACGACGATTGAACTCTTGAAGCAAATATCTTAATGTTCATATAGTGATGTCAAGTTCATGTCGGATCTTATATTTGAATGTCTACCCATCCAGCAGCTAGAACAGAACATACACCGATGAGAGTGAAGTCTCTCAACCAGATAATCAGTACATGAGTTTCAAAGATTAATCCCATTTATTGACCTTAGATCCGCTTCAAATGGAACAGTAATTGACTAAGTTGCTATTTTTATCGTTAAATTACTCAAGGAGAAAGTGAGTGCAAAAACCCCCCATTTGGCAGTGAGACCAATTTCAAGGCACCATGTTCATGAAATGATCAATCAAAGGAAAACCTCCTACCAGGTTCAAGTGATGAACACGGGTCAGGACCTTCAATTCCGCGAGGAATTCCTTTGATGCATGCATATCCATCTTCTTGATAGCAGTTTTCTGCATTTCAGCTTCACAAAATCAGCCTTTTCTCTTGACAAAGAAAGGCAGGCAATGAGGGTCACATTCAAAATCCCTCTAGAAGAATTAAAAAATAAGTGATGGTAAAGTATCATAGGTTATTCACGTAAACCATGATGTATACGTGTCAAAAAAATTGGAACTTCAGCAGATGCGACCAGAAGCGTAACTAAAACCAGGAAGAGAGGAAGGAGCATAACCTATCCAGCACTTCAGTAGAGTTAGAAGCACAAGTTTCACTTAATGTTCTATCCGTGTTTCTCGCACATCTAACATCAGTGCTATCATCATCAGCTATTATTAAAGATCAGTCTCATGACTCTTGCCGCTCTGAACTTGCCTGTTCTTTAATTTCCAGTTTGCTATTTTTGCTGAATTGTGATTTTATGCTTTTCAAAAGGCTTTTCAAAGTTTCAGCTACTTGTGATAATGATGAGGGAGCGAGCTATGAACCTCGCCTCTCAGTTCGGCATAGTAGACAGATCCAAAGCCACCTCTCCCTATCACATTAGTTGCGCTAAAGCCATTTGTAGCCCGGGCTAGCTCCTCATGAGAGAACTCTACAGTTCGGTATACCATGATACCTGAGAGCTTACGCGAAGCACCAGCAACAAGCTCCGATTCCGAAGTACTTTCTCCTGAACCTGAATGCCCATGTCATGCATAGTCAATGATCATACAAAATTCAACGCTCACAAATAAGAAACCAAGACAAAGATGATATATTTAGTAAAGTATTGTTTGCTGTTTCGAGTGACGACAAATTGGAGCTGGAATTAGTACCTTGTCCGTGTTCGAAATCGCTCTCATCAGATGCTTTCAAAAGAGTCAATGCCTCCATCACCTTCTCCGTTCGATAGAAACCAGTGAAGAGACAAAAAGCAGCCAACGCAATTGCCGCTACCCCTGCAATTGATATACCAGCAATGGCTTTGCTGGAGATTCCTGATCAAAATAGGACCCATTGTTACTTGCAGGATAAATTAAGGCCTGTCCCAACATTGGACCTCAAGCAATTAGAGATGAAGGAACAATAAGGGAAGCAATGCTCATAAAAGATCCAACAACCTCGTCTGCAAAACAGAGAACAGGAGCTTCAGATTATCCATGAGAAACTAAGGAAACATCGCAATGAAGCTCTAAATTCACTCTCTCACACTCTGTGACACTATGACTCACCTTAACTTCAATGGCAGATAGTTCCCACTTGGATCTGCAACATTCATACGAAGCAATGTCAGGTACAACTTAATGAGTAACTGAGGATGACAAAACCAAAACCTTAATAAAGAGGAGAATCCTATAATCTCTAAGCTCTTTCTTGCTTCGAATTCAATCAGCATCAGCAATTGAACATTCTTCACTCCCCAACATCATCTTCATTTTGGCGAATCATATACTTGGCATAGGCTACATTTTACAAGTGTTAAAAGTCTTCCATTTATATGTTAAGTGACCTGAACACAACGGAAATGGAAAAAACAGTGACCATTTCGAGGACTAATTGTTGAGAACCATGTTCAAGAGTTACAGCTGAGCTTTTCCAATGTCAAGCAGAAGTCCCAGGCACATGCAGACCAAATGGCATGTCACCATGAGAATGCTTATCAGGAATTCATGAGACTTGGACCATGTTGCTTTTCTCGGGTGCTTCCCGTGCACATGCACTTAGTTATTGCCCACACTAATCGATCCTGTGGACACCACATGAGACGCATATGACCTAACGGCTGAGATGAATTGAATTGGGCACACATGTACCCGGTCAACCTGACACTCTCCAATCTATAAGATGTTACCTGTTTTCCATCCATTGAACAATATCACTTTCTACAGCAGCTGTCAAGTCTTTTTATGGGAAATGATATCCGATGATTGTCTTGATTGAATTGAATTTTACCGTAGTCCATGAATAATACGAATACTTTCATAATTGAAAAGATCAAATAAAGGTACGACCTTTAGCCGGCACAAACACCAGCCCCGTCCCTCCACTGAAGTTCGAACCCGGGTTGTACAGCTCCAGCAACCGGGCCGGCAGGCCCGACTCCGCCGCCAACCCTGACAAGTTGTCCCCTGGCCGGAGCGGATACGTCATGAACGCCCCGTAGCTCCCGGACACGCGACGGTCCCCGCACGTGCAGTTCACCGTCACGTTGATCGTCGCACCGTCCGGTATCCGGTTGGGGTCATACTCGTTGACATGGACCATCCACTCCAGGGTCGTCAGATTGGAGTACCTGAACATCGCGACCTCGTCGTACGTGTCGTCCGACTGGAACACGTACGTGAAGGTGTGGCCGAGGAAGTGGCCGTTCAGGCAGCCGCAGGCGAAGGGCACGTTGACCCGCGTCCCGACGTCGAGAACGTCCCCGCCGGAGACGCCGGGGTTGAGCGCTGCACCTCGGGGACTGGCCGGTTGAAGAGGGTGCTAATGTAAGTGAGGTTCGACGCCTCCCACACGTAGTACGAGGCGACGGCCAGCTCGCAGCCATGCCTGCACCTGGCCTCAGCTTCGAAACAGACGATCGAGACGAGCTGGAAGGCTACTATCACGAACCGGGTCGCCGTGGTTTCGACCAGTGATCGTGCTTCGATCATCTTCGCGGAGCGAGGGAAGCTTTGAGCTCGGGGGGGGCAGCAGCATTGGAGTGGGGGTGAGTCGACTGATTTGAGATCAGTTGACCCGTGAGGATTGAAGCTGCAAGGAGTCGGCAGATTTAAAGTGCCTGGTTCAACTTCCCAAACGGTCTTATTTTGCCTTTGACAAAGATTTTTGAAAGATTATTGGCCAAATATCAGCATTCCTAATGCTGAAAGGCCAATGCAGAGTCGGACCTGCTTTGAACATTCAGCATTTTAGAAATGCAAATTTACTATTCATCTTCTTCCCCCTATTCATCTTCGTCTTCCCCGCCTCAGAGTCGGGCTTCTCCAATAGCCGCCACTGCCGCCTGGGGGTCGCTCGTCATCGATGACCACCACCTGGGTCCGCACGAGCTCAGACCGCCAGATTTGGCCATCTGGAGGCCAAATCTGGCCTTTCGCAACCTCAAGCCGCCAGATTCTGCGACCAATGGCGTTGGCCTAAGGTCACACCCCCAGGCAACATTACCTGAGGTCGCAACCTCAGCTAGCTGTCCAGCAGTTGATTAATGGTTAGCCGGCCGCCGGATTTGATTTTTAGACTAAAAAAAGAAAAATAATAGTAAAAGCCCATTATAAATGTAAGTTTTGTCTAACAATATTTACGTTAAAATTACTTTTTAATGCTATTTGAGATTATAATTTATTAAATGATATAACATTTTGAAAAATCTCTTTACCTCGTAGATATTTATATTTTTCCAAAGCTGAACTAAACGGGCCCACAATGCAAGAACGGGAATCGTGGGACACTAGAATGACTGATGACGTCCAAGATGATGCATCTAATGTTATTTTAATAATCTTCCTGGCATGTATTATGAAGAATAACCTGCTTTTAGTCGTTGTTGGAACCAAAAAATAATGGCAACTATGGAAATTTGAAACGAGGCACAAGTTGGAGGAGAATACTTTTCTAGTGGCATCTGCCCATCTGCAACATTGACTCTCTATCTTTATATATTAGCATAATACCTATGAAAATAGCTAGGACTAATCGGTTCTTAGTCCAGTCCGGTGGAACCGGTAATTCACATGGCAAACAAAAAGATGAACAGTAGAGAAAGAGCAAAAGGAGCAACCTCCCTCCCCAGAGCAAGGTTATCTTTTTCAACCAGTTGTGGTGCCTTTCTCCCTCTTTTCTCTCCGATCTTGTTTCCTTTCCATTATTTAATGTGTTTAATTTATCCTTGACTCTCCAACCCCTACTCCCTCTTCCCACTCGTCTCTAGGTTCATCTCCATGTCACTCTGGTTTTTTATTGCATCTGGTGCAGGAACCCACTTCAGATTCCCCCAGTTGCATCACCCCAGAGTCAAAAAGAAGACCGGGTCCTCGTTTTATGGGGGGTGCACATGACGAATTTTAATTCATGGGCAGGAACATATTAACAAAGAGAAGGAAGGGAGAAAGAAAGAAAGGAAAGAGGGGTGGGGGCGTGTTCTGTTCTTGCATTTTGGGGGAGGAAAATATATATTATATGTAATCAATCAATCCAGTCCAGTCGATCGGGTTCTTACCTTGGAACTGGGAGCCAAACTGACCAATCACCGATTCCAAGAATGGGAATCGGGAATCGGACCCTCCTCTTTGGGAACCGCTCAAAACCAACCGGTTCGGTAGTTTCTGATTCGGCTAGTTCCCATTGCACTCCCCTAAAAACTTCCCACACTTAGGCCTTGTTTGTTTAAAATTATTTCTGTTTTCCGGAACAAAAATTTATGTTTCTTTTGTTCCGGAGAAAAAAAAAAGAATAAAAACGTGTTTGGTAAAACTTTTGTTTTCAGGAGCAAATTTGGAACAGAAATAAAAAGTAGAAAAAAAGTTGCTTCTTGTCCCGGAAACAATTCCGAGAAACAATTTTTATCTCTCCTCTTTTTTCCTTCTCTTTCTTTTCTTCTTCTTCTTCTTCCTTTTGGCCGGTCGCCCGCCTTGGCCATGGCCGGTGCCGGTGCCGGCGACCGGCCAGACGAGGGCTGGTGACCTCGCCGGGGCGTCGCCGGCCCCTGGAGACACCGAGCCACAGCAAGGCTCGGCCTCGCTTGGGCTAGGCGAGCTCACCCAGATCTAGCGAGGCCGAGCTCGCCCAGCCACCGACGAGGATAATGCATCGATGAAGGTGAGGATAATGATGGTGTCGGACCAGTTCTAGGGTCGTAACAGCTACGAGTGTGTGTGCATGTTTGTGTCTGCTTGACCTTAGTGAGGATAATGCATCGATGAAGGTTGCCTGGATCTATCCGAGTTGATGTTTTTAAGGCAATTATGAGCTTTCAAGAGCTATAAAACTATCGGAACTGCTGATTTCTATGTTTTCTCTGTTAAGTATACGTGCTAGGGTGTGCACTGTAAACAAAATCCGTCGTCATCACTGTCTTATTACGCAAAATATATGGCGACACTGACGAACATAGTAGAAAGCTACAAACACGTTAACGTAAACTTTTGGCTACTTCTTGAAAATCAGCCATCATTGCTTCAATTTTCACTGGCTTTTCCCTTTGAAGTCTCGCCAAGGCAACACAAGCAAACATTTCAGAAGTAGAAACAGCTTTTGCCGAATCCGCTTTTAACCATTCATAAACTGGGCCAATCAGAGTTGTTCCAAGTACACTCTCACTAGAAGTTACTTACACATCAACATTGACCAATCATCTAACCACGGAAGTACTGAATTCTGGAAGAGAATTTTACAGCTTCACGATATAGCATACCTATCTTCTCAGATTACATAAACCGCAGAAATGAAACTGTAACCTTTCGAGTAACAACTCACCAAACAACCGAATATCTCCAGCCATGGCCCCGTGACAGAAGAGAACCCACTTCTTGGAGCTTGTCATAGCAACCCTACACTCATGCGGTGGTGCATCACTTTGTCAAAACATCAACCACCAGGCAGTATTATGTAGTTCAGTGAGAAACACTCAAATCCAACATTGGCGGTAAATCCGACATCAACTGGAGCTGCCAAAAGTAAATCCCCTTTCAGCAGCATAATCAACAAAACTATAGAGAGGTGCGACTCTGTCACCGTATTTCTCAAAAGCTTTGAGTTCCTTCTTAGCCTTGTCCTTGAGCTCCTTAGCAACCTCCAAAACCTTCTCAATCCCATATAACCGCACATAACTCTTCCCTTTTTTCTTCTTTTTCTCCTCGTCACTCATTCCACTCTTTGTTTGCTCTTCGAGTATGTCCTCTACTACCTGATACAGTACTCCAACAGCTCTTCCATATCTCCTCAATCTTCTTATCTCCTCATCTTCGGCACCTCCTAGTAACCCTCCACAGACTGCAGAACACTTCCGCCATTTCTCCAAATTTCTTCTCTTGAACAAAGTCAACCGAGTTTGGACCACCTTCAAGATCCAAGAACTGCCCAGCAGCCATTCCAGTGGATCCCACAGATCGGGCAATCTCCACTATCACTCAGAGGAGGCAAGGCTCTGGCACGAGGTCAGATGGTGTCTGTGAGACTATGGAACGGAAGCTGAGAGGAAACAGCGCATCTCCAGCCAGGATTGCCATGTCAACACCGTAAACGGTGTGGCTCGATGGCTGGCCCCTGCGTGATGGATCATCATCCATGCAGGGGAGATCATCGTGAATGAGTGAAGCTGCGTGAACCTGTAATCATCAAATATGGATTGTTGAATGACCATGACATCAGAGATCAAATACTTTCTCAGAGCAGAAGAATTTGACATAATCTGAGACAGAAAGGAGGTTCTCTCAAAAATCAGCTAATGTCTCACTCAAATTTTAATGCTTGGTGGAGTCCTAATTTGTTGATAAGATCTAGCCCTTAGACTGTAAATGTTTACTGGGCAAACGCATCTTTATTAATTCTACCCAGAAAACTAATGCTTCAATGACTACTGAACTAAACTATACTTGGAGTGAAAAATGCAGTGACCTTATTCTCAAGGCCTAATTACAGTAGAGCCTTTGCTTCAGCCTGATTCGATACACCATTGAAAGAACCAGCTAGTGACCTTATTCTCAGAGTCGAATAGGAAAAATGCAGCTACATAGAAGAGCTTGTATCTCCACTGATGCACCTGACCAAGCTGGAGGCCTGTCTCCATTTTTTGTCAACAGTATTATCAGCAACTCAATGTTGAGTGATATATATCTCTAGGAGGATATAAATCAGCCAAAACACCAAGAGGGTTGATGATTATCAAACCAAAGGGGGATGGACTTTTCATTTCGTTACCAATACCTACATAAGGCATCAAAATGCACCTCAGGTTGAGTATTTTTCTCCATGCAGAGGTACTCTGAGCCTTGTTCATCTCCTTACTTAAGAAGCTGTGTTCTGTAATATTTATCAGGATCCAGGCAACAAAGTGTTTGGTTTGGCTGTGACTTGGAAGGCATGCGCTAAATCACGTTGAATGTTTCAAGCTTTCATCATTCTATGTTGCTTCTCAAGAAGGTGTCAAATTATAAAAATGATGAAAACTCAGCCATAAGTGATCTCCCTCTACATTTGGCTGACATGATGCCAACACGTCAAGCCGATGTTAAAATCCAAAATCTAAGAAAGCAGTGAACTTTTCTCAAAGTGGTAAAAAGGAAAAGGAAAAAAAATTTCATTTACCAGTAGCATTTTTCACATCCAAAAACTAAGAAAGCAGTGAACTTTTCTCAAAGTGGTAAAAAGGAAAAAGAAAAAGACTTTCAATTAGCATTAGCATTTTTCACATTCCCATCTGACCAAAAATTACAGGGACCACAAAAAGCTTTTCTTGTTCCTCACTGTTCCAACTCTGAAAACTTAAAAGGAGTGCAAAAACATATACCTGCACTGTACAGAGTATAATTAGGCCAAGTCTTCTCCGGAGTTGACAAAACTTGGGACTTAGCTTTTCCACTTCTGCCGAGAGAGACTCATTTCCCTCACAAGCCTCTTTGGGTACATCAAGCCCCATGGATTGTGCTTGCACGTGATGCAGAGGGTATAATCAGGTCAAGTCACCTCTGGAGTAGTTGAAACTTGGAACTTAGCTTTTCCACTTCAGCCAAGAGAGATGCATTTCCTTCACAAGCCTCTTTAAGTACTTCAAGCCTTCTGTGGACAGTGCTCGCTTGCGATGCACCCTCCTCTTGTGCATTCATTTTGGATGGGGATGACTTCTTGTATTGGATGAGATCCATCATCATTCCCTGTGGTAACAAATCCCAACAACAAGTCAAATTCAATCTACAAGTTTCAATAGAACGATCACGTACATGCCTCTTCCTAAACAAAGGGATTCGGGTAAAAATAGCAGCCATGATCTACATTGCATATACACATTTGTTGCAAAAAACGTATCTCCTGAACCCCACCACACCCCCTTCCTCATAATTTTATCTAGAACAAATCAGATAGCGAGTGTATGATCTTTTTACAAAATCCCAACCTTTCCACAATGGTGGCCCTGAATGATAACTATCATACATAGCCATCCAGCAGCAAGAGACCACCATAAAATTACTCCCTTTCACACAAGAAAAGAAGAGTAACCAGTAGATTGAACAAAGCATTCGATAGTTACATCCACATTTTACAAGACTGCTTAAAATTCAACTGCTCAACAGAATTGCATACCTCATGTTGTTGCTTCCGGGAGCAATACCGCAACAAGGACTTCACTAACTTATTTCGTAGCAAAACACGATCTTTTGCATGATCAAGGAAAATGAAAGAGGAGATATGGTGCAAGACAAGTGTTAATGCTAGTGATCCTCTAGCAGCAGCTCTTTCAAGTGCTCCAGAAACCCATGACTTCACATATGCTTCTAAGATGTGTTCATCATCCTGCAAATGAAAAGACATGAAACTCATTGACAACCTTAATACAAGTCTCTAAGCATTTACACAAGATCCTCAGTGAAGTCATTCCTCGGAAATGGTGTATTGTGAATGGAATAGCAGCTTCTGAAATTTGAGAACTACCAAAGCAGGAAAATAGCGTTTACCCAGAGATAACATCTACCCTACATCTAGAGTTCATAAAATATCCAGCTTGTCAAAGAAATTTTACATTTTTCTGGTGTGCCAGAGAAAAAACGGAAAGTATGTCACAACTGCATAAAGTAAGATTCTTGAACAAGAGAAATACTTGTGATGGCAAGCAGCCACTTCAGAACATAATGGTTCGAAAGTGTAACAAAAACCCCGAAGGCATTAAGTGAATGGAGACTACATATAAAATGGACCATTAGAATTCCGTAATTAAGTGATATAGTATATACTTTAGAATCCCCTCTCACATGCAAGCTGCAATGAAGAACAAAAAGACAACCATCCTACACATGAAGTAGATATCAAAAGACGTAGAATGGAAGATAATTTTCTTGCTCCCGGATGGAAGAACAGGGAATGACATAATAGAAAACCAATCATGAAATGAAATATTAGATGAGACATAAAGGATATAAATTAGGCAGAAAGTTCAACCCAAAAATTTAATCTGACAAACGGATGAGAAAATAAGTATATAAGAGCCACTGACCCCATTTTGAGTAATATGGGTGATATATTTACTTAAAGAAAAACAAACCAATACCACAATTCCACTGCTTGAACTAGTATGTTCATGATGTTTGAACAAACAAACAACAAAAGAAGAGAATAAGTATTTTCAGGAACGATACCTCAGGAGGTTCGAGATAACCTTCAGCAGTGGCTAGGCACTTATCTAAAGGAGGCAGAAGATCCAGAACCCGAGCATTAGACAGTGCATTCCATGCAGCAAGTCTTACAGAAACTTCCACATGATGGTGGAGGTACAGCGCAACTTGACGACCATACAGCAGATCACCATAGGATATTGCAGCAAACTGCTCGACAAAAGCTTCAATAAATGTTGAGTAACTATCATGAATTTCTGATGCAAATCTTAACAATCCCCATTTATTTGCGCTACCCATTTCAGGCTCATCTTTCAGAGTATGTCTAGTGCTTCTACTTATAATTTCTCGATCAAGAAGCTGTCCAAAGAGTTCTTGTAAAGCTTCATAAACATCTCTACTTCTCTGCTCTTCAATCACAGACAACCCAACAAGTAAGATCATGGACAAGGAGTGAAATTTCCAAACTAGTGACACATGTTGAGCAGGTGAAGTGATATCTGTGCATCCCGAATGAGACATAGCCTCCACGCCTAAGAGAAAGAACATTCCAGCTTTAGCAACTTCAGATAGATCATCATGATCCTGAACAAGATTAATGACACCAGAAACTTTCTGATCTGTACTGTGCAAGCCATCCCCTAATGAACTGATTGGGCTGATGAACCAATGCATGGGAAGTGGCAGTCTCTGGTAAGCCCACTCCATAGTCAGATTATCACAAGGAGGATGTTCCTCTTTCTCATCTGACATGTCCATATCCTCATGAATGGTTTCAAGAGAAAAACTACTATTTTGATTTGCTTTATGCATGGTACTATCGCTGCCTTCTATGGAACTTGCCTTTTTCTTTGCACACAACCATCTCTTTCTGAAATGGGAAGACAATAATTTGCTAATATGATGTAGGTCCTCTTCACTATACTCCCATGTCAGAGATCTCCTGCTAAGAGAAAAAAATTGCTGAATACATATATTCAAGCACTTTAGAACAGGGACTTGAAACAGAAAGTCAAATGCCTTCTCCACAACAACCCTATCCCTTGGGCCAGCAGTCAAACAAGCTCCTAAGGCACCATTAACTCTATGCAAAACAATGGCTTGGCCCTCACTGAAGGCTATATGCTCAACCGACACCACTGGAACAGTTCCAAGCAAGTAGACAAGAAGACCTGCATCTTTTTGTGCCAAAAGGACACGTGTTGACCAATATCCTCCACGAGAAGCACCCCATCCGAACCCAACTCCTGGAGCAGGACCTCCTCTTCCAAACGTCTCTATGGACTGGATTGAGTGCCATTCAGAAGCAATTACATTTAAAAGGACGTCAAGCACTTTCTGTAGATCAAGAAGAGAACCCTTGAGCATACCATCCTCAAGAATTTTCTCTTCTGCTGAGATGCATAGTCCTTTTGTTGGAGGACTAGACATTCCAGCCTTGGCTAACTGAATCAAGCGATCAATTTCAACCATCAACTGCACAAATCCATGGAGACAGCACACAGAAGCCAAAGAGGTTCCACTTTCACTTTTAAGTCTCAAATGAGACAACTTTTCAATGAACGATCCAACTCTTGCAGAATCTGTTCCGTTATCTATGCTGCCATTCAAAGAGCTAAAGAATCCTTGCCGAATAATCTCTAAACCAATTTTTGGTACAAATTCGGGAAGCCAAGGCAGTGACTTGCCATCATCAGAGCTATTTATTGCATTGTCTGGCCCCACTCTTTCAAGAACAACTGACAGCATGTGCATGACCGAAGAATAAACCCACAATAAGGACATCAGAGATTGAGTTCTCAGGTCATTTTTCTTTCCACTTTGCGACTCAAAGAACCAAGAGATGCAAGAATCATTCATCCATTTTATCCACTTTATTCCATGATCAACCATTGGGATAACATAACTCCAAGACCATGATTCAGTACCATCACCAGCACACTTTGTATTTTGATTGCCTGTATGTTTCTGTGAATGAAACTTTGGAAGTCTACAAGCTAAAGCTGCCAGAACAAGGTATGCCTCAATGGATATTGAAAAAAGTTCTCTCATGATATTATTCTCCTGACAGTTTTTCCATGGAAGGTGGATTCAACCACAAGCACAAAGAATGAAAGATATCTGAGAAGAGTGAGACACAATATCCATACTCTATGCAAGTCCTCCACAGCCGCAATTGTTCAATCATCAGAGATGAGGAAAGTCTGCAGCGCTCTTTTCCCAGTTTAGTCCATTGGTCAAGCGAATAAGCAGGTTGATACAACTGCCATATCATGGCATGCACTGTTCCACTCCTTATAAGCTCGATGCAATACTTCCTATTAGATTGTGCCAATACCTTTTCAAAAAGTAAACAGAAATGAGTTTCACTGGCTAAGGGACCAATTGTCCCATGAAAGATTAGACTAGTGCAAGATGCACACGAACTGATAACTCACCCTTAAGAGTGTAACAGATTTTATCTTGGAAGGCTGAATTTCCATACTGCTTTTCATGGAAAATCTGTGGACAACTATTTGGATGAGCCTTGGACAGTCCATGATAGCACACGAAGCAGTTGGTGAATGTCTTGCTATTGCAATTAGAATAGAGATCATCCGTTCTTCCAGAGCTTCGGTCAGATCTGTCTGAAACCATTCATTTGAAGACAAAATGATTTCTATACGAAGTAAACAGGTCGAAAACTGACACAACAGTTAGATCATGCTACCTCCAAGATATAACGAATTCTTGGCAGAATTGCCATCCTGACTAAACCTGCAATAAAATCTTGACCAGCAACCACAATATCGTCCTGAATAGTGCGCTTCCCTTCAGATTCATCATCAGCTGTTTCTTCCATAGGAAGAACGTTAGAGGATTTAGCACTGTACTTCCAAAACCCACCATGAAGCAAACCGCCATTAATTTCTGGTTTACTCCTAAACACTGGGGCAGTGTAGAGATACTTTCCGTGCATACTCATTCTCTGAAAGAACAACATATCAAACTTAAACTCAACCAAATGAAGAGTTACAACAATGATAAGCATCTCTGAAGAAAATTTTACCTCCAATTTGTCAAAGAAGTTCTCATTTAAATCAGAGCTGAGTATGCACTCAACAACTTTCGCACATGCTAAAACTACAGAATTGTGGTTGTCATCAAGACACATCCTGCAAATACACAGCATTAAAGTAAATCTTCAACTTTTTTCAAATGGATGGATATGATATCAAAACCTAGAAATATAAAGACTTTTGGGAGAAATAATCTTAATGTAGAATTTATCATCCAACGATGCTCAGAAAAGCAGTGTGACATTAGTTAGAAGCAGCTTAGACCATAACCAAGTGACCTCATTACTTAGATTCCCAAAAGTATCTGAAAATATAGAAAGGGATATTCAAGCACTAGTCAATCCCTATAAGCATTGCAAAGCAGTCCCATCACTGATTCAACATGTTGTGGAGTGTACCTATAACAGAAGAACTAATGCTCCAGTGAATAAGGTAGTTACAAACAAAAAAAAGAAGCAGTATTAACAATTTTCTCATTAGTGTAAACTCTTTTGAGGATATCAAGGAGCCCATGTCAGCAGTATGGCTTAGAATTATTTGTATATATAAGCTTAGCACAATAAAAAGAAAATATGGAACTTCCAGTAACAATGCAAAAATCAAGGCCATGTCCACGGCTTATTGACTAACAATATGAAGGAAGGATGATGACAAAACTTATGCAATAAAGATTACCTCAATGTTAAGACAAGTTCAGGTTCTGGGCCGAGTGCAAATGCCCAGACAGCCTCCCAATCCACTGAATCCTTATCGACATTAGAATATCCAGTAACAAGATCAACTTGATCCCGGCAAATATTGTGCATTGCCTTGTCAAGTACGGAAGCGAGAAGATGAAGTGCAAGGGCCCGTTGTCCCGGAACCTGAAGCATCAATTCATTATTTACCAAATATGCCAGTAGTGAAGAAGGTTTATGTAACTTAGCAGTAAAGGATATGAACTCAAGAACAAACACTAATGAGAAAGCAAAAACTATCTGATTAGCTTCGAGTCTATATAAGCTAAGCACTGATTTAAAAGGCAACTTACCACACTTCTTGTAAGTGCCACCGCTTCTTTGATAGTATAACCCGCAGCACCAGGGTCACCTTCAGTCCTCAAGAAGTCTCGCTCGGCAACATTATCAGCATTCTGCCTGTTCTGACCTGAAGTATAGTCCCGATAAGTGATATAATCACAGAAAATATATATAAATTGAGACATAACTTGAATTAACATTAAAGAATTCCTCTGATGCACACTTAGAACTCAAGCATAGAACATGCCATACTCTGATCCAACTAGATGAGAAAGCTAGACAAGAAGGTAAGTTATTGAATATACACTTCCAAAAAATTCAGCAAATGAAATCTGGGGAGCTAATCAGATTAAAGTGCATATATTAACCCTATCACTCATTAATAAAGCTGTCTAGTGAGAATTGGTGCGGTGACACCAGAAATGCCACACCAGTCAGACATCACCCAGGTGTGGAAATCTGGGAACAGGAACATGTGGTTTTCAACCATAGGTTGACATAAGGGTAGGACCTACGATTGAAAAAAAAGGCGCTTATAAAGAAAGCTCATTCTACTTGTGTTTATTAAGGAACGAAAGCCAATCCCAAATTCTATAGTCATCATTTTAAATTAAAGCTCTTATTCAGGTCAAAATCCATAGCAGCTCAAGACATTGCAGTCCCCAGTAACATTAGGTTTTGCTATTCGAATCAGTTGATGAAGATGCCCATGCTACATTCTTGCACATTTCATTAAAAGAATAGGTCAAGCTAAACGAACCTAATCACTACATAGGAACACACTAGTGTGACACCTTAACCTAAATTGCCTTAGTTACTATATAGAGACTCATTGGTGTGACTAGCGCATGATCTAGCTAGATAAGTTGCTCCCATTATTAAGTTACTAGTGCATGTCAACCCCATTTGTAATGACTAACAAGATGTGAACTCATTGAAGAACTAGGTATCTTATTTTTGGAGAAGGAACCATCATCTCGACTCAAAAGGCGCCAAAAGAGATGCATAACAAGAGACACTAACTCGAAGTGATTATATTAGCAATTGACTTACCAGTCCCCACAACTGGGTCAATTTCACTTCGAATGACATTTCCCTCTAATGAAAATCGTAATTCTCGTACAGTCTCAACCCTATGAGTCCAGGCACTCCACAAACTGCCATCTCTTGGTCCAACATGCTGGATACCAGCATGATCCTGCTGACTTTGGTTATCTTTTACAGTCTCCGATGAGACCAAATTAGATACTCCATCCCTCGTATTCCGTGATTCTGCATTCTGAAGAGACTGAGCCCCACTTAATGGACTACCCAGTGTTCCATCCATAGCTATCTGAGAGCCTGACAAGTTTTGCTTCTTGAATTTCTCTTGACCCCTTCTTTTTAGCAACTTGAGCAATGAAGGGTCCATCTTCTTCATAATCTCAGCCCGAGCTTCAGCAATTTCATCAGGAGACATACTCTGTAATCGGGCATGGTTCTCCACATCAATTTGACTCTCAAGAGAAGAATGGCTATGCCCATCATCACTGACACTTGATCCAAACAAGGAGGCTGTAGGCGAGCTTGACAATTGATTTTCCTGCTCTCTAGAATGATCGAGAAATGAGGAACTTAACTCTTTTGCCTCGTCCAGCATTCTTACAGATTCATTGGTTGAAACTTTCACTGAACCAGTTCTACTGCTAGTATGCATAGACCCCAAATCTCCAAGTAAATTAGCAGCCTCAGCACTCTTGTCACCGTCAAGGGAACATCCCTGAACTTGAGCACCTTTACCTGTATAGCTTTGCAAACCAATCAATGCAGAAGTCTTACCATCTGTGATACCCCCATATGTTTCATACACAGGCTCAAATTTTGATTGTGTTTTTGCATCTACTTCCATAGGAACTGCACCACTTAAAGATGTATCATCTGCGAGGTTTGGCTTATCTTCACTTTTGATCACCTCTCTACCTCGCACTTCAGCCCCTGCGGATCCATGTTTTGTATTTTTACTGCCAAAAGAGGAATCATTTCCCGCGACAAGCTCCCTCCAATATTGTAAGTTCAATTCCCTCTTCTCCTTTCTTTGCACTGGTCTAGCAAGAGCTGCGATCTGCTCAGAAGCAGCAAGCTTCCTATCTTCCTGAGCATCCTCCTCATGATCATCACTGCCGTGATCTTCGTCCCATCTTGTGCTAACTGGACCCCAATGCTGCAGATTGACATTTCACTATCAACAAAAATAAAATAAAATAAAATACCAAGGAAGTTCCTTGTTCTATCAGTTCCCAAACAAATAAAAAAAGACCCTCAAACTCAACCAATAACTCAATGCCATACCAGGATTTTACCTTCTTCGAGCTCCCTACTCAAAACTAAAACTTCACCACTAACTTTACTACTACACATTCCAACCCGTCTGAAACACGTTCCAAACCTGCCCTTAAAACCAATGGCTAGATTTACAAACCAAACACGAAACTGCCGACCTTAACACTCACCCATTTCCCTCGCTTCACTGAACCGAGAATACCGAAGCAGGACTGGTGACCTGTCCCGAAACTCCCGTGTAATGCTTCCGTTACTCAATAAACCCAAGAAAGCAGACAAAATTTTCAAATTCCCACCACCCAGAAGAAGCGCAAGAAGTTTCAGGAACTCACGGGGCCGTGAGAACGGTGCCGCGCGACCGGGAAGGGGAGGACGGTGGCCCTCGGAGGAGGGGTCGGGGCGGCGAGGGTCTTGGTTGCGGGGACGTCGGAGATGCCCTTCTCGACGATGCTCCCGATGAGCATTGAGGCGTCGTCCTCGTTGACTTGGGGCTTGATGGTCCCCGGTACCTTGCCGCGAGGTGGGATTTTCCGACTTCCTAACCCGCCGCTCTTTTGCTTGTCCATGGCCGCCGCCGCGTTGTTCTTGAGCGGCTTCGATGTCTTCTTCGAGCTCCAAACGAGCTCTGGTCAATTCTCGCCGGAGGTGGCGCTGGCTTGAGAGAAGAGGAAGCGCGGAGCCCTTTTCACCTGTGAAGAGGCAAGACGCTGAAGGTTGTTTGGTTCAACATTTGGAATCTCATTGGATATCCAATGCAAAGCAGTTTAGCCAAAGGATTTTGGAGGAAATGCAAAGGCTTTTCAACTATGAGAGAAATGCTATTTGCTAAAAAATATTTACAAGACCCTTTGACGATTAATCTAAATATTTTAAGTTTTAATTTGTTTAAAATTAAAAAATAATTTTTACGACTTTTTAATTTATACGTGACAACAATATTAAAGATATTGTGTAGACAATTTTATTAAAATTAAAATTTCTTTTTTTGCAAAAAAATATCAAATGAAAAAAATTTACGTGCTCCATTTTTCAAAAGAATACTTTCATTATAATAAAAATATGATAACATATACTTTGAATAAAGAAGCTCATTCTCCTTAAAAATTACAAATATCCTTAATTACTTCCTAAATTCATAACTATTTGATCACGTAAATGTGTTATATCAGATGCTATATTATCATTTGAAGCATTACCCTCTCCATTTACATCATTAGAATTCGTTGTATATAAATTATGATCCAAATCCACTCTAGCAAAATGTGCATCATTCTGAACATTTTTTCGTATATAATTGTACAAAGTTATTGTTGCTATCACAATTTTCACTTTTTTTGTATATGAATAACTTTAAAAGATGTCAACTTGAACTTATGAGTCAACATTTGGAATGAAAAAGCAAATGTTTAATTGACAAGTTGTGCAGACATGAAAACAAAAAAAGAAATAGTCACACCACTTATCCAGAAAAAAAAAATAGAGCATGAAACTAGCCGATATCAAATGTGAGGATCACTGACCTAAATTGTAGCAGCAGAAGACAAACTCAATGAAAAACACTCAACTCATGTGTCATGCTTACTGTTAACAATCTGAATAAGGTAGCATTAACTTAATCATCTTCATTTTAACAAGGATTGACTGTTATGGCGGACGAGCAATGCACAGAGACATTCATGAATAGCCATCAAACAGAGCAAGAGACCACGAGCTAGAATAAAAGGAATAGAATTCTAATCGATAGACATTTAAACGAGACAGTCCTAAATTATTTTACTGCATTCGGAAATATTTTCTAAAACTAACAATGTGTGAGGAATGAGAGGAGCAAAGCAATAGCAACCAGAAGGCCCAAACATAAAAAACTCACTGAGAATAAATGGAGTCAAATAGGGGGTACATGACGAACCGGAATTTCTGTTCATAAATAATTTTTCTATTAGGGCACTGTTTCAGAATAGAAAACAGTTTGATAAACCTATTCCGTTTTTTTTTTTTGAAATGGATTTTGTTCGAGAAATAGATTTGGAGAAGTAAATCGAAGTAGAAATTTTCTACTTCTCTATTTCTAGAACAGAAATCAGAAATAATTTCTTCATGAAATTTTCTACTGAGATGAATATCCTTAGAAAAAGTATTGCTAATAAGATGGCAATGGATCATAATATGCCGGAGATTCATTGAAATCGTGTTTTCAACTTTTGTAATGTATTTCTATTATTTTGTATTTGGGGATTTCCAATCTTTGCTTTTGTAATGTGATACTGTATTTGATGATTCCTATCTCAATTCTTGTAATGTGATGTTCTATTTGAAGATTTCCCTTATTTGTAATGGTTCTTTATGATAAACTCTATTACACTTTGTAAAATTCGCCGATTTTATAAAATTTGCCGCAAATTGCCCAATATACTTCTTTGTGTTCCTTTCTAAAAATGATTGCTTGATATCGTAAACCGTGGCGACGATTGACGTGACACACTAGCATGAAGGGGATTAGAATATGGTTGCCCACCTTCATTCTACTAGAGTTTTGGGAACCTTCTATTATGCTCAAGAGTAATGCATATTGATCTCTTTTTTTTATTGTATGGAGACTATTGATAAGTATATATTGTTTGACCGTAATTGCCTATCTAGGTGAATGCTAAAGAATTTTTTGTGAAAATTTAGAAAATTTGATATAACAATTCTTACTTTGTTTTTTTTTTTTCAAAAAAGGGAGACTTTACTAAAAAAAAAAAAAAAAACTCTTACTTTTATCGGGTCAATCGGTTATAAGCATATGAAATTTGTAAGAATGGACATCTCATTTGCTCCAAAAAAAAAGAAAATTTTGTTTTAAGAAATAGAAATTTTATACTTTTGTTATCAAACGAATTTCTATTTCGAAACAAAAATTTTGTATCGTTATCAAATAGATTTTTCTTCGAAACTTGTCTAGAAATAAAAAAATCTATTTATGTTCCAAAACTATTTCTAATGTAAAGCAGAATGGTTGTCATCATGCGCCCATAGTTAATAGTTGTTGAATATAACTGATACCGTAGGTGAACTCAATTTTGTTGGTCGATCAACTCTACAGCAGCAAATAATACACGAGGATTCAGCGGAGGAACACCCAACAAAAGCAGTAATTCAGTAAATAAAACAGAGAAATCTGCCAATAGCAGAAAACTTAATTAAGTGGCCAAAAGTAGGGGTGTCAACGGTTCGGTTCGGTTCGGTTTTTCAAAAAAACCGAACCGTTTGAAAGAACTTCCGAACCGAACCAAAGGGCCACACAAAGAAACTAACAAAACAGATTTTTCGTTTTTGGTTTTTAGCTTTTTCACAAAGCCATGCTCCTTGGCCAAAAACCCTCACCACTCACCCTCTCTTTCAGCCATAACAACCAAGGCGTGGATTAGGGGCGGGACAATGTGCCCTGGAGCTCTGAATTTCATCAAGGGGACAGGTGGGGTGCATCGACTAAAGCGTGAACGCCAACAGATTCGGGACTCGGATTTGCATTCGGGTTCGCAACAATCATCAAGCCAAGACTAAAAAAGGAGCGGGCACAATCCGGCGGGACCAGAACTCGCGGGAGCCGAACCGCGATGAATCCCAGTCCTGCGAGTCCGAAACGGGCCAAAACAGGGCAGAGAAAAAGGGTTCGGCGGTGCGCTCCCTACCCGGCTCGGGTTGGCGAATGAGGGCGAGCTCGATGGAATGGACTACGTCCAGTCGCCTCGCACACCTCTGAGCCAGGATTCTCGGGAAGGCGGAGCCGTTCACCCTGCCTTCGAGCTCACACTGGACCTTCAGCTTCTGCTGAACTGATCTGGCGCCGTCGCCGTCCTTGTCGCCGTCCCTCAATCGGTCGCCGTCCCTGTCGCCGTCGCCATCGCCGTCCCTGTCGCCGTCGTGGTCACAGTCGCCGTCGTCGTCGCCGTCACACCTTCAAGCTGACCAAGACGAGAGGAGAGGAGAGGGGAGAAAATTAGAATTATGATTCGCCGGTTTGGTTAATGGTTCTATTTTTTGTTCGGTTCGATTGGGTTAACCGATGAAAAAAATTTCGATTTTTAATGAAAATCGAACCAAAAAAATTGAATCTTTCGGTTTGGTTCGATTCGATTTTCGATTCAATTTCCTGACGCTCTAGCCAAAAGAATACCGAAACGCCATGAATCTATGCTCTCATTTTGATTGAAAGCACACTCGCCAATGTAATTTTCTCAACCCCTTACACCCCACAACAAACCCAGATGAGGAGAAGAATCGAGCAGAGGAAAGTCAATTGTTACTATGCAATCTACACAAATCTGCAGAAGCATAGGCGAACAGACTACCCGCAAGCAGGAACAAACCCAGATGATGACAACTTCCAGCCTTCACAATGCCAACTTTCAATTCAAAGCTCATTAAGAAATGGTTGCCAAACACCCAAGAGAAGAGAAGTGCCCACTCAATATTTTCTTTTGAGTTCGAAATAATTCTCCTGACATTTGGCCCCACTTTAGACATGCGTAGCAACTTCAGTGCCTTTTCAATTTATCGTGCCGGCACAACTTGTGCACCCAATATTTCCTCACATGCATAACTCATGCTATTGGTAACAATTCAACTTCATTCCATGTCAACTTTTTTACAAATTAACTTCTATAAGAACTTCTTTCCCTGGAGCTACAAAACTCCTCGTGAAATTTATCCTGACTATTAACGCTTGAATCCACGCCTTGTGAAGGGACAAGAGAGCGGATGAATTGATGAACTAATCAAGCTCGGCGATATAAATCGAAATCTTCTTAATATACTCAACATCATTGATTATAATTTCATTTGCGCAATTGTCGCACCTCCATGGATTTATTCTATTAATCACTTCGTAAAATAGATTTCGCAGAACTTTTGGATATACCCAACGTGACTCCTAATGCACTGTGTCCTGCTCATGAAATCATAAGCACCACATGTTTCCTCTCCATCAGAATTATCCTTTGCCATTTTTAGACATACTGAATTTTGTTATTTTTAAATACAATTTTATCCGTGTGACATGTGGAAAATAAGCATGGAAAGTCTCTGGAAAAAAGTGCACTTTCCACCTGGGCACTCGAAGATATTTTACTTATAGGCCACTGCAGATATTTGCATTGGCAACTTCAGCACAAGAATCACACACAAAAGATAACGAAAGGCTCCAAGCTCTTGTGCTCCTGACCAGCCATGGAGTCCTGCACAATCCTCCCGTTTTCTCGGAGCCTCTCCCTGTTATCTCGGAGACACGACAGAGACGAACCCTGTCCGGCTTCATTGCTCGTCAAGCGCCGGAGCTCTCAGCCCACTCGCATCCATTGCCAGAAGATGTACGTCCCCGGTAAGACGTTTCACATGCTCTCTCTATCTTTCTGCCCCTCTCTCTCGGTCGATCGATATTTGATATATTTGCATTGCAGGGTTCGGAGAAGGATCGCCGGAGAGGAAAGCTGCGAACCACCTGCACAAGTTCTTCACTTATATTGCCGTCCGGATCGTCAGCGCACAGCTGCAGGTTCTTTGCTTTTTATTTGCTTTACCAGCTCGAGGCATGAGAATTTTGACCGGTGCTGGATAGTCTAATCAGTGAACTATGCCTGTTTATCGAATCGACCCTAATTTTTTGATGGAGTAATGATGGTGTCGGGCCAGTTCTAGGGTCGTAACAGCTACGAGTGTGTGTGCATGTTTGTGTCTGCTTGACCTTAGTGAGGATAATGCATCGATGAAGGTTGCCTGGATCTATCCGAGTTGATGTTTTAAAGGCAATTATGAGCTTTCAAGAGCTATAAAACTATCGGAACTGCTGATTTCTATGTTTTCTCTGTTAAGTATACGTGCTAGGGTGTGCACTGTAAACAAAATCCGTCGTCATCACTGTCTTATTATGCAAAATATATGGCGACACTGATGAACATAGCCAATACTTACGAAGTGCCCATGTATATTTGGGGCAGTTTTATCTTTTACTGGTGATTTCCCAGTGCAGAGCTATAACCGGGAAGCGTACGACGAGCTGACGGAGTTTTTGAGCCGACACTCTATGAACGATGGAGACAAATTCTGCGCCGACTTGATGAGGGAATCCCCGAGGCACCAGATCTTAGGTTAGTTTCTTCCTCATCCCTCTAGACTAATCCATTGAGGAAATTCATCTTCTCGCCGATGATACTTAAACTCTAGGAAACCGATGATTCTAACATCAAATGTAATATATGCCTGTGTATTGTTCTGTCCTGCTTATGATATTGAACTTGACTTGAGCTTTGGTTCTGGTGAACGATGGTCCTGTCTTCCGAACTGCGAAGCTTTGCGCATTTTAGAGGTAAGTCGATCCGCTTCTCTCTCTTCCTTCCTTTCCCTTTTCTATTTCGTTGTTTACAGCATCTACTTATGCAATTGGCTTACACAATGTTCCAGGTTCGATCGGCATATTGCAAGCAAGATTTGAGTGGGATAACCTGAAACGACTAGCTTCCAAGGTAAAGGCGACTTTCTTCTTATGTACAGCTTTCCCATTTCGGAGGCTCATTGAATTCGATGATTCATGGGAGTGATGATTTTTCAATCTGCAGTTGATGGGTGAAGCTAACACAACGCTCATGAGGGAGTACGTGCTGGAAACCAGTCATGTGGAAACTGAGAGCGGGAAGTGATCAGTTTTCTGGTCCATTACACCATGTGCTTTCGGGCCATACACACGGATCTGTTCTGTCACCATTGTACAATACTGTATAGCGATTTTCAACTACCGCATAGAAGGAGATCAACAGATGAAGATTCCTATGTAAAGAACTTTCCTTTCTCCTATGATGAGGTTCAACAGAGCTTATATTATGAAGAGATATCGATACAACCATTTCTCTACATATTTTGTCGAAAGTAAGCTACTTCTGCTTCCAAGAAAGTAAATTGAATTAGTGCCTCAAGAGTTTCTGAAGTTTAAGGGACTGGTGTCTTCGTCGAAGAAACCGGTCAGGCCTACTTAAAATTGAAAGGCTTGGAGGTTACTATTTTATCAAACCCCACGCTTGTGACATCTTTTAAAATGGTATATGTTAAGTACCTCAAGCTTCTTTGGATCTAACAACTCATCTGATACCTAACAAAGCAATATGAAATCCAGGAAGGGTAGCCTCGGGCTCGTCGCTCATCTCCTGAGAGAATACCTATGCACTATGTTCCGTTTCATTGACTTGGAAGATAGAGTTGGGGCGGGATCGACAACGTGTGAACTACAATGTACCATCATCGGTAGAATCTAGAAGTTCCTGTCTCAATTTGAAAAGGATATGCTTCTACTTGGAAGAACCATCCAAAGAAATGAAAGAGTACAATCTGTCGACAAATTGACATTGCTTTCTCAAAAGTAACAAGGCTACTTGCAAGAAGATTCTTCCCAATGTTGGATATTCCCAGATCTTTTTCAATCTCTTTATAATGACATTCCTTTTTTAGAAGGAAACAGTTTCTCAAGAAATTTTCCGGTTCCCGAAGAACGTCATTTCGTCCACTGAAGTCAATTTAACTGGATAAGGTATTGTCTTCTTGTATGCAATTAATATGATGTATGGACATTCCTTTTGTTTTTGAATGCGCAAAAACAACTGCTTTCTCATTGAAGAATACTTGGGCTACTATGCAACCTTCCCAGCTGCATTATTCATGCCTCTACTCCCTATAGACAAAAGTAGATCCACAAAATTAGTAGACAGGGAAGAGGAAAGTTTATAGTGCCAATCTCGAGCTCTCAGTGCTGATAAATGCATAGAGTCATGATTGTCCAAGGAAAAAGAGTACTACCTTTACATATTGAAGGATGTCATCTGAGGAATGTATTTGCCCTGTACTGAAATATGACTGAGCATATTCCTCAATGTTCTCCAGCCTGCAGTGGATAACTTCACATCATCTTCTCAAAATGAAGACCAAATAAAAAGAACTGAACTCAACAAGTGACAACAAGTTGATATAAGCAAGCATGACCCTTTTTGATGTGTTTCACACTTCACCCTGTTTCATCTGGACTGAGGAGAGCAATCGAGTTGAGTCAAGCCAACACGGTGGCAGGCTCAAAGCTTGACTCGACTTATGATCTAGAAGCTCAAAAGCTCAACTTGAGCTCGATCGAGTACTTTTTTTCATGCTTTATCTCAACATAGTCGAGCATGACTCAGCTTGACTCAATTTTAAGTATATAAAACTCAAAATACTTTATTTTCCTGAGGTCAGTCATACTCAACTTGGCTCGGAATACTAGCACCCACGCTTTTTATTTGTGCTTAATTATATTAACGGGTGAAATAATAATTACATAGTAAAATCAATGAGATGCTCAATGAGGCTTGTGATCCAATTAAGTCAGGTATCTTTAAGCTTAAATTCAGCTCGACAAGCTATTTGAGCTACTCAAACTTGACTTGAGCTCGAAAAAAAGAAATGAGCCAATCTTGAATAGGTGAAAAAGTCAAGCACGAGTAGCTCACAAGTAGCTTGAGTTGCTTGCACCCTTAGCATAGGCAAAATCTGGAGGGAAGCCTGGTTATATTATTCAGGTGCCAAGACAATGTCTCAGCTATGCTTCCTCATCCTTGAACCACGTATGACACAAAAACTTTCAGGGACATTGGTTTGAGATAATTACCTATACACGTAGTTTACCATGATGCCAGCACTCTGATGCTGTCCTTTCTCCGACCGATCTGCCATCCAATTTATTCTTTCAACCATCTGCTCCCAATCAAGGAAAAAATTAGGAAAGAGCAAGTTAATAGAAAATTTTGCATCTTTATATTTCTAGATCATTTAGAAGTTTTAACTTTTGTTACAAAGACTTAAGTTTGAACAGTTTACCGCTCCATTTTGCAAGTGAAAATTGGCCACTGAGTCTAATGCTTTGCCTCTCTTTTTCTCTTGCAAAAGGTACCTGCGGTCATTTGACCAAGTCTCATAAACTTTGTAGGCAAATGCCACTATTATCTGCACAGCAAATGAAATTGAATGGCAAATAATAGCACTTCACCCAACACCAGAACTTGACTTGTTGTTACATTTTGCAAATCACTATTGTTCAGCAATACTTGTGATCTTGTTTTCCACCATAAAATTGATTTTACTAACACACCAGGCACATACTCGAGTTTGGAGAGAAAAAAATTTACCTGGCACAGAGCCGCATCAGAGGAGGCTTCAATACTGAAAGCATTTCAGGTGAGTTGGTCCATGTGTAGTCATTTGTGGTCAGCACATTAAACATTACTTCCATGCCATTTGTCATTGCTTTGTATTCCCTGCAACCCAACCCAAAGAGTTGACCTTGTGATGCACAACAACTTATATGAACATAGAAGAGAAACAGACCAAGAACAGCTATTTATTCTGAAAAGGACATTACCAATCATAATTCAGCAAAAAGATCTCAGATAAGCAACTAAAATGCTCACAAAACAACAAAGAAAACACTACATAACTTTTATCAGGAACAGACCAAAACTAGCAACAACTATATCCATGAGAAAAAGAGATTTCTGTAGATCATACAACCCTCCCAAACATTAGTCCTTTACAAATAGCGCAGAGCTGCAGTCAACTAATTAACTAAATATTGGCAATCGAGAGGCAGATAGTCACTTAACCATGGAGGAACTCCAAGGTTTAAATCTTCCTATTTTCTACTGTTGCATAACATGTCAAGACTAAGTAAACGATGAATCAAAATCTTGATTAAAAAAAAAAAAAAAATGATACTGCATCCTCAATCAATACCTGCTTAACTGCATAGACAATTGGTCCATCTTCTAGTCTAAAATCTCAAGTTCTGGGTCAATTTACCATTGTATAAAATGGTACTTATGGGACATAAATCATGAGATAAGCTCCTCAAAGCTGTTTTAAACATTAACAATCTATACTGAGGACCAACCCATGTGTTTGATCCGTAAGATCCATAATACAAGAAAAATTGATGGATCAATTCCACACATTGCACTTCCAAACACTACTTAAGGTAACTAGATGATGACAGAGACATGATGTTTCATCATCAATGCAAAATGATCAGAGGAAGCTCAAGAAGATTACACTCAAAGTTTCATGAACTGGGAAGTGAGTGCACCAAAAGCTTATGACATGATAAAGGAATAGGCTTACTCAGACAAGTTCAAGAGCGCCCTTTCCTCTTCCGGTTCAAGTATATTTTCCCAGAATGATGAGCCAGATTGATCAGATGATGTATGTGTGGCATCATCTGTTTCAGCCAGCTTTAACTGAGATGCCAACTTAGAGAGTAGCCATTGCATGTAGCCTGGGATTGGGCTGAGAGTAGCAAATATCTACATGGGAAAAGTGATAAGCTTCACAAGGTAGTTCAAGAACATTTTGGGGAAAAATCATAAAACTGAGCATCAAAGAGAGACGAAAGCTTTCAAGAAATTAAAGTTCTAAAATGAATGGTTAAGAATCGTGATCTTTCTTTTTTGCTATTTTGAGGTTCATTAACAGTGGCACTTTTCAGAGGAAATATAGAGAATGTAATATTTATTTATCTGATATGGACTGTAAGAAATTAGCTTAAAACTGCCTTCTGCAGGAATGTTTTTTTATTTGCCGGTCCATTGAAGATAAGAAACAACTGATGTTGGCTACTCTTGACTGTCTAAATTAGAAAGTAAAAGAATTACTCTGGATTATGGAATAAAGATGGTTTCTAAGCTTGTATCAAAGCACATCGAAACCCCCATGCCATGATCTCTAATGCTATCTCATAAATAAATTCAGATGTGGCTCAAGTTCACCTAATTCAGTCTACTAACAAGCAACTCTACTCGTGGCATTATACCCACTTCTTAAACTGTTGTACCAATCATGAGTAAGAGATTCCCATCCAATCTGTGAAGGACCTTCATTAACTTCATTTTGTAGTTTCTAACTATTACAATGAGATTTTGTGGGATTATTGCCGATTGCTCTAGGAGTTTAAGCTGTTGAAGGTGTGGTTTAGTGTTTAAATTTTCTATCACTCCTCCTCACGCTTAGTGTGGTCTTTTTGACAAGTACTAAGCATGGAAATATTTCTCACAATTACAGACTAAGGTGAATTGGTAAATAACTTCTCACACAAAAGGTTGTAAAAGCCAGAGAGTTATGGAGGCGAAACAAACCAAGCAATTTCTTCATTTTGTCAGTATGGGGGTCCCAAAAAAAAAAAAAAAAAAATTGCTAGCAATTCTAATTTAAAAAATTACAGGTGAAGTATTCATGGAATTAATCGAGTGAACATTTCATCTCTAAACCAGTTAAACCCAAGTTAGAGAGTCTGCAAATGGGTAAGCTAGCTTAACATATAACAAAACCAGCTAACAAGTTATTCAACTTCTCAGTCTTACATATTGAAGAATAAGCAAACATTCTCTCATTAAAAACATGTATCCAAGTTCAAACTGATACTGGAAATACTCACAGAAATTTGAGGCATTTCTCGTTTCACCAATGTGATGACCCGTTTAATAAGAAACTTTCCAAGGTTGATCCCTGCCAAACCAGGCTGCAACATTTCCAAGTACACATACTATTAGTCATGTAAAAGCATCTTTTGATTTCAGCCATAAAAACAGTAGATGCTAGTATAGTCATGGAAACATCATTGGTGTATTTCATCATATGCATGACTCGCATCTGCTTGGCCAATCCCCAGCACCAACAATAATACAAATGCTTTGGTCAAACTTATCTATTTCCAAACTTTTATCGTTTTATTAGCGCAAACTGAAGCATGGTAGTTTACAGTTTAATTGAAAAGCCATAACTCCCCCTAGCAGGTTCCAATTGCTAAATTCAGGCATCCAGATATATCCAGATTACATGCTACAAAGGACAGTATTGAGCTAAACATGATCCAAAACTTGTAAGCAATCCACTAAATCCTGTTGATAGATATGGATATTGACAATCACATGCTTTGTGATTTCTATATTTCATATAAAGCGAAAACTAAGAAGCCAACCTGAGTTGATGATATAGAGTAAAACAATGCGCATGTTGCTTCATGTTCAAGTATGGGAGGATCATCCCATAAAACCTCCTGTCATCCAATCAAAGAGTTAAATATAGAGATCTCTAACAATAAGAAAATTCATATGATGTAAGACATGCCTGTATTGTCTGAGCCACAGTTTTCAAGAGTGCAACTTCAATGAATATGAGAGGTTCTCCTGCACAAGATCACATGCAGAAGCAATGACTTCAATATAGTAGAGAATTTGAGAGAGAGAGAGGAGGAGGAGGAGGAGGACAGATTCTCAATGAGATCACTCCAGTGTTCCTCACATCCAGAAACTCAAATTTCATGCATTTGTGGAAGTTATCTCATTTGAAGGTTGGAGATCATCAAAATGTAAGTAAGTGACACTAAAATGCTTGGGAACAGAATGGGGCTCAAGGGAAATATGAATTGCAACCAGCCAATTAAGAAACCAAGCCACCCAATATCATTTGATGGTTGAATTGACAATTTTTGACTGTTAGAACACACACCAGTAAAACATGCCGTGAAGAGAGCTGCATTGTAATTACATTGAAATGTAGTCCAGCAATGCAACTTCATATTCTATACTGCTGATTGGACATACTTAACAAGGGGATACCATAAAAGCACTAGCAAAGTAAATTCCAACTTATGAAATCATATATACTGTTCAGTGCTAGCTATAACTCTGTAACAGCAAGGAATATGAGAAAAAACACACAACTGGCAAATAAGTGCATTAAAAAGGATAAGCATTGATAGGCAGCATCGAATGTTGAAGGTCTAACCAGGTATTGCTGGATGTAAATATCCAAAACAACGACGTCCCACGCCTAACCGTCTCTTGAGATCTAGAAGATTGCTGATAGGATGCACAGCCTGCAGTGAAAAGGGGGAAAAAAAACTAGCAAAGGCTCTTAACTGTCACACTCCAGAGGGAGGAAGAATAAGAGAACAAACCTCATAGGCCACGATCTTTTCTAGCAAAGAAGCAGGATAATCCCATGTGATTTGATGAAGCTCCAAAGTAGCAGGACTAAGCCACGTGCCAAGCTTCTCCTTCAAATAGGAATCCAGTGCTCGCAGGGATGGTATATTTTCCTCTCTGTTTTTATGAAGATTATATCAATCAAAATCAGATCTCCCAATTAGGGCCAGAACACTTGCCCTTCTTATGTAAATGTCTGAACTTCAGGATTAATCAGAAATTAGAAAATTTAAATAGTAAAAAGTGTTATTGTACTGCTCAATGCAGTACGAACATGCATAAAACAAGGTGAAAGAATCGACTTCACCAAAAAGTTAGAAGCTGTCCAGGCCATACATAACCAAATCATTTATATGATATGTACCATAACCTTACGCGAGAATCGACAAGATATCAGCTCGAAGGATGGACAAGAACTTCAACCCTCCAGGATGCGTGTTCAATCTCTCAAAAAGAACTTCATATGCTGGCTTAAGGGCATGTCTCAAATTTCTCTCTATACGATAGAAAGCAGAAAGCGAGCTTTCCTCGACAACATTACCCTCTTCAGCTGGATCAACTAAAATGTCAAAGTTCGAAAACATCACTAATTTTCCAACAAGAGCACATACAAGAATGATGATTACTGATAGACGCATACAAACCAAATTGCTAACCTTTTGGAAGCTCAAGTCCAAGATACTGCTTTATCAATTCCCTCACTTGTGCTCTATTAAGATCGTACTCTTTGGCAAGTGAAAGCAGCAACGCCTTACGGCTTTCTTCAGACAGGCTAAAATAACCCTACATTTTTCATATTTGACACTGTGAGAACCCGATAAGTATAACTGTCTATTGCCCCGCAAATTTGATTAACAATTAGTCAAACCACTCATCCCACCTCTGTGAAATCATTGAGCACATCATCCAAAACCTCTGTTTTGTTCATCGATATTGCCGAGTGCATCGACTCCTTCACAAGCTCAAACGGCCTGCCCATCAAATTCACAACACCATATGTCTTCATCCCAGGTTAAAGAACTCAACAACAACCAAAACTAAACCTTGGGGTCCAAAAAGTAGACTCAAAACCATTTCTTTGTTTTCTTTAAAAGTAGAGAATCAAAAGAAAACCTTTTATTTCGGCATGAGAAGTTCGTCTGTTCATTTCCACCCTCTGAAGCAGGTTCCATGCCACTTCCACCAGATTGATTTGCTTGATTATCAGGCGCGACCCGGTTCACTTTATCCTATTGGGTAATCGATTCAAAACAGAACAGCCTCATCATCTTCTCCAATCACCCGGAAACAAAAACAAAAGCAGAGAAAAAAAATTCAACTTTTCCCACAAACAGAGAGTCCCATGTCCAAAAATCAAGAAATGCAGCATACTCAGAGACCAACGCAACAACACTGAAACCGGAAATCCAGGCACGCTCCAAGAAACATCAAGAGAAGTTGGGAAGTGATTACAGCGAGAGGGGAGAGAAGGATCTTGCTGGGATCGCTGGGCCTCATCCTGGCTCTCATCAAAATGGCCAATCCCTTCTTGTTCATGCCTTTTCTGGGCGGTTCTTGATTCCCACTGCTGCTACACTAACATGTGGAAAAGGTCATATCTTGAACGGTATGCTTCCAACGAGCGCAAAGAATTCGACTTTTTCGGACAGAGCTTCTGTCTGTTCACCCGTCGTTTCCTACAACTGCCATCCGGATCGCTCGGTGAAGGAACTCTCTCTCTCCCCCTCTCTTCGTGGCGAAGTTCCTCTTTTCTTGGAAATTTTGCATTTTACTCCCGAATTTTGGGAAGTGTTGGACTTCGCACCCTCGAATGGAAGTGCGACTTTTCATACCCGTTTACTAGTGGAATCATACCCACATCGAGTAATGACAATTGGTTTATTAAACTATTCATGATTTGTATTGCTATTTGGAGATATTGGAATCATACCCACTTTGAGCAATGACCACTAGTTTATTAAACTATTCATGTTTTGAATTGTTATTTAGAGATATTGCGACTACCGAATTTACTGTGGATTGTCTATTTTCCCTAAACCCAAATGTTTAATTTGTAAATTAGATCTACTCTTCATTAGCTTGGAAAAAAGATTGGATAGAATCAATACGGTAAAAAAGGTGGGTTGTCACGTCAAATTAAAAATATGCAAAGATGTACCATGGCTTGAGACAAAACTAATCTCAAATTCATGAAGAACGAATCCAATTGCCTTGCCAATTTCACCCTTTCTTAAGTTCACTCAATTGCAGATTAAGGGGTTGTTAGGAAATGTTTATGTTCCTTGGTTTTCTTGTTTTTTTGCTTCCCTAAATAGGAAAAAAAAAATAAAAAAATCTGTTTAGTAACGTCAACTAATTTTTCTATTCTTTTTTTTTTTTTTAAAGGCTAATTTTTCTATTCTTCAGAATAAAAAAGTAACCGGGATTTAGATTGGAATAAAAACAAGAAATAAAAACAAGTAACTTCTTATTCTCGAGAACAATTTCTAGAAATAAGTTATTTTTACTTTTTCTTTTTTTTTTTCTTCTTTTTTTGCTGCCCCTCACCCCTTGTTATTGCGCCCTGTTGTCCAGCCGCCATTGCCAACTGGCTGTCACTCAAAGACTGCCGGCCGACCACCTACTGTTGCTCGTCGACCAACCGCCAACCAATTGCTGATTGACCGTCGTCGCCAATCGCCACCACCGATCGGCCACCCTCCATCGCCATTGCCACTCTTCATCGCCCATCGGGCGATAGCGAGACCACCGTCGACCAACTATCGACTTGCGCAAAGCAATCAATTGTCGGCTAGTGAACAACGGTCACCGATGGTCGAGCAAGGAAGAATAAGAAAAGAAAAGGAGAAATAAATATTAAAAAATTAAAAAAAATGGAAATTTTGTGGATCATATCAAACATATTTTTATTTTCATTCCGAGAACAAAAATGTTTATAATTGCCAAACATGTTTTTTTATTCAAAAATTATTTGAGGAATAGGAATGAAAAATACTATTTCTTTAAAAAAAAAAATTTTCGAAATAAAAACATTATCAAACGAACCTCAAGAGTCATGAAAAGATCAACGTTCTTGTCTCAATTTTTCATGATTTCAAATATTCTTATAAAACTCATTACCCATCATTGAGCCATAAGAAAACAAACCATTTTCGCTCGTCCTCCAGCCAAATGGTGGTAAAATGCTTGCTTGCCTTTACATTCTTAGTTATTGAATCGCATCCTCAGCATGTGCCATCATAGTACCATCACATTATCAATTTATCATCACATTAGTTAACATGGTGTTTATTAGGTATATATTCACTCTAAGTGTCAAGTGATCTATTGAGAGTTATAACAATCAAATAAAGACTTTTATTAAGAAATTTCAGTACTCGAGCCAATATTTTTCGCAAACGATGAAACTCAAATAGTAAAATAATAAGCAATAAAAAAATTTGTGACGCTTAAATGAACACCATCCCGAGATTTGTGCAAAGACTAGGCCAAGCCGTTGTCTTGCTTCCCCTCCTCGTCATTTCCGATCTCGTTGCCTTTGACCAGACTGTCTCAACGTGTCTGTTGCCCTGAGCAGACAATAAAGAACGCAGATTTTCAGACAACGAACGGAAGAAACCCGACCAGACCACGAACTCCCCCATCCTTCCACCTCCACTCAAAAACCAAACTGAAAACGAAAAATTCCTCATTTGGCAATTTGCCATCCTCAAATCACACGCGCATGCTGATGATGCTTTGATACCAGATCCTTGTAACTCAAGACACCACCCCGCATCCACTTGCCATCTTGTCCTAGAAAAGAAGACCCGGTTCATCGGGAAAGTCGAATCCTTGGAGCGTCAGCAAAGGACCCACTTGCTTCGATCAATCCCAGATCCAAAACTATGAGATGGGAAGGTCGAACGGAGAAGTCAATGATCCACCCGACGAAGAAAGCCAGCCCGGGTCGGCCGGCTTCCGGGCCGGCTCGCTCCGCCCCAGGTCCCCGAGGAGCGGCCCAGCCGAGCAGGGCAGGCCCCGGCCGAGCCGGTTCTCGAGCCCCGACCTCTCTTGCGATGGTGGGTCCTCGTTTTCTTGCGTAAAGATGAAAGCTTGGGAGTTCCTGTGGGGCCGTGATAAGGAGGTCTCCAGAACTCAGCAGAGGGTGAAGAGGAGGATGGCGAGAAGGTGGTACAAAAGAAGGGGGGTCGTTTTGGTGATTGGGTTGGTGGGTTGCTTTCTCTTGGTGAATTGGTGGATGCTCTTGAGCTTGCAAGATCACAAGGTTGGCATTGAAGGTGGAGTTTCAGGGAATTCGTCTTCTGCAGTTTCATTTCATGTCAAGGTATGTCCTGCGGCAGCTGTTGAGGTTCAATTCTTGGGAAGAATTTTTATTTGGTGGATTATATGCATAAGCATTCCGTGGTTGTGGAGCTTTTCATTAGACGTGTCACTAAAAAGGGTATGCTGGGAAGATTTCAATGGAATAGCTTTGACATCTTCCATGGATGAATTCTTCTTTAGACCTCGTAAATGGGCTGGCATTAATTATTGATCCATTGAGGGAAGTCGTACAATGAACGCAGGTCGCTATATTATTATGGTACTTGATTCTGCCAAGGTCCAGTGTTTTTGTCCAAGAATTTGCTTTTCATTTTGGTAAACTGGCTTACAAACGTGGTCTCTTGATATGTAAGTATAATCCTACCAAAGTAAAAAGTTATTGTAGTTGGAGGAACGCCAATACTCCGAAAGTTCCTGGGAGTTTATTCTATATTGAAAATATTTTTTTTGTTCAACAAAGTGGGAGCTCACCTTAGTTTGGTAAAATATTAAGTACCAAACCTTGTGCAGCTAAGATTTGCATCTAGATGGCAATATACAGAGACCAACGTTTTAGTCTATTAATCCTGTTCACTTTAATCAGAAGGGAGGCATCAAAAGTGTCCGGAAACGAGTGAAGCCTTGGACGGGTGTGTATGGAAGGTTGTTGGCTTGGGCTGCCCATGCCTTGGCAGAGGTACAAATGCACTATCTTTATACTTTGTCAGTTTGGCCTTCGGAGAGTGGAGAGCTTAATCATCTGACGGTAGCTCTGTTGGCTCTGGGTTATGTCAAACAGGGTCATAAAAAACCTGAGCCAAAAGACTTATGGCAGGAACCATTTGTTCTAGCTTCTGCATGGAAACCTTGTTCAGATCAACGTAACTGGAAACCTAGTGGTAAGCTCTCTCTCTCTCTCTTTGTCTGCTTTGTCTGCGCGCATGTCCATGCATGCATGCGCTTGTGGTTGTGTGTACTGAAATGGAGAGTTTGTAAATGTGGATGATGATGATGATGTCATGTTCCTTGTGTACATGGAAACAATTAGTGCATCATCATGAAAAAGAAAACCGTGAAAATGCTTGGGCCATCTACTATACATAGCTTTACTTCTACAGGTGGTAACAATGGATACATAATGGTCACTGCAAATGGTGGGTTGAACCAGCAGAGAGTAGCTGTAAGTAATGCCTCTGCTAAATTATAACACTACTTTAATTCCAGTGATGGCCAAATTATAGCAGCTTGTGTCTTTTCTCTACTAAATTCTCAACTTGATTCTAAGCAGGTCTGTAATGCTGTTGCTATTGCAAGATTACTCAATGCAACTCTTGTTGTTCCACGATTTTTATACAGCAGTGTCTGGAAAGATGTTAGGTAACTTGCTACCACATCTTTCATTTATTCTTTGCAAGTTACTTTCCTTCAATCTACGCATTCCTCTGTGATCGTTGTGGTTAACAATTAGTTGAAACTGATAGTTTGGTTTAGATATTAATTCAAAGCCTTTACTATTTAGGTGACAATTCATTCTCAGTTTCTGTAGTCTTAGATTTTTCAAACAGGAACTCATCAAATTACCTGTTTCTTCTAGATGATGTTATTTTCCCTTTTAGGAAAAAACTCTGTTGCAGTGAAACTGTAGTGGAGGGTACATTATACAGATTGTCGTCTATTAGGGTGTCAAGATACTATGCTTCTGGTGTTGATTCATTGTTGATACCCATGGTGAATGTTGATCTTCTACGCTGTTAAGTCTGAAAGTTTATTAGGCTCAACATTTGCACAATATACATTTCTTGGTCAGATATTTGCTTCTCTATCCTTTATCTTTCTCATTGGAAAGTAACCCTTTAATTCCATTATAGTCAATTCAGCGATATCTATCAGGAGGAGCATTTTATTAACTACTTGACTCCTGATATTCGGATAGTGAAGGAGCTCCCTGAAGAGCTACAATCATTAGACTTGGAGGCAATTGGCAGCCTTGTGAGTTACTCACTTCAAAACAATGCCAGTGGCTTTCTAATTAGCATTGCTAGGTTTCATCCTTGGTGGTGCTAATTACATGGGCATTTTTCCAGATTACAGATACTGACATCAGAAAGGAATCAAAACCGAGTTTTTATGTGAAGAATATTCTTCCTCTTCTGATCCAGAATAGAGTTGTCCATTTCCTTGGATTTGGAAATCGTCTAGCATTTGACCCCATACCATCTCAATTACAGGTAATGGTTTAAGCTTAGACAAAGTTATTGTAGCATTACCCTGTGAGGGATTTTAACATTCTCTTTAAAGTCAGTCTTACTTTATTTTTTATTGTTTCCTTCTTTATGCTTGCTCTTTCTAATTGAGGAAACTTCATCTAGAGACTTCGTTGCAGATGTAATTTTCACGCTCTCCAATTTGTCCCAAAGATACAAGAAACCGGGGCTTTGCTTCTTCAGAGAGTACGACAGCGTCCACAGCCTGGATTGCTAGATCATTATCTCGTAGGTCCTTATGCAGAGTCAATGCTGAAAGAAAAGGGAGGTCATTCTAGGAAAGCTTCTAAGTACCTTGCTCTGCACCTGAGGTTCGAGATCGACATGGTGGCTCATTCCCTGTGTGAATTTGGTGGAGGTGAAGAAGAGAGACAGGAATTGGAGGCATTCCGCAAAGTCCATTTCCCTGCATTGACTCTTTTAAAGAAGAGCTCAAAGTATGAGTTATTTTGCATCCTGCAGTAAATTTTTATTTTCTTCTGCTTTTTAGATGGTACATTCCTGGTTTTCTGTTTGGCGAAACAATCTAGCATTTTCCTTCTGATAGAATGGCCATTTCTCATTGACTACCTAAATTGTTTGTCTGAGACAGGTTGCCTTCTCCTGCTGCCCTGAGGGAAGAAGGCCTGTGCCCTTTAACACCTGAAGAAGCGGTGCTTATGCTAGCCGCTCTTGGTTTTAAAAGAAAAACATATGTATATGTTGCTGGAGCAAATATATATGGGGGGAGGTCAAGGTTGGTTGCTTTGAACAGCTTGTATCCTAATTTGGTCACCAAGGAGACTCTTCTTTCAGCAAGTGAACTGGAACCTTTTAAAAACTTTTCGTCTCAGGTATATAGTCTGTGGGAATTAGTCGCCTCTAGCTTGATTTCATTAGCCTTCTCTACATGTTGTTTCTCTTTTCTGCATTTTCATGGGACGATTTGAGAAGCACGCAATGATTATGGACCATGCTCTATCGCAACTATTGTTAGTCTGATTGTCCATTGCCTTTCCGCGTAATAATTCAAATTTCTGCAGTTAGCTGCTTTGGACTTTATTGTCTGCACCACAGCGGATGCCTTTGCCATGACAGACTCGGGGAGTCAGCTGTCATCCTTGGTCTCTGGTTACCGAATATATTACGGTGGAGGAAAGATGCCAACAATAAGGCCAAACAAGAGAAGACTCGCGAACATCTTTACGAAGAACAACACAATAGAATGGCGCGTGTTTGAACAGAGGGTGAGGAAAGCAGTGAGGCAAACTAAACATGTTCAAACGAGGCCAGTAGCAAGGAGCATTTACCGGTACCCGCGCTGCAATGAGTGTATGTGCATTACCGAATAATATATCGAAGTAGGGTCTGTCAATTGTTAGTTGTTCATTGTTTTAACATTCTTTTTCACATGCTAATTCAATTGAATTTTGTAACATCCATAAGCAGTCATCAGATCAACCGAAGATTGACAGCTGATGAGAAAGTTCCTTAGAAAGATCTTCATACATTACATTTTTGGAGATGATAGCATTGTCATTATTCTTTCACCCCATAACAACCAACTTCTCTTGCCCAATTCATGCTATTATTTATGCAAACGAACCTCTTTTCTCTTTCTGATTTTCGACTTTATGCTTGATTCCTAATGACCTAAGGTCTGTTTCACGCGGTATGGATTGTTCTGAAGATTTCTCAAATAAATGCATATATATTAGATAAGTATAACCTCAGCTCATGTAAGGCTGGGGAGGAACGGCACCTACTTATTGAATAAGACAAGTCCACAGCTGTTAAGGCCGGAATTCAAGTGAATTAGCCTGAACTACCTCTTGGGCGGGTTTGCTCGCCCAGAAGGCACAGGATTTCAACCGCGAATCAATTTTATCGTCATTTCCCCAAAGTCAGCATCAGCATTAAGAATGTACCCATTCAGCAATTCATGGTTCCTCCGAGGGAAGCTGCCATTACTAGGATGAGCGAATGAAAAGTTCCATTCATTTGATCCAGAAATTTGGATAAGAACGGCCGTTTGTACACTTCAAATTCCTCTAAATGGTCTCCTCCCTTGTGATAGGGGCCTATGGACACAACCTCAGGATGGGCCTTGTTGTTGATCCCACAAAAAGCCTGAGGAAGTCTAAAGAACGAACGAACGATCTGGGTTCAGATTCCTCGTTATTGTTTGTACTCCTTTCTTCAGATTTCATTCCTAAAATTAGCCAGCCATTTGTTGATTGTATCCTCCAAGTCACCGGAGTCTGAGCTTGCATCAGCATCAGGACCAACTCTCTCCATGCCATTTTCTCCTTGTTCAACCGTATGGAGTCGATGAGAAGATTCTGCAGCAGCAAACGCTTTCCCTTTGTCTGTCTTGGTTCATTGGGTGCTTGCTCTCTCCGCTTTGTTCGCGGTAGGTGGAACATCTGTATTTCTGGTGCCTGTCCCTCCATCTCTCTGAGGTCAGCGCGGAGGATCGAGAATGAACACAGGAAGTGTGATATGATACCAACACAGCATGGAGGAGCTAAAATGTGCGGTCACAATACCACGGTTGACCACTTCCAAGGATTTTCCTAGATGACTAGGACTCTCTCTGACCAACCCAGGTAGTCAGGACTTATTGATAAAGTCTTCCTTGATGATCTATTGGAGTAATGCGTAGTGCCATTCTATCGAAATTTACCTTGGTAAGCATACTCCAAGTTCAGGGTCTTCTAGGTTTCCGACAGCGGTGTGGTTCCATCCCCGCTCTGGCTACTGGGTCAGTGCCCATTGATCAAGTCATTTTCACACCGTTAGAAAAAAAGACGATTCCTCAATGGACAATTGGAGAAGAAATCAAGACATTCTCAACCTCGATACTTCCAACGGAGACTGTTTTAATTTACTTCCTGGTTGATTGATTGGTGCTGTTACTCGAGCCTTTTAGTTTCGATCTTGGAAGTGGGATCTAATCTTAACTTACTTTTGTTATTTTAAGGAAGCAAAGAGCGATTACACCGAGGAACAGAACCAACAGAATATGCAAATGACATCACGCAACAAATTTGGCAATACTAGTGAGTTATTCTGAAATTCATCAGAGCCTCAAAAGTGTATACTGAGTCAACACAAGCAAGCCACAACGACATAACCGACACCCAGCATGTTCACCTCCTCGGTACTCTTGTTAGAGGCAGGGTCTAGAACTTTTGCATGACAACTGAATTGATAAGGCCTGCCTGCTCTATTGTCTGGTCGAGTTCAGTCAGGAGCTTGGGAGGAAATCCCATCATTTGCAGTTGGTAAGTCCTGGAAACCCCAGGTCTAGATGCATCAACGAAAGCACGGATGTCCCTGATAGTATGGTGATGATTGAAACGTCCAATTATCCGGGTTCCATCTGCCAATCTAAGCTGAATCGAAGTTGATGGCATTGTCTCATCCACAACCAGGCCCGCTGATGGGGCAGGAGCACTGTCAACAGAAGCAGAGGCGGTCTCAGGTGCTGCCATTGCAGGGGTAGAGCTGTTTCCTAGTGTTCTTCCAACACCCTGAAATGGAACATGACACTTTTCTGGTTCCTGCAAGATGATGCATGTTAACTCGATAATTACAGAGTCTGAATGGCCTAGATATAGTCTTATAGTGGTGGTACCAAGGGGGTTTTCTTAGCGTGTACCAAAAGCAGAAATGATAAAAACACATGATTTCATGAAAAAGACCATTTAGTGTATTCTCTGGTATCAGCTAAGTATACCCCCTCTATTAATATAAGGAAGGGAGACACTGCAACAAGAACAGCAGTAGAGAAATTACTCACAGGGCACTTCTCATCCCTCCTTATGAGATTCACATGAACAGAGGATCTCCTGTCGGCAGGCTCGAGCTCTTTTGGACACTCAGACTTCCTAATGCTCTGCATGGAGAGAAATAAGACATGAACACTGCAGCAAAAGAAGAACTGGAAAAATAAATGAAGTTCTAGCCAGGAGACAACTATCTGTAAGATTAACAACACATTTGTTATCCAGATCCAGGAATAAAAATTCCCAAGAATCATACCAAGGCCTTTTGATTTAGACCAAAAGAACATCAGACACTCATCAAAATAGAACAAGCTAAAGGCAAGAACAATCAACGAGTTTGAATTAAATTCCTGACAGTTATAAAGTTGATCTCCACCAGCAGCATCAACAACAGAAGAACAAATTGGCCCTATAGATTTTTTTAACGCCGATGCACTCTACTATGTATCAAGACTTCCGTAAGAACCAAGTACTCCACATCAATTCTTCATGTCTCTTTCCACTTGGAGGAAAATAAAAGGTGCAGTGCTCAAATTTCAATTAGTTTCATTGCCCGCCTAAACATGTTAAACTGAAAATACATCATAGATATTCACGCAATGAAATCTCTAGAGAACAAATTTCAGTTTTTGTTTTCAGTTCAAGTAAATATATCAGATCTTATACCTCAAGGAAAGCTGCATTTTCAGGATCATCCAATCTCCTTAGAGGGCCATCATTCACAGTGAACCCATTGCTCCAGAAAACAATATTGTGAATGACAGTCTCAGGTTGCTGAGGAGCTGATGGCACTGTTTCTCCTGAAAGTAGTCGTCCAGTTCCAGTAAAGCTCCTTGAACTTGAAGATGGAAGTAGGTTGTCTATAGGACCTTCTACAGCACCCATTTGTCTAGCCTGATTAAAGATTGAATCCACATCATTGCCTTTTGAAGGATCTTGCACAAGCATCCCACTGCAAATTATAAATCATAAAGTGTCAGCCTTCAGCTGTGACAGTCAATAACATTGTGCTCTGACACAAGCGCCAAAGATTTCTTCAGACAACCCACTTGCTCAGTTATGGAAACTAACTGCTCAGTTATCACACCGCAAACAAAACCTGATTTATAAACAAAAAAATTCATGTCCTTCCGCAGGAGTAATACCACTGCAGAAACATCAGCACATATATATTGAATTCATAAATAAACAAATAAATCCAATATAAAAAAGCAGTTGATCGACACATCAGCCCCTAAGTTTCCAGGTTGTTGCAGAGAAAAGTAGCTTGTATGTTCTCATGCATCCTCCATTTGTCCCTTAGCCAGAAGCAGCAATCGCTGAAACCTTCAAGGAAATTCTCATCAATGACAACCTATGTTCCTGTCCTAGAATTTATATCGAAAAGATACCTATTAAATACTGTGGAATCTCAACCTCATTTTAAGGCTTCACGCTACATTTTTCTACGAGCCCAGTGCATTTGAGAAAATAAAACCAGAATTAGCCCCCCAAGTACAGGTGTGGACCAAAAGATAAAAGCCCAGCAATTGTGACTTGGCATGTAAGTTCCCAATGAAACATGAAGTTAGACTAATTTCACCGTTTTTTTCATAAACCAATGTAAAATGACCTAAGAAATCACCCCGCTACAGGTAGACACCATCCAGTATCTAGTTACACGTGCACTCCCGATTACCTTGATGCTACTCCCCCTTAAAAGTGCTCCACTCTACATACCTGGACCCGTCATGCACATAGCTTATTCCGATGTAGAATATCTACGATGAGTACATCCATTTATGCTGCTGCATACAAACCCCAAATGCCGAAATCAACTCAAGAACCAAATTTTCTCCCAATAAACCAACCCATCGCCATCGCCACCATTACCACGCCATCATCGATCAGGGGATCCCTGTCAATCTGTAAATTTCAGCTTTTTTTCCCTTTCCACTAGCATCTAATTCATTGCCTAGTGGACACAAACGAAGTCGGAACACTCAAAAATCGACTTTTTCTCAATAGAATACCACAGACAAAATGCATAACATACTTCACGGAACGCCTTGAAAACAGCGATGAAAAACAGGAAGCTTTCAAGAAACAACAAAAATCCCAAGAAGCTTTCAAGAAACAACAAGAATCCCAATCTCCATCCTCAGTCAGAGCAAGCAAAGACCCATCGAAAACGATCGCTTCCCCTCGGCCGAACGCCTCGAGACGAATCTAATCCAATCCAATCCAATCGAGGCAAACCGGAGGAGCGGAATCGAACGGAATCGAAACGCGAGAGATAGAGATAGAGAGAGAGATAGAGAGAGCGATTAGGGTTTCGGCGGAGGAGGAGGAGGAAGGGGGGGGACCTCTTCTCGCCGCCGGTGTAGTACTCCTGGGGGTTGTCGGAGTCGCTGTCGGAGTCGGGGCCGGACCGGCGGTTCAGATCGGAGAGGGTGCGGATGCCGCCGGACCGGCTGCCGGAGGACTTCGCCGGCTTCTTGTCGCGCGAGGCCATGTCGCCGTCCTCGTCGTCGTCGCCGCCGGTCGCCGCTCGGTCCAATCGAATCAGCGCTTCGCAGAAGAGAGAGAAAGAGAGAGAGAGAGAGAGAGAGAGAGAGATTGGCTATTATTCTGATTCTCGTTAGCTTGTTGTTTCGGCATCTATTTAAAAATATTTTATTCAATTTAGCCAAAAAAGAGTATCTTGCAATCATAATAATAATTATTACTATATGTGATGTATTTAGAGGCTCGTGGGCTGATCTCAAAACAAGTAATCCAGTCAAAATTCCACGTCAGCATGCTCCAAGAATTCCGACGGTCGGTCTTTGCCACCTCAGCTTTTTCCATAGGCCCTTGCAATCATCTCTCAGTGTATTTTTGAGTTTTATTACTAGTTAATATGGAGCGGGCCTTCTCCATAATCAATAAAAAGATTCGGTTACACAACTTTTGTAGGTGCACCTATCGTTCATTTGATGTCAAATGTTCAGAAAGTTCGTTATACTGATAATGGACACAATATGAACCCTTATATTTGATGCCCCACAAACGTATTTGGGTATGAAATAGTTTGAGACCATGACACTCTTTGTTGTTTGGGCTCGTTATTGATCAATGATTAATTAGTTTATTGATAGCAACCCATATATTCAGAAAATTTCAAAAAAATATAAATTTATTAAACAAATGTCAATTTAATATTAAAATTTTCAATTTAACAATTTAATTATAAATATTTTAACAATTTATCAATATAATCATTTTAATCAATTTTGATCAGAAATTAATAACGAAAGTAGCGATCGTCTTATGACTAACCCTAATGTGAAATTTTTTTTAAAAGTTCTCATGAATTTTTTTAAATATCTTTTTATTTGTACCTTTAAATGTCATATATGTCCAATTTATCAATCAATGATTTGACTTCATTAATCATCTCATGCTTCCATATATAGTACAAGCCACATGACATTGGTCCCCCACTACACTTAAAAACTTATTTACAATTTTGCAACCGTATTTTACTTTCGTTTTTTTTTTTTTCTTTTTTTTTTTTTTTCTTAACCTCCGACCTTGCTAACCGATTTATAATCTCCCAAGATTTCGGATTTTCTTTTAACACAGCATTCTCTTTATTTCTTTTCATTTTAAATTATTTAAAGCGTCGGTCGCTGACGTGGCACGCCGACGGCGCGTGGACCAATGGGGGCCGACGAAAGTGGGAAGCGCCTCTGGAAAAAGGAAAGGAAAAGCAGAGGAAGGAGAAAAGCTTCGTCTTTTTCAGCGTCGAACGGAGCGCGCGCACCACCTCCAATGGCCGATCCCTCCCCTCCCATCACACCGGACACGGACGCCGGCGGCGGCGGCGGAGGCGGCGGTGACGGCCGCCTCAAGCGGGCCGCCGACGCCGGGGCCTTCTCCGGCGCGCACACCCCGAGCGAGGACTCCGGCGGCGGCGACTGGGGGAGCTCCTCCGACTCGGAGAGCTCCGGGGACGCGGCGGCGGCGGCGGCGGCCGGCGTGGCGACGAGCTTCAGGCTGTTCTCGGAGTCGATGCTGAGGATGGAGCACGCCGAGGTGGAGATGGCCAAGGCCCGGGAGGCCCTGAGGGTGGAGGCGGAGCGGAGGCGGGCGGAGCTGGAGGGCGAGATGACCCGGATGCTGCTGCAGACGCAGCTGCAGGTCGCGGCGGCCGTGGCGGGGAAGGGCCACGGCGGTGGCGGCGGCGGCGGTGGGGGGAGGAAGCGGAAGCGAGCCGAGGACGACGACCGGCCGTCGGCCTCCACCAGGTAACGCACTAGTTCACCCCTTTGCCGCTCCCGGCGGCTCGCGCCGATTTCACTGAACCGGCTGAATTCATGAATTTTTGTTCTTTTCGCCTTTCCGGGTGCTGTCGAAATGCAGGGAAGGAGCTCTCTTGCTCAGCTTGCTGCACTGTAATCTCTTCTTCTGAAGTGGGTAGACGCGCATGTGTTCTTCAGTTGCTGCTTTCATTCTCGTCTTTATGGTAAGCTACAAGATTCATTTCAAAAGTGTGCAAAAAGGATGTAACTTCGATGTTAGTTTTTCACGTACATGTCGATGTCTGCGAATCTTCGCCATCAGTTGATGTTTATAAGATTCCGAAGTGCGCGCATTTGCCGCCTCGGACAGGAATGACTGTAAATCCGCTTGTGGCCATGAGTAAACTAGATGTGATGCTTTTACAGTGGAAAGAGTGGAATTAGGTGAGTTTGGACAAGAGAAGAATGTAAAGAGTAAGGGACGCGTCCCGCCAATCGGAGGCAATGATGCCTCTTCAATTTAGCTTAGATCCAACTGGAATTTCTTCTTGTGAGTCGTGGGAGCTCCAGCCCTCTCTTCCACGACGCTGAGCAATGCATTCCGTCGGCTTGTGGCGCTCTCAATGTACTCTTGCAGAGGCGGGAGAATCCCCTCCTCGTCCTTGTTCGCCTGCCTGCGAATTATCTGCAAATGTAACAAAAAATCAGAAACCCTGATTGAGTTCGTTTTGTTTCCCACTCTATGGCTTAGGAAAAACTCGTCGTCCATGCCGACTAATACCTTTGAAGCCCATGATCTCTCTGCTTGTTGACACACATCTCTGATGTCCCTTCCAGACATCCTGGTTTAACAGAACATTCAGATTAGTTGGGCTTCAAAGAAAAACATTTGGGAACGAATTAAAGGACAGAAAGTAATAATCTCCATTAGTATGGACCAGAGTGCGAAAATAAAAATAGAACGGTAGAATAAACGGATTCCTTGCTCTAAAGCACCAAAACAAGAAGTTGCTTGGAATATAGACTTTAAGGGACTAACCCTTCAGTGACTTTAGCGAATTCAACCAACTCAGGTTCTGTCAAGTGCTTTGCATACTGAGCCGCTATTTCCTGGCGGTTCCGTTGGTCGGGAAGGCCGAAGGTGATCATTGAATCAAACCGACTGGAAGAACATGAGTAGCACAAATTACCAAGTGACTGGATCAACTCATAATTGGTGCTTTGCAGATACATGCACCTGCTTTACCTGATTAATGCAGGATCCAGGTCTTGCTTCCTATTTGTTGCAGCTATCACGACCACCTTCTTATCTTGTTCAAATCCATCGATCTACAAGAAGGGAAAACAATTTGCTGGGAGTCCTGCAATTGCTAGGAACGCTAAAGGCAGGTGTTGAGACAGCATATGACAGAATAGCACGGCAAAATGTATAAAGTGACAGAATAAAGGACCTTCGAGGGTTACTAGCTTAAGCTAACTTGCAGAATTGACCTTATTATCAAGTGGCAAAGGACCAAGATGTTCTACCATTAATGTCTAGATTATTCATCTAAACAAGTCTGACAAGAATGGTGTTCTTGCAAATATAGGTTGATTACAACACCGACACAGATTTGTTTAGTCACATCTCTATCATTGATCAAAAGTAGTATTCAGAAATGAAATTCACATAAGAGTGATATTCTTTCCACACTAGACAATATCAGATATCACAGATGCACGAAACCTAGGGAAACACCCTCTCCTACCTGTCGCAGCAATACTGATAAGATCCTTCTTGTAGCTTCATGCATTTCACTATCACGAGCAACAGCAAAAGAATCGACCTTCAAGGTACAAAGTTATCATAACTAGGAGCTCAACATATTCAACTGATAGGACAGAAACATTAGAACCAGCTCAATCGTATAAGATAAAGAAATGGATGAAGAGTTGTCGTATGTTGGACTCTATGATCTCTCCATGCTTGCTAGTTGTCTCTTTCTAAAAGTATAACATGAACTCCCACAGAAATTTACTTCAGCAAGAAGAGCTTGCCTATCATCCAGACATACCTCATCTAGGAAAACGATAGCACCATTTGGTAACTCATTGGCAAGTGAAAACACTTGTCCCAACAATCTTTCGCTTTCACCATAGTACTTTGACATGACAATCTCCAGTGGTACATACAGTAATGGAACACCCTGCAAAGACATGTAGTAAGCATGTATTGCGATATTAATTCAATCAAAGGCAGTCCAAAGATCCGGCTACTATCACTAGAAGGAAAACAAAATTCGATCCCCCACATTCCATAGCCCCCACAAAGAGCAGCTAGAATTAGAGTGAAAGCAACTCCAGCAACATAACTTTAAGAAATCAGTATTAGACACAATAAAATTAAAACTTCTGGCCTAACACTCCTCTTATAAGGCATACCACAATGAATGCACCCAACCATGCAGCACATATTATTAACTATTTAGCATAGTCATCATGAGGGGAGAAATATATCTATCACTTGAGGGCGAGATATTGAACACAACAGCCAATTAACTGAGAGCATGATGCAGAAAGCAAAAGCCATGTGTCACATAGATAAGATAGCAGCTATGAATGTCCTTATCAGCTGATGTGGTATGATACCGCTTGATTGGCGATAACACGAGCACATGATGTCTTCCCTGTACCTGCAATTGGACAGGTACCATAGTTAAGCTTTGCCAGACTAATTTGTCATACTAAGAAAGGACAGAGAAACAAGATACGCCAGTGCAATTTTTAACGCAAGTAATTTGTTCCAATGGAAGCAGCCTAAAGTATTGCACAAAATAATTGATGTGACTCAAGGTGAATTTTCAAAACCCTCAAACTAAATGACTTCCCTATTTATAGGACTGTTACTAAGAATGTTGGAATAAGTATGATAAATGAACAGAAAAAGCTTATTGCCACTCAGGCATAAAAAAGATACATGCTTTATAAAGTTCACTCTTCCTACCAAATTTAGGAGAGTTTCTATGTATTTTAATAACTCATGGAGCACTATTCAGGAGAATTAACCCACTTATTAGCTCAAGTGCTGACATTAACAAGCATCATATGCTTTATTTAAGAGGAGGGGGGTGGGGGAGGGGGATACAGTCTAAAAGGTCTTTTAGTGTCAGTAAACTAAGGCAGCACCTATAAACGATCAGGAACTCAGCAGCTTCTCTAGCTTTTCCATACATAAGTGACAATAACATCGACACTTGTCACATACAGAAGTTGTCAAAAGGAACTTGAGCAAATAAAAAAGAAAAAATTAGCCACGCTTTTATTATGGTCATTGCAAGAGGCAGCAAATAACTGTTGTGCCAATTGTGCACTCTAGCATGATAATTACAAATTGCCACACAAACACATTTTTAGTAATTTAAAGTGAACTATCATTAATGCACACCAAAGGTTGCCAGCCCATGTAAAAAAGAAGCTGGTTGATTTAACAATGTCAACTTTTCATGTAGTACCAAAATCTACTCTTCAACTCAACTGAGAGCGTCCATTATTAAAAAAAAAAAAATCCAAAATCTGAGTAGAAGTTTATTCCTTGAAATGCTCTCTGCTCTTATCCTTTCAAGTGAAACCCTGGCCAATGTTCAATAACTACTCCAAGGCTCATACAGTTAAAAAAAAAAATCCCAGAAAATAGAAAAGAGATAGATCAGGGCCTTAGATGGTAAGTCTCCAAAAAAGTACGACTAGAAAGAGGTCAGTAAAATCATCGGCCATAACCGCTAGTTCACTTAAATTCTTTTGACTAACTAAATAATGAATAGTAGACAAACCTGGGAGACCCTCGAAGAGCACTGCTCGAGGCCTGTTCGACTCAAACTTGCGCCTTGTTCCACGAGCAATATCATCATACACCTCTGGACTATGTAAAGCCAGTAATATGGTGTCCTCTATCTCCCTTCAGGACATGCATGTGAAAGATACTGTACATAAGTATTACATGTGGCCATGATGCTATCAAATGGTAAATGGAAAGGATGCAATAAATTCTGATAATACAAACATCAAATAGAGTTCAACCAGTATTCTTGCTGTGTAGTATAGAAGTCTTTTAGGTTACCTTTGACAAAATGATTCGATAATTTTTCCTCTAAAAACAAAAATAGATCACAAAACCTACGAATAAAGAAAATGCTGACAATCGACAAAAGCTGATAATAGTTCACTGTAGAATGAATAATCTGTCCTCGACTTCCCAAGTCTGCATCCTCAATTATTACCTTAGATAATTCTGCACATCCACTTCTACACAAGTAAAAGTAGGACTGTGTCACCGCCTTCATTAAATTTCCAGAGAAGAGGCAAGTAGAAACAGCTTACTACATGGATTTTTAATCCATCTTTTACATGGCACACATCCATGCTGTTGCTGTGGGCTAAAGCAGAACAATTATGACACTAAATCTCTAAAATTAGTACACTATTGCATTAGCAAAGCATTATCCAATACTTTTATAAATACAGCTCTTCAAATAGCCTCCCAATACATACACAATAAGCTAACTGAAACTATATGAATGAGGTTTTATAAATGTAATACTTCACATACCGTTTTTGGTTTTCATACCCAGCAATGTTGTCCCATGATACCTTCTTGCTTTCAACATCAACAGGAGGTTCATCAATACCGTAAATTCTCACTCCCATTGACTGAAGACTAGTAATCGTCTTTTCTGGGGTTGTTTTCCTTTCGCTACCTTCCCTAGGTCTACTTTCTAAAGACTTATTACTCCCCAAATTTCTACCCGCCAATTGCAAGACAGACACAAAAGCTTCCAGCTCTTTCAGAGTCAAGCTTCCTGGCTTCATGAACTCAATTTCCTGCAAAAGTTCATGAGATAGATATTTTACTAGTTTTTCAGAAGCAGAACAAGAGGATCGTGCTGAAAATATAAAGAAACAGTTCATGAGATGGATATTTTACAAGTTTTTCAGCTCCAATGCAAAATAATGAGGCAACTACGAAATTCCATTAATGAGAAATGACAACTCACCGCTTTATCTGCAGTGATAAGAGAGTGAAATATAAGAATGCATAAATCACCCTCCTGTTTCTTTATATTTTCAGCATGATCCTCTTGTTCTGCTTCTCTTTGCCTTTCTGGAGGGTTGATCATTAGCTGCCAAGCAACTGCACTGGAAAAACAAGCACAAAGCATTCTTAAGTGAACTCGTTGCAGAACCATCAAATTTCCAAAGGAATACAAGGAATCAAAAGGAAACAATAAATGAACTGCCATCAGTGATGAGGATGAGAGTTGACCACTCAAAGGCAATCAACTTACCTGTCCCAACCACGCAACAGCACATCTGAACCACCACTGTGCTCCTCAGCCTTCACTCCAAGGTTGGAAACAAGGTTTGCAATTAGTTGGGATATTTCACATGCAGGAGGGACCTGAAACTTCAGTGTTACCTGCAGTACACAATAAATTTTTATTTAAGAGCTTCAAACCATGCAATTACGTTTAGATGGAATTCGGGTCCATGTAAAGCACAATGGAGGTGAGGGCAGCACATCCCAAAGAGCAACAAGAACATGTAGTTTGGTAAATCATAAGTTGTGCCAATGAGCTAATTTTTGTTTAATTAACGAATAATCTTATTTCTTGATAAGTAGTTGAATTTACAAACACATTCAAATGATGATGCATGCTATAGAGAGCCAAATCTCAAAGTAATATTTTCAACTCAATTTCAATGAAATAGTACATGGTTGAATTTTAACTTCAAATCCATGTATTTGAAGATAGGATAAAACCACGTATTCAAAGATAAGTCAAAATTATATTCTTCACGCTAGAAAATACAAAATATGCATTTCCTATTGTCAAAATATGCTGAAAGACTTCATAAATCAGTCATAAATATGCATTGCTTCATAAGTCATTCTACACCTTACTCCAACTTCTCCAAATTATACAAGATTAAGAACATTGATCCAAGGTCAACCATAAATCTTCTTCAGAAGTATCAATCAGTTCTATAGCCAATGATAAAAATCATGTCACACTCCTTCACGTCAGCCAGAATTTAATTCTTGAAACCACACTATAGGAAAGAGCCATCACTATTACGCCATGAATAAGAAAAAATTATTGTGAAGAAAACATCCTACTGAATTAACCTTTTGACCTTTAACACCGACGGAAAACCTGGGGTAGGAACCATAATGCATTCCTTTACTTTTGAGCAACTCTTCAACACGTTGTCGCTCTGTCCTGGCGATTTCCTCCAGCTTTTCACCAGCCGATGGTGACTCTGACTGCAATGGAGGACTCTCAACAGGCTGCACAAAGCGAAATTAGGTTTTGTACAATACTCAATACAAACAATCATGTAACAAAATTTACCCCATACTTTGGCAATTACATCAGGAACCTGGAATTCAAGTCACAACTTAAATTTGATAAGATAGGTATCAACTTGGCAACAAGGCCAACTCTGTATGTGCCAGCATAAGCAGGACACACTGATCTCTCCCAGCTCACTTATTCATAAATAAAATTTGTCCTTCCCATCAAAACATTTAAAGATCAAAGAACATGGTCTTTCAATTGAATTCCTAATCAGACCTTATCAGCATCTGCATATGCTACTTCCAGAGCTCCAGCTCCAAAGAGTCCAGCCAAGACAGCTGGCAATAGAAATTGTACTCCACAAACATTGGGCAGTAATTTAGCCTCCTGGATCTTACCCGTATCAAGATTAACAAGTTGCTCAAGTGGCCCTGCATTTGTCATTACAGACAGAGATATTCAATTCACCGATTGCAAAGACACGGAAAAACAAATCAAATAGATCTTTTCATGTCATCAACCATGACAATTTACTCTTGGTTCATCAATTTATGCCCGACACGAATCCACTAACGCAACAAGCATTCCTCACGATATAAGAAAGCTAATTCAGATTCAAGCAAGTCCTCCAGGAGCAAGCGCAGACACTAAACCGATAAAAGAACATATCTTTCGAAAGAGACTAAGGAACACCACTCCGTCGCGCAACCACCAAACCGAAGCTTACTCCAAGGCGATTTTTTGCTGCCGACCCATCGAAAGTCCGAACGAGCGAAACGGAAAGGACTCGAAAAAATTCGAACTTTTTAACACTCTGCTCGATGACCACATACATCGCGTGTAAGTTCAACAGAAGCGAGGATTCGACAGGGAGAGCTAACGAGGACAATGACCGAGAAGACCACACGGAGTGCTCAAAAAGCACTAATCCGCAGCTCTCACTCACTACGATTCACGCAAGCGCGCTCGTCGGCGGCTACGGCGGAGCAGACCGGAGCGATCGAATCTGCACCGTCGGGAGAAAGACACGGGGACGAGAGAGGAGGAGGAGGAGGAGGCGGTGCGTTACGTGGGGCGAGCGGGGGAGCGAGGCGGCACGATCGCGGCGGAGGCGGAGGCGGCGGCGCTAGGGTTCTGGAGGAGAGCGCGGAGCGGTAGGAGCGGCAGGAGCGAGCTGACGTCAGCAGCAGCTTCCTCGTGGCCGACATGGTGGTTGCTCGCTCTCGCGGAGTTTCCGCCGGAGAAAAAAGTCAGCCGGTGAAGAAGAGAGAGAGAGAGAGAGTGTGTCTTTTCAGAGTCGGTCCGGAAAGTACATTTTTGCAGTCTGTTAAAAAAAAAAAAAAAACAGAGGCACATTTTTCCAAGGGGCTAAAATGGAATTTGGGCTCTTCTGAGGAGATTGTATTAATGTATGGTAGAAAAAGTAGTCGCTAATTGCACCCTTAATTGGCTCCTGACACATTCTGGAAGATTCGATGACGAAAGTGCTCTAGTGAAACGTGCACTCCTTTTTGGCCTTTCGCGTGAGCGGCGTTTATGGTAACGTTATAGCTTCTTCTTCTTTTTTTAAATATTTAATTTCTACATTTTAGATAAGTTTTTGACCATTTAAATGCTTTTTGTAATTATACAAAATTTTTATTATTAAAATGGAAAAAGAGTAAGAATACATTTGCTACAATAATTGACTTTCTGCTTTTTAGATAAGTTTTTGACCATTTAAATGCATTTTGTAATTATACAAAATTTTTATTATTAAAATGGAAAAAGAGTAAGAATACATTTGCTACAATATTCAATTATTTTTTTTGAAACATAAAATTTCTTTTAATTTTTTAAAAACAACGAGAATTCAAAATCAAAGGATGGCTTTGGATTTGCCCCGTGCTAGCGCAATGCAGCAATGGTATCCATGAAGATGACGGACTTGGATGAGAATTTGAGTGTTGGAGATGGACGGTAGCGGAAGCAGCTTGTTGGCGAAGTGACATGATTGCCACAAGGATCTCGATGGTGATGAGGGGATCTGTGATCGTTGGCATTGCGATGAAAAGGCATTTGCTTGCATGGAAAGTGAACTTACAGATAATTCAAGTTTTTGAAGGATAGTTCTCGAAGGAAATTGTATAGTTTGCTCATTAATCTAACATAAACAGAAAAAAGGTCAAGTATGGATTGATGTGGCTCTTGCATGGATCTCCTTGAAAGGATTCGAGAGAGATGTATGCACTCTAGCAATCATCAGTTCAATGAAAGTTAGAAGTGGAAGGACAATGGAATTACACTTTCCCAATTTTCAAACAACTGACTTGGTAACAACAAAATGGAATAGACTTGCATTGGACCCGAAATCTAAAACTTTATTGATATGGTGTTATATACATGATTATTCTAAATTTATCGTGGGAACATACACTTTTGAAACAAAAAGGACACTTTTAAAAAGGATATTATTACACAGACATGTCCTCTCTCGATTGTCTAAAACGTTAGGCACGTGTTTGATAATCACGATAAAAATTGAGATATAATAAATTTTCTCGATTGTCTAAAACGTTAGGCCGTGTTTGATAATCACAATAAAAATTGAGACATAATAAATTTTATCATGTCTTATGTTTGCCTACTTTCCAAAATAGGATCAATTCATTTATTTTGCAGAAAATAAACGATTTAGAAAATAATTTTCTAAAAAAGATCGTTTATATGACTTACAAAAATGTATAAACTAAACGTATTTTCTTCGTCCACGAAAATATTAAACATAAATTTGTTGTTAGTTGCATATTCCATTGACTAATCATTTCAAACAATCATTTTGACAAAAAAATATTTTTCAAATTATACATTTTTTACAATTTTTCTTCAATAAATAAAAAGCCTCTTACATCTTGACCGATAAAGTTTTTTCCAGAATTAATATGCAAATTTTCTAGAGTAACGGGATTTGTATTTATTTATTTTTTTCCTTTTTTCTTGAGAGTTTTTCTTTTACAAGCAGTACACAAGGGCAAATTTATACCGATATGCAGTTTCCGGACATGATAAAATAAGAAAACATCTAACTTTATTACTACAATTCACCAAACAATAAATATGTACAAAAATCCTCTTTACATCTAGACGACCAAACACAGATTTATCTGTCTTCGTTTTGCCTTACCAGGAGACAATGGTCTTTATCGGCCATTGCCTGTCCACAGCTCATTTTGCGCAATTCATCATTTCTAGGATTTACACGATTGGCATCAATATCTGACCATTCATATTCACTAACATTCTAAACGTTACTTATTCACCTATTGATAATTTTTAGGTGATTCGAGAAATTACTACTACAAAATTACTCAGCACAATTAAAAAGAGTAATACTACCTACAGAAACGCTATCCAATCTGACGCGGAATTTTACTCTTGAACAACCGATACCAACCAACCAACCAACCATAAAAGATGATCACGAATAAAAGTCTTATCGGCAGCCCATGAGGCATCTCAATATCATCTACCCAGCATCGCCAAACGATCGATTTATTAGCTCAAATCATAATTTAGTTTCAGAGCTACAACATGAGCAACTAATAAGTAGTCACAAAGCAGAATGAGGCCATGAATCTCAAATGAACACCTATAGATACCAAGTTGATGTGGAAAGCCTTTGTGCCATCATACTTGGACGATACTTCTAACCAACCTCTAAGTTCTACAAAAATCCAATGCAACAAGAAAAACAAACATAAAAAGATCACGAGCTGAGCCAAGCAAAGTTTGAGTTTCTCCAGGAACTCATTACCATGAGATTGTTCACTTATCTAAGCTTGAGCTCCAAGTTCCAACAAAAGGGTGTGGTTGACTGCATCTGATGCTGGGCCAATAAATTGAATAGGACCTGCAATGAAATGCAAGGAGGGAATATAACAAGACACTCATAGAAGGAAGGGAATGCATGACAACAGACCACAAAGAAATAGCAAACATGCATCAAACAGATCATATGTAGTGATGAACATTCTGAAAAGCCACACTAGTTATAAAAAGGAGAGAGAACCTACCAGGACTGATATATCTGTTCTTGATGGCCCACTCGTCCCGCATCGACGCAAACTTCTTGAATGGTGCACCTACATCAATAAAATATCCATTGCTTAGAAGATCCAGGTTTGTACTGTCAAATTTAGCGGGTGTACTGCATGCAGCAGTTTTTACCTTCAAGCTCCACCATTGCCTTCTTGATCACAGGCTTGAACTTACCTGGGATAAGATAAAAATTTCGGACTCAGTTTAAGATGTAAATTTAAGGGCATAGATACATACAATCATGCACACATGTGAAGACAGACAGGAATAACTGTCATTTTTGTGAGACACAAACGACGCAACGGGATATTAGGATGGATAAATCAAAAATGAACCCCACTTAAAGATCCAGCCATGCTATCAACAGAACAGGGATAAACCTAGTCCACGGTCATTCTCCCCATTGCTTCCATGAAGCACGCAATTACTAAATAGGATGATCTAGCTTCAGAACCATTTAATTATTCAGTCTCAGAAAAGAGAATAAGTATCATCCTACAAAGAATCTCAATAAATTAGTATACCATGTCTCCTCTCAACGTCCATCAATGATGTTAAAGCAGTTCCACCAACAGTCCACTCCGAAAGTGGGGCAGCTAAGTTTGCCACCTGAAGATATATTATGCTTGTGAGCTCTATCAGTTCCACAGATGATAAAGACCAGTCAACTGGAAATGAGGACCACCGTCAAGAATAAAGCGAACTTTGTTAGGGGAAAAAGACATACTGAAGATATCAACCCAGTTTTCCCACTCTGGAGGAGAGCTCCTGCTGCAAAACCCAAAGCATAGCAATACGTAGAGTCAAAGTTGGTTGGCAGACCACATCTGCCTTCATACCTGAAAAGCAATTAGTATGCATTAAATAAAGAGTAAAGGCAATATGGTCAAGGTCAAATGAAAATCCACCGAGAATAACTACAGGTTTCAAGTATTTTACAACCACCAGAAAAAGGGAACAATTATTTGATACCCTTCCTGAGTAGACCTTTCCAGTAAAACAACAAAAGAAATGTCAGATTTTCACAGACAAATCGGTATTACCCGAAAAAGTGGGATTGTCCTTTGAAGTTCCCCTTGTATGTACCTTCCTGCTTCCTCTTCTCCAATTCAGTTTCAACCATTTGAATGAGCATCTTCTCTGTCTCAATTTTAGCAACCTAAACAAAGAAACAGATAAGAATGATGACAGAACCCAAAGAAACTGAATATTAGGTGAAACAGTTCAAGATGATAACAATTACCTGTACATTTCCATGTGGATCTCTTTCAAGCATCAATTGTTCTTGAATTGCTTGAGGTAAAAATTCAAAGAGCTCTAAAGACTGAGTTGGGAGTTTCTTCTTCCAAAGCCCACCTTCATCCACGACATCATGAGCAAGAATTTCATTTAGTTCTGAAATAAGGTGCTGCACCTGCAAATAGTACAGTTCAATTAGTGTCTACCATGGATGTATCCTCACTAGTCACTTGACAGTCCTAAGAACTAATTTTTAAAAAGGTTTGCAAACTACATCTAAAAGAAGTACAAGTTTACCTCTGGAATGAAATCGATAAGGCCTTCTGGTATGAGTATGACTCCATAGTTGTAACCAAATTCCGCACGTTTACAGATAACATCAACGATGTAGTCAGTGACATTTTTAAGAGTCAGCTTCTTGGCAGCGACCTGCATCGAGTTGTAATTCATATGACTAGTCATTCAACAATTATGAGAATGATATTTCCACGAAAAGCCTTGTTATTAACACTTTTACTTAGTTATTGTATGAGTGACGTCCATATACAAGTGAACACTCAACTAAATTAGGCAAGGTTAAGTTGGAAATTCAAGTGGAAGAAAACTAGGTAAAGCCTAAAGTCAGTATTAATCAAGAAATGGTCCATGACAAAAAGGACAAGCTACTCCAGCAATAAGCTAGAAATACGAAAAGTTGCCTCAGAATCATCAGCAAAAATTCAAGAGCATCCTAAGCATGGGGGAAACCAGAAAAGCTTCTTCTAGTGCACATAAATGTACTAAAGAAAAATGCCAAAAACGTTTCAGGACAGACGCCAGACTGATACAGTCAATTACTGTGGTGCGCCATATATTGCTCTTCTTTTCAAGCATCATTGAGATGCCTAAAGCTAAAACTTTTTACCATAGGTGGATCATTATTGACAAAATCAGTCAACAGATGAGTATATATATAAATATAATAGACGGAGAATTAAAGTGCAAGAGAACATAATATAGTTCCTTTTCCTCTCTTCCAGGCTACGCCATTCCTATATCCAAGCAAAATGAAAGACTAAGAAAATTACCTCTTCTCCAATAATGGTGATATTAGGATGAGTTTGCAGAGCACATTCTAGAGTGATGTGAGAAGCTGCACGTCCCATTAGCCTCACAACTGCACATGCAAGCATAGGATAAGGAACAAGCAGATGAGAAAGGATCATGCAATACATCATGTCTCCAACAAGCTATCACAGCATATTCAATTCTTAAATGAATGAATAAAGCGGACGCATTTCATTTGAGACCAGAGAACTTGAGGGAAGGAAACTGACAGGGAAAGCAAACAAGAATAGATTTGAGATTAGAGAGGACCACCATCAGCAATGAAACTGATCATGCAAAAGATGGAGAATTGTAGAAGTATTAGGCAAGCTGCATTGTTTAGACTGAGATAGGACCATAATTAGTAATAAATACAATCACACCTAGAGGAAAAAGAACAGCACTGCAGCACAAAAGTATTTCAGAAAATGTGAATTGCAATTTAGGAATGTCAAAAAAAGAAAGGATTTAGAAGATGCATAATCACCATCAGACCAGGAGGCAATTGTTAGGTTGAACAATGCAGCCTGAGAAGGAAAGCTGATGTTTTAAAAGATAAGATCACATATAACTAAAACAACACAGAAGACCATAAGTGTTTGACATTACTGGTAGAAAGGGAGGTGTGTGAAAGTCTTGGGAGAGGTTGAAAAAGTTTGTGGCACTTTGCTTATAATTGCAAGGAAATCAGCAGTATCCTAAAACATTAGAGTAACCATACGAATTTGACATCTCTTTTGGATTGTTTTAACTTTAAAATAATTAGACATTTAAGCAGAATGAAAGTAAGATCTGCTTGAAGTGATTGATCTGACCTGCTTGCTTATATGTTGTTCGCAATGTCTAACAACTTTCCAAATACTAAAAATTGATGTTGTTTAAAGGAGGAGACTGAGCAAAGTAGAAATTTCAAGATTGACAACATAGTAGTATAGTAACTTATATTATAACAATCAAATCAGGTACTAACAGTGGTAATATTTTCCGGTTGACCGAGCATCTACCATCACATTGCCAATCTGTTCAGAGTAGATCTGCACAAGAGACATAGACCACATGAGAAGCCTCTCCAAGATGGAATTACAATTATCTATTCTCGTAGCATCTCTATCAAAGCATCCCACATCAGCACAATCAGCATATAACATGATTAGAACAGTTCAAATATAAAACCAAATTAAGAACAAGGAGTTCAGCATCCCATAATTAGCTAAAGTTTACCTTGCAAGCAGTATCAAATCCAAAACTCACAGGAACCTCTTTGCATTTGAGATCACCATCAATGGTTTTGGGGCATCCAATTACTCGAGTTTTCATGTTTTTACTCCTGGATGTACCAATGCCATCAAAAGAATCAAAACAAAAAGTGATAAGAGTGCAAGCAGAGAATATTCCCATTATAGGCAATCCTATTCCATAAAGTGATAACTACAAACATAATCATAGGGAAAGTGTACCTGAAATTTTCAGCAAGGAGGCAAGCGTTCGTGTTTGAGTCATCTCCACCGATAACAACAAGGCCATCCAAGTCAAGTTTTTTTGCTGTTTCTTCGGCTTGTTTAAACTGAAAAAAGGTCAGATGTTGTCAGCCTCATCTTCTTGCATAAAATGGTAATCCTATTCAACCAAGAGAGTGAAAAGGAAGTGGACTCACCTGCTCTGGACTTTCAATTTTGTCTCTCCCACTGCAGATCATGTCAAAGCCACCCTAATTGAAGCAAGAAGAAAATAATGTAAAGTGCTTAGCCAGCTTGCTCAAACATTCACCTAACAAACATGTGCACGCTGCAGTTTGACGATGCATTACTATGCAGTCAAAGTCTGATTATTTTGCAACCTACATTTTTAGATTTATGCACATAGCTTCCCCATGCACCAAAAAAATAAAAAAAAAACAGAGCAGTCACCCAACTATTTGTTCCAAAGGATTCTTGAAATCCCATGATTGAAATGAATAACTGGCACGTCATATCTCACAATGGATGCCATCATTTCCTTTGTACAACTAAACAGCCTCACCTGGTTTCTGTAAGGGTATATGTACTCAGGAGTGAGTTCCACATATTTGCACTTCATGATGCCAGCAGGACCACCCCGGAACCCATACAATGTGCTGCCTTTAGCGCGATCTTGCAAGTAATCTAGCACCAAATTTTTTTATTTTTTTATTTTTTAAATTATCATTAGAGGTCCATCTTTAGAGACACGATCATAACTGAACCAATCGCTTGAAAGAGGAATCACATAATAATCAACCAGAGCATCATCATAATATTATCATGATTCTCACCGAAGATTCCAGCAATCACATTGTGCCCTCCGGGAGCCTGACCTCCCGACAACACCACTCCTATCTTCAACTTCTGGCCTGGTCCATCGGAGGCGGAATCACCGGGCACCACCATTGCCGACGGTTGCCCGAACACACACGGAAAGAGCTTCGCGATCTCCCCTGCGAAAACACCACCACCACCACGCACACTATCAAATCCCACCGCAACCGGAATCTCGATTCCGAACAGCGCTCAACTCAGCACCAAAAACTACATATCGTCAGTCCTCAAAATGCGAAGCGCACAGTATTCCCTCGCAAAACCACGCGCACGCAATCCGACAACGCGGATCAACAACTCCTCGAACGATCGCGAAGGCTCTACTCTACAGCCAAGCTAAAAACGCTTAACCGGATCCCAACGGATGTGGCAAAGAGGGGCGGACCTGGATTGCCGGCGGCGGAGCTCGGGGGGCCGTCGACGACCTTGATGGGGCCCTTGAGCACGGACGGCAGGGGGAGGTCGTGGTCGATGCGGCTCGTCTGGACATCGCTGTACACGGAGGCCACGCGGCCGGTGCCGGCCGGCTTCCCGCCGGCGGCCGCGGCGAGATCGCCGTTGTACACGAAGCTCGGCGACATCGGCGTTTCGGTTGTACCTAACGCTGAAAGACTGCGAGAGAAGGAGTGAGAGTGCGCGAGTGTGCGAAATCGGGCGATAAATCTTAAAAGCGCCACAGAGGGGCAAAATAGTCATTTATGCTTCGGTGTCTCCGCCCCCCGGGCATAAGCGAGAGAAAGTTGGTTGCCCCACGCTCGTCCGGCACGAGGGCAGTTTGGGGATTTCGCTGGGGGGGTGGAAAATGTTTGGACGGTTTGGTGCGCGTGCCGTTGATGATGATGATGATGATGGTAGGGGTGCAATTCGTGGGATTTGTGTAGCACATAGATTTTCACATGCTGATCCTAAGGGAAAAAATAAATTAATTAGCACTTTTTGATTAATCAATCGTCGAGAGACTCGTGTGAATTTCGACACGATTACGTCGCTATTATAGTATAGGGATCGATTGAAGCCGGACGCAGATTATCGCATGATGTGACATCGACGGTGGACTCGATCTCGTGAGAATTATTTGTCACACCGCTTGGAAAAAATTGGGTTTTGTCGGTTTTAAGAGATTGGTATTGGGGTAATTTAGGTTGTTCATATGTTCTCCGTGCTATGGCTCTGTTTACAACATCAATTCACTTGCTAATGAGGGTGGTTGGATGGGATCTATCTGTGCTTATTCTATTGCCATGGTTCATGGGGTCAGTTCAGATCTTGTATGCGTGGTTCAGTGCTTACCTAACCTTCCCTCTTGGGGGTTGGTGTGGATTTGAGGCTTTGAGAAGCAAGGAAGGGAATATCCCATGGGGATATTGTACCATAAAGATTTCTCTTTGAAAGAGGGTTAGCTTGTGGGTTAATTGCCTAATTGGACATCGATGATGCTTATTAATCAGATCTTTCTTATTGGAAAAAATCTCGCCTTTTTATGGTGATAATTGGTGGATGCGAGGAGATTTGTTGGGGATATTCTGTATCTCCAATTGAGGTCAATTTGGGTGGGCCAATTCAAGTTGGGATGTTGTTTTTCCCCCTTTGTTGGGATCAGCCCAATGACAAGGACGTGCAATTTGGTTGTTGGTTACGTTGTGGAAATCACAAAGACCATAGAATTTATTGATTTAAATTCATTTAATTCGAATTTGATGGTTTAGTTGAGATATCATGCCACAGTGGCTTTTGGGACATAGTTCTTGTGAATTATTTTTCTTTTTGTTTTAGCCCATTAGCATCTTGAATGGGAAGACAAGAGTGTAGCATTTGAGGCATTTTTCTCATTCAATTAGGGATGCGAGGAGGCAAATGTCAAGGAGTTTTCACCATTGGTGGAAGGGTTGGATTACTGAAGACAGAAACAACTAATGAAATAGAAATCGGGTAAATTCGTTCGAGGTGGATGGTCCCTAAATGTTTAGTGAACTTTACAATTACATTATTGAACTTTGATTTCAATTCCTATAAATTGAATTTGTGGTTTTTTGCAACGTTCTTTCACTAAACAATTTTCTGACCATGTTATGATATTTTGCATTGATGTCAATTTGTTGAGGTGTTGACGGAAAATGGATGACCCTGTTTATGATGTTTTGCGTTGATTTTTGTACTCAGACCAAATTTTGGCCATTTTTTGTACATGTTTGCCGCATCGGCACTTCGCCGGAAAAGTGGATCCACGGATGAAGAGCACCAATTGTAGGGGATAGAAAAAGGTTTAGTGCATTAAGTGACTCTACTGTAACCTAGATGGAAAATCCATCAAAGTACAGTAACGTCATCCTAAGTCTTTTATGTTTTTTCAAAGATGTAACTTTGCTCTCGTTGTATCGCAATCTATCACTCATTCAAGACACGATGAAAAGATTAACATATAATAAGCCTTCTCATGATTGGCCCTGATATAGTAATCTTTTTATTATCTTTGAAGGTGTACGCTTGAAAGTTTTGTTCACACTAATCTTCCTTAGAGTATAGTGTTTCGCTTCTTATCAATAATCATTCACTTTTAAAAATTCATATGAGGATCTAAAATAGGGTCTTTTTTTTTTTTCAAAAAAGTGAACTCTATTTCAAATAAAACTCTAAAATAGTTAAATTAGTCTTAAATAAAAGTCTGAGCTCACCAATAGACATTTTTCAGCGAGTAGAACGGGGCGATACTATTCAAAATTCACAACTGGGTAAAAAATAAAGGGAATCCTCAAATTGAATTGGGATTGGGTCCTTCCATCAAATTTTCACATTTCTTTCTTCCTCTCCCTCTGCTCCTCAAGCAAATCGCTCACGACCGAGATGATCAAGCTTGTTTGTGGGGGCCAAATTCCTAGACCAAATCACACATAAAAAGAGCAACACTACTAGGGATGTTAACTAAGCAACATTTGATCCGAATGAGGCTTATTTCAACTTTGTTACTCAACGAAACTCCCCATGTGACTACTACTCAAACCCTAGGAGCTTCACTAATCCTATTGCTTCCAAATCAACCGCAACTTCAAGAAAAGCATTGCCACCAACCCCTAATCTACAAAGGGAATCAAGATACTTTGAGATTTGTCCACACCATCATCACAAATCCCAATTAACAATTCACACCCCCTCCATTCCCCTCCAAAAGCTCTTCCTCTCCCAACCACAGCTTCAACTCCTTTTAAAGGACATGTACCACAAGTTACCAACTCAAGACATAATCATTCCTAATGAGACCCACTTGCTAATTTTGCTCATAAATGGTTGGTTCCTGCAAGAGTTTTCCTCAGTAGTTCCTCCTTCATGACTAAGAATGAGGAGGAGCTCAGGGCTATCCAAGAAGCAGAGGCCTCAGAGCAGAGGGTGTGAGTACCTGTGTTGTGGCTGCAGACTCAGCGTTTCCTCGTCGGAGGAGGATGACGAGAGCGACGGTCTGGACCGGGTCGGAGCAATCTCGAGCCTGGCACACGCCTTGGTTCAAGAGCGGCTTGACCAAATGATAAGAGAGAAGCAAGAGGCAAGGCGTGCAGAGCAAAGGAAGCGAAGAACGGGAAGGACCGAATTCATTTTGATAGTCGCTGTAGAGATGGAATCATATGATCCCGTGCAAGATTTCAAAGACTCCATGGTCCAGATGATAACATCAACCGGAATCGTAGATGCGAAAGGCCTTCGGCGACTATTGGATTGGTACCTCTCTGTGAATTGTGAGGATAGTAGGGGAGTAATATTGGAGGCATTTCATGATGTTTGCTTTAACTTGTTTGTTAGGAAGTAAATGAAAATGATGGATTTTTGGATTGTCCAAGGGGAAGGCTCATGCCGTCAAGCCTGCATTCAAATCACATTTGCATGTAGAAATCTCTTGCTAAGCAAGAGAGGTATCCTGGTTCAAACACAGACTTAACCACCTGATCTTCATAAGGAAACTAAGGGATGCATGCAATGAAATCTGTAAGTATTCCTCGTGGGAAACATGGTGAGGTCCGACGACATTAACTACTTGACAAATAGCCTTCGAATCAAACAAGATATAGCATGGCCGTTCGGTTGATAGAGAGGATCAACTCGATTCTAGTCTATCAAATATACATCTGTGATTCATTTAATACCATCATGCCATAGAAAGATTATCAGTAAAAACATTGCACAGCTGCAGAAAGGAATCTTTGCGCTTGTCTTAATCAGGGAAACAAAAGTAAGATCAAGAAACCTTCGATCAGATTCAATCAGTTGATAGATCAAGAAACCTCATCTTCCTGGAGATGAATATTGTGCAGGGGTATCAACTGAGGTTTGCAGACTGATAATTTGAGTTCACGAGTAAATTTGAGTAGTCAGGGCTTGCCAGAGTTGAGGTCATTGATCCAAAGGAGAAAAACCATTGTTTGGTCCAAAATCAATTCATAACGAAAATTAGGTAACTGATGAAGTGGAGGAGGTAATGCTTTGAAACAAAGAATTTTCTCTACGCTATCTAAAACTCCTTTTAACTTTCGAGAAGATAAATGATCAATAAAATCAATATGAGTTTCATAGATGAGCTAAACTTCAGTTCTCAACTAGTAAAAACCTCTATGAATCCTTAGCAGACTATGATCGGAGGACTTATTTCACACATAATATCATCAACATACACCACAGCTCAAACATAGATATCCTCTCAACAAAGTATGTTGATCACTACAAGGAGTCTTCACTTATTAGTCAATTACAGCGACAACAAGGAGCTACCTTCCTTGATAAGAACAAAGACACTTCCAGCATCTCCCCTTGAGATACGGAGTTCCTCATCCAGGTAGGTGGTGAGTAGCCACGACTCGGCATTGTTGTTCGAGAGGGAGAATTTGATGGGTGGTTGGCTGGAGATGGTCTTTGCAACAGAGAAAGCAGTGTCTTGAACAGAGTTGATCAAACCTTTGAAAGGAGCAAGGTCAATCCTTTGTCCTAGGAACTCGACATTCTCTGGTAAGACAATTGAGTCGGTGAGCTGCGGGGTTCCAATGATGCCTTCTTCGAACTTGATCTGAAATAACAGAGGAGAATGCATGACTGCTGTCTCTGCATGTTGGTAGGTAAGAAACATATAGAACAAGGAAGATCCGACTCCTGATAGTTAATGATGTTGATTCTCCAGGAATTTTTGCCAGCTCTTTATGTATTAGCCATCTATCTTTTCAGAGAAAATTTTACATTGTGCTATTGTACTTTCACTCTTCTTCTAATCAAGTCCCTCTGACATTGAATTTAATCAAATTCAACTGACATGGCTGCTGGACATCACCAGTATGATGAAGAAAAAATATGCAGATGCTCATGTGGATAAAATTCAGCCAATATGGACAACCAAGTGGATGTTCAATATTGGAAAATTTAGTCCACACGACACTATGACATCATCTGATGACTACGTCAGCTGCATTTGGCTGGATTTGGTGCTGAGGAACTTGATTAGAAAATTTGCGAAAAGAGAATAAATTGATTAGATGAATTACTAGTACAAGGACTTATCAGTAAAAGCATCAAAATACAGGGCCAAAAAGTAGAATTTATCCATTTTCCATTCACATGTTTTGTCTTTTGTTCTCATTTGGCTGACATTTATATAGCAAAAGTAGTACTCCATCAATCCAGCATCCGATTTTACTCATATGGCATTGAAGAAAGCAAATTTCTCAGTTCCTTAATTTTCTTTAGCAAATAACTATTGAAACCCTCAAATTAAATGACCCTTAGAGTTGTAACAGAGAGAATAACATTTAGGAACCAAGAATGAACCTGCACGCGCTTGGGGCTTCGGACTTCAAATTTGGCATTGGTGCTAAAAGAAGTTGTAGCCAGTGGGCCAGAAAACAGGACAGAGTTCTGGACAGTGAAATTCTCCGAATCAATGGTCTGAGATATCTCCTCCACCTTCACCAATGGCAGGGTACCCCGTGCCAACAATGGGAATAATTGCGCAAAAGAGGTGTACCTGAAACCACATAATTTAGTTGAAATCACAATATAACAACATGCACTTTGAGAGAACTGCATAGTGTCTACATGCACAATGAAGATGAATGGGCACTCTAGGAAACAGCTAATATGAGGTACAATCTCAAAGAGGAAAATTGGAGAAATAATAGTAGATCCTTTGGAAAACTTTGGGAAACAGCAGAAGACAAATGGAATAAGCACAAAGCAATGAATAATTATATGTATAAACAAACATGCAAACTTATCTCTGCAAGCATGCATTTTAGGTCCTCAGACATGGAACCAGCTGCACATGACTACTCTGACAAACTTTCGTGGAGCTTATACCACTGTTGCCACAGAACCAGAATATGATTTTACTCTCGGTTCATCATTTAGATTCATGAAAGAAAGTATAGCAAGCAACTCAAGCAAAGTCTGCAACTTGGAACAGTTTCTAAATATTCCATCCTTGTCAGTAGTTGTCATCAATATAAGGTACATATTCCTGATGAAATCTCCATCATGAAGAAAAGTTTGAGCGACATAAACCGTGTCAGCAATCTTAAAAGACATCTCACCTGGAAAGCACAATAAAAGCACTATACTCAAGCTGAGATAATAGGTTTGAACACCATGTGTTCAAAACAAAGCAGCAGATGTAAGTATCAACTATAGTGGCCTCACTGAGATGAAACGAATGACACTTTAAGGAAAGATGTTGGGCACTTGGATCTTGCTAGAGATATGAATGGTTCTAGAAAAAAGAACTGTTGAAAGAGGATCATGTAACCGACCTCCTATAGAGGAAAAAGCTCGTGTGTTACTGTCATAGAGTAGCTCCATGGCATAAGCATAGTAGTGTTACCATGCTAAGATTCGATTGAGATTTTATTTGCAGCTAAGCTAAGCAGTTAAATTTCATCACAACCCAAACAACCAAACACAATTCCAAACATGATGGCCGAGTTTTGTAAATTCGCTAGTCTCATGGTACATGAACCTAATATGATGTGGTACCCATTCTGGTCCTTTTAAACAGTACAAACCAATAATTGGTACTAGTAGATAGTGACTCAACACCTTCTAGTTTTACACGCCGGGGTCACTTGTCCTGCTACTTCTAGTAAATGCTTGTCGAATTGATGTCTACACATGGCATGTGAAACGAAAGCCACGCTGTCAAACTTCTTCCCAATTATTCATCACAGATCACATGATCAACCTGATAGTTCTATCATACGCAGGCAAATCATACTCACCATCAATCCTAAGTTACGGATGAGCTGTTTTGCAATATTCCGTTTTTACTGAAACATTTTAGAAAACTTTTTGTTTAACTTTTGTGATTTCTTCAAAGCTCCTTGAATTCACGTTCAATGTTTCCTCTGAAATCTTTCTTCAAAATTGAGTACCAACGCACAGTTAGTTCAGTTAATGGAGTTCCTGGTTAAGCTAAAAGAAAGGACAAACCATGATCAAGAAACACGTTCTCCATGTAACTCCAAACGAAAGCAAGAAAGTCACCAGTAGATTCCCATTCATCAACCAATCTAATCCGATGAAAACCCCAAAAAAACGGAAACTTACGCAAGAATCCACTTCCCGTTGAGCAGCGTCAGAGCCTCCGTCGGAGCCGGAGTCGGGTTCTTCGCCTCGAGCTGCGTGATCAGCTCCACGATCTCCGCCCTCGTCTCGCTCGTCGCCCTCAACCCACGGTCCGTCCCGTAGAACGAATCCACCAGCTCCTTCTTCAGCGCGGCGATCTCCGGCACCTCCTTCGGCGGCTCTGGCTCCTCCGGCTCCGCCACCGCCACCGCAGCACCGCCGCCGCTGGTCCCACTCACCGGCTCCTCCTCCCCCTCCTCGGGCACTCCTTCGTCGCCGTCCTCAGCTGCCCTGACCCGGAACACGGGTCGGACGCGGCGACCCGTGTTGCCGTTCCGGATTCTTGAGCCGCAGGCGATCCTGGAGGCGATGCCGGGGTTGGCGACGGCGAGGACCGAAGGCTTGGGGGAGAAACGGTGCTGGGTAGGGCTCGACGAGAGGGAAACGCATGGAAAATGGATGAGCTGCGAGACGGTGGACATTTTCGGGCCAAGAATCGGATTCCGACGGTTCTTGATTTTCCGGCTAGAAACAGGGGAGGTTTCTCGTTGAACAGAGAACAGGGGACGGTTTCTGCGGACAGAGCAAGGCCCGGAACGAGGAACCAACGATGCGCTTTCGTTCCGAACTCGAGTTGCAAGAAGACGAATCGAATGAAACGACAGAAGAGACCGACGACAATCGGAAACTTGGAGAATTCGAGGTTCGAGTGATGCAAGACTCCGTTTTTAAACCACTGCCAAAATCAGATTTTGGCATCTCCGGCGGAAAGACGATTTTGCCCCTAAGTCAGCACTCTGTTTTTTTCCATCTCTTGATTTGGTATTAATTAAAATGGGGAATCACCCTTGATTTGGGAACAATAGATATGTTAATTATTCTCAATCGGGGATCGTACTCAGGGTCAAATACAATGTATCTTTGGTTAGTCTAGAAGCCTATATTGGATTACAGCTCACGAAGTGTTTTATTAATTCATGAGATTGTTAGTAATGGAAATGTCAATCGCTCTCGATTTGGTAGTGATGGAAATGTTAATCCACTCTTAATTTGGCACTCATGCTGTCAAGGGTAGTGTATCTTCAATTGGTAGGAATATGTAGATAAGGATGCCATCTATATTGAACGAATAAGCCTATTGTGACTCTTAGCATTATGAGCTAATGAAGTCTCTCATTAACTCATGAGATAAGAAAATAAATTGTCAAAGAATGAGTTAATGACTTGACGTGATATTGTATTTCATGGTATATAAAGAAGTGAACCTCATCGCAGGTGAATTGATCAATGCCGGAAGAAGCATCATATCAATCTATATGGACCCAAGATTTGAAAGAAGACGTGAAAGGTTATTTGATGAATCAAGAGACTATGAATTTGATGCTTAGATACATTGTTATGCATTTCACTTTCCCAATTAAATTGTCACATTTTGTCCTTGAGCTCTATTCTTTTGCAATATTCATGAGACAATTTAAATAAGTCATATTTATGTGCAGTTCTAATACTACCCCGAAACCCTTTTTTTTGTTTATAAAAAACTCATCAATTTTCACTCTAGTTTCAAATTTGCCCCATGTTAAAAGATCAATATTGGTTTTTATTTTCTAAGTCATTAAAATAAAGAGTCTACTGTTATCTTGTACCGAAATGAAGGTGTTGATAAAGATGCGGGTCATGATAATGAACCCTCAACTGGCTCTAAAGATTATAATTTTGTAGAAATGAAAATGATTTCTAGGAGTAGAGGTAGATTTGAGGTTATAGTGAAAATTTGCGATATTTTTAGAGAAAAGAAGTTGATATTAGAATTGAGATTACAGAGTTGAAATTGGATCTAAGACTGAGCATTTTTTTTTTTTAGGGAATGAAGCCCAAATCAGACACCTTTGTTGGGGGAGATGGTCCAGCTGAAAACCAAATTGAGCAGTGCATTGCGCCTCCAAAGAAGCTGCCACAAATCATCATGGGCTTAATTTATGTGGAGGGTGTTTTGGTCATTGCGAATAAGGTTAAGGCCCCCGCATATCAGTGGAGCTCCACGTGAGGCTGACACGTGGACTGTCGAGCTAGCAAAAAGAACAAAGACCATCTTTTATGAGAGGTTGGGAATAATGCCTTTGGCATGACCATGAATTCTGGAACTTTTCAGGACTCACATGAATTCTAAGAACAACCGGTTCAATTCCCGGTTTGACCAACCTAGAACAGGTTCTACCCGAGAACCTATTCAAACCAATTCAACTATTTACATTTCTATACTTACCGAGAATCAAACTAGGATTTTCTCGCATTAATGAATAACATAATCACTTGATCAATGTATGTTTTTGTAGTGCAATGATACATCTTTATCTTTTATTACAAGAGTTTGATTTTTCACCCAAAAAAAAAAAAAAAAAAAACAAATGAGCTTATTCTCTAATGGAATCAAGGAATTGAATTGAGAATAAGCACTTCCTAGTTTCAATTTTTTAGAATCTAGAGTTGCATGGTCAATTTCTAGATTGTGGGTTGGGAATTGATTAGCCCTATGTAATATATAGATGATCCCACAAAAAAGAAAAAAAAAAAAGGACTTCATATTATATCAAAAATTGTATAGTAGCTCAAGAGTTTTATTATCTAGAGAAATGAGAAAATATATTATCTGCAAGTGATGGTCCTGTCGGAGATGGAGAAATCCAAGTTGGAAACTTCCTATGTGAACAAGCCATAGTTTTAATCGATGATAAAGGGATATTCCTATCAATTAAATTAAATGCTTGTCCACCACGTGCCAAATTACGATTGAACCTGACGTGGCTAAGCTACGGTTTCAAGCGGATGAAGATTTACATAGATATTACAAAATAATGCTTGCTTACATATGGTTGAAAGCTCCCGCTATTTTTTTTCTATCTATTGTTAATTGCACGCTTACTTTTGAACTTAATTAAGCTTTTTTGTTCGGCCCATTGTTTGGATTTTACAATTTTCATTGTCCGTATAGATTTAGGTTGCATTGTCTAAACTTTATTGTTTGTTAGCCTATCATTTGGACGGAACCCAAAACCTAGGTTGGGAATATTCAACTTGAAAAAACCGACATGTTCTCAGAAAACCAACTTATCTTATCATTTGATTCGTGTTCTAGCCGAGAACTGGGTTCTTTTTTACTTTCTTTCTTTTTCTTGCTTCATTTCAAAAAAAAAAAAACTTAGAAAAATAATAGTTGTGGCAAAATAATATGAGCAACAAAAGGTTTAAAGTAAAATATTAATACAAAAAAAATAAAAATATAAAGCAACAAGGAAGTTAAATTCATTTAAGAAAGATAAATCATTTTATTCCAACTTCATATAATAGGTTCTAACCTAAAACAGGACCCATTTCTATGGTTAGTTCGATTCGGTTTCTAGATAGAACTGGTTCCCTAGTCCCAATCATGAAATATCTCGACATGATCGTGGCTTGAGTAGGTAGTTTCAGGGTCTGTCCTGATCTGCTTGGACTTGCCAATTTCCCTAAGTAATTTCTTTTTTGGAAAAAAAAAAAAACAAGTAATGAACGGCCTTGGGTTTGAACACTAGGGGTTGATCTTTAAGCCCAACAAGACAATTTGGGCGGTCATGAAATGTTTCATATGATAGGCCTATGAACAGGCGAGAGTTCTTTTCTCCTTCTTTGGGCCAGTCTGCATGGAGAATTCTTTTGAGGTTAGTGCTCAATTGGGCTTTGAGCTTTTTGTCGCTTATCTTTGTTGTCAACGATAATCTGGGTTAGAGGCGATCGTTTAAATGAGGTCGGTTCTCGGACTAGAATCAGGAATTGATCATGTGACCTCCATTATCAAAAGATTGAAATTGAAAACCAAATTGGTTGATCCGAGAACTACTAGTTATACTGTTATTTATAGAAATATCATCCCACATCACATGACTATTGGGTTTGTATGCATTTTATATATGTGTGGACTTCATCACCTATTGATTTAAGCTTTTGAATTGAACATTTTAATATGGTATCATAGTCAAGTTCTATACCGATTTATTTTGTGTGAGCGTTCACTTCATTCATCAAAATCCACGTGTCATTCATAATCTGGCTTGCACGTAAGATGGGTTGTTGAAATACGTCTATGAAAATTATATGTTTTTTATATGCATGTGGTCCCTCACCATATATTAGCTCAAAAGATTATTTGTTCATGTTGAAAATCATGGTTTGAATCTTAATGGGTGGAAAAGTATTTTTCTAAAAAAATTATCCAAAATCAATTTTAAATCAGTTTAAAAACCAAATTGATTCTCCTTGAACTTGACCTTCTACTCACCACATATTAGCTCAAGAGATTATTTGTTCATGTTGAAAATCATGGCTCAAATCTTAATGGGTGAAAATGAATTTTCTAAAAAATAGTCTAAAATCAATTTAAAACCAGTTCAAGAACCAAATCGATTCTCCTTAACCCGGCCTTCTTTTCTATCCATACCACTCTAACTCTCAACTTACATTTAAACTCTTGTCCTATTTTTTGTAGAGTGTAGGAATCGAATTCTCCACCCAAAATCAAACGTTCCCCACCCCAACTCCTGAAAATGTGAGGAATCCAACTCTCCACTTTCCCTATCTTGCTGACCATTAGGCAACCCATAGTGGTTCTTGAAACCAGCCTTAAACTAATTGGTTTAAGTGAGATTCCAAATTGACTCAAATTTGATGCTCATACCAAATTCTTGAATGCTAAATATTGAAAAATCATTCTGCAGTTTGGGAGCATACGCCCCTCCATATCCTTCAAAACCGTCGAACCCAATCGATCTCCACATATGAAATCAACTAATCTTCCGGCATCAACATGCCGTGCCGAGCTTCATACAATGAAACCCACCATGGAAACCTCTCCTACATACACAATTCCCATTCGCGTTTCTCGAGTCAATTCCAAATTCGCATCTTCTGGACCAAAGAAAAAGGCAACGAAAAGGACCACACACCAACCCTCGATCCCCAATCATTGATTCCCCCCCCCAAAAAAATGTGATCGCATCATCTCCTTCTTCGGCCAGCCGTTGGGCGGAGGGATTTCTTTGACCAAATGGCCAAAGGGCCAAAGCGGCAAGCCGTTTCGAAATTGAAAATTGGGAGCGAAGACCGGAGGAGGAGGAGGAGGAATATGATGCGCCATGTGGCCCTTCATGATCTGATAGGGGTCACGTCAACTTCGATAGGTCCAGCTTTCTTCTTGTTCTCCCTCTTTTTCTAAAGTAAAGGGTTCGAGGGATTGCGTACTTTGCTTCAGTCCCGGCGCTTTCCCTTTGGCCCTAATCCCAACACTAAATAGGCTCTCTATCCTAATCATTTGTTGTTATCCTCATTAGTTGACGCTCGACTCTGCCTAATTGAGTTTTTTTTTTATATAGATGCAGACATTATTGAGTCGAGTTCAACTAGATGGATGGTGGAGAAAGATTGATTGTGTAGATTTACAGAGTTGGATAGATGGTGTAGTAGAGGCACCGATTTATTAATCAAGGAAAAAGAATATGGAGATATAATTAAGATCAAGAATCAAACACCTTTGTTCTTTCAGGTGTATGTGCGATGAATAACTGATTCAACCTATTTTGAGTGCATAGCACTGAAGTTGACATTGCTTGTGAGGATGGTTTGATTTCGCCAAAGACAAGGGTGATTACTAAGTTTGGTTCAATTTGAGAATCGGTTGTGATCATTATGATTTGAACAATGGTCCCCTTTGTAAAGAAATTAGTTTTCTTATTGGAAAGATGCAATTCTTAAATTTTATGACAAACTCTTATGTTTTTGCTAAAAGAAAGAAATATGATGAGTTTCATAAATAGATTCGAGGATCAAGAATTGCTTGATACAAAAGCTAAGCGATTCAATTCCCTGTTTCGATTCTTTTTTTCTTTTTTTTGGGTAAATACCCATTTCGATTCTTCAAAATTGAGAATCACAAAATTGGTTTTTAATTATAGTTTGAGAATCGAGTCATCATGGAATTACTCAGCTGCCAATGAAAGAGGTTTCTAATACTAATAGGATTCTAAATTTGTTGATTTTCACACTCAGATTTCAAGTCGATCAAAGTTAAGGTTTTGAACGCAAACTTGAACCGATGATGATGGGAGGTGGACGTACAAGACATGGGCAAGAACTCACTCGAGGACCATTGACTCAACTTGACTTGATTACATATAAATGATTCTTCAGGTTAAAGCAATACTAAGACAAAAACTATAACTGAATCTTTTGCTTTGTGATTTCCTAATTTTACTTATCACATTCGCACAAGCATGATGCATATGTATCATTCATAAGGGAAAGAAACACTTATTGATTTAATCTCCAATTATATCCACACCTCAAGGGTTATATCAATACACACCACTTAAAATCTCTATGATTCTAGGTTTTCTTAGAATGTACCGATTGATCCGACTTTCGCTGCTCCGATCATGTGCTAGTATTGTGTTAATGAAGCAAAAAACCTTCTGGATTTCACTAAGAGTTGGATGTAAGGTATACACTAATGACCTTAGAACGATGTTGCTTCGGGTATGAAAACCCTCAAATGTACGAAACAACCCGAGTAGACAAAGAAAACCTAGCTGACTGCACATGTGTGCAGAAATATATAAATTCACAATTTTGATATTAGACAAAAGCAACTAGTTGACATTGCGAGATAATTAGGGTTTTGCCAAGTTCCGTGCAAGGGTCAACTAGCATAATTGGCTACTAAGTCATATGTAAACAAGCAACCATACCCTTCATTTCAAAGGTGTCCTTTATTTTTATTTTTAATTCTTTATCCCCTTTAATAAATTGATCTCCTCATTCATTAATTTATTCATATATGAATTTCAAATATTATGATAACTTTTTTTAAATTTTATTTTCTTTCATAGTGGCGTCAATGTTCTTATGAAACCATTAAATAAGCAAACACCCAAATAATTATTGATGGGGAAAATGACATAGATGACCCTTAAATTTTGCTCCAATATGAAATATGGTCTTTAAACTTTTAATTTGTTTAATGTGGTTCTTGAACTTTATCCTAATGTACAACATCATTCCTAAACTTTTAAATTGTTTAATATAATTCATGCACTTTTGGTGTATGTTCAATTTGACCTTTGACCTATATGAAAATATTCAATATGTTCGGGGACAATATTGAATATTTGCATATAATCCATGGACCAAATTGAATATATACAACAAATTCATGAATCACATTGAATAAATTACAAATTTACAGACCATATTGCATATTGGGGTAAAATCTAGAGATTATGTTGCACATGAGGTCAAAATTCACCGACCATTTGTTATTACCCCCTTCTTAATACATATGAACTTGTTCCATAAGCCTGATTAATTTTTTCGACTGACGAAAATCGAACTGCGCGAGCCGAAACTCTTTTGAAATAAAGAGGAGGGAGCAGCAGCCAGGGAAAAGCGAAACGGGCGGCTCCGATTCCACAGTCCACATGCAAATCAGTAGGGGAGGGCGCCACGTGGCGAGACCCCTCTCGATTCCAGAGCCGGCTTCGATGGCTGGCCCTTTTGACCTCGTTTTCGGCCGGCGAAAGCTCGCGCCTTTCGACCGCCTCCGGGGGGGAACGAAGGCGTGGCCGAGAAAGCGACCCCGAAAGCGAGAGGAGGAGGGGAGAAGAACGCAAAGGCAGAAGCGTACAAAAGAGAGCAGCTGACTCGGTGCAGTGCGTGCTCAGGAAAGGGGGGAGAGAGAGAGAGAGAGAGAGAGAGAAGGAGAGAGAACAAGAACGAGGTCAACAGCTTTGTTGTTTACGTTTTTGATGCCTGAAGCTGAGCTCAATTGGCAATGGCAGCTGAGCTCATCCCTCGCTCCACGACAAACCGGCAGGAGATGAAACCGATTTATAAAGGAGCTCTTTTTCTCTCTCTCTAGCTCGCTCCGCTCTGCCCTGCGCTTCTGTTTTGTCCTTTCTCTCTCTCTCTTCCGGCTTTTCATTCTTCCGTCCTCGAAACAAACCTTCTCTCTCTCTCTCTCTCTCTCATTAAACCAGAGGTGGGTTCTGCGGCTGCGCTCTGTTCCGTTCTGTTCGGCGTCGTGTCATTTCTTGAAGGAGCTCACGAGACTTCCACCACCACCACCACCGTAAGCCCCTCTTAATTTCCCTCACAATCTTTGCACTGGTTTTTGGGTTTTTCTTTTGAGGCACATTTATGTCTTCCTCGAGAGATTTTTATCTTACTCTCGTTTGTCCCATTTGGAGGAGGAGAGATTCGTTCCTATTTTTTTGGCGTTTTTTATGTGTTTCGGCTTCTGGGCGTGTGCCGAAATGAACCAACTCGTGGCGATGTTGCAGGAACCGATCCTCGGCCTGCTGAGGGGAGGGGAAATGGACGGCTTCGATCGGAGGAGGAGGCGGAAGAGGAGCCTGAAGGAGCGGCTCGGGTTGAAAGGCATGGCCTGCTGCGGCGGCCCGATATGGGGCATCCGGTCCACCGCCATCAGCGTCCGCGACGACGACGAGGGCGACACCGAGATCCACCACCAGCTGCCGCAAGAACCGCCGCCCCCGCTCAGCCCAGACCCCGCGAGCATATCCGGTCCGGAACCGGCCTACGACCCTATCGACCGGGCCCTCGACCCGGGCTGCGGCGTGCCCGAGGCGCAGCCGGCCGGGTCGCCCATGAACCTCGCGGCGGCGCTGGCGGCGGAGCGGCAGTACAGGGCGACGCAGGAGCCGGAGGCGGGGACGCCGCGGGCGGGGCGAGGGCCCGGTCGGCCGAGCCGGGCACGCCGCTGCGGGTGTCGCTGATGAGGCTGCTGGAGGTGGCGGACGGCGGGGACGGCGAGGGGGAGGACGGCGGCGGCGGCGGCGGCGGCGGCGGCGGGGTGGTGGGGAGCGATGCGGTGTGCTGCGTGTGCATGGGGCGGAAGAAGGGGGCGGCGTTTATCCCGTGCGGGCACACCTACTGTAGGGTGTGCTCCCGGGAGCTGTGGTTGAACCGAGGGAGCTGTCCCCTCTGCAACCGCCCGATCCTCGAGATCCTCGACATCTTCTGAATCCGACGGTCGCCCACCCGCCTCTGTGTTCGCGACGCGTCAAATTTGCGCGGGGGGATTTATTTTATTTTATTTTTACCTTTTTCTATTTTCAATTCTATTGATTTCAGCGAAAGTGCCAAAGAAAAAGGAAAAAAAAAAGAATTTAGAGGCCAAGAAGACATGAATGCTTTGTGGGTGAATTCGGCGTTACAACCTTAAACCTTGGTTGGACCAATCCCCGCCGGCTTCATCGTGGGAAGGAAATGTATTAGCCATGTAATCTGACCCATGTTGAAATTATACAATTGAATTGGATTGGAGTGATTGGAATTGTGAGAAAATATGTCTAATTTTCGAGTTTTCGATGGATAAAAGAAGCTCGATTTCAATTCAAAAGTGATGTTATAAGATATTAGCTCGCAATAGAGTAATCCTTGCAAATTCTTTGAAATGGATTGGGTAACTAAGCAAAAGCCTAGCTCATTAGACTTTTGAACAAAAAAAGAAAAAAAGGATTGTCTTGATATGGATAGGTATTTGAATGCCACTATTCAAGGTTCTAAAGAGCTTTGAGTATAGAGGACACTTTTTGGGTACCAAATCATTTCATTTCACATTCAATTCCCCAGCCATCAAGGATAGTTATAGGGGTCCATAGGTAGAAGATTTCACATTCAATTCCTAGCTGTCGAGGATAGAAATAGCGGCCCATAGGCATAAGATGTACGACTCTGCCTAATTATGCGACTAGTGTGAATTTGGATGGGGACAAGTCAATGGTCAAATAATTTAATCCTGTTTGATGTATGACAGCCAAATTTTAGGGCTTGACCACGTTTTAGCAAAAACCTCTAATCTAATTCCGTGATCGACTAAGAATTTCGAGTTGAAAAGTAAACAAAGTTTATTTCATAATCTATAGTAAAGATGTCATATGAAATCGGTTATTAAATATGATTTGGAGCATGCGTATGACCTTTTTTTTTTCAATAACAAATGATGTTTTTTTTTTTGGTAAGGCAATAACAAATGATGTTAGGCATCATGAAAGCCAAGAAGCACAAAGAATAACTGATTTTATATAAGTAGAGGCGAGCAATTGGGCCGATCTAATCCAACAACCAAACCTAATTGCCTTTTCTTCTTCCTCTTCTTAATAGAATGATTTTTTTTTATAAAGATAAATATGTTGGAGATTGATTTTGAGCTTGAGAAGGTTAGAAAGTCAATCAATACGGTAACCAGTATACTTCAAGTTATTACATGGTATATTTTCCTAGAATAAGATATTACTTAAAGTTTGTATTCCTAAAAGGCATGTTGGTTCCCACATTGACCTTGATGATGCTTGGCTTGGTTCCAAGCCGGTTCATCAGTTTGATTTTTTATGTTTCAAAATCATGAACCGACTTTTACAGGATAGGTTCTAGATTCCATACATAATATTTACTTGCCCTGAACTGATCACTATCCATATACAACACACATCCGATTATTGTTTTTGGAGTCGATTAGTGGATGAGAATAGATAGAATTAAGTGTGATAATTAGGATTAAAATGTTTATGTTTGTACTCTTTTTGTTCACTTCAAATCCGAGTTCTTGTTCAAGTTAAAATTTCTTACTCTTGAATCCTTTAAAACTTGGTCACTTGTCAGAAAACTATGTGGGTACATTGCATTTGACTTCGACACATACGATAAGGACATTCCAACATTTGTACTTCGTTAATGGATAACAATTATGCATGATGAAGTCCAGAGGTTTGTGGGCTGAGTGGGCCCGTGAAGGGTCTTGTGAAATTTCCATAGGCCCAAATGGCCGAATCGGATGGCGCCTGGCCTATGACCAGCTCATGGGTTATACCCAAGCTCACTCGTGACCCGAAAACACCTATAATATTATATGTGAGAATATTTAGGACATACCCTCGAAGGGTATCGCTTACTTAAGCCCGCCCATCATAAAAATGATGTGAATAAGTCGAGTCGGGCTAGCCTCGATAAGTCAAAAAAATTATGTTGAAGCCCGTCCAAGCCATTTAAAGTATCCCATAGCGATTATCTTATTAACTCAGTTGAACGTTTGAGACATATTTGTACTTTAACAACAGTTTAATAATCTTTTCAAGTAAATTGATTTTGCAATGTGATCAATTCCGATTTACCTCGATTGAATAGATCAAATGCATGTACGAAACGCATGGTGCATGGAGAAGTGAAATAAACAAGGCATGTGGGCAGGCGTGTAGAGAGAGAGAGAGAGAGAGAGAATTACATCCATGTTCCCTGTTTCATTTTCTTGGGCTCTCCTTCTCTAAGGACAAAGTAGTTTTCCTTTCTAAATACGAGAAGATTGCCATGCTATTGTAGCATATCCTTCAGGTTGATGAGTCAGGAGAACAACAGCTTGAATGACTTCCTGACTTTTAGCAATCATAAAATAATTAGCTAGGTTAACTCCTTTAGGTCATGAAATCATGCTACTGATCATCTTATTATCGATGACATTGGCCACCTAAGTCTATAAGAAACCTTGAATTGAGGGAATCTAGATAATCTAATATAACCAAGCGTATTGATTCAGTGACAAATGATTAACAAGCAAAACATTTCACATATGTGTTCAAAGGCGAAACAATCGCTTGTAGATGAAATTCACAGGAAAGCTCTCTCGAAAAGACGACTACCTTCCATTTAAGCATGATAGAAACACTCCCTAAACCCTAGGTGACCCAAGATTAACCCTAAGCAGCATTAATGAAAACTGGTGATAAAAGAGAATTAACAAACAAAATGAGGTTGAATATGTCTGCTGTTCTACTCATATATTGGTTAAAGGAATTGGATGTTCTTCAATTTGAGCCTTGCATTTCTTCAAAGAAACAAAATCTACAACTTCGTGCATTGGCAATAAAGTAGTCCAGGTCCTAGCATGGACCATGGGCATTGTTTCGTAGGCAGGTGACCACAGATCACTAAAGAACACATGAAAGGCCAAATAGATGGAAAAACTCAAGAACCGGGTCCGGCTTGCCTTGATGCACATAACCTTGAACTCGATCCAACTTGGTGAAACGACACTACCGAGTCGAAGAGATGTGGACATGCGTGCTGTTTCTATGTGTTAGCGACATTCACGCCTTGATGTATTACCTCTCATCTAATCTAAGTCCTTCCATCGCTAATTCTTTCGACTAAGGGAAATGTCGAGATGATCATAATCTCGTTGATGTAACCTAAAGACAGTGGGAGAAAAGAAGCATGTGTTTTAATGGTCCATGAATAGCCCTTTCATTTAGGAAACAAGGACCACTAAAATGCGTAACTTAATTGAAAGTTAGTTTCCGCGACGATGTTTTTCTAGTTCCTCTTTTGGCCAGTTATATAGAAAGATGGCAAATCATCTCGAAGAACCTTATTAAATAGAAATTAATATCTGTGGGATACAACAAATTTCAAATGAGTGTTCAGATTAGTGAGATGGATAGAACAATTAAACTACGTAAAGTTAATTGAAGACTTTGGTTCAGTGCAAAACCCGCACCACTGTTTAGAAACATGCAAAAGCACGCAAATTGAAGAATTCCACTAGAACATGGCCGTCACGCCCCAACCCGCTCTGGACGTGCGACATCCCTTGCTATCATCATTCACTTAGGGCATTTGTTTGTGACATCCTAGGAGGTGTCGTCAATCCATTTGATTTATCAACGATGTACGCAAGCAAAAGCATAGACAAATCACCTAACCAGCAAATAGGGATAGTTTAAAACACGTGTATACATACATACATACGTACATACATACATTATATATATGCATCCATAACATGATCACGCCTTACGATCTATCAACAATCGAACCCAAGCATACAAGCTTCTTCAGCACACCCTACGCCACATCATGTACATTCAAAAAGTGCGACTACGTCCATCTTTAAGAAGGGTTTTGGAGTAAGCCTAATACTTCTAGTACAATAAGGGTGACTCCAAAAAAATGTTATACCCCTCCTACCCCTAACTCGTTAAGGGGTCCATAATTTAGGGCTCGGGCTTGACGATTTTATTAGGGTTGATCTCTGGATCGGACATAGCCCTATCGGATACATCCACATCCATAGCATCCCAGTTAATACCCCTCTGATCCTCCAGCACTTGGGTGTCCATCGAAACCGTGAATGGGTCTGTGAACGCCGTCTCCTATCCAAATATACCATGCTACAAAGCGGTGAGCTACCAAGTTAGGAGTCCCTCATCAAGCCAGAGAGTCCTGATGTAGCACATATAACGTGCATCGATCCCCTTAATAGGATAATTAGTCATTTCCTGACTATACTCAATGAGGAGCCTGAACCTGATCTGACGAAAATGCTCAGACATTCCTAGGGCTTGCAAACATTTAACAAACAATAGCGAGATAAACTCAATGAGTGAACTTTCTAGACCTTGTGTAGGAAAGCCATTCATCTCAGACCCAACCTAAACATGCAAGTTATTTGTTGATGGTAGATCAATAGTAAAACGCTTGCTTTGCCTTAACTAATGACATGAATAGTTATCTCAATCCCTCAAAGCCATCATTAAACACATAGACAATTTTTATAACAGTTCACATACGTATGAGGCAAAAATGAGAATGTGCAACATCCCAAAAGCATGCACCAATGCCATGCAACAATCCATACATATCCACATATTAATCTCATGCATGTTTCACACATATATGTTCAAATTATTACGACTGCTTAAGGTCACGGCTAACCCCAAGGTCGACGGTCTTCCAGCATAATCAGGCATTGTCTCGCCTCATCAAGCACGGCAACGTCCTACATAAATGCATCAAGATGACATTCTATTAAAGAGCTTCATTCTGAAATCCATTTGTTAATGGTATCCCATTAATTTGGGGGCATCTGAACTTAATTAGGCATCGTCCCACGCAAACATATCAGGATGGATTCACTATCTTGTGTAAATGCTTTAAGTGGTCACATGGACATACTATCACACAACTTATTTTATATCTTTTTCATTAATCGATGTAGGAGAATGTGATGCCCATATTATATGCAATAACATTTGCCACATGCCATCATGTCATACTCGTATCTCATATCATATCATACCAATGCACCATTCAAACACTCTAATGTGTTATCCTCTCCACATATCATGATATACGTGAAAATTGGCTATGATCCTCGAATGCCATAAAGATGCATCATCTTCCATTCTAAGAGTTACACGAGCATGCACTATATTCAACTTTGACAACAAATAATGTGACATCCTGATTTTCCAATTCTGCTTTTAATAAAATGAGACGAGCATTTCATCTTCGCACATATAGTTCTTTTCATTGAGTCGACCACTCATGTGAAAACTAGTCTATCGAGTGAAGTCGTTAAGAGATTCTAATGCATCAGACTCAATAATTTGACTAGAAAGCGACCTTTCGACCAAGCTAATCTGCAAGGGTCATTACAGCACAATTAAAAATCGATTAGAAACTGGAGATAGGTCGACTCGGCAGAGGCATGTGATCGAGTGTGGGTGATTCCACCAGATCGCACAATTCTTGTCGGTCGGCATTGGACCGGCTTTTCTGTCGTTTGGGTATCCTGTGTCGGTATTTGAAACCTTGAGATTACCCCGACAACTGAGAGTCGCCAATATGTCAGAGATGTACATTGTGGCTCGAAAATAATCAACCACAGGTCAAATGCACGAAAATTTCTAAAAGCTACTCGGTAGGTTAAGACGCACTAATATCGTGCCAAAGTGAAATTAACCGTGAAATTGAGATTAAATTTAGAAATTGGAAGTCCTGTTGTGTCACAAATCTTATTAGGAATATTGGAATAATTTATGAACTTCAATTGGTCTCATGTGAAAGAGAATTGAAGGGGATTGAAGAATTTGATGTACAAGATTTCATGCCACGGCGGAAAAAGAAATTGCACCCATTGGAATAAGGTTGTAGGAGATTGGGATAGTGGAGGATGACACCTAGTGATGTCATGGTGGTTGGGGCCAAGTGAGGAAGAAGTTGACAAGTGGAAGGTGGAGATGGACTCTAAAAAAGGTGGGATGTCACTTCCCCTTATCTCCATCATTTTCTTCATTTGAACTTGGGAAGAGAGAGAAAGAGGAGAGAGAGAGTTCCGACCGGTTCAGCTAGCTTGACACCCCCCTTCGCCCGCTCGGTCGTCCGCACATCGCTGGAGCCGCTTACTGCTCGCATCGCCACTCGTCTGCACATGCCTTGCCCACTCGCCTCTCTGTCGCTTCTCCCTTCGTCTGCCGCCCAGTAGCGCAGCCGTTTTCACCGTCCAGCAGCCCTGTTCGACGCCCCTTTGCTGCTCGCTCGTCGCCGAAGCCCATCGCCACCGCCGTCCGTCCGCGCGCATGCCGTCCCGAGCTCGAGCTACTTCGCCTTCCTGTCCCTGCTTTGTCTGTGCGCCAGCAGTTGTCGTCCGACGTCTCGAGCTGCCAGCCGTCACCGGAGATCTCGCCTGGCCGTTGGAGCCTTCGCCAGCAATCGCCCGAGCTGCCGTCGCCGTTTCCGCCGGTCCCGCACCCATCCGGTGACTGAAGCTCCTCAGACCGACCTTGGATAGCAGTCGGATTTCCAGCAAGATTCGGACCTTCAAGGCCTGTTTTGGGTGTCTTCCCAGCCTCCTTTGGTGTCGCCCCAAGGAGATTTGTCGACGGCCTCGCCATCCTCTTCGCCGGAGACTCGTCGGAAAGCAATTCCGGTGAGTTTAGCTCATTAAACTTCGGTTAGAGGGTTAATTATGCTTAGGGAGGTTTAGTTTATGTTAAGTGTTATTAGGTGGTTAGTTTAATTTATTTAAATGTGGATTAGATTAAGGGGTGTGATTAGTTTAGGATGTGTTTATTTAAAGTTAAATGGATGGTTATGTTAGTTAATGATGATTTGACTTAAATATATAATTTTGAATCATATATGTATTTCGAAATTATTTAATTATTTAATAATATATTATATTACGAAAATGATTAAAATATTATTATTTAATTAATTTTCGGAATAAAAATTAATTATTTAATAAATTCCAAAAATTATTTCGGGACCTTACTTTTCTCAGAATTTTGCGCTGATCGTTTCTATGTATTTAGATTTTTAATTTGATGATTGGATATTGCAAATTGAGTGTTGATTGTGAAAAATATGGATTTTATTTAGAAAATTCCAAGTGTCGGGTTTTGATACCAAAATTGGATTTTAAGGATTATATTAAATAGTGAGGTTTGAAAAAGTGAGATATTGGCTTTCTAGTTTGAAATTAACGTGCCCCCACACACTTGAATGATTTCTGGAATATTTTTAATATGAAGAAAAATGGTCGGGATCACTATTTTCAGTGGAAGCATTGAGTGAAATGTAGAGTGTCCCGGGCTGAATATGAATTGTTGTGTGATAATTAAGAGGAGATCGTCCTGGGCTGTTGAGCCGGACTTGCCCCTATATGGGATGCCCTTTACAACGGATGCGGGTTGCAGTAGATTCTGGGCCCATGCTCCTTCGGGAACGCTGTTAACGTAGTGACGAAGCCGTGCTCCAAGGTGGGGAGACGATGCCTAGCTATATGTCAGTAGATAGCCGAACTGCGAGTATGCTATGTTTATGTGTGGTGATAACCGAAAATTGGAACGTGTGCTGAGTGTGGTTATTGATGATATGAAAGTGATTGCGTTCCAATTGTTTAAGTTCTTATGATTACCTGTGATTTAGTGATTTGAGCTGTACTAACCTGCAGGAAGGAAATAAGGCGAGGTAAGTCTTCTGTATGATGTGGCTAGGCCACCCTTGGGCGTATTTTCTTTCTAATAGGGGTTTAGGGGGTCGAACTTATTGAGACGATGTCTCACCCCTTTATGGGCCAAAATTTCAGGTTCGTAGATGGCGGAACCCTCGGAGGCTAATCAATCAGAAGTGGGATCGAAGAACGAGTCCGACTAGCTGTTGTAGACTACCCATTTTTGGTATATGTGTAAATCCTAGTGTGATTACCTTTGAAAGCATGTTTATTTATGTATGAGTTGGTTTCCTGCTTTCCTATCCCGTGAGTTTTTGTTAGGGGTTTTATAATACGTTCCGCTTGTGCAATAATAAATGAATGGGGTCGACGACACTACTTGGGAATGTCGCATTTGCATGACCATGGCGAGATGTTGGCGCGCTCGAGGTTCGGGGTGTGACAAATGTCACATCCTGATTTTCCAATTATATTTTTTTTCAATAAATTGAGACGGGCATTTCGTTGGCACGACTATAGTTCTTTTCCTTGAGTCGGCCATTCATGTGAAAACTAGTCTATCGGGTGAAGCGGTTAAAAGATTCTAATGCATCAGACTCGAGAATTTGACCAGGAAGCAACCTTTCGATCGAACTAATCTGCAAGGGTTATTACGGCACAATTAAAAATTGATTAGAGACCAAAGATAGGTCGACTCGACAGAGGCATGTGATCAGGCGTGGATGATTCCACCAGATCGCACAATTCTTGTCGATCGGCACTGGATCGACTTTTCTGCCGATTGGGTACCTTGTGTCTGTATTTGAAACCTTGAGATTACCTCGACAATCGAGAGTCGTCAATGTGTCAAAGATGTACATTGTGGCTTGAATTGATCAACCACAAATTAAATGCATGAAAATTTCTAAAAGCTACCCGATAGATCAGGACGCGCTAGTATCGTGCCAGAGTGAAATTAACCGTGAAATTGAGATCGAATTCAGAAATTAGAAGTCCTGGTGTGTCACAAATCATTTTAGGATCATTGACTCATCTTCGGAAGATTTTTCATGTAATCAGAGTTTTTCAGTAAATTAATCAAGGATTGGCTAATTCGGCTCGAGAATTTAGAATGCTAGCTTTTGGTCATGCTTTTGGGACTTAAGTTGGTTCTATGGAGGAGTGAAGATGTGAATTGAAGTGTGGTGACATTGGATTAATTTTATGGACTTCGATTTGATTCAATTGGAAGAGAATCGAATGGAATTGAAGAAGTTGTTGTACAATATTTTATGCCCCAACGGAAAATGAAATTGGACCTATTGAAGATAGTTGTGGAGGATTTGAAATTAGTGGCAGATGACATCACCTTATGTCATGGTGGTTGGGCCAAGTGAGGAAGAAGTTGACAAGTGGAGAGTGGAGATTGAATCTTAAAAATGCACCCATCAACATCATCTTTAAGCTTAGGAAGAGAAAGAGAGGAGAGAGGAGCTACCCGTGTGACCAGCCGACCAGATGCCACCCCTTCGCCGCTCGACACTGCCAGTTTCGCCGGAGAAGTTCACCGCCGCCGTCGTCCGTGCGCGTCGCTCGCGCACCGCGCCTACTCGCCGTCATCCCGCTCGCCGCTCCGCCCTTTCGTCCGCTGCCCAACGTCGTCGTCGTCCGGAGTCACGAGCTATTGCTCGCCGCCGCCAGGGTCGCTGGAGGTCCTGCCTGGACGCCGGAACCGCCGCCTCAACTCGCCTGACCAGCTGCTACCTTTCGTTGGTCCTCCTTCACTCGACCAGCCGCCGCCTCCCCCTCCGTCATCCTCAACCAGTAGTAAGCAAAAATGGGTATCTCAGTCCGGTTTTGGCCCATTTTGGCTGGCTTCTCGACCTCGGATGCTTGGCTCGCTTTGAAGAAAGTTGTTCCTTTCGGCATCCTCGTCATTTTGGTCCGATCGGTTCGTTAATCGGGTGAGTTTAGCTCACTAAATCTTGATTAGCGAGTTAATTATGCTTAGGGTGTTCTTAGTTTAAGCTAAGTAAGCTTAGGTGGTTAGTTTAATTTATTTAATTGTGAATTAGATTAAGATGTTGGTTTAATTTAAAATATGTTTAGTTAAGGTTAAATTGAGGTTTATATTAGTATAATGGTGATTTGACATAAATGAATTACTTTTGGATTAAATAAATATTTCGAAATTGTTTAATAATTTAATAATATTTTATTATTCGAAATTATTAAAATATTATTATTTGATTAATTTCGGAATAAAATTAATTATTTAATAAATTTCGAAAATTTCGTCGGGACCTTATTTTCTCAGAATTTCGTGTTAATCGCTGCTGTATTTTCAGATTATTAATTTGATGAGTGAATATTGCAAATTGAGTGATAATTTGTGCAATTGATTGCTGAATTGTGAAACAAAGTGGTGATTGTGAGAAGTATATAATTTCTTTAGAAAATCCCGAGTGTTGGGTTTGACACCAAAAATGGATTTTAAGTATTATATCAAGCAGTGGGGTTTGAAAAAGAATGGTGTTAGTTTTTCTGGTTCGAATTTAATTGTATACCCACACACGCAACTACTTTCTTAGATGTTTTTAATATGAAGAAAAATGGCCGGGATCACTATTTTAAGTAGAAGCATTAAGTGTAATGCAAAGTGTCATGGGGCCGAGTATGATTTTGTTGTGTGATAATTAAGAGGAAGTTGTTCAAGGTGTTGAGCCGAACTTGCCCCTATATGGGATGCCCCTTACAATGGATGCGAGTCGCAGTAGAGGCTAGGCCAACTGGACCCATGCTCCTTCGGGAATGCCATGGACGTAGTGACGAAGCCGCGCTCTAAGGGGGGAGGCGATGCTTGGCATTAATGTCAGTAGATAGCCGAACTGTAAGTAGGCTATGCCCTTGTGTGGCAGTGAATAACAATTGAATCGCATGCTGAGTGTTATTGATGGGTCGGATTATGGAACGGAATCGTGTGGCATGGTATGGGACGTGTCATAACGATTTGGTCTTATAATCCGGACTCTTGTGGTCGTTCGAAATGATATTGTTGGTGTTCCAGTGGTTTAAGTTCCTATTACTATCTATAATTGAGTGATTTGAATTGTGCTAACTTGTAGAAAAGAACTGATGCGAGGTCAGTTCTCTATGTGGTGTGACTAGGCTACCTTTGGGCGTATTTTCTTTCTAATAGAGGTTTAGGGGGTTGAACTTATTGTCCTGTTGTGGGCCAAAATTTCAGGACCGTAAATGGTGGAACTCCCGGAGGCTGATCAATCCAAAGTAGGATCGAAGAACGAGTCCGACTAATGGTCATATGACTGATCCCTTTTGTAGACTGCCCCTTTTTGGTATATGTGTAAACCCTAGTATGGTTACCTTTGAAAGCATGTTTGTCTATGAATGAGTTGTTTTCCTGCTTTCCTATCCTATGAGTTTTTGTCAGGGGTTTTATAATACGTTCCGCTTGCGCAATAATAAATGAATGGGGTCAGCGACACTACCTGGGAATGTCGTATTTGCATGACCATAGCGGGATGTTGGCTCGCTCGAGGTTCGGGGCGTGACAACAAACAATTCACCAATCAATTTAAAACCCATGTCATATAGGTCACTCACTAAAGTAAGATAAGACATTGCAATTGAGTATAAGTTATTAGAGTAATCCATCACATATCCCAAAATGATACCTTATCGCATGTCTACTCATCATATCTCAATAACTCATTGGATATTATAAAAGCTCATTGTGATAGTCTATCGACAAATATGATAGCCTATTGGAAAATATTATAACTTATCACGATAACCTATTGATAAAACATAATAACTTATTGACGAAACTTGATAACTTATCGTGATAACCTATTGATAAAACATGATAACTTATGGGCGAAACTTGATAACCTATCCCAATAACTTGTAGATAAGATATGATAACCTATCGGCTAAACATGATAACTTATTGTGATAATCTATCGATATTCTACGATAACTTATCGATTAAAATCACTTATCACATCATCAAAGCATCATTTAACCATAATCTAGTCCTAAACTAAGTCCTAAGTGTAACAATAACCTTAATCAAGGGTTAGAAAACTGCTCACTCCTAAATCCAGGCTTAACAAGCGTCGGGAGAGGAGCGGCATGGCTGGATAGTGAGCTGTGGAGGTTGGTCTTGCTCCAAACAGCTCACAGTGAGGGCTGGATGGTGGCTAGGCGGCGGCATGGCGGTCGGCAAGGTGGTGGATGGCCTTCGGGCTTTGCGAGGGACTAGATCGTAAGAGAAAGGGAGAGAGAAAGCTATAGTGAGGGGCTAAATAGCTCCCTCCTTGTCTCCAAAAAATCCAATATGGCTACAAGAATGGCGGTGTGGAATGGCAGTTCGAAGGCAACGTGTGTGGCGGTTAGTGGCAGTCAGTGGCTGGTGAAGTTTGGAGAGGAAGTGAGAGGAAAATGGCTTGCAATGGAGATGAAAATGGAGAAAGGGTGTTTGGCTAGCACAAAAGGGAGAGAGAAGGTGAGAATGGAAGCCAAGTAAGAAAATGAGAGAGAGACGGAGAAGGGAGAGAGAAGGTGATGCCGCCGGGTCCAAAGGGAGGGAAAGAGAGAGAATGAGAGAGATCTAGCTCATTAATGTTTGTACTTTCCAATCTCATGAAATCCTCTCATCCATGCAAGGGAAGGGCACTTGATGAAGCAAAATCCAAGTCATTAATGGATGAGATATGCACATGGTTATTAGGTTTAGGCTAGGCTAGACTAAGTTTTTAGGGTGTCCTCTCCAAATTCTCCTCAAGCATGTGGCTGCCCCCTCCATTGGCCAATTCCACCTTGCCTCTTTTGTCCTAAGCTTGAAGAGAGGTCAATTTGGTCATTTTGCGAAGATTGCATGCCATTCTCACACATGAGTGCATTTAATACTTGGATTTCATAAGGCTTAAATGGGCTTGGGAGGCCTATAGCCCTCTTGGGCTACCCATCTCCTTGGGCATAGGCCCTTGGGCAATCCGATGTGGGTGCGGGCCCTATTGGGCCGTTCTTCATGGGCTTGGGCCCATTGGGCCATCCAATGTGGGCTTGGGGCTCACTTAGGTCCTCGTCCATGGCTCGTTTCTACTTTCTCGAATTTTAGCATTCCGCCAATGAAAAATTGCATTCTTGCCCCATGAGTGGGCTTTTTTGCATTTTGGTGGTCTATCAATCTCTATTGTATTCTCGTCTGAAAATTGGCTGTTGATAAAATTCCGTTATGAAAATCGGGGTCGGATCGAGGGTACCACAATGGCCAACCAAAAGAAGACTTTTGAATTAGAACATCCTAGTGAAGTGTGTCATGTGGTCCTCACTTCTTGCGTGATATCACATGTGGTTGGATAGGCAATCGAACTAAATCCTTTGACAATAATTAGAGATTAAAATTCACACCTCACAAGCAAAAGAAAGCCCATAGAGGCTGCTGTTAAAGTAGATACGGATGTAGGTGCATCGAGACTCTAGGGTTTAGGGAATCACATGCATCGATTGATTGATTGATGATTAAAGTTCAATGTGTTCTTTACTTTTCGGCTCCCAAATTGCAGCTTAATTTGGTACAAAGGGAGCTACTTGTCACGACTTATGCCTAATGTTTTTAGTTGTAGGAGAAGAAAAAAGTATGGCTATCATGTCGATAGGAGTTTGATTATTCATATTATTAGTTTTTGTGAATGACTAAAAACAACATCTCTTATGTCCACGATTCCAAAGGAATATTAACGGGTAAAAATGTAATATGGATGTAACGTGATGAAATAGAGCCACTTTGAGGTTCTTTATGAACGAGTCTTGAGATATATTTTTGATAAATAACCCTAGACAAGCTTACTTTTACCCTAATGTTTGAAATTGAGAGCAATCGGATATCAAGAATATTGATGAGGACTTCGATTTGGAGACCTTCGAAGTTTTACATATTAGTTTTCACCCCTCAAGTAGGTTGAGTTGATTTGGTAATATGACAATCTAGAAACGTGATAAATTAGACTGTCAGGATATCCATAATTCAAATTCTTGGATTAAGAATCATTTGGGGATGAATAGGACTAACTAAAGATGGTTTCTCTTTTTACAATAGAGAAGGTTGACCTATAATCTCTTCGCATTTCTCATAAATTTTTTAAAATTGCATTGACACGTATAGAGTTTTAACCATCAAATGGATATAGATTTTCAAGCAGCAGAAACCCTGATAATGGCTCAAAATGAAAATATGAGGTGTACATGGGTTCGACAACCGGCCATTTTCTCCATCGACAGTGAGTCTAGGAGGGATCCGCCGATGGAAAGTTATCACATTTTGTGAGTTGCGTGGACAAACTCTAGTCCAGGGTAATTTTCCGATATGACCCCACTTTAGGGGGTCTTTAGCATTTTTCTCCAATAAACATGATTCTAAAAAATAATTGAGAGATTGAAACGGAATTTATAGTATGATCAACTTCCATCTTAAATAGATTGATTTAAATAGTTAAAAATCTCAAGTGAAAAAATAGTCATGGAAAATTTCAAACTATACCCATTATGACATACTTATCCTAAATTTATTTTTGTAATATAAAAAACTTCAGATTATGTCTATTGTGACATGTTTACCTTAAACATTTTCTTATGACGTAAAAAAATCCAGAACTTGTACTTATGTGACATATTTATCATTAGTCAAGATTCTATTAGATAATTTTTCGGCCAAAGCAACAATGATTTTATTTTAATTAAGCCACATAGATGTCATGTTAACATTGTTTGCTTTCGATGTCTATGTATAGATTTTTAATGGTTTTCACTGATATAATTTTGACAGAAAGTAAATATGTCATATATTTACAAGTTTGGAATTTTTGGTATTATATATAAAATTTATATAAAATTTTTGTAATGGGCATAATTTAAGTTTTTTTTTTTTTTTGGTGATTTTTGCCATTTCTTGTAAAATGATCTACGACAATCTACTCTTTATTATTACTTTTTTCATTCTCTCTAGAAAATTGCGCACCAGAACAATGAAATTCTTTCCTCAGATCCACAATAATTTAAAACAATTGTCCTTCCCCATTTATTTCACTGGCTATCACATCTTTCTTCCTACTTTCTTTTTCTACCTTTTTGATGATTTTCTGCTTAGCATGCGTTGGTTTTTCTTTTTACCGTGTGTACTTTTTTGTGATGTTGTAGCTGGTCATCAGTCCTCACCATGGAAATTCCATCCAAGGAAAATCAGGAATCGAAAGGACAAAATGATTGGATCAAACTGGTAGGACCTCTATTTACGTTGCTAAATTATTGTCCCCATTTTCATTGAGTCGGGACGAAGACGGAGCTTTCATGGGCTAATCTCGTCAATTGATTCTTAACCATTTCAGCAAAGATGATCGTACGTGCAAGAAAAGTTCCAGCAAATGGAATCACCATTTTTCTAAGAGGCGTGTGAATTCACCGTCTCGAAACAATGATGCTTAAGAATTCAACTAAAACCTTTCAAATCAATCCATGACATCCCAAATTTCTGATTCTGCTTTCAATTAAATGAGACGGACTTTTCATTGACGCGCTTATAGTTCAATTCTCCGAGCTGATCACTCATAAGATAACTAGTCTATCAGGTGAAGCTATTAATAAAATTAAATGCAATAGGCTCGAGAATCTGACCATGAATCGGCTACTCGATCGTGTTAATTTGCAAGAATCATTACAACACTGTCAGAATCGAACATAGATCAGTAATAGGTTGATTCGACTGAGATATGTGATTAGAGTGTGGGTGATTCCACCTGATTTCAATATCTTTGTCGACCGGCACTAAACCGATTCTTTTGTCGTTTTGGGTACCCTGTGTCTGTAATTGAAATCTCGAGATTTTCACGACAATCGAAAGTTGCCAATGTGTCAAAGATTATGTCGTGGCTTGAAAATAATCAACCACGAGTCAATTGTACTGAAAATTCCTAAAAGCTATTCAGTAGATTAGAACGCGCTCAAATCGTGCCAGATTGAAATTAACCGTGATTTTAAACTTGACTTCAGAAATTGAAAGCCCTGTCATGTCACAGTTTATTTTAGGATCATTGACTCATCTTCGGAAGACTTTTCATGCAATCAGAGCTTTTCAGCAGATTAATCAAAAAATAGTTAATTTGGCTCGAGAAATTAGTAGACCCGTTTTTGGTCGAGCTTTTGGGACTCAAGAAGATTCTATGGACAAGAGAAGATGTAAATTAAAGTGTGGTGACATTGGATTAATTTTATGGACTTTAATTTGGTTCAATTAGAAGAAAATTGAATGAAATTGATACAAGATTTCATGCCACGGCGGAAAATGAAATTGCAACCATTGGAATAAGGTTGTGGGAGATTGGAGATAGTGGAGTGTGACATCATCAAGTGATGTCATGGTGGGGCTTGAGTGCCTAAGATCATGACAAGTGGAGGGTGATGATTTGTTCTTCAAAAGGTGGGACATCACTTCACCAATCAACTCCATCTTCAAGCTTGCTTCTTGGATTTTGAGTTAGAGGAGAGAGAGAAGATCCGACTGGACCAACCTGCTCGACGCCGCCCCCCTTCACCCGCTTGGTCGCTCGCTCGTCGCCGTCACCGAAGTTGTCGCCGTCGCAGTCGTCGTCTGTTCACGCGCGAAAGCCCACGCGCGCCTCGCCGGCCAGCTCGTGAGCTGCTCCGCCTTGCTTGTGCGACTCGAGCCTCTTGCCCCTCCGTCCAGCTGCTGCCCGCCGTCACTAGGGTTGCCGTGAGGGCCATCGGAACAGCCATTGTCGCCGTCGCAAGCTACTGGTCGCTGCTTGCTGTCTAGCTCGTCCGCCCGTCGCCTCACCCAGCTCGCGCCACCAGTCACTGTTTCGAAGATCCTAGGCCATCGGTCAGCCACCGTTAGGTCACCGGAACCACCGCCTGCACCCGCCTGACCTCCACCTGCTCGCTGCTGCTCCTCCTCCGCTATTTCCAGCAAACCGAGTCGCTGAACAGCTCTTCTTCAGCAAGATCAGTAATCGAAGGCAACAAGAAGTTCCAGACTTCAAGGCCCGTTTTTGGTGTCTTCCCGGCCTCCGTTGGTGTCGCCACTTCGGGGTTTATCGATCGCCTTGGCGTCATGGTCGCCGTGAACTCACCGGTGCACAAAACTAGTGAGTTTACCTTCTAATCCTTGCTTAGCGAGTTAATTATGCTTAATGAGTATTTAGATTAGTCTAAGTAGGTTTAGGTGGTTAGATTAGATTATTTAAATGTTAATTAGATTAGATGTATGATTAGTTTAATGGATGTTTAATTAGAGCTAATTGTATGTTTAATTTAGTGTAATCTAGTTTAAGCCCTAATTGATTATTTTTAATTAATTAATTATTTCGAATTTATAAATATTATTTTGTTAAATTATATTAATATAAAATATTATTTAATTATTTAATTTTTAGAATTAAATTTAATTATTTAATAATTTCGAAAATTTTGCCGGGATGGCCGGTCGTTAGAATTTCGCACTGATCGTAACAGTGCGGTCAGTTTGTGCTAATTGTATGTGTAATTGTAGAATTGAGTGAAAATGATGATTATGGATAATAATTCCAAAAGAGTGGAATTGAGTGAAATTGGAGAAGTTTTGATATTTAACTTGAAAATACCCAGTGTCGGCTATTGGCACCGTAATTGGTTGGTAGGACCAGTTTGAATCGATTGATTGATTGGATTGGGGAATGAATTGGTTTATTATTGAATATACAGGTTTGGCGAGCAAATATGTATTCATTGTCAGCTTGTGTGAGCATCAATATCAGCTTGTGTGAGCATCATGGTCAGCTTGTGAGAGCAATGGTCGTTTATCAGCTTGTGAGAGCATTGATCCATTTAACAGCTTGTGCGAGCTATCATCTATATATCAATTTGTGAGAGCATTGCATCCATTTCAGCTTGTGTGAGCCGTGATTGTATTAATGGATGAATAGATGGTATGAATTGATAGACGTATGAATTGTATTGACGTGCAGGAAAGGACTGAGACATTGTCTCACCCCGTTGTGGGATAATATTTTCAGGTCCCTAGATGGCGGATCCTTTGGAGCTTTTTGGTAGACCAGAGAGGGTCACTGAGAAGATTTTTTACTATGCCGATCCCGGAAGTCATTGGGTCTATGAGCTCGTGGTGACTACTGTCTGGGTCGATAAGAACCTTCCTGGTAGGGTCCCTTATCGATTTAGAGCGTGGTATCGCTATAGACCTGATGGATTCCTGGATGGCCCTCTTAGGTGTTTTGATATTCCCCCTGGTATTATAGATGCCGCTCTAGGTGAGAGTGTCGTTGATCCTTCAGATGGGTTGGTGGAGGACCCGACGCCCCTGGTGCCTGTGGAGACTGAAGAGCCGGTGAATGGATCTGATTAGCTGGTCTTAGGACAGCTTAGTTTTTGAGGACTGATCTTCTATAGATCTTTTGTTAATAGCCTAATCCTGTAATCGAATTGGTTTGACGTGTTTAAAGTGTGTGGTTTGGTTTTGAAAATGTGATCCTACTTTTCTATCCCAATTGAGTTTTGTCTGGGGATTATTTATCCGCTTCCGCATGTGTAATTAATTGATTGGGTCGGCGACGTGTTCTGGGAAGTCGCATTTCTATCGACCGCAATGGGATGTGCGCGTTCTCGAGGTTCGGGGCGTGACACAATGTGTCTTGCGAATAGACATAGTCATTAGATAAGACGGAAAGTTTAACTTCTACGGATATATTTATCTGAGAAAAATTAACAGAGGCCTATTTTATAACCCAATTAAGTCTCGAAAATTAAAAGTTGAGCACATTGATGAAATCAAGCTTGTTCGATAATCTTCAATAGAATTGACTTGAATAATTAAATTGAGTCAAAATCCATTTAACCCGGTATAGTAAGGAATGCGTTATTTAATTCGTTTAACATAAGGATTACTAAAGGTCATTCGAATCCATCCAAATATGTTGATGTAATTTAACAAAATTGTCGTTTTTCTATGTTCGGTAATACATTAATAACATTTAGCTATCAATTTTCAATTATCATCAAACAAACTTTTAATTCCTATTCTCATTACTTAAGATTATCAAAACTTAAAAAGAGGAGATTAAAAATAATTTAATCACAAATTTTCATTAATTTCGAATGAATAAAAGAACCGATCCAATATGCTAATACCACTTGAGAGCCCATGTCTTCAAACGACACTTATAATAGTGCTCTCTTATTTATACCACTCAATTTCCTTCTATTCTTCCTATATGGGACTCTTTTCCAAATAAGCACATTGCAAACTCTTCAACAGTACATATTTGAATTTAATCTTTAAAATAAAAAAAATCGCACCTTTGTAAAGGGATTTAAGGACATATATACATTAAATCATAAGTTTGTCTAAGTAGGATTTTTACATTAATGATGTACTACTAAAGAAAAGGCTTCGAGAGTGAAAAACATCATCTTGTTCTTTTCTTAATTAATTATAATTTGCCGCTCCACACCCCCTGAGCAGTTATGTGTAGCTGTCAAGCAGACGTACTTGCCTCACCTCGCAATCGATTTGAAACATCTTCCTAAGGGAAAAACCTGAAAGTTGGCATCAATGGGAGGCAAATTGAGCATTAATGTGAACTTTTTATATATCCATCTAAAAATGCTCAAAAGATATGAAGATATGAAAGAGGCCAAAAATTGAATTGGAAATTTCTATATGATTCAATGTATCATGGTGAGGATTACATCAACCTAAATTTATAATGATTGTCTCAGATAAAATATATTAATTAAGATATGTATAACTTAAGGACGTTATTCGCATAGCCTTGATGAAAAAATATTCTAGACAACTGTCCTAATTATTATTGATTTCTTTCTTTGTGGATCACACCTTCAGTGCCTATAAATGTCTCCCCATTTCACTCCACCTCTCAAAACCACACAAGAAACTTAAGAGAGAGAGAGAGAGAGAGAGAGAGAGAGAGCAATGGAGTCATTCCCAGTGATTGATCTGGAGAAGCTGAATGGTGAGGAGAGAGGAACCACCATGGCCAAGATCAAAGATGCCTGTGAAAATTGGGGCTTCTTTGAGGTATTTAAGCTTTTTTTTTTTTTTTTTTTTTTTGTACACAACCAATTAAGTAAATTACAAAAACTATTTCATGAAGACAAAACTGTGTTTTGTGGGGACGATGTATAATACTCATTTGTATGTACCATGATGCCGTGCAGTTGGTGAACCATGGGATATCACACCAACTGTTGGACAATGTGGAGAGGCTGAACAAGGAGCATTACAAAAAGTGCATGGAGCAAAAATTCAGGCAGATGGTGGCAAGCAAAGGCCTTGAGGCCACTCAGTCCCAGATCGAAGACATCGACTGGGAGAGCACCTTCTATGTCCGTCATCTCCCAGTCTCTAACATCTCTGAAATCCCCGATCTCGAAGAAGATTACCGGTGATCAATCATTGAGCATTTCTTTTAATCATGCCTTGGTGTCATTTAACATTGCTCATTTTGTTAAGACATAACGATATGAACTACACAACAATAATGGACCCTCTTGAGTCCTTTCAAATTTTCCCACATATTTGGACATTCAAATAGCCATCTAACGTAATGTCGAAAATTCAAGCTCTAATTTCGAACGGCACACTCTCTTGGGCATATGCTGTGTACGGAATAAAACTTCATAATCAGCCCGCGTCCAGCAATTTTGTGACTAATGTTCTGCCCTTGTTTGTGATTATAATCAACAGGAAGGCAATGAAGCAGTTTGCCCTAGAGTTGGAGAAGCTAGCTGAGCTGCTTCTGGATTTGCTCTGTGAGAACCTTGGCTTGGAAAAAGGCTACTTGAAGAGAGCCTTTTATGGTTCCGAAGGCCCGACCTTCGGTACCAAAGTGAGCAACTACCCGCCGTGCCCAAAGCCGGACCTCATCAAGGGGCTCCGGGCCCACACCGATGCCGGCGGCCTCATCCTCCTCTTCCAGGACAACAAGGTCAGCGGCCTCCAGCTTCTCAAAGATGGCCTGTGGGTCGATGTGCCTCCGATACGTCACTCCATTGTCATCAACTTGGGTGACCAACTCGAGGTATGTGTACGATGATTTCACTCCCACAGCATTCATAGTTGAGATGCTCTTAATTTGAGGTCATAAATCAACTTAATCATGCGGTAATATTAGGTCATTACCAACGGCAAGTACAAGAGCATCGAGCACCGAGTGATCGCGCAGTCTGATGGGAACCGGATGTCCATCGCGTCGTTCTACAACCCTGGGAGCAATGCGGTCATATATCCGGCACTAAAGTTGGTGGAGAAAGAAGAGAAGGGCCAAGTGTACCCCAAGTTTGTGTTCGAGGACTACATGAAGCTCTATGCAGGGCTCAAGTTCCAGGCTAAGGAGCCAAGGTTTGAGGCCATGAAGACCATGGAGTCATCCATTAATTTGGGTCGAATTGCAACTGTTTGAGCATATTCCTAGTGGAATACAAGTCTCGTCTCTTCACTATTTTCTGAAGTTTGTTTATGTGTCTGCTTGAAGATCAGAATATTTGTGGGTGTCTGCTTTTTAGTGTCCTGTTCTTGAGTTTGCCTGCTCATTACATAACATATGGTTTCCATTGTCATACGAACACGAAATTCGCCTTCTTCTAAGTGATCGAATCCCGCAGAGATCGCTTTGTACTCGCATCACTTGTAGGAAATAGTTTTTTCAATTCACTATGGATGGAATGCATGATCATCTCGTAATGAACTTATTGTGACGACTAATCCCATATATTGTATACCTCACTCGGACGAGAGTCTTGATCGGTTCGCCCTCTAGGAATTGGCAAACCGCTTGGGTATATCATTGCTTGATTATGAATCTGCTTCACACCCTACATGCTTAAGAAAGCAAGAGCAAGATAACACATCACGATTGGCCAGCTCATTCCATGAGTATTAATCTCTGTCGATGCTTCACTGATTCCTCCCAATCAGATTCATACTCTTTCCCTCAATTTTTATTCTTTCCTTCGAGAATTTGTTTTCTTTCTACATCCCTCCGCTTCTTGCTCGAAATTTATGATCATGGAGATGCCATCATGGAGGAATCGGTGGATAGTAAATATCAAGAAAGTCAATTCCATGGTCTTGATTCCTCTCCATCATATTTGTTTCCTTTCAATCCATGGATATTCTTGATTTGCCGATTGTGATTGCTTTTCTTTCCTTGTGAATTATTGATCGATATCTGTAGGAGACGATCCTACACATGCTTGTCCGTGGAGGCGTTGCACAACAAAGTGATCTTGTGTGCATCAGTTCGTGGTGGGTCATAGAGAAATCATGCGATTAGGCACATTTATGTCTTCCTCGAGAGATTTTTATCTTACTCTCGTTTGTCCATTTGGAGAAGGAAGAGATTCGTTCCTCTTTTATTTTGGCGTTTTTGATGTGTTTCGGCTTCTGGGCGCGTGCCGAAATGAACCAACTCGTGGCGATGTTGCAGGAACCGGTCCTCGGCCTGCTGAGGGGAGGGGGAATGGACGGCTTCGATCGGAGGAGGAGGCGGAAGAGGAGCCTGAAGGAGCGGCTTGGGTTGAAACGCATGGGCTGCTGCGGCGGCCCGCTATGGGGCATCCGGTCCACCGCCATCAGCGTCCGCGACGACGACGAGGGCGACACCGAGATCCACCACCAGCTGCCGCAAGAACCGCCGCCCCCGCTCAGCCCAGACCCCGTGAGCATATCCGGTCCGGAACCGGCCTACGACCCGATCGACCGGGCCCTCGACCCGGGCTGCGGCGTGCCCGCGGCGCAGCCGGCCGGCTCGCCCATGAACCTCGCGGCGGCGCTGGCGGCGGAGCGGCAGTACAGGGCGACGCAGGAGCCGGAGGCGGGGACGCCGCGGGTGGGGCGAGGGCCCAGCCGGCCGAGCCGGGCACGCCGTTGCGGGTGTCGCTGATGAGGCTGCTGGAGGTGGCGGACGGCGGGGACGGCGAGGGGCGGGGGCGGCGGCGGCGGCGGCGGCGGCGGCGGCGGGGTGGTGGGGAGCGATGCGGTGTGCTGCGTGTGCATGGGGCGGAAGAAGGGGGCGGCGTTTATCCCGTGCGGGCACACCTACTGTAGGGTGTGCTCCCGGGAGGCTGTCGCTGAACCGAGGGAGCTGTCCCCTCTGCAACCGCCCGATCCTCGAGATCCTCGACATCTTCTGAATCCGACGGTCCCCCACGCGCCTCTGTGTTCCCGACGCGTCAAATTTGCGCGGGGGGGATTTATTTTATTTTATTTTTACCTTTTTCTATTTTCAATTCTATTGATTTCAGCGAAAGTGCCAAAGAAAAAGGGAAAGAAAAAATAATTTAGAGGCCAAAAAGACATGAATGCTTTGTGGGTGAATTTGGCGTTACAACCTTAAACCTTGGTTGGACCAATCCCCGCCGGCTTCATCGTGGGAAGGAAATGTATTAGACATGTAATCTGACCCATGTTGAAATTATACAATTGAATTGAATTGGAGTGATTGGAATTGTCGGAAAATATGTCTAATTTTCGAGTTTTCAATGGATAAAAGAAGCTCGATTTCAATTCAAAAGTGATGTTATAAGATATTAGCTTGCAATAGAGTAATCCTTACAAATTGTTTGATCCATCCATCAGTTGGATATGGAAAATAGACTGGGTAACTAGGCAAAAGCCTAACTCATTAGATTTGTATCGTACTTTTGAACCAAAAAAAATAAAATAAAAAGGATTGTCTTGATATGGATAGGCATTCGAATGCCACTATTTAAGGTTCTAGAGAGCTTTGAGTATGGAGCACACTTTTTGGGTACCAAATCATTTCATTTCACATTCAATTCCTCAGCCATCGAGGATAGTTATAGGGGTCTATAGGCAGAAGATTTCACATTCAATTCCTAGCCATCGAGGATAGTTATAGCCGCCCATCGGCATAAGATGTATGACTCTGCCTAATTATGCAATTAGTGTGAATTTGGATGGGACAAGTCAATGGTCAAATAATTGAATCCTGTTTGATGTATGACGGCCAAATTCTAGGGCTTGGACCACGTTTCAGTAAAAACCTCTAATCTAATTCCGTGATCGACTAAGAATTTTGAGTTGAAAAGTAAACAAGTTTATTTCATAATCTATAGTGAAGATGTCATATGAAATCCTAGGTATTGAATATGATTTGGAGCATGCGTATGACCTTTTTTTATTTATATTTTCAATAACAAATGATGTTCGGCATCGTGAAAACCAAGAAGCACAAAGAATAAACAATATTATATAAGTAGAGGCGAGCAATTAGGCCGGTCTAATCCAGCAACCAAACCCAATTGGCTTTTCTTCTTCCTCTTCTTAATAGAATGATTTTTTTTTTTATAAAGATAAATATGTTGGAGATTGATTTTGAGCTTGAGAAGGTTAGAAAGTCAATCAATACCGTAACCAGTATACTTCAAGTTATTACACGGTATATTTTCCTAGAATAATATATTACTTAAAGTTTATATTCCTAAAAGGCATGTTGGTTCCCACATTGACCTTGATGATGCTTGGCTCGGTTCCAAGCCAGTTCATCAATTTGATTTTTTATGTTTCAAAATCATGAACCGACTTTTACAAGATAGGTTCTAGATTCCATAAATAATATTTACTTGCCCTGAATTGATCACTATCCATATACAACACACATCCGATTATCGTTTTTGGAGTCGATTAGTGGATGAGAATAGATAGAATTAAGTGTGATAATTAGGATTAAAATGTTTATGTTTGTACTCTTTTTGTTCACTTCAAATCCGAGGTCTTGTTCAAGTTAAAATATCTTATTCTTGAATGCTTTAAAACTTGGTCACTTGTCTGAAAACTATGTGGGTACACTGCACTTGACTTCGACAAATACGATAAGGACATTTCCAACATTTGTACTTCGTTAATGGAAAACAATTATGCATGATGAAGTCCAGAGGTTTGTGGGCTGAGTGCCCGTGAAGGGTCTTGTGAAATTTCCATAGGCCCAAATGGCCGAGTCAGATGGGGCCTGGCCTATGACCAGCTCATGGGTTATACCCAAAGCTCACTCGTGACCCATAAAAAACACCTATAATCTTATATGTGAGAATATTTAGGACAAACCCTCGAAGGGTATCGCTTACTTAAGCCCACCCATCATAAAAATCATGTGAATAAGCCCTAGCCCATCATAAAAAAAAAAAAAAAGCCCGTCCAAGCCATTTAAAGTATCCCATAGTGATTAATAAGTCGACTTTAACACGGTTTAATAATCTTTCCACGTAAATTAGAGAATGATCCATGTTCCCTGACTTTTAGGACAAAGTAGTTTACCTTTCTAAATATGGGAAGAATCATAAAATCAGGAGAGCAACAGCTTGAAATTAGCTAGGTTAACCTCCTTTAGGTCATGAAATCATGTTGCTGATCATTTTATTATTGATGACATTGGCCACCACCTAAGTCTATAAGAAACCTTGAATTGAGGGAATCTAGATAATCTAATATAACCAAGCACCAAGTGTATTGATTCGGTGACAAATGATTAACAAACAAAACATTTCACATATGTGTTCAAAGGCGAAACAATAACTTGTAGATGAAATTCACGGGAAAGCTCTCTTGATGCAATACAAAAAGTCATCAAAAGACGACTACCTTCCATTTAAGCATGATAGAAACACTCCCTAAACCCTAGTGACCCAAGATTAACCCTAAGCATCATTAATGAAAAATGGTGATAAAAGAGAATTAACAAACAAAATGAGATTGAATATGTTTGCTGTTCTACTCATATATTGGTTAAAGGAATTGGATGTTCTTCAATTTGAGACTCGCGTATCTTCAAAGAAACAAAATCTACAACTTCGTGCATTGGCAATCAAGCAGTCCCGGTCCTAGCATGGACCATGGCCATTGTTTCGTAGGCAGGTGACCACAGATCACTAAAGAACACATGAAAGGCCAAATAGATGGAAAAACTCAAGAACAGGGTCCGGCTTGCCTTGATGCACAGAACCTTGAACTCGATCTAACTTGGTGAAACGACACTGCCGAGTCGAAGAGATGTGGACATGCGTGTTGTTTCTATGTGTTAGCGACATTCACGCCTTGATGTATTACCTCTCATTTGATCTAAGTCGTCCCATTGCTTATTCTTTCAACTAAGGGAAATGTCGAGATGATTATAATCTCGTTGATGTAACCTAAAGACAGTGGGAGAAAAGAAGCATGCGTTTTAATGGTCCATGAATAGCCCTTTCATTTAGGAAACAAGGACTGCTAAAATGCGTAACTTAATTGAAAGTTAGTTTCTGCGACGATGCTTTTATAGTTCCTCTTTTGGCTAGTTATATAGAAAGATGGCAAATCATCTCGAAGAACCTTATTATATAGAAATTAATCTCTGTGGGATACAACAAATTTCAAATGAGTGTTCAGATTAGTGAGATGGATAGAACAATTAACCTGCGTAAAGTTAATTGAAGACTTTGGTTCAGTGCAAAACCCACACCACTGTTTAGAAACATGCAAAAGCATGCAAATTGAAGACTTCCACTAGAACGTGGCTGTCACGCCCCAATCCACTCTAGAGGTCATTTGTTTGTGAGGTCCCGGGAGGTGTCGCCAATCCATTCGCTTTATCAACGATGTACGCAAGTAGAAGTATAGACAAATCACCTAACCAGCAAACAAGGATAGTTTAAAACACGTGTGTGTGTATATATATATATACAAGTTTATGATCTATCAACAATCGAACCCAAGCATACAAACTTCTTCAGCACACCATGCCATATCATGTAGATTGAAAAAGCGCAGCTACGCCCATCTTTAAAAAGGGTTTTGGGGTAAACCTAACACTTCTAGTACTATCCTTGTTTAGGAGTATACGAGTTAGATGCTTATCTAGTGGAGATAAAATTTCATTCTATAATTACTATTGTTGTCTTTCTTTTGGCTACTAAGTGAAAACCTAAATTCTTTTTGGAGATCCGTAGTAAGATTGCCTTTTCTTCTCGTCTTTTTAGTCTTTCTATGTTTAGACAGATGACCGAGTAGTTCCTGTAGCAGTTGCTCTCTTCGACACCTAACTTTGTGCCCAAAGTTTAATCCTATGGTTCGATTTTGATTCCCTCAATCTTTCCTTGACTAAAGGAGGAAGATCTCACTAGGACACCGGCCATTAAAGTATCTGCCTCTTGACATGATGAAATTTGTTTTGTCGGAAAGCTTTCGGCATTAGATTGTGAATGCACTCGAATGGAAAATTATCATCAAGAACTGTCATCTTTATCATCATATTTGAAGAGCATTACCTGGATTGACGAATCATTGGTTGTCCAAAATCAATAAAAAAAACCAGACTTATAGCAGCATCATTGCTGTTGCCTCTATACGATTTGTACCGGATCCTATGAATTGATTTCCATATACGATAATCCATTCTGTTCTCGATGATTGATTTGAGTGGAAAAAAAAAGTTGGTGTTCCAAGAACATGTAGAATCTTATCTAATATATTCATGGCTCGATTTTTATCTTCTTTTGGGAAGGATGGAGCAATTGAAATTGGATCCACCACATCCTCATGGCACATGGCAAAGTGTGGGAAACAAGGCATGTGCCCAAAGCACCAGAGAGAGAGAGAGGACCATGGTCAGGAGAGATACATGCATGTTCCCCGTTTCATTTTCTTGGGATCTCCTTCTCCTAATGACAAAATAACTTTAGCTTTCCAAATATGGGAAGATGGCCATGCTCTGCAGCATATTCTTTAGATGCGATCAGTCAAGAGAACAGGAGTTGAGTTGAATAATTTGTTCAGGCTCAGTATTTGTAACATTTCTGAGCTCAATTGCATGAAATCATGCTGCTGATCATTTGCGTTGGCATTGCCGTGACCTAAGTCCATAAGAAAACCTTGGATGGAAGGAATCGGCGTAACCTAATATGACTGAACGTACATACACAGCAGAAACGATTAACAAATCCAAATAGATTATCTCACAAACACACAGAAACGATTAACAACGAGCAAAAGTCATCACAACCTGTCTACCTTCCATCAAGCATGACAAAAGCACTCCCTAAACCCTAGGTAACCCAAGATTGGCCTCTAACAGCATAAATAGAAAACTGGTAATGAAAGACAAATTACAACTAGGAACTAAAACAGTGAAGAGAGTGGGCCTAACAATAGAAAAATGGTTACAAAACCCGTGCAAACAATGGATTTTGAGGTTGAAAATTACATGAAACTGAGGTATCCAGTTTAGCCATGGCATAGCACTGTGAACAAGCTTCCTTCGTACATGCGTCCCGTAACACCTCCCATATCAAAAGTTACGGCTTATTTATCAAGCACTACAAACTCTTTAACCAACCATTATGGGTTAATTCTGAAAAAATTAGAAGATAATGTTGACAATAAATGGTACCATTCATGTGCTTTTGAAGATTTGAGGGTGTTAATTCCCGATGGTTGATCGAGCGGTTAAGCATTTGGTCAAGATCCCAACGGATCCTACATTTAAATCATAGCTTAACCCAGCTCATGTTGACCTTGATGGTCACGCCTGCCAACTTGTGGGTGAAAGTTTACCCAATGCACATGGACGGGATGGTTCGTGTGTATTACTGAAAGTATTATTTGAAAGGCAAAAAAAGAAACATGTCGAGGGCTAAAGCAAAAGCCAAATGGACACTCTAGAAGCTCCATCGTGGATAAGCATGTAAGCTACGCAATCAGAAATGGGAGACATTGAAAAATGTGGCGCGCAAAAAATGAACAGAGCGAACACGATTCGGAGAGAATCCAAAACAGATGTTTCGGGTGTTACGTGCAAGGAATGCCTTTGAAGTATACGCAAAAAGCTCTCTTTTAGGCCTTGGTGGGTCATGTCGGACGTGCATCGATGTGTTCATCAAGTCCAACTTTAAGGACAAAGAACAAAGAAGACACGCTTCTACTGTTGTCTGGGTTCTCTAGTAACTATCTTGCTGGAATCAGCATTCTGATACAACAGTCGCTTCCAATGTCCCTTTGCTTTTGTCTGATGTTGATGCACTGGTGTTCCTGAAACGGTAAGTGTTCAAGAGTAGGGCTATGTCTCTCTCTTGCAACTATCTTTGAGTGCATTCGTTATTCGATTGTGATCACCCATGTGCGATTCCGAAACCCATTGAGCAATTTGTTGATTTGAACAGCATATCTTAAGGTTCGCATTCGAATATTGAAAGTTGTATGCAAAACCATCTTACTTTAAAGCCTGAAATATCAGGCCGAGGAGATGATTTATAAGACCTAGTGAAACCTCATAGAAAAATGTTATCAAATGCTTTCAACATACTCTCTCTCTCACGTGCAAACTAGTCCAGTAAGTGGAACTGACGTATGGGCAGCTGCACATACAAATAAATTGGGGGCCAATCTAGCTGTGGTACTAACAAATGGGCAGCCTTATCTGGACTTACCGTCATTATAATATTATATGCCTTAGTTGTGGCTCATCTACACCATCACAGTTTTAAAATGCCTCTGAGTTAATTTGACATTGCATGGAAATTATCTATTAGCGTCACAACACCATATTTACGCAATGTGGGAATGTCCACCCTTGCTCGGACACCATTGTAGTGAGGCATTCCATTCAAAAAGCTTGAATTATAAAATGCGGTGGTGAATACGATTTAAATCTTACCACTCACTCCTTCCCACGTGAAGGTCAATTTGACGACAAAGGTTTTCGGCAATGGCATAGTATCGTGGCAAAAGAAGAAGAAAAGAAGAAGAAAGTGGTCAAGCTCAAGCCCTGGAATTATGCCGAGGGCTGACTCCAGAAGAGAAACAAATTGCGCGAAAGATTATCTAGACCTCTCACTCAATCCGATTTGGAGTATGCTGTATTCAACCCGAATGGGATGGTCAATGTGTTAAAACGATTGAGATATTTGGTTTTGAAATAAGAGGGATCTAGATCTCGATTTCAACTTGCGCCAATCAGGTTGCAAAAAAAAAGTATTACAACTTTTGACTATGACCTTCAAAATTTTATTTCTGGAATGGTTATATGTTCTATAATATTATTCCAATTCTCAATTATTATGTATATATATTTATATATTTATTTATTTATTTATTTTGTAACTCTGCTTGTGTAGGAAAGTGTATTAAAGTATCTCGTGGCTATTATCTAATCAACTTGGTTGAACATTTCAGACATACTTGAACTTCAAACGACGGATTAGTAATCTTTTCATGTACGTTGATTTTTTACTGCGATCGATTCCGATTTCTTGCGATTGAATAGATCATATGCATGTGCGTAACATCAATCACAATCTTACATGCATGGACGGAGCTGGAACGAGGGCCACACGACAAGGACAACATGAGACGAAACAACCCTAAATATGACAATGACAAATGATTAACAAGCGAAACGTTTTATAGATGTGTTCATAGACGAAATAATTGCTTTTTTCTTTTTTTTGGTAACCGAGGACTCCGCCACATGCCCCCCGTGCCCGAAAAGCTCCTGAGGACCGGGCCCTTATACCTCAGGGAAGACTAGCACAGCAACTCACCGTCATGGCCCTCTACTTAAATCGCTAGCAACGCAGGATTTCGAACTTTGACCTTAACGATGAGGGAGGGATTCTCAACCAATTGCGCTATCCACGGATGGATATAGACGAAATAATCGTTTGTAGACGATATTCACGAGAAAGCTCTCTTGATGCATAAAGTCATCGAAAGCCGACTACCTTCCATTTAAGCATGACAGAAACACTCCCTGAACCCCAGGTGACCCTAAGTAGCGTTAACGAAAACTAGTGATAAAAGAGAATTAACAAACAAAATGAGGTTGAATATGTCTGGTGTTCTACTCATATATTGGTCAAAGGAATTGGATATTCTTCAATTTGAGGCTCGCATATCCTCAAAGAAACAAAATCTACAACTTCGTGCATTGGTAATCAAGCAGTCCCCGGTCTTAACATGGGCCAGGGCCATTATTTCATCGGCAGTTGACCACAGAATGAAAGGCCAAATAGATGGAAAAACTCAAGAACCGGGTTCGGCTTGCCTCGATGCACAAAACATTGAAGTCGATCCAACTTGGTGAAACGATGCTGCCAAGTCAAAGAGATGTGGGCATGCATGTCGTTTCTATCCGCTAGCGACATTCACACCTTGATGTGTTACGTCTCGTTTGATCTAAGTCATCCCATCACGTATTCTTTTGACTAAGGGAAATGTCAGGTTGATCATAATCTCGTTGATGTAACCTAAAGGCAGTGGGAGAAAAGAAGCACGCATTCTAATGGTCTATGGATAGCCCTTTCATTTATGAAAGAAGGACCACTAAAATGCGTGACTTAATTGGGAGTCAGTTTCTGCAGCGATGTTTTCCTAATTCCTCTTTTGGCTAGTTATATAGAAAGATGACAAATCATCTCGAAGAACCTTGTTATATAGAATTTAATTTCTGTGAGATACAAAGTGTTCTGATTAGCGAGATGGATAGAACAATTAACCTGCGTAAGGTTAATTGAAGACTTTTGTTCAGTGCAAAACCCTAACCACTGTTTAGAAAATGCAAAAGCAAGTAAATTGAAGACTTCCACTAGAACGTGGCCAACCATACGAAGACTTCTGAATTAGAACATCCTAGTGAACTGCATCATATTGTCCTCGCTTCTTGTGGGATAGCACGTGTGGTCGGATAGGCAATCGATCTAGATCCTTTGACGATCATTAGAGATTGAAAATCACACCTCACAAGCAAAAGAAAGCTCATGGAGACTGCTCTTAAAGTAGATACAGATGTAGGTGCATCAAGACTCTAGGGTTTGGGAATCATCTGCATCAATTGATTGATTGATTATTAAAGTTCAATTTGTTCTTTCCTTTTTGGCCCCCAGATCGCGGCTTAATTTGGCTCAAAGGGGGCCGCTTGTCACAACTTACAACAGATGTTTCTAGTTGTCGGAGAAGGAAAAAATATGGCCGTCATATCAATAGGTGTTTGACTATTCATATTTTTAGTTTTTGTGAGTAACTAGAAATAGCATCTCTTATGTCCACGACTCCAAAGGAAGATTAACGGGTACAAATTTAATATGGATGTAACGTAATGAAATAGAGCCACTTTGAGGTTATTTATGAATGAGTCTTGAGATATATATATATTTTTTTATAAAAAAACCCTTGACAATCTTAATTTTACCCTAATGTCTGAAATTGAGAACAATCGGATATCAAGAATCTTGATGAGGACTTCGATTTGGAGACCTTCAAAGTCTTACGTATTAGTTTTCACCCCTCAATTAGGCTGAGTTGAGTTAGTAATATGACAATTTAGAAACGTGAGATTAGACTGTCGAGATATCCATAAATTCCAATTCTTGGGTTAAGAATCATTTGGGGATGAATATGACTAACTAAAGGTGGTTTCTCTTTTTTCGATTGAGAAGGTTGACCTATAACCTCTTCGCATTTCTCATAAATTTTTTAGGATTGCATCGACACTTATAGAGTTTTAACCATCAAATGGATATAGATTTCCAAGCAACAGAGACCTTGATAATGGCTCAAAATGGATACGTGGGGTGTACATGAGTTCGACAACCGGCCATTTTCTCTGTCGGCAGTAAGCCTAGTGGGGATCCATTGATGGAAAGTTATCACGTTTTGCGAGTTGTGTGGACAAACCGTAGTCCAGGGTAATTTTGCGATATGACCCCACTTTAGGGGGTCTTTCGGCATTTTCCCTCGATACGCATGATTCTGAAAAATAAATGGGAGATTGAAACGCAATTTATAGTATGATCAACTACGATCTCAAATAGATTGTTTTAAATAGTTAACAACCTTAAATGACATGGAAATGCATTTCTTGTAGGGAAAAAGTAAAAAATGAAATAAAATCTCAAACTACACCAATTATAACACAATTACTATAAACCTTTTTTTATAATATCAAAAATTCTAAATTATACTCACTGTGATACATTTATCTTAAACTTTTTCTTGTGATGTAAAAAAACTCTAAACTCGTACTTTTAAGACACATTTAGGAGATTCTGTTAGATAATTTTTCAACCAAAGCAACAACGTTTTTATTTTAATTAAGCCACATAGATAGAATGTTAACCTTGTTTACTTTCTGATGTCTATGTAGGCAGATTTTTAACAGTTTTCATTAATATAACTTTGACGGAGTAAATGTGTTGTATATGTATAAATTTGGAATTTTTTGTGTTAAATATAAAAGTTTAGCATTGACCATAATTTAAGGGTATTTTTTTGCGACTTTTGCCATTTCTCGTGAAATGATCTACTACAATCTACTCTTTAATTTTAATTTTAATTTTTTTGTCATTCTCTCCAGAATATTGCACACCAGAACAATGAAAATCTTTTCTCAGATCCACAATGATTAAAACAATTGTCCTTCCCCATTTCTTTCACTGGCCATCACATCTTTCTTCCTACTTTCTTTTTCTACCTTTCTATGATTTTCTGCTTGCCATGCGTTGGTTTTTTCTTTTACTGAATGTGCTTTTCCTCGATGTCGTAGTTGGTCATCAGTCCTCACCATGGAAATCCCATGCAAGGAAATTCAGAAATCACAAGGGCACAATGATTGGATCGAACCGGCTAGGGACCTCCATTGATGATGATGATGACAACATTGTATCGAGGATGTTACGTTGCTCAATTATTGTCCCCATTTTCAGAGTGGGGATGAAGACAGAGCTTTAATGGACACATCTCTTCAATTGATTTCTAACCATTTTAGCACAGATGATCGTACGTGCAAGTAAAGTTTTAGCAAATAGAATCACCGTTTTGCAAGAGGCGTGCGAAATCACTTTCTCGAAACAATAATGCTCGAGAATTCAACTAAGACCTTTCAAATCATTGTGTCTTGCGAATAGACACAATTATTAGATGAGACAAAAAGTTTAATTTCTGACAGATATATTTATCTAAAAAAGTTAACATAGGCCCCTTTTTATAAGCCAATGAAGTGTCGAAAGTTAAAAATCGAGCACTTTAATGAGATTAAGCTTGTTTGATAATCTTCAAAAGAATTGACTTGAATAATTGAATCAAGTAAAAATCCACTTAACCCAGTATGGTAAGGAATGCATTACTTAATAAGAATAATTGAAGGTAATTTGAATCCATCCAAGTATGTCGTTTTTCTAAGTTCGGTAATACACTAATAACATTCAACTATCGATTTTGAATTACTATCAAACAAACTTTTAATTCCTATTTTCATTACTTAAGATTGTCAAAACTTAAATAGAGGAGATTAAAAATAATTTAATCACAACTTTTCTTTAATTTCGAATAAATAAAAGAACCTATCCAATGCACTAATATTCACTTAAGATCCCATGCCTTCAAAAGACACTTATAATAGTGCTCTCTTAGACCACTCAATTTCCTTCTATTCTTTCTTAAGAAGAATCGACACTCTCTGGGAGGTTTCATGTCGTGTCCGACCCTTTCTAACACATGAGTCCAAAATTCCGACATGCGATTCCAACACGCATTGGGTCAATTTTAAAAACTTTCAATATTTGAGAGGTCAAAATGTAAATACATAAAAAAAATAACAAAAATAGATAACCAAAAAGCCAAACTAATCATTTCCTTTCTCCTCCCTCCATCGTAGCAGAAGGTAAAGCGCCAATCCCTTCCGGCTATCCTCCGCCATCTTCCTCCACCTCCTCGCTGTTGCCGTCGCCATCGCCGTCGCCGTCACTGCCGACCTTCTTCACCCCCATTGAAGGAGCTCAACAAGCTATGCGATCGGCTGCCGCCGCTGTTAAGCTCCGACCAGCTGATCCTCAAAAGCGAGGAGGTGGAAATGAGGCATTGCAAATGCTAAGCCTACAGCCGCCTCGGTGTTGATTCTCTCTCGCCGTCGGTTTCTTTGGCTCCGGTGGCAGCGTGCGGTCCCTTTTTTCTTCGCCACTGGGTGCGAGCCAGTGAGTTAGGTGCGATTCGACGCCGAACCATTGGTTTGGAAGCCGTGCCTTAGTGTCGAAGATCAAGCGCGCATCCACAGACTTCTGTGGCCCGCAAACGAAGGACTCCCTTTCTGCCTCCGCCTCTGATATTTAATCTTAAACACACTACGGATAATATTAAAATTTTTGTCATCCAAAATTGAATGAATTTTATTTTCTTTTAATTTTTTTCATTTAATTTAGCTATATCATTTAGATGTTTCGGATTGGGGAGTGTAATTGCGATTTTATCTTGGCAAATCTTCGAAGAGGGTTCTTGTTATTTCATCTTTTCTTCCCATGACCTATTATGTGTATATAAAAGTGCACTGATTAAAAAAAGTTTGATGTTAATATGCACAACAAAAATAAAAGTTTGTGAATATTTGAATGGGTTAAGAAGTCATTCTAAAATTATATGAGATTATTACTTTATTAGTTATCATTCTTTTGACATGATAATACAATACCCCTCTTACTTATTATGGTTTTCTATTTTTATTTTATTTTATTAAATAAGGTACTATAGTGATTAATGACTTAATGAAAATCCTACTCGAGTTTCTTCATACAGGAATAGGGAGATCGACCAAAAAAGACTAAAATGCTTTAGGAAATACTTTCCTAATATGGATAAGTGCAACAAAGTGAAAGTATTTAAAATTATTCTAGACTCTTATTATTTATTTATTTATTTATTTGTGAATTTAAATGATAATGTATCATTTATATATAAAATTATATATTTAATATATAACGTGTCTTAACGTGTCGAAATACTCTACTTTTAAAAAAATGATATGTACATCATCTTGTTCTTTTCTTAATTAATCATGAATTGCCATTTTGACTAATTGATAAATGGAAAAAAAAAAAAAAAAAAAAAAAAAAAAAGAGTAGCCGCTCCCACGGAAGTCAATTTCCATTTGAACTTTATGTCAGAAACCAACTTTTAAAAATCCCCCTCACCTCGCAAGCAATTTGAAATATCTGCCTAAGGGTAAAACCTGAAAGTTGGCATCAATAGAAGGCAAATTGTGCGTCCATGTAAAGATTTTTATATTTCCATTCAACTGCTCAAAGAGATATCAAGATACGAAAAAGGTGGAAAATGAATTGGGAATTTCTATAGAATTTGATGTATCATAATGAAGATTACATTGAATTATTTGTATGAGATGATTGTCTAAAGTAAAATATATTAATTAAGATATGCACAATCAAGAAAAGCTACATGCACAACCTAAAAAAAAAAAAAAATCCTTAGACAATAATACTAATTGTTCTTGATTCTTTTTCGTGTGGATCACACCTTCTGTGCCTATAAATGTCTGCTCCATTTCACTCCTCTTAAAACTACGCAAGAAAAATGGTTCTAGGGTAGAACCTAGAACCTGAGAACTAGACCAGTAGGAACCCGTAGGTTCTAGGTTCTAAGGTATGCATGATAGGTTTCAGGTTCCAAAAAATGAGGAATCTCTTTCAATGGGTAAGTTCCAAATTCTTAGTTGGAGAAACTTGGAACCTAGAACCTAAAACCTAGAACTTGGAACAAATTTTAATATAAATTTTAATATTTTTCTTGATCCATGTCTTCGTGTGATCTTTCGATATTCCATGATATTCGATGATGAGTGTATAATTTGGAAGCATTAGTCCGAGTTTCCATTTTATGGCTAAGATTTTTACTTTATTAATGTTAATATTTTTTGTGTAATTAAACATAAGTTATGATTAATGAATTGTAATCATTCAAATAATAATATAAGTGGGATCTGGGTAGACCTTGGAACCTATGATAGGATATGTTCCAAGTTCTAGGATATACAAGGTAGGTTTCAGGTTCCAAAAAATGAGGAATTTATTCCAACAGATAGGTTCCAAATTTCATATGGAACTTGTACGGAATTTGAAACCGTTCACCCCTACTTTTATTTAGTTGAATTCCTTGCCAACAATTCATTTTCTTTTGTTGATAGTTTTGTACATTTTGTAGTCTCTTTGATGAATGACAAGCTTGTTTATTATTATTGCGTTCATTTTTGTTTTGTTTAACTAAAAAAAAAAAAAAAAAAAGAACCTGTTGAATCTTGGAATCGACCCTGGAATCTATGACAAGATAGATTCCAAGTTCTAGGTTTTGATGGGTAGGTTTCGGGTTCTAAAAAATGAGGAATTTGTACCCGATAGTAGGTTTCAGTTCTAGACAGAACCTGTAAGGAATCTGGAACCACTCACCCCTAATTCCCAATGATTGATCTGGAGAAGCTGAATGGTAAGGAGAGAGGAGCCACCATGGCCAAGATCAAAGATGCTTGTGAAACTGGGGCTTCTTTGAGGTATTTAGGCATTCATTACACAACCCATTAAGTCAATTACAGAAATTATTTCATTAAGACATAACTATGTTTTGTGGGGTGGTGTATAACAATCATTTGTATGTGCGATGATGCTGTGCAGTTGGTGAACCAAGGGATATCACACCAACTGTTGGACAATGTGGAGAGGCTGAACAAGGAGCATTACAAGAAGTGCATGTAGCAAAAGTTCAAGCAGATGGTGGCAAGCAAAGGCCTCGAGGCCACTCAATCCGAGATCGACGACATCGACTGGGAGAGCACCTTCCATGTCCGCCATCTCCCAGTCTCTAACATCTCTGAAACCCCCGATCTCTTTCTACATATATGGACAATGTGTTGTCTTGCTCTTTCTTTCTTAAGCATGTATGGTATATGAGGGTGTTAATTCTCAATGGCTGATTGTGTAGTTAAGTGTTTGGTTAAGGTCCAACATATCCCGTGTTTAAATCATAGCGTCGCCCACCTCATGTTAACTTTGGTGGCCACGCCCACTACCCTATAGGTAAAGGCTTACCCAATGCACTTGGACAGGGCGATTTTTGTAGATTTACAGGGATGAATTGAGTTGCAAGGTCCGGATACCTACTATTAAAAAAAAAAAAAAGAAGAAGAAGGAGGAGGAGGAGAAGAAGAAGAAAGAGTAAAAAAGATTTGTGAGTTGTCAACATTAATTGAAAGTATTATTTGAAAAGGAAAAAAAAAAAAGGAACATGTTGTAAGCTACAGCAAAAGCCGAATGGACCCTCTAAAAGCTTCATGATGGATAAGCATGTAAGCTACCCAGTCAGAAATGGGAGACATTGTGAACAATGCGGCACACAAAAAAAAGGGCTGAGCGAACACGATTCGGAGAGAGCACGAAACAGATTTTTCGGGTGTTACGTGTAAGGAATGCCTTTGAAGTATATGTAAAAAGCTCTCTTTTAGGCCTCTGTGGGTCGTGCGGGACGTGCATCGATGTGTTCATCAAATTCAACTTTAAGGACAAAGAACAAAGAAGATAGGCTTCTACTGTTGTCTGGGTTCCCTAGTAACCATCGTGCTGGACTCAGCATTCTGATACAACAGTTGCTGCCATTGTCCCTTTGCTTTTATCGATGTTGATGCACTGGTATTCCTGGAACGATGAGAGTGTTCGAAAGTTGGCTATGGTCTCTCTTTCGCACCTTTCTTTGAATGCATTCGTTATTCGATTGAGGTCACCAGTATGCGATTCCGAGACACAATGAGCGATTGATATGAAAAAATTATGTTTAGATTCGCATTCAAGTACTACAAGCCCTTATCTCATGTGTAAATTGGACCAAGGACGGCAAGTGGAACTACTGCATGGGGAGCCACGCATGCAAAATATATGGGGTGAAATTGGCTCTGAAACCACTAAATGGGCGGCCTAAACCTGGGCTATCATCTACTTGATATTGTTTGTATTGGTCGTGACCATACTCGCTCCAGCACATCTTTAAAACAAACCAAGCTAATTTAAGATTGCACGAAACTTATTATTTGAGTCACAATCCCATATCCAGCTATGTAGACTAAGAGAAATTATATCTGACACTTAGCATGCCCACCCTGACTCTCACACCGTCGTAATAGCCCCATCAAAAAGCTTATAAGGTGTGGAATATGTTTCAATTTTAATATTCTCCCTCACGTGAAGGTTGATTCGATGACAAAGGCTTTGGCCATGCAAACCTAATGCATGTGGACGTTTCTTTTCTAAGTTTACTGCGCATGATAAAAAGCGAATCCATATATAAATGAAAGGGGTATTTGGAACAGAACTTAAACCTTTAACTCTAATAGTAACTTAAGTTATATTCACAACTTTTTATATCCAAATGTTTAAGCTATTAGGTGGAAATGACACTAGATATAAGATCCTTTGAAATTTCACAGACAAGCTATCTGAGATTTCTTAACAAAAATAATGTAGGTGTGATGACATACCAATTTGATAGATCGATGCCAATATTCCTAATAATACTTTAATCAGGGTACAAACGTAGAGAACCGGCTATTTAGAGGAGGCATTCATCTCTATCATGTGGGATAAAGCCAAAAGAAAACCAAAAAAAGAAAGTGGCCAAGCTCAGGATTGTAACTCTTTAAGACATGAGAATCTGGAATTAACAATGCCCAAGGGCTTGCTACAGAAGAGGCACAGCTTGCGCAAGAAGACGATGGAAGACCTCTCACTCGGATCCTATTTGGAGAATTCGGGTTCGACCCGAATGGAATGGTCTGAGTGGTCAAACGATCACGACCTTTCGCTTTAAAAATCGAGAGATCTGGCACTCGATTTCTACTTCACAAAAAGCTACGTTATATATAGTTCGACACTTTTTTTCTTTTTGTCGAGTGCCTTGCGGTTTGTATTTTGGTTAAAAACGATTAATTATATTGTATCACCTACTAAACATGATCTAATTATGGAATCGCTATTTGTTCTATCACACTAATTCAACTTTCAATTAGTCTGAAATTACCATGATGCTGAAATTACCCTCTCGTGACTTATTTGTAGCACAAGATCAAAATTTTTTCAATGCTCACACTTGAAAGTGCATAAAGTATCCCATGTCGACTTTCTTGTCAACTTAATACAATGTTCAAGACATATTTTAACTTCAAACTGCGGTTTAATAACTTTTGCGGGCGTTGACTTTCCAACCCCATCGGTTCTAGCTTCTTACAATTAATTAGATCGGTTGCATACACGTTACACTGTGTGGATCGCAACCTTACTGCAAGAATGGGGCCAGCACGAGGGCTACACGACAATGACAACATGAGAAGAACAACCCTAAATGTGATCGGTGCGTACCAACTACTTCGGTTCGACTTCAATCTCGACAGAATGAAAGGTTGAAGAGCAGTGATTTTAATTCCCTCCAATAATCTCGGCATGTTTGACCGTAACCTAATCTCGAGAGGAGTGCTCCAGGTGGTGCCACGTGGCAGGGCTGCAAATAACAACTGTTAGAGAGAGAAGGGAGAAAAAAAATATCACGTCCTTCAAACGGGGAGCTTGCTTTCGAAGTGTCAAAGAGTCCCCCACAGAAAATTAGCATCAATATCAACTTCCTGGATCAGGACGGTACAAGTAAGACGCTTATCTAGTGGAGATAAAATTTCATTCTATAATGAATACTGTTGTCTTTCTTTTGGCTGCTGAGTGAGAACCTGAATTCTTTTTGGAGATCCGTTTTTTATTTTGTTAGATAATATAGTAAGATTGCCTTTTCTTGTTGTCTTTGTGGTCTTTCTATGTTTAGACAGATGACCGAATGGTGTCCGTGACAGTCGCTCTCTTCGCCACCTAACTTTGTGCCCAAAGTTTAATCCTAAAGTTCGATTTTGATTCCCTCAATCTTTCCTCGACTGAAGAAGGAAGATGTCACTGGGGCTCCCCCCATTAAAGTATCCGCCTCTTGACATGACGAAATTGTCAGAAAGCTTTCGGCATTCGATTGTGAATGCACTCGAATGGAAAATTATCGTCAAGAAATGTCATCATTATCATCACATTTGAAGAGTATTAACTGGAGTCGTAAATCATTGCTTGTCCAAAATCAATCAAAAACCAGACTTACAGCAGCATCATTGTTGTTACCTCTATACGATTTGTGCCGGATCCTATGAATTGATTTCCATATACGATAATCCATTCTGCTCTCGATGATTGATTTGAATGGAAAAAAAAAAGGTCGTGTTCCAAGAACATTTAGGATCTTATCTAATTTATTCATGGCTCGGTTTTATCTTATTTTGGGAAGGATGGAGCAGTTGAAATGGGATCCACCACATGCTCATGGCACATGGCAAAGTGTGGGAAACAAGGCAAGTGGCCAAAAAAAAGGGGGGGCGCCGCGGGGAGAGGGAGGGAGGACCATACTCAGGAGAGAAACATGCATGTTCCTTGTTTCATTGTCTTAGGATCTCCTTCTCCTAAAGACAGTATAACTTTAGTTTTCCAAAAGAGGGAAGATTGCCATGCTGTGCAGCACATGCTTCAGATGCGATTAGTCAAGAGAACAGGAGTTGACTAGTTTGTTCAAGCTAAGTATTTCCAACTTTTCTGAGCTCAATTGCATGAAATCATGCTGCTGATCATTTGCATTTTGATGGATTTCCGTGACCTAAGTCCATAAGAAAACCTTGGATGGAAGGAATTGGCGTAACCTAATACGACTGAGCATACAAACACAGCATAAATAATTAATAAATCCAAATAGATTATCTCACAAACACGCAAAAGTGATTAACAACAAGCAAAAGTCATCACAACCTGTATACCTTCCATCAAGCATGACAAAAGCACTCCCTAAACCCTAGGTAACCCAAGATTGGCCTCTAACAGCATGAAGGGAAAACTGGTAATAAAAGACAAATTACAACTAGGAACTGAAACAGTGAAGAGAGTGGGCCTAAAAATAGAAAAATGGTTTGAAAACCCATGGAAACTAGGGTGAGCATTGGTCTATGGTCAATCTTGGACCGACCTTAGACCGACCCAACCTTACCGATCTTGGTTCAATTCCTAGGAGGACTGGGTCGGTCCCTAATCTTGGGATACTTGGACCACTATTGTGTGGAATGATCCTCGATCCTAGGAATTTAGGGTCGGTCTAACTCGAACAAACCTTGACTATCTATATTATATATAATATATCTAAATAAAATTATATATATTATATATCTAATATATTATTTATAATTTTTTTAAATAAAGAAAAACCTAAATCAAATGGCATCAACAACATTAAACAATTCTTTAGTGAGGAGTCCAAGTGATTTTACATTGATCTTTAATAGCTTAGACTTTTAATATCTTTTAGGGCGTTAATAGCCATAATTTACAAATGAGGAAAATATCTTATTGAGGAGTCTTCACAGCGTCCAAAACGGCATAAACAACTCCTTGCGGCATCCTCTTCCAGTACTTGTTCTTTTATGTCTTTTTTGTTCTCTTAGTCTTCAATTTGTCAAAATCGAAAGAAATAACTTCCTCACTCACTGCTTGACACTCACCCCACTCGTTTCTGGATGCTTGTGCCGCTTGCCACTCAACACTTGCCTCTCTTTGTTGATCTCGCTCGTTGCGGAACCCATTGGGTCAGTTTGATCCTCAATCGACTTTTTAGAGAGTACAGAAAATGAAACAAAAAAATTATTAGTTGGTCCTGAATTGACCCTAGAACCGAACCGAATCCATTGGGTCGGTTTAGTCCTTGGTCTCAGGCTCAATAGGGTTGGTCCTCGATCCCAAAAATTGAGGATCAATACTATGCGGATTGGTCCTAAGATTAGGAGGTGGACCAACCCAAACTGGACCATGCTCACCCTCGAAAACAATGGATTTTGAGGTTGAAAATTACATGAAACTGGGTATCCTGTTTAGCCACGGCATATCACTGTGAACAAGCTTTCTTCGTACATGCGTCCCGTAACTCCTCCCATATTAAAAGTTACGGCCTATTTATCAAGCACTACAAACTCTTGTCCTAGACCTTCGCTATGGTCCTCTACTTGTTTCGAGGCCTTAGAAAGTTTTCAATGATCACGTCGGCATCATCAGTCAAATATTGAGGCGAAAAGCTTAAGGAGATGAATTGAGTGAATTCAACCCTTTAGATCGAGAGGATTCATTTAACTTATTAGTTAAAGGAATTGGATGATCTTTTATTTGTACAACATGGGATAAGTTGCGACATTACAATTTTAGCCTCACGTGTGGCCAAAGAAACAAAATCTACAACTTCGTGTATAGGCAGTCCACAAGTCCAAGGTCTTAAGATGGACCACTGCCTTTATTTCCAAAGGCAGGTGACCACAAATCACCAAAGAAAGCATGAAAGGCCTCGATGCACAGAACCTTGAACTTGAACCAAACTTTGGTAAAACGACACCACAAATTTGAAGAGATGTGAACGTGAAGCACGCCTTCATGTGTTACATCTTACTTGACCTAAGTCGTCCCTTTACATAGCAGCCATTTGCGGAATCAGTCAACGAAGGGAATTATTGGGACGATCACAATCTTCTTGATGTAACATAAGGACAATAAGGTTGACTCCATTCACCCTTTGACCCATTTAATGGTCCATGAATAGCCCATTCATTTAGCCAAGAGGCACAATTCCATTGGGTGTCACTTTCTATAGCGATGTTCTACTAATTCCTCTTTTAGTTAGTAATGTAGAAAGACAACAAAGTATTCCTAAGAACCGTATCGTAGGAGTATGAGCCTTGAGAAAGCCTTGCATCTCATTAATGTGCCACCGCGAACCTCTTTCTTGTCCATTGATGGTTATATGACCACCCTTTTACCCTTACTAGTGATTTGATGTCGTTGCACTGAATTCATCGCCGAGATTTCCGATCAATATCAAACGTCTTGATTTGTATCAGATACAATGAATCTCAAATTAGTGTTCAAATAAGTGGGATGTATAGAATGTTTAATCCGTCTAAGCGCCAATATAAAGTCATGACGGGAATAGGTTTAGTAACATTTTTTAGTAGACATAGTCTTGCTTAGAGATAGCTGACTCACTCGACGCTTTTGTTTAGTGAAAACCCTATCCACTAATTAGTGACATGCAAAAGCACGCAAATTGAAGACTTCTATTAGAAAGGGGCCAACCGAGGGGAGACTTCTCAGTTAGAACAACCTAGTGAAGTGTATTATGTTGTCCTTACTTCTTGTAGTATAGCACGTGTGGTCGGATAGGCAATCGAACTAGATCCTTTGACAATCATTAGAGATCGAAAGTTGCAGCTCACATGCAAAGAAAGCTCATAGAGAATGCTCTTAAAGTAGAAATAAATGTAGGTTCATCAAGACTCTAGAGTTTAGGAATCATGAGCATTGATTAATTGATTATCATAGTTTAAAATGCTTCTTTTTCTGGCTCCATGATGGTATCTTAATTTGGGGAAAAGGAAAAAAGTAATCACTGCTATAGGGATAGATGTTTCACTTTGTATATTTTTATTTGTGTGAGTAACTAGAAAGGATATCTCTTCAGTCAAGGACGCCAAAGTGATAATAAATGGATGAAAATGAGATATAGATAGAATACTATCAAATAGAGCCACTTTGGAGTTCCCTAGGAAATGATACGTGGACTAGATCTTTAGTAAATAACATCGGACAAGCTTGTTTTTACTCTTTATATCTGAAATGGAGAGCAATTGAATCTCGAGAATCTTGATTAGGACTTCAGATTGGAGACCTTTTAAATTATAAATAGTAGTTTTTTTCCCTTCAATTTGACCAAGTTGACTTTAGCAATACGATAATTTAGAAACGTGGTAAATTGAGCTGCGTGGTGCTAAGTTTAATGATACAATCTATAAGAGGTGAATAGGTTGATTTAGAAAGTAGACAAATTTTTACAAAATATCAAGTTAAATTTGATAGATGCAAGAACAATTTAATAATATTTGACGTAGACATTTCTATCAAATATATACAGGCAATAATAAGCAAATAGACTACCTTGCACACGGATATATAATGATTCGACCTATAACTAAGTCTACGTCCACTCTCCATCACTAATAGCCACAACATTGGCTCGAATCCGCTAATAATCTTAAGAGAGTTATTATATAGCAATAGTTGTTCCATCACATGATCGATCACGCTATAAAAATGCATGGCTACTTTCACACTCATACACTTCTCTAATCCCAAATTACAAAAGCAACAAGGACTGTACAATAGAGAGAATCACAAACAGATAATGGCACAATTTGCACAATGGAAAGAGAAGTTGATGATGACAGAGTAAGCTTTCTCAATTTCTGCCGACCCCTTCAACTTGCGTCGATGATCGTCCTTCATAGACATACCTTCTCCAGCATAATTGTTGGAGAGTCTTCAGATGGATCAAGTAGCCGTCGGGCGTCGATAGGAGCAAGCATCGATGTCCGGGTTGCCCAAACAATCTGTTTTTATTGGTAAAAGCAAGGCTTCTTAGAATGGAGTCTGCTGCCATTGTCCATCAACTATTTCTACGATTTTTTATTTTTTTTAGAAACAACTATTTCTACGATTGCTAGACCGAAATTGGCAAAAATTGTTCCGACTCATCTCTAGTCCTCTTGTCATGAATTTCCAACCTTGATAATGGCTATATTCCTTCCATTCAACAGTCATGTTGTGGTAGATAAGTGACCCTCACCTTCCAGATCATCGATAAAGGCATGATACAATGCTCTTCATCACTTTATAAAGGGAGCTACCTTTATCAATTACTCGATGATGTTGTCCAAGCAATTCCTTGGAAATTGACTCGTGATTTGCTATCTACTAGTCTTTCAAGCTATATCACCTTCCACGACTCTACTCAGATGTTCCACCCAACTGTTGACATATCCATGATATCTCCAAGTCATTCCTTTTAACTTGTTTACCTTCTATCATGTCCATCTAGCTTGTAGATACCTTAGTGATTAATATCTTGTTCACCGTTTATCAAGGTATTCACACTTTGTAGACATCCTTAGGAAATCAATGACACAATCATAGTCTTCTAGAAATCATCATCCGCTGATATTAAAAAATCTAAACTTTAAAATATATAATTTAAGTATCATCTAAATTTCAGAGGGAGGATTACTCGGCACATGGAAATCCAATTTTCTATACTTAAGAATCCTTTGAGAATGGATATGACTCACTAAAGATGGTAAAGAGGGTTTATCTAATCATTTTCGCTTTTCCTTAAAATTAAATAAAAACTGCATTGACATGTGTAGAGTTTTAACTATTGGATTAGCATAGATTTTTGAGAAACAAGAACCTTGAAAATGGTATGAAATGTAAACATGAGGTGCACTCATGAGAGTAAGGGGTCCATTGATGCATAGTTATCCCTTTTGAGGGGTTGTGTGGGACAAAACTAGTTTGGGGTTACATTACGAAAATTACTCCACTTCAGAGATTTATTTGTTGAGATTTTCCTGAATTTTTTCCTAAATCTATAAAATTGTGAAAAAATGAATGAGTGATCAAAATGCATTTCATTATATGATAAACTATGATATCAAGTAGATTGATTTAACTAGTTAATAACCTCTAATAATCTTGAGATGCATATCTTCATATTAATTATTATTATTATTATTTTATATTTTCTCCACAAAATTGCGCACCACCAAAACAATGAAAATCCTTGATTAGATCCACAATGATTAAAAGAGTTGTCCTTCCCCATTTATTTCACCGGCCATTACACCTTTCTTCCTACTTTCTTGGTTCACTCTTTGATGATTTTCTGCTTGGCATGCGTTGGTTTTCTTTTTGCTGTGTATGTCTGTGATGTTATAGTTGATCATCAGTCATCACCATAGAAATCCCATGGAACGAAAATCAGAAATCGAAAGAGCAAAATGATTGGATCAAACTGGCGGGACCTCCTTTGATGATGATGATGATGGCATTGTATCCGGGATGTTGTGGAGCTCAATTATTGTCCCCACTTTCACAAAGTGGGGATGAAGACAAAGATTTTCATGGACAAGTCTCATCAATAGATTCTCAACCATTTTAGTAAAAAATTATCGTTACCAATGTAAAAAAATCAATTGTTGAAAAATTGTTCCGAGCTTCAGGGATAGTCTATAATATAGAAACAAAAATGGCCCAATCTTCTTTAAAAAGCCCTGCTTTTTATGCGAGTTTCAATTCTGACCCAACCTTTTTCTATATCATAAAAAAACCAACTTTCAGTCGGTACCCGAATTTCACCACCCTCAAGTTTCAATCACATGCATGTGGAGTGAAACATCGAATTTTCCAAGACATTATAGGACAGGAACTTGACGGTGGCAAATTTAAAGTTTGTATTTTTCATGAGACAAAAAAAAAGTCGGATCAAAATTGGAACCCAATCTAAAGTTTATGTTTTTTCATGAGACAAATAGCTATTTTGGTTAGATTTGAAGTTGATTTTATAGATGAGACACTAAAAAGTTTAGAGGTCAACATTGGAATCCGGTCTAAAATTAACACCTTTAAAAAATATATAAAGCTATCTGTTTTGAGGTTTTCAGAAAAAGATACAGAAACAAGAACTATCGTTTGTTAAGAACTGTGTGAATTCACTTCTTTAAAGGGATAATCTCCAAAAATACAACTTAACCTTTCAGAATATATACGTTTAAAGTGGTGGAGCACAAGAGAGATCTAAGCCATGCATCCATGCAGACACATCTGTCAGACACAGTTCATGAAAATCGACCCCCGTAACAGTGAAGATATGAATCGCTGTCATGAAAACGTACATGTCTAGCTGGTCGGTTCCTTCCCAATTAATTGGGTCGTACTCAGCAACTTATAACCTTAATCACAAATAGGTTGCTGCATGGTTCCCCCTGAAATTTCTTGTACCGCGTGTCACGTCGCCTCACATGCAATTTGACATATCTGTTCAAGTGCAAAACTTGAAAGTTTGCATCAATGGAAAGCAAGTTGAGGGTCTAGATGTAATTTCTTTATAATTGATATATCATGTAGATATATGTAAAGTCACTACATATCCATCTGAAAGTTAAAAATGACAAATAAATGGACCACTTACATACCTTTATTTCCGAGTGAAAACCCCACAATGAAAAGATCAAACGACTCCTCCTTGCAAACTCATTTTAGCCTATGGTTTAGGGTTTGAGGCAGCCTGGTCCTTAGTTGGGTCTTGAGTGTGTTGGGTGGATACGGGAATTTGGGGTTTGGGATTCAGTATTTTTGGAAAGAAAATGGCATTTTAGTAAATAAATATATAATGATAATTGATGTGAAAGTGCAAGGCGGTGGAATTCAAGATTCATCCTATTGGGGTGTGGTTCATGTAATGGAATGATCTGTTGGATATAGGTCTAGTTTGAGGATGAATTAAAATAAACTTTTATCTTAATTTCTCTTTCTCTTGCGTACCTAATCTTAACACATCCACCTGTTTGCAAAGACTTCCAATTGAAATCATAATCCAAGTCTGCTGAGAAAGCAGCTCCATAGATCCTATTTTCACAGCATCCAAGCAGAGGAAATAAATACATGTATATAGGTGGCTAGTGCATGGGTAAAGGAAAGAATTTGCAATTTTTTCTTTTTTGGCCATGCCCATCAAGAACGAGCAAGATTAGAAGTGGAGTGAAGTTGCATCAGAATGGGACCCAAGAAACCAACTCAACAAAGAAGATGACTCAACAGTGCCTAATATGGTGGGGGTCCATCACACGAGATGTGAACACATTCATGCCACGAGTTCAATTGCTTCTTTTAACTTAGATTTGGACCTCTAACTTTTGCTTTTTCATTTTATTCTGCCAATTACTGGAGCACCCATTTTCTTAGTTCCTTCCTTGTTGATCACACTTTCAGGGCCTATAAATATCACCCCCATCTCACTCCACCTCTCCAAACTACACAAGAGTCATCACGCAGAGAGAGAGAGAGAGAGAGAGAGAGAGAGAGAGAGAGAGAGAGAGATGGAGTCGTTTCCTGTGATTGATCTGGAGAAGCTGAATGGTGAAGAGAGAGGAGCCACCATGGCCAAGATCAAAGACGCCTGTGAAAATTGGGGCTTCTTTGAGGTAATTAAGCTTTTCTTACACTACCCATTAGAGAACATTAGACGAACTATTTCATTAAGACAAACTGTGTTTTGAGTGATGGTGGGTCACAATCGTTTCCTTGTGCTGATTTTATCTTCATACTGTGAAGTTGGTGAACCATGGGATATCACACCAGCTGATGGACGGTGTGGAGAGGCTGACCAAGGAGCACTACGCGAAGTGCATGGAGCACAAGTTCAAGCAGATGGTGGCGAGCAAAGGCCTCGAGGCCGCTCAGTCCGAGGTCGATGACATCGACTGGGAGAGCACCTTCCACCTCCGCCATCTCCCAGTCTCTAACATCTCCGAGGTCCCCGATCTCGAAGATGATCACCGGTGATTAATCACTGAACGTTTCTTTTTAATTGTTCCTTGATGTCTTTACCATTGCTCATTTTGGTAAGACATAATTTATATAATGATATCTCTGAGTCCTTCCAACTTTTCCCACATATTTGGACATTCAAATAGCCATTTAACATGATATCAAAGGCTCAAGCTCAGATTTTTGGCTGGGGACCAGTCCCTGTGGTTATGGTCTATTTCGTGCACGAAACGCCCTCCAATATTAAAGATCTATACTTCATCACATCTTTACTTGTGTTGGGAAATTTTTTTTATCTTGATTCCATCTGTACTCTTTATTAGCAGATGTATGGACCACAGGCCTTCTACACGCAATGTACGAAATAAAAATCAGTACCGGCCCACGTCCGCACAATTATAGTATGTTGAGACTAATGATATGACCTCATTTGTAATCTTAATCAACAGGAAGGCAATGAAGCAATTTGCACTAGAGTTGGAGAAGCTAGCTGAGCTGCTCCTGGACCTGCTCTGTGAGAATCTTGGCTTGGAAAAAGGTTACTTGAAGAGAGCCTTTTATGGTTCTAAAGGCCCGACCTTCGGCACCAAGGTGAGCAACTACCCTCCCTGCCCGAAACCGGACCTTATCAAGGGGCTCCGGGCCCACACAGACGCGGGCGGCATCATCCTCCTCTTCCAGGATGAAAAGGTCAGCGGCCTCCAGCTCCTCAAGGACGGGCAGTGGGTTGACGTCCCTCCGATGCGTCACTCGATCGTCATCAACTTAGGCGACCAACTCGAGGTATGTCTACTCTTAACCCATTAATAGTTGAGATGCTCGTAATTTGAGGTCACAAATCAACCTGATCACTTGGCAAAAATATAGGTCATTACGAATGGCAAGTATAAGAGCATCGAGCACCGCGTGATCGCCCAGACTGACGGGAACCGGATGTCCATCGCGTCGTTCTACAACCCCGGGAGCGATGCGTTCATATGCCCCGCACCAGAGTTGGTGGCGAAAGAAGAGAAGGGCCAGGTGTACCCCAAGTTTGTGTTTGAGGACTACATGAAGCTCTATGCGGGGCTCAAGTTCCAGGCCAAGGAGCCGAGGTTTAAGGCCATGAAGACCATGGAATCATCCATCAATCCGGGTCCAATTGCAACTGTTTGAGCTTATGCAGTAGTGGATTAAGAGAGATGTCTCTTTCCTATTTTCTTAAGTAAGTCTTTTTGGGTTTGAAGATCAGTGCATGTTTGTGTATTTGCTCCGTTGAGTCTTGTACTTCAGCTTGCCTAGACATAACATAAGAATAAGGTTTTCTAAGATGTTGCCAAACTCGAAACTTGCCATCTCCTAAGCGACCAAATCTCATGCACATCTCAATGTACTCGCATCGCTTAAGGAAGTTGGTTTTCCACTTACGATGGATGTAATACCTGATCATCTCACGATGAAAATATTATGCCGAGTGCTCAACTTCACATAAAGATATGCTTAAGAAAACAAGAACGAGATAAGAAATCACGATTCTCCTATTTGCAACTGGGATTCAGCTTGTCACATCTAACCGAAACCGCGCTAGTTTCATTCCTGAGTGCCCGACTTTACACGAAGATATGCTTTTGTCGGACTGTCACTACGCCAAGCGACGAAGCAAGTAACCGGATTTCACTTGGCACGCTGCTTTGAGTAAAAGAATCTCCATGTCGTGAGCAAAGATTGAACAGAACGGAATCTTCCCCTTTTTCATCATTGGATTGACAAGTTGAGCCAAGTCTTCTCGGCGGCCTCCCCGAAAGCTTTGCCCAGGATTTTGCCTGATTTGGGTCCCTATTTGGGCTCTTTCCGCAAAAGCCGAGCGAACCGGCTTTGATTCAAGTTGGAAGAGGAAATTGTTAATATGATCCGTCCACTTACTTCCGCCATTGCCATGGCATCACTTGTCATGCCCTAGCAGATACTGCAATTCGTGCCGGGCCAAAAAATGGTGTTCTGGCTGAAATAATTCAATGAGCAGAATCATAGGCCGAGTTATATTTTGCCAAGATGACAACATCTCATTGCTAACGAGTCGGTCCATTTAGAGAACTAGTCATTCTCATTGTAACATGGGGGGAAAATAAAAAAACAAAGTAAAAATAGGTTCTTGGGTAGAGTCAAGAACCAGATTGAAAAGAATATGGTAGGTTCTAGGGCAATAAGAGTAATCCAAGTTCCAAAATTTAGACAACCGCTTTTATAGAGTAGGTTAGGACCAACTCACTCTAGAACCAACCACCCCTGAATAATGTATGTGGAGTCAACCACATGCGTACCAGGGAAAAAAGCAAAAGAATTACAAGAAAGGAACCATCAGTTACCGTGACCAATATTCGTCACCAAACAATCACCCACTAAGAATCTCTTCCTATCTCTTCTTCACTTCACCACTCAGAAGTTACAGAATTCACTGTGAAATTCCCTTGGTGAACTCCATAGGTCGGCGAGGCTCTAGCAACCTCAAGCAAGGCTCGAGCCTCACCCAAGTCACCAAATCAGGTTGAGCTCGAGCTTGTCGGCATGGGGCAAGCTCAACCTTGTCGGAATCTGGTAAGCTCGAGGTTCGCTAACCTATGGCGAGGCTCGAGCTCGCCTGTAGCCGGTCGCCGACTGCCGCTGTGGCCGATGACCGACTAATGAAGAAGAAGAAAAAGAAAGAAAAAGAAAAGGAAATTGAAAAGTAGTAAGTCTATTGTATAAGTCGAGGAAACTTTGTGTTAAGTTACCCACTTAATATCAAAAATGGGTTAGATATTCTAACTCATTTTCAACTCATATAACTTGACTTAAAAAATTTTGGACTCATTTTAGTTGGGTCTTTATATCTTTATAACCCACCTGTAACATTGATACAAAATATGAGTCAAAAAGTGGGTCGTCGACCCATTTTGCCACCCTTACTGAAAAGTCTCATGTTTTTGACGTAGGTAGGGGTGTCCGCGTGAGAGGCGGAGCTCACATGGCGCAACACAAATTGAGCGCGATTCGGGTAAGTGACAACACATTGCACCACTTAAATAAAACTTGGCCACGATTCATGTCTATCATCTCTGTTCACATTAGCTTGAGGCGGGGCATTTTACCCCAAAATTCCATACGTGAAACTCGGCGCGAGAGGGGCATCCGCGTAGACCCGAGTGCAAGGCATGCTACATCTGTCGAAAATCACGGCCAATCTTCAACGAAAAAGAGGGTCTCAAACAGCCTAACATTACGGGAACTAATATTGTATGGTGTGCATGCACACGCATAATATCCATATCGTATAAATTCCAAATTTTTAAAGGTTTCACTTAAAACTTAGAACCTAAAACCTAACTCGGTTCGGTTCTTGGTTCCCGATCTGATTTTCAATTTGGTCGGTTCCTAAAAAAATGGATTCAGGAAGCAGGCACATTGAAATCTGAAACCGAACCGGTTTCCATCACTTTGGTTCCCCGACTCCCAATTGAGCTTTGTTCTCTCTCCTATCCCATGTCAAACATATTGGGAATCCACCAAAGTTCAACTGGGAGACGATGGATTCCGGGTGCATCATGGCACTCGGACCATGGCGTGCGATAAACATCTCCTGGGCTCTCTAACGGGCCCAATTCGATCACCGCATCAAGGCCCAATAACATGAGGCCCAACATCAAAAGGCCCAACAAAGAAAGGGTATTTAAGTCATTTCGCTTGCGGTCATCCCTTATCATTCTAGGGTTTGCTTCGTGACGGCTCGCTCCGCCTCCGAGCCTTCCTCTGTGTGTAGTTATAGCCTGGCCTTCGGGCATCGGCGCACGCCAGCTTCGCATCTTAGAGAGCTTCTCCCTCCATGGAGAAACTAGGGTTTTCTCTCTTTCTCTATCTGGATCGCATGTCTACTTTTTCATTGCTGTGAAGCTTCTCCTTTCTCTGGCGCTGTGGAAATGTTTTCGCGTTTTTTTTCCGATTCTTGTGCGTCTCTGAAACCCTCTGCGTTCCTGCTCATGGAAATGAGAACCCGCGGTGGGAAAGCGCTTCTTCTTTCCCATCGCGGAGAGAACTTGGGAGGGGAAATGAATTCGAAAGTGGCCGAGAAATCGTTTCATCCGCCATTAGTTCTCTTCCATTGGCGGTATGATTGTTGCTCGTCTACACTGCGCTTCGATTTTTGTTCTTGAATTCTGTGGGGAATGAGATTTTGAGTGCAGAGGAGGTGTTACCATCCGTATGTTTCTTTGCCTTCATTAGCTCTGTTGATTTCTTGGGTATGTTTTCTTTTTGTCTGGTTTGATTCGGTCTTCGTTCGGACATTGCTGTTGGGTCGAGCGGTTCTCGTCCGATGGATGGGTCGGATCGACTTCTGGAACTGCCTCTTTGAGTAGCCGTGTCGAGACCCATGTTCGACAATTGGCTTAGTTAGGAGGCAAACATGAACCTGGAGGACCAGAGAATCTCTGGTCTTCCTTTGGCTAAGGCCTCTTGAGGGGACTCTCTTGCTGCTAAACCCAGATCGATTGTCCTCCAAGCAGCCTCGGACATTCGACCCAACAGCAAATGTGTTTGCACTTTTGATAGATTTTTGGTAATTTTCTGAAATGTGATGCATCGGACTTGGGAGCAAGTTTGTTGTCTATGGAGTGGAGTGTGTATTGCCTTCGAATAACCAGAGGGTGAAATCAATGTAAAACGCCCTCTGGTTCAGACAGAGGCTGAAACTAAAATGGGAATCAGTTTGAGGGTGAGGAACGGTTTCCCGATTGTTCTTTACCTAGATAGCTTCCCACATCGCTTGCTCTTGCTCGGTTTTGTTTGTTTCGGGGCTTGATACCTAAATTTTTGGCCAAAAATCATTTCTGAAAAATAAGAATTTGTTTTTTCCATAAAAATATTTATTATCAAATTCTTGCATATAGATTACCTAGGCATTTTGTGTAGTTCTTAAATGCATTTATCTTCTTAATAAAAATAATAAAAAAGGAAAAGAAAGAAGAGATAGGAGGGAAAAAAATTAGAGTTGATTTGAATGTGGCTAGCCAAGCCCTGTGAGTCAAATTGAAATTAAAACACGAAGTTGGGGTCAAAATGCAATTTTTGAAAGTTAAGCTATCAATTTTGCAAATTTTACAAAATTTTGCCCAATCCTTAAATCATCATTTTGGCCTCGAATTAAGTTGAAATTGAACTTGTGTCAAGTTGAATTAGCCAAATCGGGCCAAAAGGATCAAATTGCATTGAATTAGGCATTCATAAGCAAGAAAATTACCATCTTTGAGAGATAATCTTGCAGAATTGGGTGGGGACAATTATGAAAACTGGTCAAGATCTTAAGTTACTATACATAAACTTGCTAATTGATAAAAAAAAATCACAATTAAATTGACATGATTTGATCTCAATTCGAAGCTGTTGAGTAAGCAATTTGGTGGCCCCACCATATCCTATTCAAGCCTCCAATCAACCTGATTTCTGGAAGATCATAATTAGTAGTGCATGGACAAAAATTGTTAAAGGCATGTGAAAATCGCAGCAAAATCCACACAATCAACAATTGTAAAAGTTGGAAAATTGGTGAATTAGCTCAATTGGCAAACTTGGTAGGTTGGGCAAAGACCAACCAAAAGATGGCTTAATCCAGTGGATAAAGTGGGCTCTTTTAGGGCATGAAAAGTAGAAGACAAGAAGTAAGAAGGGAAGCTCACAACTGTTCTGCAAAGACACTCTCACAAGCAACTCAAGGAAAGCAAAACCTAGAAATTCCAAATCAACCCTTGTAGAGCAAAGTGAAATTTTCACAAACCTATAGTCAAAATTAGCTAAACCTTAAACTAGAGTGTGAAACGTTACTAAAAAATCTTTCCAACCATAGATCGCACATCCCAAATGGAGATTCGAAAGGCCTCCTAAAGGCCCCCAAAAAAGTACCCTCCTAACAGGCCAAAAAAGTCCGAAATTTTTTCCCTAGTGTTGAGCCCTATTAGTCACGGGCGAGGGAAAGTGAGTGTTTTTTAGAAAAATGAGAGATAAATGACAAAAACCATGACTTGTAAACTAAATTAGAATACATATAGTTTGGTTTGGTTTAAATTGGTCAACAAAAGAGGTCATCGAGTTTGGTTTTAAGGACCAACAAAAACCTTCGTTGTCAATTCTTTTTTTGTAGATCTAATTTTCTAATTTGAAGGAGCTAATTTCCACGCATTTCCAGAGGGTAATAACTTGGTTTTTACGGCTAAGATACACTTGCAAAAGAAACTACGAAGCAAGTTAAGAATCCTAGATGTATTTTTGTTCAAGTTTGGACATGTTTTAATCATGAAAAATCAAGAGAAAAACCACCCGAAAAACTTATTTTTGATGCTGGAATTTTTCCAGGTGTTTGAAGCCTCTTCAAGAGCCGTACACGTTTGACTTACTACTCCCATTTGCATGTGTTTTCTATCTTCATAAGTTGATGAATGTTATATGGGAGTACAAATGATGCTAAGATTAGCTTGTTTTGATCTTTAAAATCTCTTATGAACCATAAGATCGTTTACAACTTGAGCCAAAAACCAAACATATTCACATTAATTCATGGCTGGTTAGTATGGACCATGCGTGTATACTTCTTGGAAAGGTCGTTTTGATGCGTTAGGTTGATCATTCTCTATGATGTTTATTGCATTTGAAAGTCTACGTTACCTACTTTCATTCAGATGAAATATTGTTTCCCATCGATCTCATATGTAATAATGAGTGTTGAGGCTTAAATATGGATGGGCATGCAACATGTTTGCTTGACTTAGGTTTAAACTCGGATTTGCAAAATCAGCTCAAACCCACATATTTGAAGCTGATTTTAGCTTGATTCGTGTGATTTAAGCTATGATTTCTATCTAATCTTGCTCTTTGCATATGGTAGTATAACCTTGATACTTTAGTTCCATATGAGATTGCTTATGGGTCGAGGTTCAAAACCACAAACATGGCTCAAGGAAGCTACTTGGGATGGTTTAATGCACATCAAATGTTTGACGAAATGCCCAAACTAAGTTTCGATCTTGAGATGATTGATTTGAGCTCAGTTATTGTAATAATTACGTACTGGGTTAAATCAAGCATAGATCGGTTTAGGGAATTATTTTTTTTTAAAAAGAAAAAATTTAAAATTTAAAAATATATATAAAAAAAATGTTGGGTAATTGATAACTCTATAAAAATAGAGTTATTTTACCTATTTTAGGCAACAATTAATGCAATATCTATGAGAAAATATTTGGATTTCCTTTTGATTATTCGAATTTTCTTTGTTTATGCAGAATAATGAGATATGGATAAGATAAGGAAAATAATGGCAAATATCAAGAATTCAAATAAAAAAAGCAGTGAAAGATGGATATCAAATCAGGAAATTCTTGATTTTATTCCCTCATGTTATCTGCAAGCGTTGGGAGACAAATATCTAGGATATATCTTTTGAAGAGGAGAACATTAAGAGCCAGAGAGAGAGAGCAGCGAGGTTTTTTTTTTTTTTTTTTTGTTAGATTGTTTTTTATTATTTTGAGAGTTTTTTCATGTATTTTGAAGAGAAGACAAAAGTAGTGACAGAATTCTTGTTCTTTGATTCAAGATGCTGGGTTTGATTTATAATTTTATTTCTTATTCTACTATGTTCTAATTTTCTTTTGTTAGGGCTACGATGTAGCCTAATCATGATGATGTGAATTTCATGATTTTTATGTTTTACAATTAATTTCATTCATGTGAGTTATATTTTATTGTGCGTAATGCTTTTGAGTGACTGGCCACCACTTAAATAATCTGATGTATATGTTTGAGACTGAAAAGTGGTAATATGCAATTGCTCATTATAATATATAACCATGAATTAAACGTGGATAGAGATATACCGCGTCATTTGTGTAGCTTTCGGTGATAAAGTGATCCAAAAGACTTATTGTAAGCCGAGAATATTCATAGTTTTTAATGCATTCATATTTATTTTAATTCACATAGAGATATAGTGGATTAATAAACTGAGTAGGTTTGCTATACCTAGAGATAGGATAGTAAATAGATTAGGAAATTCCGCTATCACATGTTTGATATCGTTCTTGTACTCACAACAATCTGAAATTTATATCTAGTGGTTATGGTGAAATCGAATGTTCTAACATATTTATCTGATTGATTTACTGCATTTAGTCTACAAATTTTGTTTTTAAATTCTTAATTCTATTTTGATATGTTAGATAAATTTTAGAATTAATCTATTTTAGTATTTAATTAGTTTATTAATCATCGATCTTCGTGGAACGATACTCTTTCTCATCATTATATTACTTGTTCGACACATTCGCTTGCGTTTAGAATTTTACGAACAGTAATATCAAATTATGGCAAAAATGACATCTATGAAATCTTCTAATTTTAAAAGGCCACTTTCCTGATTTAATGTTATTTTGGTATTTTATAATTACTTTTGTAAATAATCTATTTTACATAGATTAAAATTATCTAGAGTGGCTTCATGCATCTAAGATAATTTCATGCATATTTATATTTCAATTTCGCTCACGGGGGTCTCATCTTAGGACGTGATAATAAAGCCAAGTAATATTATTTGCCCTACTTGGGTTATCCTATTCCGCATTTACTTTCAATTCATTCAATTTCTTGGATGTTTACTTTTTGCACTGCTTTTCAATAATTTGAGTACAAATTTCTTTTCTAAATTAGGTTATACATTAAGGAAAACAACTCCACAAAAACATTTGCATGGACACTCGGCAGCTTTAATAAGGATAATAATTGGTAATCAAGATTGTGTGGCCATTTAGATAAATAACCTTCCAAGTTAGTGGTACCATATAGGCACTAATAGAAATAATGACGTAAACAAGTCCCCGATCCTAGAAATTTCTGGTTGCATGGGAATCGAGACAACATTCTTGTGTCTCAATTGGTTTTTAACCGACCTCAGTAGGCTAGTGACGACTCCTAAAAATACTTAGATTACTAAGAACTAAAATACAAAATTTAATATCGCGCGAAGTATGGGCTTGGGAAAGTCCGCACCTAATATAGGGCCATTGGCCCACCACCTTAGGTAATACTCCTAAACTCCTTCCTTTTCCCTCAACGGAAAAAGAGAGGTTGAAATAGAGGGAAATGTTGGTGTCTTCCCATATGCATGGCGAGAATTCAAAAATGAGTTGGATACTGATCTCAACCATATAGAATAGAAAACTAATTTGTGTGTCTATTATGGGAACACATTATCTTTTTCTTGGATTATTTTGTTGCATTACTTGATTCCGATGATGCTTTGGATTATCACATCAAAAGTTGCTTTAGCAAGATTACTAAGATTTTACGTTAGATTTCTTCTGATAAGCCATATTTTGTGTAGGAATTGAGCTGGGAAATCATAATCCATGGAGCTCGGGGACGCTGATAAGATAATAATGCTTGATTTGTGTTTGGTTCTGTTTTAATTGAATATACACTATTATACCCACTTTTGATCATGAAGGACCCCGACTTGTTACCTATCCACACAAACTAATCAGTTCTAGAGTTGGAACTATGAGGGAATGCTATGATCTCTTGCACAATGTGTTCATCAAAAAGCTTTTTCAACTTTTGAAATAAGATTTTTCAACTTTTGTACATTTCATTGATTCGTTTCTTGATTGATTAAGTCCACTATCATTAGGGGTCACCTTGATTTGTGGGGCCACCAATTAAACTAACTGGAAGCCATTTATCCTCATGAATGTTAATGCTTTTGTTTTTTTTCTCATCTTCCAATAGCCACCTAACTTTCAAATTAGCACATCTATTCTCATTAACAAGCTTTGCCACCTCCAACGAAGGGCGAGATCCCTTACTTGCTTTCTACTTGATTTCTAGAAATCTCTTCTTGGGAAGTAAATTTTTTTTAAAAATCTAACTCATAAGGCTAAATGGCAATGTGACAATCTCCATGCTTGTTTACTCAACATGCTCTTGTTGAAAATGATAAGGTCTAGCAAATCTCCCTTGTTAATCATGATTTTTAGGACTTGTCATTTCTTCCAATGATCTTCTTATTTGGAAGCCTTTTGTTTCCATCAAAGGAAGCTATGTAGAACTGACATGCAATATGCAAATATGCAACATGACACGTCATTTCTTTAAAAAAAAAAAATAGAGAATTCCAACACGTTGTATATTAAATATATAATTTTTATATATAAATGATAAATTTTTCATTTAAATTCACGAATAAATAAAGAACAATAATAAAAGCCTAGAATGAATTTACACTGAAACCATTATTCAATTATTTGTTAATATCATTCATTGTTTCAATTTGACAAATTTAACTATATACAATTATAATAATTCATAAAACTTGGAGGGAAAAAAATAATCCACATTCCACTTATTGAATTTAATATTTAACAATAAGAAAAAAAAATCAACATTTCACTATCAAATATAACAAAAAGTCATTCATCTACGTTATCCAATTTTTTTTAGGGTTAATACCCTAAAAAAACCCCAAACTGGTACACTTGTGACAAATTTACCCCGACTGACCATAAAAAACCCTAAATTTGTATATTTATGACAAATTTACCCCAAACTAATTTATTTGACCGCAAAAAATCCCAAACTGGTAAATTTGTGACAAATATACCCTTTGCTAAATTGGATTAATACCATAAAAAAATCACAAAAATTGTAAACTATGACAAAAATATAGCGTAAAATCCCAAATCGGTATATCAGTCAACGGTCACATGTCATTTAACTTAATAATTTGACATTAAAATTTAACAAAAACTAACAGAGGTAAATTTGTCACAAATGTACCAGTTTTGGATAAATTTGTCAAAGGTATACTAGTTTGGGGTTTTTTATAGTAAAAAAAATAGTTTGGGATAAATTTGTTATATGTGTACCAGTTTGGGGTTTTTCAGGGTATTAACCTTTTTTTTTTTTTATGAAAAAACAACACACTCCATATCTAACTCATCAAGTGAAAGACTTGCAACTTCAAGCATTCCAACATCTTCAAATGTGTCAAACTTGGTCTCTCCTCCTACATATTGCAGGCTTTTTTTTTTTAATAGAAGACGAAGGTTGCTAAATAAAAATCAAATCTTCCACACGTTTTGAAATCATCTTATTTCTTCTCACGGGTGCATGAAGAGTATAGGTGCACATGATGAAGAAGAACATTGTGTAAGAAGCTTTAAGGCTATATTTTGAAGCATAGGTGCATATGCACCATGATTGATTCCATCAAGCCTTAGGATCCATAAAATATCAATTATGAATGGAATCAAAATCTCTAAAATCTCTATTTTTGTTCACAAAATCTATATATTTCAAATTCATGTTGTTGCGCTCACCCAAGTTAGAAAAGTATTTCTTAAATCGTTTTAGTCTTTCTTAGTTGATCTTCTCATTCTTGAATGGAGAAACTCAAGTAGAATCTTTATTGAGCCATTGATCACTATAGTTCCCTATTTAATAAAATAAAATAAAAATAGAAAACCATAATAAGTCAAATGAGTATTATATTATCATGTTAAAAAAAGAATAATTCATAATCTCATATAATTTTAGAATTTACTTAGGATTTAAGGCATTTGCTAAGTAATGAAATGGAGTGTTGCTCCTTGTTCAGCGTCCATAAAATTATATGAATCACATCATAAAGCATTTTCACGTATATATAGCTTTCTTCACTTTTTTCAATCATCAAACCCCACATATCATAAATTAAGAGAAGATCAGGCTTATCGGTGTCACAAATTTTAGGCATGTCGTAAATAAGAGCCGTGAAAGAAAATATATAAGCAATTGAAATCCACCAAAAATCATTCAACACCAAATTCTTGATAAACTTAGCCTTCCTTTGATTATAATCTCAATAGATATTTTATTCATTACAAAATCATGATGTTTTCAAAATCACTTTTTATTAATTTGAATCTCCAAAGCATCACAATCATTGAAGCAAAACATATATTCACTACGAAAAGCAACTTCAAGTTAACGAATGATTGCATATTGCTAATCTCATGGGATAGTTCATGATGAAATGTTTGATTTGTATAATTTCCTTAATAATATCTGAAATCCAACTATAGTTCTCGTAAACTATTTTATTGGTCTCCGTATTTTTTGCAACACGAATGTTCTTCAAAGCTAAATTAAGGATGTGCACCACACAAGGCATCCAAATAATGGATGGAAATTCTTGCTCAATGAATTTTCCCGCGCCTTTACAATTTGAAGTATTATCTATAATTACTTGGACCATATTCTCATACCCAATTTCATTTATATTTATAAGTTAAAAATGAAATACATATCATTTGTTTCTCCCAAACAAACAATCGATTTTATAAACATTGGTTTTCCATCCGATATTACCATAAAATTAATAAGCAGTCTCATTTGTAATTCATTTCATCCATCACTCACAATACTTACACCATTCTCTCTCCACATGCTTCTAATAGTTGCACACAACCTATCAATCTTTGAGTTTTCCTTTTGCAACAAAGTTGTACTTAACAAACTATATTTTGGCGTACATACCCTACAATATTACAATTAGTGGTATAAGTGAAAGTGGATTAAAAATAAGGATTCTTTACTGAGTTAAATGACAAGCCTGCCGAATAGAACATCCTAGCAATCTCATAATCTAAATGTTCTCGTTGAGTTATGTTGAATATTTTCTCAAGTGATTTTCCACTTCCACTTCTAATCTTCATTTTTTTGGAGTCAAAGGATGAATCTGTTCCACCACCACCGCTACTATACATCTTCCTCTAATTTTTCCATCTCTAAAAGATCATTTTCTTTTTTTTCCTACTTTTGTGCATTTTCCAATTCATTTTCCACTTATTATCAACGAATTGCCTCTCACTTTCGTGTATGAACTCCTAAAATCTTTTTGACAAAAATTGCATTTTCAAGATAAGGTTCCCCTTGCATCACTATGATTAACTTAGTAACATATCTTCATAATGGTTATTTTATAACTTTATTGCTAGATGTAGGTAGTTGTGTACTCAAAGTGCTACAAACCATACTTGAAAACATTCCACAAAATATATATATATATATATATATATATATATATATCTGTGTGTGTGTGTATACAATTACAAAAACTATAAATTTAATATATACAACAGGGAAATGTGATGTAAAAAAAAAACATATATAATAAGAAACACATTCATAAAAATAAATTATCGACAGAAAATCGACAACCCAATAACATATTAACAAACTAAACTCAAATTTTAAAATCTTCAAGAAAAACATTATATTTTGCTTCAATCCCTAAAGAACGTATATCATAATTTCCATACTCATAGATTCATAGTCATAATAATAGTCTAAATGAATATCTATACGAATTTCAACCGCTTTCAACAATTATTGGAATGTAAAGAATTTTAAGCAAATCATTGAAATGTATTTGTATTAATAATCATACATGCAACTAGAACAAGGAAAAAACAAGTCAACCAAATCATCCTCAGATTATTTAGATGTTTACTCGACACATAATGAAACAATCTAAAGGGCCTGTCAAAATAAAAAACCAAACGGATAGCAAAATGTAAATATCCAATATTCTAATTATAGCTAGATAGAAAAAGCTCAATCGCCCAATACTAATATAAGGTGATATCCCACCTTAATAACTAACGATGAGTATAGACTCATCTGGGTCTTTTCTTGCCAACATAAGTATTGTATTCAAACCCTCAAGAGGGAAGCAATTTTTAAAAATCCACGACACTAGTGTGATTCTAGACATTTTCCATTAGAGTTCCACAAAGTTAAATGCACAAAAGACTAATAAAGCTCAACAAGGAAAAGGATCAGAATTCATTAAGTAAACAAGAAAAGACTATGACCCCAAATCACCCATTAGAAAAACAAAAGCAAAGACCCAATTCTACTCCATGCCATAGCAAATGGCAAATTTATGATAAATTAATGACAATAAAAATTTGTCAACGATATGCATTTTATTGCTCAAACAAAATCGCAAAGACTCCAGGGCATCAAACTTCCTGGCATGTTCTACTCTTTTATTTTGCTAGATAGTATGTTTTACTTAAACTACCACTAAAACAACTCTAGGCTCATCCTTCCTTCTCAATTGTGATACAAACCAATTGGGCAGAAACCATGGATATACTTTACCAAATACTTGAATTAAGGGATATGTGCAACAAAAGTCCTAAAACTTGTAATGAAAGTGCAATTGAGTCCTAAAACTTACAAAAAGTGCAATTGAGTCTTAAAACTTGTCAAATTACTTCAATTAAGTCTTAAAGTTAACATCGTCAGATTTACTAACGAAAAATGCTAATGTGGCGTTGACGTGCCATTTTAAATGAATTTTTATTTTTCACATGGTTTTTTTTTAAATTATTTTTTTATTTTCCACGTGTTGTATAAATTAGATTTAAAAACTAAAAAGGAAAATTTAAAATTTATTTAAAAAAACAAAATTGTTATAAAAAAAAAAAAAAGGCACTGGTGGAGCTTCCACCGCTGCTCATTGCCAAAGGGGCCGACAACAATCGCTAACCTTGGGCGGGGGTGGCCGCCCCTTGCCCGAGTGAGGCCTCGCCGGCCCCAAGCGAGGGCCGACCACCCCTGCCAGGTTGGGCGAGGATGCCTAGATCTGGGCACACCGGCCCTCACGAGGGGCTGGCGAGGACTCGCCTGGGCGAGGGCGGCCACCCCACCAAGGGCAGGCGATCGTCACCGGCCCCTCAAGCGATGGGTGGCGGCTGTGGTGAAAATGCCCGCCAATGCCATTTTTTTTTTTAAATTTTTTTTTAAAATAAATTTTAGTTTCTCCTTTTTAGTTTTTAAAACTAATTTTTAAAGATTTTGAATAAAAAAATTTAAAAAGCCATGTGGAAAATAGAAATTCATTTAAAATACCAAGTCAGTGCTACGTGAGCATTTTTTGTTAGTAAGTCTCACGGTGTTAATTTTAGGACTCAATTGAACTAATTTGACAAGTTTTATGACTCGATTGCACTTTTTATAAGTTTTATGACTCACTTGCACTTTCATCACAAGTTTTAGGACTTCTGTTACACATATCCCTTAAAGACCAAAAACAAGTTAGCTGTATCACTTCACTACCAAAACCCCATATCAGAATATCCAATATTCCAATTACATCATTTTGTCACTCTAAGTAAATCGGTCAACCCACAGACACAGAAATGGAAAAATCAAACTAGAGAGGAACCGAGCAATGACAAACCTTTCATAATATAACCGGAAGAAGCGCAAGTCCAACTGAAAAGTGTAGTTGCAGACTCGCAAGCCTTCAGCACGTGCTTGTGTAGCTCTAATTGACTATAGCAGAAAGCTCAATTATGTGACAAAACAATTAAGACCCATGAAACTCGACCAAATCCCCTTTTTTCCCTAAACGAGCCCTAAGGTTGGCAAAATAAATCCCAAATCGAATTACCAAAAGACCCAAAATGCCAGATCGAAAAAGAAAATAGAATAACGCAACTGGTTAACTCGAGATGAGCAAAACAAAATGAACCACAAGACAAAGAGAAGCAATGCCTACGAGAGGCGAAGGTGGAGGTGGAGTCGAGGTGAGTCGGGGTTTTAGGTGGAGGCGACTACAGCAGTTGGTGGGGCAGCTCGTAAGGCGACTGGTAGGGTGGGTCACAGGGCAGCAAAGCTCCACCGACGAGAGGAGTAACGCTTGCGAAAGGAGGGGAGATTGATCGTCAAGGGAAGGTCAAGAAGTGAGAGACTAAGAGTGAGAATAATTTTTCTCCTTTCCCTTTTACTATTTTTATTATTTTTATTATTTTATTATTTTTATATTATTACATTTTGACTTCTCACGTATTGAAAATTTTTAAAATTGACTTCATGCATGTTGGAATCACATGTCAAAATTTTGAATTTGCAAGTTAGAGCCTATCCGGAAGAGTTAACCAAGTGTCAAATTTTTCGACACTTGTTGACTGTATGTTGGACATGACATGAAGGCTCCCGAAGAGTATCGATGCTTCTTAAGAAAAAGACAATTTTTTATTCAATAGCTTTACAAACAAAGATAGGAATCTTAAAGATAGGAATGGTGTTGGGGTAGGGCTTGTTCAATAATTTTAATCAAAATCTCCTTGCCTTCTTTAGACTTAAATTTCTCTTTTCATTCCCTCTAAATTCATATTGACTCTCACAAAGATCCAAGAATCATATGTTACTTTGATTGCCCCAACCTAAAGGAATGCCTAAATACTCCATCATCTTCTCAATGATTGCAACTCTTAGCTCTTGTATCATATTCCTCCTAAGATTTTGAGGGTAGCTGCTATTGAAGTAGATGCCTAATCGTTCAAATTAAGGGCATGGCCCAAAGCAAAGTAGTGTTAATTCAATGGATTCACAAAATTATGACATTTTCTCATAGTATCATCCATGAAGAAAATTGCATCAACTGCAAATGAAAGATTAGATAATATTGGGTAGCATGTATTCAACTTGACCCCTTTAGTGTGCATTTGATTAAGCTTTCCTAAGGTTTTTTTAGAGAAATGTAAAGTAGTATAGCTTAAAGGGCTTTAGTAAAATGTAAATATTATTTGGTAAATTCTACTTTGAGAGTATTATCGTTTGGTGAAAGACATTTGAAAAGCCCGTTTGGATGATTAATTTAAGATTTCTAATTTTTGTTTGTCTAAAATTGGAAAAAAAAATCTACTGACTTTTTAAATTTATATTTTGACAACAATGTTAAACATATCACATAAACAATTTCATTAAAAAATTAAAATTTCTTTTTTAGCTAAAAAATTTCAAATAGAAAAATTCACTTCAAAGTGGTCTCAGTAAACGTGGTAACATATGTCCCGAGGAAAAAAATCCATTATCATTAAGAATTACAAACATCTTTAAGTATTTCCTAAATTTATATCTACTTGATCACATAAACGTTTCATGTCAAATGCTACATCATTATTTGAAGCACTGCCCTCCTCATTTATATAATCAGAATTCGTTGTATATAAATTAACATTCAAATCTACCCCAGCAAAATGTGCATCATTCACAACATTTCTCCATATCACAATTTTCACTTGATTTTTGTATAGATAACTTGGCATACTTTTTATAATCTCCCGCTTCTTTTTCAATACGTCAAAGGCTCGCTCAATTTCTGATCGTAATGAGAAGTGAATACGTTTGAACCTTTTTTTATAACTTGTAGGTGTGAGAAACTGTTAAAACTCAAACAAATGATATCTAACTCATCTGTATGGAATCAAATAACCCATGGGATACATCCACTAAATAAAATTTACCTACACAAAAATATTGTAAATTTAATCAACACTTACCACACACATATTAATGTACAAAAATCATTAATTAAAAAACCTTTCAAAGAATGAGGAAATTGTAAATCACATTTTTTGATGGCTTCATAGAAAATTTAAGTATCATGAGTTATTCCCTCCAAACTAGCCCAAACATAAGTAAATGCCACATTAAAATTGAACATAGTCAATATAATTTGCATCAGTATTTCTTTTCGACCAATAAAACGAAGTTAGTCACTGGTAGGTACCACTACTGAGATATGAGTACTCTCTATAGTTCCAATGCAATCCTATAACAAGAACACGAATGTTACTTGATTTATATTTAGTTCATTGTTTTTATTGTATAACCGTAACTTACTTTAAAAACGTAGATACAATTTTTTTATTATTCGTAATCTTCTTTGGAATCTCTCTAAATTGTCGATCAAATGGTTGGATTGAATCTGCTCTCATTTCATATGCTTCATCCCAAATTAAGCTGAATAGTCTGTATATGGTTTTCCCAAAATACTGAAAACGCTCCCATGCTAACTTGTTACTTATATTATATCGTAAAATATGAAGAAACATTGTTAGCATTTCTGCAATATCAATATTCCTAGATCCACCATATTATGTCACTAAATCATGCATTAAATTATTAAATACAATTCTATCCTATCTAAACATTTGATAAAACCTTATTGCATTGGCATCCATGCCCATAAACTCTTTTAACCATGCATTTTCAGTATATGAAAAGGTCATGCATGATTTTTTGTGACCGTATGTTGCTTGATAACAACTATAATATGCACAGCTACACAAATTTGCCGATATTGCTCTTATTCTTTTTCATGGTTTTTTTTTTCTTTTGGGAGAATCATCCAATATTAGCTAAAGTAACAAAATAGAATTAGAATAAGAGAAATAACAAATTATCTAGGTCATCCATCAACAAAATATTTATCGACTATCATATATATGCAGGCTCCACTCAATAAAGAAAACATCAAATAGGAACATGTCTCACAATAGAATATTTACATGTCTCACCAACTAGTACCAATAAGCAATGCAAATAAATTTCACATTACATCAACGTAGCATATGAATAGTTAACATCCTAGTGATGACTATGCTGTGTGAACTTATACTGAATCTTCGTGACTTTTTACCAATCACCATCCAAGTTCATCGGTATTTGCCTATTGTCTTTCTTTTTTGCAAAATGATTTAGTGCAAAAAAATATAACTGTGGGTCTTGCTTAATCTTAGATATGACTTTTAACATCTTCATGATTTCTTTATAAGGATCAAACTCCCTCGCACGAGATATAGCATGACTTCTCCTTTCAAAAGCTAAAATTATGTCCATTTGCGTTTCTAACTAAGCAGCTGTAGTCAATCTCTTTTGCTTCTTTCCTTGAGATTGCCTCATCAAACTCTGCGCCACTCGTTTATCGTTTTGAGCCTATTCCACATTCTTTTGACCTACATTAGACTATTTATTATCAGTAAATCTTGTACAATCACAAATATCAAGTTGTGTGCCCACATATTCTCATCAACACATAAACTTTGTATAGGATTCCATGTGATACTTCCACTAGCAATTGTGTCCTTGAACATTCTATCCAACAAAACTTGAAGATCTGGATGTATGCCTTTCATTCTTAAAACTTTAACCTTACGATTTTCCATTTACAATAAGCATATTCATAAGTTGTATCATACAAGATGGACTTTAAAAAATGTAAAAAAAGAAGGAGAAACACCTGAATTTTCCTCTCCAACCGCTCATTACTTGGATCAATGGTATTCTTTTTTGAATCACATTTTGATCTTGTTTCCTTTAGAACCAATGTCCTTTATCTTTTTCATTCTTCCTTAAAATTATCCCATATACTCTTCATTTGACTTTTTTTCGTACTTTGTACCCCTTAGGTTCTCGAACTTCTTATTTATGATTATTTATCCATCCCTATTGTTGTTTGTAGCATGATTGCCATTATCAATTTGTTCAACGCACAACTTACAAAAGGATTCTACATCTTCCGAGCTCCAAAATACATTTTCCTTTGATAAAATTGTCATCTACTAATAAAGTGACATGAACAAGTTCGAATGATAAGAATAAACCACTAGAAATAGAAAAGGTTATGCCTTAATCATCCACCTACATTAACTTCTTTCCTAAACATTCAATTCAAGCTAAGCATGACTAGTAGTGTATAAGTTAATGTAAGCGAACCTCATAGAGAGAATAGCCGGTGGGAGTTAAGCATGACAAGCATTGTGTAGTTTAATTCAAGCTAAATATTCAAATAGTAAACATAATATCCAATTCGATGTGTGCAAACCTCTACCAAATTCAATGTTCAACACAAATGAATCTGTGCCGAAATGTGTAAGTCACTAATCAATGACTCATAGTGAGAATTACTCAAGCTAAGCATGACAAGCAAGAATGGACAAGCTCATCCCAGATACTTTCAATCAGAAAGATTAACAATTAAAGCACCAAAAGAAGCACAACAACAATGAAATTGGCAAGTTCACATCCTATAAAGCAATAGATAAGTTAGGCGAAGCCCTCACAACTACTTAGACAACAATCACAAGCAATGACAAAATTCACTTGATGATCACATCGCAATGATCAATCAATACTGCCCAATTAGATCGAACAAAGGCAAACGTGAGCACACAAGACACACGACAACAATGACCATTTTGAACAATTGAGAACAAATCAAAACTACAATCAAGATGGAGAACCAAATACGCACTTGCAATCCTAGAGATGAAGAGGAAATCAAAGTGCTGGAAGGCGAGCAAATTTGAAGAGGGCAAGCATAGCGAATGAAGTGCAAAGTCAAGCGAGGAAAAGTGATAAGAGGCAAAAGCAAAATGCAGAGCAAGAGCGGAGAGTGAGCGTATGGTGCGTTTATAGATCTAGGGTTTCAATTTTTGAAAAGGTGTAGAATTGGACAGGATGGTGTTAATTTGTGTATGAGTAGGTAATAGATCAATTCATATGAGGGGAGGAGGGGTTTGATGGAATAAGGATACGAAAGCTTTACAAAGAATAGGGTTGATGGGTGAGTAGGATTCTAATGATTATATCGAACGGGGATTTGGGTGTTAGGAAGAAATTAGGCTATGTTTGGTCATCCAAATTTCTAATCGGGATATGACTGAATATGATAGGATATAAAATCATGGGATTCTTTTCTATCATGTCCTTTGTTTGGTGAATCGCAGTGTTAAAGTCGGATATATTCACATCATATCATATACATTTTTTTAATATAAACGGCATATCATTACAAAGGTATATAAATGAACCTAAATGTTCATAAACGGAGATGGTGAAAATCTCTCGTAACACTATTCCTTAATTTATCTTTATTTTATTTTTCCTCTTTTTTATATTATTTTCTTTATTATTTCTTTTTCCCCCTTCATCATTCTTTAATAAAAATTTATCAAATAGTAAACTGTACTAACATACCTAAAATATAAAAATATATAAAATATATAATAAATATTTATAGATTGAATACTTATTATAAGATAGAATTAAAATTGAATATATAAATTAAAATAATATTAATTAAAAATAATGATTTATTATTTATTTTTAATTTCTTAAATTAGAATTCAAATTGTATTTATATTGAAATATAATTTCAATTTTGTTAATTAATAAGTTTGTTATTCGAGAAAAAATAACATTCCTATTATGGATATTAGAAATTCTATCCACATTTATCCAACTTCCTTCATGAGATAATTTTATCATGTCTATATCTCCTTATAGGCTACGTTTGGTCGTTAGAATAATAATCAGGATAGGATAGGATAAAGTAGGATATTAAATCCTCTGGATAATAAAGGCGGACATATCTAATCCTATCAAGTGTTTGGCGCACTTCAGGATAAGATTAAAAAATAAATATGATATTCAATTAAATTAAAAAATTAAAAAATAGAAAATTCAATTAATTAAAGGCCATAGAAAAGCCCTAGATCTAGGAATTGTGGCCACCTCTGTAGTGGCCACCATTGAAAACAGCAAGCACCAATATCGCCGTGCAACGACAACACAAATCGGTAAATCTTAGACTACAACAGAGGGGGGTGGGGGAATTTTAGGCGACCACCGAAGTAGTCTTTGCATTGCCTCAAATCGATCGAGATCCCAAATTGTCAACGATACCAAAGATTTACAGCTGCTTCATCACCATCACCATCACCATCTTCCCCTCTTCCTTTGAGACATCCAATGTACTTGGTCATCAGATTCAGCAAGTCAATGATCCAAAGGAAGGGCACCTAATCGCTAGCGTATGAGAAGCGAAGATGGGAGAAGAAGTGGAAGAAGAGGGCTAACAATGAATCGGAGAGGCGGAGGCATCCATTTGACATAGATGCTTATGATATCTTTTCTTTTTGTTTAGTTCTTTCTTTCCTTAAAAAAAAAAAAAAATTATCCAATCCGGGCTTATCCCACCCTCTCCCTGGGATTTTTTATCTGACTTTTTATCCGGATGTATCCGGGTTTGTCCGATCTAGTGGACATTCCCAAACATCGGATATGATAAGAAATTATCCTATTTAGATTCAAATTCGAACTACCAAACGCAGCCTTATACCCAACTTTATCCTATAACTTTATCATGTCCTGAGTGAGCACCAAACGTAAAATAAGATAAATCATATCATATTTCGAATTTTATCCCAACGACCAAACTCAACCTTAGGGTTTAAAGGTGGGTGGGATTTTAGGAAAGCTATCACCAGTGGGATAGAGGTGAGCTCCCTTGGGAAAGCAAGATTATAGAGAAAATCATGCGAGTGACTTGAAAGAATATGATCTTTTAATCCGTTTTAATCTCATCATGTTCAATCTTCTTGTATAGATACTCGATCAATGAATTGAAAAGAGGTCAGAAAGACATTCAATCCAAGAAGGAAAAGATCATGTTGATCCATGGTTTTATTATTTTTCTTTCTAACTACACTGTGCATTGATATTTTTATTCTCCAAAAAAATAATGAGATTGTTTTTCTTTTATTCCGCCCCCCTAATTATGCTCGGCAAGTGAAAAATACACAATCGGCTCCGAGGTTGACTCCGCTCAAAAGGGTTCAGCCCAACCCAACACCAGTGCCTTGACTAAGCTCATGCCGGCTCTTCTTCCTTCGTGGTCAGTCAACAGAAGCCCGCTGTAGCATGGCCCATGTGATTCACGAGGATTTCTAAGTCCAGATTCCCTTGGAAACCGTGCCTTGACTTGACTTGGCTCATGCAGCTTTTCTTCCCTTGATTCCAGACAACATCAAGCATGGAAAAAAGGGCACGTTGTGATCCACGAGGGGTTCCTTAGTCAAGATTCTCGTGGAAAACCGTGTCTATGAGGATGGATCATTAGATTGTGCATTATAAAATTTTTATTTCTTGATTTTTCTGTTTTTCTATTCTTCAAAACAAGTTTGAAACAGAAATCCGTTTAGTAATGTAATTTAATTTTTCTATTTCAAAAAGCATTTTATTCCAAAAATATATTTGAAGAAAAAATCGAAACTAAAATTTTTAACTTCAGTTTTGAAAATAAATGTAAATCAATTTTCACTGTAAATCAATTTATGTTCTAGAAATTTTATCATGCGTACTCTTAATATTTCGGCCTGTGAAATCTAGACCGAGAAAATGTAAAACAAAGGTGGTGACAGGCTAGTCGTACAAGTGTACTCCACTCGTAACGTGCGCGCCGAAGCAAATTTCCATGGAAAAAGGACACAATTGTAGGGCCCTCGATGACTTAAAATGTGGTCTCAACGCAATTCGACCTGTAGTGGAAGTACGATGATAAGTCAACTACAAGTCTTCTGGTGCTCCCCAACCTGTTCAATTGCAATAGCCAAGATGTGAAAGGCAAAAGAACTCTAAACTTGCACACGAGAAGGAACCGCAATTTCATCGCACGCACCTGCATGCGCCCCTGCATATACGTCTGACAAGATAGAGCAAATAAGATACATTCTCGTGCCAGTGCCGGATGGAACAGGCTGGAAATTACTGGTATCTAAAGTACATTCAAACCACAACATGCATTCAGAGTACACTCTAGATTGCATCAGATTCCGCTTCGCCTAGGGTGATTACAATGCAGACCTTGGATGATCCTTCCCCCATACGTTTTGATATGAAATCCAACACTCCACAAACAACAATACAGCCTATATAATTAACATTACAGAACCCAGCATAACCAACTCCGCAGATCGCATAAAGTGAGGTGCCCAAGCTCCCATTCCAATAGGACAAAATTCAAGGGAAAAAAAATATTCACCTTCAATCTTCAATCTGTCCATATGAAACTCTACTATTCAGTGATATACTCATTGCTTAAGCGATGATGGCTCGGAAGCATCACTTCGAAAACGAGCTCCGTTGTCAACTCGGCAGCAAAAGAAAGATCCCACATAAGTTGAGGTCATATGGGGAATATTTCCTTGGAGAAGAACTAGCTCTTGATTTGTCAGGAAAAAACTCTCAATTCTCATTCCACAATATGGCACGACATTCCCCACTCTCGGGCTCGTAGAGTGCCTTAACCCATTAGGTACGGACGGTTTAGCAGTCGATGTAGAACAATGCTTCATAAGGGGACTCTTTCCTTGGAGAACTATCACCTCCCAATTCATCAGAAAAAACCTTCCCAATAATCAACAACGTTGCATGACATTCCTCCCTCTCAGGCAATTGAAGTGCCCTCGACCTTAACAGAGCTGGTTGTAGAACAATGCTTCACATGGATTTGGGTTGAACTAGGTTCGTGTGGCTGGACCAAAATAGATGCTCCGTTCTAAATGTGTTCCGGGCACTGCTATAAAAAATGGCTGCAGCAACTTTCTTGTGTGGTATATTGCCATCGAACTGTATCAAAAGCAAACTTCCTTGCATAACATACCAAGATGACAACGGTCGGCAGTCACTTTTAAACCTAGGTATCTTCCCTCTCCATGTAATCCTATTTGATCTATAACTCTGACCAGAAATCAAATGATGTCTCATAGAAGAGATTAGAATCAATACAAAGCTTCTCCAGCTGCTAACGCCAGTATCATACGCTATGGTTACCCATGCTTTACCCATGCTTCTCTCCACAAAGCTTACATGTCACCTTTTCCTCTTGGAAGACGAGCATTGGAGCAGCTTATTTTTATTTTGGCACTTTGATCAATAAAAGCCTGCAAGCATATGCTATTAGCATGAATGGAACCTTCCGACGACCGATCGCGATTTGCTCTTGGGTTCCACAAAAATGTCATTTTCAGGATAAGGCTCTGCTCATCCACTCTAATCAACTTGCGACAATCAGTATTAACGAAAATCTTTTGAGAGGGACCTATAATCCATCCATTTGGAGCACACTTTTAACCCCAAACCTTGCCACTACTGCAGTTGATTGTGACTTTCAATCGGGGAATGTTTAAAGTATTCTTGGGGAGAATGTTACAGAACACAAATGTCACATTTCTCCTCCAGCTTAACATCCCTGTAGAGTTTTAGAACATCAATTTTTCATAGGAGTGTCGTTAATGATGTCAAAGGCAAGCTAGCCGGTTGGAATTTCCGATACAAGAGTAACTATCAGTTCAAGTATAAACACTCGTCTGTATGATTCGAGATGGGCCAAGTGAGTGAGTAAGCAATAGTTCAGGGGAAGGCTGAGCTTAGATGACTATACTAAGGGGTGAATGAGTCATTCAGAGCCTAACTGCGACACAGTTCATGATCTCAAGTGTCTGCTTGTGACAACTGTTATTAGGTCAAGTTGTAAGAGCATGGTTGAGAGAGTTGGTAGTGCGTACCAAGTGGTTGAGAGAAAGTCGGAAACAGATGTTACCACTATTGTTGTAGTTGGAGAAAAGGCTCAAGAGGAGAGCCATGTGCCAAGAGGACTCAATTGAGGGATGTCATGTCCTCCTCCGACAAAAATCTCACCAAGGTGTGGTTGGCAGTGGGCAAATTGAAGCATGGGTTCAAGGACTTGAAGGAGCAGTTCAACGGGATCAACTTATTATACCATAGTCAAGGTCCTTAGCTTCAATTTCAAGTTGTATGGTTCTTGTCAGCGGGCTTAGTAGGTCTCCTTAATTGTGCTAATTAGTTCTTCTTTGTGTTAATTCTGTTGACAGCAGTTTTCAGCAGTTTGTTCTTCAGGGAAAGGAAAAACTATTCTCTACTTACTGGAGGTATGTTGTGCAGGTCGGATAGTTATTTTTATCCATCTTTTTTTTTCTTTTTTTCGCCAAATCTTTCCCGATGATACGTTGGTCCATATTGTCGAAAGTTGAGCCATGAATCTAAATACTGAGGCAAAAAACTTTACTTCTCCTACTGCATTTCCTTCGCTAAGTAGTTTGTGACACCTGGAAAAACCAATTGGCAGTCCTGTCAAGACCTTGGACACATAAAAGCATGTAGCAATCGTTTTTCAGATATGTTTTTCACTTATTAAAGGACACTCTTACACGCATAGGATATATCATGAATTGGAAGGAAAACAAATCTCTTATGTTGAAAGTTTCAAGAACTACTAAATGCGTCACTCTTTTAGAAATAATTCGAAGTAATAATTTAGTAACCTTATGCCGTTTAACGGCATATCATATCATGTAACGGCATATCATTGTAAATGAAACTAAATGTTCATAAACAGAAATGGTGAAAATCTCTCGTAACACTATTTCTTAATTTATTTTTATTTTATTTCCTTTTTTTATATTATTTTCTTTATTATTTCTTGAATCCCCTTTCATCATTCTTTAATAAAATTTTATCAAATAGTAAATTGTACTAACATACTTAAAATACAAAAATACCTAAAATATATAATAAGTATAAATATATAAATTATATATTGAATGTTTATTATAAGATAGAATTAAAGTTGAATATATTAATTAAAAATATATTTTTTTTATTTTTAATTTCTTAAATTAGATTTCAAATATTATTTTATATCAAAATATAATTTCAATTATGTTAATTTAATAAGTTTATTATTCGAGAAAAATAATTTTATTATTATGGACATTAAAAATTTTATTCACATTTATCCCACCTCCAAAATAATTTTATCAGGCCTATATCCCCCTTATATCCGATTTTATCCTGTCTTGAGCGAGTACCAAATGTAAGATAGGATAAATCATATCCTATCCAGAATTTTATCCCGACGGCCAAACACAACCTTAGGATTTAAGACTAGGTGGGACTTTAGGAAAGCTATCACCAGTGGTATAGAGTTGAGCTACCTCGGGAAGGAGAGATTACAAAGAAAATCATGCAAGTGATTTGAAAGGATATGATCTTTTAATCCGTTTTAATCTCATCACATTCAACCTTCTTGTACAGATACTCGATCAATGAATTGAATAGAGGTTAGAAAGACATTCAATACGAGAAGGAAAGGATCATATTGACCCGTGGTTTTATTTTTTTCTTTCTAACTACACTGTGCATTGATATTTTTATTCTCCAAAAAAATAATTACTGTTTTTCCTTTATTTTTCCCCCCTTAATTATGTTTGGCAAGTGAAAATACACAATCGACTCCGAGGTTGACTCCGCTCAAGAGGGTTCAGCCCAACCCAACACAAGTGCCTTGACTAAGCTCATGCCAGCCCTTCTTTCTTCGTGGTCAGTCAACACAAGCCCGCTGTATCGTGGCTCATGTGATTCACGAGGATTTCTAAGTACAGATTCCCTTGGAAACCGTGCCTTGACATGACTTGGCTTGTCCAGTCAACATCAAGCATGGAAAAAAAGCCACGTTGCGTCCCACGAGGGTTCCTTAGTCAAGATTCTCGTGGAAAACCGTGACACGACGGACCATTAATGTCTCGGCCTGTGGAATCTGTACCAAGAAAATGCAAAACAAAGGTGGTGGCAGGCTAGTCGTACAAGTGTACTCCCCTCGTAACGTGCGCGCCGGAGCAGATTTCCATGGAAAAAGGACATAATTGTAGGGCCCTCGATGACTTAAAATGAGGTCTCAACGCTATTCGACCTGTGGTGGAAGTACAATGATGAGTCAACTACAAGTCTTCTGGTGCTCCCCCACCTGTTCAATTGCAATGGACAAGATGTGAAAGGCAAAAGAACTCTAAACTTGTACTCGAGGAGGAACCTCAATGTCATCGCACGCACCTGCATGCGCCCGTGCAGATAAGTCTGATAAGATAGAGCAAATAAGATACATTCTGGTGCCGGTGCCAGATGGAACAGGCTGGAAATTACTGGTATCAAAGTAGATTCAAACCACAACATGCATTCAGAGTACACTCCAGAGTGTATCAGATTCCGCTTCGCTTAGGGTGATTACAATGCAGACCTTGGATGATCCTGATCCTTCCCCCATACGCTTTGATATGAAATCCAACACGCCACAAACAACAATACAGCCTATATAATTAACATTACAGAAGCCAGGATAACCAACTCTGCAGACCGCATAAAATGAGGTGCCCAAGCTCCCATTCCAACAAGACAAAATTTAAGGGAAAAAAAATATTCACCTTCAATCTTCAATCTGTCCATACAAACTCTACTATTCAGTGATAGACTGATTGCTTAAGCAATGATGGCTCGAAAGCATCACCTCGAAATCAAGCTCCATGGTCAACTCAGCAGCAAAAGAAAGATCCCACATAAGTTGAGGTCATATGGGGAATATTTCCTTGGAGAAGAACTAGCTCCTGATTTGTCAGGAAAAAACTCTCAACTCTCATTCCACAATATGGCATGACATTCCCCACTCTCGGGCTCGTAGAGTGCCTTAACCCATTAGGTACGGACGGTTTAACAGTCGTTGTAGAACAATGCTTCATAAGGGGACTCTTTCCTTGGAGAACTATCACCTCCCAATTCATCAGAAAAAACCTTCCCAATAATCAACAACATTGCATGACATTCCTCCCTCTCAGGCAATTGAAGTGCCCTCCACCCACTGGATATGGAATGTTTAACAGAGCTTGTTGTAGAACAATGCTTCACATGGATTTGGGTTGAACTAGGTTCGTGTGGCTGGACCAAAATAGATGCTCCGTTCTAATAGTGTTCCGGGCACTACTATAAAAAATGGCTGCAGCAACTTTCTTGTGTGGTATATTGCCATCGAACTGTATCAAAAGCAAACTTCCTTGCATAACATACCAAGATGACAACAGTCGGCAGTCACTTTTAAATCAGAAGTAGGTATCTTCCCTCTCTGTGTAATCCTATTCGATCTATAACTCTGACCAGATATCAAATGATGTCTCATAGAAGAGATTAGAATCGATACAAAGCTTCTTCAGCTGCTAACGCCAGTATCATACGCTATGGTTACCCATGCTTTACCCATGCTTCTCTCCACAAAGTTTACATGTCACCTTTTCCTCTTGGAAGACGAGCATTGGAGCAGCTTATTTTTATTTTGGCACTTTGATCAATAAAAGCCTGCAAGCATATGCTATTAGCATGAATGGAACCTTCCGACGACCGATCGCGATTTGCTCTCGGGTTCCACAAAAGTGTCATTTTCAGGAGAAGGCTCTGCTCATCCACTCTACATCAACTTGTGACAATCAGTATTAACGAAAATCTTTTGAGAGGGACCTATAATCCAGCAGTTGATTGTGTCTTTCAATCGGGGAATGTTTAAAGTATTCTTGGGGAGAATGTTACAGAACACAAATGTCACATTTCTCCTCCAGCTTAACATCCCTGTAGAGTTTTAGAACATCAATTTTTCATAGGAGTGTCGATAATGATGTCAAAGGCAAGCTAGCCGGTTGGAATTTCCGATACAAGAGTAACTATCAGTTCAAGTATAAACACTCGTCTGTATGATTCGAGATGGGCCAAGTGAGTGAGTAAGCAATAGTTCAGGGGAAGGCTGAGCTTAGATGACTATACTAAGGGGCGAATGAGTCATTCAGAGCCTAACTGCGACACAGTTCATGATCTCAAGTGTCCGCTTGTGACAACTGTTATTAGGTCGAGTTGTAGAGAGCATGGTTGAGAGAGTTGGAAGTGGTTGAGAGAAAGTTGGAAACAGATGTTACCACTATTGTTGTAGTTGGAGAAAAGGCTCAAGAGGATAGCCATGTGCCAAGAGGACTCAATTGAGGGAGGTCATGTCCTCCTCTGGCAAAAATCTCACCAAGGTCAAGGACTTGAAGGAGCAGATCAACGGGATCAACTTATTATACCATAGTCAAGGTCCTTAGCTTCAATTTCAAGTTGTATGATTCTTGTCAGCAGGCTTAGTAGGTTTCCTTAATTGTGCTAATTAGTTCTTCTTTGTGTTACTTCTGTTGACAGCAGTTTTCAGCAGTTTGTTCTTCAGGGAAAGGAAAAACTATTCTCTACTTACTGGAGGGGTATGTTGCGCAGGTCGGATAGTTATTTTTATCCATCTTTTTTTCTCTTTTTTTTGCCAAACCTTTCCCGATGATACGTAGGTCCATATTGTCGAAAGTTGAGCCATGAATCTAAATACTGAGGCAAAAAACTTAACTTCTCATACTGCATTCCCTTCTCTGAGTAGTTTGTGACACCTGGAAAAACCAATTGGCAGTCATGGCAAGACCTCGGACACATAAAAGCATGTAGCAATTGTTTTTCAGATATGTTTTTCACTTATTAAAGGACACTCTTACACGCATAGGATATATCATGAATTAGAAGGAAAACAAATCTCCTATGTTGAAAGTTTCAAGAACTACTAAATGCATCACTCTTTTAGAAATAATTTGAAGTAATAATTTAGTAACCTTATGCCGTTTATGATGATGGGCTAGCAAATTAAAGCCATTGCATTTGTAAACCAGTCATCACAAATCCCACAAGGAATTTGGCAGCTGGGAGGTTCGACCCCCACCTATGTATTATGGGGATTAGATTTAGGTTCTAGGATCAAATCCAGAGAGAGCCCAAGAAAGACATGGTAAATTAAAGTAACAAATGGAACTTTAATTGTTCAGGGCATAGCATAAGAAAGCAGAGATACACTATTGCAACCAGAAAAAGTGAAAAAGTTTCATCTATGACAAGTTGGTAAGGTTACCCACAAATATCAACATCTTTAGGCAAACATACACATGCTGCGAAGTTATATTTGCATCTTAAAGAAGTTCAGAAACAAAGAGCCACTGACACTGACATTGTTTCAACGCAAGTATGGCAAGGATGCATCAACGACTTCAAACATACGTGAAAGTATAAACAATACAAAACACAATATATAGCGAGTTAAAATAAAAGGTGAAAGATAGAGGGCATAAACAAATGACAGGAAAACTCGACTATAGAATCCTTCAAGATCTCCGTCCTACTAGTTAGCTATAACTTTGCTCATGTCTCATTCCTCCATGAGCAAGTCATATCGATGGGACAAGACAGCATGTGTTATCATTAGATGGTCTATCTAGAAAATAAAACCCCTATCTGATGCTTAAGTAAATTACTTAGATACAATAACTGTTTGCCTCCCTCTAAAACAAGACGTTTTTGCTTAAAAAATTGACAACACAATTGGAGCGATATTTTCTCAATTAAAGTCCAATTTATAAAAAAAAATCATGCTCAATAAAATTTGTAAAGCGAAGTCATTTATCAGGGTAATCACTGTTCATAGAGATAACTCACCCCTCTTGCACAACTATGTCTCGATTAGAGAACAAGCTTGAAGCCCACCGAGAGGAAGTCATCCCTGTACAGGAGGAAGGCAGTTTCTAATCAACTAAATGATCAAGAACAGTAGTAAAGATGAGAGGTGCGAGTAAGCCAAGTCACCAAATATTTACCAGACATTTTGTTGCAGATTCTATATATAAGTGAAAGCAGACAAGGCAGACTCACAATTAAATCTATCATTAAGCAACCATAATGGTACGATGGATGGAACGTAATCAGAATAAATCAACATAAATCTTTGTCCCTCAACTTTGGCAGTCTTAAAGCTAACACATAGAATGGAACAATAATTGCGACAAGGGGAACTTCATTCCTATTTATCAGTACAAATTAGAGCAACGGAAAACCTTTTTTTTTTTGGCTGTTTTAGATCTTAAATAGATGTTCTCTAACCTATTGTTTCCATGGAAACCTTTGTGAATGTGTTTTCTTCATATGCATCATACATAGACTCCTCTTCTATAACATAAATTCTAATTTCAAAATGTTTTATGTTTTCTTTTATTAGTTAAAACATGGATTAAAAGAAAAAAAGGAGCACACGACTGTTTTGTTTTGCGAAACATAATTTGGCACGTAGTCTTCGATTCCCAAGTTCCCAATTCCCAGATTAGTTCCCCCAAGTCCTCAATCATCTACTCTACTCTATTCTTTGTCCATATTTTTAAATTAATTAGATCACACAACCACTTTAGTGGTCTCCTTGAGTTCCCAAAAGTTATCACGTCCAGAAATAGGGAGGATCCAATCATCCATCGCATCAATTGAACAACTCTTCTTCCTCCAGAAAGAGCTATCCTGGAGATATCCTTTGTATAGGACATTTATCATTTTCATATCAGTGTCCTTGTTCCATCCCAAAAGCCATGGACAAGTTTCTTTCACTTCACCTTTTTCACAAATATGCCAGAGGAAGGAAGCAGAACGAGCAATCCACTATACCAACCAGATTACTAAAGGTCTGTCTATGAGGGAGGCATCTTAACACAAAAGAACTTGCTACTTTTCACAAAATACTTACCTCTTGGTCCTATTCTTAATCTCTTCCGCTTCTTGCTGCTTCTTCTTGGTGTATCCTCCATAATCATCGACCGAAACAAGGGTTCTCAAACAAATTTCTGCTTCAAAGGAATTTGGCATGCCATTTATATCAACCCTCTCCATGCCCTTAGTCTCTAGATCATACAAAATGAGATTCTTACTGTCCTGTCTTACCAAAACTCGACGACCATTTTCAGCGTAAGCCAACGGCCGGACAAACCCAAGAGGCCTCGCAACTTCAGATTGTGGTATCGAGAACAACTTATTCCATGAATCTCTCAATCCATACTCTCTCATAATCCACACATCGACACCCATGTGGTTACCGTTAATGCTAAGGCAGAGACACCCTCCCAGGACGGACAAATCCATGTCAAGCTTATTATTGATAGCCTCAGGCTGATCCACCACCTTAAAATCCTCGATTCGAAAATCAAAAGCCACCAGCAGATTCGCCGAATCCGACACCAGCTCCCGAGTCATTATCCAGTGCAGATGGCCGCACACAAAAACCCCCATCTTACGGGGATAAACGAGGGAGTACGGCATGTCCTTGAGTCGCCTCCACGCGTTATCCTTCAAGCTGTAGATACTAACTTCCGACTCGATCGGCTCCGTCACGAGCTGGACCAGCCTGAGCAGCACGTAATCGTCTTGCCTCTCGTCGTACCCGAACCCGTAGACGCAGACGGAGAAAACCGACGAGCGCCGCACCTCGACGGCGGAGTACGGCAGGAACTTGTGCTTCCGCGTGGCGGGGTTCCAAACGACGACGTCGTCGGCGGCGTTGGAGATGCAGAGCAGGCCGTTGCAGGACCCGAGGACGCGGATCTGGTCGCTGTAGCACATGAGCGGGTAGTTCATCTCGGCGACGCCGCCGTGGCGGAGGAGGGAGGTGAGGTCGATGCAGTAGAGGCTGGAGGAGTGGCGGAAGAAGAGGGTGAGGTTGGCGGTGGACTCGAAGGAGCGGGCGAGGTGGGAGCGGACGAAGTCCCGGCCGTCGATGATGTCGCGCCACCGCTTGGAGACGGACCGGCACCGGAGCAGCGACTCGACCGGGAGGCGGTCCAGGATCTCGGTCACCAGCTCGCCCGGCAGGTCGCCCGAGAGTTCCGCCATGGTTTCCCGACGCCCTAACTGCTCTACGCCTCGAAGGAGGGAAAGGATGCGAACTTTTTTTTGTCTTTCAGGCGAATCGATGCGGGGGGATCGGGGAGGAATAGGTTCGATTCGAGAGCATCGGTGCGAGCTCGAGCTCACCTTTTCTGCAGCTGCTGCTGCTGCTTCTTCTTCTTCTTCTTCTTGCTTCTGGTTCACCTTCCTTCTTCGTCTTCTTCCTTCTTCTTGACAGGAGGAGATAGAGATACTAGAGAGAGAGAGAGAGAGAGAGAGAGAGAGAGAGAGGGTACGGGTTAGGCGCGGGATGTGCGGTGGGGGGAAGGCGACCTGGCATCATCGTATATAGGATACATCGCGACAGCTTGCATCTTATCCCTAGGGTTCTGACCATGGGTGTGCAAAAAATTCGACAGCTGTCCGGACCGCCCGGAACTGGATCGGAACCATTCGGAACCGATGGTTCTTAAGGGAATCGGTCCGATTTTTAGTTTCAATTTATGGGTGGGTATTAATTTAGTTCCTGATTTTATGGGTGAATTTGTCCACCCGTCCATCTAGATCGGACCGATTATATTAAAATAATATATTATTTTTTAATATTAAAAAATAAAATTTCAAATTAACAAATTCAAATTATAATTGAGAAAATTAATTAAAGTGGGAAAAAAGTCGAAAGAGAAACTTGACAAGATGTTGAGCGATTGGTGGGTAAAAAGCAAGCTCGCAAAGAAGCAGGGTTGTTTGAGCTCACATTTTCTGCTGCAGCTACTGCTGCTTCTTCTCCTTCTTGCTTCTTGTTCACCTTCCTTCTTCTTGACAAGAGGAGATAGAGATAATAGAGATAGAGAGAGAAAGAGGGTGTAGGTTAGGTGCGGCATGTGTGGTGGGTGAGAAGGCGACCTAGCATCCGCACCCACCTTATGTATATGGTGCATCTTGACATCTTGCATCTTATCTGCTAGGGGTCCTCACCATGTTCAAGCTTTTTTTGTCTTTTTCACTTTAGAAAAAATTGGTTAAAATAAATCCATCGGTAGGCAGCTGAGTTGGTTCAGTTTTGAGCACTTCATCGCAGAGGTTCTCGGGTTGAAACTCATAACTACTAACACGTTTAAGTGAGGGCCATAGTAGTGAGATCATGTACTAACTCCTCCCAGGTATTAACGCTTGATCCGGGGTGCATCGCACACTTTACATGCCGTTGATTGGCGAGCGTAAGTGAGTCGAGCCCGCGGATCCTGGTATATAAAAAAAAAAAAAAATTGATACAAATAATGCATCAATTTTGACCTAAGGTAGAATATTGATAATTGAACTTTTAATTTGTTCGATGCGATTCTTAAATTTTACTTTACTATATAATGCGGTCTCTTTAATATAGTCTCAGAACTTTTGATATATGTTGAATATTGTTTCTAATATATATGATTGAAAAGATTCTCAATGACTAAATTAAATATATACAAAAAGTTCATGAGTCACATTAAATAAATGGTTAATACTCTGAAAAACCTAAAATTGATACATTTGTGATAAATTTACCCTAACTATCTTAAAAAACCTTAAATTAGTATATTTATGACAAATTTACCCCACCCAAACTAATTTATTTGACCGTAAAAAACCCCAAACTTCAAATATAACATTCGCTAAATTGGATTAATACTACAAAAAAATCACACAAATTGTAAATTATGACAAACGGAATGTAAAATCTTAAATTGGTATATCAATCAACTATAACGTATCATTTAACTTAATAATTTGACGGTAAAATTTAATGAAAACTAATAGAGGGTAAATTTGTCACAAGTGTACCAGTTTAGGGTAAATTTGTCAAATGTATACCAATTTGAGGTTTTTCGTGGTCAAAAAAATAATTTTGGATAAAATTGTCACGGATGTATACTGGTTTAAGGTTTTCCAGGATATTAACCCTTAAATAAAATAAAAATTCATGGATGAAATTGTACATTACACCAAACTTCAAAAACTATATTGAACAAAATAAAAATTAAACAATCACATTATACGTTAAGTCAAAATTCATAAAACATTTGTATCATTTTCTTTTACTTTTAACATCATAAAAAAAATCTCGAACCACATACCCGTGAATTTTCATATTACGAGCTAATAGACCCAAAAAGAGTCCCAACTCGATGCACCCTAAAACGATTTTTGACCATCTATTAGTTTCATCCAAAATATTGCAGACGCGGAAATCCGCGCAACAAACTACTTGAGGCGGTCAGATCCAAGGTGGACCTGAAGTGAAAATTCGGAATACATCAAGGCGTTTCGAGGGATTCCAGAACTGAGGAGAGATCGGAACGGGGCCGGGAAAGCGTGCTAATATCTTTAATTAGGCCTCGATCTGGCCTTGATTTATATTATCAACAATTCGGCACATGTGTCACCACCACCTGTGGTGGCCCAGTTGGATAAGTGCTTCCATGATCCTTTGCCAGAGGAGAGGAGTTCGAATCCCGCTGGCCACACGGGATCTTAAGTGCGACGTCGGGGTGGTGGGTCCTCTGCTAACGTCGCTTCAAGGTTTACCCAATTACTCTGGATTTATCGGACTATCCGTATTGATACGATACGCAGATTCCTTGAATCATAAAAAAAACAATTCGGTACATGTGTCGTGTCACTGGTGTACTAAGGTCTCGAGAGTTCAAATTTTAGGGATTTCGGGTTTTTCCAAGGACTCGCATGCGTGCCCGCATGTGCTACGGCGCTGATTAGATCTGACGGGGTTGCTGGACTGACACGATTTTAGGACGGTGACAATTAATGCCTTCCTCTCTAGCGTCCTTTGTCGGAAAGGTCGTTTTTTTCATTTTTTTTTGGGAACGGTAGGTTTGAGGTGGTTCAATTTTGTACTGATGAAATCTTGACCATTACTGAAGAAAAAACTTCACCGTGACGACTAATCCTTCGGTTCTTAATTTTATGTCGACACCATGCGTCTCATATTAGTCTTCTCTATTGACGATTAGTCCTCAAGTTAGGCAGGGCCAATGAACAACTAATTACCGTTGGCCTCATTTTCTATGATCATTAGTCGTAGATCATCATCGAAGTGCGCAACTAATTACGCAAATCTCGCCTCCCAAAGTTGAATTTTTTTATATTATATTATATGTCACCATCATTGATTTCGAAAGTATTTATTTCGTGATGGCATTAATGTCGAGAAAAAATATTGGTGTTACATATCAGTGGTGCGAGCTGAAATTGTACATGTAGCATTTACATCACGAGGGCTTGATTTGATTGATTATGGAGATGGAAATTTGATTCGATGGCAAAAATTATTTATAAAAAACTCACGTGATTTATCTATTTCAATCTTGAAAGTTAGCTCATTTTGGCATCTCTTGAAACTATTTGTTCAGACTTTGGGTTTGACATCACGATTATATACAGTAAAATCTCTAAACTTTTATTTTCTTTAATATAATTTATAATTTTTTTTGTAAATATTCAAGTTTTTTTTTTGGTAAGTTGTAAATATTCAAGTTAGTGTCTAAATTATATGAAAATATCAAATATTATCTTTTCACAAATTTAAATTCACGAGCAATATTGAACATTTTCTTATAATTTATGAACTAAATTGAACAGGTACAAAAACATTAAGGATTACACTGAATAAATTAAAAGTTCAGAAATAATATTGAATATTGAATTAAAATTCAAAACCATATTTAATAAATAAAAAAATCGGGTCATTTTCTTCGTACAGAAAGGAAAGCAAATCTGCCTTGTTATTTCCGCCAAAGAGCTGTCACGGGTGCCTTGGGAGAACCTTTTGCATTTATTAGACGACAAGCATTGGTGGTGCCAAGGCGGCAACATCTTTGGAAGCTATAAATGCTAGATTACAAAACCGAAATTGATTTAAGTAAATATACGTATATGCATACGTATGCATTCGTATATGTATGTATATTAAAAGAGATGGACTTAGCGCGGTGTAACTGTAAGAGGAAATAAACTTCGAACGTTTAGCAATTTAGATACGGGTTTTAAGTGGCGTGCTTGTCAATTTAAAATCTTCATAGATAATAAGCGGCGTGAATGATGTCTAAATCTGTCTTGATATTTCGTAGATTTGAAGCCACGGGACCGCCTTTTTCTGATTTTTTTTTTTTTCGAGTTTGAAAAGGACAGGATTACGATCAGATCTACACGCAGACCACATTCTGTGGATCAAAAGGAACGAATAGATGCAAAGAAGGAGAAGACAAAAAACAATGGGCGCCGAATTTCAAGGGGAGATCCGAAATTATCGACGTTTGGAAAGCGTGATTCCAATGCAAAGTTGAAGGAACGAGGGACCGCCCATGCCCCCAATCGAATATGTGCAATGTCTGAAAAGAATACATAGTATAGATCTACGAAAATTAGATCTCTTTATTCGACCAAAAAAAAGAAGCAATTAGATCTCTTTTTATGACCAATGCGCCCGCCCACCCGCCCCGAGAGACGGGTTCGAACCTTTGACTGGGGGCACTTTATCGTGCTTTTCATAAAAAATCCAAAGGCGGCAATTTAAAAGCTACACCAAATGAAAATCACAAATGACACCATGCCAAAAAGTCAAACCAAGGAATTCTGAAAAGCTATTAAATGATTGCGTGATTTAATGCTAAATTACCTGACAGCAATGGCGACATTTAGGTAAAGCATCGATTGGTTGGAAACGATCCCAATCACCACCTAATTCTTTTCGTGCAAAGAACCTAATTTTTCCAGGGCCCATAACATATTTCTGTGTCAATCAAAATACAATAGTGCTAATATAAAAGTAAAAAAAAATCTCATATCAATACTGACCCACGAAATATTTCGTCCGATTATATACTTAATTGCAGTCCGTGGCATTATTTGGCACGGCATGCTATAATCTTTCGCGTCACGCCTTACGATCCCATCATCCGCCCCTGGACAGACTTCTTGGCCTCAACCTTTATATTATAAAACTTCATCGAGAAGAGAGGAACTCGATGCTTTGTACGATGCACAATCTCTTTTTGCCTCGACAGTTCCGCTGCTCAGCAGCGACATTCGCTGGCAAGTTTGCCCTAAGCCAGAAGTCACGTGATTACATGTGGGGTCACGTGCTCCGTGAAGTGCAGATCACAGGAAAATCCAACTTGGAAAAGTGCTCCCTCATCAGAACAGAGGCCGCACTACTAATGGGGAAGAGCAAAAGCTTGGGGAGGTGAGGGTGATCCCCCACCAATGTCTAGTCTCTTGAGAGAGTGGTCCTCCAACTTGCACATAAAAAAAAACCAATCAGCCTACACCTCGAATCATGATGTCGCCATCACACGGAAAATGCGTGGAAAGGTCGCATTCGTGGGCCCCCCACCATGAGTAGAGCTTTATCTGATGCCCGTGTCTACACGACAACTATGATAGGATTGAGGAAAAGGTTTGAACCTGAGCAGGTTCTTAAAAGGCTCAAGGAGGAAACAGGTGGATGAACCTCCCTGGGGTGGGAGACCCTCTGTTGTCCTCTGTATTCCCTCTCTATCAGGAGGACAAAAATAGACAAGGAATTTGGGGACCTCTTAGTGGAGAAGGTAGACTCCACGTCAGGGACTTGCTCTGGCTACCGCCGGGTAGGGTGGTATAGTAGCCACCTGCGATTAGGGTGAGGGAGGGTGGGTGAAATGCCCACTGCGTGGAGGGATCGCATTCGTGGGCCCCCACCATGAGTAGAGCTTTATCTGATGCCCGTATCACACGACAACTATGATAGGATTGAGAAAAAGGTTCAGAGTGAATTATGGGAAACACCACTACTACTACTCAAGATAAAGTTCACCCACTCATCCATGCTATGAACATCTACTTTGCATCCTGTTCTGCTCTCGGAAGACAACAACTATGATACCCAATTTTTGATACCGCGGTGGTTGGTTGCTAGCGACGGCTTGAAAGCCAGCCCATGCGTGGTCCTTTCCAGCAAAAGAAAATGAGATTGGCAAGTGCTACACAGCTCAAAATGCCCAACTAACCCAACTAATTCCATGATCTCTTGTCGAAATGAGAAGCTGACATATCAACTAACATAGTCAGTGACTCTGATGAACAAATGGAAAAGATAATGCAAAGAGAGCAGTTAACAACAACGTTCGCATTGCAGCCTGTTCTACTCCCAGATATCCACCCAATAGTTCCCAAAAATTAAAATTTTCTACTTTGCACACTAATCTATCCTGAAGACTCTTGAAAGTATTAAAGATAGGAAACATACTGTGACTCGACTTCACTAACTTGGACACTCCTTTTGAACCCTTGATAGTTGGCAGCAACAGCTGGAAATATCAACATCATCATCTTTTTAAACACGAAAATGACATTGGCGAGTGCTTCAAGCTCGAGATATCGAACAACTCTATAAATCTCTGATCCGATACTCTAGTTTTGGTGCCGGCAAACCTCTGGTACTCATCAAAGATAGAAGACAGACACCACCTCTGTAACTTTCTTAGGCATCCCACAAGACAACCAGTTCGGTGCTGCAAGCCATTGATGAGCAGATCGTTGGTCAACATGGGCTTATACCTCAATCTTCAAGAAAATAATGGGTAAACAGGAAACAGGAGGTACCTTCCCACGTTTGCAGTGGATTAAGACAGGGTGGTTCCTTACATCTGCGACCACAAGGAAAGAACCAAATACTTGAGCAAATGTCCAACAGGCAAGCTAACCACTCATAATGTGAAGTCACGTCATATATTTAGTTATACCAAGGAGTACTTTCAGCGCTTCACGAATTGCTTCATCTGGAATATTGATGAAAGGTTCCTGTACAGAATAACATTGATCAATTATAAGAACTGTTACAGTATGTTAGGACGTTCTTGGACCATATATATCATTTTATTCGAAATAAAATGCAATTTTTCTACTACAGCCATGTATATCTATGTACTGATCATCTCATGAGGACTTAAAATGTTGACGTAGATTAGAAAAACATGAAAGCATATAATGTACATATCATGTAGAAGATTCAGAAAAGAGCTTTGTTGTTTATTTTTCTCTTCTTTTTGCTGGAACAAGAGAACTTTACTGCTTCAATAAACGAAGTAGCATGAATCTGCTACAATATACAGTAACAAGCCTCATCGTCTGACCAGAAATTATTGTTTGATACCCCCTAATCACAATCTTCAGTTCTCTTAGCTCAATAGCTTGTTACAAACCAAAATTATTTGCTGTCCAATTTCCCAACACCCCGCAATGCTGCAACTTGCATTTTTATTTTTTTTTGTTATCTAATATTGTCCACCTGTTTCACATCTCAGATTCTCAACACTAGTGAGGTCCCATGGCAGGGGTTGGTTCAACCTAATATTAGCACCATCTGTAGTTCCAGCTGGTATGCGAAGGACTCATAAAAAGCAAGGTCATCCATAAATTGAAACACAGGAAAGCCATGTGTATCTGCCACTAAAAGAGATTTTATCACACCCCAAGCAAGTGCAAATTACAGAAAGCAATTGAAGCAATTTACTTCGTATTCTCGAGTCTTGTGAACACTTCTGATATCAATGCATCCACTTGACATGGATTCAAATTCCTAGCAGCAAAACACAAGTCACGGGACATTTGTTCAGGAGGCACAGAAGAGCAGGATTATCATTGTCTGGCAAGAAGATTGATTATGATTCTATGACCAGTAAGATCCTTCGAAGCATGACACCACTGATATCAGATGCACTCAAAGTGTCCGAGGTGCAAGAAAATGAGCAGTACTGGTTTCTTATGAAAGCACACCTGCTCAACAATGCTTAAGGCCATTATTCTTTGCCTTGATACGTCAAAGGCTGAGGGCTACCAACAGCTAGCCCAGCATCCATCTTTGAATAGTCAGGATGGGCAGTTTAGTTTTTGGCAGCTTCACTGGAGGCAGAATGATTCACAGATAAAGTATTTTGTTGTCATCTCTGCTGTCTACCCTTTTCTTTTTGCAAAGAGATATGGGCAATAATTTAAAATTACCCAGTAGCCGTCCTATCTTAAAAAGTTGATTGCATAGTACATGATCATGTGAGTAAACAGCCACGAGTAGATTATTTTCCATACGAACACAAGTCAAGGACAAAAGCAGCTCATGCTTAAAAAGTAGCCTCTAACGTGGCATAAGATAGTCTATGATAGGGAACCACATTAAGTGAAGGTTAGACTATCCTCACTCCATGCAACATGCAAGCAGAAGCATTAAGAAGACTGCAGCTAATTCATTGACAAAAACCCACGGACCACACCATTTAAAAATAAAAATAAAAATTTGAAGCATATCTCAGCATCGCATCAAGTAACCAAACCTCATAGTCATTCGAAAAAGGGAAAAAGGGTATCTCCAAAATTGCGACATCACTTTGCTAGATTTGAATAAGAATCCCATACAACGTGATACGAAAGAAGCCATTTATCGTCAACAACCACAGATTCCAACGGTTATAACTTCTATCCCCAATCGCCAATTCACACCCAACGATTAAATTCCGATTCCGACAATTCCATCACCACTCGCCAAATCACCGTCACCCGAGAAAAGGAAAGAACGAAGGGCCGCTCCAGAGCATTTACCTTGCAATTCTCGATCCCGAATTGGAAAAGCCGAATCCCATTGGCCGCGAGGAACTCGCTGTTCGCCTCCTGATAAGGCTCGGGGCACAGACATCTGCAAAAATCCCACAAAACCCACAACCACAATCAGGCCACATTCAAGACACACACCGAAACGATCGAGCGCAAACCTCCCCGAAGAAACAAACCCCCCCCCGAAGAAACAGCCGCCGCCGCCGGCGACGTCGCCGCAGCACTCACATGACGGACCGGAGCCCGAGCGACTGCAAGAAGCTGAAGTTGGCGCCGTCGGGGAAGCCCGGACCTGAACACGCCGCCGTCGACCATCGCGAAGTTGAGCGGCGGCACGAACAGCTCGTCCCCGTCCCTCTCCCTCTCCGCCTCCCCCCCGTTCGCCGCCGCCGCCGCGGCAGCGCCGCCGTTGGGGGCGTCGAGCTTCATGGGCATTTCGCGCCAAAAAGGGAAATTCAAAACGGGAGGTCGGAATCGAGGAGGCGATCGCCGGTGGGCAAAGTTCGATTTCGGAATTCGATTCCCGGAATCGGGGATCGGGATCGGGATCTTCGAGCGGAGAAAGGCGGTTTGGAATTTTTAGGGATTCGATAGGCGAAAGGAGATGTTGTTTCGGGCCTGATCCGTTTGACCTTTTATTTTCTACGCGGAAGTCGGGCTCGCGCGCTTTTGCCGTGGGCAGCAAGGAAGACGCAAGGAAAGAGCGTCGAAATTTTCTTGCTAAAATTGGGGGGAGGACGACCCGGAAGCCCGGGCCCCTCCTCGAAAGAGAAGTCGAGTCATGTCACGAGCGAATCTCTGATCAATTTGTATTTTCGAGCATTCGTTATCTCTAAATTTCGAGCACATTGGTGCCCGATCCCCTCTCTTAAAAGAAGTCGGGCTAGGTCATGAGCGAATTTCTGATTGGTTTGTATTTTTGAGCATTTGAATATCTCTAAATTTTCGACATGTTGATGGGGGCTTATGTGGTGGGTCCGCTCATGTAAGGATCGGGGGAGGGGGGCTTTCGATTGAACATTCCTGTGATGAGTGTGAAGCCCTCTTGGTGAATTCTATGGATCATAACACAAATGGTTTTTGAGCTTTTGGTTTGATGTGTTATATGATCCCTAGTCTTTTATTATCGAACTTTGACTTAATGTACATGTTCCGTTAAGTCCTTAAATTATATAAAAATATTCAATATTATCCTTGCGTTAATTCAAGTGCAGGATAATGTCGAATATTTTCATATAGTCTTGGGATTATATTAAATATGTACTAAAAGCTTGAAGATCACATTGAACAAATTAGAAATTAAGAGATCGCATTGCACATCGAATCAAATTCAAAGATCATTTAAGTTATTTTCTTTGAGGCATAGGGATAATTGCTCAGAGTACCCTTCCTTGCCCTTTTACTTATAAAAAAAGAAAAGAAAAATTGCTAAATGGGAGAAAGCGAAAGGGGAAAAGGGGACGAGAAGTACATGAATTTGTCCTAAACTTTAGTTGACGGATGATGCGGCGTATAGTAAAAAAAAATTGGTCCCAAGGACAATTTCCTGGAAACTTAGGAAATTGATAGATTAATCTGATTGGAATTTGATGGGTGGAAAGGCTAGTTTTTCTTAATTAACCATGTCGATTCGGTGAAAGTGGGACGAAAGCGGCACTATAGACAACTCAAAAAGGTCCACCAATTTTTAATATGGCCGGTGGCTGGCTTTGAAAGTGAAGTTTGAGAACCGAATATTCCTTAACTCAATTTGGTTTTGATTGTCACGGCACCGAACTGAACCAAAAAATTTATAATGGAATTGGATCGGTATAATGGTTCGATGTGTCATATGATCCATAATATTTTATTATTGAACTTTAACTCAATGTACATGTTCCGTCAAGTCCTTAAATTATATAAAAATATTCAATGTTGTTCTTGCGTTAATTCAAGTGTAGGACAATGTCGAATATTTTCATATAGTCTTAGAACTACATTAATTATGCACTAAAAGCCTGAAGATCACATTGAACAAATTAGAAATTAAGAAATTGCACTGCACATCGAATCACATTCAAAGATCATTTGAGTTATTTTCTTTGAGTCAGGGATAATTGCTCTGAGTACCCTTCCTCGCCCTTTTACTTATAAAAAAAGAAAAGAAAAATTGCTAAATCGGGGGAAGCGAAAGGGGAAAAGGGGACGAGAAGTACATGAATTTGTCCTAAACTTTAGTTGACAGATGATGCGGCGTATAGTAAAAAATGGTCCCAAGGACAATTCCTGGAAACTTAGGAAATTGATAGATTAATCTTATTGGAATTTGACGGGTGGAGAGACTAGTTTTTCTTAATTAACGATGTCGATTCGGGGAAAGTGGGACGAAAGCGGCACTATAGACAACTAAAGCAGGTCCATCAATATTTAATATGGCCGGTGGCTGGCTTTGAAAGTGAAGTTTGAGAACCGAATATTCCTTAACTCAGTTTGGTTTTGATTGTCTCGGCACCGAACTGAACCAACAAATTTATAATGGAATTGGATCAATATAATGGTCTGGAAAAATTTGAACTCAAAAGTTCATGTTCTGATACTATGTGAGATTTTGTAGAGTCACTGTCGATTATTTTAATAACTTAAACTATTAGATGAATGATTTAAGTTTTTAGAATAATTTGGAGTAGTCTCACAAAATCTCACATTCTATCGATTAATAGATTTCAAATCATTTCAGTTCAATTTTATTGAGTCGACATAAGAACAATTGTTATTATTGAGAGAGTGCAAAATCCCTTTGCCTGGTTATGACCAAGGCTGCTTGTCCGGCAAATGGGTATCGTGCCTACGAATTTGAAAGCTCCGAGCTCATCTTCCAACTCCATTATGTGCACGAGCTGCTGAGGAGGAAATTTCGGCCATGCTAGTGAAGCCCGCTGTCCTGAGGGACGAACCGCTGTGACATGGTTGTGCTTTTGTAGCTACTTGGCCATCGAGCAAAAATCAATTCTGAAGTGGCAAATAGTTTTATCTAGAGGATGTGAATATGTGATTTTAAAAAACTTGACAAATAAATACTAAAGTCAAGTGGATATGGGTGTTAGGGGTGTCCAAAAACCCGACCCAAACACGACCCAAACACGAACCAAACACGAAATAAGTTAAGTAGATGTTTCAGGTCTTAAAATTGTTCGGGTAATTACTATGAAACAAGAAAACAAACATGTTTTGGGTTGGGTTAGGGTCAAAACATTGTTCGGCCCCAAACACATTATTGGCCTCTCATGGGTGTGACTATGAGAAAGAAAGTATTGATATGAACAAATTCTAATAATACTTAAGAGAGTCATTATGAACATGATCAAATTCTAGTGGTACTTAGATTGTTGAGTGTGTGTTTCTATTGAGTAATAAATAAATATAATCAGAGAAATAGAAGACTTTGCACATAATGCTTTATAGTGGTTCAGCTTCGTGTAGCCCTATATCTACTCTCTCACACCAATAGCTTTGTGGATTCTAATAGTAAATTAATAAGAAATTACGGTAGTAAGTGCTGCTTATTCCCAAGCTTTTCTCCTCGAGTTTGTATTGCCTATATACAAGCTGATATGACTCATTATCTTGCACCAAAGTCTTTGCCAACACTTTTCAAATGATTACATTTGTAATCTCACTAAAAACAATGAAACAATGTGAAGCTCTTGAACTTTGGAATTGTTAATTGTAGATTGCTCTCTCTCAGCGCGTTGGTCTTCTTTAATACTCATTGGCATCTAAAACATCCCATTGGATAATTTTCATGAGGATCAATCTCCAAACTAGTCGTTAGACAATTGATAAGAAGATTAGGATAGACTTTGAGATGGAACAATCAAAGAACCCATTAATCGTCAATACAGTTAAATCTTAGTTTCCATATGTGGAGTTCCTCAATTAAGGAAAGAATTTTGTCTTTGGGATTTTCAATCAATTAAGATATTTTGCATGATTAATTATATCACAAATATAATCTTATGATAGAAATTAAATCAATATCTTCTAAAATTGGAATCCATACCAGATCATAAAAGTTATCAAGGGATGAGATGAATTATTTGAAAGTAATAGTTTTGAAGTTCCTGATAAGATTGTCACTGCAGGTAGAGTAAGTGGTCTCTTGATATTCAGCCATTGTAGTACACTCTCATAATATTCAACGCTTACTAATATTCAAGTGCAAATTATGCTAATATCCATGCAGTTGCTTGCAAATATCCAGTGTTTGCCTCGCTGATATTCAAATGTAATCCTTGAAATATCCACGCAATAGCTTAGTTGACATCCACTAAGTAGCAGTGTTGATATTCGCATAGTCCACCTATTAATATCCATGCGGTACGTTGCTTCTTGGATATGATCAACTATTCTTGTCAAGATAATTTAACAACGATAGTGACGTAGTTTCCATAAACATAACATCTTGCTATCAACGTGAACTTTCCATTCCTCTAGACTTGTTTATGTAGGTCATCAGTCATAAAAAATCCTTTTAGCATGAGCATAACTTAAAGCATAAACGCTTCTTACGTTTATCACGATCACTATAGATCATGGATAGTTTCGTCGACTATAAAAAGATTCGAATGTGAATCGTGCACGAGATGGCAACAAATTCTGGTGGCTCGTGTTTCCGGGACTAGGCCTACCTCGCCCGGAAAGTGGCTTTGGTAATGGTTTGTTTATGTCTTGAGTAGGTGGACGGATTGCGACCTGTCGAAGTGATCGTGGCGTGCCGTGTTTTTCTACGTCGGTGGATGATGCGTCGACAACGATCGATCAGTGAGAAGCACGGATGATCCGTGTGAATCACGAGTTGCACGGACGGTCGACACCTTTTCTAAAAGGGTCCTTTGCTTTTCCCACACGAGTTCCGTTTGGATATGCCGAAAAAGTTTCTGGATCCGGATACGACTCGATGGGGCCACCCGTATGCTACTGTTTTGCTTTCTTCGTCTTCTCGAGCCGAACTGCTTACGCACCTCGCGATTGGAAGGGCAAATACGTCGAAGTCACAGATGGATGTGACAATAAACGAGGAAGTACCGCAGGCCCCGTCGAATTTCGGCCAGGCCTGGCCCATATTAGAGCGTATCGCTTCACTAATGATGATGATTAACCAGACATTTTTGGGGAAGCTAGGAACAATTCTCCTCTATTCAAAACAGAAGTTAGAGACTTAACATTAAAATCATGTTCCAGCGTTTATTTGATGCCTAACAGTTCAGCATAACATGCTGCGCAACCTTCATGATTCAATCCTATTATTTTCTTCGTTAAGCTGATCATTCAGGCTGCAAGGACGAGTACCTTGACCGTTCCCTGACTACTTGTGGCTGGGCTATCGTTCTTCCAATGCCGGCACAAGTAAAGTACAAACTTTGCATCCTCATCGGTCTCATTCCTGTCAGAAGAAGCGAACGAGTGCTGAGCAGCAGGATTGGCGATGACCTTTGTGGAAACACCGACGATATTATTGAAAATATGTCTCGATTTGAGCCCGTTGAACGAGAATACGTGAACTCGACCACGTGCGAGTCAAAGCAGTGCATGAAATTAGCCGAAATTGTCAGAAGAAGATTGCATGCGGATCTACGAGACGCAAGCGTGAAGAAGAGGCTAGAAGGGAGCGTGCAGCCGCAAGAGGGAAAGTCCAAAATTACTGCATGTATTTAATGCAAATAGAAGCTCTTTGTCTTTTGTTATTCGGCTGAAGTGCAAGGGAGAATTGGACTTCTTCGAGAAAGCTTGGGAAGTTGGCCTGCATGAAGAAAAGTGCAATGATGGCATTCATTGCATGGGTCAAAGAAAGAGGAAAGAGGCTCAGATGTCCATTTTCTCCTCTCCTTTATTGCATGCACATGCATGGACGCCCATGGATTATGGTGGGCTTGCTTTGTCCTTTCTTTCTCTGAAGAAGACTTCCTCACGTTGCATTAAATAATGGAGACTCTCTTTTATATTATAAAAGAGAGAGATGTCCAACGGAGATGGGTGCGCCGAGCTGAGTTATTTTCGATGGCCGAGAGAGAGCTGAAGAGCTGGTGTGAGAAGTCGTGAGACTTCCTGGAGAAAAGCCAGAAGCTCTCGGCAGAGAGAGATTTTCTCGTTGAAATTACACCCGAGTGTTTTAATCAGTTAAATTCTTGTGAGTAGAATTTGTTTAATTCCTTGAGTGAGGTTTCACTAGGAATTGTGAGGGGCTAAATACTGTGTGAATTATTTGAGTGTAATTTGGGGCTGGGAAACACTGAGTGTGTTTGAGTACTCGAGTGATTATAATCTCCGGTATATCGCTTGTTTCTATAGTGGAATTCCGTCCGCTCCCCGTGGACGTAGGTTCCGATATTCGGACCGAACCACGTAAATCTGGTGTCCGATTTCCTTTCCTTCATTCCGACTATTATCCGATTCGCTTGGTCCGTATTCCGCACGCGCAACAACAGATATGACTATGAGAGATGAGCCATCACCAATATCTCCGACAATCTACGATGATGACACATATGTATAACCGGTGGAGCTTCCAAATGTCTTACTTCCCGGTTGTGTATAGAATCGAGATGTTCTTTCTCGAGCATGTTTTAAGGTAAATGTCAGGTCAAGTTAACAAGCTCAACTTAACTCAAAAGTGCACAAGGTTCGTTGATCTGTCCAGAATTTAATGTCTTAAAGTGGAAAATCCATTGGTTAAATCATAGACTGAGAAAAGCAGATACAGATCGCAGCATGAATGCTAGATCCTGGATTGTACTTGACAGAATAAATATTTGCTTGCAAATGAATGTTAAAAACACTTGCTTCCTGCTTTATGCACCATGTCTTGACATGACCTTACACCGTAACTGAAATAGCCCTGGGAAGTGAGATGAATTTAGAGCTTAATACATTTTCACATCTCCCGTTGCAAGTAACTGCGCTAACCAGCAAATAAATCCCAAATATATGAAGGGAAATAACAAAGCTCGACTCTTTAATTTAGGCTATTTGACCTTCTTCTCTTTCGAGACCGACCGTGATTTTCAATGGAAATGTGTGCATGCATCCGGTTCTAGGCCAGTGCTCCTACTCCGAGTTCTAATTACGAATTTCAGGTTTCAACCATTTTTCAATGTACAAAATGTCACGATGGAAAGTAAAAAGGCAAGCTAATGTAAACCAAGATGATATCCTTGTAACTATTGCCAAGCCATATACATGAACATAAGGAAATGGAGGGGGAAAAAGTGAGTATGGTCATCAGTTACCTGAACTGGGTTCAGTTTATGTTGCGCAATCTCTTCTATGAGAATGACTAGTTTTTCTTAAACGGACGAACTTGTTAGCAGTGATATGTTGTGATTTTGGCATCATAACTCTGCCTATTATTCTCCTCATTGAATTATTTCAGCTGCCTATTATGAGTTTTGACCCTGCACAAATTGCAGGATCTGCTAGCCCAAGCCTTGCTATGTCATGGCAATGGTGGAAGTGGTTGGATTGATCATATCAGTCTTCCAACTTGAATCAAGGCCGGTTCATTAGGCTTTTGCTTAGGTAAAGTCCTGAGGAAAGCTTTCCGCTAGACAGGTTGATGCTGATCAGCTCCACTATCAGTACTCCAAAGCTATAAACATCTGATTTTTCAGAAAATATCCCATCCAGGGCATATTCGGGAGACATGTAACCCCTGTATGACTTGGACATGTTATGTTCTCATACTAGGATGCCATCATCATAATAAAGGTATAAAAACTCATACAAATGGAAGGTTCACGAAATACAGTTCAAACAAAAATTCAGACTCAAGGACGATGGCATGAGAGGTCAGAAACCAAATCTACTAGTACTGCCTTTCTAATACCTTTTAGCATTTGCATTACAGAACTGGTTTATAATTATCTATGAACAAACTTGTTGAGAAAACTTCCCAATATGTTTTGAAGATTGACAAAACCTTAAAGGATTCCTGATTCATATGAGAATCATTTTGAGGCGCTCTTACCTAACGAAGAACTCTACTTATGGAAACCCAACGTCTGTTGTATGGGCAATGGAATCATAAGAAGATTCTAATCTTGTGATCCAAGTAGCAATCAGATCTTCTCATATCATTTAGGTCCAACGGGTGGATTGGATGAATGATCCTTAGTCCAACGGTCAGCTTGGAAATTGAAGAGTATAAAAGGAGATCATGGTGCTAAAAGAAAACAAGATTTGAAGTCTATAATTCTAAAGTTCAAAGAGAGCCTCGACATTTTCATACTTGTCTCTCTGAGTTGAAATTGTAATCTCTGAGAAGCTGTCGTTTAGAGTGACTATGTGAGATTAGAAGATACGATCACACATTTTGGAGAGTACTCAGACTCTATAATCTCTAATTGATTCTCTAGTGAAATCCAGCCAATAGGCTATTGTAATGAGAGAGTGGATGTTAGCTTACTATAAGCCGAACAACTATAACTGTTGCCACTATAACTGTCATGTGCAATATATTCTGGCCCTTAACCTCTCTTTCATTTTGATTGATATTTTATTTCACACAATAGTTCTGATCCCTTCGTAGTTTTCATCAAATGTTGTTCTTTCACAATATTGAACTTCATTGTTTTAAATTCCGCTTTAATTGTGCATAATCACATATTCATCCCCTCAAGGTGATAGTACTAGCCACCTCATAACTAGCTTATTGGAACCATTGGATGTAAATGGAAGAATTTTCTTGGTCATATTAAAGGACAATAGTAGGAACATGCATGTAGGGAAAGGTGAGCACATTAAACTGCTAATCTGCTGTCTAGGTGACAAATTGCCTCATGAAGTACTCTTAAGACTAATGATAGAATGCTTACAATGTCCCCACAACTTTGTGAGTATTTACGAAAACTTGAGTGCCTTCAAACATCCGCGCTAGCCCAAAATCTGAAATCTTGGGATTCATTTTTTCATCCAAGAGAATGTTGCTCACTTTCAAATCTCGATGTATGACCCTAAGGCAAGAATCGTGGTGGAGGTAGAGCAGCCCTCTTGCAATGCCTTGGATAATGTGGAAGTGGATGCCCCAGCTGAGTTTTGCCTTCTCTTTTGAATCTAAACAAGGTGGTAAACAGAAACAATATCTAGTTTCAGTACCGTATTTTGTTGAAAGCAGAAATAAGTTCTTCAGAGAGTGAGACAAACCGAAAAGAAAGGCGTCCAAGCTCTTGTTTGGCAAGTACTCATACACTAGTATCTTTTCTTCTCCTTCAGTGCAGTAACCAACAAGTCTCACCAGATTTCGGTGTTGAAGTTTGGATATAAGAAGGATCTCATTCTTGAACTCTGCAATGCCTTGGCCTGAGCTGCTCAAAAGTCTTTTCACAGCTATGTCCTTACCATCGTTCAGCTTTCCCTGTTTTCAAACGAACATAACTATCAAATTTGGATAATCTCTGGATTTCCCTCGGCAAAGGCTTTTTCTTTACCTTATAAACAAGGCCAAACCCTCCCCGCCCGAGTTTGTTCTTCACGTTGAAGTTGTTCGTTGCAAGGAGTATGCTGTCCAAATCATAAACCATTAATTCCGATGCATCACCTTGCTTCATTTGCTCTTTCCATGCAGTTTCCCTCAGCAATTCCTCTGATCTGTTGGCTGTGGCCTTTGAATTAAGGACCCTTGGGATTGTCATTTTCCTAAATTTCCCTGCAATTTTACAAACAAAACAAAAACGACCGATAATAAGCGTGAGAACATGAGAAGCAACAGTGTTTCTATTGTAGTGATTGCCAAGCTTCTGAAGCCATTGCTTTACCAATGATACAAGATTCTTACGTCTCGGTTAACATGAAATCACACTTAAAACAGCCATAAACTGCACGTCTTTTATTACCTCTCCACTTGAAAAGACCACACACTGAAATGCCAGCTCCGAATAACATGATGCCAGAAATAGTACTTAAGCTAATGATGAGTTTTGTCTTCGTAGGTACACCTGAACTGGGAAAATACATTATAAGAACCACAGGCAGTGCAAGATTAAACGCAAATTAATTCAACCTTTCCAACCTTTATCCACATCCACAAGTCGAATAAATAGATCTCTGCCTTCTCTGGAGAATTGCTGAGTATCTATGAGGTTTTTAAACCAAGCCATACATCCTACCGTATCCACATAAGAAAAGGCCAAGCACGAGCAGTTTCCTAGGCACCAACTTCGACATCCTTCTGCATCAGCTATGTTTGCCAAATAATCAGCAGAATCAGGCAATTTCATATGTTTCATTTGCCAGAACACATCTTTTTCCACAGTCGTCATAGCTGTTGCATGTGCGGATTTCTGACAATTCAATTTCATTTTCCTAACGCACCCTCCGGTCCAGTTTCCTCTGTTCCACTCTTCATCTGACCTGGGTTTAAACCCTTTTAAGCAGCTGCATATAGGTGAACTAAACGTGTCGCAAACTCCAAAAGGACCACATGTTCCATAAATTTCACAGCGGTTAGTTCGTGATACTTCCCAGTTGTTTGACCATCCATCGCCCCAACGAACAGACTCTATAGATCCTTCTGATGAGATGAAAATATATCCAAAGGAGTTGTTGTAATTATTGCGGGAATAATATGTTGTTCCCTGGTCGACACTTTGCTGGAGCTCATAGCCACTCAGGTATGCGTTGCTCATGGTCGGTATTCCATTAAACTTGGATTTATCCCACTGTCCGCTTCTCCAGTATGGACTTGCTCCATTCCAAGCGAAAAGCTGAGGTGGTGTCTCCGATGTCACTCCAAGGACAAAGCTTCCGGGCGATGGATTATCTTCACCTTTCCAGGAAATCAAGTATTTTTTCTCTCCTGTTTTCACATTTACTCCGATCTTCATGTTTGGCAGGAGGGTGTCGGTTGGCTCATCAAAGCTTTCCCACATTTCATTCTCATTCCCGTCTTGAAGAACAAGGTTTCCAAAGTCTGAAAGCACTGCTGCAGAATAATTAGACTTCGCCATGACATTTGTAGACCAGACAGTATTTTGTTGCCCATCAAGAAGCTTCAGATTTCCATCTCCGCCAATTATCAAACTCGTAGATTGATCTTTGTGTCCAAGTGGCTTGTCCCTGTTGGCCACCCAGACTACTTTGGAGAAAGTCATGTTCTTGTACCATATTCCTACGTACTGCTTTTCCGATCCATTAGGCACGAAGAACCCGAGCTCGAAGATTTTACGAGGAGAGACAAGGGTTTGGTTCTGAATGAGTGGCCTTGATGCAGTTATATTGTAAATTGTGCTGCTTTGAAGTGCTTGAAACAGGGAGCAGACGAGCAAAGAATACACAAGTACACAGTCGTAAGAACAATGATGAACAAATTCAGGAAGCATTTTTGATAATTGCCCGGGGAAATTTCACCTGTTATAGGCAGATCGAAAAGGATAAAAATGGGATTACTGTGAGCCAAGCTTACAGTGCTAGATCCTCTGTGTAAGTGCACTCACAAAATGCCAATATTCCTTCGGGATAGTGGTAATTAATGACCAGGAGAGTTTCGTTTGGCGATAGTAAAATGGTTTGAGTCGGAATTGTAGCTCCCAACAGCAATCATTTTTGAAAGTATAGCCTCCATGGCCCGCCATGGTTGGGCTTTTCTTCTCCACTTCTCCAAAGTTGACGCGGTTTCATAGGTAATATTTAGATCTTACTGAACCAATAGAAGTATTTGTGGCTTCTTTTCCTTTTTCCCTATGAATGACATGATATCGAGACATTCTAGGAGATTGAATTCATCTGCTGAACTTGAATGCATCCATTCTTTCTATTGTATACAAGAATAAAGTAATGACCGGCTATATGATATGTTAAAATATGTCTCAAATTTAAGTTTATTAAATAATCTTTAGTCTAAATAAATTATATCGGCCGCCCTCGTGATTATGTGGGACTTCTCCTTCAGTACAACTACTTATGATTGCATTTATGTTCAGCCACAATTGTGAAAAGAAGAAGGTTGTGCATGGATTTCATTTTGCATTTATTTTTCTGCATGTTTAGGAGGCAAAGAAAGCGGGAACAACGTGCATGTTTTATTCAACTCTGTCAAGCTGGGCCACGCAATATTTGACAAAACAAAAAGGTGAACAATCATTAGGCCCCTAGTTGAGTTGGAAATGCAAAGCACGTGCATGGAATTCCTGTTGACTTCTTTGTTTCAGCCACACAAAGCAAAAAATGAAAGGACTTTTTGCACACTTGTAATATGAACGCATTTGAGTATTCACAACATGGCACGTGATATTCGTCTTAAGTTGACAAAGCTAAAACCCGTGATGATAATTATTACAATTTTTTTTTAATTTCTTTTTAATTTTCCTTTTTTTTTGCCCTTTTTCAAGGCCGATCAGGATCACCAGCTACCCTTGCCAATTGCAAAGGCCTCGTCCGGGTGAAAGCCACCGGTGACCCTCGCTAGCCCTAAAAAGAGGAAAAGAAAAACAAAAACAAAATCCAAAATTCAAAAATTCAAAAATTCCACATTGGATGGGAAATTAATGAAAAAAAACCATGTTGGATGATTTGCACGAAATGACACTCAAATGATCGATTTTACTTTGATATAAAAATTAAGTAATCGAACAAAAAGTTATGACACTCAAATAAGCAATGCACGAAATTTATGGTTGTCATGCCCCGATCCTCGAGCGCATGCCCATCTCTCATTAGTCGATAAAAATTTTGCGACTTTCCAGAATGAGTCGCCGACCCTTTTATTTTATTGCACATGCGGAAGCAAATAACAAATTCCCTAACAATAACTATCTCGGGATATAAAAGTAGGACATCACATTCACAAACAAACCACACTTTTATAAACATACTGAGTCATTTACACAAGTCTATAACCAAAAGACTAGTTCTCAAAAAGAGGCTGTCCTATCTGACCTACTCTTCAGGTCACCTCAGCTTAGCTCCAGGTTCTCCCTCTACGGCCTTGAAAATTTTAAGCCCACAACAGGGTGAGATATAAATCTCAGCGAGTTCACGGTCTAAGCCTCGATTAGGAGGGAAATACACCTGGAAGTGTCCTAATCACACAACCACTTAATTGGCGCAAAGGACTTACCTCGCCTCAGTTTTCTTCCTGCACGTCAGTACAGTTCATACCACAATGCATATAATCAATGCACATAACAATTGGAACACCTCATCAATTCAATTAATCACAAGGGTCATGATTATAAGGCCAAACCGTTATGACACGTCCCATTCCATACCACACAGTTTTGGTCTCATAACTGGGCGCATCAAACTCAACAATCATGCGTTCCAATTGTTAATTACACCCTTTAAGGGTACGACCAACTCTAAATTTTGGCGGTCTTCTGGCATTGCCAGGCGTCGTCTCACCTCCTTTGAGCACTATTGACACCTAATTTAAACTCATATTTTAGAAATAAAAGATAATCTTTTATTAGAGGGAAATTTTGAAAAAAAATTTGAATTCAAAAATTCAATAGCCATGTGATTTTGGAGCCACTTTGTTGTTGAGAAGTTGAGCGAAAATCTCCACCTGCGGAAACAAATTGGAGTTTTCACTTTATAAATAGAGGATGCGAGATGTGAAAAGGGGGGGCTTTTGACTGGAGTTTTCGAAACATTCAAAAAGAAGAGTAGAGTGTTCGCGAGAGGAAAGTCAAAAAGTTTTCCTCCTTTTTGCTGAAAAGTAGAAGACGTGTGAGAGAGAACTGCTCATCTGTGGGTTCACAAGAGGAGAGGAAACACAAAAGAGGGAAACGTTGAAGGAAAGTAAAAAAAAAAAAAGCAGAAAAGGCAGAGGCAGAGGAGAGGGGGTGATTGGATGTGTACTGTTCATTATCTCCCTCGCACTTGCTGCTCGCTTCCTCCCCTGCGACGACCGGACCTGTTTCTTCTCCGCCCCGCGACCACGGCCTTCCACGTTCGCTGCTCGTGGCTCTGATTGCCGACTCCACGTTTGCTGCTCTCATCTACAATAGCACCCGACGCTCAGCCCATTCGTCTGCAACTCCACTGCCGCTTCGCCCGTGACCTGCAACCTGCGCCCGGCAGCCCCTGCCTCAGTCGACGCTTCGCCAGAAGACCGCAGCTGCGCGCCCGTCTACCACTGCAACGCTTCAACAGCCCGTGCCGCGCCTCCGCCTGTCCCTTCCGCCCAGCGCCCGACGTCCGCACACTGCCTTGCTGCTGCAGCCACCGTCTCTGCCACTGCGCCTCAGCCCGCGACGCCGCGCCTCCCTGCTACTGCTGCCGCCCGATCCTCGCCAGTCATCGTCGCTGTGCCTCCACCAGATTTGAACTCGAGCAGACTGCTGCCCCTTTCGAACCGAAGCCCCTGCAGCAGACCGCAAAGCTCGCCGCGTCGATCTCGCTCACCGACGCTCCCTGCAACTCACTGATCCGGCCATCGTTCGCCTCCGCCTATGAGTCAGAACCTGAACCCGCTGTAACATATGTTTCCCCCTCCGCCAGAGCCCAACGCCTCCGCGCCGCTCGCCTCAGCCCAGCACTCGGCGCCTTCGCCATCCAGCCCTCGCCGGAGCTCCGACGCCGGCCATTCTCCTCCACCGCCACCCACTGCCGCTGCTCCCTTTTTTTTAAATTTCCCTAGGTGGTTTATTTTTTATTTTATTCATTTTAAAATTTGTTATTATTGTTTAAGTTAGAATATGGTTTGTCAATGTTAATATTAGTGCATTTTGTAGGCATTATCTGTTAGGATTTAGTCTGGAATTAATGTAATTATTAATTTAATCCGAGAGACATTGGATTATTTTTTTAATTATATTAATTTTTGGGCTTTTGGTAGAATTTTAATTATTAAATCATTATAATTATTAATTTGATCCGTAAGACTTCGGATCAGATTTTTAATTATTTTGATCTCTTTGTTGTGATAATTAAGGTTATAATAATTGTTAATTTGACTGTGAGACAACAGGTCATTTTTTCGATTATTTTAATCATTTATTCCGTTGGTAGCTTAGATTTCATATTTATTTAATAATTATTTATCTTTAAAAAAACTAAAAAAATCAGAAAATAAAAAAATTAAAATTTTGCATGAGCATATAGGTTTAGTAAATCAGACATGTAGGTTTAGTAAATTAGAATTTTCTTAGGATTACATTTTTAGGGTTGCATTTTTAGAAATAAGTTAGGGTTGGATCTAAATTAATTTTTTAGATAATGTTTGCACATTTTAATTATTTCATATTTAAAAAAAATAGTTTTCTAAAATAGGATATGGTGTAAGTCAAATTAATCCCTAGAATAAATTAGAAAATTATCCCTTTTTAGATAGTTTAATTAGGGTTTTTGTTAATTCTGAATTTCAATAAATAAATAAAACAAAAATACTAGGTGCATGTTAACTAGTTCGCATAATAAGATCATTTAATCAGAATTTGTTCATTAGTGAAGTTAGGTCATGATGTGCATAATAAGTAGTTTGCATAATAGGCCCATTTAATTAGAATTTGCATATTAATAAGATTAAGTCATTTAGTTTTAAAAAATGCACTTTTATAAAAGAATTCTAAATTTCAAGAAAATCTAAAAAATAATTGTTTGCTTTGTATGTTTAATTATTTTGATGCAATTTATGTTATTGAATGTTTAATAATGATTAAGTACCCGTGTGATCACATTTTTGCATGATAGTAATTTAGGTTAAAATAAATCAAAGTTGCCTGCAAAAATATTTTTGAAAAAAAAAAAAAAAGAAATGGTACCGAAAGGGCATTAGAAAAGTCTAGTGTAACCAAGTCCCCGTTTCCTTAATCTCTGGTTTGTAGGAGTAAAATAATCCTCCCATTATTTTACTTAGGTGTCTAATCGACTTACCATAAACTGATTAGTGGCGAATCCTAGTTAATAATCTTTTGCATGCTAAATATTTGAATCTTAAGTCGCGAATTGGTATGGGCTTGGGAGAGCCTGAGTTAAGTTTAAAGCTTAGTAGTCCAGTAGCCTAAACTTTAGGTGGTGCACTCGAAAATTAGGTCGCGACAAGCACGGCGATGTCTCTTAATTAGACGGCTTCCCCAAAGGGCGTAGGTTAGAATTTACTGCAACTCGAGTCCCAATGAATGGGTAACATCCGACTTAACAGCCCATGATGGCTTCTCTTAACTAACACATGACCAATCAATCTCGACCAAGAACACTGTGCATTACACTTAAATGCCTCAATTAAAATAGTGAACCTGACATATTTTCTTCGTATTAGAAATATACGGTAAAATAGTCGTGTGTGGGTACACGGTCAGTTCACACTAGAAAAATTGATATCCTCCAATTTAAAATCACACTGGTTTATATAATGTATAACACTATTTTTTGTGTTAAAACCCGACACCCGGGATTTTCTGAATAAATAATGAATTTCACAAATTTTGGAATTAAATATTTAAAATTCCAATAAGCACTCAATTTGCATAAATTAATACTCAATTAATACAACATACCATTGTAATCAGCACAAAATTCCAGTCACCAAACTATTCCGATCTAATTTTCGGAAAATAGTTAATAATTAAATAAATTACCGGAAATTAAATAAATTACAAAATAAATAAATTTAAAGCATTTAATATAATTAACCTAAACTAACTAAACTAAATAATCTAACTAACACTTAAATCTAACCATCCTATTTAATTTAATCTAAGTACACTAACTAAATAAACTAACTAATTCCTAACTAATCTACCTAATTAAACTAATTAAACTAACTAAATACTAACTATACACTTAATCTAACTAAATCATCCTAAACCTAATTAACTTAACTAACCCACTAATTAGCTAACTAACACACCTCTAAGTGTCATTAGCTCACTAATTAAGGATTAGAATGCAACTCACTGGTTAGCACGAAAATCGGCTCACGGCGACGGCAGCGCGACGGCGGCCGATACTTGGGCTCATGGCGAGGCCGAGGGGAGCTTGGGTCAGCTGAAAACGGTCCAGCAAGCTCACTGTTCGAGCTGAAAATCTGCGGGCTCGAAAGTTGGGCTGCTGTACTTGGTGCACTTGGACCGAAGACGGCTGTCTTTGATTTGTTGCTGGACGAAGATGGAATCAACGCCGAGGCTGGGCTTGCGGAGATGGGCCAACAAAGAAGCGGCTCGATTCTTGGCCGCGTGGAGGAGAGGGCAGCAAGCTCAGCGTTTGCTGGGCGTGGATCGAAGGAGATGAAGGCTCGGACGTGGCGCTGCAGGTGGAGTCAACTTTGCTGGGGGAGAATCCCTTTAGTTGACCAAGGTGTTGGAGGCGTGGACGTGTGGCAAGGAAAGTTCAGTGGGTGGAGGTGCGTTGATTCAATGGAAGGCAAGAGTCTTCGATGGAAAATAACGAAGAAGGGAAGATGAAAGAAGCGAAAACAGAAGGAAAGGAAAATGAACAAGGAGCTGCGGAGGGGGAACCGAACGTGAGGGCGCGCATGGGAGAGAGAGATGGCTACGGATGAGAAGCTGGCAATCTTGTTCAAGAAGATTGAAGAAAAATCAACAAGCTTATCCAAAGAATTGAAAGCTTGGTCCCCCCTAAGGTAGCATAAATATCCTTATGTTCCCTCTAATACTTTCTAGCTTGGAAAACCACAAAAATCCAATTTAAATGTCAAAAATGCAGCCCTCCTCTCTTGATCCGAATTTCACTTAGTTTAGACTTCAATTTGATCCTCAATTTCTCAAACTTGAAGTCCAATTTTGTCGAAGAAAAATCCCAAACATTTCCACAAATTCCCATCACCCGGTAGCTCGGCTTAAAAGTCCAAATTTCCTTTAAACGAGCCCGTTCGAATTTTTGTTCGCTTTCCGAATCGATTTTCCATAAAAATCCCGGAATCTCCGAAATTTTTTCGGAAAATGAGCCGACGTTCCTAAAATGAATCATGACATGGAAGTTTCAATTTCTGAAATCGAGTTTAATTTCGCGGTTAATTTCAATCTAACGTGATTTTAGCACGTCCTAATCTATCAAGTAGCTTTTAGGAATTTTTTTAATGCAATTGACCCGTGGTCGATTATTTTCGAGCCACAACGTACATCTTCAATACATTGGCGACTCTCAGTTGTCGTGAAAATCTCGAAATTTCAAATACGGACACATGGTACAAAAATGACAAAAAAATCGGTCTAGTGTCATTTGACAGAAATTTTGCAATTAAATGGAATCACCCACGCACTAATCACATATCTTTATCGAATCGACCTATCTCCGGTTTTAATCGATTTTGACGGTGCCGTAATGACCCTTGCAGATTAGCACGGTCAAGCAGTTGATTCCTGGTCGAATTCTCAAGGTTATTGCATTTGGATTCCTTAACGGCTTTACCCGATGGGCTAGTTAACTCGTGAGTGGCCAACTCAGAGAAAAAGGCTATAGGCACGTCAATGAAAAGCCCATTTCATCTCATCGAAATTAGACTAGAAAATCAGGATGTCACAACTCTTCCCCTCTTATAAAAATTTCATTCTCGAAATTTAAACCATACAAATCTTAAATAAAAAGGTGGGGGTACAGTTGTCTCATCGATTCTTCAGTTTCCCAGGTTGCTCCTTCAGTGCCGTGGTGTTGCCAGATCACTTTGACCAATGGGATGGTCTTGGTGCGTAGAACCTGCTCCTTGCGATCTACAATCTGAACCGGGCTTTCAATGTATGACACTCTATCATGCACGTCCAATTCCTCAAAATTTAGCACGTGGGTCGAGTCAGGCTCATACTTCCTTAACATCGATACGTGAAAAACGTCATGCACTTGCGCCAGTCTCGGCGGTAATGCAAGACGATATGCTAGGATTCTGATTCTTTCAAGAATCTTAAATGGACCTACGTACCTCAGACTTAGCTTTCATTTCTTACCAAAACGCGAAATATCCCTCATTGGTGACACCTTTAGAAAGAAGTGATCACCAACTTGGAATTCCAAAGGCCTTCGACACTTATTGGCGTAGCTTTTTTGGTGGCTCTGAGCGGTCTTTAGTCTGTCTCTGATAACGGTAACTGTATCCACTGACTGCTGGACTAACTCTAGGCCTGTGATTTTCCGTTCCCCGACTTCATCCCAACATACTGGCATTCTGCACGCTCTGCCATACAACGCTTCAAAAGGAGCCATCTGAATGCTCTGTTGGTAGCTGTTGTTGTAGGCAAACTCGACAAGGTGAAGCTGTCCCTCCCAACTTCCCTTGAAATTCAACACACAAGCTCATAGCATGTCTTTAAGGGTTTGAATTGTCCTCTCAAACTGGCCATCCGTCTGTGGATGATAGGCTGTATTGTATTGCAGCTTGGTACCTAAGGCACTCTGTAAGCTCTTCCAAAAGGCAGCGGTGAATCTCGGGTCTCGATCTGAAGTAATCATCACCAGCACTCCATGCAGACGAACTATCTAACACATGTATAGCTCTACGTGCCTATCCAAATCAAGGTCCTTTTGTACTGCAATGAAGTAAGCTAATTTTTCAGTCTATCGACCACTACCCAAATAGAGTCATTACCTCTTTGACTCCTCGGTAAGCCCGTCACGAAGTCCATCGTGATATGTTCTCATTTCCACTCGGGAATTTCGAGAGGTTGTAGAAATCCTCCCGGCTTACAGTGCTGTGCCTTCACTTGCTGACACGTCAAACACTTGGCAACATGCTTGGCGATATCCGCCTTCATACCGGACCACCAATAGTGTTGGCGCAGATTCTGATACATCTTTGTACTACCAGGATGAATGCTGTAACTGCTACGATGAGCTTCTGATAAGATCTCTTCTCTAAGCTCTACATCGTCAGGTACACACAATCGTTCTCGAAACCTCAATGTCCCATAATTAGAAATTTGAAAGTCAGGTTTCCTCTTTTCGGTATCCTCTTGGAGGATCTTCTGAATCTCTGGATCTGTTGACTAAAGCATCTTGATTCTAATCTGCACTTTCGGCTCAATTCTGAGGGCAGCCATAAGATTTGAAAGGTGGCCTACCTCAAATTTGAAAACCGAATTTCTAACCTTTTCGATCAAAGTCCATTCCCTAAGCACCATCTGTGCAACCGAAGATTTCCGACTCAGCGCATCTGCGACTTTATTCGCCTTTCCAGGGTGATACAGAATATCACAATTATAGTCCTTCAAGAGTTCCATCCAGCGACGCTGTCTCATATTCAACTCCTTCTAAGAGAATAGATACTTGAGACTTTGATGGTTAGTGAAGATTTGGAACCTTTCTTCGCACAAATAGTGTCTCCAAATCTTCAAAGTGAAAATGATTGCTGCTAGCTCTAAGTCATGCGTTGGGTAGTTCAGTTCATGAGGTCTTAACTGACGGGACGCGTATGCAACAACTTTGTCATGTTGCATCAGTACGCAACCCAGTCCTCTGAATGACGCATCACTGTAGATCTCGTATTCTCTAAGACCAGATGGTATGGTCAGCACAGGTGCGGTAGTCAGCTTTTCCTTAAACTCTTGGAACTACGCTCACACTTGTCTGTCCAAACAAATTTCTCTTCCTTCTTCAATAGTCAAGTCAAGGGCGACGCTAATGCTGAAAATCCCTCTACAAACCGTCTATAATACCTTGCTAAACCCAAAAAGCTTCTGATCTCTGTCACTGTCGTCGATCTTGGCCAGTTGATCACTGCTTCTATCTTGGTTGGGTCCACGGAGATTCATTCTCTTAAAATCACATGACCTAGGAAGGCAACACAAGTCAATCAAAACTCGCACTTGCTGAACTTGGCATACAACTCATGAATCCTTAGAGTCTGTAGTACCAATCTCAGATGACTCTCATGCTCCTCAGTACTTCTTGAGTACACCAAGATATCATTGATGAACACGATCACGAACTGATCCAAATATTCCTTGAAAACTTGGTTCATTAAATCCATAAAAGCAGCTGGAGCATTTGTCAATCCAAACGGCATTACAGTGAATTCATAATGGCTGTATCGAATACGAAACGCTGACTTAGGTATGTCCTCCTTTATGATTCTCAGCTGATGATATCCGTCCTCAGGTCGATCTTAGAGAATATCGATGCTCCTTGCAATTGATCAAACAAGTCATTGATCCTCGACAGTGGATACTTATTTTTTATCGTCACTTGATTGAGTTGTCGATAGTCGATGCACAAGCGCAACGACCCATCTTTCTTCTTCACGAACAGAACTAGTGCTCCCCAAGGTAATGCATTGGGACGTATGAATCCTTTATCCAATAATTTTGCATCTGCACCTTCAGTTCTTTCAACTCTGACAAAGCCATTCGATAAGGAGCCTTAGAGATCGGCTTTGTCCCGGGGGCTACTCAATCACAAACTCTATTTCCCGTTTTGGCGGCAAACCTGGCAATTCTTTTGGGAACACATCTGGAAACTCCTGAACCACTGCAATATCCTCAATTTTAGCTCCTCAACTGTTGTATCCACGACAGTCGCCAAGTAACCTTGGCAACCCCCATCTAACAAACGGGTTCCTTCAAGCGACGAGATTAATGAAATCGAGGGTCCTCCTCGACTCCCAATAAACTCGAAGCTATCATCCTTTAATGGGTTAAACTGAATGTCTTGCGATAACAGTCTAATTTAGCTCGTTTGGTGAGCCAGTCTATGCCAATAATCAGGTCGAAGTCATATATGGCTAGGACTATCAAGTCTATCTTCCTCTCTCGCTCACCAATCGCTAACGTGCAACCAAGACAACTCATTGTAGCTAACACCTTATCCTTTAACGGTGTAGATATACTAACCACTGACTTCAACAACTCAGGAATCAATCCTACCAACTTAATATACTGCTTAGCTATAAATGAATGAGTAGCTCCAGGGTCAAATAAAGCATAAGCAGCGTGGTTGTTCAATGAGATGGTACTTGTAATCACATTGGGCACATCCTTCGCCTGTCCTCTGGTGATAGCATATGTCCTTCCTTGAGCTGCAGGTCGGTTAAATCCACCTTGCTGTGCATTCGGTGGTGGAAGTCCTCGGTTCTGACCCATCTGTGGCGGCGGCAACTGTGGTCCCATCTATCTCCTGGGACAATTCTTGGCCATGTGACCCTGTTGGCCACATACAAAACAAGCACCCGTTCTAGTTGGACACGGGGCTGATCCGTGTTGTCCTCCGCAGGAGTGACACACTCTGAATTGACTCGACGACTTTCCTATCCCATCTTTCTTATTGGGTGGAACGGGATATCTTCCTCCGGTCATCAGTCTCTTCCCAAACCGATTTCCATCTCAGTTCGAACTAAACCGCGACCTAGACGCAGCGGCTCGTTCATTCAGGTCTATCTCGATCATCTGGACCCATTCATATAGGTTGTTGTAGTTTCTCAAGTTCAATAGTATCCGCGGACTCCTCAGTTCCGGTCTGAGTCCATCTCTAAACCTTTTAAGTCGATCTATCGGATTTTCAACCAACCTAGGGGCGTACTACGACAGTTCAGTGAACTTCGCTTTATACTGATCAACTATCATCGAGCCTTGGCGAAGGCGTTGAAATTCTGCCATCTTCAATTCTCTGGCAGTTTCAGAAAAGTACTTACTATTGAAGACCTCGATGAAGGCGTTCCACTCCGGAACCACACATTCAGGAAACACTGTTCCTCTGGTGGCTCTCCACCATGTGCCTACAATCCCCTTCAGTTGATAGACTACAAGGACAACCTTCTCTGCCTCGATGCACATCAGCAATGCAAAGGCATTTTCCAATTCTTGGATCCAAAGGGCTGTAACCTTGGGGTCTCCTATACCAGTGAACTTTGGCGGGTTTAACCTTAAAAAATGTCCCACCAATTTGTGCATCGGCCCCCCAGTGGCCACGTTCCCAAGTGAAATCTCAGCAGGTACGGTAGCAGGTGCAGCAGCAGGTGCGGCAGCAGGTATGGCATCAGCGGCGGCAGCAATAAAAGCATTGGCAGCAGCAGTAGAGGCGGCTGCAACGACGGCAATAAAGGCAGCTGCTTGGTTCTGAGCCTGTTGCCTCATCATTTCCCTCATAGCATCTAATGCTTGCGCAATCCCAATAGTCCCTTGGTCACTTGGGGTAGTGACTCCAGCACCAACGGGAGGTGGCGCTACTCCACTCACGCTGGCCTCAGCCTGCGCTCTACCTCGGCCACCTTAGGGACCAACCCTTGTCGGCGTCCCAGCCCGAGTCACTAAGGCTATGGTTCTTTGTCTAGGAGTCCTCGACTCCTGATCACTCATAGTGCAGACTTTCTACAACACATATTCTCAATTCCATATAGAATTAGAAACTGAGTGATCCCACAAATAATCTACCAAACAGCTATCAATAGCATGCATCAGCATAAAATAGAGGTCATTCCTACTAACTATCCCAAGAACCCATCGCACATTATCACTCCAAACACTAACTTCACTCTGATACCACTTAATGGGGATGTCACGCCTCGATTCTCAAGCGCATGCCCATCCCTCACTAGTCGATAAAAATTTTGCGACTTCCCAAGACGAGTCGCCAACCATTTTATTTTATTGCACATGCGGAAGCAAATAACAAATCTCCTGATAGTAACTATCTCGGGATAGAAAAGCAGGACATCACATTCACAAACAAACCATACTTTTATAAACATACTGAGTCATTTACACAAGTCTATAACCAAAAGACTAGTTCTCAAAAAGAGGCTATCCTATCTGACCTACTTTTTAGGTCACCTCAGCTCAACTCTAGGTTCTCCCTTTATGGCCCTAAAAATTTTAAGGCCACAACGGGGTGAGATATAAATTTCATCGAGTTCACGGTCTAAGCTTCGATTATGAGGGAAATACACCTGGAAGTGTCCTAACCACACAACCACTCAATTGGCGTAGAAGACTTACCTCGCCTCAGTTTCCTTCCTACACGTCAGTACAATTCATATCACAATGCATATAATCAATGCACATAACAATTGGAACACCTCATCAATTCAATTAATCACAAGGGTCATGATTATAAGGCCAAACCGTTATGACACGTCCCATTCTATGCCACACATTTTTGGTCTCATAACTGGGCGCATCAAACTCAACAATCATGTGTTTCAATTATTAATTACACCCCTTAAGGGTACAGCCAACTCTAACTTTGGCGGCCTTCTAGCATTACACCCCTTCAGTGGGTGGAGGTGTGCGTTGATTCAATGGAAGGCAAGAGTCTTCGATGGAAAATAACGAAGAAGGGAAGATGAAAGAAGCAAAAACAGAAGGAAAGGAAAATGAACAAGGAGCTGCGGAGGGGGAACCGAATGTGAGGGCGTGCATGGGAGAGAGAGATGGCGATAGATGAGCAGCTGGCAATCTTGTTTAAGAAGATTGAAGAAAAATCAACAAGCTTATCCAAAGAATTGAAAGCTTGGTCCCCCCCTAAGGTAGCATAAATATCCTTATGTTCCCTCTAATACTTTCTAGCTTGGAAAACCACAAAAATCCAATTTAAATGTAAAAAATGCAGCCCTCCTCTCTTGATCCTAATTTCACTTAGTTTAGACTTCAATTTCATCCTCAATTTCTCAAATTTGAAGTCCAATTTTGTCGAAGAAAAATCCTAAACATTTCCACAAATTCCCATCACCCGGTAGCTCGGCTTAAAAGTCCAAATTTCCTTCAAATGAGCCCGTTCGAATTTTCGTTCGCTTTTCGAATCAATTTTCCATAAAAATCCCGGAATCTCTGAAAATTTTTCGGAAGATGAGCCGACGTTCCTAAAATGAATTGTGACACGGTAGAACTTTCAATTTCTGAAATCGAGTTCAATTTCGCGGTTAATTTCAATTTGACGTGATTTTAGCACATCCTAATCTACCAAGTAGCTTTTAGGAATTTTTTAATACAATTGACCATTGGTCGATTATTTTCGAGCCACAACGTACATTTTCGACAAATTGGCGACTCTCGATTGTCATGAAAATCTCGAGATTTCAAATATGGACACAAGGTACGAAATTGACAGAAAAATCGGTTTAGTGTCATTCGACAAAAATTTTGCAATTAGGTGGAATCACCCATGCACTAATCACATATCTCTATCGAATCGACCTATCTTCGATCTTTGATCGATTTTGACGGTGCCATAATGACCATTGCCGATTAGCACGGTCGAGCAATTGATTCCTGGTTGAATTCTCAAGATTATTGCATTTGGATTCTTTAACGGTTTCACCTGATGGGCTAGTTAACTCGTGAGTGGCCAACTCAAAGAAAAAGGCTATAGACACATCGATAAAAAAAACCCATTTCATCTCATCGAAATCAGATTCAAAAATTAGGATGTCACAATGGTAGTTGTGTTATTTTCTCCCGAAAATTTCTAAGGACTTACACTCACAGAAAGAAAACCATCGCTCTCCCTCGTCGCTATGACTTTGTCTATACGCTTCAAGTTTTTTCTGCTCCGAAAGTTGGTTCTTCCATATTCAAATTGCTTTTATTTTGGGTTGGGTTAACCATTGATCATTTACAAATTTTGCGCTGATTGCGCTTGAGTCAAGTAAGGTTAACTTGGAGTTAAAAGCTCATTCCGGTCATTTGACAACTGTCCTTCTTTCTTTCGTATTTTCATTTGGGAAAAATAACATAAATGACGTATGGACTTTGGTCTAATTGGCTTGAAACTTTAAATTTGCTCAATCTAGTCTCTAAATTTTGATCAAATATTTAATGTGCTCCATAAACTTTTAAACATTAAACAAATTAAAAATTTAGGGATAACGTTGCACATTGAGCCTAAGTTCAAGGATCACAATATATATAAATTAAAAGTTCAAGGACGACTTTACACATTGAATCAAGTTCGGGACTATTTGTGCAATTATCCCATTCATTTAATTTGAAATTGACTTGTAGATTGTCACAGCCTTATAGCAACAAGAGGCATCATCTGAAATATGTATAAAAATCTCAGTAGAATTTTACCATGGTAATAATAAAATACCAATTAAGAAGAAAATTGATGAAATCCTATTCTTCAACGCTTGGCAAGAGTCCAAACACGAAAATATTGGATGATGATTGTAACAAGATGGCCTCGTCCACGTGGGACAAGATCCCAAAATGAGTAGTCTAAATAACCACACAAACTTATGAACATTTGGAGATCGGTTTTAGCTTATACATGACTCAACAAGGCTTCACCCATCTAATTTTGGACTTAGGATATACTATGACATCTCTGGATTAACTTACTTAAGGTATTGTCCGTTTTGGCCCGTCCCATACCAAACCTCACAGTTTTACCATTTGACGTACAGGTAGGCACTTTCCCAAGAGATCACCCATCTTGGTAGTGCCCTAGCCTAGGCTTGATTAACTTTGGAGTTCCAAAGCAAAGCTTGTTGTTACGTCAAAAACCGTATTCGTGAGTTAATTGTAGTTTTCACACACACACACACACACACACATATATATCTATATATATATTCCAAAATTGCGCTCCCTCTATTCCGCGCACAGTTTGGTTAATCATGTTCCAGCGTTTATTCAAAACAGAAGTTAGAGACTTAACATTTTAAAACAGAAGTTAGAGACGTAAAGCGTTTTTTGGAAGCTAGGAACAATTCTCCTCTATTCAAAACAGAAGTTAGAGACTTAACATTAAAATCATGTTCCAGCGTTTATTTGATGCCTAACAGTTCAGCATAACATGCTGCGCAACCTTCATGATTCAATCCTATTATTTTCTTCGTTAAGCTGATCATTCAGGCCGCAAAGACGAGTACCTTGACCGTTCCCTGACTGCTTGCGGCTGCGCTATGTTCTTCCAATGCCGTCACAAATAAAATATGAACTCGCATCCTCATCGGTCTCATTCCTGTCAGAAGAAGCGAACGAGTGCTGAGCAGCAGGATTGGCGATGACCTTTGTGGAAACACCGACGATATGACTATGAGAGATGAGCCATCACCAATATCTCCGACAATCTACGATGATGACGCATATGTATAACCGGTGGAGCTTCCAAATGTCTTACTTCCCGGTTGTGTATAGAATCGAGATGTTCTTTCTCGAGCATGTTTTAAGGTAAATGTCAGGTCAAGTTAACAAGCTCAACTTAACTCAAAAGTGCACAAGGTTCGTTGATCTGTCCAGAATTTCATTTCTTAAAGTGGAAAATCCATTGGTTAAATCATAGACTGAGAAAAGCGGATACGCACCGCAGCATGAATGCTAGATCCTGGATTGTACTTGACAGAACAAATATTTGCTTGCAAATGAATGTTAGAAACACTTGCATCCTGCTTTATGCAACATGTCTTGACAGTCAATTCAACAGACTATATATGACCTTACACCATAACTGAAATAGCCTTGGGAAGTGAGATGAATTTAGAGCTTAATACATTTTCACATCTCCCGTTGGGAGTAACTGCGCTAACCAGCAAATAAATCCCAAATATATGAAGGGAAATAACAAAGCTTGACTCTTTAATTTAGGCTATTTGACCTTCTTCTCTTTCGAGACCGACCGTGATTTTCAATGGAAAAGTGTGCATGCATCCGGTTCTAGGCGAGTGCTCCTCCTACTCCAAGTTCTAATTACGAATTTCAGGTTTCAACCATTTTTCACTGTACAAAATGTCACGATCGAAAGTTAAAAGGCAAGATAATGTAAACCAAGATGATATCCTTGTAACTATTGCCAAGTGATATACATGAACATACGGCAAATGGAGGGAGAAAAAGTGAGTACGGTCATCAGTTACCTGAATTGGGTTCAGTTTATGTTGCGCAATCTCTTCTACGAGAATGACGAGTTTTTCTTAAACGGACGGACTTGTTAGCAGTGAGATGTTGTGATTTTGGCATCATAAGCTCTGCCTATTATTCTCCTCATTGAATTATTTCAGCTGCCTATTATGAGTTTTGACCCGGCACAAATTGCAGGATCTGCTAGCCCAAGCCTTGCTATGTCATGGCAATGGTGGAAGTGGTTGGATTGATCATATCAGTCTTCCAACTTGAATCAAGGCCGTTCATTAGGCTTTTGCTTAGGTAAAGTCCTGAGGAAAGCTTTCCAGTAGACAGGTTGATGCTGATCAGCTCCAATATCAGTACTCCAAAGCTATAAACATCTGATTTTTCAGAAAATATCCCATCCATGGCATACTCCGGAGACATGTAGCCGCTGTATGGCTTGGACATGTTATATTCGTACATAGGATGCCATACTCATGATAAAGGTATACAGATCATACATGTGAAGGGTTCACGATATCCGGCTCAAACAAAGAATCATATACTCTAGGATGATTGCATGAGAGGTCAGAAAATTGGAGGGTGATACTTCCAACTCGACAAGTACTGTTTTTCTCGTACCTTTTAGCATTTGTATTTCAGCGCTGGTCTACAATTACCTCGGAGTGAGCTGACTTATTGGACCATTGGATGTACATGGAGGAGTTTTCTCGGTCATATTAGAGGACAAAAGTAGGAACATGCACGAGGGGAAAGGTGAGCGCATTATACGGCTAATCTGCTGTTTAGGTGACAAATTGCCTCATGAGTATCTACTCTTAAGAGGGGCGATAGAAAGCTTACAGTGTGCCAACAACTTCGTGAGTACTTATTAACCAAATCTTGAGTGCCTTCGAATATTTGTGCCAGCCCAAAATATGAAATCGTGGGATTCATCTTTTCATCCAAGAGAATGTTGCTCTCTTTCAAAATTTGATGTATGACCCTGGGGCAAGAATTGCATTGGAGACAGAGCAGCCCTCTTGTATGGCCCAGCGAAGTTTTGCCTTCTCTGTTGAATCTGAACAAGGTAGCAAACAGAAACAATATCTAGTTTCAGTACCATATTTTGTTGAAAATGGAAATTACTTCTTCAGAGAGTGAGACAAACGAGAAAGAAAGGTGTCCTCGCTCTTGTTCGGCAAGTACTCAACACTATTATCTTTTCTTCTCCTTCTGTGCAGTAACCGACAAGTCTCAACAGATTTCGGTGTAGCAGTTTGGATATTAGAAGGATCTCATTCTTGAACTCTGCTATGCCTTGGCCTGAGCTGCTCGAAAGTCTCTTCACAGCTATCTCCTTACCATCATTCACCTTTCCCTGTTTCCAAATGAACATAGCTATCAGATCTTGGTTGATCTCTGTATTTCCCTCGGAGAAGGCTTATTTTTACCTTATAAACGGGGCAAACCATCCCTGCCCAAGTTTGTTTTTCACATTGAAGTTGTCTGTCGCAAGGAATACGCTGTCAAAATCATACACCAGCAATTCAGATGCGTCACCTTGCTTCATTTGCTCTTTCCATGCAAATTCTGTTAGCAGTTCCTCTGATTTGTTGGCTGTCGCCAATGACTTAAGCAGTCTTGGGATTGTCATTTTCCTAAAACTCCCTTTCTTTTTTCGCTCAAAGAAGGCTTATTTTTATATAGGATAGTGGGTGTGTGACAATGATCCTGGATCACATAATTTGGCTATTGACCATCTCCAAGACAAAAAGGTCCATAGGAAGACTTTCCTGCTTTCCTTTTCTTTTTCCACTTCTTAATCAAAACTTGATGGAAAAGTTACTGGAACTGCAAGGAGGGAGTATCATCAATTGGACAGGACACTCAAAATGACATCGACTTCTCAGTGCAAATCAAGAATATGCTTTGACATCATAATGGTATCAATTTTGACAACCAAAATGAATGCGCAGTCACATACCAATTCCACAGTGAAGAACACTCAAAGTACTCATATTCATATTGAGATTATCTCGATGCATACAGACATTCTGAATTTTTGAGCCTTCGTGCACACATAAAACTCTTCTAATAGAGCGATGGTAACTGGGAGCCCCTCACTATCTCTATGTTTACATCATAGATCAACGTAATAGTGCAACAACAGATTATTTATTCAAGCAGATAATTTGATAAACACTGAATTCCTGGAAAGATGAATTAGTCAGAGACAATGCATATTAGAGTTTTATCTTCCTTCAGCCATAGTAATGGTGATGGTATTCCTGGACCAAATGTATTCTTCTTCTGATTGGACTTCATGAGTCGTTGAGCGTTGAAATGTAAATGCTGGTTGCTTTGGCTGTGGAAGATCAGACTGCCCACTTAGCATTAGAACCACAGCTAACATGTCGGGTCTATCTGTGGCATGTTCCTGCACACAGAGAAGCCCTAATTGAATGCATCTCATCACTTCTGACAGCGAAAATGTGTCAGCAATGGCTTCATCCATTGGAGCCAATCCTCTGCCTTCACACCACAAATGCCATACCTGTAACAACCGGTTGATTTTTAGATTGTCCCAGGGATTACCGATGATTGAAACCTGAATGGAGATATTAGTTTGAAGTTAGATCTGATGCTTACATGGGTCAGGAGATTGAGATGCTGTCCATGGTAATCTAAACTTGTGTTCTTCTTGCTGCTGATAAGCTCCAAAATCAGTACGCCAAAGCTATAAACATCAGATTTTTCAGAAAATATCCCACCCATGGCATATTCGGGAGACATGTAACCCCTGTATGACTTGGACATGTTATGTTCTCATACTAGGATGCCATCATCATAATAAAGGTATAAAAACTTATACAAATGGAAGGTTCACGAAATACAGTTCAAACAAAAAATCAGACTCAAGGACAATGGCATGAGAGGTCAGAAACCAAATCTACTAGTACTGCCTTTCTAATACCTTTTAGCATTTGCATTACAGAACTGGTTTATAAGTATCTATGAACAAACTTGTTTAGAAAACTTCCCAATATGTTTTGAAGATTAACAAAACCTTAAGGATTCCTGATTCATATGACAATCATTTTGAGGCGCTCTTACCTAACGAAGAACTCTACTTATGGAAACCCAATGTCTGTTGTATGGGCAATGGAATCATAAGAAGATTCTAATCTTGTGATCTAAGTAGCAATCAAATCTTCTCATATCATTTAGGTCCAACGGGTGGATTGGATGAATGATCCTCAGTCCAACGGTCAGCTTGGAAATTGAATAGTATAAAAGGAGATCATGGTGCTAAAAGAAAACAAGATTTGAAGTCTATAATTCTAAAGTTCAAAGAGAGCCTCGACATTTTCATACTTGTCTCTCTGAGTTGAAATTGTAATCTCTGAGAGGCTATCATTTAGAGTGACTATGTGAGATTCGAAGATACGATCACACATTCTGGAGAGTACTCAAAGTCTGTAATCTCTAATTGATTCTCTAGTAAAATCCAACCAATAGGCTATCGGAAATTCGGAATGAGAGAGTGGATGTTAGCTTACTATAAGCCGAACTACTATAACTGTTGCCACTATAACTGTCACGTGCAATATATTCTATCCCTTAACCTCTCTTTCATTTTGATTGATATTTTATTGCACACAGTAGTTCTGATCCCTGCGTAGTTTTCATCAAATGTTGTTCTTTCAAAATATGGAACTTCATTGTTTTAAATTCCGCTTTAATTGTGCATAATCACATATTCATCCCCTCAAGGTGATAGTACTAGCCACCTCATAACTGGTTTATTGGAACCATTGGATGTAAATGGAGAATTTTCTTGGTCATATTAAAGGACAATAGTAGGAACATGCATGAAGGGAAAGGTGAACACATTAAACTGCCAATCTGCTGTCTAGGTGACAAATTGCCTCATGAGTAAGTACTTTTAAGACTGATGATAGAATGCTTACAGTGTCCCCACAACTTTGTGAGTATTTACGAAAACTTGAGTGCCTTCAAACATCCGCGCTAGCCCAAAATCTGAAATCTTGGGATTCATTTTTTCATCCAAGAGAATGTTGCTCACTTTCAAATCTCGATGTATGACCCTGAGGCATGAATCGCGGTGGAGGTAGAGCAGCCCTCTTGCAATGCCTTGGATAATGTGGAAGCGGATGCCCCAGCTGAGTTTTGCCTTCTCTTTTGAATCTAAACAAGGTGGTAAACAAAAACAATATCTAGTTTCAGTACCGTATTTTGTTGAAAGTAGAAATAAGTTCTTCAGAGAGTGAGACAAACCAAAAAGAAAGACGTCCAAGCTCTTGTTTGGCAAGTACTCATACACTAGTATCTTTTCTTCTCCTTCGGTGCAAGTAACCAACAAGTCTCACCAGATTTCGGTGTTGAAGTTTGGATATCGGAGGATCTCATTCTTGAACTCTGCAATGCCTTGGCCTGAGCTGCTCAAAAGCCTTTTCATAGCTATGTCCTTACCATCGTTCAGCTTCCCCTATTTTCAAATGAACATAACTATCAGATCTTGGATAATCTCTGGATTTCCCTCGGCAAAGGCTTTTTCTTTACCTTATAAACAGGGCCAAACCCTCCCTGCCCGAGTTTGTTCTTCATGTTGAAGTTGTTTGTTGCAAGGAGTATGCTGTCCAAATCATAAACCATTAATTCCGATGCATCACCTTGCTTCATTTGCTCTTTCCATGCAGTTTCCCTCAGCAATTCCTCTGATTTGTTGGCTGTGGCCTTTGAATTAAGGACCCTTGGGATTGTCATTTTCCTAAATTTCCCTGCAATTTTACAAACAAAACAAAAACGACTGATAAAAAGTGTGAGAATATGAGAAGCAACAGTGTTTCTATTGTAGTGATTGCCAAGCTTCTGAAGCCATTGCTTTACAACTGATACAATATTCTTATGTCTTGGTTAACATGAAATCTCACTTAAACAGCCATGAACTGCACATCTTTTATTACCTCTCCACTTGAAAAGACCACACACTGAAATGCCAACTCCAAATAACATGATGCCAGAAATAGTACTTAGGCTGATGATGAGTTTTGTCTTCGTAGGTACACCTGAACTGGGAAAATACATTATAAGAACCACAGGCAGTGAAAGATTAAACGCAAACTAATTCAACCTTTCCAACCTTTGTCCACATCCACAAGTCAAATAAATAGATCTTTGCCTTCTCTAGAGAATTGCTGAGTATCTATGAGGTTTTTACACCAAGCCATACATCCTACAGCATCGACATAAGAAAAGGCCAAGCATGAGCAGTTTCCCAGGCACCAACTTCGACATCCTTTTGCATCAGTTATGTTTGACAAATAATCAGCAGAATCAAGCAATTTCATATGTTTCATTTGCCAGAACACGTCTTTTTCCACAGTCGTCATAGCTGCTGCACGTGTGGATTTCTGACAATTCAATTCCGTTTTCCGAACGCACCCTCCGGTCCAGTTTCCTCTGTTCCACTCTTCATCTGACCTGGGTTTAAACCCTTTTAAGCAACTGCATAAAGGTGAACTAAACGTGTCGCAAACTCCAAAAGGACCGCATGTTCCATAAATTTCACACCGGTTAGTTCGTGATACTTCCCAGTTTATTGACCATCCATCGCCCCAACGAAAAGACTCTAAAGATCCTTCCGAAGAGATGAAACTATATCCAAGGAAGGAGTTGTTGTAATTATTGCGGAAATAATACGTTGTTCCCTGGTCGATATTTTGCTGGAGCTCATAGCCACTCAGATATGTGTTGCTCATGGTCGGCATTCCATTAAACTTGGATTTATCCCACTGTCCGCTTCTCCAGTATGGACTTGATCCATTCCAAGCGAAAAGCTGAGGCGGTGTCTCCGATGTCACTCCAAGGACAAAGCTTCCGGGCGATGGATCATCTTCACCTTTCCAGGAAATCAAGTATTTTTTCTTTCCTGTTTTCACGTTTACTCCGATCTTCATGTTTGGCAGGAGAGTGTCGGTTGGCTCATCGAAGCTTTCCCACATTTCATTTGCATTCCCGTCCTGAAGAACAAGGTTTCCAAAGTCTGAAAGCACTGCTGCAGAATAATTAGACTTCGCCATGACATTTGTAGACCAGACAGTATTTTGTTGCCCATCAAGAAGCTTCAGATTTCCATCTCCGCTAATTATCAAACTCGCAGATTGATCTTTGTGTCCAAGTGGCTTGTCCCTGTTGGCCACCCAGACAACTTTGGAGAAAGTCGTGTTCTTGTACCATATTCCTACGTACTGCTTTTCTGATCCATTAGGCACGAAGAACCCGAGCTCAAAGATTTTACTAGGAGAGACAAGGGTTTGATTCTGAATGAGTGGCCTTGATGCAGTTATATTGTAAATTGTGCTGCTTTGAAGTGCTTGAAACAGTGATCAGACGAGCAAAGAATACACAAATACACAATCATAAGAACAATGATGAACAAATTCAAGAACCATTTGTGAGAATTGCCCTGGGAAATTTCACCTGTTACAGGCAGATCGAAAAGGATAAAAATGGGATTACTGTGAGCCAAGCTTTACAGTGCTTAGATCCTCTGTGTAAGTGCACTCACAAAAAGCCAATATTCCTTCGGGATAGTGGTATTTAATGACCAGAAGAGTTTTGTTTGGCAATAGTAAAATGGTTTGAGTGGGAACTGGGGCTCCCAACGGCAATCATTTTTCAAAGTATAGCCTCTATGACCCGCTAAGGTTGGGCTTTTCTTCTCCATTTCTCCAAAGTTGACGCGGTTTCACAGGTAATATTTAGGTCTTACTGAACCAATAGAAGTATTTGTGGCTTCTTTTCCTTTTTCCTTATAAATGACAGGATATCGAGACATTTAGGATTTAGGAGATTGAATTCATCTGCTGAATTTGAATGTATCCATTCTTCCTGTTGTATACAAGAATAAGGTGACGACCGGCTATATGACATGTTAAAATATGTCTCGAGTTTGAGTTTATTGAATAATATTTAGTCTAAATAAATTAGACTGGCCGACCTCGTGATTCTGTGGGACTTCTCCCTCGGTCCAGCTAGTCACGATTGCATTTTTTTTTTTTGGGGGGTAAAAGGTAAGAGAATCATGATTGCATTTTTGTTCAGCCGCAATTGTAAAAAGAAGAAGATTGCGTATCGATTTCATTTTGCATCTGTTTTCTTGCACGTGTAGGAGACAAAGAAAGCGAGAAGAACGTGCATGTTTTATTCAACTTTGTCAGGCTGGGCCACACGATATTTGACAAAACAAAAAGGAGAACAAGCATGAGTTAAGTAGAACCCACGTCAACATGTGACACGTGACGCAACGCGACACGATGCCACACGATACGCCGACACGTGATGAATTAATATTTTTTATGATTATTTTAATCGAATTAATTTGATTTAAATTTACAAATAAATAAATAATAAAAAAGAGCCGAAAATGAATTTACATTAAAAATATTAATCCATTATCTATTGATATCTTTCATTATTTTAATTTGACAAATTCAATCCCACTTCAATAATCCATAAAATTTAAAGGGAAAAAACAAGCGATCCACATTCTAGACTTTAGTGTCAAAGTGTGTTGGAAGAGAAGAGAAAAAATAAACTTGGGGAATGAATTGTGTGTCATCAAAAGTGAGAGTCGGAAGAGAAGAAAAGACTAGGTTTTTCTTGTTTTCCCATTTATTATTTTTATTATTTTTTATTTTCTTACATATTTACATTTTGATTTATTATTTATTGAAAATTTTTAAAATTGACCGTGCATGTCGGAATTCCAAACTCACAAGTCGAAATTTCCAACTCGCATGTCGGAGATATTAAAAGAGTTGATCGGTATCAAAATATCCAATACATGTTGATCGAGTGTTCGAGAGTATTGAAGAGTGTTGGAAAGTGTCAACTATGTGTCGGAGTGTTCAATACGACACGAAGGTTCTTGAAGAGTGTCGGTGCTTCCTAGATCATGAGACCGCTAATTGAGTCAAAAAGCAAAGCATGTACATGGAATTCCGGATGACTTCTTTGCTTCAGCCACACAAAGCAAAATATGAAAGGACTTTTTGCACACTTGTATTATGAATGCATTTGAGTGCCATATTCACAACATGGCACGTGATATTCATCCTAAGCTGACAAAGCTAAAAACCCATGATGATAATTATTATAAGTTTTTTAATTTTTTAATTTTTAGTTTTCTTTTTTCTTTTCCTTTTTTGCCTTTTTTTCAAGGCCAATGAGGTTCATTGACAACCCTTGCTAGCTGTGAAGGCCTCACCCAAACCAGGCAAGGGCCACCATTGACCCTCGTTGGCCCTAAAAAAGGAAAACAAAATCAAAAACAAAATTAAAATTTAAAATTTAAATAATTAAATAATAAAAAATCCATGTCGGATGGGAAATTAATAAAAAAAAAAATTCATGTTTGATGATTTTTAGAAATTACACTCAAATGATTGACTTTACTCTAATATAGAACTTAAGTGAGCAAACAAAAAGTTATGGCACTTAAGTGAGTGACATATGAAAATTGTGACACCTGTGTTATTCTTCTCCTAAAAATTGCTAAGGACTTACACTCACAGAAAGGAAAACCATCGCTTTCCCTCGTTGCTCGACCTTGTCTGTATGCTTCAAGTTTTTTCTTCTCCTGAAGTTGGTTTTTCCACATTCAAATTGCTTCTATTGTGGGTTGGGTTGACCATTGATCATTTACAAATTTTGCGCTGATTGCGCTTGGGTCAAGTAAGGTTAACTTGGAGTTAAAAGTTCATTCTGGTTACTTTGATAACTGTCCTTTCTTTCGTATTTTCATTGGGGGAAAATCTAAGAACTTCGGTGTAATGACAATGTCATTCTTGAACTTTTAATTTGTTCAATATAGTCTCTAAATTTTGATCTAATATTCAGTATGCTCCATAAACTTTTAAAAATTAAATAAATCAAAAGTTTAGGGATGACGTTGCACATTGGGCCTAAATTCTAAGGATCAAATTATACAAATTAAAAGTTCTAGGATGACTTTGCACATTGAATCAAAGTTCAGAGACTATTTGTGCAATTATCCCATTCATTTAATTTGAAATTGACTTGTAGATTGTCACAGCCTTGCAGCAACAAGAGGCATAATCTAAAATATGTATGAAAATCTCAGTAGAATCGTACCATTGTAACGATGATATTACCCATCAAGAAGAAAACTGATGAAATCCTATCGTTCGATGCTTGGCAAGAGTCAAAAACACGAAAATATTGGAGGATGATTGTAACAAGATGGCCTAGTCCACGTGGGACAAGCTCCCAAAATGAGTAGTCTAAATAACCACACAAACTCGTGAACATTTGGAGATGGGTGTTAGCTTATATATGACTCAACAAGGCTTCTCCCATCTAATTTTGGACTTGGGATATACCGTGACATCCCTGCATTAACTCACTCAAGGTATTGTCTACTTTGACCCGTCCCATACCAAGCCTCACAGTTTTATCATTTGGCATATAGACAAACACTTTCCCAAGAGATCACCCATCTTGATAATACTCTAACCTAGGCTCGCCTAACTTTGGAGTTCCAAAGCAAAGCTTGTCGTTACGTCAAAAGTCGCATCAGTGAGTTAATTTTAGTTTATACATATATATATATATATGTTCTAGAATCGCTTTTTCTCTATTCAGTGCATAGTTTGGTTCATTCCTGCCCCATTTGCTATCCTAGAAGCCTACTAAGAGTCGCTCCTTATCCAAGTCATATAGCCCAGGCAACCACTCCCCACCCTCGTCAGACTAGGTCGTTATAGGCCCGCCAGCTTTTGCCCGAGTCATCCTCAAACCACACACCTACTGGAGAGGGTCCTACTATAATACCATATTGTCACATCCCTAGATTAACTTACTCGATGTGTTGTCCGCTTTGGCCTATCCCATACCGAGTCTCATGGTTTTGTCCTTTGGCATATAAGTAGGCAGCCCTCTTGTATGGCCCAGCGAAGTTTTGCCTCCTCTGTTGAATCTGAACAAGGTAGCAAACAGAAACAATATCTAATTTCAGTACCATATTTTGTTGAAAATGGAAATTACTTCTTCAGAGAGTGAGACAAACCAGAGAGAGTGAGACAAACCAGAAAGAAAGGCGTCCTGGCTCTTGTTCGGCAAGTACTCATACCCTATTATCTTTTCCTCTCCTTCTGTGCAGTAACCGACAAGTCTCACCAGATTTCGGTGTTGCGGTTTGGATATTAGAAGGATCTAATTCTTGAACTCTGCTATGCCTTGGCCTGAGCTGCTCGAAAGTCTTTTCACAGCTATCTCCTTACCATCATTCACCTTTCCCTGTTTCCAAATGAACATAGCTATCAGATCTTGGTTGATCTCTGTATTTCCCTCGGAGAAGGCTTATTTTTACCTTATAAACGGGGCAAACCATCGCTGCTCAAGTTTGTTTTTCACATTGAAGTTGTCTGTCGCAAGGAATACGTTGTCAAAATCTTACACCAGCAATTCAGATGCGTCACCTTGCTTCATTCGCTCTTTCCATGCAAATTCTGTTAGCAGTTCCTCTGATTCGTTGGCTGTCGCCAATGACTTAAGCAGTCTTGGGATTGTCATTTTCCTAAAACTCCCTTTCTTTTTTCGCTCAAAGAAGGCTTATTTTTATATATGATAGTGGGTGTGTGACAATGATCCTGGATCACATAATTTGGCTATTGACCATCTCCAAGACCAAAAGGTCCATAGGAAGACTTTCCTGCTCTCCTTTTCTTTTTCCACTTCTTAATCAAAACTTGATGGAAAAGTTACTGGAACTGCAAGGAGGGAGTATCATCGATTGGACAGGACACTCAAAATGACATCGACTTCTCATAGCAAATCAAGAATATGCTTTGACATCAGAATGGTATCAATTTTGACAACCAAAATGAATGTGCAGTCACATACCAATACCACAGTGAAGAACACTCAAAGTATTCATATTCATATTGAGATTATCTCGATGCATACAGACATTCTGAATTTTTGTGCCTTCGTGCACACATAAAACTCTTCTAATAGAGCGATGGCAACTGGGAGCCCCTCACTATCTCTATGTTTACAGCATAGATCAACGCTTTAGTGCAACAACAGATTATTTATTCAAGCAGATAATTTGATAAACATTGAATTCCTGGAAAGATGAATTAGTTAGAGACAATGCATATTAGAGTTTTATCTTCCTTCAGCCATAGTAATGGTGATGGTATTCCTGGACCGAATGTATTCTTCTTCTGATTGGACTTCATGAGTCGTTGAGCGTTGAAATGTAAATGCTGGTTGCTTTGGCTGTGGAAGATCGACGCCCACTTAGCATTAGAACCACAGCTAACATGTCGGGTCTATCGTGGCATGTTCCCCGCACACGAGATAAGCCCTAATTGAATGCATCTCATCACTTCTGACAGCGAAAATGTGTCAGCAATGGCTTCATCCATTGGGGCCAATCCTCTGCCTTCACACCACAAATGCCATACCTGTAACAACCGGTTGATTTTTAGATTGTCCCAGGGATTACCGATGATTGAAACCTGAATGGAGATATTAGTTTGAAGTTAGATCTGACGCTTACATAGGTCAGGAGATTGAGATGCTGTCCATGGTAATCTAAACTTGTGTTCTTCTTGCTGCTGATAAGCTCCAATATCAGTACTCCAAAGCTATAAACATCAGATTTTTCAGAAAATATCCCACCCATGGCATATTCGGGAGACATGTAACCCCTGTATGACTTGGACATGTTATGTTCTCATACTAGGATGCCATCATCATAATAAAGGTATAAAAACTCATACAAATGGAAGGTTCACGGAATACAGTTCAAACAAAAAATCAGACTCAAGGACAATGGCATGAGAGGTCAGAAACCAAATCGACTAGTACTCCTTTCTAATACCTTTTAGCATTTGCGTTACAGAACTGGTTTATAAGTATCTATGAACAAACTTGTTGAGAAAACTTCCCAATATGTTTTGAAGATTAACAAAACCTTAAGGATTCCTGATTCATATGAGAATCATTTTGAGGCGCTTTTACCTAACGAAGAACTCTACTTATGGAAACCCAACGTCTGTTGCATGGGCAATGGAATCATAAGAAGATTCTAATCTTGTGATCCAAGTAGCAATCAGATCTTCTCATATTATTTAGGTCCAACGGGTGGATTGAATGAATGATCCTCAGTCCAACGGTCAGCTTGGAAATTGAAGAGTATAAAAGGAGATCATGGTGCTAAAAGAAAACAAGATTTGAAGTCTATAATTCTAAAGTTCAAAGAGAGCCTCGACATTTTCATACTTGTCTCTTTGAGTTGAAATTGTAATCTCTGAGAGGCTGTCATTTAGTATGTGAGATTAGAAGATACGATCACACATTCTGGAGAGTACTCAGACTCTATAATCTCTAATTGATTCTCTAGTGAAATCCAGCCAATAGGCTATCGAAATGAGAGAGTGGATGTTAGCTTACTATAAGCGGAACTACTATAACTGTTGCCACTATAACTGTCATGTGCAATATATTCTGGCCCTTAACCTCTCTTTCATTTTGATTGATATTTTATTGCACACAGTAGTTCTGATCCCTTCGTTGTTTTCATCAAATGTTGTTCTTTCACAATATTGAACTTCATTGTTTTAAATTCCACTTTAATTGTACATAATCACATATTCATCCCCTCAAGGTGATAGTACTAGCCACCTCATAATTGGCTTATTGGAACCATTGGATGTAAGTGGAAGGATTTTCCTGGTCATATTAAAGGACAATAGTTGGAACATGCATGAAGGGAAAGGTGAGCACATTAAACTTCTAATCTGCTATCTAGGTGACAAATTGCCTCATGAGTAAGTACTCTTAAGACTGATGATAGAATGCTTACAGTGTCCCCACAACTTTGTGAGTATTTATGAAAACTTGAGTGCCTTCAAACATCCGCGCTAGCCCAAAATCTGAAATCTTGGGATTCATTTTTTCATCCAAGAGAATGTTGCTCACTTTCAAATCTCGATGTATGACCCTGAGGCAAGAATCGCAGTGGAGGTAGAGCAGCCCTCTTGCAATGCCTTGGATAATGTGGAAGCGAATGCCCCAGCTGAGTTTTACCTTCTCTTTTGAATCTAAACAAGGTGGTAAACAGAAACAATATCTAGTTTCACTACCGTATTTTGTTGAAAGCAGAAATAAGTTCTTCAGAGAGTGAGACAAACCGAAAAGAAAGGTGTCCAAGCTCTTGTTCGGCAAGTACTCATACACTAGTATCTTTTCTTCTCCTTCAGTGCAGTAACCAACAAGTCTCACCAGATTTCGGTGTTGAAGTTTGGATATCGGAAGGATCTCATTCTTGAACTCTGCAACGCCTTGGCCTGAGCTGCTCAAAAGTCTTTTCACAGCTATGTCCTTACCATCGTTCAGCTTTCCCTGTTTTTAAACGAACATAACAATCAGATCTTGGATAATCTCTATATTTCCCTCGGCGAAGGCTTTTTCTTTACCTTATAAACAAGGCCAAACCCTCCCTGCCCAAGTTTGTTCTTCACGTCAAAGTTGTTCGTTGCAAGGAGTATGCTGTCCAAATCATAAACCATTAATTCCGACGCATCGCCTTCCTTCATTTGCTCTTTCCATGCAGTTTCCCTCAGCAATTCCTCTGATATGTTGGCTTTGGCCTTTGAATTAAGGACCCTCGGGATTGTCATTTTCCTAAATTTCCCTGCAATTTTACAAGCAGAACGAAAACGACTGATAATAAGTGTGAGAATATGAGAAGCAACAATGTTTCTATTGTAGTGATTGCCAAGCTTCTGAAGCCATTGCTTTACAAATGATACAATATTCTTATGTCTTGGTTAACATGAAATCTCACTTAAACAGCCATGAACTGCACATCTTTTATTACCTCTCCACTTGAAAAGACCACACACTAAAATGCTAGCTCCGAATAACACAATGCCAGAAATAGTACTTAGGCTGATGATGAGTTTTGTCTTCGTAGGTACACCTGAACTGGGAAAATACATTATAAGAACCACAGCCAGTGCAAGATTAAATGCAAATTAATTCAACCTTTCCAACCTTTATCCACATCCACAAGTCGAAGAAATAGATCTTTGCCTTCTCTGGAGAATAGCTGAGTATCTATGAGGTTTTTACACCAAGCCATACATCCTACAGTATCCACATAAGAAAAGGCCAAGCACGAGCAGTTTCCTAGGCACCAACTTCGACATCCTTCTGCATCAGCTATGTTTGACAAATAATCAGCAGAATCAGGCAATTTCATATGTTTCATTGGCCAGAACACATCTTTTTCCACAGTCGTCATAGCTGCTGCATGTGCGGATTTCTGACAATTCAATTCCATTTTCCTAACGCACCCCCCAGTCCAGTTTCCTCTGTTCCACTCTTCATCTGACCTGGGTTTAAACCCTTTTAAGCAGCTGCATATAGGTGAACTAAACGTGTCGCAAACTCCGAAAGGACCACATGTTCCATAAATTTCACAGCGGTTAGTTCGTGATGCTTCCCAGTTTGTTGACCATCCATCCCCCAACGAACAGACTCTATAGATCCTTCCGATGAGATGAAAACATATCCAAAGGAGTTGTTATAATAATTGCGGAAATAATATGTCGTTCCCTGGTTGATATTTTGCTCAAGCTGATGGCCGCTCAGGTATTTGTTGCTCATGGTCGGTATTCCATTAAACTTGGATTTATCCCACTGTCCGCTTCTCCAGTATGGACTTGATCCATTCCAAGCGAAAAGCTGAGGTGGTGTCTCCGATGTCACTCCAAGGACAAAGCTTCCGGGCGATGGATTATCTTCACCTTTCCAGGAAATCAAGTATTTTTTCTTTCCTGTTTTCACATTTACTCCAATCTTCATGTTTGGCAGGAGAGTGTCGGTTGGCTCATCGAAGCTTTCCCACATTTTATTTGCATTCCCGTCTTGAAGAACAAGGTTTCCAAAGTCTAAAAGCACTGCTGCAGAATAATTAGACTTTGCCATGACATTTGTAGACCAGACAGCATTTTTTCGCCCATCTAGAAGCTTCAGATTTCCATCTCCGCCAATTATCAAACTTGCAGATCGATCTTTGTGTCCAAGTGGCTTGTCCCTGTTGGCCACCCAGACAACTTTGGAGAAAGTCGTGTTCTTGTACCATATTCCTACATACTGCTTTTCTGATCCATTAGGCCCGAAGAACCCAAGCTCGAAGATTTTACAAGGAGAGACAAGGGTATGGTTCTGAATGAGTGGCCTTGATGCAGTTATATTGTAAATTGTGCTGCTTTGAAGTGATTGAAACAGTGAGCAGACGAGCAAAGAATACACAAAAACGCAATCATAAGAACAATGATGAACAAATTCAAGAACCATTTGTGAAAATTGCCCTGGGAAATTTCACCTGTTACAGGCAGATCGAAAAGGATAAAAATGGGATTACTGTGAGCCAAGCTTACAGTGCTTAGATCCTCTGTGTAAGTGCACTCACAAAAAGCCAATATTCCTTCGGGATAGTGGTATTTAATGACCAGAAGAGTTTCGTTTGGCAATAGCAAAATGGTTTGAGTGGGGACTATAGCTCCCAACAGCAATCATTTTTGAAAGTACAGCCTGCATGACCCGCTAAGGTTGGGCTTTTCTTCTCCACTTCTCCAAAGTTGACGCGGTTTCAAAGGTTATATTTAGATCTTACTGAACCAATAGAAGTATTTGTGGCTTCTTTTCCCTTTTCCTGTAAATGACAAGGATATCGAGACATTCAGGATTTAGGAGACTGACTTCATCTGCCGAACTTGAATGCATCCATTCTTCCCGTTGTATACAAGAATAGGGTGATGGTTGGCTATATATGGCATGTTAAAATATGTCTCAAGTTTGAGTTTATTGAATAATATTTAGTCTAAATAAATTAGATTGGCAAATTTCGTGATTCCATGGGACTTCTCCTTCAGTCCAGCTACTCATGATTGCATTTATGTTCAAGCACAATTGTGAAAGAAGAAATTGCCCATGGATTTCATTTTACATTTATTTTTTTGCATATGTAGGAGACAAAGAAAACGAGAAGAACGTGCATGTTTTATTCAACTTTGTCAAGTTGGGCCACACAATATTTGACAAACAAAAAGGAGAATAATCATGAGCTAAATAGCATCGATACCAACACGTGATACGACACGTCGATATATCATTTTTCCAAAAATAGAGAATTTCGACACGTTTGGACATGTTGTATATTAAATGTATATTTTATATATACATGATAAATTATCATTTTATGATTATTTTAATCAAATTAATTTGATTTAAATTCATAAAAAGATAAATAATTAAAAAAAGAGCCCGGAATGAATTTATATTAAAAACATTAATTCTTTTTTTTTTTTTATACCCAAGATCCGCCAGGCCGACTAGCTTACGCTCGCCAACCCACAGCCCGTATATTGTCCAACCAAAAAGATAAGACAATCATCTCTGAGAAGAACCTGTTTAGGATTGTGGACAAATCTTCCAAACCTTGATCCATTTCAGCTTATCACAATTAAACATCGCATTGTTACAGAATATTTCTTTCCTCTTTTTACGCAGATGCTAAAGGAGTCTCTCCAATGATTCTCTTATGCTGATTATGCAGGACCCTTATGTTAGGAACATGCAACGTTGATGAGAAGAAATTGGAGAACAAGGCAAAGCGAAATTTTACATGGAAAACCCAATCAAAATCAGAAAATAAAGCACATGAGCTCGCGGTTTTCAGAGTTACAAGTTACAACTATAAAAGATATTGTCCCATTTTGTAGGAGTTAAAGCATACAAACTTATGATGAAAATTACATATATGCCATTAGCAATAGTAATTTTTCTCTACTATAACAAATAAATTACATGTTTGCTATTAACAATGAAAAGCCCTTCTATTTTTATATCATTTTCCTCTATCAAACCCCACAACTCCATCAATCTCCCATCTGGAGGGTGATCTTTAAACCGGCAATAGTCTTTTATATCTTCACTTGTCTTTATAACAAAAAATGTCTTAGTGCGGCAGTCTCCTCATTACTAACCAAGGAGGCCAGCTGAGGCAATGCACAATCTCAATCTCTTAGCAGAGATTAGCCTTGGTTAACATATGTAATGGATTTCTTGCACCAAGGTCTTCTTCAATGACAATATCTCATCATCTATCAATTAACGTATATGATGATACTTCACTTCAATGTGCTTTACCCTTAACTGAAATGGCTCCCCTCATGCAAGCATCATGGCTAAGTGCATGGGTTGTGTTCAAGCCAAGCGGCCATAAAGGATGAATCGGTGACCGAGTCACTTGGGAATTGATGAATCTATGCCTTTTAGTAAGATGAGACCATGCTTCAGGCATGAATGAATGAGCCATGCGCTATCAAGCCACGATCTGAACAAGATATTGGTGTTCTAGCATCTAGCGGTGCAGATGTGACCTCATTCGATGAGTCCATGTGGTCCTTGAGTTCTCATGCTTGAGGAGCTATGGATAAGTCGGCTTGGTTTATTTCTAGTGTATGCAATGGCATGTGAAAGACAATAAGAATGTGTGTGTTGGCAGGCTCTATGCTGGTGCATCGAACTCTTCTCTCATTTTCGATCAGTTGTTGCTCCACGAGCTAACGTTATACGCAAAAAGTGTGGGTTCCTGTGTTGCATGCCTAATGTGATGAACATGTGTGCCTTTGGTTGTCCCTTCCATCACAGCATCCTTACGAAATGTACACTTAAGTGTCAAAATCGAAGCAAAATGGATCACTTGAGTGCCAATCCGGCCAAATTGCATACGTGGATTATTATTTTTTCATTTTAACTAAATTTAATTTTAAAATTATTATTTTTTCATATTTTAACTCAATTTAATTTTAAAATTATTATTTTTTCATATTTTAACTAAAAATTTTAAACTTAATTAAATTAATTTTTATATTATTTTTTTTACCACGTCAGCCCAAAACGACGCCTTTTTTTGCATTATTTGGCCACATTAACGTGCAAAACGGCATTTTGCACTTGCTTCACCAGAAAAATGCCACGTCAGCGTTTTGGCCGGACTTTGGTCGGAGTGGTACTTAAGTGATCCATTTTTCTTTAAATGTGGCATTTAAGTGTACCTTTCGTAAGTTATGGCATTTAAGTATCCCTTTGTACCAAGTTATGGCACTTAAATATCCCTTTGTGCCAAGTTATGGCACTTGAAAGATTCTTTTGCCTTCTCTTGGATGCGAAACCTCTTTATGGGTATGGGGTCATTGGCCCTTGTTCCTAAATTGTTAAGCATTTATTGGTTCACCGGAATGACGCTCTTGCCTTGTCTTTGACCAAGTAAAGCCCTCGGGCTTTGCGATGGATCATGCCCGATGAACGTTGTGAAGGAATGCTACCTGGTTGATTATGCTAGTAGTCATATACTTGTTTCAATGATTAAGCTATGCATGTATAAGTATGAACAAATTCAGGTTGTGAAACTGCGAATGGCTCATTAATTGTGACACAGTCATTAGCTGGATAAAACTAGCTTGTTTCATGATAGTCTAAACTCAACTCACGTTCCTTATTGGTGGGTAAATAATTCGACACTTGGTGAATTCTACTTCACAATGATAGGAAGAGCCGACATCAAAGGATCAAAAAGCAACATCACTATGAACATTTGGCCACCACAAGCTAGTTATCCCTGTGGTAACTTTTTTGACGCCTCTAGCTTCAAATTCTGAAGATCTAAAAGATCAATTGGCCATGCTTTTACGGTTCGTATTCATACTGAAAATCAAAATCAAACGAACTTTTACCCTTTTGTTATACATGAGATTTCTATTCTTGTTGAGATTATATTAGGACGCCTACAATATTTTTTAACAGATGTGCCGCCCTAGCCAAACTCCCCACCTGATAATGTCTTTTACTCGGATCGGTCCGCGTGCGCGGACCTTAGATCTAAAAGAAGGGGCATTGCCCCACCTCCGTTCATGGAATAAGTAAAATAACGTTAAAAGTAGTGGTATTTCACTTTTGCCGTTTCTAGCTCCCCCTACAACTCTCAAGTCATTTCACAAAGTCGGACTAGAGTCAAGCTCAATAGGTTCTTCTTTCCTCATTGATTTTGCCAAGCTCATTCCCTTGGCTGTGATTTCACTGAATAGTAGAGAGAGACAGTGGGAATCTCGTTAGTCCATTCATGCGCATCACTAATTAGATGACAAGGCATTTGGCTACCTTAAGAGAGTCATAGTTACTTCCTCTGTTTAACCGTGCTTGGTTGAATTTCTTCACTTTAACATTCAGAGCACTGGGTAGAAATCACATTGCGTGAGCATCCACAGGAACCATCGCAATGCTTTGTTTTAATTAAGCAGTTGGATTCCTCTTATCTATACTAGTTTTGAGTTGACTATTCGATGTCCGAGGAGGGCCCTTGAAGGAGCCGTTCCTAATCCATCCCCCAATCGGCATGTGGCGACCTACTCTCGCCACAAGAGTAGCCGAGCAGTCCACAGGTAGTTGACGGGTTCGGGATTAGAATGCTAATTCAACTTGCCAATAGAATGATGAAAAAAAGTGTAGAAGTATTCTACTTCGATCTTCAATCTGTCCAGGTGAAACTCTAATAATAAGTGATATACTGTTCGCTCAAGCGAGAGATGGCTCGGAAGCATCACTTGGAAAACAAGCTTTGTGGTTGACCCGGCAGCAAAAGAAAGACCCTCCAAAAGTTGAGGTCATAAGGGAACTCTTTCACCGGAGAACAACTGACTTCCAATTTTTCAGAAAATAGCTCTCCCATTGATCAACAACTTGCCACGACAATGCAATCAGAGTGTGTTCAACCCATTGGCTATGGACAGTGTAGCAAAGCTTGTTATGGAACAATGCTTCACATGCATTTGTATTGAACTAGATCGAACGTGGCCGAGCCATGATAAATGCTAAGGTCTAATAGTATTCTAGGCACTATCATACAAAATGACGGCAGCAACTTTCAGGTGCGGTACATTAGTATTCAACCGTATCAAAAGCAAACTTCCTAGCATAACTCACCATGATGGCTACTCCCAGCAGACACTTTCAAACCGGATGTAGGTATCTTCCGTTGCCCAGCAACTCTATTTAATGTGTGAGTGACAAAATACCAAATGATGTCTTATAGAAGAGATTAGAATCGACAGAGATTCTTCAACTGCTAGAGCCAAGATCGCACCCACAATTACCCATGCTTCTCTCCACAACTCTTACAACATCACTTTTTCCTCTTGGAAGACAAACATTGGAGCAACTTATTTTCATTTTATGACTCTGATCAATAACATGCATATGCGGGATAAGTACACTATCAGTGCCATAAGTTATGTATGTCGCTCACTTTGGTGCCAAAAGTTTTGTCGGATTACTTAAGTGTCAAAAAGTTTGAAAAACGATCATTTTAGTGCTAACTCCGATCTGGTTGGCCAGAAATCTGACGTGGCACTTTTTTATTAATTTTTGGGAGAAGTACACTATCAATGCCATAAGCTGTGTACAGCGCTCACTTTGGTGCCAAAAGTTTCCATTGGATCACTTAAGTGCCAAAAAAATTGAAAAACGCTCACTTTGGTGCCAACGTCGATATGATCGACCAGAAATCCGATGTGGCCTTTTTTTATTAATTTCTTATACTGATGTGGCTCGCCGGAGAGTCCAGTCAGCGTGTAAACCACCAAACGATGTCGTTTGGCGTCTTAAACCCCAAGTCGAAACCCTAAATCCCCAAATCGAGAGAGAGAGAGAGAAGCTATGGCGACGTTGTCTTCTTCCCCAAAGAACAACACCAGCAGAGAGAGAGAGAGAAGCCATGGTAGCGTCGTCTTCTTCCCCGAAGAACAACACTAGCAAAGAGAGAGAGAAGCCATGGCGGTGTCGTCTTCTTCCCCAAAGAACAACACCAGCAGAGAGAGAGAGAAGCCATGGCGGCGTCGTCTTCTTCCCCGAAAAACAACACCAGTACCAGCCACTCTCTGAGCAGAGCCCAATCCACCATTTCCATTTACGCCCTCTTTGTTTCCCTCGCACTCCTCGTCTTCTCTCTCTCTCTGCACCTTCAACCCCCCTTCTTCCTCCTCCTCCTCCGCCCTCGCCTCCTATTTTCCCATCACTTCTTGGCCGAGAGATGGTGGCCGAGCACGGTGGCTGAGCAATAGTGGCCGAGCACGGTGGCCGAGCGACGGTGGCCAAGCGACGGTGGCCGAACAAGCTAGGTCGGCGAGGATGAACAAAAAAAAACCCTAATTTCAATCACAAATGATCTATACAGCGTCGTTTTTCCTAAGCCATCCACATAGGATGGCAAAATGACGTTGCTTTCTTAAGTAGGACAGAAAACGATGTCGTTTAAAGGGTTTATCGAATTTTTTTTTTAAATATAAAGCCATGTAATCATTTTAGCCGGAATTTCTCGCCGGTGGCACCAAAGTGATTGTTTTTCCTCCGATTAAGTGATCCGACAGAAACTTTTGGCACCAAAGTGAGCGCCGTACACAGTTTATGGTACTAATAGTGTACTTCTCCCTTAATTTTTGAAGTTGATGTGGCCCGCCGGAGAATATAGTCGGCATCCTAACACCAAAACGACGCCGTTTGGTGTCTCCCCCAATTCAAAACCCTAAATCTCCGGCTAGTCGCCGTCCTCAACGGCCCCCACGCTCAGCGGCTGCGGCTTTGACCCGGACCCCAACCCCAACCTCAACCCCAAGGATGGCCACTCAGCGGCCGTGGCTCCGACCCCGACCCCGACCTTGACCTCGACGATGGCCACTCGGCGGCCGTGGCTTCGACCCCGACCCCGACGACCGCCACTCGGCGGCCGCAGCTCCAACCCCGACCTCGACCCCGACCCTGACCCCAACCCCGACGTTGGCCACTCGGCGGCCGCGGCTCCAACCCCAACCCCAACCCCAACCCCAACCCCAACCCCCGATGACGGCCACTTTGCAGCCAAGTCATAGGCCGTAATTTGGCTAGTGCTCAAGGAGGCCCCGACAAGTGCGCCACCATTGATGTCTCTCTCTCCATCTCCGATCTTCCCAACGAGTACCTGGCCTGCGTCTTCCAGTACCTAGGCTCCGGCAATCGCGGTTGGTGCTCCCTCGTGTGCTGTCAAGGGCGTCCGAACAGCGCCGAGCAACGGCGGCCCAGCGAGCAACGGCGGCCCAGTGACAGCGGAGGCCGAGCGACAACGGCCAAGCGAGCTAGGTCAGAAAAACCCTAATTTCAATCCCCAAATGAGTTAAATGGCGTCGTATTTGCGAGGCCATCCACTTAGGACGGCAAAACGACGTCGTTTTCTTAAGGAGGACCAAAAACGACGTCATTTTAAAGCAACCGGAACTTCTTTTTTTTTTTTTAAATATAAAAGCCACATAATTAATCTGACCGGAATCTCTCTCCGGTGGCACCAAAGTGATCGTTTTTTCTCCGATTTGGCACTTAAGTGATCCGACGGAAACTTTTAGCACCAAAGTGAGCGCCGTACACAACTTATGACACCGATAGTGTACTTCTCCCTGCATATGCTATTGGCATGAATGAACCCTTTCCTGCACAGATTGCGATTGTCATTGGATTCCATGAAAGTGTCAATTTTAGAGGCTCTGCTCATACACTCTACATCAAATTGTGACAATCATTATTAACAAAAATCTTTCAAGAGGAACTTACGATCCATCCATTTGGAGGACGTTTGTAGGCCCAACCCTTGCCACTACTGCAGTAAACTGTAATTTTGATGAGGACATTGAAGTATTCTTGGGGAGAATGTTGCAGATTCCAAATGTCACATTCTTCCTGTGGCGGCATCACACCCTTGTAGAGTTCTAGAGCATCAATTTTTCGTAAACGCTTTGATAATGATGTCAATGGCAGGTTAGCTGGTTGGAAGTCCAGAACAAGAGTAGCTATCGGTTCAAGTATAGACCTATTATGCCATCTTCAGGGAATCTTGCCATGCATAGCTTGAATTTCAAGTTGTTTGGTTCTTGTCAGCGGGCTTGTCTGACAGTAGGTTTTCTTGTGCTAATTTGTTCTTCTTTGCGTTCTGCTGACAGCAATTTTGGCCGTTCTTTTTCATGGAACGAAAATTTTACTTCTCTGCTGCTTGGAAATGTAAAAATATGCAGTTCGGATAAATCCATTAATATTTTGGCCAAACCTTTCCCATTGATACTCCTGTCCTTCAAAAGATCGTCAAAAGCTAAGCCACTTATCCCACTACTAAAAAGCAACTAGCTTTTGGGTCCTCAATTCTTTGGAGAAGGACACTAACGGTGCCATCGTACAATGCTCATTTTGTCGCGGTAACTTTCCAGGCGATCATTTAAGTGCCATGACTTCTAAAAATCAATCATTCAAGTTATATTGGTCATTTGTGTTGCCAAAAATATCACGTGTCATTGTTTTAGAATAAATAATGCGACGTCGCTTTCAAAATGAAGGGAGGAGGAATTATGGGCACCGAGGACTTAGGGAGAGAGAGAGGGAGGGAGTTCAAATGATGATGGTGGTGGTGGCCGAAGGAGGAGGGGCGTGGCGTTCGAGATGAAGCATTGATTTTGATTTGCGAGTGGAAACAGGGGTTAGGTTTTGAATTGCAACCTACTTTAGTCTTGAATCCTTAAAGTGGGGCAAGAAAGGACTTCAACGGCATCTTTTAAAGGCACTTAATGACTGTTTGAAATTTTTTGACATTTAAAATGAGTGTAGTACAAAAATTATGGCATGTCCTCTTGGCTCATTTTTCCTATTGCATTTCCTTCTGTGACCAATACACAGGGCACATGGGGAAAAACTAATTAGCAATCATGGCAAGCCTTGGCCACGCAGAAGCACTTACAAGTTGTTTTTTGGAAATAGTTTTACTAGCAAAAGGACAATCTAACACACGTAAGATATCATTAATTGGGAGGGAAAAAAAATTCTCATACGGTGAAAGTTTCAAACTGATTGAAAGCAATAATGTTATAAGCTTATACCATTTATGAGGATTGACTAGCTATTAACGGTGGCAAATTGAAGCAATTGGGCTTGTAGCCAATTGGTACACCGGTCAAATGAGTGGATAGCATCGAAATTAGATAGGATTGAAAATGATCCAATTCAAATTGGCTCGTTTATATAAAATACAAATTTAGCTAATCTCTACTTCACCCGACTCGGAATTTTAGTAATTTTTCTCCTTAAATTGTTACCTTTGTAGAATGGACGGCTTCATAAATCGGCTCATTCAGTGTGACAGCTTGAGGTCGTATTATGGATGGAAGCATAAAGTTGGTGATAAGGCAAAGGGTGAATGAGGATGCTTGAGTGACTAGCAATGCCTTTGTTTCCGTGAACTGGTTCACTTCCAAGCATAGCTAGTCATTGTGGTCAGACTACACAACCGCTGGTCAGCATTGAAATGCTAGTTTGGATTAGGAAAACAGTATCGAAGTCTTTCCATATTGAAATGCTATCGAGAATTCAAATAACAAGTTCAAACAAATATCTTGGTGATCATCCAATCTCAAGTCCATGTATAAACGCTTTCCTGTTTTCTTACCTCACCTGAATATGTGCTTGAACTCTGACCAAATTGAGCAATTGACCAAGTAACTTGTAACTAGTATCTACCATCATACAAACTTTACATGGCAATTCTAAGAAACTACATAAGGAGGAATTCAAATTGAAGCACTTTGAATGTTCCTGTGACGATGTTACAAGGCAAAATCAAAGGAAAGAAGCAAGACTTTAAGGTTTTGTTTACTTTGCAAAAGATCAATGATTTGGAAAAAATGATCGCTTACTTGAAATAATTAATAAATAGAAAAGGTTTTCATTTTTTTATAGCAATTTATGTCTAAAAGTTATCACGAATGATGCATCAACGACATCAAACAAACACAACAGTATCCAAATAAACTTTAAAAAGCACCTCATATATGTCAAGTTATAAAGTACAAATGTCAGGGAAACTCGCCAATAGAATCCTTCAAGATCTCCTTCATACTAGATATCTAAAACTTTCGCTCCCGTTTCATTCCTCCATTGCATGTCATACCAATGGGACAAGACAGCATGTGCCATCATAAGATGGTTCATCAAGAGAAGGAAAACACTATCCAATGCAAAATTTCACTAATTAGGTACAATAACTGTCCGCCTCCCTCCTCAATAAGATAGACAGCCCAAATGGAGCTGTATTTTCCTAATTAAAGTCCTATTTACAAAATATCAGCTCGATGAAGTTTGTTCAGCAAAACCACTTACACGACTCCATTAGCTCAGAGAGTAGCTGGAAATAGTCTGGAAGGTTGTCGTACCTGGACAAGAGGAAGGCGGTTTCTAGTTAACTAAAAGATCAACAAGAAGAGTGAAAATGAGAGGTGCGAGTAAGCCAAGTCACCAAAATATTTACCAGAGACATTATGTTGCAGATTCTATATAACAATGATAACTAATGGCAGGTATTAGTCCCCGCTAATAGACTAAGCAGACCAACAATTAAATCTATCATTAGCAGCCATAATGGTACGGTCAATGGAACGCAACCAGAATAAACTAACACGCGTCTTTTTCCCTTAATTTCTGTGGTCTCAAAGCTAACATGTTGAATAAAACAGTAATTGCGATGAAGGGAACTTCGTTCCAATTTATTGGTACCCTACAAATTAGAGCAATGAAAAACGTTCCTTTTTCATTTTTGTCCATTTTAGCTCTTAAATAGATGTTCTCTAACCTATTGTTTCCACAGAAACCTTAGTGAATGTGTTCTACTCATATGCATTACGCATAGACTCCTCTTCTATAGCATGGATTCTCCTTTCAGACAACTTTATTCTTTCTTTCATCAGCAAAATACGGATAAAAATAAATGAGCACACGACTGTTTTGTTTTGTGAAACATGATTTGGCACGTAATCTTCAATCAGTTCTCCCACATTAGCTCCCCTTTGTCCATATTTTCAAATTAATTAGATTAAAAAACCACTTTAGTAGCTCTCCTCGAATTCCCCAAAAGTTATCTAGTCCACAAAAAGAGAGGATCCCATCATCCCTTGCATCAATTGAACAGATCTTAAGAGCTATCCCTAAGCAGTATATTTAGATTTATGCCGTGGAAAAAAGTTTCTTTCACTTCACATCTAACCAGGTTATTAATTAAAGGTCCGTCTACGAAACGCGAAAGAACTAGCTACTTTTCATGAAATACTTACCCCATATCTGGGCAGTTCTCTAATACCACGAAAAAGTTGCTGCTGCTACGAAGGTCCTTGGCATTCCATTTATATGGTGTAACTGCTCGACTTCATTGGTGCGTAAATTATAACAACCAAGACTCGTAGTCTCACTGCCCACTTCCACCAAAACTTGACGACCATCCTGGGAGTAAGCCAATGGCCGAACTGGTGGGTTTCCACCAAAACTTGACAACCATCCTGGGAGTCACGTAGCGAGAACAACAAATCCCATGGTCGGTTCAATCCATATTCTCTCATAATCCACACATCGACAACCCCTGGCTCACGATAAACGGTAAGGCAAAGATGCTCCTCCAAGATGGCCAAATCCATGCGAAGCCTATTGTCTATAACATTAGGCTGGTCCACCTCCACAAAACTCTCAGTACGAATATCAAAAGCCACCAACACTTTTGCCAAATTTCGCACCCACTCACGTCTCATTATCCAGTGCAAATGGCCGCGCAGGTAAACCCCATTCTGCCCGGCTCAACCAAAAGGTATGGCTCCCTTGGAGCCACCTCCACACGTTAGCTTATGATTTATAGATGCTAACTTCAGATACAATTGGCCTTCGCAAGGTCTGAACCACCCTCAACAACACGAACTCATCATTGCATTCGTCATACCCAAATCCATAGAGACCCAATCCATGGGTATCTCAGCATCTGGTGGCAAGACGCTATAGCGATCAGAGATCGGATCCCATATAGCAACCTGGTCGGCCACATTAGCAATGCAAAGGGTGGAACGGCAAGACCCTAGCAATCTGACATATCTCCACTGCCAAGGGTACTGTCTCTCCACCTCATCCGTCAGGGAATCCTGATCTATACGGCAGAGGCTCAGGCGATGCTCGCGGAAGAGGCCGAGGGTCCACGCCATGTTGAGATGGCTGTCTATAAAGGGACGACACGCACCCGCACCGGAGCAGCAACTTCTCCAGCGATCAAGTCCAATATCTCGGCCTGATGAAGCACTGCGGAGGCTGGCGGTTCCTCCTGTTAGGTGCGGGAACGGACCCTCACCACGTGCGAGTGAATCGGGCGATCGATGGGCTCTCCACTTCCCCCTCCTCCCAGCTCGATTTTGGCAAATCACGTGACCTGTAAGGAAAAGATTCTGAGAGAATCATCGGGGGAAAGAGGATTACTAGTGCGAGTTGATTCTTTTCTACTGATACACAATTTGATTTTTTTTTGGATTTTTTCAAAACAAACAATTTCCAAATATAAGCATTATATCCAATCCACTTAAGATAATCATCAAATAAATGATTAAAATAATCGAAAAAATAATCCATTGTCTCATGAATTAAATTAACAATTATTCTAACCCTAAACATCACAACAGTCAAGAAAAATCAAAATACTTAAAAATTTATCCGAAATCTCACGGATCAAATTAATAATTTTAATGATTTTAAAGCCAAAATATTATCAAAATCAACATAATTAAAAAAAAAATAATCCGAAATCTTATGGATCAAATTAGTAATTAAAGTGATTTTTTGCCAATAATATCCTATTGGATAATGCCTAAAGTCTTAATGAAATCACAATTAACATCAAATATTTCAATTTAGCCAACAGTATCAAGATGAAATTTAGTTCAAGAAAATTACCCTGTTTGGATATTTTATTTCCAAAACGGAGCCGGCGCAAAGAATTCACGATCGGTGGCTGACGATGAGACGGTTTGCGGTGTGAGCGAGTCCACGGAACCGGAGCTTGCAACTAATGGTCACCAAGGAATAGTACGTGTCTTTTTAAAAGAAAAAACAATGCCCTCACTCTCGTGAACCGCTTCACTTCCAAGCATTAGCCAATCACGGTGGTGGGAGTACAACTGCTCACCGACATCAAAATGCTAGTTCGAATTAATCAAAAACAGCATCAAAGTCTTTTTATATTGAAATGCTATCGAGAATCCTAAAAACAAGGAAATATCTTTGAACGAAAAAACTTGATAATCTTTTAATCTCGTGTCCATGTATGTACGCTTTCCTGTTTGTTTGCCACACCTGCATGCATGCTTGAACTCGAGCAAAATTGAACAATTGACAAAGTAACTAAAATAACTTCTACCATCATACAAAACTTTACGTGGCAAATCTTGAGAAACTACATATGGAGGAATCCGTGGATTGAAGAACTTCAAATGTTCCTGAACGCCATTACCTTGAGACGCACATGAACCGAAGTAGCGACTTCACTGGCAATCCTTACAATTCGAGACGAACCGAAGAAGATGAAGAGGAAAACAAGAAAAGTGGACGGCCTCAGCTCCAATAAAAAGGGCCAAGCGCAAGCATGACAGAAACGGAAAGAAAAAAAGGAAAAGGGAGAAAGGGGAGGGGTGCATGCCACAGGACCAGAGCATCAATGACGTTTCGATCTAGGAATCTGGACCGAGAAAATACAAAATCGACACACCCCGGACAAGAGGATCCATGACGTCTCAGTCCAGGAATTTGACCGAGAAAATGCAAAGGTGGGGCAGGTCAGATCGGACAAGCGTGCCCCACATGTACCATGCACGGAGCAGATTTCCAGGGGAAAAAGTGTATGATGACGGGACTATGGACGACTAAAAAAGACCGTCAACGCAATTCGACCTGCAGTGAAAGTCATGATAATGAGTCAACTACAGGTCTTCTGGTGCAACTCCCCTGTTCAATCGCAACGGAGAAGAAGACGCGAAAGGCTAAAGAACCCTATCTTGTCCACAAGAGAAGGAACTGTAATTTCATCGTGCTCCTGCATATACGTTCAGTAAGATAGAGCAAATAAGCGGATGCAACAAGCCGGAAACTTCTGGTATCAAAGTACATTCAAACCACAACATGCATTCGGAGTACACTCCAGAGCACATCAGATTCCACTTCGCTTTGGGTGATTACAACGAAGATCTTTGATTATCCTTCCAAATGCTTAGATGAAATCCAAAACTCCACAAACAACAATACAAGCCTATATAATTAACGTGTCAGAAGCTGGCAACATATCCAATGCCGCATATCACATAAATGAGGTGCTCAAGCCCCCATTCTAATAGGACCACTAAAGGGGGAAAAAAAGATTCACCCTCGATCTTCAATCTGTCCATATGAAACTCTAATATCCCGTGATACACTGATTGCTTAAGTGATAATGGCTTGGAAGCATTGGAAGCATCACCTGGAAAACAAGCTCCGTGATTTACTCAGCAGCGAAAGAAAGATCCCGCAAAAGTTGAGGTCACGAGGGGACTCTTTTCATGGAGAAGAACTGACTCTCGATTAGTCACAAAAAAAATCTCCCCTTGATTAGCAACATTGCACGACATTCCTCGCTCTCGGGCAATTAGAGTGCCTCCAACCCATTGGGTATGCACTGTTTAACACTTGCTATAGAACAATGCTTCATAAGGGGACTCTTTCCTTGGAAAAGAACCGACTCCTGATTCGTCAGAAAAAGGCCCCCATTAATCAACAACATTGCGACATTCCTCATTCTCAGGCAATCAGAGTGCCTTCAACCCAATGGGTATGGAATGTTTAACAGAGCTTGTTATAGAACAATGCTTCGCATGGATTTGGACTGAACTATATTGGCGTGGCCAGCCAAAGATAGATGCTTCATTCTTATAGTGTTCTAGGCACTATCATAAAATTGGCCGCAGCAACTTTCACGTGTGTTGCTCATGGTCGGCATTCCATTAAACTTGGATTTATCCCACTGTCCGCTTCTCCAGTATGGATTTGATCCATTCCTAATACAATTCTACATCTCCCGTTGGAAGAACTTGTGCTAACATGAAAATAAATCCCAGATAAGTGAAGGGAAAGAAATTCCAAATATAAAGTTCAAAACTTCACCAATTGCTCCTCAAACACATTCTCTCTTACCTTGTCATTCGCATTCAAAATTATCAGATACAGAAAGTCAATGCTTTTGACAGTGCATCCGAAGGGAAGGATTGATTGCATCATCAAAGAGTGCGAGACAATCGAAAATCACCAAGAAACCTTTTCAGCCTTCAATCAGTTCAACCTAGAATTGGATTACTGGATTACTCATGGAGAACGGAAAAGAGTTTGAAGAGTAATGCATGCGGGCTTACAAGAATCCGGGAGCACTAACTGTATCTTTGACAAAAATGAAGGACCAAGAATTTCACAAAGATACAGTGCAAAATAATGGAAAAGGGTTGCAAAGACATTCATTATTCTTAACTATGACATCTGTAACGATTTCACTATATCATCTCTTTATACAATAACTATACAAAACCTTAAAATTGTAGATTGTCGCTCCCCTTTTTAGCCTTAGTTTTGTGAAGAAGTGACAGACTTCTTTATACAATCAACAATACCCTCACAATCTGCCTCAGGAAGTATGCAACCCAAGTCATCTTCAAAAGCATACTCTGGGTTTGAATGAGGTGACCGAAGCGTCCCATGCGTCTGACATGCCTTCATCGTCTTACAGTGTTCAGCTTCGTCATCTCTTATGTTAAGGAACACATCGTACAAGTTCTCTGAGAAAGAGTAATAATACAGGAAAAAACCAAGTTTAGCTGATACATCATAATTGATCCTCAATGCTCTTTAGAAAGATTTAAAGCAAAAAATAGTTAAGACAACCAAAACACAAGCAAGCTCCTGTAGCCTCTGACTATTACTAGTTATAACAGACACACCATCATAGACAGTATTGCTAACCCCATGAACACTATTCACATGAAAAACAAGCTACGGCCTACAGTGCACCAGACAAGCTCTTCAACCTTCTTATAACTACATATAATGTGACACTTTGTATCGACTTATTATGAGCAAATATGTTCCTCATAGGAGCTACATAGGCAAAATCTCAGGCTCAGACATGCAGCCAGCTATCACTTACCTATTTTTGGCCTTCGAGACTCAGGTGGTCTGGAAGTTTGAAATTCATCTGAACAAATTGATGAAAGATGTTAATAGTTAACATGACAAATTACGAAACAAAGAAAATTGGCCATACAGGAAAAAAACAACAAATGTGAAACGAACTTACCAAAGAGGTACAAGTCATCCCCCGTGTAGTATTTAACGGCGACCTCAGGTGCAGGCAACTTTTTCAATTCCTCTGCAATGGAACTGCCGGTCAAAATACTGTAGGCAAAACCAGATCTATCGTGCATATATTGGCTAAAATTTACTCTTAAGGATGGCTTTTCATGCAAAAACATGATTGGTGTCACCCACGAGACTGACATAAAATGATCTAAAGATTGCAGGAAACCTCCAAGCTGATGTCAGGCAAGAATGAGATAATGCAGTTCCCTGTCATGCCATCAGAGCGAATTTTCAGCAATTCAAATTTTATCATGCAACACTCTTATTGCTAACCCATCACATGCAGTCTCAAACAACCACATAAAAACGTCCCTCTTCCTTTCTTCCTTTTTTGAATTCAAATGAGGAACCCTCAGTCACATGACTTCTATAAGATAGGTAAGTCCACCTTGCGTGCATCCATGTATAACTGCATCAGAATTGAATAAAAGAACAAATTGCAAGAGCTTCTGATCTCACCTCCCTGGGCCTTGAGAAATTTGTCATAAGTTGAAAACGCATGGCTCTCTACACATTCTGAAAAGTGATCTGGAGAATAGAAATTCCAAATACATAATTATTATAACCTGTTGAAAAATGATAACGTGCAACATAAACAACCCCCAACTCCCCCCTCCTCCCAATTAAAATCTGCCAGTTCCAGGAGAAGACTTTGTCTGGACAAAAGATATGCTTAAAGAAGCAGTTACTTGTGAGCTCCATGAATATGATGACAAAGCTTAACCTAAATAAGTAATGATCCAGCAGCCAACAGCTTTGAGCAATCATTAATCTGCAGAAACTAAGGCATGACAGTTCTATAGAAGACATTTGCAAACTTACATGCCATTCTTGGGCTTAAAGCATACATGAAGACTGTCATCAAGTAGTAAAAGATGGCAATGTGTTGGGCAAGAAAGCGGTCGAACCACCAAGCATTCCCCCCTAATTCCTGTAATAAAATCCTCTACCTTATCAACAAGCTGAACCAACTTACAAAAAAAAATATAGTTCACTTAGCAGAACTCTTGTCAGAAAGTGGATATCTAAATATATACATTCAAAAAGCATATAGAAAGACATTACTTCCATGATAAGCAAATGGTGCATCTCATTCCAGCTTTCAGCAAAATGGACTTTCAAATAGTCAGCCCTCCTCCACCAACCAAAACTCTCATACATATGTAGAATTGACATAAAGGCTGCAAAAAGAATAAAAAAATGACATTAATCATTATTCCCATGGAACATACACAAGAAAACTTTGCACTTCTTAACATTGTCATTTGAAATTGCCATATGAGTTTATTTCCTTTAACATGAAATGCATGATTACTCCAGTCCCTATTCTGATAACTCTGTGCTTGCCTCAACCACTATGCAACATGGCACCAGAGATAATATTGTTTCCATAAATACATTCAACCAACTCCAATCTTTTTACCCATTAACATCTTAGAAAATTTCACAAAACATTTATCATTTAGTTTTTGACTTTTCGGAAATATAATTCATCGCGGGGTAGAGCAGCTTGGTAGCTCGCAAGGCTCATAACCTTGAGGTCACAGGTTCAAATCCCATCTCCGCAACATTTTTGTGATAAAAAAAAATGGGTTTGGCTCTATTAACAATCAACTAGTAATTACTTTTTTGGGGATAGAGGGACTTGAACCCTCACGAGCATACAGCATATGATGGAATGAAAAGCCATGATCTTCTTTTTATAAGCTTGACGACTCACCAAAATAAGGAACTCTTGCAATGGTTTCCAGTACAAAGAACCTTGCATAGTGCCGTTCACTGTACAGAGTATCCAGAATCTTAATCACCGAGTCCTGGAAAAGGTTATAAGCTACAAATATTAGTATAACATCCGTGCAACTGCGAAATGAAAAATCACAATGCCTTCAATCCCTAAAGTACTAATTAAGGCATGATGCCAGTTGATATAACTACAGGACCGAAAATTCCATTTATATCTTCTCCTTCTAACAATGGAAACCTTTTTGTTTACCACCAAAGCTAACTATTTCTGATCGATAGTGCATCATATCAATTTGCTCACTCGTCTACAGAGGAGGATGGGGGCCTTACTGTGAGAAAGATGTTGACAGATTGCTCGAGCTTAATAATCCATCTTTCTAGGTCACTGGTGGAAGAACCTCAGATGCTCCATCACTGCTTCTACTCCTCTCCTTATCAAAGATGCTCTTTGATTCAAATGACTCCTCAACAACTACTTTTTCCTCATTGTCTTGCAAAAGCGCCGATCTTATAGTACAGCATTTTCTAGGGAATCATGAGAAACATATATAAGAAATCACTCAGATGAAGAAAAAGAATCAATCATCTATCTTGAACTAACCCTAAGAACTGTAAATACAGGTGATAGTGTAGGCGCATTTGGCATGCCATGATGATTGATTTTTTGCCATAAGCTCCACCAGGCATTCGGTGGAGCAACCTCATCATGTACCAACAAAATGCTAGGCCACTTTATAAATAATCGATTTGGCTTCCATGATAATGATAATGATGATATATGTCTGTATGCTTTAGCATTTGGCAATGCAACACTGTCATGTGTTAATGCATGCTTTTCCTTGCCATGATGAAGATTTCTTTTTCAGTATGCTTGGCCTAGCCATCCACCATGTGAATTGACAAACATGGTTATTTCCTCTGTCACTGGACACCATACATGTAGAAAACAATGCCTAGTATTATTACTCTGTGGTATTCGATGCCTCAGTACAGAGGAGCTACTTAGAGAATATTTAGCACTTCTTCAGCTTAAATTAGATCCTCAGCACTGTTAACATAGTCTACTGGATCGTCCAATCCACATGCTTCCAAAAAATTGGAAATCAAAAGCTAAGAGAAAAGACCACTCTCTATTATCTTGCATGGTCAGATTCACCTGTATAAAGTTTTCACATCATACTGCTATTGTGATAACAAATTCGATTGTATAAGCAGCACGGAATTACATAGCCACAAATTGGCAAAACCCTTTGCTAATTCGGGCGAGAGATCGTATGGGCAATTTCACACGTGAAGGTGGCAAAATGCTTGATTACCCCAAAAGCGGTGAAGCTGTCAAGAAACCATCTTCAATGCCTAAAGATGAGAACCCAAACAAGAAAAAAGCAGGAATTCTCCTCATAGCCATTCCACATTCCAGGCGCATAGTCAAGACCAACAGCCAAAGAAGGACATTCAGACTCAGATCAATCTTTGAGGTGATTAAGCTTCAAAGAAGCCCCACCACAAACACAAAAACGAAAAAAAGAAAAGAAAGAAAACGACGAAAACCCACATGAATCGCTCCCATCCTCTTCTCATCACGAACAAGGAACATACAGAAGGAGCAAAAACAATTGCAGCAGCAGGACAAGACAAAGGCCGCACGAAGCTGATCCTCCTCCCGAAGGGCGATCAACGGAAATGAGAGCGGATTACCTCGGAACCAGAGCGCGCGAGGGGAGAGGACTGAAATTCAAAGGAACCCGCGCGCCGAGCGGCGGCGGATTCCGGCGGGCCCGCGTCCTCAGCGACGACGCCGGCGCGGCGAACACCGACGAGGAGAGAGCCGATGCCATGTCCCTCTCTCAGCTCTGCGAGTCGGCGATTGGTCCGAACGAAGCACGAACGAAAAAGCGAAACGGGACTTGTCGTCGTTGTTTAGGCTCATATTCCCTACGTGTCGTGGCCTGCCCACCGTTTGATATTTCGAGAAGAAGGCGGCGATTTTGGATGCATGTTTTGTACTTTTCTTCTTTCGCGTACGATGAAGAAGGCTACACGAAGTTGTTAATAACCCGTGGTCCAGGCTTGACCACCGAGCCGGGCACGCACCGGCCCTGTGGCGATGGGCCCAGCGGAAATGTGGGCGCGCTTGGCACGACCCGTTAGGTGTCGGGCCCATGCCTAAGTCCCCAGCCCAATTCTTGTGGGACGAGGGGGAAATTGTTGAGAAAGTGCTAAGCCTATTACAAACCTTTTAATTTGATTAATTAAGTCATAAATTTATAGACAATTTACCAAGGTAATTCATCTGACCAAGGCCAGAAATTGAAGATATAGGTACGTCAAAATCGACGTAAAAAATTAAGATGCAACGCCATTGATGGCTATTTGCAAACATGATTTGTTATTGCAAGGGTTAGACTCCAGCCAAACATACCCAAGGAATGAAATACGGATTTTGGTTGTGAAGCCAGAGTTAAAGGTAACCACTAGTATTAATTAATCCATGCTACATCAATTCTTCGATGTTGGACTTTTTCTAAGACAACTCACTTGTACATCTCAACAATTTCCTCTCACATTTGACTTGACGTCAATGTTGTGTCTACTCCATTTAATTCAAGTATTATTCTACATCAACACATCTCGACTTTATTCCTTTTGAGGACTGTAGGAATGACGGTGTGCACTTTGATCCCTAGTCTCTTTGTCAAGATCAAACCCTAAAGACCACGATTGGTCGCGTTACTACACGACAATGCTCACCTTCACTTAGGTCTCTTTCATTGGACCGAATCACAAAAGTTGCCCAAAAACCACTTTGATCACAAGATACATTCCTTAACATCTTCACCAAAACGTTCAATACGTATTAGAAGTGAACCATCAATTGACGATTGGCTTTGATACCATTTGTTGGGAATACATAACAAAAGTTTGATACCTTCATATAGGGAAATTGCCAAAGAGATAATCTAAATCTAAATCTTTCAATGTATCCAATTAGACTCACTTTCAACCACTAAGATTTGCCTCAAATGATCGGGAAAGATGAAGGATTCGAATGAGAGGGGATGTTTTAATTTTGTGTGTGAGTTTTGGCTCATATGCCCTATGATGATGTATATCAAAAGTTTGAGATTGAAAATTAAAGTAGTAGTAAAGTAGAACTAATCAAAAAATTAAACTCCCTATTTCATTAAAAATTTTAAGTTAATAAGTTATAAGCTAATTATAATTGAGATATATTAATTAACGTAAAACACATCAATTCTTCAAATAAAAAATTTCCTAATATAATTCATACGTGTATTTCAATGTCTAGTTGGTATGAGGTGGGTTCCAACTCAAGAGTCCAGAAGCTTACCTGCAGCTATAGAACGATGAGATTGAGAAAAGACCCAAGCTGTACAACATGAACACGCTTCATCAAATCGAACAAGACAAAAGCTCCCAATAGAAAACTCGTCGTCCACTGCCACCTGCGGCGGAATCTGTGGACACAAAACCTTGATCGTCGGGCCTTCTCGTTTACTTCACCATCCTTTGGACAAGTGTCCCGCCGCGAGTTGACCGCCAGGGAAGCAGTTGAGTGGGCGAATTAGATCGACTATTTTCAACTTTTTCGTCATAATTTGTCAGACATCAAATTACACTTGTCCTAATAATTTCTCCTTACGGCAAAAACGCACACATGCTCGGACCGCGTGAATCAAGGACCTACCATGTTCCTTCATGCCTACTCCATCGCCATCGAGTGGTCACCACTTGTTGCGGTCATTTCGCAACTTTTCGCGTTGAGATTTCGCTTACCTCGAACTAATCAAAGTTACAACTTTTGATAGTTCATGTGGACCATAGAGGTGGATTTCTTTAAAGAGTTTCTATGCAGAATGTCAAAATCAAGGCCTCATTTCGAATGCGATAGGATCTATATTCGAATCACATCTTCGAGATCGATGTAACTTATATCGATGAGACAATAAAATATTGTTATCATATGATAAGGCATATAGAATTTATATTAACAATGAGTAATTCCAGATTCCATATCAAGTTCCATACAAGTTCCAGCTAAAATTTACCCATCAAAACAAGTTTCCTAATTATTTAACTTATAATTTATCATGTTACATGTTTTAGAGTTAGTTCCATGGTTTACCAAGTTTTATCTATACTGTTAATTGAATTATTGTAATAAATGATCACCTCTTATAGTTATTATTTGTTACAATTCACTAATCATTAGTCATATTTAAATATACAAAAATTATGAAATATTAATAAAGTAAATATTTCAATTATAAATATCGTCGGAAATGAAAACTCAAACTAACAGTTTCAAATTACATTTATCATTAGATGCCACAAAATATCGTAAGATTGTGCGAAAACATAAAATAAAATAAAATAAAACACAAAAACTTTATTTTGCTATAACTTAGAAACTATCTATCAAAACGAGTTATCCAATTTATAGAACTAGAATCTACCTTATATATCTAAAAATCTAGAATCAAGAACACAGTCCGATTCTCAAATTTTCAATTCTACGCTGGAGCCGTGCCTTGTCGTGAGGGGGACGTTAAAAAACTCTTTTCAGACGCTGGAAGATATCTCATTCAAATGACGAGCGATAAAGTCGCAATGGCAACAGCTATCTTTGATGTTGGCTCGGCTCCCCTTTCGACAGCGACTCCAGCAATCACCCACCGTCCGTTTAACCCCGTAGCTTTCGAATATGAAAGCAAAAACCCAATAAACAAAAATGCAGACTTCACGGAAGAGAAAGAGAGAGAGATTGCTTTATCTATGACCAAACGACAAGTGGCAATCACAGGGTTGACAAGGTGATCGCCCCTCAGCTAGCTTTTGTTTGATGTTTGATATAGCTTTAATCTGCTTCACATGGATCACCACCACCCCCGCCACCCTCCTCCTCTGATCCGGCTCTAAATGATTTCAGTCCATCATCGTCTCACCATCACGGGCATCTCGGATCGACCATAGGCCAAGAACCCTCCATTCCGCCACTCTCATGAAGTCTTCCCCACCATGGAAGATGAAGGAAGAGCGTTCGTGCTGCGGAGGAAGCCCATCTCGAGCTACCTGTCGTCGCCGGTGCTGTCGTCCGAGCCCGTCGAGCTGAACAGCTTCACTTCCTGCTTCAAGTGGGTGTGCGTCGACCAGTCCAGCCTGTGGCTGACCGGGCTGTCCTGGTCCGTCTTCTTCCTCTTCGCCGTCGCCGTCCCGTTGGCCTCGCATTTCTTGCTCCAGTGCTCCAGCTGCGACGCCAACCTCCAGCGGCCTTACCACATACCGGTGCAGATATCGCTCTCCGTGTTCGCCGCGATATCTTTCGTCTGCCTGACGCGGTGGTCCCGTAAGTACGGGATCAGGAAGTTCTTGTTTCTAGATAAGTTGTGCGACTCGAGCGATAATGTTCGTCGCGGATACTCGCAGCAGCTCCAGGTATGTTCAGTTTCGACTTTGATTGCCGTTCTGTTCTTGATGATCCAGCAGTTTTAATTGATTGGCAAATATATAGCTGATCTAGGAATTGCAGTAAGCTAATGCAAACTCTGAATTAATGAGTGAACAAGCTTCAATGATGCTAATAAGAGGCGCAATTTGGATATAGTTGAGCATTCTTGATGTTTGCAGAGATCAGTCAAGCTGTGGACTTGGTTCGTTCTCCCGTGTTTTGCTGTCGAGACGGCATACAAGCTCTGGTGGTTCATCTACGGATCCACGGACATTCCTTACTATGGAAATCTCTACGTGAGCGACACGATCCTCTGTGCGTTGGAGCTGCTCTCGTGGCTCTACCGGACCTCGATTTTCATCCTCGTGTGCGTCCTCTACCGCCTGATTTGCTACCTGCACATCCTCAGACTGGAGGACTTTGGGCATGTCTTCGAGAAGGAAACCGAGGTGGTGTCCATTTTGAAGGAGCATCTCCGGTTCAGGAGGACTCTCAGGATCATAAGCCACCGCTTCCGATCATTCCTTCTCTTGTCCCTCATATTGGTCACGGCGAGCCAGTTCATTTTCGTGCTCTTGCTCACCCGTTCCGGCGCTAATGCCAATATCTTCAAAGCCGGGGAGCTTTCAGTAATCTATCTCACTCACCAAAGCACTGATTTTGTCTTTGATTTGGGACTAATTACCAGTCTGTTGACAGCACAACATTGTTATTTTCTGTGTCACAGCTATGTTCCGTCAGCCTGCTCACGGGCCTCTTCATATGCCTGCGAAGTGCGACGAAGGTCTCGCACAAAGCCCAGTCCATCACCGGACTTGCAGCGAAGTGGCACATCTGTGCTACGATTAACTCATTTGACGATAACGATGGTGAGACACCCAGAATTGAGGTCGCTTCCACCCATGTTTTCCCCGCAGATGCAGAGTGGGAGTCCGAAGAAGAAGAAGGAGACGGTGACGATGATCTCAACAATGCCAAAATAATGCCAATTTACGCACACACCATCTCGTTCCACAAGAGGCAAGCTTTAGGTGAGAAGGAAAACTATGGAAGAGATTTTTTTTCTTTAGTCCTAGTCTAATACATAAGAATAGCCATAATGAAGTTGAGTTTATTTGCAGTGACATACCTAGAGCACAACAAAGCAGGAATTACAGTTTATGGCTTTATGCTGGACAGGACTTATCTTCACACCATATTCGGGATTGAATTCGCTCTTTTCCTATGGCTGCTGAATAAGACGATTGGAATTTCGTAATCTCTCCGGAAAACAAAGGAGTTGGAGAATGTTACAGTCGCACTCGATCCACGTTCTGTATTTCGGTCAGGTCTAGGATGTGTAGTGTACACTGTACAGGGCCATGAGAGTTCTTATGAATGCATTGTTTCTGTAGAAGGTAAAGTCAATTCTCTTTCGCACCACAACACTCGTTGGGTAATGCAATTTGAAGAAAAAGGCATAATGCCATTCTGCGTAAAGTTACTTCTCTTTCCATATATAACTTATTTTGATATGTATAGCGCATTATTAGACTCCCTAGCCGACTGCGGTTGTTCTCGGGTTCAAGAGTTGGCTCAGGAAGAGATTTCATCAATCTGTATGAAGAAAGTCCACCTGTATGTAGATGGATGATCTGTCTGCATTGACTTCCATTGTGATCAGATTCATGGGTAGGGCCAACATAAGTAGGACCACTCTACAAGGTCACAAGACTCATGGTGGATTAAAACTTTCCTTGAACTTCATGTGAACTTCCTCTTTAGCACAGGATCTCTGTTTATAGCCAAAGAAAATGAGTCAGAAGGTAGCTCTGAGATTTCAATTTGAAGTGAAAGGTACTGATAATCTGTAGTCATGAGAACCGAATGACAGTGATCAAAGCACTGAACATCCCACATGTCATCCGATGAACAAATCGAAACAGGCATGACTATGTTCCGGCTTTAGCATCGTTCACTGACGTATTTTGGGTCACAGAACTTGCTTTGCTCTTGAAATACCTGTGGTATTTGGCGCTGCCAAATGGAATAACAGCAAAGGAATATAAGTATCTTCTAACCATGCTCATGGGATCTAAATAATTATGTGTTGGTTGTACCTCAAGAATCGGATTCATGAAAGGCATCGTTCTAGCTGCTTGAATTGTCATGGAGCTTAGATAACATCAGTTGCTTAAAGAACACCGCGAAAAGTCTCTCGGACATGACAAAAACAAAGGCAAAGCAGACAAAGAGGGGACACACTGCTAGTGCCACATTATTTACTAATGGAGTCACCTGGGAAGGCCTCCATAAACAAATGGACCAAATGGTTTGCATAACATCGGGACTGCGCAAATTGATTCAAAGATTGTTAGACCAACCAGTACCATTCGCCACACCATGGAAGATAAAAGAACTGTAGAAAAGAGAACATGGAGCAAACAAAAATCAGCATTCAGACTACAAATAGTAGTTACAGTCCAATAAGTCATGAAGCGTTTTTCTTTACTATTTCCTCTTCTTCGATTAAGACTCCAGCTATCTATTGAGAATTTGACAGAAACAGACGGACAAAACCTTCATTTGCTGTCTTTAATAGTATTTTTTTTTTGCCCATTTTGGCTTGTTACTGGCTTTACTGGTTATACAAGAACAAGAAGGCATGTAAATGGAAATGCACTATAGTTAACCCAATGTCACAAGGAATATGCAATTCGGGGACAAGGACATCATCAGTGGGGCTTCTGGAAAGGTTTGGCTCCTAGAAACATTGGAAACATCAAAGAATTCATTGTCTGATATAGACAAAGTTGAATCTAGTCCAGAACATCTAAATTCCATTCTCATAAAGAGTGTACCTTCCCTGAGGAAGTCAGGAACCACAGACAACTTCCACCATGTCTGTAAGTAGTCTCAAGTCAATCGGCATCTTTTTTTCCAGTGTTCTGAGATCAGATATTAGACTGTTTCTTTGTTCTTTCATTCAAATACTGTCCTAGCAATGCAAAGTGTACGGTCCTCTTACCATTGTTGTTCTGCATCTGTCTGTTAATTTCCCTGAATTAGATCTGCCATGTTGATTCTGATTTCTTCTGCCTGTATTGCTTACTGAGTAGCCAGATGATCGTAACATTGTCGTCATTTAGAGCCGGTTCAAGGACATGAACATTAACTCAATTGAACTTGCATACGCCTATTTGGATCCCATCTGAAAAGTTTTTCAATCCCAATTCACAACAAATTGAAAGCCGTTGGAACCCCAGTATATGGAGCATGTCCTTGAATTCCTAAACTGAGCCAAGAACATAATGCGACATTTAATAGTCGTAACTTCTATTATGAAGTGCAGTAATTTATCACGGGAAACCTCATACGAACATCAACAGAACATTCCAAATCCGACATACGTGTTTGAGGTCATTTTCAAGGTCGAAACTTTTCCATATGACGTCAGCAGAATGGTTTATTTGTGATTGGTGGGTAGGATTTGCATGCATTTTTTACCCGGCAGTGACAAGGAAACGCCAGGTTTTTGCACCTAGACAACACCAGTAAGCTTAAAGCTAACTTATGTATGAACTTGAGCTCATGAATCTTGCACTAGCTTGTTCACATTTGGATCGACTCCTAGCTCGACCACACAGTGACTTCTGCTCGAAAAGAAAATTCAATTATGATTTGTAGAGTGCGTTCTTCTATTAGACTAATGTTATTGTGCACATTCCTTGTATTGAATAACCATCTCCATAAATTCAGCCTCAGCATCACTCCCACGTCCCCAAATTCGGCAGCTGGGACAGGGGCAAGGACGAAGTTCGATACACGGCCTACTTTGATAATGCACGCCAAGAGAAAGCCGGAGTCAGGATAAATCCTAATGACCCTGAGGAGAATCCAGAGGCCTTCATGCCTGGACCCATCTGTGACGTGGAAAAGATTTTCAATTCAGTCCAAGCCATTTCATCCACGAAAAGACAAGGCAGCCAAGTAAGCGCCGGTGCTCATAGAAGAAGCCTTTCCGATCAACCAAAAGCAGGTTACACTACTGGCTCATCTTCATCGATGCAAAGAGGTGGGAGGTACTGAAGAGAAAGGGATGCAAGCAATCCATGTGATCATCCTGTAAGTTACTTCATGATTCATAAGCTATCTCTACAGCAAATAACAAAGTATTCTTTCGGCGTATTGATAAGCATCTGCCTAGAAAGAAATCAGAACGTGGAGGGAATTGAATCTGTAGGGAATGCAAGGTTCTAAGTTTATGATCTCTAACATGGTTTAACAGTTAACACTGTGAAAGGTCTTGATGATGAAATCTACATTCTTCCAGTGAAATCATCAAGAATATGAAAGAGGAAAGTTCGAAGGGCTGATTAACTTCAATCTACGCAAGGAAATTCCTAATAAGCCAATTCTTTTAAACTGTGAATTGCGTTGCCTTGCTGGAGTTCTTCTATTGATCACTCTCCAACTTGATTGTACATTGCCTTCTATTTTTAAGAACAGTCCAGATCATCATTTATAAAGGCAAAAGGGGCAAACAAATGGAGATTTGTTAATGTCTCGGTGCAAACAGGAAGAAGCTCCATCACTTATAAGTGCGTTGATTGACATCTCCTCCTAAATTCAGTGCATCATCAGAAGAAAACTGATACTGGTTTTCAGAACAGCATTATTTCCTTAACATCCAGGACCCAGATATGAATTGAGGGATCAATTATATGTTGCACAGATAACATCACGTTCTCGTGAAGTGATGTCCTGGTTTTGTCCTTGCATGATTTGCGGTTTCACCATATCTAGAAAAGATCACTTAAAATACGTGCATATGTTAGATTTGTTTCTTGTATATGCATATGCTTTGTTTCTCAATTTGTGCTCTCAAGTTTCCTGCAATCAACCTTAGAAATGAATTGGCCACAGAAACACTCATGCGCTCCAAAACACGGAAACTTGGCCAATGTTAGAATTCCACAGGCAGCATGTTCTGGGAGCGCACGCCAAGACAAAACCAGCAAAAAGATGATTCCAAACGACCCTGAGGAGAATCCAGGTGCCTTTTCACCCAGGACAGGAGGGACTTGTAGTTTCTTCTGTTTGAATTTGGCCAAATCGAGTTTGTCCCAGAAACAACATGGGGCTCACAGTGCCGGTTCTCACAGGAGGAGCTTTTCCAATGAACTAAAGAGAAAGAGCTTCAGCGCAAAAAAAGGCTTCTCGCCATCAGTGCGAAGAAGCTCAGGACCCTGGGGACAGAGGAACAGAGGTCGACCAGCAGATAATTCCGTAAGTACTGCCCCCTTTGCGTTGCATCAGCCCCACTTTTTGGAGAAAACATTTCCAAGATTGATTATAACATGACATAGATCTCTCACTTCAATTCTTCTCCTTTCTGCATTTGCCTTCCATGAAACTATATTGTTCAGTGACCAAATGATGCTTATTAAGTGTTATCTTTCTTTCAAGTGGCAGCATCTTGGCGCAACACACGTACCAGTGTTCGGCGACTGGGATGAGACTGATCCAAATTCAGGAGAAGGCTACACTGAGAGGTTCAACAGCATAAAGGAAGAAAAAGAGAATGCCTCGTCCAACTTCCAAACTGTGCTCTCGATTCCAATCAATTACTCAGATAGCCCCACGAAGGAGGGAGTCCCTTCTTACCTATTCAAGGTAGCATTTCTTGAATTAGTATTATAAGCAGGTAAAGACTCTTTATGCAACCAATTCGAAACTTGTTTCAGAAAACTAAGTTGATCATACTATCTTGGAACTTGATCAAATACACCCTCGAGATATCAATATCTGCCCTATTCTAGTTCATGACATTGGTCCGCTCAATCTTCTGCAGACATACTGCCGTGTGTTTTCGAGTGGGAAACAGTTATTCACGAGATTCCGCCGACTTATCCAGGCTGACAAGCTGCGATCTTAGTGCTGGCACGAAAGGAAACCATAGAGGACCGGTGAATATAATTGAACTGGTCGGAACCTTAGGTGCATTCTTCCTTTTCATGTCCTTCGGCAGGAAAACAATAGAATCATTTCATATCAGTCTAAAGAATGTGAGGATGAATTTCCCAGTTGCACTTTTACTCAACTGGCTTTTTCGTGCTTGATACTTATTGACCTTGATAAGACTTATGACGCATGAAGTGTGAACCGTGACCGTTGATAATCAGCGAAAAACGGTCGAATATGAACCATTAGGAATAGTCTGAGTTAGCTGGCCGACGACTTTTGCACCTTGACAGCACGAGGCTTCTTGTTCAATTCAAATCCGGCAGAATTCGGAGGCCCGTATCGAAAGAAAGTGATTTTTCTTGACAATCGCATGCTTTGATGAGTAGCTTGGTTATCATCGGACTAGAGAGGCGGTCCTAATCCGGAGACGAGAGCTAACTTACCGTGATTATGTCAGGGCACGGCAAAGAGAGAAGTAACACAGAAAGGAAATAGAAAAGTGATAGTTCATTTTGTTTCCTCGCACCAACCTCCGCGAACATGCCTATGGCGGCACAAAACCGCCGGCCACCAGAAAGTAGAGGAGCTCGCCCTCCACTCCAAAGTACGCGATGAGCCTGGCGGCAAGGCCCGCCACCGTTATTTGGACACCCCTTTCTGGTAAGGAAGAATATCGCCCCGACCACGGGTGGCTGCCGCCGGAGGAGGAGGAGGATGACGGTTGCCACTGCGTTTCCGGGGTCAGATCAGAGGGCCTTGTGCTGCAAATAGACGTGATATCGCCCTGACCACAGCTGGCCGCCACAGGCATTCACTTGGCAGTTGGCCTTGCATCGTGCGGGAAAAACCGAACGGATTGCGACAAAATAAAATAGGAGGTGAAGTACAAACTACCATGTAGTTAGTTCTTGTCAAAAGTATTGTGCAGATTTACAAACAATATAACATCTTGAACCAGTTTGGATTAGCACTCAATCGGACCTTTTCTTGAATCGACACGCCTAGAGAAAAAAATTAAAGAGAAGAGATGCCACACGTATTCTTCTTTTCTTCTTCTTCAAAATGGAGAATTATTTCATTTCCATTTATAAAGTTTTAATGGATATGAACTGAAGAGATACATGAATTGATAAGACACACAAACTACATAAATACATTTAGCTTTCATGAATGGAAGAGACCTATCTCATTTTGCTCCCTTTCGTTGATTCATTAGCCTATAATAACTACACCTTAAACTCTTGCAGGGTTGTGGCTTTCTAGAGTTGCCACCCTACAGTGAGCTCTCATGGATTGCACACCTACCCAGGCGGTCGTCACTGCCGGCCGCATCTGAACTGCCTCTCTGGGCCGTCGGGAGATTTCTTGCGTTGGCGGTGACGACCAAGATGAAGTCATTTAACAAATTTCTAAGAAGTCAATGCTTAACCGTTGGCTCCTAGTTTGACATTGGAAGTCTAATCTTGGAGAAATCGACTGTAACTAGGCTAGGGCTAGGGCATATGCCTTGAATGTTCCTGTCGCACTAGGGTCGGAATCATCAACTCACAAAGGCCGGCGCATCTCAACTGTCGCATCACAATTTTTTCCCTCTTGTCGGGACTATCCGTCAAACCCAATATGAACTGAAATTTTATAAACATAGATGATACGATGTTACGTCTAAATAAGTGTAAAATATGAAACAAAATTTAAGAACTTTTCCCATCGAAATATCGATCAGATTGATGAATGTTCCTACAATGAGAGGTACCCATGAGTATTGTAACCTTTGTATGATGTCTATTTCAAAATTGTAATTTTTCATTTGATTGACATGACCATTTCACTTGGGTGTCGTACTTTTCAATCCACCAATTGAGTGCTGTAATTCACAAGTGTCATATCCGATTTTCTGATTTTCCAGCTATAGCAACAAAGTGATAGATTTTTAAGAGCTAAAATAGCACCAAAGTTTGAAATAGATTGATTTAAAAATGCAACATACATAAATAGATTTGTAGATAAAATTTTTAACTTCTCAATTTCGACAAGAAATCAATGCCACTTAAGTGGGTAGTACGAAAATTATACCACGGGAAAGTTATAACATTTCCGATGCCACCAAAGTGATTGATTGAAAACTATGATACATTAATGAGCACCATATGAAGATGATGTTGCTCAAGTGCATCATTGGAAAAACTCGAATAAACAACGTGAGAAAGTTACAACAATTTCAATGTCCTTTTCTTGATATTTGATTCTTTTTTTTTTTAGAAAATACTACAAATAATTCTTGAACTTTGGTCCAATATAATTCCTGAACTTTAGAAAACGACTAGAATGAAGTCATTAAAGAAAGTTTATAGAAGTCAATGCTCATGCGGGGCTCCTAATTTGACGTTGGAAGTCTAATCTTGGAGAAATCGAGGCTCGGCTATGGCATATGCCTTCAATATTTGTGTTGTACAAGGATCGAAATTATCGACTCATAAAGGCCGGCACATACATTTGTCGCATCACAAATCTTTTCCTCTTGTCGGGACTACACGTCGTACCAAAGAGGGAATCGAAATTTCATAACATAGATAGTACGATGTCACGTTTAAAAAAGTGTAGAATATGAAGAAAAAAAAAATTAAGGACTTCTTCTATAGATTTTTGAAAAACAAGGGCATCAATAGGTGTTGTGATTTTCATATCATGCCCATTTCGAAGTCATAACTTTTCATTTGATTGACATAACTGTTTCACTTGGATGTCATATGTTTTAATTGGTAAATTGACTGCTGTAATAAAATAAAATAAAATCCTCAAGTGTAATCTTCGAGTTTCCAACAATTGTGAACATTTTCTAAGAGCTATAACATCAAAATAATAGATTGAAAAATATAACACATGAGTGAGTATGGTACAAAAGTTATACTGCTCAAGTAATTCATTGAAAACACTCGAGTGAATGCCACGAGAAAGTTACAACATTCCCGATGATCGATCGAAAATGTACTACACCTAAATGAGCACCGTACAAAAGTGATGTTGCTCGAATGCTTCATTGAAAATGCTCGAGTAAATAAAATGAGAAAGTTATGATAGTTTCAGTATCCTTTTCTCGATATTTGACTATGTTTTATTTTGAAAATGATACAAATGATCCTTAAACTTTGGTCAAATGTAATCCTTGAACTTCAAATCTATTCAATGATCTATAAATCATAGCCCAGTGTGCAAAGTCATCTCTGAACTTTTCGATTGTTTAATATGATTTTCAATTTTTTGGTACATGTTCAATTTAGCCCTCAAAATGTATGAATATGTTCAATGTCATCATTTTGTCATATGTAACAAAAATTCAATGACAATATTGTACATTGAATTAAAGTTTAGATATTATACCAAATAAATTTAAAGTTTATGGGCCATATTGCATGTTAGGCCGAAATCCAGGACCATTCGTGCCATTTACATTTTTAATCTTTTCTCTCCTTTTTTTTTTTTTTTCTTTTTAAGGGGGCCCATTTTCTTTATATCCGTTTCTCAATCTTCTATAGTAGGGACATCCCAACCCAACCGTACGGGACACATTCATTTACTCCCGCTCTCCTCCGCCTTCCGCCACCGCAAATCCCTCCGATCGATCGATCGATCGGCACGACCCGAAAACGACCCCGGAAAGCCTCCGCCCCCCGCGGCGGAAGATGGCGGCGAGCGACGCGAAGATCGGGAGGAGGTTCGAGGGCAAGGTCGCCATCGTCACCGCCTCCACGCAGGGCATCGGCCTCGCCATCGCCGAGCGCCTCGGCCTCGAAGGCGCCGCCGTCGTCATCTCCTCTCGCAAGCAGGTACAACTCCATTCCTTATTCCTCTTCTTCTTCGCCTTCGATGTTTCGATTCTCGCGAGGCAGTTCGCGGTGGATGCGCGGCGCGGCGATTTCGACGATGTGTTTTTGGCGGATTCGGTTTGCCAGTGATGTCTGAGGATAGCGATGCGCCTGAATGAGGTGAGGCGATCGTGGTGATGCGCCTGAGTGGAGCTGAGCTGAGTTGATTGTAGTGACGCGTCCGGTGATGGATGCGTGGTGCGGCGATTTTCTACGGTGTGTTTTTGGGCAGATTTGGTTTGCCGGTGATGTCTGAGGATAGTGATGCGTCTGAATGAGCTAAGCTGAGTTGATTGTAATGATGAGGCCTGAGTGAAACTGAGGTGAGTTGATTAGAGTGACGCGTCTAGTGATGGATGTGTGGTGCGCGAGCTTGAATTGCGGCGATTTCTGTGATGTTTTTAGCGGATTTGGTTCTTCTGTGATGTCTAGTGATGAGCCTGGATGAGCTTGGTTGATCGTGGTGATGCGCCTGAGTGGAGCTGAGCTGAGTTGATTTTTTTTTCATTAGCTTTTTTTAGCAAATGCGCTTAAAATGTGCTGAATTCGACTTCTTTTTCCGAGGAAAAGGAGCTGGGTGTTGATAATTTCCTGTGCGTGTTATTATTTAGCTGGTGACTTTCTGAGTGTCGTAGTGAATTATGGTTGTGTAGATCATCACGTCAGGTTCTGTTCGTAACAAGTATCTTATCGATGGAATTCGGTCCTTGGTGCAATAAGCTTAGGTTTATTCTGTAGTGGGTGTTTAAAAATTTGTGTTTTATATCCATTTGAAGTCACTGTCCTTTTAGTGCCATTGTTCTTATCTCGAAACAACTCGGGGAATCATCTATAGCTTTTTTCTTATCGATTACTTGTTCAGTGGACTGGAAGTGACTAGTTAAATTGGTAATCAGAAAAATGTGGACGAGGCTGCTGAAAAGCTCAGGGCAAAGGGTATAGAGGTTTTGGGCTTGGTTTGCCATGTTTCCAACGAACAGCAGAGGAAATCCCTGATAGACAAGACTGTTCAGGTGAGTAATTGTTCTCTCAGGTGGCTGTCTTTTATACGTGATCTCACCACCATGTACTTGAATTGTCTCGAATTATCCTCTCTATAAGGTTTGTATACAATCCCAAATAGCTACTGGTACAATAACAACTAGTTAGGCTAAGAATTGATGGTGCAGCTTTTAATTCTTTTTTTGTGATTATTTACTTAATACTTTTTGGAGAAGTTGTTGAAGTATCTTGAGCATTGTATAATTGTAACGTACACCATCTGTAATGAACTTTGCTGTAGTCAATTTCCTCTGTAGCCCTTGTGTGTTGCCCCTTTTTCGGGCATTAATATGTTCTGTGATTACATAGATAGTATATTTGGATGTCTCTTACTTTTGGCATTGCTGTACTAAGTTTAGGCTCCATTTGTTTCGCAGAAAATGAATAATTTAGAAAACATTTTCCTAAAAACGCTTGTATTGATTGAAATTATTAGTCAATATAAAATGTTCACATTATTGACAACAATTTATGTCTAAATATTTTTTGCAAACGATGAAAATATTTTTCATTGAGTCATTTTCTAAGCGATACAAACATTCATTTTCTAGAAAAATGTTTTTCAAATCGTTCATTTTCCATAAAACACATGCACTCTTAGATATGGTTGAGCTCTATCTTTGAAAGTATAGGATTGGAAGCTTTGATGAAGACTAGCACTCAAATCATGATGGTAGATAACAATTTCTCCCTGGTTTGGATGCTCTCTATCCCTAAGAATATAATGATCAATTATTGATATGATCTGTTAAAGATATTGTCGTAGAACTCTATGGGTGATTGAGGAGAGATAAAAGTTCAGAATAATAATGTCCTTGCTAGTAGTGGGCTAAGTGTTCAAGACAAAAACTAGGGCAACTTGGAAATGATCTTGTGGTATGTTAATTTGTTCAGATTAAACAGAAAGGTCAGATTATTTTCAGGTTACTTTTTTTTGGCTCGGTTTTTTCCCTTGACGTTCTTATTATATGCTTTTTTGGTTCTTTTTTCCTCTCGGTTCCAGTGAAGGAAAAATATAAGGTATTGCTTGCCAAGATAAATTTTACGAAGTATGTTCTTAGGTCCTGATTGATTATCCGATGCTTTGGTTGCAGAAATACGGGAAAATTGATGTGGTGGTATCAAATGCCGCTGCTAATCCATCTGTTGATCCCATTTTAGAAACCCAAGGCTCCGTTCTTGACAAGTTGTGGGAAATAAACGTCAAAGCATCTATTCTACTCCTACAGGTGACAATGTTGTGCCCAAGCATTTATACTACTGCTGAAGAGACATTTCCATTTTATAATCACATCAAAGCATTGCACCTACATGTGGCATTTGTGATGTTACCGAGTCGGGCTGGTAGCTAGTCTATGACACTGATCTGACCGAAGTCAGCCTGCTGAGAATGTCTTTGGCCGTATTGTTAGTCTTTAGTAATTTATAGAAGACTATCTCTGGACATCTAAAGAATTATCCAATTACTGAACCTGTTAAGAACCTTTTATGGTCTCAGTACCAAGAACATTGTAGTTGGACTTCTTTCGTGGGAGCATTAAATTTGTCAAAACAGTAGGTAGTTTCATTAATTGTGTGTCTGTCTGCATCTGCAAATTTAATAATTAGTTCGTGTTGAAACAGGATGCAGCACCTCATTTGCAGAAGGGTTCATCTATAGTTTTAATCTCTTCAATTGCTGGATACCAGCCACAGTCTTCCATGGCTATGTATGGAGTGACTAAAACAGCCCTGCTTGGGCTAACCAAGGTCGGTACAATGGGTTGTTGATCTTGTTCTTTCTTGTCCTATAAGCTAGCTTTAAGAATCTTGCGTATGTGCTACATTTCTGGAAGCAACTGGCCTGTAGTCTCATGCAAAACTTGGGACTACAATAGAAGATTTTCTATGCTTAACATAAAAGGAACATGCTTCTTATCACAAGCTTACATTCTCTTAAAAGAAGACATTATGGTTGGCTGGTGCAACAACTTTGTTAGCAATTGCTTTTGTATTGCATCTCAAGCAGCCTTTTCTTAAAAATAGTTTTAAGTTTCAACTTGCTTATCTGCTTACTCTTCCAAGTTCTTCATAGGCCCTAGCAACAGAGATGGCACCAAATACCCGTGTTAACTGTGTGGCTCCCGGTTTCGTGCCTACGCACTTTGCTGACTTCCTAGTAAAAAGTGATACCGTTGTAAGTATATGTTTTCCCATTCTCTCTCCCCATAGATACTTGAAGTACGACTGGTCATAGGCTCATTTTGGACTGTAATGCATTGTAGAGGAATTCTATCGAGGAGACAACGCTACTCAAGCGGCTTGGGACAACAGAGGACATGGCTGCAGCAACCGCCTTCTTGGCATCTGACGACGCTTCTTATATAACAGGAGAAACCTTGGTGGTCGCTGGAGGAATGCCCTCTCGACTTTAGTTCATTCCAACAGTTTCTGCAACGATTAGTTTCTCTCTTCCATTCTGTTATTGTAGCTTGTGTGACCCCCAAGACTGTCATATGTATGGCAGAATAAAACCAGCAATAATGAGTTGATGCAGCTGTCGTCTTGTACCTGCCTGAACTTCTAAAGCATAGAATGTCACATGATGTGCAATTGCAGAAAATGCCAGGTAGCGTGAAGTATCTAGCATTTAAATTTGCATAAAGATGGAAGTGCATTTGTTTGACTATTGGAAAGAAGATGCCAGGTAGCTTGAAGTATATAGCATTTAAATTGCCATAAAGATGGGAGTGCGTTTTTTTTACTATTGGAAACGTGTGAAGGGCAAGATTTGTGGGGTCATTCATCCTTTTTAGATGCAAGATACCAATTCAAACATCAAGTGGTCATGCGATTCCGAAGCTTTGCTGCGTTTTCTTTTACCTTTTTCCCCACAGGATCTCATGGTACTTCACATGAAGCAACATGCTTTTTTACATTAGAATACCCAGATGCGTGGGTCTGCCAAATTCAGTGCTTGAAGCCAACATGAGTAGAAAATCATAAATCGAGCGAACTTGAGATTGGCTTGAACCGAGGATCGTTGACAGGGCGATGTAATTACTGTCTAGTTAGCCTCCCGAGATTCTAAATTTCAAACGACAAGAAGCAGTCAGACAATGCCAGATAATATGAATAGGAGAACCTCTGCCTAGTTAGTGTGACTGGTCAAACTTAAATACCGACGAGTGTTGACTCTGACTTGATCGTACAAAACCTACCCCATTTCTTTCTTGTCACTCCTTGTTACTTCATTCACTAACAAAAAAAAATCTCCAGTCAAAGGGTGCCTATTATGGTGTGGCATACTCTCCTCCAATGAATCACCTTTGCAGTTGACTTCTCTTTCTATTAGAGAGAGAGAGAGAATTTGAAAGCTTCTTGTGCTAGAAACTTGGTCAAACTTAGTAATCAAATTTGCTCGGCACGCCTTGACATATCTTTACCTAACTACAAGCTTAATCAGAATGCTTTGAGCCAGAGGTAATGAGGACGAATTAAGCCACCTCTAAAGGGGCAAACGAACCAGTGATGGTTTATCTATATGGTAGGTCGCAAAAAAGTCAGCGTCCAGTTTAGCATCCACTCAAACTAATTCAGGACCATACCGCACTCCAAAAGGAGCAGCCAAAAAAGCACCATCTTTACTTGATTATCGCAATGAACTAGTCGAGTTGACAAGACAGCCGAGATTTTGCACTTCAAGAATCATGACACGTGAGATTCAATTCACGCTTGGTGAGACCAATTAGAAAAATGTCGCGAGAGATCTATTGCTTGCCTTAAGATCTTGTAATCTCGATATGAATGACTGACATTCGATCGGACTACAATAATGCATGAGGCCTAGCAAATGAAAAGGGACCCAAGAGATCACATGATGCGAACATCAAATATCTGTCACGAAGTATGGAGACGTGTTGTTAGCAGGTAGCCTAACTATCAAGACCAAATCATGTTGGTCCACTCCTACCTCCACTTACATTGATGTGACATCAAGCACCAGGATAAGAAAATCTTCCATGCACTTCGAGTGATTAAGAACCCATTGTCAAATTTCATCTTGGTTTCCTGGAAACATCAATCCATGCTATTGATGTTCGAATAAATATAAACATCTTCACTTAGCTACCACTGTACCTTGGTGCGGGCTGATAGAAGACGAAAAACAATAATATATATTATATATATGGCTGCATAGTTGACATTAGGTAACACGGCAGAATAACTTAGCCAAAGGCACGATTAGTGAGCACAAGAAAAAGATGAGGATTCGTCAATTTTAGTATATTATTACAGTAATTTTTCTTTACGCAACAATAACAATCCTTGTAAAAAAGCGGGTCATCCATCGTGCATGTCAGCACGGTCGATGACCACAATGGTCATTGGAATCTTGTAAAACCCGCCGCAAACGACTTCAGTAGGATGAAGGACTTGTTCAAATGAGCTCGGGACCAATTTGCACTGTCTCTGTTGGCGACCCGTTCGTCTAGTAGACCAGACTAACACGCCCAGGGAATTTATGTACCAATATTTTACGATGATTCTCAGGTCTTTATGTGTGTGATGTGATCGGCATCTAGCAAAATCTTATTGACCTAGCAACTCCAATTGAGATGTTGCTTTCAAGCTGAGGGACAATGTCACAATCCGTCATAATCTTGGAAAACGCATGGTGGGTTTCCCTAGTACAGTGCTCGAGACTCAGTCAAGACGACCTCGATACGGCGCTCGAGAAAGTTCAGAGTCCCTTTCGCAGATCGTGACGTTAACCAGAACGAAACAAGCAGATGAAGCTACGAAGAAGTACGACGTTCCCAGCTCGATTTCCATGTTGCTTTTGTTTATGTTTGTTGACTTTCGACATGGTTCGCAGCTAATAGGAGAACCTTAGCTCGTGACGAGGTCAATTCCCACTGCGGCAACAGAAGAGAGGAAGTTCCGAATAGATAATTCTAGGGTTAGGTACATTTTTCCTTGCGAAACTGTATAATATGCGGGTGCTTATCGAAGATATCATCATCGAGACGGATCGCCCTTTACCGCTGCTAGGACTTGTCACTAGCGAATTCGGAAATGAAGGAAGTCTGCCGATCCTTTTCTATGTTCGAAAGAAAACGCCAATGTGTTATTTATAAATTACATTTAGATAACTTACCAAGACACCGATCTTAGGTATATTCTTTTGCTTGCGAAAAACGGTTTAGGCTAAGCTTCTGAATCGAGCTCTCTCCAATATGGTGATGGAACACAATATGCAAATAATTTTGAGTAGCTCTATTACTGTTGTCACGCCATATATTTGATCACCACAAAAGCTTTAGGAGATTGATAATTGTATTTATGTTGTTTAATGTACTAATCTTTGAAAGGTTTAATTCTTAAATTGCACAAACTATTCAGTGTTTGGATTAATACCATAAAACTCCAAACTGTTACACTTATAACAAATTGATCTCCTTTAGTTTTTATTAAATTTTAAAGTTAAATCGCCAAATTGGATGACACATGACAATTGATGGGTGTACCAATTTAGAGTTTTACCTTAATTTGCCATAGGTATACTAATTTTGTGGTTTTTCGTTGTATTAATTCAATTTAACAAAAACTAACATAAACTATATTTATCGCAAGTGTACTAATTTGGGGTTTTTGGTGGTCGAAAAATTACTTTGGGTTAAATTTGTCACAAATATGTAAGTTTAAAGTTGTTGTGGTGAAAAAAATAATTTTTGATAAATTTGTTACAAATATACTAATTTGAGATTTTTCTTATTATCAATCCTTAGCTAGAAATGAGAGTTTGCATAGAAGCAAGCATTTTTTTTTTGTTTTGCTGAAATAATAAAAGTTTCACATTTTTAAAGAAAATGTTATTGAATTAAGAAATAATTCCCCCCACCCAAAAATAAAAATAAAAAGTGGAAGCATTATATATTCCTAATTCACATTTTTTTTTCTTCAGTTTATGGAAAATTCTCTAACATAATTCATCAGGATTCAAATGTATATTGCATGATGATTCTCTAAATAAAAATTTCCACGTTTGAATCTTCATTAGATGGGGAAAAACGATGATGATGCCATTGACCTTTGTATTTCATTAAAGGTGAATTGATTCTTTAATGCCCTCATGATTCAACCTCAAATGCAGTAATAATGGCAATGATGAAGCACTTTGTATTGTAGCACACCATGTTAGGACATTAATGAGTCTCTCAAGAAAGGGGGGGATCAAAAGTTTTGCACACTCAAAAGTGGGTAGTGAAGCTTTGGTATTTGATTTGCCTTTTCCCTATTTGCTAACAATTTCTCCTGTGTGAATTTGATGGGGGATAATTACCCAAAAAAAAAAAATAGTCTCAAATTTATTGTACAAGTGTCAATTTAATCCTATATATTTCTATTTTGCCAACTTAATCTTAAACATTTTGACAATTTATCAATGTAGTCCTTCCATCCATATGGACATCGAACGATTGACGCTAATATAGATAATTTTTGCAATTTTTCTAAATCTTTTTCCTAAATTTCTTCCTTTTTGTTTTATTTCCTTGTACTTTTTTTTTTTTTTTTTTTTTTTTTTGCCATGGGGTAGCAACCCTTGCTGACATTGGGTGAGGGCAACATGACCCGACACATAAAGCCCACTGTAGTGAGGGCTCACAACCCCTTTCTTGAATCCGACGAGGTTCGTAATGCCCTTGCCTATGGCCAATGGCTTCTACCGACCATCATTGAGGTCGTAAACCAATGAAGGGAAATAAGAAAAAAAATTACAAAAATTGAATACGTTAGCGTCAGCAATATCATGAAAGATAGTTGTCCAATATTCACATCAGTGATTTTCAGTCAAAATGATTACATTGAAAAATCATTAAAAAGTTTATAACTAAATTAATCAAATTAAAAAAAAAAAGTCAAATTGAAAATTTTAAAACTGAATTATTATCTGCGTAATAAGTTCATAATTTAAAAAAAAAAAAATTTCCCAATTTGGTTGCGTGGTAAGATATTGAGACTTTTTATTGTAAAAATCATGGTTGGTACCTACCTACACCACGCGGCGCAACTTTCTAGGTCAAGTCACAAGAAAGTAATTTTGCACTCCTTATTTGGAACATGGATGGCTTATCTTTGACCGGATTGTGTATGTGAATTCAATACGGTTGTTAGACAATTGAAAACTACAATCTTGAAAAGCTATTTCCAGTATGGATTGATTAACGTAAAATCTTATTATTCCATCAGCTTTTTGAAAATCATACCAAATTGTCCTGTTAATTCTTTTGCACGAACTTTCTTTTTTTTAATGATTATTTTGATCTGTTTTGACCCCATACCACTTATGAATTCCAACCGATCCACGATGTTGAAACCATCACGTCTTATTCCACATATCAAGAGACCATCCAGAGCATCGATGCGACCATCAAACTCTTAACGGAAATTCCATATCCAAAACTACTATCAAGACTCATTCTACCCCTCATCAAATTGCATTGAATGAGGAGCACAAGGACAAGCTTCAAGACATTCATCACGGAGAGTCCTTGTCTAGGATATTTATCCACGAAATTACTTTCAAAATTATTAGTATCTCCTTGATTGTTCTCCGAGACTTCCGCCATTTGTCCCCGCAGCTAGTACACGCAATTATTGATGGGATATTCAATGAGCTCGATTGAATTGATGCCAACAGAAAGCAAAACCCTAATCGCGCAATTCCAAGATGCTCGTGATCTTTTTAGATTAGACACTTTCTCCTTTTTTATGGGGAGTGATGAAGAGAAGAGAGGAGAGGAGAGAGAAGGTGATAAGACAAAAGAGTGCGAAATTTCGTGAAAAGGCGATTGTTTTCGGTGCCCTCTTGGCACTAATTAATTAACTAATAATCTCTTTTCAAAATATTGGAAAAAAAAAAGTATTGAGGACAAATTATTATCTTATGTAGAAATTTGTTTATCTAACAAGAATGAATCTTTGCTTTTGAATGTTCCTTGTTTATAGAATGAATCCTTTTAGATTAGACTTGCTTTTTCTTTTTGTCTATTTAACAACGAAAATCCATGTCATCATGGTTCCTTCTTCTTTTGAGTGCTTGTTACTTCATTCGCGCCAAAAAAATTACTACCTGACCGATTTACTTAATATGGGAAAAATAAATAAAGTATGAGATCCTTATTTTTTTTCTATTAAATCATTCCATTCACCAAAATTAGAGAAACGAATAATCAATGTTATTAAAAAATCCAACAAAATAATTAAACTAATAGATTAAGAGAACTAAATGGAAATAAGGTTTACAAGCAAGTGATGTGGGATAATTGAACAACCTCTTTCAAATGTAAATTGAATTTAGAACGGCCTATGAAATTGATGAATGGAGAGACTAGCCCGAGAACTAAATTCAAGGTGGAATCCAACTCTCATATCATATTGAGAAATTGAATGTAAAACCTTAGAGTGATCAAGCAAGAGACGCTAAACAAAGGTTCATTAAAAATTTCACGAATAAGCGATGTGAGAGGCTTTAATAGATGTGGCGGTTATAATTATAAACTGGGCAAGAATGCTAGAATAAGATGCTCTTGGGGAACAACGGAAAGGGGCTTGGAGTTTGGATTGGACCACTTCCCTCCTTTTCAAAAACATACTTTGCTTTAATCGAAGTCAATAATGAATAGATAAATAAAAAGGAGACAAACAAAATCCTTTAAGTTGGAAAAGTGTGCTTACCACTAAGACCCCCTCAACGCATAATTAACATTTCGGAAAAAAATATTAATTACTATGTAAAGCATACCATAGCAAATATCTCAAGCACATTCAAATATCTATATTTGATAATTCTCTTATTTATTAATTTACTTGCTGGCGCATTAACATATCAAATTAATTCCCAACTTTTTTTTTTTTTTGGTCATGAATTCCCAACTTCAAGTACCGAGAAACGGTCGCTCGTCCGCAGACACAAACGGCACGGCGTTTTAGCTCACATGACAACAAACCCGGAAGCGGGCCCCACCCGTCTTTCGACAGGACAGCCTCGAGATTCGAAGCCCACTTAAAACGGCGCCGTTTAGTAGCCGCTTAAACTACAGCTGCGGCAGTGATAAAAACCCCACTAAGAATCGGCTGCTTAGGACTTTTGCTGGTTTATTAATTGCTGCTAAAGTCTCGATCTAGGTTGGATTAACCCTTAATCTTGCAGCTAAACCTGCTTGCCAAAATTAAAAGTTAAGGCAAAGGAAAAAAAAAAAATGGTAGCCACTGCCCATCATCCTTAAACTTGCTAACCCTCAACTCGGTGGCCTCGGAAAAGGGACGCAAAATCCTGTCCGAGCCATGGCATGCGGTGCTGAGTTCAAATCTTCTCAGTGATAATGCCCCCGACCCTACTCGAATGCGGAGGAGATGGGGGTGACCGGCTCCCCACCGCCGCCGTAAGCGGCCTCAATAAAGACGAACCGAGATCTTGAATTATCGAGAAAAGAAGGAAAACAGGGAAATCCTAAGTAAGGACGACCCAAGATCTTGAATCATCAAAAAATAGAAAGAAAGACCTATACAGATTCTGCAACTTCGTTCCTGAGGGAAAAGGACCACCGAGAAGAAACAAGAAAAGGTAAACCAGCTTCCCCGGGGGGGGAAGAGATTTAGTTTATAATTAACGGCAGCTGCTCTTCTCCATTCTCTTTTTACATTGCAACAAGCTAGAAGATGATATGTACAGAATTCAGACCAGAAAAGGAAAAGGAGGGAGGAGGAAACCAGAAGAAGAAACGCTCGCTACCTTCTTGGGCTCGTAGCGAGCGGAGGAAAGGCAAAAACTTCGAGCAAAAAAGCTTGTCAGTTTTCTCCACAGATCAATTCCAAGCGCCCCAAATCCTCTCCCCGATGAAGCTCACCAGCTTCCTCACCGACCCTTTGTCCATCTCTTCCTCTCCGCCGCTACCAACCTCACCTCCGCCGCCGCCGCCGCCGCCGCCGCTGGAGTTGGCCTCTTCTTTCTTGTCGCCGGGCTCATTCTTGGACGCGCTCGGCTCGGGCCGGTTCGGCTCGGCCGGCTCGGCGGCGGGCCCCGATCTCTTCCTCCTGTCCCTGCCGTTCTTGCCCCTCGTGCTCTTGGGACTGTTGTTCTTGTTGTTCTTGTTCTTGTTCTTGAGCTCCAGCCCGTCCTCGAAGGCATCGATGATCTCGTGGATGAGCTGGCCGTTCGGGGACGAGTCCCACCGGACCCAGTAGCTCATGTAGCACCGGAAGCAGTCGCAGGTGAAGCAAGGCGGGTGGTCGCAGTTGCCGGTCTTGTTCTTGCCGTTGCCGCGGTGGCGGTTGCGGTCGTTGAAGTGGCTGTGGTTGTTGTTGTTGTTGTTGTTGGAGATGAGATAGGCCAGGACCTCCCTGTCCTGAGGGGAGAGGGCGGCGGCTAGGGCGAGGATGGCGGCGGGGAGGAGGGAGAGGAGGTGGTTGTAGTCGGAGGCCGGCGGCGGCTGCGGCGGCGGCGGGGAGGGGTGGACGGTGACTGATCTGCGGTAGAGCTTCTTCATGGTGATGAAGGTTTGTGATGGTGAAGATGGGAGAAAGTAGAGGAGGAGGTGAAGGTCTTATCTGCTATTCAAGAGGGATCCTGCTCTTTGATCTTTGTGGACTTTGAAGGGTTGATGAATGAGGATTTCTTGCTTTTTATTGTCTCGAAATTTACACAGAAGAGAGAGAGAGAGAGAGAGTGAGAGAGAGGGTGATGGACTTTTTCTTTATTATTAATTTGGAGTTAGGTTATTTTATATACTTATGAAATAAACTATACTTTAGATTAGTGTTTCCAAGGGTTACGTGTCGCCCCATGATGATTTCGATTTTGTCTTCTTCAATTTGCTTTCATTATTTTTATCATATGTTTTGCTCCTAATATATTTAAAAGAAAAGGAAGCTCTCTCTCCACGAAGTTGAAATTGACGAGTTGCATGTTTAATGAAATCCACATGAAATTTTAACATGAATTGCATGTAGAGTCATATTTCCTTTATCCTAGATAGAATTGATGTTTTTTTCCCCTAACTGCTCTTTTGATTGATAGGTTATAAATATACAAATATCACTAATATTTAGTTCTAGTTAAATCTGCATGTAAGTGATGATCATATATTGTCACCTACTAATTAAAGTTACGTTTGGTAATCGGGATAAATATAAGATGTGATAAAAACCGTTGTGATTGATGAAAAAATTGGATAGGATTTATTATATCTATAGTATAAAAGTTATTTTTCTCAAATAAAAAATTTCTTAAATCAATAAAATCGTAGATATGAATAGTATTTAAATTGTAATATAAAAAAAAATTAACAAACAAAAATAACAAAAAATAATTGTTTTTATTTATCTCTATTGTATTTATATAATTGAAATCCTTTCTATTCTATAATATGTAATACATATATATGGTGCTTACTATTTATTACATGTGTTGGGTATATTAGTATAGTTTATTATTTAATTAAATTTTAATCAAGGAAAGATGGAAGGGAATAATAAATAAATAAAATAGAGAGGGAGAATTATTTAAAAAATAAGTAAATAAAAATGAAGATCTTGTATTTTAAATAAACAAATTCAAACTTGAAAATGATCTTTTTAATTCTTGAAGAATAAAAGGCAAGGAGATTTATAAACTATATCACTAATAACGCTATTGTTGCACATTTACATCTTTTGTCATGGCTGAACCCATGTCTCTAGAATGCTACTATAAGCTCATTTGTGGTTTAAGGTTTAGATCTTGAAGGTTGTCTCCATTTGTGTGGTTTCTTTAGCAATGAATTGCAAAAAAATTCTTAACATCTCTGTTTATATGCGGTTGCTACCAACCAATGAACATGATAAGATATAAACATCTGGTTTTATAAGGTGAATGGAATATAACAATATTTCATGATTTTTATATCTTATCATGTCCGATTCTATCCTAACTAAAAATCCCAATGATAAAATATAGCCCAAAAACATAACTGAGAAAATGGAAGAAAATGTAAACCAAGAACCCATAAATTTTAGGGAAATTGCTTCAAATAGTCGTGAACTTCGGTCCAATATGTAATTTGGTTAATAAACTTTTAATTTATTCAATGAGGTTTATGAACTTTAGGTCAATGTATAGTTCGATCCCGAACTTTTAATTTGTTTAATACAATCCTTAAACTATTGGTATATGTTCAATATAATTCTTAAACTGTATAAAAAATTTAATGTAATCCTTTCATAATTATTTAAGACTAGGGACTATATTGAATATTATAGAGTAAGGACCGTATCGAATGTGTACTAAAAATTCAAGGGTTATATTGAATAAATTAAAAGTTTATGGACCATATTGCATAATGAGCTAAAATTCATGGATTGTATTGAATAAATTAAAAATTAAGAGATCAAATTATATATTAAAAGTATAGTTCATTGACTGTTTACGTCATTATGTCAAAATTACATGCATTGAACGCGGCCCTCCTCGCGAATCTTTTTCAATCTAAATTTCTTGGTTTTGCCAACCAGAGTCACATTATTGCCGCCTAATTGTCTCTTCCTCTCTTTTTTTCTGCCTTTGTCCTTGTCATCATGGTACTATCGTCCCATTCCCAACTCATGGCTGCCATCTACTACTGCTTTTAGCATTTGACTACGTTGTCGCCACTACTACAAACTTTTTAAGAGAGAGAGAGAGAGAGAGAGAGAGGTTAGTTATTGTTTTCAATTTGTGAGGCCAATGGTCATTTTTAGTTCGAAATTTTTAGAGAATTTTGCAAATCACATATGTTGACCAAGAGCAAAGTTTCCGCTAGACTTGTCAAACGGATAGGTCGGGTCAAGTAAAATATGTTCCGATCCAAATTAACCTATTTTCATATAATATAAATTGAGTGACTCGTACCCAACTTAAGTCATTCTTGATCCGACTCATATTGCTAAAATACTTATGTATTTAACTTAATTCAGGAAAATTCATACTAAATTAAGGTGAGAGCATAGAATGAGCAATTGTAAGATCGGATAAGGGTGAAAGAGTGAAGAAATAATTATAGAAGTGAGTTTAGTCTACATAAGTCATTAATCTATCCAACACTTATATTGTTTTTCAACAAAAAAAAAAAAATGTACACCACCATTTTAAACTCATTAATGACTATATATTGAACATGACTAATTCGTATAACAATTCAGCCCATTAAATATAAACTAAGAAATGGGTTTATAACCTATTTTAATGAGTCCAGTTCTCACCGATCATTTGTTGAAAGAGAACACAATCCTTACTCGAGGCAATTCCCTTTATGATCATTCTTGTACCTTAGATATGTGACCACACACACTCTCTCCCTCTCAATTCATGTGCTTTTGCTACATTAAAGTCCTTTCCCAAGTCAACTTTGGTCGTCACCTGCCACCTTGTCCATGTAAACACGCCCACTCTTATCTCTCTCGATTTATGTTCCATTGCTAACATTAAAGTCCTCTCCAAGTCAACTTTGGTCTGCAAATGCCACCTTGCACCATTAAAAATATATCAAGCTTTGAAGGCGCCCTGTACGATGACAAGGCACCAAACCCCTCCTCGTGGCAAAAAAAAAAAAATGTTATAAGTAAATTTGTTAATTTGACAAAAATGGATAATTTAAAAAAAATTTTAAAAATAATTATTTGTATCGCTGAAAATAATTATTAAATAATAAATATTTTTATTATCGATAATGATTTATATCTATGAAAATATTTATCGTCCATTTGTTTTTGTATGGATTACAAAAGATTATTTTAGAAAAATAATTTTCAAATTATATATTTTCCACTAAAGAAACAAAATGTAAGCTTTCACTTATGGATGCAAAGCATAATATTGACTAAATACATAAAAAAATATGTTTGGAACTCCATAAAAAAATGATTTTTTTTTTTTTAGATTGTGTTTTCGATTATAAATATTGCCCTTTACCCATCCCGTTGTGGCCGCGTTGGTTCGACGTTCCCCCTTCTTCTGGTAGTGGGGAGGTTCGAGTTACTGCGGTCACATTTGCGTGACTTAAGTGCGGCACCGTGGGAGGTGGGTCCCCACGCTAACGTCGCCCCGGGTTTACGTCGTCGGCTGCCGGCTGTACGGCGATTCCTGAGTCATAAATAAATAAATAAATAAATATTACCCTTTTTTAGTGGTATGGACATAGGAAGCGTTCAGACTCGACTTATTTTTATTATTTATGTTACGCTTCAAATATTATTTTTAAGGCGGGAATCTTAGCAACGTCAAACTCAATTATGTCCGAACATTCAACAACCGCAGAGCTGCAAAATTCCATATGGAAAGAGATGTTTTCCTAATATCACATAAGATGGATTACATAGGCAAAGAATTTTTTTAAATGTTTTTTGTTTTCCCTTTTTATCCATGTAAGAAATATGCTACTTCGGCAATGTATTCGTGTTAGTATTGTTATGTTGGAAATCTGACATCTTAGTAAATGCAAAAATAGTGGAAAAATTCGATTGCACACATCGAGTATGCACAAGCTATTGGATCTCGGCCTCGGTCATCGCTAGATCTTTGCAAATAATGTTATAGAGTATTTAACATGTAAAATTAGGGGAAATGACACAATAAATTCTTGATCCAATATTCATATATAGTCCATGAACTTTTACATATTTTTATGTTATCTAGAGATTATGTTGAACATTTACTAAAATTTATAAACTATATTAAATAAATTAAAAGTTTATGAATGCTAGTGTACATCAAATCAAAGTTCAAGAATGAAATTTTATATTACATGGAAAGTTTCGGAGGTCATTTGTGTTATTATTTTTAAAATATGTAATGGGTGGCAAGGACATAAAGATCACATCCCGCTCCCGAATCCTGAGAAATCGTTCAGGACAAAGATCCTAAACATGGTACGCAGGTTTTCGGACGGAGGAGATTGGAAGGGGGGCACGGAAAAAACCAGTGGTGTCCGTGTGTGTGTTGTAGTGAGTGAAAGAAGAGGAGTGGTCACTGGTCAGGTTAGGTGAATCGGGGCAGAGATATGGGACGGGACCAGCAGCCCAGTGGTCAGTCCCCATCTGCACCAACGTCCGTGTCCTCTGTTTCTGCTGGATTGAAGAGGAGGCTGGTCAGATCAGAGGACAGCATTTGCTAAAAGGGCAAAGATTCCCCCTGCGATGTCTCTCTTTCTAGCTTGTTGGGTAGCTTGTTTTAGCCTCTTTCCCCTCTGGGACTTGTCCGCTTTTCTAGGCCACGTTGGAACAGGCTTTTCCTTTGGCCTAGGGTTGAGAACTTGAGATTTCCTTTTAAGTATCTTATCTTTTGGTTTCGAGTCTCAAGATCATCTATCATGACACGACTACAACTCGCATAATAGAATCTCAATTCTCGAATTTAAATCTTAAGGTATGATGGTGCGGTGTTATTTTAATCTCATAATTGAATTTCTTGTTATTGCATGAATGGGATTTATAAACGGTGGTCCAAGTTATCATGGTTATCACCGATATATTATTTTTTTCTTGGCTTAATTAAAGTGAACATTTGTAACAAGTTGGTCTTACTCAACACCCCACAAGAGCACGTCACATCTTCCTATATTCTTAAATTGTAGATTCTCTCTCTTCAACCGTTTCATATATAGTGGCCAACCATACATAAGCCACATCCATTCCTAAGTTGGGATTGCAATTCAAGGAGATGCCAAGAAAGCCAGGAGCATGAAACACCTTAAATCGACCGTAATAGCAAGCACGGATTTAGGATGAAGATAGCAACGATGTAACATCGACAATTTGGCATGGATTGGCAAATTGTACTCTCGCTTATCAAGTAAATTTGAGACATGAAAGAGAGACAGAGAGAAGAAAAGGAAATGGTTGGAATCGAACTTGGGATCCGTGGCCCCATCATAGAGTAGCTCTAAAGGATAAAACAATCTCCAATGGGCCCAACTTGATAAGACCAATGGTCATTCACAATGCACGATTGACCCTAAATTGAATTGGATTCCTTCACCGGCAGGAAACTTAAGCGGGTCCACTTCATTAACACCAAGTACGAATTGTGACATCAACTTCAACCCACGGACTACAATAGAAAAGCCACAACGTTAAAGCTTTGTTCAAAAGCTTCTGCAGCTGTTGTAGACATCATAGACGTCTGAAGAAGGAAACAAAACCCAAGACTACAAAAAGGGAAAAGGAGGAAAAGGGAAAACCTGCACAAGTTTCAAAGGTTTCCAAAAGCTAAGATCAAGGCAAATCACAAGTGATGGCGAGTGGGCGTTGCCCTATATTCAGAGAAAGAAATGCGACTCGTTCTGCAAAATTTGAGATGAAATCCTCGAATTTCATTTGAAAAGAAACATGCTGCAAAGGTATCTTTGTGTCAAGAGTTTCACTATGCATCTTGTCCCACTAATATTTAAGTTAGCATCTCCAGCAAGTCCAGCCTCAAAGAATAGATGCAAATCAATGTTTAGCAACTAAAATTAAACACAACATCCGCCCCGAAGTGATCAGAATGATCAAGAACTCAGGATAAGTTGGTTAAAGGGCCGAGATGAAGACTGACAGCTCATATGAAAATGGAAGTCCTGTAGACTCGTGCTTGGGTCCGCAAAGAAAAGAAACCTCTGCTTTCTCTCTTTGCGCCAATGAAAACTGGAGATGATATGTCGTATCACATCTTCCTGAACTGCCAATCTTACTTTCAATCCACATCATGGTTCCCGTCACCTGCCTTGAAGCTCAAACTCAAATCTAGAGTGCTCTCATTGAGATCTTGCCGTACCCCTTTGTTATCATCCTGAGAGGTATGAACAAAGCGAAAAAGGAAACAGACATGTTTATATTGCACAAAATAGGTACACAAACTTTTGAATCTATGAGAGAAAGCAAGAAACATGGTATTAATCAGCAGATGTGGCTGTTGTGTCAACAGGAAGGGAAAACTGACCACGCCTATGTTTACAAGTTTATAAGTCACTGCAGAGTATCCAAGAACCTGATAAGGAAGCCTAAACTGACTGATGCGACTCTTTCTTTTTCTCTTCGCACACATTGATGAACTCAGTCCTAGGAGGATTACAAAAGAAATGGGTGAAACAAATAATCTTGTTTGATCAAGCAGAAAAATACAAGTTACAAACTGACCTGAAGCTTCCAGGTAAAGTCTATCCTTCCCTAAATTATTCCTTTAAAAGATAAAACAAGAAGATAGAAAAAGGAAACAAGCACAAGATGGCCATAACATGTTACCTCACTCACTTCCATTGGTATATTATTGATGTCTGGTTTTTCATCAGAGCCACCGTTCTTGTTGTTTGGTTCAATTGAACTAAGATCGTCTTCACTTGGCTTCCCTTCATCGTCAACATTTTCTGCAGCATTAATTTCTACATCCTCATCTTTCTCTTCTTCCAGTAAAGCAATCTGACTTGACAAAGGAAGATAACATCATCCACACGCAAACCCACAACACAAGCACAATAAAATAATTTGCAAAAAATTGGTCTTCACAGAGCCAACTCCATTACAATGATTAAAACCAGCTTCTGAATGGATTTGCCCGATGAATTGTGCTAAGATGCCTCCCTATTCTTTACCAGGAAAAATTAAAGAGCATTTCCATTGCCCTGGAAAAGGCTCAGCTTTGAAAATGGAAAATTGGTGTTCAAAATCAGTATCCCTTTTAATGAGCTAAAATCATTCAAATGGTAAATTTGTGCCTAGCAAGTCAGAGGTCTCACTAGCATCTTATTAAATCTCATGCCTTGTTACACTTATCAATCATTTCCTGCTCAAAAAACAATAACTACAATAATAATAACAAAAGATAACAAGCCTTATCCCGCCAAGTGAGGTTGCAGACATGACTTCAATTATGCCACTGCACTCAGTGTCAAGAATCTTTGAAAACTGGCACATTAAAAATTTTATGCACAGCTAAGTTCACAAGTGAAATAGCTAAAGCTCTTTTTCATTCTAACATATACTTCTGTTGTTAAGGTAAATAAGATAAAGTGGATAAGATGCATTCTCGCCACTCAACTTAAACACCTAATTTTACATCGATCGCTAAATTTCATTCTATCTAAACTTGGTCGCCAAAAGTTATATTTCATCAAACGAGGAACTTCAGTTGGACCAGCAGCATATTAAGCGGCTAAGCGCAGGAAACAAAAGTCAAAACAAGGGACACAATCAAAGCTTGGATTCTATCTTTCCAATTCAAAATACTGACGACTATTTATAGCCCCAACTTATAAGGAAAAAGCACAAAGATACTGTTGCTCATTGCAACAGTATGGCTCTATCCCTATGACCTCTTACTTTACATTTCTTAGTCAACAGACTCTTCATATTTTGTTCCATTCACTTGGTAAATTCGGTCTGACATTCCCACAAATGCATTTTAAATTTTAACTGACAAGAAATAGGATGGGGTTTTAGTGGTGTTGGTTGAGAGAATTCGACTATTATTGGAGAAACTTTCAGTCAAAATGGAGCTATGTGGTTGACAAGTGGGAGATTGGCAGTCGACCAGCATAGTCACAATAAGTTGGTTGGCCACATGCATTGATGGGCAACTAATTTGTCTGCAGAAAATTCTGTTGACAAAATGGTGAGTCCTTGTTCGCTTCCCTGGTGATCTACTGCCCAGTTTATTTTTATCATCTAAGAAAGACAAAATGGACTACATGAATTCAGGTATATTCATGTAATCTTATCTACTCAACCAACAATCTTGTAAAGTAACAATGCTTGAATAATTAAAGTATTAGGCTGCAGACTGCTCCACACCATAACTGGCGTAATTGCGGGATTTAACTGATTTATCACCGATTTCGCACAGCTTCTAGGCATAAGTATGCATTATGAACTTCCTCAATGGTATCAGCTATCCTTGCAGATGATGCTTCTCACAAAAGGAATGTTAGAAGAGACTCTTGATTGATACATAGAGTTCTTCAAGAAAATCTCATACTTGTTCCTATTTGTAACTGCTCAAATAATTTGGTCCAATATGATCATTGCAGTCGTTTTGTAGCAACCAGTAACACACATAATCCCTTTAGAATGCATCATCATAAAACTTGAGATCCTTCAAAGAGATCTGTAGGGTTTGAAGCATTCTCTCCAACAAGATCTAGCACCTATGACTTCCATTAAAAAAACCAATGAGGAATGAAGCTTTATGAGATCCCTATCTACCGAAATTCTGATTTCGGGTGAGGAGTGTCTATACTTCAAGCTGAGATCCCTATCTACTAAAATTTTCACTTTTGGTGAGTAGTGTCTATTTTGCATGCTTTTCATTTTTGTCCAAACAGTATATGCTTTCAATGGCTAAGAGTTGCCCAAAATAAACTAGAAGCCAGAGGCATTTCCTTTTGTGATGATGCAAAGCCCCAAAGGGACCATTCTCTGTAATCAGGATGTTTCCATACCATAACTGTCAGCCAAAACTCCTGTTTCCATGTACTCACTACCAGACATAGAGTTCCCTTGAAGATTACAATAATTGCACAACATTCATCTAACAGCACCTAGTTTCACCCTCATATAAGCACAAAATAGGTAAAAAAATAAACTTTTACAAATCAAGTACAATCAGCAGTATCATGTTACCGGAAAAATAGAGAAAATAAAGCTTAATCAGACATCAAAGTAATTTGTCCTGAACATTCCAAGAGAATCGAAAAATGAACACGAACGCAGAAACATGAGACCTAATGTGCTCATGACTGTAAAATTGTTGTCATTACAGTAAGACTAGCATATTCCAGCATAAATCAACTGTCTTGCTTTCTCCACAAAAAAAGGGGGAACTTTCTCTGCTTTCTTTGACATCACCTATACCTAAAATCAAGCTTTGACGTCACCAGTATAACCGTTTCTTTGGAACACTGAAGGTTAACGCTTTGGATGCCTAAATTGTCACATGTGCTCCATCAATGCCTTTGATCTTTCCTTGTCTAGCTTATATCATGACATTTTTCTTTGACCCCCAGAACAAACAATAAGGGTACAGGCTCAAGTCACCTTTCTTTGCCAGTTTTCTAAATCCAAACCTTAACCAATCAATTCCCACACATCAAGTGAGTATGTACTTGCATTTCGTCCATTGTTAACCCATCACTAGTCTACACCTATGTGTCCAGTATGATGATACAACCTCATTGTAAAATTTAAACTACAACTACTGTCAACCAACCACTCCTACAATCAAAACCAAGACAACAAAACGCACGGTTCCAACTAGTCTATTAGACATTTTCCGACAATCTCACGGGAATACCGCCCAATTAATATCGACATAAATCGCAAAAGAAACAGGTGAAATTTCAGATTACACACGGGAAATATATGAAATTTCTCACTTTTGGCTAATTTTGACAGAAGATAACAACGCAATTCCCGTTTGAGATTTTGATGCGAAACCCATTGACATTAAGAATGCAGCTTATACGACGGCTTGTAAAATTTTCTTTATCCCATCAATTCGCAACTTTTCGCAGAAAATCAAACAAACGAAAGCACTGAACACCAAAACTACACTTATGCGGCGATCTGCCGCCTCCATACCGGAATGTACTTGAATTTACGCCGCCGCGGCTCCGCAGCAGCAGCAGCAGCGTCGCCGCCGTTCGTCGAGCTCTTATCGACACCGTTGCCGCTGACGCTATTGCTGTTCCCGCCGCCGCCGCCGCCGTTGCTATTGCCGCTCTGCGTAATCGGCGTCCACTTATACAGGACCAGATGCGACGCGTTGCCGCCGCCGCTACCGTTCGCCGCCGCGGCGCCGTTCAGGCCGTGGCCGCCGCTGTTCGAGGCTGCGGCTGCGGCTGCGGCTGCGGCGGCGGCGGCGGCGGCGGCGGCGGAGGCGGAGGCGCCGGACGGGGGGACGGGGACCCACTTTTTCTTCCACTTCCTCACGGGCCCGGTGAAGACCGTGGCGGGGCCGTACCGGGTGGAGGACCGGCCCAGCCGCGCCCCGACTCCCTCCATGGACGGGCGGCGGCGGCGCTGGTGGATCGAGTTCGGGTCGTCGGCGGCGGCCCGATCCGGGAGTTTCGGGGGCGGATTCCGGTGCGGCGAATCGCGGTGCTCTCGCCGTGCGCCGACGAATGAGGTTCGTCTCTTTCCGGCTGCCTCTCTCTCTCTCTCTCTCTCTCTACAGAGGATGGCGTCTCTCTTTTTCTCTCTCCCTCTCTTTCTCCTCGAAGAGAGGCGGAGTGAGGATCCGGTGGAGCGCCGCCTAGGCTGCGCGCGTGCCGGGAGATCGGATCCTGGCCGCAGAAGAGGTTGACTGTCTCGGCTACGCGTGCTTGGGAGATCGCGGCCGTAGATTGGGCGGCGGATTCAAAATCGTTGAACGAGACGCGACGCGTTGATGCCTTTTTTACTGTATTAGCTATTTTCTTACCGTTTTTGGTAACTTCTCATTTTAGGAAAAAAAGTAAGTTCCCACATATGGCCGTGTCTAATTTTGTAATTTCCATTAAAAATAAGTCTAACGTGTTGATTGTTAAAAATATTTATAATAATCTTTATAATTTTTTCCCATAAGGCCCCAGCACCATACATGATTCATTGTATTTGCTTTATATTTTATTTTTAGTTATTGTGAACTGAAATAATAATATAGAGTTAACTGGCAAAAGATGATTGTAACTTAAAACAAAGTGTAGAATGTTACGATATAATGAAATTGAGATTGTATGAAAAAATGCTATGTAATTCTTATTAACAATTAACTTAATTATCAAGATAGAGATGCTCTCCACTCTATGCTTCGTATATTTTTTTTCATTTTGTTTTAGTGTTGTCAATAATTCTAAAATAGCATTTCCATGCCATATTCAATCTTAGACTAACTTTCATGTAATAGAAAATCCCAAATTTATACATCCGTGGCAAAACTTATTTTTCATAAGTTTCTAACTAATATCTTTGTTAAATTGCTGACGTGGAACGAATGTGGCAAACAACTTGGATGATCGATGTGTGACATGGATTGAATATGAAAGTTCAACATAAATGAGTTTGCTCAACAACGTTATTCTGAAAAATACATATCTCAAGAAAAATGAATTGAGATCGGAAAATCTACTAAAATCCTTAACTTCTGCCTTAATTTTATCCTAAGCTTTTGATTGGTTTGTCACGGGCGTACTAGTTTGAAAATTTTGAAGACAGAAAAATTCATTTGTGAAAAATGTGGCGTGGACATATTAATTTGAAATTTCTTTGGGTCAGAGAAAACATATCCGTCCTCAATTGGTCACAGGAGAATACTACAGGGACCAAAACCGAATTGGGCGATAGTACAGGGACTGCATTTGCAATTTCCCCCTTTTCTTTCCCCACCTTCTTCCCGGCTGGTCTAAGAACGAGACACTCCCTCTCTCTTCCAGTTCACCGTTAGGGCAAAAGGCGAACCAGGAGAAGCCTCTCCTTCCTTGTCCATCGGAGAACCTCGGCCTCGCTCTCCGGCCAACGGCGGTCGCCGGCGGAGCTTCTGCGGCGGCGGCGGGGGCGGCGGCGGCAGTGACATTGACTGAAATGGTTGATAGTTGATACTCCCATGTTCACGATCGGATGAATGAATTTCGATTTGTCGTTTCTTTATCGTACTGCGAAACTGAGATCAAATTAGTAGCTAACGCTATATTGAGTGGTTCGAATTCTAAAATTCGTGATTCGGATGCGTCGGAGCTTCGCAGAAGCTCGCATTTCGAATGGGACGATGGGTGGGGAGATGATATCTATCGATTCTTTTGCACTGGAGTTTACCGATTGAATTGAGCTAGATGCAAATTTCTCACAAATGTGCAAGCTTTGGGATGTCGAGGTGTAATTCAAAGTGTTTTGCTTGTTGATTTGCTTATCTTGAAATGGGTTGTCTTGATTGTCCAGGAAGTGTTCAGAAGGGCCATACTTGCGCCTGGACCACCGGAGAATTTTGCTCTTTCGACGGTTCAAGAAGTTATAAAACCTCAGGTATTTCACTTATCTAGAGCTGGATTCTCCTTCTTCATGATCTCACCAGCAGACATGCCACGAGGCGCAGTGCTTGTTGCTTCGTTGCTGTTTATTATATTTCATTCAAGCGTCTTTATGAGTCCTGTGCTTCTGTATTTTGAGCACAAGTGAATGAAACCCTGTGGTCCTATTGATGTCTCGAACGTGCCCATTGCCTAGTGATACTTTAGCACGAAACTAATGTCTTTGAATTTAATATGATTGTGTAGAATGCCTTTTTCTGATTTAACTTTACACCTGCATTTAACAAGTATCTGTTTTTCCCTCAGTTTCTGAGCCTGATTATTTTGTGGACAGAAACAAACAAAATTGGCACAAGATGAGAATCAGCTGCTCGAAAATATTCTTCGGGCATTGCTTCAGGAGCTGGTGGTATGGTTAAACTTCTGCTGCTTGTTTGTTGGTTTCTTTTGCAACACTATTTCAAACACATGCTATCATCTATAGCTTGTATCCAGAGGTTTGGGAAGGAATTTTAAAGTCGTTACACACTATCTAAGTAGTTGAGACAGTTTGCCAGTTTCTGCTCTTCAATGCCACTTACTCTTGGATGACAGAACATCTATTCTGGTGTAATTGACAGGCAGCTGCTGTACAATCAGGAGAGCCAATAATGCAGCATGGGCAATCAGTTGATGAGAGTGAAATAACTCAAGGACATGTTCCCCGACTTCTTGGTACTTAGAGGATAATTCGTGCTAAAATTTTGTATAAATTTTGAGGCTTGTTAAATTAAGTTTCATACTTCTATTTGCATATTGTAATCTGATGGTCAGTCATCTATGTGGGGTTATTGATTTGTCTCTGTTGTGCTGGAGAAATCATGAATTCTGTAACACAGAGAATATGGTCAAATGGGAATATCAGGTGAATTGAGTGGCTTGTATTAAAGGAAAATGTAAAAAAGAATAGCTGAGTAAACCAAGGCTTGAGGGGTTAATATGATGCAAGCACAAGTGGAGTTTTGGTTGAATAATGAAGAAGTCTAAGGTCAAACCTTATCCTGTTGTAATGACTCTTCAATGGTACCTTCTTGGTTGGGTTGTAGTTGAATATTTTAAAAAGCTTTAAAAGCTGTTTGGTGACTTTTAACTGTGTTAATAAAATGGAATTCTTGTCATCTCCTGGCATATAATTGGAAATTTTAAAAGCAAGCTTGCTCTTCCAGAAGTTGGAAATTTTCCCTCATCACTTGTGATGGATATTTCTATTGGGCTTGAGTTTGCTGTGCAAATATTATTATTGGAAGATCAGTTGGAGCCATGAGGGTGATGAAAATGATATTCTCCCAGATATGTTGTTGGTCCACTGTTTTGTGATGCAAATTCTCTTTTGAATACTATATGCTGGGTTCTTTTGTTTGAATTGCTTGGGAAGAACCCACTTTCTTCTGTTCCGTTTTTGTTGTTTAGATCATGGCAATTTCAGTCTTGCTAGCCTCTAAGCAGGGCAACCACAGCTTAGTCTTTCTTAGAATGCTCTGGTTTCACAATTTTCTAGCTTGGTCTGGGTGTGCATCCATGCAGCCAGAACTGGAGGCAAATTCTTGCTTGTTCTTTTCTTGACTCTGTCTTTCTGGTGTTTGCTAGACATTGTGCTGTATCTTTGTGAGAAAGAGCATATTGAGGGTGGTATGATATTTCAACTGCTAGAAGACTTGACAGAAATGTCCACAATGAGGAACTGCAAAGATATCTTTGGTTATATTGAGAGTAAACAGGATATATTGGGGAAGGCAAGTATTCTTTTTCTTGAATTAACCTTTGGATTACCTTCTGACCTTTTTTGCGTCTTTAACGATCAATCATTTCAATATGATCCAGCAAGAGCTGTTTGCTCGTGGAAAACTCGTCATGTTGAGAACATGCAATCAACTTCTTCGTCGACTATCAAAGGTATCATGATTCACTCTCCATGTCCTCTAAATAGTCTCAAGTATGAGCACATAGTGACAGTTGGACACTTATTTGTTGGAAACTTAGAAGTTAACACTGTCTTGTCATGCTAGTGAGTCCCTCCTCCATTCTAAATGTCATCTCTTGCATTTTAATCCTTCTTATGATGGCTTTCTTGTTCTTATATCTTTTTTTTTTGCCCTTTAAGAGATATGGTGACAAATTTATGTTGTTCTTTGAGCTTGTGCTACCATAAAGGAACTGCACCTGCCGCAATAATATTTTTAGGACTATTTCCTTGAGGTACTTCTTGTTGTCCATAGGGACTGTGTTCCTATGGAAAACATCCGTAATACTGTATATAAAGGTCTGCCTCATAGTAGGAGATGTGATGACAATTTTGCCAGTCTGGATTTATATTATTTTGTTATTTCTTGATGGGGCAGATCCATGATGCTACCTTGATCTGTGGTGAAATTTTTGAGTAACTTCTTAGAAAGGGAAAGATGTTCTTATGTATAAACTGTATGGGGTAGAAGCTAGGGATCGTGCCTTTTCAACATTCATTAGCAATTAGTCTGTGAAGGTCGAAAATTTGGACATTGCCAATAGTTAAAGCATACTGACCATTTCTTCCCTGTAGGAAAAGCTTTTCAATTTATTTACTGGGAAGAAATGGTCAAGTATGCTGAGAGAGTATGGTTCTTGATTTATCAGAAGTGTAGTTTGGTCAGCAAGCAATCAGCACTTTCTCTTTGCTTAGTGAAATTTTTAGAATTTTTTTTTTTAAAGTTTCATTTAAGTGAAAATAATGTTCTTAAGACATTATTCTATATTAGGGTTGTTTAATTTTTTGACTTATCCATCTATTCTTTGATATCAAGGCAAATGATGTGGTCTTTTGTGGACGTATTCTCATGTTTCTGGCTCACTTCTTTCCACTTTCGGAGCGTTCAGGTATTATCCCTTTCCTATTCAAGACGAATGCTTTTAAAGTGATTGTTGCTGTTGATAGTCATTTGATTTCTGTTGCTTCTAATAATGTCTTCAGCTGTAAATATCAAAGGAGTTTTCAACACATCAAATGAAACAAGCTATGAAAAAGATCCTCCTGCTGGTACTGAAATCAATTTCGAATTGTCTATTTTTCATTAATAATGGAAAAGCATCCTCCTTCAGATGAATTTGAACAAAATTTCTTGTTTTCAGGCATATCTGTTGACTTCAACTTCTATAAAACCTTCTGGAGTTTACAGGTATGTACTGTAATAGTGTTTTCAATTTGCATAAGCAAGCATAATGACTAAGGCAGGAATATAGAACCTTTTGGCTTTTCCAGTGTACTTACTTACAGAGGGATGGAATTGGAGTAGGGGTTGACATAGGTAGGTACAAAACCTAGTCTGCAGGGTGTATATACAGTTCGTGTCCAAATAGGGAGAAGTAATGTAAGCAAAAGGAAGCTAGTGAAGTTGAAATTATGCACAAAGTGACGCATAACAATATGTGTCCAAAAATTAGTAGAACAGGGTTGTCTAAGCTATGTTCAGCAGCTTGACATGAGAACAAGAAACTCCTTTTTCTCTTCACTTAAAATTCAATGAATATCAAGATAGGATGATGCTCTTAGTGAGGGCAATCCCCCTCTAAGATATGCTTGTAATTTGCCAAGAGAGAACAAGCTAGAACCATGTGCATTTGCCTGTAATCTACACCTATTAACTTAATATTGTGTGATGCATAGTGTCTGGAACTTCTTATATTTGTTATTAAGCTAAAAGGGGGCAGTTCTTATGGATTGAACTTTGATGGAATGTTGGTAGCACTTTGTGTCTCACCTGTCTAATACTCCACCATCTTTTAGATTTTTTTGTACCAGTTTCCTTGATGGGCCAGCGTTCTTTTTAAATGGAGTTGCTTTGTATGTATAAGGTTACAATTTTATATGACTATCATAGCATGAGTTTTGTTGAAGTTCGTACACCTGTCAGGCTTCTCTATCCAATGGTTTTCAACCTTGGCTTTTGGATTAGGAATCGTTTCCATCTTAATTCATGGTTTTATGTTCTGGTGCTAAAGCAATGGTGCTGCTTTGTCCTGTAGGAGTGTTTTTGCAACCCTCCTTCATTAATTAATGCTCCTACAAAGTGGCAGAAATTCACATCCAGTCTAATGGTGAGATGTGTACAAAGACCTATCTAAATATCAAACTTCTTTCCTTTTATTATGGGATTTACCATTCCACTTGTGAGTTACCTCATTATATGTGTTATTCCTTGCATTCTCTCAGGTTGTTTTCAGTACCTTTGAAGCTCAGCCATTAAGTGATGAGGAGGGAGATGCCATTAATATGGAGGAAGAGGCAGCAAATTTTGGCATAAAGTATCTAACAAGTAGTAAACTTATGGGTCTGGAAGTGAGTGTTGTATCAAAGTGAACCTGCATTAACATGCAAAAGTTTAATTCAATGAATTCACTCTTAACGTCCTCTCTTTTTTGGCTACAGTTAAAAGATCCAAGTTTTCGTCGCCATATTCTTGTTCAGTGCCTCATCTTGTTTGACTATCTAAGGGTAAAGATCACCTCAAGCTTTGTTTTCGTGACTCGTCTATATATTTGAGGGAGCATGCTAACTGTACTTTTATTGCTTAGTCCCCTGGAAAGAATGAGAAGGATTTGCCCTCTGAAAGCATGGTTAGTGCTTTCCTCCATAATAGGTTTAGAATTTAGATAGCATTCTTTAACTCCTTTGTACTTTCTTTATCAGAATTATGTAGGCCTAACTCTTTGAAAGACTTGAACTCTTCTCCCTTCCAGAAAGAAGAAATAAAATCTTGTGAGGATCGCGTTAAGAATCTGCTAGAAATGACTCCGCCGAGAGGCAAAGATTTTCTTAAAAAGATTGAGCATATACTAGAACGAGAAAAGAACTGGGTGAGCACATCTCTCTCTCTCTCTCTCTCTCTCAGAGTATGCTTGTAGTATTATTTCGAAGTATTGTGACTTTTATGTGTCTTGGTTGTTCCATATATATCTGCTCTCAGGTTTGGTGGAAGCGTGATGGTTGCCCACCTTTTGAGAAACAACCAATGGAGAAGAAGACCATACAAGATGCTACTAGAAAAAGGTATGCCATTTTGCATGATTTTCCCAGTGTTCTAGAGGAAATATTCCTTGGAGGCTGACCTGATGACCTGATTACTTATTAGTTTGCTCTGTATACTTGCTTCAAGTTTCAGTTGCAGGAAGCAAAAAGAAGAAGAGAAGACCTTCAGGGTCCGTGTGGTGTTCTTTTTTACTTTCTTTGGGTGGGGGGTGTTTGGTACTTATAGTTCACAGGGCTGATCCCTGTGAAGAGCCAAAAGAAAAAAAGAAAAAAAAGAAAAAGAAAAAGAAACACTAAGCACACTTGATTAAGCTTGTGTGAATTGTTTCTTCTTGGAACACAGTTGAAGAAACAAGACAGTAACTCCTATACCAACGAGTCAATATAGACTTTGAGCAGCTCTTTTCATTTTTTATAGAGAAAAGGCCGTGAGGTGCTTTACCAGCATGAGATCAGAACACCAAAGATAGTAAACATAATAACCTCGTGGAAAATATCATCACTTAGTTTCTTAACCCTTATATATTTTTAAGGTTTCTCATCTATTAGAGGTACCTAACTTAGTTAATTAGCATTGTGAGAATTGTTTCTTCTTGGAACAAATTTGAAGAAACAAGAGTACAGTAACTTCTATACAATGACTCAATATAGACTCTGTGTAGATCTTTTTATTTTTTATAGAGAAGGGCCATGAAATGCTGTACCAGCATGAGATTGGAACATCAAAGAAAGTGAACACAATAACCTTGCCGAAAATATCATCACTTAGTTTCTTAAAACTTACATATTTTTAAGGTTTCTCTTCTACATATACCAAACTTAGTTGCTTCCTAATCTTTTGTTACTTATCAGCTAGCCTGTATCTAATTGAGACGGCAGTCCTGCTGTTCAGGCATAACTGATTATGCCTTGGAAGGAGATCGTATGGATTATGCATGTTCTTCATTGAGCTATGTTAGAATAGCGAAGGATGTAATCATTCGTTTCTCCATCTTGTTGCATTGGATATACATGTGCAATGATTGTGCCTACAAATACTGTTACTGTATAAACCCATAATTTTCTTTACAAAGTCATATTATTAAAGAATTTTGCTTCCTACAAATCTTTCAGAAGACCCAGGTGGAGACTAGGAAATAAAGAGCTGTCGCAGTTGTGGAAGTGGGCTGATCAGAATCCAGTATGTTATATTCAATATCTCTAAGATTTCTTTTACGCCGTAAGTTAACTTGTTTTTCATGATATATCATTCATCACAGTTTCTGCTGCAATGTTTTTTCACCTTTTTATAATGTTATTTAGTTTTCTTGCTATGAAAATGGTGTACTGGGAAGTGGACATTGTTTGGTCTGGTTTATATCAAATGGTGTATGGTCATAAATGGGATTGAAATGGCATTGACTGCCGCTGAGCCATGCCATTTACTGGAATGTTGGAGTCAGTAGTTATTCTGCATCAAACTTGGGTTGCTGGCCTCCCAAATTTGTGCTTAGTATGACTTATGCTACCCGGCCAACTCTCTGACTTTGGTCAATTTTGAAAATGAATGTCTGTAAATAAATGATTAACTCAGTGGTTCAATTGGTTACTGGTTGAAACACTAATTGGAGTGTAAAACACTGCTTATGAGATTGGTTTTCATGAAGTCTAAGAGCAAAAGAAGTTATCTCCCATATTTTTGAAAGATTGAATAATTGAAGTATGAAATGAAGCACAAATTGTCACATTCTTTGTGAGGAAGATCTGCCAGTATGCATTATGCAACAAGGATGAAAGAATATTAGTGTGCGCTGTGCGGACACCCTCCTTTTATATGTAATGGTAGTCTCCAGGATCCCACAGATGCTAACTGAGAGATGCTGAAATTATTATGAATTTTGTATCCTGACATCCTCATACCTTAAAGTGTAACATATTCTGGAGTATGAAGTTTTGAGATACCATTAACACGCACATCATTTTATGAAGATGCACATCGTTATATTAGTAGTCTCGTAGCTTTTAATCCTTTCAAACACTATAATTGAAGGCTTACCAGCACTCTAAGGTTTTGGTGAAAAGACATAATTACTCTATGCAAAATGGGCCTATATTTTCAAAAGAGGCACTATTAATAGAAGATACAGTGGTCTTTCCCTTCGATTTCTTTGAAGAGAGATTTTGGTGCTTAATTCAGGAACTTACAATTTGTTTTTTACTTTGTTCTGTTTCCTGTGGCATCGTTATTTACCATATATCTAGTATCAGCATCTGGAAAGTGAGTGATTTCATCATTTTGGAATTTGAATAAAATTCTGAAATGGCATGGCTCTACCATCTGTGAGCTACTGTCCATTTTAACGGACATGCATCGACTTATAAAGCTACAAATTCTAAACTGTTGAATATTGTGTCAATGTCAAGTCAATACCGTGCCATGATGTAAATAAGCTTCTGATCATGGAAAATTCTTACAAAAGGACGTGGATTACAAAATGCCATATTTTAATGGATTTATCTTTCCTGCTTATCAAATAATAACTACTCTTCTTTTTGACCTGTCAAGAATGCATTGACTGATCCTCAACGTGTCCGAACTCCTGCTGTCATGGAGTACTGGAAACCCTTGGCTGAAGATGTAAGTCCTGGATATGTTGATGCATTTATATCTTCTCCCATTATTATTAAGCTCTGGAAAGATTTTCATATGGATGTTTCTTCAGGGTGCATTTGTTTAACTAAAAACTTCACGATAAAGGAAAATATTTTTCATCGAAATCATTTTCAAGGAAAATGGTTAGTTTTCATTTGTTTGTGGTTTAGTGAAAGTGATTCCTTCTTGCTAGAAGGGGAAGCTATTTTCACCCAATCTAAGCTTGTTGTTTTCGATTTATGGAAAACATGTTTAACGCATCAATTAATTTTCGGTCATCCAAACACCGGAAAGTGGAAAGACAATTTCCCGGAAGTAGTTTTTCTTCAAACGGATCCTTAGATTTTCATTCGTTTGAAGTAGTAAATTATCGAGATGTGGGCTTCCTTATGTGAATGCAGATGGATGAATCAAGTGGAATAGAAGATGATTATCATCACAAGAATAATCGGGTAAAACTCGTATCCCTTAATTTCGGTTCATCTCTTTTTGGGTGGAAAGATCCCGTTTTGGTGCATTGTTTGCTCTCCAAGATCCCTCTGATGATTTCATGGTTGAAAACTTGCTGAACTTGATGCAGGTATATTGTTGGAAAGGTCTTCGTTTTTCGGCTCGGCAGGATTTGGAAGGGTTTTCTCGAGTACGATGACCTGATTGAACTTTACAATAGCTTTGGCATATATTTGTATTATGCTCTCAGTAACAAAAGTATCCTGTGAATGTCCTTGTAGTTCACTGACCATGGCATTGAAGGGGTTGTGCCCCTTGAACTCTTGCCACCCACCGTTCGCTCGAAGTATCAAGCTAAGCCAAATGAGAGATCCAAACGCGCTAAGAAGGAAGAAAGAAAGATTACTCCTCAGCAAGCTGAAGAAAATCAGGTACACTAGATCATAAAAGAAATGATAGCAAATATTTTGAAGGGCATGTATGCAATGGCTTGTGTTTCTTGTATATTGGATGTCACTTTCAGACTAAACCTCTGTTAAATCACATGCAAAGAAGACTTGTAGTCAAAAGTAATCTAAATGTGTTCCCTTTTGTTGTTACTGAAAAACATGAGTCTCTTTAAAACTTTGGTTGGTATGTTATGGGAGAAGCAAGAGCTTCAGATGTGATATGGTATGCTTTGCCAAGCATAACGAGTAGTCATCCTGTGGCATGTGGCTAAATTTTTGAGAAAGGTCACAATGATTTTGTACTTGAAGTGGTTATACTCATCATCACTTAGTGAATGGGATTGCGTAGGGCAGTGGTTTATGACAATCTTAGGTCTATCCAAAGAGAGATTATGGCATCCTGTTTAGGTATGGCTTTCGATTGATAACCTCAATCAGCTTTAAATTGATAAATGCTGGATTCTCTAGTGGTTTTAGAAATTGTGGTAAAGCTGTGATATATACTTATCTTATACTTATTTTATACCTTCACATTTACTTAGCTATTTTATATTCTTTTATTTGTACTCATATTGCCTCTTCTCTATGTTCTATGTGGGAAGATTGCTACACCGGCAAGTGAGAATGATGAAGGTACAAGAGGGGATCTTGAAGCAACAGCAACACCAATGGACACAGACCCAACGGCTGCTGCAGCTGTCAATGATTCCCAAGGCGGTAGCCCGCCAGATGAACATCTGAAGCAGGGCTCGGACACAGAAATAGGCCCAGAGCCAGGGCAGTTGGAAGCGGATGCCGAAGCAGAAGCAGGAACGGTGGATGGAGAGACAGATGCTGAAGTTGATCTAGATACAGTAGGATGAGTGCAAGGGAAGAGGTCTACTTTGCAGAGTTACATATCTTCAGTTTTACTAGGCGAGGAGTTAAGAGCCTTTTTAGCATTTAAGTGTGAGAAATGTAGTAGGAAACTTCAGCTGCAACGCATAGGCATCATCAATATTCTTGTAGCTGACAATAACTTTGTAATTTATCCAGTCTTTCCATCTTCAGAGGCTAGTCAAATGAAATTAGCTGAGTTTGGTGGGAACTGTAAATATAATTCCCAGGAAATAGCTTTTTGAAAAAGAAAACTACTCGTGCACTTCCAGATTGCCTTACAGCAATTTGCCTGACCGTTAGTACAAGGAATTGCATAACAAAATCAAGTGGAAGTGCGTTAGCCTCAAATTTTGTTGGTTAAAGCAAGATGTCGACAATTGTTCCTCAAGTTACTTTCGAAGAGCATGCGGAGTTAGCAAACTTCAGGAACTTCAATCCTGTGAAGCGTCTGAGACACTGAAGTAATTCAAATTTCGAATCATATAAGTGGAAATGGAGCAACGCAATATGATTCTGAACTCAAGTTTGTGAAGACATGTATTAAAATACCGGTAGGTGCGGTGCTGCTTAGTGTTGAGTATGACGCCCTATTACTTAACTGACATGTGAAATACTTGAAAAGAGGTCTCCGAAGAGCAATTAAGTAGGATGAGAATCCATTCTTCATAGAAGCAGTTAGAAATCCAGTGTTCAGTGACCTTGTGACTGACGAATTGCATTAACATGTTATATCTCTAACATGTTTCAACATGTTAGCAAATCGATCAACCAGGGAAATGTCCCCATTTCCGAGACATGAGCAACATGACCACATTGTTTGTTTTTTTAAAGAGGCAACCAACGGAGCCGCATTAAGTTTAAGAGATGATCAAAGCAAGTGATTCATATATGAATACTATAAGAGGCCCTAGATTCAGCCTTGAATGCAACAGAGTACGGACTAATGCGCAAAGTGGCAAGACTCGAGAGTAAGTATAAGATTTGTGAGCACAGGTCAGAGTCTGGTAGGAGACTTATACCATCTAGATATTGGTGTGAAATGACTTGCTCCAATATGCTATTTCTGGCCATAATCATAACAGATATCAGGAGGAAGAGACATTCATAGCTAACTACAACAGCCAGTAAGCTTATAAAGGCTTAAGATTTTGACCACAGTCCATCAAGTTCGCAGCCATATGCCATGTGACGAGATAACCATACACATCACATGATTCAATAGGTCCTGCTTGTGTTGCAAGTAATTGATCTGGAGACCTTTCTCCCAAAGTTCCTAACTTTTCTGCAACAGAGGATGTACTGAGAGTTAGCCAACAAGAGAGAGCATCGAAAGAGAAGGCATTCAAAAACCAACTATTCCCTGAAGAAGACAATCTCACCTGCATGGGTAGATACAGTTTAAATTCTGGTGGAAGTTCCTCTTCGGAGTAAAGGCGGTCCGCAAAATATATTCTTCTTAGGCGGCAGTTTGCATGTACCTGCACTCTCAATGTCTCGACATAGTTAGTTCCATAAGCTCTCCTGGTCAAATCAGTGAGATTTAACTGGATCTGATTCCATCCTTCATCCAGCTTCAACGGCATGGTGCAAATATATGGCTTTACCCTAGTCACAGCCTGCAATGCAAGACTGAAAGGTTACATGCAATGCCAATTCCTCTAGTTACATAACTCATATAGAACTTAATAGAGGAGAGGGTGTTATTACATGCAATGCCAATTCTTAAATGTCACATAACTCATACTATCATGCAAGCAACCAATTGTACACAACGTGTCGTATAATGGAGTGCACACTTTAAGAATTTCCCATTTTATTAGGGACGAAGGGCTTCTTGTCCAGCTGATTCAGAAAGTAACTATATATAACAAGTCGTCCTGCCAATCTCCACCGACAATTATCTTGGTACAAGCAATCAATCGGCAGGAAGCCAACGGCAGGCTGTAGAGTTCGCATGAACATGATCCTGGATAGGTGGTTCAAATCTATTGATAACTAAAAGCACCCTCGCCATTTTATTGATAACACAATGTGGGATTGAGAGATCCATGGTTTTCCATTGGCAAGACTTGTTTCCTCCAGCATTGTGATTACAGCGTAGTCTAAGCAACTAAACTGCATATCTATTGATTTCTAAATGCGAGATATGAAATCTCATTTCAAGCCCAAGAACCACTACAGGCTAGAAATTTCCACCTATGGCCATATTGCATGATTTGTCTACTTATTCCAATTATAGGGCCAACAAAATCTAGTAACAATTTGTCCAAACCAAAATAACAATATAGCAATACGGGCAAACTTACACACTTGAAAATTAGAAGCACGGAAGCGACGCCTCACGTTCTTGTCGTCCAGCACTTGGATCTCAAAGGTAAAATACTTTTTCAGATTCTTTACAATCATAACCAAGAATGGTAGTTTTATGCCAAGTGTTGCAGCTGGATCTGCGGGGCATGTGATGTACGTGGACTGAACATTCGAGCCAACAACCTCAAGGACATTTGACTGAATGTCTTCATCTTGCGGACGTTTTACATGACCATTAACCACTGCAAGTTAATAACATGGAAAATAACATTATACTCACACATAATCACCAAATTTATGTTCGATGGAAGGAATTGGAAAAGACCAGATAATTAGTAGTATTTCGTAGGACTCACTAAATGCAATTTTTGCAAAATTCAAATGTTATAAGCCCAGTATATTGGGAAGGCTATGCAACTGATGCAAGCATTATCAACGAAACCAACAGGCGGTCAGTATTGCTAAGGTAGCCATATAATACCTAACCTTACAATGACTTCTAAAGGATTCCCTATTCCCCAGAGGACATAACTGAATAAGCCGAAGGCACAAAGATCCACATGAAAACGATGCAATGACAGTATCATCCACGATCTACCCTCACCCAGGACAGAACATGCCGACGCACAAATTGAACATCACAAGCAGAGCATCAAACACACTATCCGCCTTCCAAAGCATAAACCCACTTACCTTCTTTATCCCAGATCTGCAAGGGCTTGCTCCTGCAGAACCCAAAAAGTTCACACACATTTTGAGCACAGAAGCAGCAGAAAAGGTGGAAAATTTGATTAAGAAACCAAAAGCGCCAAAGCCGAGAGGAATTACCCAAGGCTATACAGTATGGACAGAAATCCCGACTGGAAAGTGTTCTTGAACATCTCGAGGCGTCAACCTCTCGACCTGCCGGCGCAAGAACCTGTCACGCACAACCGGCCACACCCAACAACGCCATCAGCACGAGAATCCGAAAACCTTCGTCCCCAGATAAAAAGGCAAGCAATTCAAACTCGATGCCACCTCACGACCTCGATCAAACACACGTTCAGCGGAGCGAACAATCAACTGTTTTGCCGACATAGAAAAAAGTTGCGAGCTTTGACGTAAGATTTACCAGTAAATATCAAGAAAACCTCCGGCGGGATCCCGGGCGGCTCCGGCGAACCAGCTCCGGCGCAAGCAGCCGCGTCAACAAGCGAAAGACTCGAACTTTATCGCCGCCGGAGCTTCGTCTCGTCCCTGCCGTTGGCGGGGGGAAGAAGAAGTACCTTTGGAGAGTGGCTATTGGGCTGGGCCGGATGGGAGTTCGGCCCAAACCGTGTCTGGACCAATGCTCATGGTGGGCCTACCCAATGGACGGACTTGCAGGCCCAATGATTGAGTGCGGCCCAAGAATCCTCCCCTTCTTCTTCCTCCTCCTCCTTCGTGATCCGAAGTGCATGCTTCGCGCTCAACAGCACAGTGACAATTATTCGTGGCATCGAGCGAGGTTCTCCGACGACGCACCTCGTGCAAGGAACGCGTCGGATTCTACTTCTACGTTCAGACTGCATTGCCAATCTGCAAGATGAAGGCGTCCGCGCCGCGTTTTCGCTCGCATTCGGGGACCTTCCCGGAGCTCGTTCTTTCCGGCCTTGCCTATGTTCCGAACCCGCGATCGCGGTGTCGTTTTAGACCCAGAAACCAGGTGGACCTTCGAAGGGCCTGATGGCGAGTTCGAGTCCTGATGACGAGGATGTGAAGTGTGGAGTGAAGCGGCGGCAGCAGCAGAAGAAGAAGCTCGCTGTTGTCGTTTCTGGAAGAGTGTCGAATTTTCAGGCGATCTACAAGGTTAACATCGCGGGATTGATCCGCGGAAAATTCGTCGTCGTCACTGAGAAGAGTGGTAAAGTTTGGTCCCTTCTTATCTGCCTTAACACTCTCATCACCTTTTTCATTACGTGAACGTGTTTGCGGCTTTAGTTTGTCTCGATGCACGACCGCGTGCTGCTGTCCTGACAGCTCCACTTTGAACGATGAATCCAAAGTGGTAGCTTAATGGGTTAGGCGTGTGCACATTCTGTCGGCCGTTAAATGTTAGTATTAAAAAAGGTGATGATATGAAACGATTAGTTGATCAGTGAGTAGTCAATGAAGCACGGGCGGAAAAGAAATTTGCCCTTCGATCTGTTATTATTTTATTGTGCGAAAGAGGAGATATCATGGAGAATGATTCTCGGAGTTGCTCAATGGTGTCTGATGGCATTCAGTAAGTGATTCTCGGAGTTGCTTCTTATCAGGTTTATCTGCATTCGAAAGTTCAAAGCATATGCCGATATCGAGAATGTCTAAAAGGTCGAACTTTCTTTTCCCCTTTTCTTCAAGCAATCCTCAGTTCCTTCGCTTGGTCTGAGCGGGCTTGCGTTTCTCACTTTTGCTGCGTCCATCCTGATCCTGTTTGCCACATGCTGTGATGATTCGACATGATATTTAGATCGGTCATTAGCCAGAACTCCCCATGACCCTGATACTTAGGCAGCCGCCTGTCATTCACAAACATTATGTATGGCAGCTTGTGCAGGTGCAGTCTTTGCTAAAGACAGGGACATCCCGGTTCTTTTGTTCCCCAAACCAAACAAGATCCCGATGCGCTGTCTGCAAGTGACCTGGTTGTTGCTCTCAGGTCAGTCTTTAAAGCATGAGGTGTCAGGTTTTTGCCTCTTTATCTAACATGACATGCTCTGTTCACCTAAAGAGATACAGTAATTTCCTAAACTACAGCAGCTTCTTGTGTCTAATGCTTCCATAAAAGTGGCGATTAGGTTCTTCCTGAGCTATCTGTCATATCCCAGGTAAAGTTCTGGGCATGTGCATAAGATGTCATTGTATATGATACATGTCTGTTCTATTTTATGTACGGTGAGATTGAGCCATCCTACCTAGGGGGAGAGAGATCCTGTCGTTGCTCGATGATGTGTGTTCTTAATTCTGCAGCTGATGCATTCACTTGCTATTTTATCTTGATCAGGAGGTATGAGGTGGACTTCATTCTCCCTACTGGTCTACCTCAAACTCATTCCGATCGAATTGATCAAGTCTTTCCCAAAATCCGTCATCAATACTCATCCCTCCCTTCTTCCGGCTTTTGGGGGAAAAGGTTACAATGGAATGAAAGTGCATGATTCGGTCATTGCTTCTGGGACAAGGTACATTCCAGAATCGAGCCCGTAGAGCCATGTTTGTCTTTATTCTTCTCTTTGGTTAATCATAGTTTCTTTGTAAATGCACAGTTAGATAGTCCAGGCCAACTATCCGCTTCATTGATGAGCATTATGACAGGGGATGCATTCTTGCTCAAAGAGTCGTCCCGGTTTTGGCCAACTACGCTGCAGAGGAACTGGCCACAGGAGTTCTCCAAGTGGTAATTTTTACTGCAATCATGTTTAAATTTCAACTGGCAGGCTTGTTAGGTCTTGCCAATATACTTAATCATTAGGCTATACCTTGTGCTTTGTAGGAGCATCGTTTATATGTGGAAGCATCAGCTGCTCTACTCGTGCTTTCAGGGTTAGGAATCAATTCTACAATTAGTAGATCTACAAGCTGGTTTACAGAAGCTTTTATTGGGTTTGCACCCTGCATCATGTGGTTGAGAAAGACAAGGAACTCATGGACTAATAGCTACTTCTTGTTCTTGGTATACCCAGAACAGAAATCATCTACCATCATAATGGAAAAAGGAATTCATTCTTCACTCGTCAACAATTCTTCTGTACACGAGATGCCAAAATCTGTACAGTCTTATATCAACTGGCATGTCTGAAAAATTCAGAAAACCGACCACGAAGCCAAAGCGAAAGAAGCTTCACTTCAGGCCATTCTTTTGGATCAAAATTGGATTGATTACTCTATATAAGAGTTGAACTGATTGTAAAAAGCTTTTGAAAAACAAAAGAAACCAGCCGCTGCGATCACACGCCCCTCCCGTTGCCGCCGAAGACCTTGCTTAAGTGCCCTGCTCTCAGCGTCGTCTTGCTCGCGAAGTCGTCCTTGCAGCGGTACGATATCTCAGCCAAACTCTCGTGCCTGACGGCTAGCCTTCTCACGCCAGCAGCCTCGTCAAGGGTGGTCCTCTTGTAGTTGCTGAACCACTTGGCCTTCATATAGCTCTTCCTCCTCCACGGCGGGATGAGCAGCCCCGTGCTTTGCAAGGATTGCTTCATCGCCCCGCACATCAGCCTGATCGCCTGCTTTAGCTCCGCAGGTCTGCAGACAAAAACCGGAGGGAACACATTGACCAGCGAAGTGTAGTGGTCGGAGGGCCGTGCTATTTCGAACTGCCCGGCGAGAGAGACCTCGACGATGTAGCGCGTTCCTTCCACATTGACATCGACAAACTCGTAGGCTCCGGCCGGATGCCTCGACGTCCTGTCCCAGCTTGATTTGCAGAGACCTGTGGGATTACAAACTGGTCAGTAACTCACACCGGAGCTGAGCAAATCTAGCCGATACACAACGAAAAATAAGCAGCTAAACTGACCAGCATCGAAGCCCTTGAGACGCAAGCTGATCACCAGTTGACGCTTCATCCCCTCCGAGAACCCATTGTTCCTCATCAACCCCCACGCAGCTTCGACCTCCGTCCGGATCTTCCTCCTCGCGTCGTCCGAAACACCGTCGCCGTCGCCGTCGCCGTCGTCGCCGCAGCCACGGAACAAGCCGAGAAGCTTGTCCTTGGTCGTCTCGGAGTCGGACCAGCAGCTGCTCTCCGACTCCTCCCGCCCCATCTCCTCCTCCTCTCCTCCATCTCCTCCACCTCCTCCACCTCTCATCGCTCCCTCCTTCTCGATGAACGACGCCACGAGGTCGGACAGATTGGCGAAACTCTCCCCGTCGCCCTCGCCGTCGCGCTCCCTTGCATACCCGACGTCGTCGAAGGCCGCCGCCGTCCACCGCCCGAACCTGACCGCCGCAGCTCTCGCCATCTCTCCCGTCGCCGTCGCCGTCCGTTGAAGGGTTCGTGAGGGGAACTCGCGGAGGAAAGAGGGTCGGATTTATAGAAGGACGACGACGACGACGACGAAGGACCGGAAGGGCGAAGATGGCGAAATGGTGTGCACATAAAGAAGGAGGACGACCAAAGGACCAAAAAAGGACGAAAATGGCGAGAGGATGGAGTAAGGATGGAGATATAACGTGGGCATCGGGGCGGGGGGTCGGGGGAAGGCAGGTAACGGCGTCAGCGTGGTACGGGACGGGGATTGGACGATGCACGTGGGTGCAATTACGGGGTAAGTTTCGAGGGGATAAAGAATCTGTCAGGAAATGACGGCCAAGTACATTGCTTCAAGGTTCCAACGTTTGCTTGCACTTGCTTGTCACTCCAAAGGGTTATATTTTCCTATTAGTTGTAGCTTGCTTGAGTAGATGAGAGAGATTTCATTTGGTCCTACGTGGAAAACCGTCTTTTTTTTTCTTTTCCTATTGTGAATTGGGATGCATGCGCAATTTTTATATTTGTGGCGGCTGTACATTTTTTTTCCATGGGTGATCTGATAATGGTTAATCGAGTAGATTTTTTTCATGGACACGATGTGCTGGGTTTGATTTTGAAAAAAAATTAAAAAGGGCGGATCGCGGTGCCAATGTGTGCTGATTCAGAAAATTTTCTGTTTGAGCGTTTGAGATGATATAAATTGTGCTTCAGTTTGGATGGACTGATTAGGAAAGAAAATTAGAAATTTGACAAATTATGACAACGAAAAAGAAAAGATATGAAGGGATTGCATAATAATGTTGTTTGGACATTAATGAAGATAAAAGAATGGAAAAAGAATTACGTCATGATAAAATAAAGAAAAAAAGTTATAAAAGATCCTGAGCTGTTTCCACGATACATGTACCGTATGACAAAATTATCTTCGTGAAGGTTTCTGTCAATGAGCATGGTAAAAAATCTACTTACATGGATGACAAGATATAAACGGTGTTGACATTGGCACTCATGTAGGTTAAGGGAAATAAAAACGACGTCATTTTGATTGAAAATCATTCGATGAAATCTTAATAGGGGTATTGTTTGAGATTTTTATATCACAAGAAATTTTTAGAGTAAATATGTCAACTTATGAATGATTTGAATTTATGTTACAAATTGTTTTTTTGACAAATATATCACAGTGGGTATTGTTTGATGGCTTTTTTATGGCTTTATTTAATTTTAACAATTTAAAAGTAGATATAAAATAAGGACATAAGTGGAAAAGGAGAATCAATCTGTATATACGAATTCGAATCTCTCCGGGATTTAAAATATACGAAATCTATAAAATTAATTCTGAATATTAATTCACAAATTCAGATCGCTTCCGAATCTCCAATTGCTTGGAGACTTTCTCAGTCGTTTCCTCTCCATGTCAACATGGTTGTATTTTCCAAAGCCCTTTTTTTTCCAACGCCGTCCCTACCAAACCCCGCCGACTCTGACGGCCGTCAGTCCCAGTCCGCGACCGATGACGTCTCGGCATTGACGGCGTCACGCGCGACAGTTAGCGAAAGGCAAGCGCGAGTCCCGTGTTCTCCCCTCGTGGGGCGCTCACGTGTTCCAGGCGCTCGGTGGCACGTGGGACACGGCAAGGGAATGGACACGTGGAAGAAAGGAGGTCCCACGTGGCGGAGGACAGTTCGGATGCCACGTCAGGATATGTGGCGAGTCGACGGAGAGTCTTGAATCTGGTCTCTTGTCGTTTTGGTTTTGCTGTTCGCGTGTGAAACGCGACCGGGTTCAACGAACCACAATGATGTCCGGGTTCAGTGTATGTCGCTGTCGACGGTGGCTAAGATTTCGGATTATAATGTTTTTGGTTGGGTTACCGACGTTTTGGGTTGGGTTGTACTAAATCACCGTCGTCCTCAACACTCAATGCACTAGCACTTATTTAGGTTGCATTTGTTTTGCAAAAATCTGGATTAATTGAAAGAATGAGTAAAAGGTTTTGTTATCCATCATTGATGCTTGGGCTTGAGACCTAGGCTAGGAACCGCAATGCCCTTGCACGAGTCCTCATAGCGCCCAAGTTTGCATCCATTAAGACCAGGCTCAAAGCTTCGTCACTCAAGATCGGGTCCTCGACATTCAAGTTCAAATCCATTGAGGTCGGACTTGGGACCTCGGCACCCATGCTCAAGTCCTTAATGTCCACTTTGGGTCCATTAAGGTAGGACCTTGGCATTTGGAAACTAGATCCCAATGCTTTACTTTGGTCCATCAATGTCGGGCCTGCCCGTTGAGGTTTGGGGCCCAACCTTGATGGACTCGGGCACGGGCGTTGAGGTTTTGGGCATGGGCATTGGGGTCTTATGCCTAGCCTTTGTGGAATAGGGCTAGGGTGATAAGGAGCTAAGCACATGCACTAGGTTTTATGACACTTTTTTTTGGACTCAACACTAGTGCCCATGCTCATGTTTGGGAGTCGGGGATTTGGGCTTGAGACTCTAGTGCTCGTGCCTAGTTCCTCAACTTCTTCTCGGGTGCAAGTCATTAGTGCTCGAATAGTGTATGTCTAAAAAATTAAATGAAATTTTCCTTACCAAAAAAAAAAAAAAAATCTTTCAATTTGTTTTTGGGTTTCAACTAGATACTAGAAAATTATTATAATTTTCCAAAAAAATGATTTTCTAGAAAATATTTTTAAGAAATATCACATTTTTAGCGAAATAAATGGAGTCTAAGGATGTATTTATTTCACTGAACCATAATAAATGAAAATATTTTTTATGGAAATCATTTTGAGGAAAACAGTTAGTTTTCATTTATTTGGTGGTTTAGGGAAAACAGTTTCCTCCTTGCTAAAAGAGGAAGTTGTCTTCCCCTTATCTAAGCTCATTGTTTTCGGTCCATGAAAGATCATTTTCCTTAGATTGATTAGCATTCCGTCATCCAAACATTGGAAAGCTAGAAAACAATTTTCCGAAAGAAATTTTTATTCGAACAAGCGTACTCTAAAGCTCTGTTTGTTTCGCGAAAAATGAATAATTTGAAAAGTAGATTTCTAAAAAATGACCGCTTGTATAACTTAAAAGAATATAATTTAACATTTAAAAAATTTCATAAATAATAAAATTGTTTCCCATTCATTCATTTTTGTCACGATACAAGCTATCATTTTTTTTTTCAAATATTTTCCACCTCATTTTTTTTTTTTGAGAAACAAATGCACTCTAGGTTGTGATATATTTTTCTTTTTAATCCGAAGAAATCTTTTTTATCTGGCCGATTTTTCTGTCATCAAGAATGTGGTTGGTGCTTTAAAAGTTGCGAACTCTTAATCCCAAAGAGAAGTGTGTGTTGTCGGAGGGTAGAAGGCGACAAAAGAACCCAAAACCCAAAGACAAAAGAGACTTGAAGATTTATTATATATTAGGTAGGGTTACGGACGAAAGGCGATCGGGACCACTGATCTAAAATAACAACTTTTTTAATCTCAATCATTGGAGTTGATTAAAAAATCACATGATTGGCGCTTGCCTATTTAATAACCCAAAAACAAATTAAAAGAAATTACCAAAAAAGAAGACTTTGAAAGATAGTGTACTTGCATAACAGTGAGATAGACACGATTGTCAGCAACATCTAAGTTTGACATCACCATCGGTAAATTCTGCACATGGAGAAGATCAGTCGACGGTATATTTTGGCCCGATGAAGATTTTGACTTTAAATTGTTATTAAGATTACCCCTCTTAGCTTATTAAATAGCTTGGTTTCTCAAAAACTACTTGGAGTCTCAGTATGGAAGCAATGTGCAATACTTTAGTTCACGCGTTATCGCAAGCAAATTGGATTGAAATCGTGCGAAGAAAGCTGGTAGAGTTGAACAACATGTGGAATACAATGAGCAAGGATACCCATGCATGTGAACTATCGAATACGAGGAATTATGAATTGAAAGGCTCTAACACATTTCACAATAAGAAAGGAAATACCTATCATGCTTTCCACACGCTTAATTGGCCAATAAGAGCAATTCATAGAATATGATGGACAATGTCCAACTATCTAAGTTAGGTTATCAATTTGACTATCTAACTTAATGTACACTAACTAGCCCTCCAAACTAAATGTAAATGCAAATTACCTCTAGTATTCACTAAAGCAAAATGTACAACTTTAAAAGTGTTAAGGGAGGAAATTCCACAATGATTGAGATTCAAGGATGGTTATGGCTTATAAGCAGGGGTCAATCCATTCCCTCACAAGGGCCCTTCTGATAAGGATAGGATCGTGAGGATGGCACGGGTCAAAGTGAATAAGATCTCGCGATAGGACACACAAAAATTTCAGCTCATTAGATGGCACCACTTAAGGGAATCCTAATAGAGTCCCTGCATAAAATACTGCTCCCACGCATCCTTGACTGGGTACTTGTGTTAAGGGAGGGATGAGTCCCATGTCGATTGAGAGGTGAAGATATGGTTATGCCTTATAAGTAGGGGCTCACCCCTACCCTCACAATTGGATAAAGCCGTGAGGCCTACGAGTTAAAGCAGATAATTCCTTTTGACATGCCGCGCGTGAGTTCTAGCATTATCGGATGGCCCCATCTCTGGGAGTCCGATACGGAGTCCCACACAAAAAACACAGCTCAAATCCATCCTCGACTAGGGGCGTTGTGTTAAGGGAGAGATAATTCTCACATTGGTTGAGATCCGAGGTTAATTTAAACCTTTCTCAAAAACAGGGCCAAAGGGAGCGACATCTCGTAACAGGACATGCACAAATCTTGACATCATCAAAAAACTACAACACATTAAGGAAATATATTCTCTGGACAGCTGTTTTTCTTCACTTTATGCAGTGTCAATTTGGAATCGTAAAACTGCCCTCCATGTACAGTTAATAAGTTCCTAAGCTAGTGGACAAATTTTTACATGATAAGCCAGCGTGCATACCTCAGGCGTTGCTTGCAATGAAGCAGACGTCATGCCAACCTATTATGTCAATTAGTTTAATAGATTCTCACTCCCGCAAAGCTGAGAATCCTCTATGAATATATCGATTGAGAACCGAATGTCATTCCTTTGGCCAACAAAGATTCTAGACAAGGACTCCGCATCCAAATAGGACAAGAATTGAACCTGTTGGCGTGATCTTCTTGGTGTTTGATGTGTATAAAACAGAGAGAAAAGACAAAAACAAGTTTTGTCTCATTGTCTGTAATCCCATGTAACATCATGGATCTTCATGGGAATCATCTCCATGACTGGTTCTATGTCCCTTCTGATTACCACTGGCCATGAAATCCAAGAACATAAGAAGGTAGAGATCGCAAAGGAAAATTAGGTAAGATCCAACACTTGCATGGACAATCTGACCTTTTTCTTTCTTCATTAGTAACAGCATGCAAATAACTCAAATTACAATGTCAAAAACATAGATATCCTTATCCCATGCAATTTCGTGTTGTTAACTAAGGCCCTCCAATGTTCATAATCATCTTCTTGTTGTTCTTTCCGCCCACCAATCTCTAAATCTATGCATTTGTACAAGTATATATAGCCTAGCCAAGAACTATGTGGTCCAACAATTTCTTTTTGCTTTTGACATTAGCACAAAGTACTCCCCTTCAAACCGGATGAGACCCATCAAACAATGGGTGCAAAAGTAAGCGGTTTCAAGCACCCAAAAGTTCTTACATGCCCTATCAGCCACAGTGATCCAACCTCACAATCCTCCATCACCGAATTGCTCAAGCCTGAGTGCTTGAAAGTCAAGAAGAAGAAGAAGAAGAAGCTGAGGTTACTTCACCCACAAGGCAAGAAACTAACTAGAGCCGAAATGCTGACATTAGAGGAATGCTTACTAGCTTCTCCTAGCTTTGATCAAGTCTTTCAGGCCAACAATAATGTTGGGGAAGTCTGTGTGCTTAAGCCAAGCAAGGTAAAACCGTCTTGCTTGGGACCGGTCGACGATGCCGCTTTGTCCTCAAAGGCGAGAGACAGTTTGTCCTGGGAGAGACCGGTGAATGTACACATAGAAGTTGAAGACAAGTGCCCTTCTGAAGTATCTAACCTGAGGTGTAGCGAAAACCCGTGCTCAAGGAAGAGGGTTCCATTCCGGCTGCCTCAGGAATCAGATATCATCCTGTTTTATTCTCTGAGGGAGCGGCTCGAATGTGAAAAATGGCCATTTTTATGGTTCATGTGGTGATGGTGTTGGGCCTCACGCTATTTCATCTACCCTAAACTCCCTTCCAGCAATTCTGCAAGTGAAATTTGAATGTCAAATGATGATATTACATGATTATTAATAATGTGTATGTTAGGGTCTCCAGTTGCTCAGTACAAATTCTACAGTCCGATGGAGCCTATAGCCTATAGTAACAATAATTTGGACCATATGGATGTTGCGACCCTTGCGAGGCAAGAATTCCTGAGGGGTTTGATGGAATCAAGCAGGGGATGTTCCTCTTATAAGGTAGCATGTTTGGTTTGGGTTCTTCTAAATTTTATTGATCACAACTTCATTTTGATTCGATTTATTACAAAAAGTTTGTTTTTACTATAAAAGTCGCCACTAAATTATTAAAAACGATTAAAGGCCAAGTAAAACATGAGAAAAGTAAAATGTGGGAGACACTCTCATGTTTTACTTTTATGAACGACAGATTCGAATTCGGGGACTTGATCATAGTAAATTCTATTTAATGCTCAATTTGGTTTTTTTTTTTGTTTTTTGTTTTTACCTTTGTGTCTAAAACAATTGTTCATGCATCTTGCCAATTTTAGTCCTAAGTAGGTTCATCTATGCGACCATGCACTGTTAATTAATGAATTGCATGCATTAATCATGTGAACAACATATTGACACGATAGATATAAAGTACGGAATAATGATAGCGTGATATAAAGTATGGAAATAAAACCCGATACAATATCGGACAAACAATATTACACTGCCATGGTTTTTAGTCCCGGGACAGAAACCCATGAACTTTAGCCAAAATTGAACATGCACGTGACTTTGGATTGAGCGATGCATCCGTTGGACCAATTCCTTCCGATGTCTCGACATTGACGGCGTCAAACGACCGATTTGGAAACGCTAATCCCACGTTCCACCGTGAGGCGCCCGCGTGCTCCCCACCAGGGAGACGGATTGGGGATGCTCAGTGACACGTGGAAGGTGGCGTGGAGTTGACACGTGGAAGAGCGAAGTTCCACGTGGCACAGAAATTTCAAATGCTTTATTCCGACTCGTTTTACACAAGTTGTCCACGTCATGAGATGTGGCTACTCGACGGAGAGTCCGAATCTGTTTTATTGTATTTTTATTTTATTGTATTGTTTTATGAAACTACAAATGGTACGGAGGTACATGACCAAGTTCAACGAACTAAAATAGGGTATTGATTCAGGATAAGAATACTATAAGTATTATAATTTTCAATGGATTGCCATAATTTTTTTCAAATGTTCATCCATGTGCCGAAATTTAATGTGGCATAGTACTTATGGACTATGTTTTTGAAAAGTTATGATACTTAAGTGATTTGATTGAAAAATTACATTGTGACATTGATTGGAAAAAAAAAATGATATTTAAGTGTTGCCCTATGAAAATTGTGGCATTGTATCCTTTTTCCATCTAGGTTCAGCGTATCTCATGTTAAATGATGGCGATGGTTTTGGACTATAAACTTTTAGATGAATTACGAACTTATTGTAGTAATTGAATGTCGTCCTCCGGTGTCAAACACACTTAATTAAGTTTTGACTGATTTTTTATTTGGATTTAAGAATTTTTTCACATTGATTTATTTAACATCAATAAATTCCACACAAAGAAAAGATCGGTCGATGGAATATTTTGATCCGATTAAGATATTAACTTCAATTATTATTGTGGCTACCTCTAAGCTTAGCAAACGGCCTTGTAAGGAAGTGATGCGTAATACTTTATCACCCGTCCTTTCGTGCGAATTTGATTGAGATCATCCGAAGAAAGCATGTGGAGTTGTACAACAAATGGAATAAAATGAGTAAGCATTCACATGCAAATAAATTATCGACAATGGGGAATCATATGATTGAAAGGCTTAAAATACCATTTTAGAGCAAGAAGGAATATACATATCGTACATTACTCGCGCTTAATTGTCAAATGAGAGCAATCGATAGAATTTATCTGACAATTTCCAACCACCTAAGTAAATTTATCAAATTAGCTATTTCACTTAAATGTAAATACAAATTATCTCTAGTACTCCCCAAAGCAAAATGTTCAAGTTCAAAAGGTCTTAAGAGGGGAATAAATTACATATGGTATGGATATCAATTCAATCACAAACTTTAGGAATAATTGCACTAGAAGCCCTAAACTTGTTATGAAAATGTGCAATTCAGTCCTAAAAATTGCAAAAGCTATTTTTAAGTTCTAAAATTTATAAAGTTAGTTTAATGGAGTATTTCCGTTAAATTTATCTAATCCGGTTAATGAAGAATGTTGACATGACTTTTGTTTATTATATTCTTTATCCTACGTGACAGTGGTGTGGTAAAAAGACGTTTTCGTGTCAATTCTAATTTTAATGCAAATTTTATGAATTAAATTTTAAAAATAAGCTAAAGAAAAGGAAGGAGGAGACACTAGGTGGGACAACTATAAGCTCTCACTATCGCAACCCCATCATTGTAGGGGAGGGTCGGTGACCCTTGCCGATTGCAAGTGACCCCTGTTGGCCCTTCCCAATGATGGTGGGGAAGTGACAATTCCCGTCAAGTAGGAGAGAGAAAACATCAAAGAAATTACATGAGCATTTTCCATTAAGAAAATATGAAGCACTAATTGTTGGCCTAAATATTTTGGCTGATATGAAGGCCCAATTTATGAAGGTAATAGGCGACTCCCAATTGATTATAAGATAGCTATCTGAAGAATACTAGTGTCTAAATGAGAATATTATTTCCTATCATATGCTTGTCGTGACTTGATCTCGCCGCCAATCCTCCATCACGAGTTGAGGTATGGGGAAAGGTCGGGTTTAGGGGTACTTGATCACGAGGGTTCCTTCACGACTTGCATTCCAAAAGACGTCATCATCTCACCTTTCAGGTCAAGTCTCTCGTGAGTTTCCTCCACGAGATGACGAGCTCTCCGAAGCTCGTACCTCATGTTACAACGGAGTGTTGCGATCTATACTCACATGAGTGACACACCTCAAGAGAAGAGGTCGGGTGTGGATATCAGATTTAAAGGTACATTGGTAACCCTCTTGATAGTACGCTTTGCCTAAAAGTGTGGCATTACTTCATCCTTTGGAGTACTCCCACATCGAGTATGCTAAACCATTGTGAGTTCTATCGGGACCCGTATCTCGCGCGATGAATTCATTTGTACGGTCTAGTTATTTAGGACAACCTAAAAATAAATAAAACGGGAGTCGTCACTAGCCTCGTTTTTGGGGTTGGCTAAAAAACTAATCAATGGTCGAGAGTATTCCCTCGATTTCTACGCAACTAGATATTTAGGTCCAAGGACTTAGGTTATGCTAATATTTTTATTAGCGCCATTTCGGTACTTAAACAATATTTTGTATTTACCTAACGTGTCCATGCATTTATTCTTATATTTTCAGAATCGTTAGTCCTAAACTAAATGATCATGCATGGTTGGTCGTTTTCAAAAAATAGAAAAATGCAATAGTTTTACCAAACAGATTTTTGTTCGAGAAACAAGTCTAGAACAAAAATAGAATGATTATCATGCGCGCCTTTACTCACGGATGAACTAATTTTTATGAATATTTTCTTTTTTTTTTAAAATAATTTTTTATTAATTAGTTTTTCTTTTTCTTTCTTGTTCCTTTTTTTTTTTTTTTTTCTCTTCTGGTCTTCTTCTCCTCTACGCCTCCTCCTTGCCCAAAGCTTCTTCCTTATTTTGCACCATCTTCACGGAACCAAAACCAACACCACGGTGAGCCCCCATCGGCGTTTAGGGGGTTGCCAAGCCAGCATCCAGCACCGGTCGTTTGGTTTGACCGACGCTGGTCATTGCTGGTCACTAATTGGCTGGCGATTTCTTGTATCGTCGGATCTACTCTGGTGAGGAGCAAGCCCGCAATGGCTGACTCGACCGACATGAGATACGCCACCAAAAATCCAGAAAAACACCAATGGCGATGTCGGGACAATAGGTCACATAGATATCAAAGATCAGGGCTTTGGTTTGGAGACTTGAGTTTGGCACTCCTATGGAGCAATTCATCGAACAGTTGGTGTACACTAGATAAACAAGGGACTTCCGACTCGTTCGCGACTCAAGCCTAGGCCGATACTCCTAACAGGCATACTATAACACAAGAAAAGCACACCAGAACGCATGGAGACGTTAATGGGGGACCGGCGGGGCCAGAGTTCGCATGAACCGCACAGCCGCGAACTTCGGCCCCGGCATGCCCGAAGCAGAGCACGCACAAAGAGACTTTACCTAGTTCGGCGCGATGGCGTCAATCAGAAGAGGTTGTCCACGGGGCTCAGGTGCAGCTAAAGCGTTGGCTAAAGCTCTCCCCCTCGCCCGGACTCTTTCCCTCTTGGTCTCTTCGCCCTATTCTGTCCAGCCTTGAGGAAGAAGAAGACCAGTCCCTTTTTCCGAGCTCACCCTCGCCCTCATGGTCGCTTACTTCCTCTGGAACCCTCTCTCTCCAGCTCACTCTCTCCAGCTAGCTTTCTCTCGATCTCTCTCTCCCAGATTTTGCTCTCTAGAACCCAAGCCTCCCTCTATGTCTCTCCTCCCCTCTCCAAGCGAGCCCTCCCATCACCTTTTAAGCCGTTCGGCGGGCATGGCCTCTTGCGACGCCAGCTGTTGTTGTCGGTCTGCCCCGACCACTAACTTCGATTTGACGCTTGCCCTAGTTCCTCTGCCACTGTTCGGGAGCATGTCCTCTGTCCTTGCTTCCCTGTTTGCCGTCGGGGCTTAAGACGAAGTAGAGAGAAGGATAGGAGAAGAGGAGAGGGCTGGGCCAGGAATAAAGAAAAAGAAGAAGTGGGCTGGGTCGGCTTAAACGGAGAAAAATAAAAGGGAAAGGAAGGAGGGGCCGGGCTAAGGCTGGCCCTAGCCCAGCCCGGCTCCATTTTATTGATTAAAAAATAATTTTTAAAATTTTTTAATACTAGTAATGCAAATATTCCTAATGTCTATATGCAATGTAATTTAATAAAAACTCAATGCATTTTAATGAAAATTCTCTACTTTACTTTTTTTAGAGACTAATATCTAATTTTCTATGCGGTTAAGTCCTAAATAAAAATGGCAAAGTTACTATGAATTGCTGACCTCTAATTTGTGAGCATAACGCTTAATTTATAATGCTAACCTAGGTTAACTTCAATATCATGGGCTCTAATAACTTAAGCCTTCTCTAATGAGATGGGCTCTAATAACTTAAGGCTTGCCACTAATTAAACTGTCAATGGGCTGATTTAAGTTCATATTAGGCCAATTAAAGCCCTTCAAGCCTATGAATTTTGGCCACTAACTCCCCTAGACTTAGCTGAATTTTCCCTCCTTTCGTGGACTCAATTTATCAAATTTTAAGCTCAAAACCGTCCACCGGCTATCTAATGCAATCGCAATTATTTGAAAAATATAAATTGAATAATAAATACTCTTAAATTATATGCTATGTAATTTAATTCTAATTTTTTGTTTAGGGATTAAAAATTAAACTCTAATTTTCTACGCAATAAATGAATGATTGGATCGCCAAAATTTAAGTGTCAACATTAATCTAGAAGCAATGGCTCTTTTAGAATATTAATTAGAAGACTATAATACCCTTAATACTATGCATTTGTGGAATTAAATGCTTTAAACAATAACTCACTTGTTGTATATGTAATAAATTTAATCTTAGAAATCAAGAGTGACAACTTTCATATATAACTTAGCAGTGCTTGTACACAACAACTACATATTAAAATTTGATACCGTTTTTTGTCATGTTCAAAGAAGGTCTTCATCACCAATCCAACCAAAGGCTGTAGAATTAGTTGTATTCCTAAGGCGACAAAATCACTGCTTTGTCTTAGAGCATACCAAAAGCGAGAAAATTTTTTATGACTAATCAAAGGCAATAAAAGCCGATCTTTGTCACCTTAAGTCATTGCTTATGACTAAACTTCTGTTGTCTTTAGTGGTACCAAAAGTGAGAAAGATTCTTGTTTGTCACCTTAGGTTAAAAAAGGTCCCATCTTCGATTAAATTAATGGCTATAAAGTTCTAGTTTTGTCGCTTAAGTTTTACAAAAGGCGACCAAGCTTCGTTCTTGTTGCTTGGGGTATGACTGGTTCACCCTAAGGCAACAAAATAAAAGATCTGTCGCATTTGGTTGATCATAAGGTGACAAAATCTGCTCTTTGTTATTTTCGGGGGAATCTGAGGCGCTAAAAGTAATTTTTTTTGTCACAAAAAAAGATTTTGTCGCCTTAAATTATTTTCTTGTCGCGCCTCTTGAGCTTCCATTTGTTTTTTTTTATAGCGTTTAGATCTTTACAGGTTATGCATTAAATCGCCTACTCTTTCTAAATTTGAAATAGGTGTCATTCTATTTTTTTTTTGAAGTTCTGAGTGTTGTGAGTGTAGACTTTGGTTTCTCCCCTGAAATTAATGCTCCTTAAAAGGCTAGGCTAGTGAGTTTAATCTCATGACATTACAAAAAAGATGAAGAGAAAAAAATGAAAGAAGAAAAACCAGTTTGGTGGGATTTTTTTATATTTTTTTTCTGGTCAGAATTTGGTTGGATTTCAAACTGAACTAAAATGGAAACATCGTTTGGTTTGGGTCTTAACTATAGTATAGTTCAATTTGATACTATTTTTCTTCAAACCATATTTACGTGACGTGGTTTGATTTGACATCGAAAATTGCAACAAATTGTACCATGCTCACCTCCAAACTTAATTGGTTCCCGGGCCGTGCTAAGTATTTCATGAGCCCCCAAATAATCAAGTCTACGTATTCGTGCCTCCTGAAAATGAAAAAAAGGAACAACAAGAAAGAACCTTATGCTACTTTAAATTACAAAACTACTTTTCACCTCGAGCAAAAGCATCTTCGAGGGCATCAAAGGTTTACTCAGCATCCATTTGATTTTCTTGGACAAAATGATAATATAAGTGGCACAACTTTTATACGATACTTACTTAAGTGTTATAGCTTTTGTATAACGCTTACTTAAGTATTATAATTTTTTTTTACCACTTGAGTATCACATAAATTGTCAATCGATTACTTAGTTACCATAACTTCTTAAAAAATTCACCACAATTGTTATGCCACATCGGATTTTCGCCATTGGAGTGAACGTTAAATTTTTTTGCACTTAAGTGATCGATTAAAAGTTATGGCACTCAAGTCAATATTTTTCATAAGTTATGATACTTAAGTGGTCGAAAAAAATTATGAACCCAAGTGAGCACCGTACGGAAATTATAACAGTTGTAATGGCCTTTTTCCAAGTTTATTATTTTAGTGGTCAATGTGAAATAAACTTAAGCATCATCATGGAGTATACACCAATGGGCAAAAGAGTTGGAGAAAGAGCGGACAAATGTCTTATCATGAGTACAAAATGTTGTGCCACGAGACAGTTTTTATGACCTCTTTTAGCGGATGAACAGTAATTATTGGGTGAGAAAAACAAACATAAATTAGAGGATAGAACTAATGTCGTATACAAGCCTAGTATTCTAGAACTACTTGGACATCTCTGTACAACTTATAATTGTTGACTAATCTGAATAACATTGAACTTGGAGACGTATTAGTAGAGAGAAACAAAGGTAGAGACCATGGCTGCTTTCGAGAGAATTGTGGCTACCGGTGTTGGGCTAATATTGTACATGCCATATTGGGAGAGCCACGCCTTAAAAACAAAGTGAAGCTGATGATTGCTATTACTATGTACGCAGACTTCTCCCAGCTTGACGTATCGGTAAGGTTGATTCTGGATAATTATGACTGTTATGGCCACGCGGCTTGCTATGGAGGGCATCCAGATTACGGCGTACTACCTGCTTGGAACATAAGCTGCCTTCGGAATGCTACGAAATTGGGGCCTAAAGTCAACTTAAAGATTGCAAAATGAGAAATGAGACGTACTCATGTCGTGGAAATTATGAAGTTTGGTTTTGATGATGGCTATTACAACGTGGATCTACATTATAAGTTTATTTCCTTTCACAAGCAAACATTGTGAGAGGAAGTAGTTTGCTATAATGCTTATTTCCAAAATGCCCCTTGCTCTTTTCATCCTCCCACATTGTCATTCTTAGATAAGATTGTTAAAATATTTTAATGTTAAATCACGTATTTATCTATCAATTTATGCAATTAGAGCAGTTGTCAAAAGTCCACAAAAATTTCACATGGTATTGGAGATCCTAAATTCAAATCTTTCAAGCTCTCATCTGCCTTTCCAATTTGCAATTTCCACGTCTTAGGCTTAAGCCAAAGTCCAACTTAAATATTAAATCACGTATTCCTCTATTAGCATACACTCAATATCTCGGGTCTCACAAAATCTCATGACTATTAATTGAAAGTTAAAATTAGGAGTCAACCCAGCTTAGAATTGCTTGCTCCTTTAGTACAAAGCCAAACAGAAACCACCACATTTCTACCTGTTTATTATTGCACAAGCGCACCAAGCGCACTTATCAAACAGTACATGTAAAACCAAATAGTTCTTCCGCACACAGCATGCACATAATATCCTTGAGAAGCAAATGAAATCAGGTTCACGTGCTTCATCGAGGGCCGACTTCAGTAATCGACACTTCATTGATTGATGAAGGCTCGCACCCACTCGTATATTGATCATGTTCCTTGTCATTCTCTATGATGATATTCGGCGGTCCTGTCTGGCTTCGGAGGAAAAAGGCCGGTTCTCGTGGCAATGGCAGAGTAAGAGTTTGGCTGCTCAGCGCGAGAACTATGTTCGCCATGGTCGGTCTATTAACTGGATCTTCCTGAACACATAGTAAGCTGATCTGTATGCATCTGAGAACTTGGCTTCTCGAATAAGATTCTCCCAATGCTGCGTCCAATATTTCCAAAGGCATGTCGTCTCTCCAATGTTTCCAAGCCTAGAGCAGCTCAATTGAACACAAGTGAACCGTGGAACAATATTGTCGATTGAAACCCACAAAGAACAAATAAATCATATAAAGAACTTACATAGCTTGCGAGATCTTCTCCTCCATCAGATTGGCAGAAGTAGTCATTCCTCTTGCCGCAAATGATCTCAAGGAGGAGAACGCCGAAGCTGTAAACATCGGACTTTTGAGAGAACCGCCCATGCATCGCATATTCGGGGGACATGTAACCACTGAAAACAGCCACCAAAAACGTACGTGTTGGGATGCTTCGCATCTATACAAATCCCCTTATCAATTCTTAACCAGAAGCTGTCTAACATTAAATTTTGAAAAATGCGAAACTTACTAGGTTCCTACGATTCTTTTGGTGCTTGCTTTAGTTTGATCGATTCCGAAAATCCTCGCCATGCCAAAATCCGAAATCTTTGGGTTCATATCATTGTCCAACAAGACGTTGCTAGCTTTTAAATCACGGTGAATGACTCGAAGCCGAGAATCCTCATGAAGATAGAGCATCCCTCGAGCAATGCCTAATATTATCCTATAACGTCTTGGCCAGTCCAATTGTTTGCTTTTCTCAAAGTCTACATAGTGATTTAAGTATTTGAATGAGAGCTAATATTATCTACGAAGCCTAGGAGTTAGATTCAAAATGTTATATTTGATCTATTGAACGAGATATGATAATTTGCTCATTTGTCTAAATTGTACATTAACCTACAAGATGAATATAAAGCCAGTGAAGTGGAACTAACCGAACAAGAAGTAGTCGAGACTTTTGTTGGGCACAAACTCGTACGCGAGTAGCTTTTCCTCTCCTTCCAAGCAAAATCCGAGCAATCTCACTAGATTCCGGTGTTGAAGCTTCGCCACCAACAAAATCTCGTTCATAAACTCTTGCATACCTTGCCTTGAGCTTTGGGATAGCCTCTTCACAGCTATTTCTTGTCCATTGGGAAGCCTACCCTGAAATAATATGTGAAAGCTAACAAGACCTCACAAACTCTTCATTCTTATCCTTAAACTATATTATGAATCAACGAGGACCCCAAAACTTTAGGTGCTCTTCTATGTCATTATGCTATCATAACCTCCACACCATTAGTGCTGTGGATACCTTTTATGATAATAAATAGATGATTGTGAGATTTAGTGGGACCACTATTAACTGTTCTTAAAGCTTAAGCTATTAGATAAATGTATGAATTGATATTTAATTATTCTATTACCCCTCATGCTTAGTCCAGTCATTTTTCCTAGTATTAAGCATCAAAATTTAAGTAGGGAGGCAAATGGGAGCTAAAAAGATTTGAATTTAGAACCTCTAACTCTAATACTATGTGAATATTGGCGGGACTATTGTAAACTATTTTAAAAGCTTAAACTATTAGATGAAGACATGGTTTAATATTTAATTATTTTATTAATGTTGATCACAAGTCATTCTTATAGCTAGAGAGACAAAATAGTCTAATTTCACTTATTGCTTTTTATTCGGCTTGCACGTAAGAAATGTGTTGAAATTTTGTCCCACTTCACTTGACAAATGAACTCCCTCCACCTAATAATTTAAGCTTTTGGGATATCACCCACTTAACATCCATTTCAATTTAGGTGAGGTGTAAGTATTTATAATAGTTATAATCACTTAAGTACCTCGTAAACCTCCCCGAATCCACCTTCACCAAGCTTGTTTTCTTGAGAAAAATCGTTTGTGGCTGCACGCAAATTATCCCAATCGAATTGCAAGGACTTTAAGGATGTGATCTCGCTTACACCTGCATGAGTGAACAACAAAGTCATTCAGACTTATACTTGTTTTAATGTCTTACGGTCATAGCTTCAAAATCTTTTTGTTTCTCATTGAAAGTTTCAGTCTTTTGCTATTTTGTTTTCGTAAATTGACCATCAGTACCCCTTTCTTCTTGTACCGCGTCATGTTTCTTCTCTGCTCGCCTCCTCCAAAGGTAACAACAACCGATGAAGAGAAGCATTACAAAAATGGTGACTGAAGCGACAATTGCAGCCAAGGTACCTGATCAGATGATTCTTTTTCTCAGCATGTATCTAAAACCATCAATTAAATTGCAGTCCTGAAAGAGTGAATGCCATATTTCCTAATAAGGAAAGCTACGATCTTCAAAACTTTGGTTAGACATAAAATAGTGTATGGAAAACTTCAGACTTACTTCAGATGGCTTGGTAACAAGTGCCTTGAAGATATTTTCTAACAATATCCATTAGCCAGACCAAAAATAAAAATAAAAAATCCATTAGTTATTACTCTACTCGAATAAATTGATGAAGATTTACATATGCTTTTGACCCTCGTTCTCAAAATTTAATTTAGGTTCTCATACATCTGCTATTGCAATGCACATATTGCCATTATTAGCACATAAACATAGGACGATACTACTAATATGGATAAAACAAGATTTTTCGTTTGTGCAATTTTTGAGAGATGGTAAATATAAGAAACTGTCGGTACTAAAAAAAATTACAAGGTACCTAACCTTCTGCTGACTTGTTGATAACTCATTAACACTTTATGAAATTAACAAATTTTTTTTTCAATGTGCAAATTACCAACCGTTTTAATATTTAATCAACTGTTATTTTCCTTTAATACAAATGCCTCAAACACCACTTCTTATATGAGTGACTGACTTTTTTCTAATTAATTTGCCAACCAAGTATGGCTTACTAGCTTTTATTGTGTTATTTAACCCCATTATTTGGTTTGGTTTCGATTTATCAACTTTTTAATAATTTAATTTATCTTTTTTAAATGCTTTAAATTTATCAAACTCTCATAGGAATCTACGAATCTTTATTTGTGTGACCTACCGAATATCATCCCATTAGGTTAGTAGCTAGCTTTGATTTGCGAATTCCCATTTGAATTGCTTACGATCGTGTATTTCTGCTCTTTTTTTTTTTTTTTTTTAAATCTATAATCTTTTCTATCAAGTTAGTGACTTTTAGTTGCCTTATTTTCCAACCAGTGAAATTTACCTACTTTTTTTTTTAAGACATTACCAAATTAATTAGCGTGCTTACAAATTTTTCTTTGATACCAGCTTTTATTTGAATAAGTTATCGACTAATTTATTGAGTTACCACTTTCTTTTTTTGTCTTGCGTACTAAACCTTTTCTCTATGATTAAATTACAATAAATTTTGCATTACTAACTCCAAGTTAGTTACCAACATTTATTTTTCGACCAACTTATCTTATCTCTGACAAAAAAATTCTCTTAACTTTTGCCATTACATATTTACCTTTCTTACACTTGCTTTAAACTCATCAGCTATTATTCGAAATTACCAATCTTTATTTCAATGACTTTCTAAATTTGTTTCCAATTGAGTAACCCACTAGTGGCAATTTTTTTTTTTAAACTTCTAACTAAAATGAGAGTTGGTAACCCAAAACTAATTGATAAATTAACTAGAAAAAAGTTAATAAATCACTTATATTGAACTTATTAATATCATATAATAGTTGGCAAGTCTTTGAAGTTAAGAAAAGGTGGTAAAATTTAAGAAAAGTTGGTAATTAAAAGAAAAATAAACTTCATAAGTAACTCAAGTAAGAGTTTGTAACTCAAAATTAGTTGATAACTTAATAAATAAAAAAAATTGGTAAGTCACTCAAATGAAAGTTGATAACATTTACAAAGAATTTTTAAATTCAAGATGTTGCTGAGGAAATAAAACAAAAGTCTGCAAAGAAGAAAAGTCGACAAATAAAAAGAACAAATAAATATCAATAAATAACTCAAATGAGAATTAGTAATCAACTACTAACAGTAACTTAATGAGAGAAAAGTTGGCAATTCAAGTTAATTTAGGTTGGCAAGAGAGTTAATAAATGTGTGGGATTGCTAACCAATGTAAACAATATTTGGTAACTCAATAACATAAAATTAGCGAGTTAAAATGACAAGTAAATGTTAGCAATTTGAAATAGAGTAGGTAATTCAAAACTAGATCAATTATTCAATTTGAGAAGTTGATGAATTGCTCAATTAGAATGGTAATTCGTATTAAAGTTAACAAATTTGAAGCGTTAATGAGTTAAACAAATAAAAATTCAAGCTCTTCTCGTCATCTCAGATTTTTCTTGAGGGATATTGGTGAAATATAAAAAATGAATATTATTATTCCATGACAGATATGTTTATCCCATTGTGAAATTTTTATGAGAGATGGGTATGCACCCACGGCAATCCCCTCGAAGCGAACAGTCACAATCACTTCGATATTCTTTCGATGCAATAACGTCTTCTCAGATTTCGCTTCGGTATTCTTGGCCTCCTGTCTTTTCATTTGTCCCTGTTTGAATTATTGACATTATACATAATATATTACATCTGGACAATTACAGTTTATTTTTTATTTGTATTTGACCTTATTTGCTGCCATGTTGGCAATATTCCATTGATGCAGAGCTTGTGAGTCATAAATAAATAGAAACTACGAGAAACATTGAGCTGATAAGGTTTGAATTTTTGTTTCTAGGGCGAGCTTAGGCGGGGAGTGCTTTCATTTGAATTGTTAATTATATTAGTTCTTTCGTAGGACTCGCATACTGCCTAGATTGATTTGATTTTGATAACAGAAGTTAGCCTGTTATCCGGTTAAACACTATAAAGAAATCACTAATCTCTAGTACATCTTTTAAATAAGGATAATATCAACGGTGATCCATTTACTTTTTGCCTCAATATTTATAACTATGCCTCTACTTTTTTTTTGGTTTCAAAACCATTCGTATTTTATGAAAAGTGACATTGGGTAAATCTCAAATTTTTTGGCCTGATTATTGCAGGCATGGACCATCGGAAAGCTGAGTTGCCCACTGGAAAAGATGAGTTAGCAGTGGAAAAGCTTCATGTAGACTATATGAGTAGAATTTTCGTCAAAAAAATCAAAACAAATTAGAAATTCATAAATGATAGGAAAAAAAGAAAAAGACAATTGTGGCCCCGAGGACAAAAAGACACTGGTCGCCTCCAACCCACTTGCCGCCTCAAGCGGCCATGGTCGTGAATTCAAAGATGGAAAAAAAAAATTTCCTGGCCTTGCAGACAACAACGACACCGCTCACAGTGGTCTCACTTGCCACCTCTAGCCTGGCGTTCACACCAACTATGAGACTTTGGATCGAGCATCCGATACTTTGGATCTAGTGGCGATAGCTGCGAGCTTGAGCTTAATCATCCATGGTTGTGAGACCTCTTTCTGCCGTGGATGCAAGCTCGAGTATGGCAGCCATGGCTGCAAGTTCCTGGTCAGGCAGCCATGGCTGCTTCGGATGTGCTTGAGCCCAAGATCCACGGCCGTAGGAGCTACAAGACTTCAAATTGAGCATCCTTGGCCACGAGTCTCTGGATCTAGCGGCTATGGACTAGAGTTGGAAGCATAAGCGACCATGGTCACGAGAGAGAGAGAGAGAGAGAGAGAGAGAGAGAGAGAGAGAGAGAGAGATGTTGATAGAGAGAATAGAAGAGAGAAAAGCCATGAATGTGACAATATGGCACAATAGAGAGAAAAGAGGAGAGAGAATCCATGGCCGTGAGCTTGAAGCCCGAGCATCCTCACGGTTGCAAGCTATAGGCTCGAGCTTGAGCTCTATGGCCAAGGCGGCCGAAAGCTTCCAGGTCTACCATGGTGGCCACGAGAAGAAAGAAGACAAACATGTGCACGTGTGTATATATATATGTAGAGAGAGATCATGTCAGCAATGTTAATCTACGTCAATAATTATTTCAAGTTGTTAAGACTATGTTAGTAAAATCCATCAATGAAACAAAGGAAGCACAAATGATGTACCTTCTAGTGCAGGAACAATTTGGGGAAAAAAAGATTTTTAATCTCAGGTTAAAGAAGAGGGGCCTATGTTGCTATTATTCCATTAAATAGTATCAATCGCCATTTCATTTTGCACCATTTACTCTTTAAATATGTAATGTACGCCTTGAGATTGACTTTTATTACATGTCTTTAAATGACACTTGCCATACTTAATTTGATGGCTTTACTTGGTGACTTTTTGTTTGTCATTCTCTTTTCTTGCCAGATTTAAAATTTGATAATTATTTGATTTCAAATGTCTGAACGTTTACAGAATTCAGACGTCTTGACATGTAGAATTACATAAAAGTTTTATCTTGAAGTGTACGATGTGCTTAAAAAAATTGGTGCCTAACCAAAACGAACTTAAAAAAGATGGATCGGCCCATCATTCCACTACATTTCCCTCTTCCGATAAGCATGTCTTTTTTGGCCTCGGAAGTACTCGACTCTCTATCGCTGATTTTGTTGTATCTGGCCGGAATGTTGGGGATCTCCGATTAGTAATGAGAGTTTGCCCATTGAAATTTCACCGTTAAGTACGTGCAAATTATTCTATGTTTGGAGCATTTGTTTTATCCAAGAGCTTACTAGATTACGGAAATTGTAGAATATTTCGTATCTTTCAGGTAGTCGATCCTTTTGCTTTATTTCCAAACCATTGTTTTAGTTTGTGGCTTTTCACCGGTATGGTGATTGACATCAAAAGCCAAACGACAAATTAAGTTTTTGCCACTATGTAATCCAAGGGATATGCCCTCTTCCCCAGGGTCAAGAGGCGACAAACCATCATCGCTTGCGCCCTTCTCTCTCTTTTCCGTCCTCACCGAATTCACTTTTTACATTTTCTTTTTCCTTCTCTCATTATTACAAGTCAATTTGTTTTATGGTGAATTTGTTATGATCTTTTACTAAAACTGTCCCTTTTACATGTACATTCAGTGTTGAGAAATTGATGGAAAAAGTATTCAAAAGGTTCTAAATCAATTATAATCGTGTAGATTCAATACTTCTTTTCAATTATATCAATTTAGTTTCAAATATTTTCATTTTTTGTCAATCGAGTCAATCCAGTCAATTTTACCGGACATCATTCATGTGAATGCCAATCATCCTATGTGATACGATTAAAACTAAATTAGATAATTTAATAATATAATATTTTATTTTTTATACATTTTTTCTTTTCTTTTTATTATTTCTTTCTTTTTGATCAACAAGGGCTAGCAAAGCCCTTGCTGGGCACTGGCGAAGGTGGCGGCCTTGCCTATAGTTAGGGAGGTCTTCATAGCCCTACTGGCTGAGGGCAAGACAAACCTTGCCTAGATCTGGCGAGGGCTTTGCTGGCCCTCATCAGCCAAAATGAAAGCCAAAATAAAAATAAAAATTACAATGTTAAATTTTTCTAAAAAATTATAAAAATTGTCCACACGCTTGGGCCTTGGGTGAGGCGGACCTTGCCCAAATTAGACCAGGCCCTCACTTGTTATTGGCGATGGTCAGTTGGTGACCCTAAATTATAAAAATTCAAAATATTATTTAAAAAGTCCAAGGCGACAAACAGTGTCACATCAGCGCTCGGCCGGGTAAATTGGGTGGACAGACTGAACTAGCATAAATGCAAAATTTTTATTTCTGAATTGGCGAAAAAAAAATAATTTAAGACCAAATTGACAATTTAGAACTTTTTTGGTAATTTTACCGATAAAATTCAAAGCCGGCCACAATTCAAGGGTTTTTTTTAGCGAAACTAACTCAGAGTTAGTAGGTATTCCGATTTAGAATTTAAGTTAAGAATGCTAGCACTCTAGAATTTTTACAAAAAATAATCAATATACCAAATGATATTGCATTTTTCACGAGCTTAAACGCAACGTACCTTTGGCAATATTTCCACCATGAGCCCGCAGGGCAGGTGAAGGTGGCGGAGAAGACGATGACGGACTGGGGCTTGACTCCCAAAATTGGAACAAATCCCATCGGAAAATACAGCTCGGTTTATAAACAACGCCGCCTTTACTTCCGTGGCAACACATATCAAAATCATCAATGGTTTGGGACAAGCAACCCCCACAATCGGACGGCGACAAGTCGGGACTACACTGAAACAATGAGTAGATCGTATTGTTGTCCGGCAAGTTGACCTGCCCCTTCGCGAATTTGAGCTTCGAAGAGCCCTCTCCGGCTTCACTCGCTAGCCTTCGCGTCAAGTTCCTCCATATCGCATCGAACTGGTCTTGGTTCATGGTGATGTTGGCGCCGTTGTGGACCCGAAGGGTAGGTTGCGTTTGCAGTACGCCGAAGATCGGAGTGTCCGAGTATCGGATAAAGCATGGCGGGTCTCCGGTTCCCCAGGAGAAAGCCGCCTTCTGGTTAGGGCATTTCACGACCAAATCTTCGACTGCGGACCTCACACAGATTGCACAGGTATCTGCCGACGTATCGCCTCGGCAGTAAGTGATGGCATAGACGGTGTTTGGATTCTCGCCCTCGCTCGTGGCATAGAACCCATCATGTGCAGCCACGTTGGAGGAGAGAGAGCTCAGAACGGCCTCACGGTTCCTTGCGTAGGTGCTGCTCGACGTGAAGTTTCCGGTGGTGTTGATGCAGAATTGTGCCTGGGATGAGTAGGTTTGGATCAGAACAGCCAGCGAAATGAGGAAAGACAGAGTGGACAATGAATGAGACATATTAGGGTTTGCTGTTTTTGGTGCTTTGGATGGTTTTTGCTCGATGCACTGTCGGATCTCGCTAAATATTGCAGAGGTTATGGTTTGTGTTTATGTTGTAGAATTCACTTGTGGCTAAGAAGGTGAACGCGAGCGAGCGAGCGAGCGAGCGAGCGAGAGAGAGAGAGAGAGAGAGAGAGAGAGAGAGAGAGAGAGAGAGAGAGATGGATAGTCCCCTCTAGATGGCCATGGAAATACTTGCCTCGTCAATTGAGTCAAGGGATGAGAACTAGTTTGTTTGGCTTGGAAAAGGACATAACAAGAAATTACTACAAAATGTTATTGGTGTGAATGCATACTAAAAGTCCGATATCTTTACTTTGACAGATCTTTAAAAGAGAGCTCAAGTCCGATCTTATCAACATTTTCAGTTGCATTTTTATAAGTGCATTTCAACAACCTCCCTCTTACGTGTGGGCTCATTGCTAGGTTAGTTACCACTTAAGTCAATTGGGGAGATAAAAACATGTGCCAAAATTTGAACTTGTCAACATGTCATGAGACCCATCTTTACTTAAAAATTTAAACCAATGAATCATGGGCTAGTTAAGATAGGTTAACTGCTATACGCCACAATAATTCTCAACACAACTCACATGTGCATTTTAACAATTACATATTGGTTACTTCTGAACCAGCATTTGAATTCACAAATACACATGCGCAAGTTCCAAATACATCGCCCTCGGGATCATATAATTAATTCATTGTATAGGATTTCACAGTCATTATGATCCTTTTCTAAGTGCATGAATTAGAACAACCCATCGAAACCAATACGATAGGAAATATAATATATTTGAATCATGACGCAACATAATGTTGCATCTTGCCACTAGCATGGTTGGTCAACAAAGCCCTCGCGGGTTCCTGACATGAGAATTAATGCCGTTGCAATTTCGAATGACCATATTTAGATACTTCATTAATTACAGGAAGCAGTAGCAATTCATTCTTCGAATATGTATTAATTTGCAGGCGGTGGCAACTCTCGCCCTAGATAGACTTTCTATAAACTTTCAGTACCTGTGCCACTAATTTAGCCCCCAGCTTTGTAATCCTGCCCCATTGCTATATGCGATTATAGCGGCCATAGAAAAAGAAAATAATACAAATGGTTCCTAACTTTGGCTAATGAGCAATGTGGTCCCTAAACTTTAACTTAATGTATAATGTGGCTCTTAAACTTTTAAATTATTCAATATAGTCTCTGGAATTTTGATATATATTTAATTTAGTCCATGAACTATATGAAAATGTCAAATATTGTCATTGATTTTAAAGTGACACTTAAGTGAGCCGACGAAAAGTTATGATACTAAAGTGAGTGTCGTACACAAGTCAAGGCACTTTTCATGTATTTCTTCCTATTTCTGTTTCCCTCTTGCAAGCAATTAGCAGAAATACATTCCTTCAACATTTCTATTCTTGCTCCATATTTCCTTACCTCTTGAAATTTTTTTTATTTTTCAGACCCCAAACACCGACAATTTGCAAGACTTTGGTCATGTGGGAGGCTTCCTCCCATGTCCCAATTGACGAGTCTTCCACGCAATTAAAGTAGCTGCCGCGGCACGTCGTTCGTCCTTTGGGGTGACCCATCTGGGAATTGAGTGCACATGGTTCTTTCTTTCTGCGTCTCCATTCGCTGACTCGACTAACAACAGTTCCTTTTCCCATTGACTTTACTTCCAGATGGCATACTGCTATGATGATTGCATTTGCAGCGAAGTTGCTCATTGAGGGTTTCATTTTGTGGTGTATGTTCCCAGCAACAGCATTTGCCCTAAAATTAATATGTCGCCTGATGCGACCCACTTATTTCACCTTGGACTACAAAGGGAAGAGTATTTCTAAGAAAGAATAATCTCACTTTAGTAGGAATAATACGAAAGGAAAGAAGGGATCTCAATAATGATGAGAAAAGAACAAAGACGATATACAGAAATTGAGTTAATATGGTGTTTGGATGTTAGTGAAGGAAAAGAAAGGAAAAGAACACATTATGACACAAATATCTTTGTTATGTATCTAGAAATAGATGTAGAACCAGAGTATAAGTGAGAAAAAAGAACAAATTTGTTTGTTAATATACAAATTCTTTTGTATTTGGAGAGATTCGAAGAATTTTAAAATGTTCATAAAATTGGGTTTATCAATCCCTTCTGGGAGGGTTTGAGCTAGTTTTTCTCTCCCCTCTCTCTTTTATTGATTTTTTTTTTGTGCATTTTATTATTTTTTCCTTACCTTTTATTCTCTTCCAATTTAGATTTATTAGCTCCCTTCTCTCATTTTAGTTCTCAATTTAAGAGTTTGAACTCTCCTATCTAACTCTAGATCTTGAGATTTTAATAAATATGCTTTTGGGGATTCGATACTCTTCTGGTTTAGGTGTGTACAAGTTCTCTATCTCTAACTTTAACGATGATCGCAAGAGTTTTGTCGTCTTGTTGAATCATGAAGATTTACTGCTCCCATGTTAGATTTGTGTTTGGTCAATCTATTTTGGTCATCTCCGTATGGCGGTAGTGTAAAAGAAGCCAAACTTAGGCACACATTGCCAATTGGCAATGTTGTGGTTATTGGAGAAAGAATTTTTGGCATGTGCTTATCATAAACAAAGACATGGGATCTAGTGATTGGCTGCCGATTATTTTGCTCGATAGATCTATTCTTGTTGAACAAGTGTGTGCTTAACTTTGCCGTTCTCCATTGATCTTCTTTGTTTTTTGGATTTGGCTTTGCTTTTCAGTATTCTTACTCTATTTTGATTTGCTTTATCACGAAAACTACGTACTTATTGTTCATCATTTTGAACAATAAATATGATATTTCGAAATTTGGCCTTTTATCGAAATATAAGAATTTGTTATTTCATCAATATACTGATGATTAATTTATTCTAAACTAATCACTTATCAGTTAATTAATTTACTGGGCAAGGCCCTAAAGGGTTAAAATATGACCAAAGAATTCAATTGGAGATCGACCGCTCGACTAAAAGAATTGACAATGGTCAATTCAACACTATCATAAGCCAATTAGCAAACAGATATAAATCGATTTAACAAAAATGCGTAGTCGGTTCATGGGTGATTCTGCACGATTATGATACTCACATCGAATGGCAATAAACTGATTTTCTATTGATTTTGTACTCATGGTACGTAATAGAACCCTCACAATTATATGATAATCAAGGGTCATCCACAATTCGAATAGGTATAAACAAGGATCGAAAATTATCGACCAAATGTCAACCACACAAAAACCCCTAAAAGCCGTCTAATAGTTTAGATCGTACTAAAGTCACATTTAATTGATTTTAACCACAAAATTAAATTCAATTTCGGATATCGAACTTTCGAAGATTTTGAGACTAACTTATTGAACGTCACCTCATTGTCCATCGAATTATCGGTAAGTTCAAAATTTTCGAAAAATGAATTATCGAGTGAGAATTGGAAGTTGGAAAGGGAATTGGACTCAGTGGCATAGTTGTGAATTTTGGCCAAAATCTTGGCTTTAGAGAAAAAGGAAAACAAAAAGAAAATTGAGGGGACAAAATGCTAGACCAAGAGGGTTTTAGGGAGAGTGGGTTTGAGGAGGGTTCGGTTTCGATTGCCTCAAGAATCTGATATCATCCTGATTTGTTCTCCGAGGGAGTGACTAGAATGTGATGAAGAGAGTGATGCCCGATTCTATAACACTCCATTTGTTTGACTGAAAATAATAGATTTGGAATATATTATCCTAAAAATAATGGTTTGTATCACTTAAAATAATTAGTTAATGAAATTTTCCTTACTAATGACAATCTATATCTAAATATTTTCGTGGATGACGATAGTATTTTTTGTTTGAAATTTTTCCTTACTAACGACAATCTATATCTAAATATTTTCGTGGATGACGATAGTATTTTTTGTTTATTCATTTATGTTGGTTGTAGTTCATGTGATGTTGGTGTTCGGCATAATGCTATTTACTCTTTGTTCTTGTTCTCCCCTGAACTCTTTTCCAGCAATTCTGAAAGGAGAATTTGAAATTCATCAAATGATGCTATAACGTGATTATTTTTAATGTGTAGTTCGGATCTCCAATTGATCAGGACAGATTCTTCGGTTATCATAGAGCCTTTAGCGCTAGAAGCACCCCAACAATGTTCTAGTCTAGTAACAATAATCTTGAATCATCTAGATGTTACAACCCTCTCGAGATGAAATTTAACAGATTACCAATTAAGTATAAAAGTTTCCTCTTGCGAGGTGGCGCTCATGCTTGGTGCAGGTTCTCCCTAACCCTACCTATCGCAACTCAATTCCTTATGAAAAGTTTGTTTTTATTTATGTATTGCTACCAACCTTTTAGAGGCCAAAAAAAAACGTCGGTACCTTTTATCTTTGTTTGAAAACATTTGTTTGTGTGTTGCCATTTTAGAGATCCAAAGTTCGTTCATCTATGTGACTATGCATTGCTAATCATTACATTGCACCTATCAATCACATAAACAAGACAAAGTACTAGATAGATATACTGAGATAATAATTTGAACTAACCCTAGACATGCAAGTCACTAAGGCCAAACAATGACAATGGGGTATTCTAATAACACGAAGTTCGACTAAGCATGAATTAGAATATTCGTAGAGAAAAAAAGATTTATCACTAAACGCAAATTCCCTTTTTTATTTATCTCTCTCGTCTATTATTATTTTTGCCATTCTTTTTTTTTTCCAACACCTATCATACACTAAAAGATACCGATGCATCATAAGTTGAGTTATAATAACATGCAACTAAACATGGATTTAAACAGTCCTAAACACGTGATTTATCTCTAAAATGCCAATTATCATGCCTTTTCCTGCTATTTTTGACCTTAAAAATACATACCAAAGTAAAAGGGATGCTCCGGGACCATCTGGAGCCCTCAAATGGACAGTAATGGTTCCGGAGTCCGCTGTTCAGCGACATAACGGCACTGGACAGCAGGTAGTTGGTGCTCATTTTCTGTCTAAAGGGCTCGCTGCCCTCACACATGGCCAGCGAGGGCCCACGGGACACGGAGGGTCACACGTGTATCCCAATGTGATTACTAATGTTTCTATCCCTCATTCCAATGTGACTTCATTAGTATAAAAACCAAATTCAAAACATGAATTAAGGTAATATAATCACAACAAAACTTTAGTCTTTAAAACTTGAGAACGACATTAAAATGCTTAAAACCCATCCCAATGCATCTACGAACCATGAGGGCCCATAAGGGTCAGTTCAAGGCTTACGCAGCGGTTGAGTCACACCCAAAAGAGGTGAACGCTCGACGTCCATAGGCATGCGACCCTGGTAACGCATGGAAAAACGACATAAGATTTATGAAGCACCGACACTCTCCAAGAGACGACACACTTCGACACGTGTCCGACACTCTCCTACACTAGGTCAATGGACATTTCGACACGTGTCTGACACTCTCCTACACTCGGTCAATACGTGTCAGAAGATCCGACATTTGGTTAACTTTCTCGACACTCTCTGACACTCAAGTTGGAATTCCGACATACGAGTTTCCGACACGTGATTTCGATAGCGAGGTCAATTTTAAAAATTCAATAAATAAGAGGTCAATATATATATATGAAAATATAAAACACAATAATAAAAATAATAAATAGAGAAAGAAGAAAAACCTAGTCTTCTCTTCTCTTCTCTTCTGACTCCCACTTTCATTGATACACAATTCACCCCTTAAGTTTTTTTCTCCTTTTCCAACATATCTAACATGTGAGTCCAGAATATGGATCGTTTGTTTTTTTTTTCTTTCTAAGTTTTATGAATTATTGAAATAGAGTTGAATTTGTCAAATTGAAGTAATAAATGATATTAATAAATGGTGAATTAATGTTTTTAGTGTATATTCATTCTAGGCTTATTTATTGATTTATTTATTTATGAATTTGATTTAAATTAATTTGATTGAAATAATCATAAAAATGATAATTTATTATGTATATAAAAATATATATTTAATATACAACATGTCCTAACATCTCGAAATTCTCTATTTTTTTTAGAAATGACGTATCGGCATGTCATGTCGTGTCATATCGTGTGTCGCATGTTAGTGTCGGTACTACTTAGCATAAGACTTGCTAGAATGATGGGAAATCAAAACTAAGACATGGTCAAGGTATATAAATGAAACACTCAAAGGAGGCCAAAATCTGTTATTTCATGGCTGAAAAGAGAAAAGAGCGAGCAAAGGAAGACAAACGAAGGACTTACGAGCATGAAATTGAACATATAGATCGCTAAACGCAAAGGGACAACGCTAAAGGCTATCCTTAGCTCTTGGGTGCACTAAATAAGATTATTACCAACAAAAGCATCGTGAGCATAAGCATCTAAACAACAAGAAGAGATCATCAAATTTGCATATCATAAAAGGGTTTCAACAAGAAAGCAACTTTCTTTCCTCTGATCCAATCTTCAGAAGATGGACATGTGACAAAGTTATAGTCAATTAACTTCAAATGCGAAAATGTACATTCAAAGAAAAGGGCACCCTCAAGCATTAGGTATGTAGAATTCCATCTAGTAGCTACATCTTGGCATACCTTTTTACTAGTCTTTACGCATGACTGCGATATACATTCGGCAAATTTTACTCTCCCCCTCGTATAGCCCTCACATACTAGACAGCTTCTCTAATATTATATAATGATCAATCAATAACCTTTAGACCTTCCTGTACAATGAGATTCAAAACATGTGTACCACAACGCACATGAAAAAACTATCCATTACATAACGAGGAGGATCTTACAGAAGGTGTATTTCTCCAAATATCAACCATAATGTCATTATATGATGCATTATTTAAAGTAATGTTGAAAGTCTTTCTCTCAATGCCCCATTCTCTTAACAAAGTCAGCAATTTTTCTAAAACTATGGGACCACTATAAGGAGGTGGCACATAGGAGAAACACAAGAATTTTGAATGCAATTCCCAATCCTCATTGATATAATGGGTAGTGACAATCATATAATGATCCGTAGTAATAGAAGTCCATAGGTCAAAAGTCAAACATATTCAACTCGAAAGAGACAATAATTTGGATTTCAAAAGTCCCTTCTCTTTCTCATAAACTTTTACCACATTACTTCTTATTATATGCCTTGATATGTGCTTCGCATTAAGGTTGAGGTAACTAAACAACTCTCTAGTAGCCTCATACTCCCATACTCCACAAAAGAGTATGTATAATTGTGTTTGATTATCGCTCTTGCTAGCATATCTCTAAACACACCTTGGTCAAATTGTACTACAAAACCATCAATATTAACCTCTCAGTTGGGACAAGTATCTAAATGACGCAACAAGTTTTTTGTCCCATGGCTAGCCATGTAAGTTACTTCGCACCACTTACATTTAGCCTTCCTCATGCCATCACCATCTGTGAACTTTACAAATTCAGACCATACAATTGAAGTGCATTTTCTTGAATGCTTAGAGCAAGTAGAGTTATCTTCCTCGTCCTTATGACCTAAGGATGCAGCTCTACATCTCTCGAATCGTTCAATAGTTGAATATTCTTCTTGATCCTCGTTATCTCTTGACATGTCAACTAATTAGTTGGAGAAAACATAAAATAGAATAGGTTTAGAATTGCATGTTATGAGTTTAACATAAAAGGGTAAAGAATGAGTTCATACATGGAACATGGATGTTAATGAAAAACCCAAGTCTCTAGCATCTATCAAAAAAATTGCAGCATCCAATTGCCCATCACACAGGACTACACGAAAAGCTCCAAACAAGCAGCGACTTGATGATTATAGAGAATCATCCATATATCAAACAGGTACATCATAGTAACATCATGCTTCTAGAGACACAAAACCCTCAATATCTCTGCACGTTACAACAAACCTTCTGCCTTTTTCCTCAATAATTATCGGCTTCTAAATAAAAATGACGGACATCCTAAAAGAAGTTATTGAAGACAAGACGCACTCAAGTACATAAAGGCACCTAATGATCCTTTCTGTCGTCAAAAATATTAAAAGGAACCAAGATAACAAGGTCGTTGCAATGTCCCCACTTTGACTCAATCATTTTGTTGAACAGTTGGTATGCAACACAAAATCACTGATGCAGAAGGAGATGAACACGCAAACATAGAGCACCTTGAAAAGCACAGTGAGTCGACAGATGGGTTCTACATTCTTAGAAAAAACAAAAGCGAAAAAAGCTAACTTGGACCTGATCTAATCAAGTTCCACTCTGAAAACAGAATCAATTATACATACACAAGCTGATGACATCAAACAGGTGTAGCGATTTGGGTCAGAGCAAGATTAGACGGACATGATCAAAATCGAATTTCAAAAGATGCATGGAGTGTTGGAGGGGGGAGATCAAAAGTCGATGACATCCCCCACGCCAACAAAAATTCATAAAACAAAATCAAAGCTCACTAACGCCAACACTTAAGACACTGCCATCACTAGAACATTGAAAAATCGCAGCAGTCATCAAATTCATCCTTACATTCTCTTTAGAAATTGATAGACAAGTGCCCTTCTGAAGCATGTAACATGACGCACGGTGAAAACGGGCGCTCGATGAAGAGGGTTCGGTTCCGGCTGCCTCAGGAATCTGACATCATCCGATTCTATTCCCCGAGGGAGCAGCTCGAATGTGATGAAGAGAGCGATGTTTGATTCTCTAACACTAATAAAATGGCCACTTTTGTGGTTCATGTGGTGACAGTGTTGGGCCTCACGCTATTTCATCTTTCCTGAACTCCTTCCAGCAATTCCGAAGGTAAAATTTGAATTTCAAATGATGATATTACGCTATTATTAATAATGTGCATTTTAGGGTCTTCAGTTGCTCAGTACAAGTTCTACAATTCTGATAGAGCCTATAGCCTTTGGTGAAAATAATCTGGACCATATGGATGTTGTGAACCTCTCGAAGCGAGAATCCCTGAGGGGGGCTTTGATGGATTACCGAGCAAGCTTGTGAGGTAGTACTCATGTTTGGTTTGGGTTCTCCCAAACCTACCAATCGAGAATTCATTTCAATTCAATTTATTACGTAAAGTTTTTTTTTTTTTTTTTTTGGCTATAAGAGTTGTCATTAACCTATTAGAGGTCAGTTAGAGGTTAAGTAAAACATGGATAACGTTTTACTTGTACAAAACCGAGATTTAGGCTTGAAGACTTGATGACACTAAAATTTATTTAATGCACAAATTTCATTTTTTTTTTCATCTTTGTATCAAAAACATTTGTTTATGTGATCTTGCCCATTTTAGAGGCTCTAAGGGCCCATTTGGTTCAACTTTGCGGAAATGACTTTGAGAAAATGCAAATATCTTTGAGGTAAAGGGGTTTTCCGAAATGTTACACCGATTGGTAAATTGCAATCTCAAATAGCATTTAAAAATAACTTTAGCATAAACACCATTTCGCAAAACTCAAATTTGTAATTGGCTTTTGCTATTTTTTTTTTAAAGTCTAAAAATCAAATTTGGCGGCCGGCTAACCGCCAGCCAACTGTTGGAGGGCCAGATTTGGCCGTCAGATCGCCAGATATGGCGGCCTGAGGTCACTGAGGCTAGAGCTAGCTGTTCGACGGCCAGATCTGGTGGCCTGAGGTCGCGACCTCAGGCGGTGTTGCTTGGTTTATGCGAGCCAAGCGATGCCGCCTAAGGTCGCGCAGACCCAGGCAGCGTTGCCTGGTTCGTGTGCACTAAGCGACGCCGCCTGGGTCATGGGTTGCACCACCCTAGGCGGTGGTCAACAGGTATGCATGACCCCCTTGGCAGTGGTGACAGCTATTGGAGAAGCCCGGCTCTCAAGCGGGTAAGACGAAGATGAACGGGGAAGAAGATGAACAGTGATGTTGATGAATAGAGAACTTGCATTTCCAAAATGTCCAATGCTCAAAGTTGGTCCGGACCTGCATTAGACTTTCAACATTGGGAATACTAATGTTTGGCTAATGAGCTTTCAAAAATATTTGCCAAACGCAAAATATTTTCCCCAAGGGGCTTTAGGGGCCCAAAGCCCCTTGAGAAAACTAAACCAAGCAGGGTCTCAGTATGTTCTTCTATGCGACCATGCACTGTTAATTAATGAATTGCACACATCAATCACGTAAACAACATATTGGCAAGATAAATAAAAATACGATAATGATAACGTGATATAAAGTACATAAATAAAACCCGATACAATATTAGACTAACAATATTACACTGCTTTGTCGTTAAGTCCCAGGACAGAACACCATTAACTATGGTCAAAATTGAACATGCACGTGACTTTGGATTAACAATGCATTGGTCGGACCAATTCCTTCCAATGTTTGTACATTGACGGCGTCAAACGACCATTTGCGAAGCGCTAATCCCACGTTCCATTGTGAAGTGCCCACGTGTTCCCCACCAGGGAGATGGATTGGAGAAAATATTGGGTGGTCCCGGAGTGCCAAGTCAGTGTGGTCCCTAGCCACTCATGAGGTGCCATGTGGAGGGGTGGGCCCACTTGGTGTCTTATGCTTTCTTCCTCTCTCTCCTCTTCCTCACCTCCTTCCCATTCTCTCCTAGCCTGCACGCACCCTCTCTCCTCCTAGCCTACACGCTATCTCTCCAGTGTAGTGCATTTATTGCGGCTTGAACTTTTCTCCTTCTTTCTCAAACGAAGGAAAGAGAAGCACATTCCTCTCCATTTCTTTCACTTGAAGGTTTCAAAATTTTGAATCTCAAATTTTCTCTCTTCGCGCTTGTTGCTGCTCTGCTGTGCATCAAGCGGTCGTTCCTCTGCCGTCGCCGATGAACCGCATTATGGCTACCTTTACTCTGGTGCTTGTTTGCTTTTCTCTTCAGGCTCGTTGCTGCTCTGTCATTCGTTCCGGCGTTCCCAGGATCGCGGACGCAGCACGCGGAGGAGAAGCAGGCCTCTTCGAGCTCCACTCAACGTCGGCCAGAGTCGCCCGCCGAGCGAGACCCCCACACACGGAAGGCTCGGAAGCGAGGTTGCTAGAGAAGCTCGTGCCGTACACTGCAAGCGTGGTGCTTAGCTGCCTTGTCGTGTTCGCCGGGCTCCGCCACCTTGACACAAACTAGGAGGCCTCTAAGAAGGCCCTTGAGCATAAGAAGGAAATCGCCAAGCGGCTTGGTCGCCTAGACCAATCCATACGAGGTTAAGCTCTTTGAAATTCCGTTCTTTGGGATCAGATCGCCCTGCACGCGGGTGTTGGGGATTTGATGTTGGATGCAAATTGCGCAACCCCAAGATCTCCATAACCAGAACAAGAACATGCATAATTGAGTAGAAAGATTAACGCACATGTTTTGGGATCCATTGAACATAAAGCAGAAGCAAAAAAAGTATTACCCACATATTAAGGGGATTTACGTATCAAGTCTTTCTCCTCTATTGCCCTCCGTATCACTGGCTCAATGAGGCGGCCCCTCATGTTTAGCGTTAGGTAAACGCCCTTTAGGTGAGGATACATGTGAGAATTAGGGTTAGAGGGAAGACTTGAGCACTATTTATAGAGTTTCCAACCAGGCCCCCTCATTATGGGCCAGGCTCAACTCGGCCCACACTAGCTAATCCCATATTAGACTAATTAAGAAATCTTCTATCTCACCTTCGATCAACCCTATTTTACAGTAACCATAAAAACAGTAAATTACAATATCAATTAATTTAGTCCACATTAGGAAAACTCTTACATTCTCCCACTTGGACTATATTAATTGAAATCATATTATATGTGCGCACATTGATCCAGAGATAATTCTTAATAGTCAATCCTATCCCATAAAGTCTTAAACATCGAATCATAGCGGTAACTGCATGTATACACACAGAGCCTTTCATGGTCACGAGTGCTCTCAACTTTATTGATATGGATTCAATATGATAGTGTGTCAAATGGATAATATCTCTCATAGAGAGATCCCATTTGTCAGTCACCATTCTCTTACCTTAGAGTGTCACAAAAAACTTGTGCCACCAGAGAATGTCTTTATGGTTCCATGAACCCATATATGTCTTGTCCTTATGGTTAACCTTTCTTTATGTATAACAAGACATATGGACAAGACTAATAACTGGATGCCCCTAGCCTTCACTCAAGGTTTATACAGTACATTGAGACTTTATTAATATGTATTAAATATAATAACAACACATTCAAAATATTTTATTGAATGCAAAAGTTGATACATATTAAACTGTTACAAAGTGTAACGAATCACAGATGAAACCTTTATCAAAGTAAAGCTAAAATAGCTCCCACTAAACAATAGCATCTCATGATGCTCCTAGGCCCATGCTAATGACATGTTGCTCAAATACACATGGGTGTAGGCCGTTAATTAGTGGATCTACAATCATATCATCTGTGAAAATATGTTATATTATTACGTCACATTTCTGTACCGTTTCCTTTTAGTCAAAAATTTTGACCACTATATATTTAGACCCCTTGAGACCTCTGTAGTTAATAAAAATATTACAAATTTATTGTCTCAATACAATCGTATGGGTCTATCCATAAAGTTAAAAACGGTCAACTCCTTCGTGAGATTCTGAAGCCTAATAGCCCAAGTAACAACCTTAAAAGAATGTTACTAACACTGCTTTCATAGTAGAAGATGACATATAACTTTATTTACTGCACTTCCCGCTAACATAAATATATATATTCCGTTATTGATATTATGTCATCCTAACAGCCAGCAAAGTTTATATCTAAATATCCTACTAGCTGCAAGAATTGAACATGTCTGTAAATTAGCATATAATCTCTTGGTAGCAACACAGTGATCGTGTCCTGGATTTGATTGATGTCTACCTAGAAGTCCCGTCGCAAAGACGATATTTAGTCTAGTGCAAATTCGAGCATACATTATACTTTTAAGTGCACTAATATAAGGTACACCATTTAATTAGATTTTCTCAATATCTAAATAAGGACAATGTGATAGATTCAGTCCATCACCCTTAACAATAGGAGCAATTCCTGGCTTGCAATGATGTATATTGAATAATTCCAAAATACGATTAGCAAATGTCATCCGAGAAAATCTAATAAAATATGATAAGAACCATCCTTACGGATCTCAGTGCAAATGACAAAAGATACATCAAGGTTACTGCTTGTAAGCAAAATATCATGTTCACAGAGTATAAGAAAAATAAATTTCCTCCCACTAACCTTGCAGTATATTGAATTACTTTGTTTCCAATTGAACAAAATAACAACACTATGAAACTTTAATAATATTATCTGGAAACTTACTTAAGACCATGAATTAAGACTTTTCAGTCTACATACAAGTTTACTTAAATTTGCTACAAAATCATCCAGTTGCACTATATAGATTTTGTATCTATTTGACGTAACTCCATATCAAAAGATAAACTATTAATGCCACGTTCACTCTGAAAGAATCTTTAAAAAAATACTAGAAAGAAATATTTATTTCTTCACTATTAACTATCCACCTCTCTTTCAGAGTGAAAACTTTATTATCTTTTATGGCATCTAATCACATACTTAATTGAGAACAAGAAACGACATTTATATAAGTTACTAAAACAACCATGTAGTGGATATTGTAATTATGCTCTCACAAATAGACTATATAGTCTAATGGTATAACTGATCGTCTTTCCCTAACAAATCTCCTTAATAAAGCCATAACCACTTCATTCTGCACTTGAGAGGTTTAAGAAATTTCATTATTAACAATATCAAGAATAGTACCTTAAACATCAACAAGTTTAATCTATGGTACATGAGATTCCATAATTATCTGAATAGGTAAAGACAAAAACACAGTAACCTCCATCATACTATTATCTTTAATAGTCTGAGAGCAGCTATCCTCTACAATTACGTCGATCTTTAGAAACTTTAGAGTATGTAATTCCATAATTCTTGTACCTTATTTAGGGTCATAAAATCAATATCCCTTTAACAATCTAGATAAGATACAAAATAATTCCGAGTGGATCTGAATTGCAACACACTTAAAATTGGATTAGATAATCTCACTTTTGCATGACACCTCTAAATTTAATATGATTCAAGTAATCTATGTTCAATCTATAATTCAAAAGAAGTTTATGAAACAACTTTGATAAGAGACACATTTTGTATGTGAAAAAGTTGCTTTCATAATATCAGCACACAGAAGATCGGATAAATTAGTCTTACTAATCATACTTATCACCATGTTCATTATGGTGCTTCATGCCTTTTAGCCAAATCTTTTTGTCAGAATTTTTAGGCATAATAATTAAATTACCACCCCAAAATTTACAAAGTATTTGACAAATGACCCTTTAAGCAATTCAGTATTGTCATACTTGCCAAAATACTTACCGCTACTATTAGGCCTGACAACCTTCAAGACTAATTTTAACTAGTTTATACTTTATCTCAGCCATTTTCCTTAAATAGAAAACTTTTAGAAACAACATTTTAACCATATACGGGATGTATATGTCATTAGGACTTAAACACAATCTTTGCAAATATGTCCTAATTTCGATATCAGACAAGACATAATTTCAAGCGACTAAGGCTTCCATAATCTTATAGTAGTGCAGTCCGCAGGCAAACCTCTTTTCAAGTGTTCCAGAATGGAACGCTTCATGGACAGTAAACAAAATTCTATTACTCTTTTCTCAAGCAACAAATCAAATGTCCACAACTTAAAATTTGAAACAGTAAAAACCTCAATAATAATGGAGTTATTAATTACAGAAAATGTGACTAAAAAAACAAGCAATATATAATTAGCATCATGTGAGCACCGTGTAACTTGATGTACAAATACACATCCAGAGAGTTACACGCATAATCATATAATCACATTTGGGCAGAATACATGACATGCAGTTGTACACTCCCCACATGATAGCGGTTATGAGAATATATTCTAATTCTTCGTGAATTCATCACCTTTGGGCATATGAATCACTAGAATCAGTCACTCCTCCACCGTACCATCATGTATCCCTCCATGAACTAAGACACAATCACTTCCTTTGGGAGTATGACTATGAGAGTATGACTATGCATTAGACCAGAAGACATTCCAATCATCATACGAGACCGAAATTTCTCAAACTCAATCAAGCGTGCCACTTTGGCGGTCACTACTCAATTGAATCCTTGAAATTCTCTCATACTAGGGATATAAATTTTACTTCTCACATACACCATATACATGTGATTTTAACTTTAGTAATAGGGGCAGCATATCACCAAAATCACATATCATGCTAATTACATTGCTTTATTCATTAATAAAATCTTTATTCATTAATAAAAGATTAATCATATATATATATATATATATATATGTATATATAACCTGAAAGACAGACTCCAATGAGATCACCGATCACAGCAACACAAGAAACTTCTCATAACATAGAAGCAATCATCTCTTATGCACCCCAATTACTGATTACTAGAACAACATAAAAGAATGCCGATCCAAAGGATCCCTCACAAGTTAACATTAATAGTAATACAGGGTACTCCAGATTTACAAGCTTGATAGCCGATCAACTATTGCTCATAAGTTTCATAAGGCAAACATGACTCCAAGATCAATAGCTGATATATTAGTCAATTTTAAGTAACAAATATCATTGCATCAACCAATGGCCTATAAGTTGAGTCAAACCACAGAACCGAATATCTAAACTATAGCAGTAGATACTATTGCTCTGCATAAATGTTGTCATACTCCTTAATTATAAACAATGTTCAACTTGATGGACATTAACAAGTGATCGGATGAGTTTAGGTACAATATGCAATAATTTAATTTACATGCATTACTCACATTCAGCAAATGTGTATAAAGAAATATGCTTGAGCAACAAAAGTTTCATAACCTTTACTATTTTTCATCACCTCAATACATAGCTCAATTACTATCCCATAATAGTTGTATCTCATTATAAATGTGTGACTCATTAATAAAAAAATAAACTTTATATATATATTATCAATGAATCACACTTTTATAACATTTATGTGATAACATACCTGTAACCCAACACCTGTATTTCCAAAATCACAGAAAATACAAGAAAAATGCGAAAAAATACACTAAAAATACACGTATTTAGGGTTTCGTATGTATTTTCACATTCATAAAATCATCAAACATGTAAAATAAATTCACCACAATATAGAGGATGGCCATACGAATCCAACACCGCTAGCCACGTGCCGAACAGAGGCTCCACACGTCCCCACGCGTCGCCTGAGTGCGCAGTGCGTGGGTGCGCGTGAGGGCGTGTGACCGAGCGTGGGTGCGTCTCCGACGCCTTGGCGGCATGTGGCCGTGCGTGGGGCGCGTGAGGCCTCCCCTGGCGACGCGCCGCCGACCTTCTTGCTCGTCTCGTCGAGCCCAGTCCGAATTTGTGATTTAATTTTATTTTTATTGAATAAAAAATCTCGAAAATCACAAATTAGGGCAAAAACTTTATGCGTTCAAGTTCTAGGGTTATGGTTGCTCTGATACCACATGTTGGATGCAAATTGCGCAACCTCAAGATCTCCATAACCAGAACAAGAACATGCATAATTGAGTAGAAAGATTAACGCACATGTTTTGGGATCCATTAAACATAAAGCGGAAGCAGAAAAAGAATTACCTAATTAAGGGGATCAATGCATCAAGTCCTTCTCCTCTATTGCCCTCCGTATCACTGGCTCAATGAAGCGGCCTTTCACATTTAGCGTTAGGTAAACGCCCCTTTGGTGAGGATACATGTGAGAATTAGGATTAGAAGAGAGACTTGAGCACTATTTATAGAGTTTCCAACCAGGCCCTCTCATTACGGGCCAGGCTCAACTCGGCCCATATTAGCCAGTCCCATATTAGACTAATTAAGAAACATTTTATCTCACCTTAAACCAACCCTATTTTACGGTAACCGTAAAAACAGTAAATTATAATATCAATTAATTTAGTCCACATTAGGAAAACTCTTACATTTGAGGTTTGGGTGGCGTGCTCTAAGCTTGGATTTTTGTGGTTTGGATGGAGGGTTATGCAGTGTTTTGATGTGCTTATGTGGGAGAATTTGGGAGCTTTTTGCCTTTGGTCAAGTTGTCATGAGTTTATGACAAAGATGAGATGAATCGAATTACTCGCACCAGCAAAATGCTTGTCCCATATTTCGTTCGGGGTTTGATAGGATTCCGTAATCTCATTATCTGTATTGCTCTGCCCGAGCCCTAACGGTACTTCTACTACAATTCTTTGCACAGTCAACCGTATAGAATACTTAACCCAGCTTGTGTGAAGGGTGCACGGGCTCAGATCTGCTTGAGCTCCGCAAGAAGGCGGCTTATTTTCCAATTAGGGATCTGTTAGATGAAGAGAAGAAGGGAAAGCCTTCTCAAGTGAGTACTCTTTTTCAATAGTGAAGTTGCATTTTGGGCTCTCTTAGACTCATTATTTGGAAGGTTTAAGTTTCTGAAGGAAACAATAGTGTGTATCTTTCCGTTTTCAACTGGAAAACTCCTTGGCACCAGGCGGATTCTTGGTGTTGCCTGTGGAGTTGTGTAGCTTTATGATGAATTGCCAGAACATTTGTAGCTGCCATGACAATGACATGAATGTTCTTCAGGATCACCACAAGTAGTTTCCTATAGTGACTGCATTAAATGCAGAATTCTGTGACGAGCATTTGGATTATTTGTACTGACTTGTTTGGTTCTAATTTTATAGTTTTATGTATCTATGTGATGATGTTCCTATCTCTAGATAGACTGAAGTGGTTTCTATCGTCGCGTATTTTTTTCAGGCGCCAAGGCCCTTATCATAGGCTGATTTGGAGAAAGGTCTCACGTCATCGAAAAAGACCAAACTTGCAGCCAGCGAATACACAAGGTTGAGTTCAGAGTCACCTAGTTGGCCAAGGAATAGCGAGTCCATCGATTATCAGGTTCAAGGTGCCATGAACGAGCTAGCGAGGCTGGTCCTCTCCCATATCATGAACCTCCGACCGGATTCGCAGGATTCTTGAAGGGGTCCTGTCCATCTTAGCCTCCTCTTATCTGTAGAATCTGTCCTCTAATATCTTTTCGTCTGCTTTACTACTTAGCATCGGATGCGTGAAATCATAATTTCTTCTGGAAAACATTAGTCTCATTCAGCATCGTCACCCATTTTTTCTCTTGTTCTCTATAGTTTAATTAGTTTGAAGATGACCGATAGGGGACTAGTTCTTGATGAATACATGGGGGGAAGTAAATTGACACTCCATGTCATACATGACAGGCTACAATGGGAGGGCAATTAACTCAATTTTCTTGTAATCCTATGCATTTATGTGTGTCGGATACTGGACAAATTTGGACCATTTCATGCCGGTTTGCATGGTGGGACCAGCGATGTCTCCTTCTTGAAGTCCTTTTCGATTCTCGTTGGGTGGTCTCTGTGCCGTCGACTAATGAACTGGATTGCTCACTGAAAGCGGAGGATACAATCGCCAGATGAAGCCAAGCATTAAAAGGGCAGAGACCAAACATGGACGAAATGATCCCACCAAATTAGGGCAAACTTATGCTATCGAAATGTGATATTTTTCCCGGTCGAATAATTATATCAACAAGATAAATGCGAAGCATAAGACGATCACAGTATGTCATGCGTTCGGCGTTGGCCCTGTAAAATAAGGTACGCTGCTGGTGGCATTCGAGTAGCTTCTTAGATCAGAGCAGTCATGGTAGCAAGTAGTTCTATCGTCCAAATCGAATGATAGGCCCTTGGAATTTCCCTCTTCCGGGCCAATGGTATCAAAGGGTTCGATTCGCCGGGATTTTCAAAGTTCCGACATATCTATCCATTCTCATCTCATCCTCCCCGATCACTGGCAGCTTTGACCTCGTTCAGTGATAACTTTAGATCGGATCGGAATGGTCCAGTAAAAACTCGCTCGGACATAACCCTCCTCATCTTCGCTAGGCGTGTTAATTAAGAGAACGAGAGTTGCGGCTCACAGGTAATTGGCATGTTCGGCAGCTTTAACGAGGGGGGATAAAAAGGAGCGAAAAAGAGGAAAGTTACAACCAATGCCCCCATGAAAAACCAAGCATGCCGCGTGCCATCGAGAAAAGATAAAGAAATTATGTTATATTAAAAAAGAATTGGAGAATTAATTAAACCAAATGCCCCAATGTATTAAAAGCCACTAAAAAAACCGATACCGCTGCCGAAGCTTTAGCGTCTAATGCAGTTCAGTCTGTGGTAGAAGTTTTTTCTTTCTATTAGGGCCAACACATTCAAACAAGTGGCCACTGACTAGCCACAATGAATGAATGGTATTTACCTAAATTATGCCTCACCTGATTTCTGTGACCAAGTTCACTGTTTAACCATGCATGACTCCTCTAACCCAAAACTCCATTTAATTCCAATAAAACGATTTTTAATCATCTAAAATATACTCACTCTGCGCATTCATCTCAGCTGTCACAGTATAAAAAGCAAATACAAGCGCGCAAACTCACCCAGTTTTTGAGCATCTCCAAACCATTTGCTCATCAAGTTTGATATCCTCACATTGATAAAAACAGCTCCATACTCTACTGCTATAGCCTTGGCAAGCATTGGTCTTTCCAATACCAGGTGGTCCATAGAGCAAAACATAATATCATTTAACAATCCAGTTCATTAGTCGACGGCACAGAGACCACCCAACGAGAATCGAAAAGGACTTCAAGAAGGAGACATCGCTGGTCCCACCATGCAAACCGGCATGAAATGGTCCAAATTTGTCCAGTATCCGACACACATAAATGCATAGGATTACAAGAAAATTGAGTTAATTGCCCTCCCATTGTAGCCTGTCATGTATGACATGGAGTGTCAATTTACTTTCCCCCCATGTATTCATCAAGAACTAGTCCCCTATCGGTCATCTTCAAACTAATTAAACTATAGGGAACAAGAGAAAAAATGGGTGACGATGCTGAATGAGACTAATGTTTTCCAGAAGAAAATATGATTTCATGCATCCGATGTTGAGTAGTAAAGCAGACAAAAAGTGTGACATCCCAAATTTTCAATCCTATTTTTCATTGAATAAATCGGGCATTTCATCAACGCGCCTATAAGGCTGTTATTAGAGCTGATTCCTCTAGAGATAACTAGATTATTTAGGGAAGCTATTTGTTGTAATCGGCATCGTAGCGGAAGCGGATCATAATTTTGCAATTATGTTGGGAGCTATAGAAATCGATAGATATAAAACGAGGAACAATAAAAGGACATCAGAAATTTACGTGGTTCGGTCCAAATGTCGGAACCTACATCCACGGGGAGAGCCAGCAAAACAATCCATTATAAATCGGAGAATTACAAGATTACAATCACACATGCATTCAAGTGTTTCCCAGTCCTACTGTACACCCAATACTCATGGTGTTTAACAACTCAACTCAATGGACTCGACTCAGCACAAAACTTCTCTGAGCTCTCGTCTCTCACACTCTCTCGAGATCTTTCTTCTCGCTCTTTCTTGAGCTCTTTTCTTTCGCTGCTACTTCGTCCTCCGAAGTTCTCTCTCCTTTTATCGGTAGCAGGGAAGAAAACAAAACAAAATTGTACTCCAGAATTGTCAGAATGGCGCCGATCTTCAAAGCATGCGCCTCCATGCAATTAATGAGAGCGTGTGAGCGAATGACCAGCATGCACCGACACACGTAGAATAGCTTCGCCTTCCCTCTTTCTTTATCAATAAAAAGACAAGAGAAGTCCACAAAAGATGACCAAGAAGAGAGGAGGATTTGGCGCCTACGAGATAGGCTTATGAAGCAGCAAGTGCTCACCAATTTCTATGGGCATGCATGCACATGGCCATGTGCACGCATTTAATGAGGTTGAAGAAATTCGTACGATCAACTCTTCATAAAGATTTCATGCTGACAAATGAGAAGGGCCACAAAAGTCAACACATGGACTATGGCCTTCATTTCCAACGTAAAGCGTAGATCGAGGGCGGGATCCTTTCGGCTCCTATCCTGCACCATTTTTCATCAAATGCTTCGCACACGTTCTTTCTTGTTTCAACATGTAAATGTTTTGTACGGATCGGGTATCATATATAGATTTAAACTCGAGATATAATTTAACACTATTAAAGAATTTTAATGCGATAAATTTGAGAATTCGACCAGCAATCGGCTTCTCGACCGTGCTCATCTTTAGAGGTCATTATGGCATAGTTAAAAACCGATTAGAGATCAGAGATATGTCGATTTGACTGAGATGTGTGACTAATCGTGGGTGACACTATTAAATTGGAAAATTCTCGTCGGCAAGCACTGGACTGATTTTCTATCGTTTTGGTACCCTGTATCCGTATTTAAATCCTCAAAATTTTCATGACAATCGAGAGTCGCTAATGTGTCGAATGGGTTCATTATGGCTCAAAGAAAATCGATCACGAGTCATTTGCACTAAAAATTTCTAAAACCTACCCGGTAGCCTAGGTCATGCTAAAAACGCGTCGGCTTGAAATTAACTGTGAATTTGAATTCGATTTCAAAAATTGAAGATTCTGTCATGTCACAATAAATTCTAGGAACGTCGACTCAATTTTAGAAAATTTTTCTGTAAACCGAGACTTTTTGGAAAAAAGTTGTCCTAAGGTCGTTTTTGTTTAGAAAAAGACAAGGATCGTTTTTGATCACAAAATTGGGAAGCAAGTGGATTGTATTGGTGGGGAAAAATATCGATTTGATCCAGGACTCGACAACGGGATTTATTGAGGTCGAATTGAATTGATTTGAGAATCGATAAGTGTCCAATTGGTGAAGAATGTATGCAATTTCGTAACCCCCCATCCACCACCATATTTGGACCATCTTAAGCTTCTAGATGAAGGCCTTGTTGGCTGGATTGTGGCTTAGGAAGCCAGACTTGGCTGAGGATGAGTCAAAGGGGATAAATGGGTGGAAGATCAAGGCATGTGGCCCCTCCAACCTCATCTCTTCCCACTCTCTCCTTTAGCCGGTCGACCAGCACTCCATTCCCTTCCTCCCAGCCAGTTCGGACGCCAACAACAAGCCAGGAGTAGCCTCATGCCGTCGAAGTTGCCGTCACACGCCGGAAAGCCACCGCTAGCCGTCGTTCGCTACTTCCGCCCTCATCCGCATGCCGCGTGCGCCACCGCTTAGCTGTGCACGTTCCAACCTTGCTCATTGTCCTTCGAAGCTTGTGGACCACTGCCGGAGCTCCTGCCACCGCCGTGAGCCGCTGCCACCGCCCCTCCAAGCCGCCGAAGCCTACATCGGTCCACTGTTGCTCTTGCCTCATCGAACTAGCTTTGTTTCCTCTGTTTTGCAGCTCAAAACAGAAGCTATTTCAGTGGGTTTCTAGCAAGCTTGTGGGCCCATTTTGAGGTGGTTCCGAGCCTCGAAAGTTTGGCTCGCTTTGGAGAAAGTCGGTCCTTGTTGCGTTCTCGACATTTTGAATCGGACGGATCGTAAATCAAGTGAGTTGAACTCACTAATCCCCGCTTAGTCTGTTAATTATGCTTAGGGATTAATTAGATTAATTAAGCATGGTTTAGGTGGATATATTAGATTAGATTAATTAATTTAATTATCTACCGATGCATATTAGGTGATTAGTTAGTGACATTAGCAAGTAGACTCGTGCTACTATTTATGTAACGAACCTTGGAATTTTTCCGGGTCTGTTTCGGCTTCTAATTAGGCTATAACGGGCTTAAGTTGGATTTATTACATTTATTTATTATTTTCCGTAATTAATTAATTATTTTCTGAAAATTCAACCAGGATGGCCGGTGATTGGAATTTCGTGCTGATTGCTATGGTGCTCTCTATTTATTTAATTGAGTACCGAATTGTGGTAATTGAGCGAAATTGGAGGTTTTGAGAATTTATCCCAAAAATTAGATAATGTGAGTATAAATTTAAGAACTGCCTATACTTACCTTTTCACCAAATTTTTTTTTAAGAACTGCCGAGTGGGGCCGTGATATTACTAAATATCAAAAATTGCTGAGTAGGGCTGTGATGCCACTACATATTAAAAATTACTGAGTAGGGCCGTGATGCCACTAAATCTAAGAAAAGTGCCGAGTGGGGCTGTGATGCCACTAAATTTAGAAAATTGCTCAGTGGGGTCATGATTACCACTAAACCTATAAAAGTTGCCAGTGGGGCCATGATTACCGCTTAATCTAGGTTGTACTTGTTAGGACATGACTAAGAGTTGAGAATGATTAATTGAGGTGACCGTGTGATGGTCCTCTGACTCGTGTTGTGCTTAGGCAGCCTTTAGGGCGTATTGGCTTCCTAATCAGGTCTTAGGGGGCAGAACTTGCTGAGATGTAATCTTTCCTCGTTGTAGAACAACATTTTAGGTCCCTAGATGGCAGCACCTCCCCCTCCTCTTATGCATTTTGGTATACTTGAAGAAATCACCGAGATAGGCCATTGTATTCCACTACACCCCCACCCTGAAGGATTGGAGTACGTGCTGATAAAATCCACTGTCTAGATTGATGTTGGTGAACCTGAAAAGGTACCCCACAAGTATCGGTCTTGGTATCGTCACTATCACGATGGGTGAAGGGAGGGCCTTGTGCCAGAATCTGACGTGCCCTGGTACGTTTTGGAGGTTGCATTTGGTAAGGGTACAACAAACCCTTAGGGTGGAGTGGTAGACGATGCTAAGGATCCTAATCTCGAAGGCGATTCTGACTCTTCGGTGTACTCAGTCGAGGCCGCCAACTTGAACGAGGAAGAAGGAGAGATCGCTGAGGACGAGGAGGTGGAGCAGGAAGAATTTAGCGATGATGAATAGTTGTGGTTGTTAGATCCCCGTCCCATGTTTGAGAATCTACTGTGGTATATATGTTTTTATATACCTAGACCAACTTGTATAATATATGACATAGTCTACTATGTATGTATGTATATAAGCGTGGTTGTGTGATTTGAAATTTATGGCCCTGCTTTCCTATCCCATTGTTTTTATTGTCTAGGGATTTTATTATGCTTCCACACGCGTATTAAAATGAAAGGGTCGGCGATGCGTCCTGGGATGTTGCTATTTAATCGACCAAGGTGAGGGATGGACACGTGCTCGGAGGATCGGGACATGACAAAAAGATATTAGAGGATAGATTCTACAGATAAGAGGAGGCTAAGATGGACAAGACCCCTTCAAGAATCCTGTGAATCCGGTTGGAGGTTCAGGATCTGGGAGAGGACCAGCCTCACTAGCTCGTTCATGCCACCTTGAACCTAATAATCGATGGACTCGCTGTTTCTCGGCCAACTAGGTGACTGTGGTATCTTGAAATTCGACCATTCTCGAGATATATGAAATGGTTATTTCATCAATGCACTGATAATAGAATTTACTTTAAACTGATTATTCATGAGTTAACTAATCTATTGGGAGATGCCACAAATGATTAAAACACGAATGACCAGAGAATTCAATCAGAGATAGACTGCTCGATCATAAAGATCGACAAGAGACAATACTACACTGTCAACCAAGTATGGCTTGCTAGCTTTTATTGAGTTATTTAACAACGTTTATTTGGTTTGGTTTTTTTTTTTTTTTCGATTTATCAACTTTTTAATAATTTAATTTATCTTTTTTAAAATGCTATAAATTTATCAAACTCTCATGGGAATCTACAAATATTTGGTTGTGTAACCTACTGAATATCATCCCATTAGGTTAGCAGCTTTACGAACTCTCATTTGAGTTGCTTACCATCATGTATGTTTTTTTTTTTTTTTTTTTTTAAGTCTATAATCTTTTCTATCAAGTTAGTAACTTTTGGTTGCCTTATTTACCAACCTGTTAAATTCACCTACTTTTTTTAGATATTACCAAATTAATTAGAGTGGTAACAAATTTTTATTTGACACCACCTTTTATTTGAATAAGTTATTGACTAATTTATTGAGTTACCACTTTTTTTTTGTCTTGCGTACTAACCGTTTTCTCTAAGATTAAATTACAATTAATTTTTCATTATTAACTCCTAGTTAATTGCCAACATTTATTTTTTTACCAACTTATCTTATCTTTGAAAAAAAAATTCTCTTAACTTTTGCCATTACCTATTTACCTTTCTTACACTTGCTTTAAACTCATTAGCTATTATGTGAAATTACCAATCTTTATTTTCTAACCTTTTTTCCAAGTGAGTAACCCACTAGTGGTAAATTTATTAAATTTTTTAACTCAAATGAGAGTTGGTAACCGAAAACTAATCAATAAAGTAATTAGAGCAAAGTCAATAAATCTCTTAAATTGACATTATTAATATCATATAATAGTTGGTAAGTCTTTGAAGTTAAGAAAATGTGGTAAAAGTTAAGAAAAATTGGTAATTGTTGACACCTAATATTTTTGAAAGTAATAAATAAAATAAAACATTTGGTTTTGAAAATCTTTGTTGTTGAAAATATATCTTCATTTCAAAATTCAAAAAAATTAGTTATTGTGTGATTTTAGAGCCATTTTTTTGTTAAGTGGTTGAGTGAATATCTTACTTGCAAAAATAACTTTGAGTTTTCCTCTATAAATAAAGGATGTGGGGGCTTTTATTGGTTTTTGGGAGGTCAAGAAAAATTCAACAAAAAAGAGAGAAAAGCTTTTGGTGTTCTTTTTTAGGGAAAAGAAAAGTCAGCAAAGAAACAGCGAAAAGAAGAAGACAGAGAGAGGGAAATGACGTGAGAGAGGCGTGAGGAGAGAGGGTATATCGAGAGGTGAGAGAAGCTGGTGTGAAGTGACATTCGACTACAAGAAAAAAAAGAAAAATAAAAGGGGAGGCAGCGACTGTTCATCTTCTTCGCGAGGGCCCCCGACGCACCGGCCGTACGCTCGCACTGGTCATTGCGCCGGCACCGCCTCCGCCAGCCGCTACTGCGCGTTCGCCACAGCCGCTTCACCGGTCTCCCCACGAAGCTCGCCGCGACGACCTGACGCTGCGCCTCGCTCATTGATGCTCCCTGCAACCCGCCGATCCGGCTACTGCCGCTTCGCCAGCCACTACCTGCCCCTCCGCGGCTCCGCCTCACCGCCGTTTGCCCGCAGCAGTTGTTGAAACCCCCTCGCCGGTGACCTCTACCCGCGACGACCCGACGCCGCGCCTGAGCGACTCGCGACCCAACGACATTCGTGCCCTTGTCACTCCTCGACGCTTCGCCGGTCTCCCCACGAAGCTCTCCACGATCGGCCAGAACCTGACGCCGTTGCTCCCTCTGCAGCAGCCTGGACCAGTCTCAGTAGCCCGACGCCCCTGCACCCGACGTTGCTGCTCCTCTACTCATTGCTGCACGCCCGAACAGAGCCACCTGCTGCCTCCCCTGTTTTGCTGCAGGTCTGGTTACTGCCCGAACCTCGCCGGAGCTCCAATGGACAGCCCCTATTCCGAACGGCGACCCATCATCGAACCACCATCGCAGCTCGGCCACCCCTGCTTCCTCGCCATTCCTCAAGTCAATCGTGAGTTAGACTAGGTAAATTTTTAGATATTCGGTTTCATAGTTTTTTTCTAACTCGATTTGTTTTGATTTATTTTTATCATTATCCAATTAGGAAATTTGTCATATTAAGCCATAATAATAAAAAATATTGAGCCATGAGACGTCGGGTTAGATTTTTGATTATTTCGACTTTTCATGGCAAATTCATGAATTGCTTTTCATCATTGAGATAATATGTCATTGATTTACATTGATGAATTTTCAATAGGACATATATTTTAGTGTGTTATCGTTATTTGCTCATCACATATCTAGGATTTAGGTTTTTAGGTCCATACACATTTCATGTTTAAATCAATGCATTTTAATTTTTAAGATTCATATAGAATTAGGATAATTTTCCTTTAATAAAACCAAAAAAAAAAAGGAACAAAAAATGTTATTTATGTTATATAGATTTCATAATGTGCACACCGAATGTTGCACTTTAGTAAGTGGGTCATAGGTTAATGTTTTAATATTCCCGTCGTGTATTTTTTTTTTTTTAATAAAAAAACCAAAGATTAGTATTGCATCATTACGTTGTTTTTAAGTCATGTTAAAAAGAAGAAAACACAAAGGTCATTTACTTAGTTAGGTAATAGGCTAGTTCATAATTAATCCCATTTTATGTCATCATTGTTTAGTGTAGGTTGCATACATGTATTAAAAAAATCATTAAAAAAAAATCATGAAAAGAACATATATATAGAATTGTCATGTCATCCATCCCATATCATGTAGCAGATGCATATTTAGAATTATGTAAATTAGATTGCATACATATTGTAATGATTCAGATTAGGTCATATGAATTGCATCTCACATGTCATTAAAGTAAAACTCATGCATATTAAATTTTAAATTTAAATTGCATATAATTAATATTTTTCTTAAAAAAAAAAAGTCAGGCATCATGTCATTTAGAAATCATGTTTAGGGCATGCATTTTTAGAGAGTAATAACTGTAATAAGATTTTAGTTAATAATTTCTTACAAATTATTACTTTGGTTTATTGAATGTTATTTCGTTGATTGTGCACTCGCATGACCACCCTTTGCATGTTAGTAGCTTAGGTTAAAATTGATCAATACTGCTTGCAAAATATTTTTGAAATTAAAATGAAAAGGTACCAAAAGGGCATTAGATTTTTCTAACGTAATTATGTCCCTGAACCTATTGAATCTTTGGTTTGCAAAAGTAAAGTATTCTCCTATACTTTACTTGGGTTTCTAACCAACCCTAATTAATTAGTGGCAGCTCTAAATTGAGTATAATTGCATGTTTAAATGAGTTAATTTCTTAGTATCAAGTCGCGATTGCTAGGATTTGAGAGGATCCGTGCCAAATTTTCGGACTTAGTAATCTAATAGCCTTCTTTGAGTAATTCACCCACGGGAAGGTTGCGACAGTAATTAAAAGAAAAATAAACTTCATAAGTAACTCAAGTAAGAGATTGTAACTCATAATTAGTTGATAACTTAATCGAAAAAAAAAAATGGCAAGTCACTCAAATGAAAATTGATAACATTTATAAAGAAATTTTAAATCTAATATGTTGCTGAGAAAATAAAATAAGAGTATGCAAACAGGAAAAGTCAACAAATAAAAAGAACAAATAAATATCAATAAATAACTCAAATGAGAATTAGTAATCAACTACTAACGGTAATGTAATGAGAGAAAAGTTGGCAAGTCAAGTTCATTTAGGTTGGCGAGAAAGTTAGTAAATGTGTGGGATTGCTGACCAATGTAAACAATATTTGGTAACTCAATAACATAAAATTAGCGAATTAAAAAAAATAAAGTTGGTAATTCAAAACTAGATCAATTATTCAATTTGAGAAGTTGATGAATCACTCTATTAGAATGGTAATTCGTATTAAAGTTAACAAATTTGAAGAGTTAATGAGTTAAATGAATAAAAATCCAAGCACTTCTCGTCATCTTAGATTTTGCTTGAGGGATATTGGAGAATTATAAAAAATAAATATTATTATTCCATGACAATTATGTTTGTCCTATTGTGAAGTTTTTATGACAGATCACAGATGGGTATGCACCCACCGCAATCCCCTCGAAGCGAACGACCACCACTTCGGTATTCTTTTGATGCAATAAAGTCTTCTCAGATTTCGCTTCGGTGTTCTTGGCCTCCTGTCTTTTCATTTGCCCTGTTTGAATTATTGACATTGTACATAATATATTACATCTGGACGATTACTGTTTACTTTCGATTTGTATTCGACCTTATTTGCTGCGATGTTGGCAATATTTCATTGATGCAGAGCTTGTGAGTCATAAATAAATAGAAACTAACAGAAACATTGAGCTGATAAGGTTTGAATTTTTGTTTCTAGATTGAGCTTAGGCGAGAAGTTCTTTCATTTAAATGGTTAATTATATTAGTTCTTTCGTAGGACTCACATACTGCCTAGATTGATTTGATTTTCATAATGAAAATTAGCCTATTATCTAGTTGAACACTATAAAGAAATCATTATTCTCTGGTACATCTTTCAAATAAGGGATAATATCAACGGTGATCCATTTACTTTTTGCCCCAATATTTATAACTATCCCTCTACTTTTTTCTTTTTTGGTTTCAAAACCGTTCGTATAATTTATGAAAAGTGACATTCGGTAAATATCAAAATTTTCAGCCCGATTATTGCAAGCATGGACCATTAGAAAGCTGAGTTGCGCACTGGCAAAGAAAAGTTATCAATGGAAAAGCTTTATGTAGACTATATGAGTAGACTTTTCGTCAAAAAAATCAAAACAAATTAAAAATTCATAAATGATAGGAAAAATAGAAAAAAACAATTGTAGCCCCCTCGACACAAAGACACTGGTCGCCTCCAACCCACTCGCCGCCTCAAGTGGCCATGGTCATGAATTCAAGGATGGAACTTAAAAAAAAAAAGAAAAAAGTCTTGGCCTTGCTGACAACAACGATGCCACTCACAATGGTCTCACTTGCCGCCTCTAGCCTTGCATTCAAGCCAGCTATGAGACTTTAAATTGTAGCATCCGATACTTTGGACCTAGTGGCCATAGCTGCGAGCTTGAGCTTAATCATCCATGGTCGCGAGACCTCTTTTGTCACACCCCTGTCCTACTTCTGGCACGAGAGCATGACCCGGCGGGTTAGCATCGACGCCCCAGGCAACATTGAATGTTTCGAAAGTCTTTTATTTTTAGTTAAGCACATGCGAAAGCGATCATAAATAATCCCCATACAAACAAACATGGAAGTTGGGCAAGACATATGCAAACCAAGCAAATAAAAGCAACATATATTCATACAATTTTTCGCATATCAAAAGCTGTTTTGATAACATGTCCATCCTAGTTCTGGGCTACTTATTTTTGTTTTCATATATAGTCAATCAAAAGGCTAGGGTAGCCTAACTCCTCTACCGAGCTTCTCTCAAAAGCGGCTCCCATGCTAGATTCATTCCCTTCTTGGACCCAAGTTCACCCATTACACACCTGAAATTATGAGAACAACAAGAGTAAGTCAGTGATTCAGTAAGTAGAAATCCCTAATTCTCCTATAGGAGAACATCTTGCCGTCGATCATCAGATATAAGGTCACCACCCACTTCTCGATGACAAATCAATAGCAAGGTTCGTGCCTTGCCTTGCTTATGCATATGAAAGGCTTTCAACCATCTATGTGCTTTCAAGAATCAAAGACAATGATTTAGTGCATATAAACAAGCTTTCCAAAGATCCGTGACTTATGATCATTTCGGTCACAAAAAGGGATACGTGCATCTCATGAAACTCGTTTAAGCACTAAGTGATCCAATTCAAACATATGCTCAAATTGATGCAAGGACTTAACTATACATATAAAAACAAACCTAGCTTTTGCAAGCATCACACACGTATCAATCATGGACCACACGTGGGCTTTCATTTTTCTTTTTTAGTATCATATTAGTCGAAAGTAATCGACTCTTCCGGTAATAATTGGGCATCGGTCCCCCCCTTGGCAACCAGCATCGTCCCGATCTTATTATCAGGATGGCATCGAGGGTGACTCTCAGGCATCGGCCTCACCCGGGCCGGCATCATCCACGATCTCAATATCGGGACGGCATTCAGGGCTTTACCCCAGGCAATGACCTGGCATCCCCCAGCGTTGGCATATAAGTCCATTATGTGTCTATGCATTTCAAGCATCAACTGATTCATGTTATGTTTAAACTTTAAGCCAAATGAAAGGCCCGAAGGCGTGCCATGCAAGGTGAACTAATGAATGACTCTTGTGTTTTATTAAATCAAACTCATGCTAGATGCGATTCGGGCTCATGACCTTGACTTTGAACCATTCGCTCAGGCTTTAGCATTGTCTATAGTCATCGAGACCTCTCCTCGACATTCGAGTGTGCTTGATACCCATGCGAGATTATGAACTTACTTAATGCAATAACAAGTAATAGAAACACAACAAGCATAATAATACAAAGCCAACACAAGCAAACGATGACATGATCTTAAAATCGATAAGTGTACCACATCGCCTTATCGAAGAGTTAGGAAAATTTACTTACTACTTTTTGAACCTAGCTCCAAGATGCTTCTTCATTGGTCGGTCGGTGTCTAGGGTAGCTTGAAAGAGAATGGCATGAAAGAGAAGGGAGGAAGGGAGAGGATAGAAGAGATGGTTCATTCTCCAAATGTGAGGATGCTTTCTCCTATTTATAGACCTCTTCCTCTTAGATTTTTATGCAAACTCATGATTATGCCTAGATGGCGAGTTAGCCTACCTATCTTCTCGAGTTGGCGCCTAGGTCCTTTGGTGTTGGCTTGCGATTGGTTCACCTATTTGCTTGCTCTCCAATGCTCAATCTAGGCTTATTATTGCCTATGGTACTAAGGGACACATAAGTCTCTTTTATGCCTAATGTTTTCTTCTAATTGGTTGATCCTTACCTTGTTCACCAAGGCTACAATCTAGGGCCATCATACCCTAAAATTTACCTAAGATTTGGTCATCAAAAACTTGGACTTTGGACAACTTGTTTTCCAAGTTAACCACATGAGCATGTGATTCATTAAGCTCATTAATTAACTACCTTCCAAAAGCATTTAATACATTTTTATCTTTAAGTCAAGAAGGCTCTAGATTGGCTTCTTCCTCAAGTTAGGCGAGTAGCCCCCTTCCCCTCCAAGTTAGGCGTGTGGTTCTCCCATTCTAAGGCAAAAACAGTTTTCAGCAACATTCGAAATCAGTACTATTACTTTATCAAACAAACTTGAAAAATTATAAAATTTTACTATGTTGTAGAGAAGATATTTGAAAACATTTTTCATGAAGGAATCCAAGCCAAATTTTTTCTTTGTAAAAAGCAGCAAATCATTGAACACAACCCAAAAATTCATCCGTTGAGTAGATTCAACAGTCAGAGAGAGAGAGACTCATTTTTAAATCTAAATCTTCACAAAACTATTTGAAATTTTAATATGTTGTAGATGCAGATGTTCTTTAAAAATTTTGTGAAGGAAATATGTCCAAAAGGGAAGATTTATAAAAATTCGAGGAAGAAACTTGGTTACCATTTTCACTATACTAGGCAAGTTCTATAGGTAATTGATTGGGCCTTCGTCCTAACCATTTCATCTCAGAGAAATATGAAATTTAAGCATGTTATAGATCAAGATATTTTGAACAACTGTTATGAAGGAAGCTTCTCCAAATTTGTAACATAAAAAGCTTTGTAAAATTGGCAAACAACAACGGTCTAGAAATTTTGAAAATTAAATGAGGTAAATTCTAGTTGAAAAGATGAGTGTTCCCACTTGGCCTTGAATCAAGGGTCATCCATGGCTGTACAATATTATCTCCAAATATCCTAAGTAGGCTTTATACTAGCTTGGACACTTGTCTCGGTTATTTATTAGCTAATGTCCAAAAGAGATAAGATAGACTTGTCTTGGTTCAAAATTGGACTTGTCTTGGCCTTCTCCTCTCTCTCTCTCTCTGTGCATGTGGCCTCTCTTTTGTAGGTTCCAAAGTCTACCATTCACACTTAGATCCTAGGATATTAATGGGCATAGGTTATAGGGATATCTTTTTCCCCACTTTATTTAATACATTTACATTTGTTCACAATTGTTCATACTTGGTTTTCCAAGAAATTTTGATTATCCAAGGCTGAGGTGTCCCCTTCATTAATGGCTTTAAATCCAAATCTAATCTTATCTTCTAATGTAAAGTCCCAACGTGCCAAGTGTCCGTGCTCCTTAATTTACTACACAACGAGGGCATTAAATGTAACTTGGAAAATATCTAAGTTCTGAAGGCCTTGTCATACTGGACTAATCAAATTTGACAACAATTTGACCATCTTATTTGGCTTGGGGTTCATGCCTAAGACATGATCGGAGGAAGTAGACACAACTGGGCTTAACTAGTGAAACCAAATTTGGACTTTTCTTTTACCATGTAAAGGGCTCGAAGTTGAGGATATTACAACTCTTTCCCCTAAAAAAAAAAATTCGTTCTCGAAATTTAAATACGTACCTGGCTCAAATAGGTGTGGGTATGACTGTCTCATACTTTCTTCACTCTCCCAGGTCACTTCTTCTACCCTGTAGTGTTGCCATATTACTTTAACTTAGGGGATGACATTATTTCTCAAACTTGCTCTTTCAATCCATGATCTGCATCGGCTCCTCAGTATAGGACACTTTGTCATCTAGTTTGATCTCCTCGAAGTTTAGCACGTGTGCCGGATCAGGTTCGTACTTTCTTAACATTGAAACATGGAAGACATTGTGGACCTGAGCAAGCTTTGGTGGTAAAGCCAACCTGTAGGCCAAATTCCCTGCCCGTTCTAGTATCTCAAAAGGTCCTATGAATCTAGGACTTAATTTTCATTTCCTACCAAATGGGACATAACTTTCATGGGCGATACTTTAAGAAGAACATGGTCGCCAACCTAAAATTCTAGGGGTTTCCGCCTATTATTAGCATAACTCTTTTGACGACTTTGGGCGACTCTCATTCTATCTCGGATTGTCTGAATGATGTCTATAGTAAGTGGAACTAGCTCTGGACTAGTGATATTCTTTTCTTCAACTTCATCCCAGCATACTAGAGTCCTGCAAGCCCGACCATAGAGTGTTTCGAATGGTGCCTTACTGATACTTTGCTGGTAATTGTTGTTATATGCAAACTCGATGAGATGCAAATGTTCATCCCATCTTCCTTTGAAATCTATAACGCATGCTCGAAGCATGTCTTCTAAAGTCTGGATGGTTCTTTCGGTTTGGCCATCCATTTGTGGATGATAAGCGGTGCTATACTGCAGTTTCGTTCCCAGCGTTGCTTGTAAACTTCTCCAAAAAATGATAGTAAATTTAGGATCCCGATCTGAAGTAATAGTCACCAGCACCCCATGCAAGTGAATTATTTGCCGCACATATAACTCATCATATTCTTCTAGTGAAAAATTCTTCCGCATTGCTAGAAAATGAGCAGACTTCGTAAGTCTATCAGTTATCACCCAGATGGAATCGTTCCCTCTTTGACTTCTCAGTAGACCCAGAACGAAATCCATAGTGATATGTTCCCATTTCCATTCCAGAATTTCCAATGGCTGTAAAAGTCCTCTTGGCTTATAATGTTGTGCCTTTATCTGTTGACAAGTCAAACATTTTGCCACGTGCTTAGCGATATTCGACTTTATGCCATTCCACCAATAATGTTGCCGAAGATTCCGATACATCTTTGTGCTACCGGTATGTAGGCTATATTGACTACGGTGAGCTTTAGAAAGAATTTCTTCTTTTAATTCTACATCATTGGGCAGACATAATTGCCCACGGAATTTTAGTATCCCATGTGACATGAAAATCCGATCTCTTCTTTTCTGCAACTTCTTTTAAGATCTTCTAGATTTCTGTATCCACCTGCTGCAATGTTTTAATCTTCGATAATACCTCTGACTCAATCTGAAGAGTAGCCAATAAGCTCGATAGATGGCCAATCTGAAGCTTATACTATAGGTCACGAATTCCTTCAAGTAGTTTCCATTTTTGGACCATCAATTGCACAATAGTGGATTTCCAACTAAGAGCGTTGGCAACTCGGTTTGCCTTGTTGGGATGGTACAATATTTCACAATCATAATCCTTAAGGAGTTCCATCCAACGCCTTTGTCGCATATTTAACTCCCTTTGGGAAAACAAGTATTTCAAACTTTGATGATCCGTGTAAATCACGAACTTCTCACCATAAAGATAGTGTCTCCATATCTTCAAGGCGAATATAATTGCAGCTGATTCCAAATCATGGGTTGGATAATTGAGTTCGTAAGGCCTCAATTGTCTTGATGCATAGGCCACGACTTTTCCATGCTGCATCAGTACACATCCTAGCCCTTTGTGAGAGGCATCATTGTATATTTCAAAACCTCTTGGTTCGGAAGGTATTGTCAAGATAGGAGCAGCAGTGAGTTTTTGCTTAAGCTCCTGGAAACTCTATTCACTCAAATTTTACATTCTGCAACAGTTGTGTTAGAGGGGTAGCCATACAGGAAAATCTTTCCACAAATCTTTTGTAATAGCCCGCTAGGCCAAGAAAACTCTGAACCTCCATGACCGTGGTTAGCCTTGGCCAATTCAGCACTGCTTCCACCCTAGTCGGGTCCATCGAAATTCCATCACTAGATATCACGTGACCAAGAAATACCACGCGATCGAGCTAGAATTCGCACTTGCTGAATTTTGCATAAAGTATGTGCTCCCAAAGGGTTTGTAGTGCCATTCTTAAATGCTGTTCATGTTCTTTTGGGTTCCGAGAATACACAAGAATGTCATCAATAAATACAATGACAAAGCGATTCAAATACCGCTTGAAAACTCGATTCATCAAGTCCATGAATGTTGCTGGTGCATTTGTCAAACCGAACGGCATCGGGGTGAACTCATAGTGTCCGTATTGTGTTCGAAAAGTCGTCTTCGAAATAACCTCCTTCTTGATTCTAAGTTGATGATATCCTGATGGCAAATCTATCTTCGAAAATATGGATGCCCCTTGAAGCTGGTCAAATATATCATCGATTCTCAGCAAAGGGCACTTATTTTTAATAGTGACCCTGTTAAGTTGCCGATAGTCGATACATAGACATAACATCCCATCCATCTTTTTCACAAATAAAACTGGTGCACCCCATGGTGAAGCACTCGGACGAATAAATCCTTTATCTAATAACTCTTGGAGTTGTACTTTTAACTCCTTAAGTTCTAACAATGACATTCGATAGGAAGCCTTAGAGATGGACTCCGTTCTTGGAATTAATTCGATGGCAAACTCTACCTCTCTTTCTGGAGGTAATCCCGGTAACTCTTTTGGAAAACATCAATAAACTCCTGTATTTCTAGAATATCTTCTAATTTCGGTTCTTCCTTGGACACATCCGTTACCGTCGCCATGTATCCTTGGCAACCTTTCTCAAGAAGTCAAGTGTCTTCTAATGCAAAAATTAAGGACATGGAGGGTCCTCCTCCATTTCCTATAAACTTATAATTGGGACGCTTGGGTGGATTAAATTGGATTGTTTTACCATAACAATCCACATGAGCTCATTGTTTAATGAACCAATCCATCCCAATAATAATGTCGAAGTCGTACATAGCCAATACGACTAGGTCTATACTTTCTTCCTAACCATTTATACCCATTCTACACCCTCAACATCCTAGGGTGGATAACACTTCATTTCTCATTGGAGTGGAGACATTGAGTACGACTTCTAACGGTTCAGATTTTAATCCAACTAATCGCATGAAACGTTCCGCAACAAACAAACAATAAGCTCCAGTATCAAACAATGCATATGCAGCATGGTTTTGCAGAGAAACCGTACCTGTGATAACGATGTGTGAATTCTTTGCCTCTTCTTGGTTCATCATGTACAATCTTCCTGGAGTTGATGGATAGTTCGAATTGTCTTGAGGTGTAACCCTTGCTGGTGGCTGTTGCGGCTGCTGCTGCTGTATTCCTTGTCGCCATGGACAATTTCTAAGGAGGTGGCCCTGCTGGCCACATCCGAAGTAGGTTCCTGTCCTTACATAACACGGAGCATTCCCATGACGTTTTCCATAAATGCGGCACCCATCTTTTGAAGAAAAAAGGGGCTTCTAATTACGATTCATCTTATTAGGATAAAGGGAGATTTGTCTCCCATCATCAGCCGCTTACCCGAACGCTGGTTCCCACTTCTCAAGGCGAGATAATGAGGTCGATTCATCACTCGTTCCATGGCGTCCTCCTCAATTAACTGAGCCCTTTCGTATAGCTCACCATAATATTTAAGATTTAATGGCACAAGTTGGCTTTGTATTTCAGGTTTTAATCCATCTTGAAATCGCTTAGCTTTATCTACGGGTTGCTCAACCAATCGGGAAGCGTACCTGGACAGTTTAGAGAACTTTGCCTTGTACTGGTCAACGATCATATTATTCTGACGGAGTTGCAGAAATTCTTCCATCTTTTGGTCACGAGCACACTCCGAGAAATATTTGCCATTAAATGCTTCCACAAAAGCATTCCTGGTAATAGTTGCACCATTAGGGAATATCCTCCCCTGAGTTGCCTTCCACCAATGGCCGACATTGCCTTGTAGTTGATACATTGCCAATGTAACTCTGTCCTCATTAGAGCACTTCAGTAGTGCAAATATCTTTTCTAGTTCATTGATCCATGATACTGCTTCCTTAGGATTTCCAGTTTCAGCAAATTTTGATGGCCTGAGTTTTAGGAACTGTTCAACTAGTCCTTGCATCAGTCGATCACCATTCCCATTACCATTAGCCTATTGTTGCGCTTGTTTTTCCATTAAACCTCATATGGTCGCAAGGGCTTGCAGTATTCCATCGAGTCAGGGACCTTGAATCAACTTTCCTTTAGAAGTCGACTGGTCTCGAGCACTTATGGTGTTCTACTAGATTTCTAAAGAATACCTATGCAAAATAATAGGCATAGCTATAGCAATACCAAAGTGAGAGGGGTTAAGGTTAGCAAAAACAAATCACCCAAGCGAACGCATGCATGATATTTTTTTCGTTACTAACTAGCCCAACTTCTAGCGCACCTTATCATTCCAAGTAATTAACCTTGCTCTGATACGAAAAACTTACTGTCACACCCCCGCCCCACCTCTAGCACGAGAGCATGACCTGGTGGGTTAGCATCGACGCCCCAGGCAATGTCGAACATCCCAAAAGTCTTTTATCTTTAGTTAAGCACATGCGGAAGCGATCATAAACAATCCTCGTACAAATAAACATGGAAGCCGGGCAAGACATATGCAAATCAAGCAAATAAAAACAACATATATTCATACACATTTGCATATCAAAAGTTGTTTTGATTACATGTCCATCATAGTCCTGGGCTACTTATTTTCGTTTCCATATATAGTCAATCAAAAGGCTGGGGTAGCCTAACTCCTCTACTGAGCTTCTCCCAAAAGCAGCCCCATGCTAGATTCATTCCCTTTTTGGACCCAGGTTTACCCATTACACACCTGAAATTGTGAGAACAACAAAAGTGAGTTAATGACTCAGTAAGTAGAAATCCCTAATTCTCCCATAGGAGGACATATTGCCGTCGATCGTCAGATACAAGGTTACCACCCACTTGTCGATGGTAAATCAATAGCAAGGTTCGTGCCTTGCCTTACTTATGCATATGAAGTGCTCTCAACCGTCTATGTGCTTTCAAAAATCAAAGACAATGAGTTAGTGCATATAAACAAGCTTTCCAAAGATCCGTGACTTATGATCATTTCAGTCATGAAAAGGAATACGTGCATCTCATGAAACTCGTTTAAGCACTAAATGAGCCAATTCAAACATATGCTCAAATTGATGCAAGGACTTAACAATACATATCAAAACAAACCTAGCTTTTGCAAGTATCACACATGTATCAATCATGGACTACACGTGGACTTTCATTTTTCTTTTTCAGTATCATATTAGTCGAAAGTAATCGACTCTTCCGGTAACAATTGGGCATCAGTCCCCCCTTTGGCAACTGGCATCATCCCGATCTCATTATCAAGACGGCATCTAAGGCGACCCTCATGCATTGGCCTTACCTGGGCCGTCATCGTCCATGATCTCAATATCGGGACGACATTCGGGGCTTTACACCAGGCAATGACCTGGCATCCGCCAGTGTCGGCATATAAGTCCATTGTGTGTCCATGCATTTCAAGCATCAACCGATTCATGTTATGTTTAAACTTTTAGCCAATGAAAGGCTTGAAGGCGTGCCATGCCAGGGGAACTAATGAATGACTCTTGTGTTTTATTAAATCAAACTCATGCTAGATGCTATTTGGGCTCGTGACCTTGACTTTGAACCATTCGCTAAGTCCATAGTCACCGAGACCTCTCCTCGACATCCGAGTGTGCTCGATACCCATGCGGGATTATGAATTTACTTAATGCAACAACAAGCAATAGAAACACAACAAGCATATGAAGCCAATACAAGCAAACGATGACATGATCCTAAAATCGATAAGCGTAGCACATCGTCCTATCGAAGAGTTAGTAAAATCTACTTACTACTTTTTGGACCTAGCTCCAAGATGCTTCTTCGTTGGTCAATTGGTGTCTAGGGCGACTTGAAAGAGAAGGGCGTGAAAGAGAAGGGAGGAAGGGAGAGGATAGAAGAGAATTGTTCATCCTCCAAATGTGAGGATACATTCTCCTATTTATAGACCTCTTCCTCTTAGATTTTTATACAAACTCATGATTATGCCTAAATGACGAGTTGACCTATCTATCTTCTCGAGTTGGCGCCTAGGTCCTTTGGTGTTAACTTGTGATTGATCCACCTATTTGCTTGCTCTCCAAGGCTCAATCTAGGCTCATTATTGCCTATGGTGCCTAAGGGACACATAAGCTCCTTTTATGCCTAATGTTTTCTTCTAATTGGTTGGTCCTTACCTTGTTCACTAAGGCTACAATCTAGGGCCATCATACCCTAAGATTTACCTAAGATTTGGTCATCAAGAACTTGGACTTTGGACAACTTGTTTTCCAAGTTAACCACATGAGCATGTGATTCATTAAGCTCATTAATTAACTACCTTTCGAAAACATTTACTACATTTTTATCTTCAAGCCAAGAAGACTCTAGATTGGCTTCTTCCTCAAGTTATGTGTGCAGCCCCCTTCCCCTCCAAGTTGGGTGTGTGGTTCTCCTATTCTGAGGCGAAAATAGTTTTCAGCAACTTTCAAAATCAGTACCATTACCTTATCAAACGGATTTGAAAAATTATAAAATTTTACCATGTTGTAGAGAAGACCTTAGAAAAAATTTTCATGAAGAAACCTAAGCCAAATTAATTTTGTGGAAAGAGCAGAAAATTATTGAACAAAATCCAAAAATTCATCGGTCAAGCAGATTCAACGGTTAGAGAGAGAGACTCATTTTGAAATCCAAATATTCACAAAACTCTTTGAAATTTTAATATGTTGTAGATATAGATGTTCTTTAAAACTTTTGTGAAGGAAGTATGTACAAATTCAAAAGGGAAGATTTTATAAAAATTCGAGGAAGCAACTTGGTTACCATTTTCACTATACTAGGTAGGTTCTATACGGTAATTGATTGGGCATTTTTCCTAACCATTTTACCTCAGAAAAATATGAAATTTAAGCATGTTATAGATCAAGATATTTTGAACAACTTTTATGAAGGAAGATTCTCCAAATTCTTAACATAGAAAGCTCTGTAAAATTAGCAAACAACAAAGGTCCAGAAATTTCAAAAATTAAATGTGGTAAATTCTAGTTGAAAAGAGGAGTGTTCCCACTTGGCCTTGAATTAAGGGTCATCCATGGTTGTACAATATTATCTCTCAATATCCTAAGTAGGCTCTATACTAGCTTGGACACTTGTCTCGGTTATTTATTAGCTAATGTCCAAAAGAAATAATGTAGACTTGTCTTGGTCCAACGTTGGACTTGTCTTGGCCTTCTCTCTCTCTCTCTCTCTCTCTCTCTCTTTCTCTCTCTTTGCATGTGGCATCTCCTTTGTAGGTTCCAAAGTCTACCATTCACACTTAGATCCTAGGATATTAATGGGCATAGGCTATAGAGATATCTTTTTTCCCCACTTTATTTAATACGTTCACATTTGTTTTTTTGTTTTTTGTTTTTTTTTGGTGACCTAGTAAACAGGGGGACATTAAGCGAGATGACCCACTTTGTTCACATTTGTTCGTGAGGGGGAGAGAGCCCAAACCATCGCGGCCACCAAGGCGGTGGTATACATTCACATTTGTTCACACTTGTTTTTCCAATAAATTTTGATTATCCAAGGCTGAGGTGTCCCCTTCATTAATGGTTTTAAATCCCAATCTAATCTTATCTATTAATGTAAAGTCCCAATGTGCCAAGTGTCCGTACTTCTTAATTTACTACATGACGAGGGCATTAAATGCAACTTGGAAATTATCTAAGTTATGAAGGCTAATCAAATTTGACAACAATCGACTATCTTATTTGGCTTGGGGTTCATGCTTAAGACATGATTGGAGGAAGCAGACACAATTGGGCTTAACCGGTGAAACCAAGTTTGGACTTTTCTTTTACCATGTAAAGGGCTCGAAGTTGAGGATGTTACATCTTTTTGTTGTGGATGCAAGCTTGAGATATGGCAGCCATGGCTGCAAGTTTGTGTTCAGGTAGCCAATCGATGTGCTTGAGCCGAAGATCCACTACCATAGGAGCCACAAGACTTCGGATTGAACGTCCTTGGCCACGAGTCTCCGGATCTAGTGGCTATGGACTAGAGTTGGAAGCATAAGCGACCACGGTCACGAGATTAGAGCTCGAAACTGAAGCAAATACCGCCGCAAGGAGGAGGGGGAGAGAGAGAGAGAGAGAGAGAGAGAGAGAGAGAGAGAGAGAGAGAGAGAGAGAGAGAGAGAGAGAGATGTTGATAGAGAAAATAGAACAGAGAAAAGCTATGGATGTGACAATATGGCACAATCGAGAGAAAAGAGGAGAGAGAATACATGGCCGTGAGCTTGAAGCCCGAGCATCCTCACGGTTGCAAGCTATAGGCTCGAGCTTGAGCTCTATGACCAAGGCGGCCGAAAGCTTCCAGGTCTACCATGGTGGCCACGAGAAGAAAGAAGACAAATATGTGCGTGTGTGTATATATACGTAGAGAGAGATCATGTCAGCAATGTTAATCTACGTCAATAATTCTTTGAAGCTGTTAAGACTACGTTAATAAAATCCATCAATGAAACAAAGGAAGCACAAATGATGTACCTTCTAGTGCAGGAACAATTTGGGGAAAAAAAGTTTTTTAATCTCAGGTTAAAGAAGAGGGGCCTATGTTGCTATTATTCCATTAAATAGTATCTATTATTCCATTAAATAGTATCAATCGCCATTTCATTTTGCACCATTTACTTTTTAATAATATGTAATGTGCGCCTTGAGATTGAATTTTATTACGTGTCTTTAAATGACACTTGCCATACTTGATATGATGGCTTTACTTGGCGACTTTTTGTTTTTCATTCTCTTTTCTTGCCAGATTTAAAATTTGATAATTATTTGATTTCAAATGTCTGAACGTTTACAGAATTCAGACGTCTTGACATGTAGAATTACATAAAAGTTTTATTTTGAAGTGTACGACGTGTTTAAAAAAATTGGTGCCTAACCAAAACGAACTTAAAAAAGATGGATCGGCCCATCATTCCACTATATTTCCCTCTTCCGATAAGCATGTCATTTTTGGCCTCGAAAGTACTCGACTCTCTATCGCTGATTTTGTTGTAACTGGCCGGAATGTTGGGGATCTCCGATTAGTAATTAGAGTTTGTCCATTGAAATTTCACCTTTAAGTACGTGCAAATTATTCTATGTTTGAAGCATTTGCTTTATCCAAGAGCTTACTAGATTACGGAAATTGTAGAATATTTCGTATCTTTCAGGTAGTCGATCCTTTTGCTTAATTTCCAAACCATTGTCTTAGTTTGTGGTTTTTCACCGGTATGGTGATTGACATCAAAAGCCAAACGACAAATTAAATTTTTGCCAGTATGTAATCCAAGGGATATGCCCTCGTCTTCCCCTGGGTCAAGAGGTGACAAATCATCATCGCTTGTGCCCCTCTCTCTCTTTTCCGCCCTCACCCAATTCACTTTTTACATTTTCTTTTTCCTTCTTTCATTATTACAAGTCAATTTGTTTTATGGTGATTTTGTTATGATCTTTTACTAAAAAGGTCCCTTTTACATGTACATCTAGTGTTGAGAAATTGATGGAAAAAGTATTCAAAAGGTTCTAAATCTATTATAATTGTGTAGATTCAATACTTCCTTTCAATTATATCAATTTAGTCTCAAATATTTTCATTTTTTCAATCGAGTCAATTCAGTCAATTTTAACCGGACATCATCCATGTGAATGACAATAATCCTATGTGATACGATTAATGCTAAATTAGACAATTTAATAATATTTTATTTTTTATATTTTTTTCTTTTCTTTTTATTATTTCTTTCTTTTTGATCGGCAAGGGCTAGCAAAGCCCTCGTTGGGCATTGGCGAAGGTGGCGGCCTTGCCGACAGTCAAGGAGGTCTTCATGGCCCTATCGGCTGAGGGCAAGACGAACCTTGCCTAGATCTGGTGAGGGCTTTCCTAGCCCTCATCGGCCAAAATGAAAAAAAAAAAAAAAAAAAAAAAAAAATTACAATGTTAAATTTTTCTAAAAAATTATAAAAATTATAAAAATTGTCCACACACTTAGGGCCTTGGGTGAGGTGGACCTTGCCCAAATTAGACTAGGCCCTCACTTGTTATTGTCGATGGTCAGTTGGCTAAATTATAAAATATTCAAAATATTATTTAAAAAGTCCAAGGCGACAAACAGTGTCATGTTAGCGCTCGGCCGGCTAAATTGGGTGGACAGACTGAACTGGCATAAATGCAAAATTTTTATTTCAGAATTGGTAAAAAAAAAAAATTTTAAGACCAAATTGACAATTTAGAACTTTTTTGGTAATTGTGCCGATAAAATTCAAAGCCGGTCACAATTCAAGGGTTTTTTTTAGCGAAACTAACTCAGAGTTAGTAGGTATTCCAATTTTAAGAATTTAAGTTAAGAATGCTAGCGCTCTAGAATTTTTACAAAAAATAATCAATATACCATATGATATTGCATTTTCACGAGCTTAAACGCAACGTACCTTTGGCAATATTTCCACCATGAGCCCGCAGGGCAGCTGAAGGTTGCGGAGAAGACGATTACGGACTGGGGCTTGACTCCCAAAATTTCCACAAATCCCATCGGAAAATACAGCTCGGTTTATAAACAACGCCGCCTTTACTTCCGTGGCAACACATATCAAAATCATCAATGGTTTGGAACAAGCAACCCCCACAATCGGACGGCGACAAGTCGGGACTACACTGAAACAATGCGTAGATCGTATTGTTGTCCGGCAAGTTGACCTGCCCCTTCGCGAATTTGAGCTTCGGAGAGCCCTCTCCGGCTTCACTCGCTAGCCTTCGCGTCAAGTTCCTCCATATCGCATCGAACTGGCATTGGTTCATGGTGATGTTGGCGCCGTTTTTGACCCGAAGGGTAGGTTGCATTTGCAGTACGCCGAAGATCGGAGTGTCCGAGTATCGGATAAAGCATGGCGGGTCTCCGGTTCCCCAGGAGAAAGCCGCCTTCTGGTTAGGGCATTTCACGACCAAATCTGCGACTGCGGACCTCACACAGATTGAACAGGTATCTGCCGACGTATCGCCTCGGCAGTAAGTGCTGGCGTAGACAGTGTTTGGATCCTCGCCCTCGCTCGTGGCATAGAACCCATCATGTGCAACCACGTTGGAGGAGAGAGAGCTCAGAACGGCCTCACGGTTCGTTGCGTAGGTGCTGTTCGACGTGAAGTTTCCGGTAGTGTCGAAGCAGAATTGTGCTCGGGATGAGTAGGTTTGGATCAGAACAGCCAGCGAAATAAGGAAATAGAGAGTGGATGATGAGCGAGTCATGGTATGGTTTGGTGTTGGTGTTGGTGTTGTAGGTGCTTCGAATGGCTTTGCTCGATGCAGAGTCGTAGAATTTTAGGCTATGTATCGCAGAGGTCGTGGTTCGTCTTTACGAGGTGGAATTCACTTGCAGCGGATAAGATAAAGTGAAAATACATGGACGAGAGAGAAGTCTTATACGTGGACTATTCAAAACTCTCAACTGGTGGGATGATCGATTCCTAATCCGATCCGATTTCAAAATGAAAATGGGAGCCGAACCAGTAGCATCGGTTCTCAAAATTGGATTTTCATATATCATGTAAAAGGAGTGGTGCAGAGTTGAGTTGGGATAAGACAATTTTGTCCTGTTGATGGGATTGCGCTTCTGTAACATAAAAATTAAAAATCGTCCTAAAATATCTTGGGGAGACTTCTAGGTAGTGGAGTTGGACCAGGTACCTTGCTTGCCAAATCAACTATTAGAAGATGGAATTCCATTTATTATCTTCGGTTGAAAAAATTTCAATTAATGTTAATTTTCTAATTAATTGGGTATATTTTTTTTTAATAATTAAGGAGTGGGCACATATGTGAATCAGGCCAATGACACGGATTCACTAATTCTGTAAAATAATTAAAGTGCGAAAATTCTTGGTTTGATCATGCTAGAGCCAGTTTTTTACAAAGAGAGAGAGTAAGAAAACCATCATCCTGAGTAATTGGTGGATTTTAAAAAGATTTTATTTTATTAACTCTTACCCTTACCAGCTCAAGTATAAACTCAGAGCCATAGAGCTTTCCTTCTTGCCCACGTACTTAGTTAGATGATGGCGTACGTTATATAAATTCTTCTTTACAATGGTGATTTCGAGTTAAATATGATCCAAACAAAAATATATTTTCACGGCTGGTTGCTGCTCCGAGGAAAGATTGATGTCAAAGCGTTTTCGAATTTTTGAAGATGAACATCAAAAATTTAATTTTGACCTTACACATTATATAGTATTCGTAAATAAGGATGAAGTCCTTTCATGTAAAATGAAAAAAAAAAGACAGTATTTTCATCTAACCCAAGTAAGACTTCTTAAGCCAATGTCTAATTGGTAGGTTATAAATTATGAAAGTTACTCATAAATATTTATTCAAAATTAAATTTCTCATTAATCTAAGATAGGGTTGAAAGTCGGTGGGAGTTTCT